>CP141156.1:27505000-30005000 GCA_035233585.1 Antiaris toxicaria
CAGTGGAGACCTCAGGTGTCCAATAGTAGGCAGGCATCTTCGCAACCGCTACAATTCAGGCCAGCGGGACCCACTACCTCGAGGAACAGTATGAATGACAAGGGGAAGGGAAAAATGTATGCTATGGAAGGGGAAGAACCAGCAACTCAGAACAGCCCTATGGTCATGGAGGGTATGATTCTGATCTCTTCTAGTTGGGCACACGTATTGTTTGATACTGGTGCCAGTCATTCTTTTATTGCATCCACGTTTGCAAAAGCATTAGAACTAGAAATCAAACCTTTAGAGTCACCTTTGCATCTAAGTAAGCCACTTGGAAAAACCAAAGCTTCAATGATATGTTAGACTAATGTTGTTACGTGAGAAGGCGAACAACTTAATGTCCAATTCATTATCCTACCAATGAGACGTTATGATGTGATTCTTGGTATGGATTGGTTAACTCAGAATAGGGCGACGTTAGATTGTCATCACCGAAAGGTGATACTATTCATAGAGCCAAACCCAACGGTGATCGAACTCGAAGATCCAGATCGAGTGATGACCAGTGAGCTATTGAGATCAGCCATCGGTGGTCGACGAAAGCTATCTTGCGCCGCTATTATTTTCGCATTGGAAGGTGACAACAATGTGGAAAGAGGTGATCACTACACTCCAGTGGTAGATGAATTTCCGGATGTATTTCCTGAAGATTTACCTGGTTTGCCACCTGACCGAGAGGTAGAATTCTGCATTGATCTCATTCCCGACACAGCCCCGATATCAATTCCGCCTTACAAAATGGCACCTGCGGAGAAAGCTGAATTGTGGAAACAATTGATTGAACTAGAACTTAAGGGATTCATCCGACTCAGCAAATCACCATGGGGAGCACCAGTCCTATTTACAAAGAAGCAAGATGGAAGCCTACGACTGTGTGTTGACTATAGGTAACTAAACAGGGTGACCATCAAGAATAAATATCCTTTGCCAAGAATCGACGAATTATTTGATCAGCTCGAAGGTGCTCAGTACTTCTCAAAGATTGATCTGAGATCTGGATATAATCAATTGAAAATCCGAGAGGAAGACATCCCAAAAACTGCATTTAGGACTCGGTATGGATCTTACGAATTCTTGGTTATGCCTTTTGGTTTAACAAATGCTCCAGTAGCTTTTATGGACTTGATGAATCGTGTTTTCTGACCCTTTCTAGATCAGTTTGTCATCGTCTTCATTGATGATATTCTGATCTATTCTAAGACTCGGGAAGAACACGAACAACACTTAAGGCTGGTCCTACAAACTCTGCAGGAGCATCAGTTGTACGCTAAGAGGGAGAAATGCGACTTCTGGTTATCTGAAGTCAAATTTCTTGGGCATATTATCTCTAGCCAAGGCATAGCCATGGACCCTACAAAAGTCGAGGCAATATTAAAATGGGAACGACCTAGAAACGTAACCGAAATCAGAAGTTTTCTTGGATTAGCGGGATATTATCGAAAATTCGTTCAGGATTTCTCGCGAATTACAGCCCCAATGACACGACTGACAAGAAAGGATGTTCGATTTGACTAGGACAGTAAATGTGAGAACGCTTTCCAAGAATTGAAAACTCGCTTGACCAGCGCTCCAGTTCTTATAATTCCTAAGCCTGAAGAACCCTATGAAGTTTATACTGATGCATCGAAAGAAGGACTCAGGTGTGTTCTAATGTAGAGAGGACATGTCGTAGCATACGCATCCCGACAATTGAAGACGCATGAGAAAAACTACCCAACACATGATTTAGAGTTGGCAGCCATTATTTTTGCTTTAAAAATTTGGAGATGCTATCTCTATGGTATCTCATTTCGGATTTTCTCTGATCATAAGAGTTTGCAGTATCTCTTTACTCAGAAAGATCTGAATTTGAGACAAAGGCGTTGGGTAGAGTATATGGAAGATTATGACTTTACTCTGGAATATCATCCAGGTAAGGCTAACATCGTTACGGATGCTCTTAGTCGGAAAGGTGCCGGTGTTCTTGCTTCGTTAGCAGTGCTTGATTGGAAAAGAACAGCAATGGTTGAAGATTATGATCTTCAGATCTCTGAGGATCAAAATTCAATCACTCTGTACAATTTGGTAACTCCACCTTACTTGATTCAGCAAGCCAAGGAGAATCAACATAAAGATAGCCATTTGCAAAATGTCTGGTCCAAGCTTCAGAATGGAGAACAACTGGAACATTGGAACATCCGTGGTGATGGAGTTTTGTATTTCAAACATCGCCTAGCTGTTCCACAAATACCAGACTTGAAGAAGGCAATCATGGATGAACCTCATAAATCTCGATTTGCAATACATCCAGGAGTCATCAAGATGCATAAGGATTTAAAGAGGCAATACTGGTGGCGAAACATGAAAAATGATGTGACGAATTATGTGAAGACTTGTCAGAATTGTCTTAAGGTCAAAGCGGAAAGTCAGAAACCTGGAGGGATGTTACAGCCGCTACCTGTTCCAGAGTGGAAGTGGGAAGAAATTACCATGGATTTCCTTATGGGACTACCAAAAACACGGAATGGTTTCGATGTAATTTGGGTAGTGGTAGATCGATTGATAAAATCAGCGCACTTCATTCCTATCAAGTCCACATATGGTAGGCAGAACTTAGCCAAAACATATTTGGACGAGATAGTGAAATATCATGGAATACCATTAAGTATTATTTCTGATCGAGATCCTCGATTTACCGCTCGATATTGGAAGAGTTTCCAGCCAGCTTTTGGGACAGATTTGAAATTCAGCACTGCTTTCCATCCGCAGACCGACGGACAATCCGAAAGAGTTATTCAGATTCTTGAAGACATGTTACGTGCCTGCGCGTTAGATTATGGGAACAAATGGATTGATAATTTGTCGTTAGCAGAGTTCGCCTACAACAACAGTTATCAATCTAGCATCAAAATGGCACCATTTGAAGCTCTTTATGGAAGACCATGTAGATCACCTATATGCTGGATCGAACCTGAAGATTGAGTTCATACTGGAGCAACTATTGTCGAGGAGACTACCGAGAAAATTCGAATTATTTGAGAACACTTAAAAACAGCTCAGAGCTGACAAAAGAGCTACGCTGACAGATGACGGATACCATTGGAATTTGAGGTAGGAGATTTCGTGCTTCTAAAGGTTTCCCCTCGAAAAGGAGTTTCTCGTTTCGGCAAGAAAGGGAAATTAGCTCCACGATATGTGGGACCGTTCCTTATTATTCAACGAGTTGGTAAAGTTGCTTATCGTTTAGCGTTGCCATCAGAGTTGTCCCACGTGCATGATGTATTTCATGTCTCGATGCTTCGAAAATGCGAACCGGGTCCTACTGCGATAGTTTCACCCGAGGACATACCAATTCGAGAAGATGTTTCCTACGAAGAGGCACCGGTACGAATTCTTGATAGAAAGGTCAAGAGAATACGACGTCAAGAGATAGCATTAGTTAAGGTTTTATGGCAACATCATGGAAGTGAAGACGCTACTTGGGAAGTGGAAAGCGAAATGTTAGAGAAATATCCCTATTTGTTTGAAAATCTAGATAATTCAAATTTCGAGGACGAAATTCTTTTGTAGGAGGGGAGAATTGTCACGCTGCGAAATTTTTGAATTTAAATTTCGCACGTGAATGTATAAACTCAATTTGTTAGTGTGCCAATAAAATTTTTTCATTATTATTACGAGGATTCAATTTTAAATTTTTGGTGTATTAATTATTAATTTGAGGATATTTAAAATATTTTTTGCCAATTTTAAAATTTTAACAATTTTTACCTAATCCCAAATTTATTAAATATTTTTTTCATTTATTTATTTTTCCTTTTTTCTTTCCTTTCCGGATTTTTCCGGAACCCCTCCCCCCTCTTTCTTAATATCTTTTTTCTCTCTCTTTGTTTCTTTCCACCGCTTCTCTCTCTCCCTTTGTTTTTCTGCTCCACGCCCCCTCCCTCTCTTTGATTTTCTTTTTCTTCCTTGCCGAACTCTCCATCTCTCCCTGCTCTCTTTCTTTTTTTTTAAACTCCGCCTCCCTCCACCGAATTTATTCACCCCTCTCACCTTTGTTTTTTTTTTTTTTCCTTTCTTTTTCTTCTTCTGTGTCCCGCCTCTCTCCCTCACGCCTTATTTCTTTTTTTTTCTTTCCTCTTTTCTTTTCTCTTCTTCTTCGCCCGATCCTCTCTTTCCCCTCCCCATCTCTTTTTGCTTTCTCTTCTTTTTCTTTTCTTTTTCCTTCGGCCGAACAAGCCACCCACCCTCCCCATCTCTTTTCCTTTCTCTTCTTTTTCTTTTCTTTTTCTCTCGGCCGAACTCCACCGGAAGCCACGCCGAACAGCCGTCGTTCCATCCAAGCGCCACCAAGCTAGCCGATCCACCGCCTCGCCGAACGCTGCCAACCCGAGCTCCTCGCGACGCCACCGTCGAACGACTGTCGCCGCCAAGCTGCCGAGCTCGAGCCGCCGCCAACCTCCTAACTCCGACCGGGACTGGAGCTCCACGACCGTCGCCCGAGCCAGCTCTTCTCCATCCCGCCGAACCAGCTGCCTCGCCTCCCTCGTGACGCCACCAAGCCGTGCCTCGCCGCCGTCCCCGCCTCGCCGTTCGTCTCCACCTCGCCGCACTGCCGACCACCACGTCGAGTGCCCAGCCGCCGTCACCCCCTGCCGCCGTGAGCTCACCGGTTGCAATTCCCCCCTTAACAAAAACATATATACATATATGTGTGTATCTGTATACAAAAAAAAATAATAATAATAATGATTTTTAGATTTTAAATTTAAATTGATTTGAAATTTGTATTTTGAACTGTTCTGGGAATTGGAAAATTTTTCTGCAGGATGAGCATTTTGGAGCTTTTGGGGAAGCCTATTTTTAGGGTAGGTCATGCCGAAATTTTTAAAAATATACATATATATTTTGGATATTTGTGTTAAAATTTCTATTTTAAAATTTCGGTGTTAAAATAAAGTATCATTTTAAATTTTAAAAATTCAATGGCATACTAATTAGTTGAGTTTACCGTAATTCGATTACGGAATTCTTGGACAGATAATTAAATTATCTGTGTTTCTTGTTTTAGGTACTCGTAGATCGAATTCGGAAAGAAAGACTATCTTGGAATTCGTGCGAGAAATTGACCGTAGGTCAAATTGCCAACGAGGTAGGATATCTTACCCTTTCTTTGTAGCCAGTTTTGTTTTAATGATTTGGCCAAAATCATTTAAAGAAAATGTGTTTATAAAACGTTGAAATTTACGTGATTTAGAAAATATCACGATTTCGGAAATTAAGGGAAAAATATCCGGTTACAGATTTTTTTTGAGAAACAATACGGTATATTTTTATTATGTGAATCATATGTTCACGTGAAATGTTGAAAGTTGGATTTGGTGTTAAAGTATACCGGGAGCCAACACACACGTGCGAAGAGTGCACATCTCGATCGAGGATCACTCATTATGCTTCGGCATGGTGAGGGAGGCTCATACGGACCGTACACGAACTAGATGTATATAGGGACACAATTTGCATAATCACGATTCCACGTTTATGATTCGGTACTACATTGACATACTTAGTATGATGTTTAAATTCAAATGTTGAATTAAATTTTTTTAAAGAATATCCTACTGGGCCTTTCGCTCACTGTTTTAAAACTGGTAAATCCCCAGGAGAGAAAGCTGATTAAAGGATACAGGTGACGTGGAACCGACCGTGGATGACAAGATCTAAGACTTGGAGTAGGGATCTGTACATTAGGACAACGTATATATAAAAGCATTCCGGGACTGTAAATTCTAAACTTTACTTTTGCAATTTCACTTATTTTATTTTATCCAAATATGCATCTGTGGGATATGGGTACCTCACCACCTGATATTCCGGAAAAAAAAAATTTGAATACAAATATTAATTAATGTGAAATACACAAGCATAATTTATAAACACGTTTAAAGAGTCGGTAAAGGGTAAGATATAAAAACTGACAGACTTAGAAATCTGAGCTTTCCTTTCATTTATTCTTTTAAATTTTAATATCCGTCACTATCCCGGCTTTTGGGAAGTGACACCTATCACTGTCCCGGGTTTTGGGACGTGACAAGACTATTCATCATGAATAGTAAAATTGATCACTATTCATACCTGAATAGCAACTTTGACCACTATTCATTATGAATAGCAAGTTTGACCATAACACAGTATATCAATAACACATCTACCGCGATGTTAGTACCCTCACGAAACTGTCCTATGCTCAATTATGGCATAGTTTCAATTTTAGGTAATTATCTTATATTATGTTCTGGTTTTGAGCTCAGGTTGGCAGTACCATTTAAGTGCGCATGACTGGGAGCGGTACATCAGTGCTGACCTCTACAGCCTTAATCTCATAGCCCCGAAGGCAAAATTGTACATGACTGGGAGCGGTACATTAGTGCTGACCTCCACAGCCTTAATCTTATCATAGCCCCGAAGGCAAAATTTACCTCCCTGTACGGAAGGCTGGTACGCCAAAAGTGGTTTCATTACCGACTTTTTAAGTTCTAACCTGGTGACTTCATATTGCCCCATGGTTAGGAATGGTTCACATTTTAATTTTAGGTGAGTGAGTTTCATTAACCTCGCTCTAGTGCTCGAAGCACAATTTACTATGTGTCCCATTCTTAGTAGTGCCCGTAGCACATTTCGTCTCTCTTTCTACTCTATAATAGTGCCCATAGCACATATGTATCTAACTTATAGTTAGTACATCAAAGTTAGCAACAATAATGCTATATGTTGCAGACAAGTAAATGTCTGAACTTACCTTATCAGTTTCTTCCCCTTTTCTCTCTTGGATCTTTGATCGCCCTCCTTGTAGGTCGATTTTGGGATCTTACAAGCAAAACCTTGTCTGTTAATTTCATTTCCATTTATAGCTTTTAATTTTCATTAAAAAGTTTAAATAAAACCTATTTATAACTTTTTAGGCTTTATTTATCATTTTCCCCATTTTTCTCAACTATTACAAAATTACGATTTTGCCCCTATATTTTGGCAAAATTACAATTTTGCCCTTGATGGAATTTTCTTGGTCCAGACTGCATTTTTGGCTCTCAGGAACTTTTCTGACTCTTTTCCAATCATTACCGGGTTCGTTTCTATTTTATTTCCATTTTTCACCTTCTCGACCCTCGGGAAGTACTATTCCGACCCTTACGTCGGTTTACTGATTTTCTATCATTTCGGAGTCTCAAATGGACGTTTTACTAGTATTTAAAATGTTCATCTAGACGTTCCCGATCTAGGTCTCCGAGGCTCGGATTTTCCGTACCTAACTCGGACCTTTATTTCGTTTCCCAAAAACGCACCCCTCGGGGTCGGTTTTTCAGTTTTACTCACGTTTTACATTTTTAAGGGGACGGGTTACTATTCACGAACCACCCCTTAGGTTTTCCTTATTCAATTACCGTTTAGGGACTCGGGTTCCTGACCTGACCCTAAACTTTTATTTTTAATTCTCTTTTTACCCCAAATGCCGTTTTCGAAATTTCGGCAGCATTTCGGCGTAAATTTAAGGGTACCAGTGTTAGGTACACCTCGAACCATATGTACCTGCCACGTACTATATCACAAACCTATTTTATGTAAAAGTTTTCCAAACTTTTACATAAAAGCTCACAAATTTCAGTTCACATTTTGAACCACATTACACAAAATTTCTTTCAATTTTACCCTTGGTTTTGGCCACGGTTTTCACACTCAAAACCTAACCAAAACTTCTCAATTTTTCAACCAAATGTTAGGCTATTCCAATGTCATTATTTAGCACATTTTCAAGCCAATTTACATGCATTTTTCAACAAAATTCCTAGGGTTTTTTATCATTACAACCCACGGCCATTTAAGAGAAACATGCACCAAATTTTTTTCTTTCATGCTTTCAATCACAAATCCATCATTTCCTTAATTCAATGCATGAATTTAACTATCCAAACATCAAGTAAATCATGCAAAAAATTTTCCCCAAACCCTAATTAAACCCACAGCCATATTAGGGTTATTTGACACCAAATTTTTTTCCAAGCTTTCAATCATACAAATCATGTTTTACATTTAATCAAAACATGATTTAAAGCATTTTAACACTTAAACCACAATAATTCATCATTTACTACACTTGGTAACCCACGGTTTTACTCTTGGAAAACCAACCAAAATTTTGTTTTTCTTTAAACAAAATGCATGGTTTTTCTTCTAATCACACCCTTAACAAAACCCAAGCACCAAATCAACCAAAACAAACCAAAAATTTTTCATCGTTCACACTATTCATTCCACGGATTTTAGGGAGAAAAATCAAGAAAAATTGCAAACCAATGAAGGTTACCTTGCTTCCTTGCTTCCTTAGACTTCAATGAAGTGTTTGACACCAGTTTTGTGAAGAAAAGTTGGGTATTTGGCTTGGTTTTCCTTGGCGGCTCACGGTTTCTCTTGGGAGAACACTTAGAAAAATTTTTCATATGTTTTTGGCTTTGAAAATGTTTCGGCCACTTTATTCCATGTTTTGCCGACTTAACACAAAGGAAGCCAATTAATTTGGCTTTCCACCAATCAAAATGCAACACTTTTCAAGCCTTTTCTTTCCATTTTTTTCAAAAATTAAATGGGTGAAATTTTGGCCAAATCTTAGCCTTTAGATCAAAAAGCAAACCAATCTTGGCCATTGATGCCACCAACCACCATATTTCTTTCATTTAATAACTTTGCTTTATGATGTCATAAATGCAAAGTAATATGTTGACTTTGACTTTACTATTCACTTTAATTCGACTACTTTTTGACCGATATCGGTTCGAGGCAAAATTTTCCTGAAATTGTCTCGGCGGGTTCCTGAGATCGTCTGTGCAGTCGGATCAATTTATACTGCTTCCGTTTGATCAAAATCAATCCCGGAAGTATTTCATCTCTTAGTGCACCGGTTAGGGTTTTCAATGCCGTTTTTGGCACCGTTCCACCCGTTTCAATTCAGTGAATTTTTCCAACACTGAATTTGTACTCGTCAGTATTGTTAGAACATTTTAATACATTCTAAACAATATAGATACATTTATTTCACTCTTTAAATAGTATAAATTGTTATATACATACATTTGTACATTTTCTTACGAGAATGCCTGAATTTCCCGGTTGTCACATTCACCCCTCCTTATAAAATTTTCGTCCTCGAAAATTAGAACAAGTGGGGGTATAAACTCCTCATCTCGTCTTCTCGTTCCCACGTAGCTTCTTCAATGTTGTGATTTTTCCACATAATCTTTACTAGTGGGATTGTCTTATTCCTCGGTACTTTCTCTTCACGAGCGAGTACTCGAATAGGTTGTTCTTCATATGTCAAATCCTCGTGGATCTGAACAGGTTCATGCTTCAATACATGGGATGGATCTGGTATATACTTTCTCAGCATCGACACATGAAATACATTATGCATTGCCGACAATTCTGGAGGTAACGCTAATCTGTAAGCGACCTTTCCAATGCGTTCTATAATTTCATAAGGCCCAATATATCTTGGACTCAGTTTCCCCTTCTTACCGAAACGCATAATCCCCTTCATAGGCGATACCTTGAGAAACACGAAGTCTCCTTCGTCAAACTCCAAGGATCTTCACCTCTTATCTGCATAACTCTTTTGTCAGCTTTGCGCAATTTTCATTTGACGCTGAATTCTAGCAACTGCATCGGAAGTCTCTAGTATGAAATCCGTCTTATGCAACTGCTTCTCTTGCAAATCATACCAGTGTAGTGGTGATTTACACTTCTGTCCATACAAAGCCTCGTAAGGTGCCATACCTATGGAAGCTTGGTAACTATTATTGTACGAGAATTCAATTAATGATAACTTCTCGTTCCAATTTCTCGCAAAGTCCATTACACAAGCTCGAAGCATGTCCTCTAACGTCTGAATGGTCCGCTCTGACCGTTCGTCTGTTTGCGGATGAAATACAGTACTGAGTCTCAATTCAGTACCCATGGCCTCTTGCACATACTTCTAGAAATTAGAAGTGAATTGTGCATCTCAATCTGATACAATGGATTTTGATACTCCATGTAATCTGACGACATGAGCTAAGTATAACTGAGCAAACTTTTCTAACGAAAAAGTCATCTTGACAGCTATAAATCGTGCCATTTTGGTCAGTCTGTCCACAATAACCCAGATGGCATCATAACCTTCTCGGGTTTTTGGGAGTCCCACTACAAAATCCATCGTAATGTGTTCCTATTTCCATTCAGGAATCTCCAAAGGTTCCAATCTTCCTGCTAGATGTTTATGTTCCGCTTTGATTCTCTGACAGGTCATGCATCTGCTCATGAATTTCGCTATATTGTTCTTCATCCCATTCAACCAGAACTGTAACTTCAAATCCTGATACATCTTGCTAGCTCCGGGATGAACCGAATATGGTGTCTCATGGGCTTCTGACATGATCCGTTTTCTAAGTTCCTCGTCAGCTAGAACATTAATTCTTCCTTGATAAAGGATCATTCCATCCTTGGAAATTCCTTCTTAAGAACTCGTAATTCTTGGATCTCGTCTTTGAGCTTCCTTGATATCCTCAAACAACGATGATTCCACTTGGAGTGCAGCCAATCTTTCGGATATCAGCTCTAAGTTCAAAGAATTTATCTCTTGCTGCAATGGCTTCGGAAGCCTTTTTATCGGTCGTCAGTGTGATATGGTAGACTTTCTGCTTAAAGCATCCGCTACACAGTTGGCCTTTTCCTGGATGATATAGGATTTCACAATCATAATCCTTTAGCAGTTCCAACCATCGTCTTTGCCGCATATTGAGCTCCTTTTACGTGAAGAAATACTTCAGACTTTGGTGATCAGTGAAAATCTAACATTGAGCTCCATAGAGATAGTGTCGCCAAATTTTAAGTGCGAACACTACTGCAGCAAGTTCAAGGTCATGTGTAGGGTAATTCTTTTCATGATCCTTTAATTGACGGGAAGCGTAGGCAATCACCTTGCCACCTTGCATTAGGACTATTCCCAATCCCATTTTCGATGCATCACTGTAGATCACAAACTTCTCCCCTTCAGTTGGAAGCGTAAGGATTGGTACGCTTGTCAGCCGTCTCTTTAACTCCTGGAAGCTTCTTTAACATTCCATAGTCCACTCATACTTCCTTTCCTTGCGTGTAAGAGCGGTAAGAGGTGCAGCTAATCGCGCGAATCCCTTTACAAGTCACCGATAATAACCAGCTAGCCCCAAGAAACTACGTATTTCCGTCACACTCTTGGGTGTAGGCCACTGGTTAATTGCATCTACTTTCGTTGGATCTACAGTAATACCTTCCTGGGATACAACATGTCCGAGGAAATGTACTCTGTCCAGTCAAAACTCACATTTTGATAATTTGGCATACAATTGATGCTTCCTTATTGTATGCAACACAATCCTCAGATGCTCCTTGTGCTCCTCATGAGTCTTTGAGTATATAAGAATGTCATCAAGGAATACAATGACAAACTTATCCAAATACTCTTTAAAGATTCTGTTCATTAAATCCATGAATGCTGCTGGCGCATTTGTTAATCCAAATGGCATCACAAGGAACTCATAGTGACCATAACGAGTCCTAAACGCCGTCTTAGGAATATCACTTTCTCTAATTCTTAGCTGGTAATATCCTGATCGTAAGTCGATCTTGGAAAATACCGTTGCGCCTTTTAACTGGTCGAATAAGTCATCAATTCTAGGTAATGGATACCTATTTTTGATCGTAACCTTATTCAACTCCCGATAATCAATGCACAACCGGAACGTTCCATCTTTTTTCTTGATGAACGACGCAGGTGCACGCCATGGAGAATAATTCGGTCTGATGAATCCCTTGTCCAAAAGCTCCTTTAATTGTTTCTACAGCTCCTTTAACTCCACTGGAGCCATGCGGTATGGTGCTTTGGAAATAGGTGCCGTTCCAGGCATCAACTCAATTTCGAACGAGATTTCTCTCTCTAGAGGTATCCCCGGTAACTCTTCTGGAAATATGTCAAGAAATTCATTAACAACAAGAACATCTTCAGGTTGAAGTTTCTGTTCCTCTATAGTATCCACCGCATATGCCAGATATCCTATACAACCACTGGCTATCAGCTTGCTTGCTCTCAGTGAACTGATCATCATCTTCCCAGGTTTTCGAGAAGCATCGACATATTCGAAACTCTCTTCTTCCTCGGGTTGGAATACTATTTTTTGATTTCGACAGTCGATCGTAGCTTGATATTTCCCTAGGAAATCCATGCCTAGAATCACATCATAATCCACGATCTTCATTACTATCAACTCCATATATAGCTCCCTATTTGCCACATATACTGGTACATAAGGTAGCCAGTAATTGGACGACAATACTTCCCTAGAGGGTAAAGCTGTCTTAAATACTCTTCCCATATAGTCCTTAGGAAGTCCTATCTTGTCAGCAAATTCATAGGAAACAAAAGAATACGTAGCACCGGAATCAAATAGTATAGAGGCTACATGACTAGCGACAGGAAGCTGACCTGTCACTACATTTGATGTTCCTGCCTCTACATCTTCTTTGCTGTAGGCCATCACATGAGCATCAGCACGTGGCACACGCTCCTGGCGTTGCGGCCTTACTGGAGACTCTTCAACTCTGGCCTGAAGGGAATGAGCTTGTGGGCGTGTCTGGTACGGTTGGGAAGTGCCTTGTCCACCCTGCCTATTGTTTGGACAGCTCCTGGCATAAGGACCTTCCTTTCCACATTCATAGCAAAAAAGTGGCCCATATCTGCATTGCCCAGAATGTCTCTTCCCGCATGTAGGACAATTTTGCACATTGGATTCCGCATTACCAGCTGTTCTTCGCTGCTGGTTTCGATTATTGGCCTGGCGAGTCCCAGTAAAATTGCCTTTTCTCTTGTTTTGCTAGGATCCTTGATTATTGCCCTGGCTTGGTTTAGCATTCTGATTTGGTTTGCTCGATTGACCAACTTGTGTAGACTTAGCCAAAGCCCTCTCCTTCTTTTTGGCATCCCAGTGCTTCTCTCTTTCCTCTTTCTGTCGGGCTACGTGAAACTCAGCTCTGATGGCCCGACTAACACAATCTGCTACAGAAGTAGGCGGTACCTGTCCCGTATCTACCAATACAGCAATTTCTGGCCTGAACATCCCGATCATTTTTTGTATTTTCTCCCTCTCAGTAGGGACTATATAAGGGCATAAACGGGATAATTGGTCGAACTTTCGGCGAACTTTCGGCAAACTTCACTCACCGACATATTTCCTTGCGTCAATTCTGAGAACTCTTTCTGCTGTTGTCTCAGAGATGCAGGGTCATAATATTTCTGGTTAAATTCTTCCAGAAATTCTGCCCAACTCATGGTAGACACATTTCTTCTCATTCGCACAGTGTCCCACCAAAAACGAGCATCTTTTCTCAATACAAAAGACGCACATGCGACCTTCTCCTGGTCAGTTAGGTTCATGAATTCCATGATTACTTGAAAAGATGACAACCAATCTTCAGCCTCTAGAGAATTAGTAGAACCTTCAAATTCTGGCGGCCTTATACGCCTGAATCTTTCATAGAGGGGTTCTAGATTTAATACCGGTTGCGGTTCAGGAACTCTCTCATGTACAGCAGCTGGAGGGATAACCGGATCTACCTCAGCTTCCTGTTCTACTTGGGTACCTTCAGAGCCTTGCCTCTGTTCTAACTCCTCTACCCGTTGCCTCAGATTAGCATTTTCTTGCATCTAAGCTTCTAGTAGGGCTTGTATTTGATCTAATCTCTCCATGAAGTTAGGACATCGTTATCGTCCCTCTGGTCGATTTCGCAAATCCACCATCTTGCCTATTCTCCTCTTATGGCACAACAATTCACTGTTAGCTTTTCCATGACCACATTCGTAAAATCATATTAATATACGAAATTCAGGGTAACGTAAAGCCACATCATTGTAACACATCATCGTACAACATATAATCATTTTGATATTTCATTCATAGCAAAACGTTTATATATCATACATAATCATCACCAGTCATACATACATCGGCCATCATATACATCTTGGCCACAAGTCATACAAAAGAGCTTTTCTCTATAAGCTACTTATGTACATGCATACATCTACTGGTCACCCATCCCCTGTGTCTGGGACTAGAGGATATTCTTATGGATCCTCATCTTCATCTGGATCATCTGAGTCATCACCTCCTCGTGGTCTAGACGGTCCAGCCTCATGATCGTTCATCATCATTCTCGGCGCAAAGATGCATGCCAACATTTCATCTTGACCTAGTGTCTCTCGTCGACTCTGCGTCAGATGCTCAATCAAAATCTCCCTCTCGATCGTCCTGATCGTCACTACAAACTCTTAGAGCGTATGAGGATATAGCTTAATCACTCTCTGTCTCAATTCCATGGGTAAACCTCTCCGGAAAAGCTCACAACAGTTTGCTTCAGTGAGGTTGGGCAACGAACATCTCCTCCTAATGGTCTCCTCAAATCGTGCTGCGTAAGACATAACTGCCTCACCAGACAACATGACCATCCTCTCAGTCTGGAGAATATAGTCCCTAACCTCATCAAATCCAGGGTATGCGGGTGTATCTACCTCTCGTGTCTCTAGAGGTGCTGGATCCCTGGGCAGAAACTGATCAGCCAATCACTGACAGAACTCAGCCCAACTAAATCCCAACAGAATCTCCTGGTCACAATAATCCCAGAATACTCGAGCATCTCCCTGAAACATACTGATGGCCAACTGGATCCACATCTCTCGGTCTATATCGCACATCACCATAATCCTCTCTATGGCATGCAGCCAGTTCTTCATCTCCATTGACTATCGTCCACCATCAAACATAGGGGGACTGCTATCTCTGAATGCCTGAACTGCCCGAGCCGAAACTCTCACCACAATATGTTGGCATCCACCAACAACTGGAATGTCCACTACTATAGGTGGATGAAGTACCGGTCGAGGCTGTACTACATCTACTGGAGCAGGTGCTGGTGCTGGAGGTCTCTCTGGTACCGGAGGTCTAACTACTGGTCGTTGGGAAATAGACGGCCTCACTATAGGTCTCGTCCATACCTGTAACACCCCTCTCAGTCGTGATAGCAGCGGTCTCACATAAGGAGGTCTGGTCATCTTGCTACCTATAAGATAATTATTTTCATATAAGAAAATAATTCACTAAACTTAAGTAAACTACTTACTTGGATAGCGGTGCAGGATGCGCAAAGTGTCAAATCAGGATATGGTCAACACTGCTCTAATATACCAACTGTGGCAGCAGTTGGTAATCTAAACTAAACTAATCGTAATTCTGCTCTGATACCAACTGTGGTGGCCCGCCCCTCGTAGAGATCATACAATACTATTACAGTTAAGCTTTATCGCTAACTGTGATAGATTGTACTCTCATGGGTCGCCGGCTAATCTATCTCTCTTTAAAACATGAAGTTTTTGGGGAAATTTTTTTTTAAAACATCATGGGAAACATTATCCACTATGTACTTTGTTTACAAGTACAAAGTAATTTACATAATACAGTACTTTCGTAAAATATATATTATTACAAAAGACTATTTCTTTTTCCCTTCTCTTTTATCGCTCAGCGGAAAGACTCAGGCAGTACCATATATCTCGCCTCCTATCCCAATTGACACACGCTATCCTGTCCGCTATCTAGTCATACAAAGCTACTGAGTTGGTCGCTTACCTGCAACATAAGAAAAAATGGTGAGCTACAAGCTCAGTAAGTTCAAACATGCAAGAAATAAAATTTCTATGAATAGTACTATTTATTATGAATAGTAATGTTGACTACTATTCATACGTGAATGGTAACTTTGACCACTATTCATTATGAATAGTAAGTTTGACCACAACACAGTATATCAACAATACATCTATCGCGATGTTAGTACCCTCATGAAACTGTCTTATGCTCAATTATGGCATAGTTTCAGTTTTAGGTAATTATCTTATATTATGTTCTAGTTTTAAGCTCAGGTTGGCAGTATCATTTAAGTGTGCATGACTGGGAGCGGTACATCAGTGCTGACCTCCACAGCCTTAATCTCATAGCCCCGAAGGCAAAATTGTATATGACTGGGAGCGGTACATTAGTGCTGACCTCCACAGCCTTAATCTCATCATAGCCCCGAAGGCAAAATTTACCTCCCTATACGGAAGGCTGGTACGCCAAAAGTGGTTTCATTACCGACTTTTTAAGTTCTAACCCGGTGACTTCATATTGCCCCTTGGTTAGGAATGGTTCACATTTTAATTTTAGGTGAGTGAGTTTCATTAACCTCACTCTAGTGCCCGAAGCACAATTTACTATGTGTCCCATTCTTAGTAGTGCCTGTAGCACATTTCGTCTCTCTTTCTACTCTATAATAGTGCCCGTAGCACATATGTATCTAACTTATAGTTAGTACATCAAAGTTAGTAACAATAATGCTATATGTTGCCGACAGGTAAATGTCTGAACTTATCTTATCAGTTTCTTCCCCTTTTCTCTCTTGGATCTTTGATCGCCCTCCTTGTAGGTCGATTTTGAGATCCTACAGACAAAACCTTGTCTGTTAATTTCATTTCCATTTATAGCTTTTATTTTTCATTAAAAAGCTTATATAAAACCTATTTATAACTTTTTAAGCTTTATTTATCATTTTCTCCATTTTTCTCAACTTTTGTAAAATTATGATTTTACCCCTATATTCGGGCAAAATTACAATTTTGCCCTTGACGGAATTTTCTTGATCCAGACTGCATTTTTGGCTCTCAGGAACTTTTCTGACTCTTTTCTAATCATTACCGGGTTCGTTTCTATTTTATTTCCATTTTCCACCTTCCCGACCCTCGGGAAGCACTATTCCGACCCTTACGTCGGTTTAGTGATTTTCTATCGTTTTGGAGCTTCAAATGGACGTTTTACTAATATTTAAAACATTCATCTAGACGTTCCCGATCTAGTTCTCCGAGACTCGGATTTTCCGTACCTGACTCGGACCTTTATTTCGTTTCTCAAAAACACTCCCCCTCGGGGTCGGTTTTTTAGTTTTACTCACGTTTTACATTTTTAAGGGGATGGGTTACTATTCATGAACCACCCCTTAGGTTTTCGTTATTCAATTTCCCTTTAGGGACTCGGGTTCCTGACCCAACCCTAAACTTTTATTTTTAATTCTCTTTTTACCCCAAATGCCGTTTTTGAAATTTCGGTAGCATTTCGGCGTAAATTTAAGGCTACTGGCGTTAGGTACGCCTCGAACTATATGTACCTGCCATGTACTATACCATAAACCTATTTTATATAAAAGTTTTCCAAACTTTTACATAAAAGCTCACAAATTTCAGTTCACATTTTGAACCACATTACACAAAATTTCTTTCAATTTTACCCTTGGTTTTGGCCACGGTTTTCACACTCAAAACCTAACCAAAACTTCTCAATTTTTCAACCAAATTTTAGGCTATTCCAATGTCATTATCTAGCACATTTTCACGCCAATTTACATGCATTTTTCAACAAAATTCCTAGGGTTTTTCATCATTACAACCCACAGCCATTTAAGAGAAACATGCACCAATTTTTTTTCTTTCATGCTTTCAATCACAAATCCATCATTTCCTTAATTCAATGCATGAAATTAACTATCCAAATATCAAGTAAATCATGCAAAAATTTTTCCCCAAACCCTAATTAAACCCACGGCCATATTAGGGTTATTTGACACCAAATTTTTTTCCAAGCTTTCAATCATACAAATCATGTTTTACATTTAATCAAAACATGATTTAAAGCATTTTAACACTTAAACCACAACAATTCATCATTGACTACACTTGGTAACCCACGGTTTTACTCTTGGAATACCAACCAAAATTTTGTTTTTCTTTAAACAAAATGCATGGTTTTTCTTCTAATCACACCCTTAACAAAACCCAAGCACCAAATCAACCAAAACAAACCAAAAATTTTTCATCCTTCACACTATTCATTCCACGGATTTTAGGGAGAAAAATCAAGAAAAATTGCAAACCAATGAATGTTACCTTGCTTTCTTGCTTCCTTGGGCTTCAATGAAGTGTTTGACAACACTTTTGTGAATAAAAGTTGGGTATTTGGCTTGGTTTTCCTTGGTGGCTCACGGTTCCTCTTGGGAGAACACTTAGAAAATTTTTTTCATTTGTTTTTGGATTTGAAAATGTTTCGGCCACTTTATTCCATGTTTTGCTGACTTGACACAAAGGAAGCCAATTAATTTGGCTTTCCACCAATCAAATGGCAACACTTTTCAAGCCTTTTCTTTCCATTTTTTTCAAAAATTAAATGGGTGAAATTTTGGCCAAATCTTGGCCTTTAGATCAAAAAGCAAACCAATCTTGGCCATTAATGCCACCAATCACCATATTTCTTGTATTTAATAAATTTGCTTTATGATGTCATAAATGCAAAGTAATATGTTGACTTTGACTTTACTATTCACATTAATTCGACTACTTTTTGATCGATACCGGTTCGAGCCAAAATTTTCTTGAAATCATCCCAGCGGGTTCCTGAAATCTCCTGTGTAGTCGGATCAATTTATACTGCTTCCGTTTGATCAAAATCAATCCTGGAAGTTTTTCATCTTTTAGTGCACCGGTTAGGGTTTTCAATGCCATTTTTGGCACCGTTCCACCCGTTTCAATTCAGTGAATTTTTCCAACACTGAATTCTTACTCGTCAGTATTGTTAGAACATTTTAATACATTCTAAACAATATAGATACATTTATTTCACTCTTTAATTAGTAAAAATTGTTATATACATACATTTTTATATTTTCTTCCGAGAATGCCTGAATTTCTTGGTTGTCACATCAATGATGAAGTTTTTCATCCTTGAGTAACCTTAGGTTTTACCTAGGGTAATCTCTTGGTTTCTTTGGCCGCAAAATGCTTCATCATTTTACCGAAAATGATGAAATTTCTGGGGTGACATACTGGAGGACTTGTCTAGCCATCCGTACTGTCAAATTATTCTAATACTGTCTTAAAACTCTTAAAAACCTGAAATTACTTTTCTGACTGTGCTCTTACTTTGACTTGCCATATTCTTATCTTTACACTGTTCGGATACCGAAACTACTCCTTTTTAAGCGTTTGGGCCTGAAATCACTTTCTTACTCATATACTTTATTCTCTACTTATTTTTGGAGATTTTAATACCTCCAAAACATCTATTTATTACTATCAACACAATAATTTGTGTAATTACAAACATAATGTTTCTTTACATTCTTGCTTACAAAACTCATAGAAAATCCTAGATTAAACTAAGTTACACTGTTAGAATTCTCTGGTCGTCACACTGTTAGGAAATGCCCTAAGCATTAGAGACATTTTGATGTATTTATTTTAAACTGGATAATAAAATTATATATAGAGGTTATTCATTACATTGCTATCTGTCCTCGTTTTATTTACATGTTAAAGTAAATGTAAGCAAATATGGCTCCTTGACTGCTTGTGTTAAACTGTTAGAACGTTGCATGCAATGAACTTTTGTATGCGAGAAGACAATATTCTAAAGTTAGCAGTCTAAACTATGGTCTGTAGTCGATGGGGTTAGACCGAGTATCTAACTCATGTTAAGACTATTATGTTGTCTAAAGCCTTGGAGGGGACGGTTTGTCTTGACTGTGTGGAGCTGGACTCCCAAGTAGAAACATAGATATGTTGCTTGGTGGTGACGTATTAGATCGGGACTAAAGCATGGTTGATCTACGAAGTCCACTTTGAGTGGATCGATCTGCTTTTGACGTTCATTATGCAGTAACCTTAATCCTGAGTAAAAGGATAGCTTCATGTATATGACTTGTGTACTTTGATGTTCCAATAGATAAAGCGTCTCAGAGGTAGTAAGCTTATAGACCGGTTCGTTGGGTGCACGACTTCTATACGATGAAGGGCTCGTTTACAGATATCGGAATCATAGCTCTAATGAGGAGTTAAGGGTATCCTCTTAAAGGCATTATACTGAATGTGAAAATGGAAAAGACCTTGGGTTGTCTGCTGGGTGGATGACTTCTTTTTCACGTATGGTGAATAATCATTTTCTTTATTCGGTCATATAATGGAACTTTAAGATAGCCTGATCAGTAGGATTAAACGGACTTTGGCCTAAGGCTGATCATGAATATCATATGAGGGTTCTACATACATGACAAGGTCATTGGACGATAGTTTCTCACAGGCTTATGTAATACGGTATATAATTGGGAGTTCAGTTTCAGGTTTATAGTGGTGTGACTCTGAAATTAGTGATCATATGATTGAGCTGTTCGGTAAAAGAATGATGATCATATGGTTTTGCGGGAGCCCGATTATATATGTCCAATCAGTCCCTCTAATAGCTCCACATAATTCCTTAACGTTTGGCAAATTGATTTGTGTATGCTGTTGGCTAGTTTATGATTCATGGATGGTGATGACATAGGATTAGGATGGTAGACAAGATTCTCTCCGGTTGGATTCAGATTTTGTTTTGGATAATAGAGTACACAATTATTCAAACTCCAAATAAAGTTGCCATGATTTTATTTGAGATTGGATTGGAGTTGTAGAAAATTATCCATGAGAACAAGAATTTGAAACACAACTGTTTTGTGGATTTTGAAATTTGAATTTTGAATTTTGAATGTGAAATTCGAATTTGAAATTTGAATTTGAAATTCGAATTTGAAATTTGAATTTGAAATTCGAATTTGAAATTTGAATTTGAAATTCGAATTTGAAATTTGAAATTTGAAATTTGCAATTTGAAATTTGAATTTAAAATTCGAATTTGAAATTTGAAATTCAAATTTTGAATCATAGTCCAAGTGGGATTCGAATTTGTTGTGGTAAATCCACAAGGTTTGAAATTTGAATTTGAGTTGGATATGGAGAGGATAATCTTGTTAGAATCTTACTTGAATTTTGAATCCAAATCCTAACTAATGATGGACGAAATTTTGAGGATTCGCCTCAATGGATTTTCGGTTTTTATGGATAAGGTTCAAGGGAAAAATTCAAGTTTCAATCCCAGTTGAATTTGGATTCTTTCCTCCCAAAAAAGTGGCCGAAATTTGGAGTATATCTCCTTAGGAAAATTCGGTTATTTTGGATAAGGATGAGATAAGATTCAAGCTTGAAAATTCTAGTGGAATTTTGATTCTCCCTTATCCTAAAAGTGGCCGAAATTTTGAGGAGATTTTCTCCTTGGAATTTTCAGATTTTTTGGTTGAAAAAGGGAGATAAAATTCTAGTTAAAATCTTATTTAGATTTGGGTTGGATTTATCCTAAATGGCCGAATTTTATTGTTGGGATTCTCCCTTGGAAAATTCGGATTTTATGGTTATGGATAAGGGAGAATATCTTCTCCTAATCCAATTCGAATTCAGAGAATCACCTCATGCAGGTCTATAAATAGAGGTCTGCCACTCCAGTTCTCTTAGACCACAGGCTCTCAGGTGAGCAGGCTTATTGTTGCACAGCCCACCGTGACAATAAGTTCTTTAGAGTTCTGGGTGGTCAGAAGAAGACTAGTAGTGTTAGCATACCGATCGAGGTTCAGAGTGCCCACACACTCAGCCATTCGGGAATTGGAGAATAGTAGAGAAGGCTAGTTGGCTAGTTGGCGTCCTTGAGGTATGAGTTTTGATTGTTGTTGGTTTATTGTATATGGCATCATGAGATATTTAATGATCTAAAAATTTTTTATTATTCCGCTGCGCCACTCTGATACGTTTTTACCGATTGGAGATATTACAATTGGTATCAGAGCCATCTCATGACTATGCCATGTATATAAATTAGACAATTACTTAGTCTTTTTTATGTATGGTTTTGATATTTAGAGAGTGGCATTCTAGGGCTCCTTTATGTTGTTATCATGGATTATGTATAAAGTATGTGGTTATTTTAATTTTTTGAATTATTATAAGCATGCTTGTTTATGCCAGTTATGGTTCCTTAGAATTTAGAAAAAATTATGTCTAGGAATTTTTATGTAACCATCAGAGCAGTTTATTAACACTGTAATTTTCCCATGGATTTTAATTTTTTATCTCTTAGAATTTTATTGTTAGAATTTTTGTACATCGGAAACAGTTTAGGAAATTTTATGTAATTATTCTTGGAGGACATTGAAGATTGAAGACCGTAATTTATTTTTCCTATAAGTTAAATTTGATTTAAAGGTTGAAATTTTGATTGTGTGGAAAATTTCAATTTAATTGGGATTCAAATTAATTTTTGGAGATCCTAATAGGTAAATTGGAATATGACACGAAAATCGAGACATGACCCCTCGGGATAGGTCGACGGGCCTTGGTGGGGCTGCAGCCCCTGCCCTCGGGCAGGATGGGGCTGCGACAGGCCCTGTGCAGGCCATAACCACCCAAGGCCGCAGGCTTGACCTGCAGTCGAGGGTGGTCGTGGCCTACCCAAGGCTGGCCGTAGCATGGGTGTGCAGCCTGTGGCTACAGATGCTGCCTGTAACTTGCCGGCTGCTGCTTCTAGCCTGGGCTTGCAGCCTTGCCGGCCTGCACATGGGGGCGGTCGTGGGCTGCCAGCCCCTCAGGGGTTGGGGGCTGCCCACGGCGGCTGCCGCCTCCGGGGGCGATGGTGCGACGGTTCAAAAATCGAAAAATTTTGATTTTTAAATTTGAGATTTAATTTTAAATCATGTTTAAAAATATGTAATTGAAAATTTGAAATTTTTTGAAATTACATATTATTACACATGATGTTTAAAATTGTTTAAAATTTGAATTTGAAATTTAAATTTGAAATTCAAATTTGGAATTTGAATTTGAAATTTAAATTTTTGGAGATTTAAATTTTAAATGATTCTTGGGATGAGAAATAAATGGAGAGGCTATATAAAGATGGATACAAGAAGATGGAACAAAATTCAAGATCCAAAGAATGCTTTGGATGAAATTTTGTAATCTTTATTTTCTTTGTTCTAGGATGGAACCATGGCTTGATTATTCTGTCAATTATTTTTTCTGTGATATGTCATGGATGTATAAATATGTATTGATGGATGTTTTGTATGCATATTTGATAACATGTCATATAGGATAGGTGAGTGCCGCTCATACTATATTGATCATACATAATTTGTCAAAACTTGCATGTTTTTCAAAATATTGAGTGGGAGAGGGTTTCAAACAAAACCCATGGCCTCCATTGTTGATCCATATGTGAAAGCATGGTAACGCCTCGCGTCAGTTCTGCCCCGACCACATCCCTCAGTAGGTGTGTACCGCCGCCGGTATACTAGATTGGATCTCCTATGTGGAAAACGTGTTCGGGTACGATCCTATTCATGACCACCCCTCGATGGCTTGGTAGGATATGGATCGGGCTACATAAACAATGGTTATACACTCAAGACTCGTTTAGTTATTAACCTTCCCTAGAAGCTCTGTTAACTAAACTGGTGGCCAAATAAGCGGTTATTAATATATGTCTTAACCTTGGAGGATTTAAGGTAACATATATTAATTGGACGGGGTCCATGTTCCGGCTATTTGTTTTCATGACCACCCCTCGGTGGCTTGGGGCAATAGGTGCTGAGAATTACCATTGCAATGCTACATGTTTTTCAAGTTTCATGTAGGAACATACTTGTATGTTTTATTTGCTAAATTATCTGTATATTTGCTTGGGCTTTGTAATGATGTCTAGTATAATTTTATTTCAGTTCAAAATGTCACTGACACCCCTCATTTCAATACTTACTAAGAATAAACTAAATGGCGATAATTATAAGGATTGGAAAAGAAATCTGTTGATAGTTCTTAGCTGCTAGAGACACAAGTTCGTACTGGACGAACCATGCCCACCAGGGCCAAAACCTGACACACCGATTGAGGAGGTCCCGGTTGCCTATACTCGTTGGAGAGAATCCAATGATATAGCTCAATGCTACATACTTGCTAGCATGACGAGTGCTTTACAAAAGCAACATGAGACTTATCAAGTTGTTGGGGAGATCATGGAAAATCTGGAGGGCATGTTCGGAGGCCAAGAAAAGTTGGCTCGACAGTCCGCTATAACCAGCATTATGAACTCTAAGCAAAAGGCGGGTACTTCGGTGAAGGACCATATGATCGCTCTAATGGGATTCTTCGCTGAGGCTGCCGAGAATGGTGCTGAGTTGGACTACAACACCCAGATCGAAATGGTGTTCAAAACTCTGTCTAAAGATTTTGTGGGGTTTAAGGCCGCATACAATCTGGCGATAAGGGAGTTAGGACTAACTGAGCTCATGAAGCAACTCCAGGCTTATGAGCGGATGATCAGGGATGGGGATGTTGTCCAACCCAAAGGTGAGGCCAATTTGGTAGAATCTTCCAAACCCTCACGGAAGAGGAAGAGGCCAAATCAGAAGCAAGCGGCTTCCAGTTCTTCTAATCCACCTGTCTTGGATGGGAAGAAGAAGAAGAAGAACAAGAAGCCTAGGGACCCTAAAAAGTCCAAGTGCTTCCACTGTGGGAAGGTAGGTCACTTTAAGAAGGCTTGCCAGGAATTCCTAGCCGCCAAGGGCAAGGAAGGTAAGGAACTTCACTACTTAGAAGCGTGTTTGGTGGAAGAATCAAAAGACACTTAGGTCATTAATTCGGGCGCCACTAATCAGGTTTGTGTTTCTATGCAGGGGTTCGTGGAAACGAGAAGTCTGCATGATAGAAGCCTCTCGTTGTGAACTGGAGACGGCAGCTTGGTGGTGACTGAGGCAGTGGGAGATATTTACCTTTATTTTGATCAATTTAGGTTTATTTTATTGAAAGACTGTTTTTATGTTCCTAATTTTAGGAGGAACCTTATATCTGTAGCTTGTTTAATAAAGGATTCTTATTCAGTTTCTTTTAGTAAAAGAGTTGATATTCGTAGAAATAAGTCTTTTATCTGTTCTGGATGGATGGATGGAAACCTATATTTGATCAAACCAAAGATGTACTCACTGCTTGACACTGAATTAATAGATAACTCTAAAAGGTTGAAAGTTTCTCACTCTAACAAGGTGTATCTTTGGCATTTAAGACTTGGTCATATTAATCAGGATAGGATTCAAAGATTGGTAAAAGACGGTCCTCTAGAATCTCTGGAGGAGGTACAACTTCCCCAATGTGAGTCTTGTCTAGAGGGTAAGATGACCAAGAGGTCTTTTATAGCTAAGGGTACAAGGGCTCAGGAGCTCTTGGAAATTGTGCATACTGACGTATGTGGCCCCATGAACATCACAGCACGAGGAGGGTTCGAGTATTATGTCTCTTTTATAGGTGATTACTCGAGGTATGGATATATGTATCTGATGCATCGCAAGAGCGAAACCTTTGACAAGTTCAAAGAGTATCGTGTAGAAGTGGAAAAGCAATTGGATAAATCCATAAAGACACTTCGATCTGGTACTCCACAACAGAATGGTGTAGCCGAAAGGAGAAACAGGACCTTGTTGGATATGGTACGGTCCATGATGAGTTATTCAATGCTGCCATTATCATTTTGGGGATATGCTTTACAAACGGTGTGCTATATTCTAAACCAGGTTCCAAGTAAATCAACTCCTAGAACTCCGTATGAATTGTGGTGTGGCAGGAAGCCCTCCCTTGGAGATATGACAATATGGGGCTGCCCGGCGCATGTACTGGATAGGGCTGCGAAAAAGTTAGAACTAAGATCAGAATTGTGCATGTTTATAGGGTATCCAAAAGGAACTAAAGGAGGTCTGTTCTATAACCCAAAGGAAAAAAAGGTCATTGTCTCAACCTATGTGACATTCTTGGAGGAAAGTCACATGACTAACTTTAAGCCTCGAAGCAAAGTGGTGCTAGAGGAGTTATCGGGTGAAAGAACTGCTCCACAGATTTTGGTCTTAGACACAAGTTTGAGTTCCAGTGAAAGACCAGCAGACGATCAACAACTTAGGGTGCCTCGTCGTAGTGGGAGGGTTTCGAAGAAACCTAATTTCTTCATGTATGATGCTGAGGTATACCAGGCCGAGGCTCATAGGATGAGAATGATCCTGTCACCTATGATGAAGCTATAAATGATGTTGATTCTAAATCTTGGAAACAGTCTATGAACAATGAGATGGATTCTATGAAATCCAACATTGTTTGGGAACTTGTAGATTTGCCGGATGGGATAAAACCCATTGGATGCAAATGGGTCTACAAAAGAAAGAAGGATGCAGAAGGGAGAGTGGAAACTTTCAAAGCTAGACTGATTGTAAGGGGTACACGCAAAAGGCTGGAATCGATTACGATGAAACCTTTTCGCCTGTTGCTATGCTCAAGTCTATCCGTATTCTTCTGTCCATTGCTGTGGCTCTCGATTACGAAATCTGGCAAATGGATGTCAAGACGGCATTCTTGAATGGCCATCTTGAAGAGTGTATCTATATGATACAGCCCGAAGGGTTCGTAACGAAACGCCAAGAAAGGAAAATCTACAAGTTGCTTAGACCCATTTATGGATTAAAGCAAGCATCCCACTCATGGAACCAGAGGTTTGATCAAGCGATTAAGACATTTGGTTTTGAGCAGAACGTTGATGGACCTTGTGTTTATAAATGTATTAAGGATGGAAAAGTGGTCTTTCTAATACTCTATGTCGATGATATACTACTCATTGGGAATGATGTAGGGAACTTATCATCGGTCAAGCTTTGGTTACACCAATAATTTGACATGAAGGACTTGGGAGAAGCTAATTATGTTCTAGGCATTCGTCTCTTCAGAGATTGAAAGAACAAAATGATAGCATTATCCCAAGCTTCATACATAGATAAAATAATTAATAAATATGCAATGCAAGAGGCAAAGAAAGGCTCACAACCTTCTATTGCCGGTCTAACTCTTTCATTGGATGACTGTCTCAAGACATCGAAGAAAGAGAGCGTATGAGTAAGATCCCTTATGCATCCACTGTGGGTAGCCTTATATACGCTATGCTTTGCACTCGCCCGGATATATGTTTTGTAGTAGGTATGGTGAGTCGATATCAAGCAAATCCTAGAACCAAGCACTGGCAAACAGTAAAGCATATACTCAAGTATCTTAAGAGAACGAGGGATTATATGCTAAGTGTATTCTGGAGGGGACCTAACACCCGTAGGATACATGGACTCAGACTTCCAGACTTGTAAGGATTTGAGGAAGTCGACATTAGAGCGCATATGTAGACAGGATAAGTAGATGTATGTAAGATCGAGTCCGAGGACAACATCGTCGATCCCTCTACTAAGACTTTGGTGGCTAGAAGCATTGAGAGGCATGTAGAGGTGATGGGGATGCGTAACATTGCACATCTGCTGGCTTAGGGCAAGTGGGAGATTGTTCGGAAATGCCCTAAGCATTAGAGACATTTTGATGTATTTATTTTGAACTAGATAATAAAATTATATATAGAGGTTATTCGTTACATTGCTATCTGTCCTCATTTTATTTACATGTTAAAGTAAATGTAAGCAAATATAGCTCCTTGACTGCTTGTGTTAAACTATTAGAACGTTGCATGCAATGGAATTTTGTATGCGAGAAGACAATGTTCTAAAGTTAGCGGTCTAAACTATGGTCTGTAGTCTATGGGGTTAGATCGAGCATCTAACTCATGTTAAGACTATTATGTTGTCTAAAGCCTTGGAGGGGACGGTTTGTCTTGATTGTCTAGAGCTGGACTCCCAAGTAGAGACATAGATATGTTGCTTGGTGGCGACATATTAGATCGGGACTAAAGCGTGATTAATCTACGAAGTCCGCTTTGAGTGGATCGATCTGCTTTTGACGTTCATTATGCAGTATCCTTAATCCTGAGTAAAAAGATAGCTTCATGTATATGACTTGTGTACTTTGATGTTCCAATGGCTAAAGTGTCTCAGAGGTAGTAAGCTTATAGACCGGTTCGTTTGGTGCATGACTTGTATACGATGAAGGACTCGTTTACAGATATCAGAATCATAGCTCTAATGAGGCGTTAAGGGTATCCTCTTAAAGGCATTATACTGAATGTGAAAACGGATAAGGCCTTGGGTCGTCTGCTGGGCGGATGACTTCTTATTCACGTATGGTGAATAATCATTTTCTTTATTCAGTAGTATAATGGAACTTTAAGATAGCCTGATCAGTAGTATTAAACAGACTTTGGCCTAAGGCTGATCATGGATATCATATGAGGGTTCTGCATACATGACAAGGTCATTGGACGATAGCTTCTCACAGGCTTACGTAATACGGTATATAATTGGGAGTTCAGTTTCAGGTTTATAGTGGTGTGACTCTGAAATTAGTGATCATATGATTGAGTTTTTCGGTAAAAGAATGATGATCATACGGATTTGCGGGAGCATAATTATATATGTCCAATCAGTCCCTCTACTAGCTCCACATAATTCCTTAATGTTTAGCAAATTGATTTGTGTATGTTGTAGGCTAGTTTATTATGCATGGATGGTGATGACATAGGATTAGGATGGTAGACAAGATTCTCTCCGGTTGGATTTAGATTTTGTCTTGGATAATAGAGTACATAATTATTCGAACTCTAAATAAAGTTGCCATGATTTTGTTTGAGATTGGATTGGAGTTGTAGAAAATTATCCATGAGAACAAGAATTTGAAACACAACTGTTTTGTGGATTTTGAAATTTGAATTTTGAATTTTGAAATTTGAAATTTGAAATTTGAATTTGAAATTTGAATTTGAAATTCGAATTTGAAATTCAAATTTTGAATCATAGTCCAAGTGGGATTCGAATTTGTTGTGGCAAATCCACAAGGTTTAAAATTCAAATTTGAGTTGGATATGGAGAGGATAATCTTGTTAGAATCCTACTTGAATTTTGAATCCAAATCCTAACTAATGATGGATGAAATTTTGAGGATTATCCTCAATGGATTTTCGGTTTTTGTGGATAAGGTTTAAGGGAAAAATTCAAGTTTCAATCCCAGTTGAATTTGGATTCTCTCCTCCCAGAAAAGTGGCTGAAATTTGGAGTATATCTCCTTAGGAAAATTTGGTTATTTTGGATAAGGATGAGATAAGATTCAAGCTTGAAAATCCTAGTGGAATTTTGATTCTCCCTTATCCTAAAAGTGGCCGAAATTTTGAGGAGATTTTCTCCTTGGAATTTTCAGATTTTTTGGTTGAAAAAGGGAGATAAAATTCTAGTTAAAATCTTGTTTAGATTTGGATTGGATTTATCCTAAATGGCTGAATTTTATTATTGGGATTCTCCCTTGGAAAATTCAGATTTTATGGTTATGGATAAGGGAGAATATCTTCTCCTAATCCAATTCGAATTCAAAGAATCACCTCATGCAGGTCTATAAATAGAGGTCCTGCCACTTCAGTTCTCTTAGACCACAGACTCTCAGGTGAGCAGGCTTATTGTTGCACAGCCCACCATGACAATAAGTTTTTTAGAGATCTAGGTGGTCAAAAGAAGACTAGCAGTGTTAGCATACCAATCGAGATTCAGAGTGCCCACACACTCAGCCATTCGAGAATTGGAGAATAGTAGAGAAGGCTAGTTGGTTGAAGCCCTCCGGTCATTCTCCTCCTGAAGATTGGCGTCCTTAAGATATGAGTTTTAATTGTTGTTGGTTTATTGTATATGGCATCATGAGATATTTAATGATCTAAAAATTTTTCATTGTTCAGCTGCGCCACTCTGATACGTTTTTACCGATTAATTTTCCTACACACACTGCTACTTTACGTGAGTTTATTGTTGCGGTAGCTAAAGTAGAGGAGGAGATGATGATGGAGCGCATGGTGCACAAGAGGCGTGAACAGTTGCTACAAGAAGCAACGTTAGATCGCCTATACGGATCTGGATTGATGGCAAACGATCATAAGGCTTGTCCGTCGAGACAAACAGAGGGTGCAGATCCAGCTGAAGGATCAATGCCGACTGAGGCCGGAAATGGAACGGATGATGATGAAATGGATCCAATCAAATTTTTGACGATCTCAGAGCAACCTCAGCTAGGAGATTAGTTGTAGAAATACATGTGTTGTACAAATGTGTATATATAACTATATATGTGTTTATATGACGGTATCGAAAGGCTATTTTGAGAAAAAGCCTTCAAACTGATGTACTTTTGAAATGGAAAGATATGAAAACCATATTTTGACGTGTTCAATGTGTGAAATGTTGAAATTATGGGATGATCAAAACTATTTGTACTTATGTTGTAAAAATAAGTTTGTGAAAATCTAACAATAGACTCCTATGCGATTTTAGGAAATAGGATAAGATGGTGAATCCAAAGAATCTGTGAAACATGCGAGGACGTCCAGTGTTATCTGACCAAGCTAGAAGCCTTAATAGAAGCCCAAATGAGAGAAAATGCCGAGTTAAGACAAAGACTCGAGAAAATGGAGTAGAGACAAGAACAAGAAGAAGACCAAGAACCACAAATGGCCGCACTAGAACCAGAAGTGCCGCCAGTGGTACAAGAAAAAGTGGTAGAGCCCCAACCACAACCTAGGGTTAATCAAGAGCCATTATATGAAAGGTTCCAATGTATGAGGCCACCAGAGTTTGAGGGTTCCACCAACCCTCTAAAAGCCGAGGAGTGGTTGTCTTCACTCCATATGATATTAGAGTTTATGGAGTTGAATGATCAGGAGAAGATTCTATGTGCGTCCTTTGTTTTGAAGAGGGATGCAAGATTCTGGTAGGAGTCAGTTAAGCTAAGGAGAAACATGTATACGATGTCCTGGTTGGATTTTCTGGAAGAATTCAATTAGAAATACTATAATCCGGCACTGTTGTGACCACAACAAAGAGAGTTCGTTGAGTTGAAGTAGGGAGATATGATAGTGATAGAAGTCAACAGCAAGTTCAATAAACTGTCCAGACTGTGCCCATACACTATTACCACTGAGAAGGAGAAGATCAAGAAGATGCTGGGGATGTTGCACCCCGAGATCTCAGCGTTGGTGGACAGTGGGTTGACATCACCTGACACTGTATCTGACTGTGTTAGTCGAGCATTGAGGGCAGAGTATTATCTGGTCCATCAAAAGGAAGAGAGAGAGAAGATCTGGGATGCGAAGAAGAAGGAAAAGGTCTTGACCAAAGCCATACAAACTAGATCTTAAGTTGGATAAAGCAACAAGTTGAGTTCAAATGTCAAGGCTGGGCAGCCAATTACTTCTGGTCAGCAACCCAGGGGAAGAGAAAAGGAAATAATTCTAAAAATAGGAACCAACAGAGGAGAACAAACAATAATGTTGGCTCTATGGTTCGAGGCTATGTGAATTGTGGGAAAAGATATTCAGGTCGATGTAAATTTGCCCCAAATGCCTGCTTTCAGTGTGGGAAGGACGGTCATTTTGTCAAAAACTATCCAGAAAATAGGCAGAATGTGCAAGGTTCGTCTCAGTCACAACCACGTCCCCAGGCACATTCATTAGAAGCCAAAGTTAAAGGGTCATCCCATTCTGAAAGACAGGAAAGACAAGAACGTTTGCCCCGTGCAGATGCTAGGTCATGGTCTATACAAAGGAAGAGGTGGAAACGGAAGCGTCAAATGTAGTGACAGGTCAACTTTCTGTCGCTAATAATTTGGCTAGGGTGGCCCGCCCTTCGTAGAGATCATATAATACTATTATAGTTAAGCTTCGTGGCTAACTGCGATAGATTGTACTCTCATGGGTCACCGGCTAATCTATCTCTCTTTAAAATATGACGTTTTTGGGGAATTTTTTTTTTTAAAACATCATGTGAAACATTATCACTAATCACTTTCTATGAATAGTACTATTCATCATAAATAGTAACATTGACCACTATTCATCATAAATAGTAACATTGACCACAACACAATATATCAGCAGTACATCAACCAGGATGTTAGTACCCTCACGAAACTGTCTTATGCTCAATTTAATTATGTTCTGGTTTTGAGCCCAGGTTGGCAGTACCATTTCAGTGCGCATGACTGGGAGCGGTACATTAGTACTGACCTCCACAGCCTTAATCTCATCACCATAGCCCCAAAGGCAAAGTTGTACATGACTGAGAGCAGTACATTAGTTCTGACCTCCACAGCCTTAATCTCATCATCATAATCCCGAAGGCAAAGTTTATCTCCCTATACAGAAGGTTGGTACGCCAAAATTGATTTCATTACCGACTTTTTAAAGTTCTAACCCGGTGACTTCATATTGCCCCGTGGTTAGGAATGGTTCACATTTTAATTTCGTATGAGTGAGTTTCATTAACCTCTCTCTAGTGCTCGAAACACAATTTATTATGTGTCCCATTTCAATAGTGCCCGTAGCACATTGCGTCTCTCTCTATTCTATAATAGTGCCCGTAGCACATATGTACTTAACTTATAGTTAGTACATCAAAGTTAGCAATAATAATGCTACATGTTGCAGACAGGTAAATGCCTGAACTTACCTTATCTGTTTCTTCTCCTTTTCCTTTCTGGATCTTTAATCGCTCTCCTTATGAGTCGATTTTGGGATCCTACAGACAAAACCTTGTCTGTTAATTTCATTTCCATTTATAGCTTTTTATTTTTTTATTAAAAAGCTTAAATAAAACCTATTTATAACTTTTTAGGCTTTATTTATCATTTTCCCCATTTTCCTCAACTTTTGAAAAATTACGATTTTGCCCCTGTATTTTGGCAAAATTGCAATTATGCCCCTGACGGGATTTTTCTCGATCTAGACTGCACTTTTGGTTCTCAGGAACTTTTCTGACTCTTTTCTATTCATTACCGGGTTCGTTTCTATTTTATTTCCATTTTTCACCTTCCCGACCCTCGGGAAGCACTATTCCGACCCTTACGTCGGTTTAGTGATTTTCTATCGTTTTGGAGTTTCAAATGGACATTTTACTAGTATTTAAAACGTTCATCTAGACGTTCCCGATTTAGGTCTCCGAGGCTCGGATTTTACGTACCCGACTCGGACCTCTACTTCGTTTCCCAAAAATGCCCCCCCTGGGGTTGGTTTTTTTTCAATTTCACTCGCGTTTTACATTTTTAAGGGGACGGGTTACTATTCACGAACCACCCCTTAGGTTTCCCATATTCAATTTTCCTTTATGGACTCGGGTTTCCGACCTGACCCTAAATTTTTACTCTTGATTCCCTTTTTACCCCAGATGCCATTTTTCAAAATTTCGGCAGTATTTTGACATAAATTTAAGACTACCGGCGTTAGGTACACCTCGAACCATATGTATGTAGGAAAATAAACCGGTAAAAACGTATCAAAGTGGCGCAGCGGAACAATAAAAATTTTTAGATCGTTAAATATCTCATGATGCCATATACAATAAATCAACAACAATTAAAACTCATACCTCAAGGACGCCAATGAACAGGAGGAGAGTGATCGGAGGCTTCAACCAACTAGCCTTCTCTACTATTCTCCAATTCCCGAATGGCTGAGTGTGTGGGCACTCTGAACCTCGATCGGTATGCTAGCACTGCTAGTCTTCTTCCGACCACCCAGATCTCTAAAGAACTTTATTGTCACGATGAGCTGTGCAACAATAAGCCTGCTCACCTGAGAGTCTGTGGTCTGAGAGAACTGGAGTGGCAGGACCTCTATTTATAGACCTGCATGAGGTGAATCTCTGAATTTGAATTGGACTAGGAAAAGATATTTTCCCTTATCCAAACCCAAAAAATCCGAATTTTCCAAGGGAGAATCTCCACAATTAAATTCGGTTTTTCTAGATAAATCCAATCCAAATCTTAACAAGATTTTAGCTAGAATTTTATCTCCCTTTTCCAACCAAAAAATCCGAAATTCATAAGGAGAAAATCCTCCAAATTTTCGGCCACTTTTAGGATAAGGGAGAATCAAAATTCCACTAGGATTTCTCAAGCAAAATCTCATCTTAACCTTATCCAAAAATAACCGAATTTCCTAGGATTAGGGATCCAAAATTTCGGCCACTTTTGGGAGGAGAGAGAAACCAAATTCAACTAGGATTGAAGCTTGAATATTCCCTTGAATCTTATCCACAAAATCTGAAATCTTTCATGAGGATTATCCTCAAAATTTCGTCCCTTATTTGTTGGGATTTGGATTCAAAATTCAAATAGGATTCTAACAAGATTATCCTCTCCAAATCCAACTCAAATTCGAATTTCAAACCTTGTGGATTTTCCACAACAAATTCGAATCCTACTTGGACTGTGATTCAAAATTTGAATTTCAAATTTCAAATTCAAATTTCAAATTTCAAATTTCAAATTTCAAATTTCAAATTTAAATTTCAAATTCAAATTTCAAATTCGAATTTCAAATTCAAATTTCAAATTCAAATTTCAAATTCAAAATTCAAATTTCAAATTTCAAAATTCAAATTTCAAATTTCAAAATTCAAATTTCAAATTCCACAAAACGGTTGTATTTCATATTCTTGTTCTCATGGATAATTTTCTACAACTCCAATCCAATCTCAAATAAAATCATGGCAACTTTATTTGGAGTTCGAATAATTGTGTACTCTATTATCCAAAACAAAATCTGAATCCAACCGGAGAGAATCTTGTCTACCATCCTAATCCTGTGTCATCACCATCCATGCATAATAAACTAGCCAATAGCATACACAAATCAATTTGCCAAACATTAAGGAATTATGTGGAGCTAGTAGAGGGACTGATTGGACATATATAATCGGGCTCCCGTGATTCCATATGATCATCATTCTGTACCGAACAACTCAATCATATGATCACTAATTTCAGAGTCACACCACTATAAACCTGAAACTGAACTCCCAATTATATACCGTATTACGTAAGCCTGTGACGAGCTACCATCCAATGACCTTGTCATATATGCAAAACCCTCATATGATATCCATGATCAGCCTTAGGTCAAAGTCCGTTTAATCCTACTGATCAGGCTATCTTAAAGTTCCATTATACTACCGAATCTAGAAAATGATTATTCACCATATGTGAATAAGAAGTCATCCGCCCAGCAGACGACCCAAGGCCTTGTCCATTTTCACATTCAGTATAATGCCTTTAAGAGGATACCTTTAACTCCTCAGAGCTATGATTCCGATATCTGCAAACAAACCCTTCATCGTATACAAGTCATGCACCCAACGAATCGGTCTATAAGCTTACTACCTCTGAGACGCTTTAGCCATTGGAACATCAAAGTACACAAGTCATATACATGAAGTAGTTCATTTACTCAGGATTAAGGTTATTGCATAATGAACATCAAAAGCAGATTGATCCACTCATAGCGGACTACGTAGATCAATCACGCTTTAGTCCCGGTCTAATATGTCACCACCAAGCAACATATCCATGTCTCTACTTGGGAGTCCAGCTCCAGACAGTCAAGACAGACCGTCCCCTCTAAGGCTTTAGACAACATAATAGTCTTAACATGAGTTAGATGCTCGGTCTAACCCCATAGACTACAGACCATAGTTTAGACTGCTAACTTTAGAACATTGTCTTCTCGCATACAAAAGTCCATTGCATGCAACGTTCTAACAGTTTTAACACAAGCAGTCAGTGAGCCATATTTGCTTACATTTACTTTAACATGTAAATAAGACGAGGACAGATAGCAATGTAATGAATAACCTCTAAGTATAATTTTATTATCCAGTTCAAAATGAATACATCAAAAAGTCTCTAATACTTAGGGCATTTCCTAACAATCTCCCACTTGCCCTAAGCCAGCAGATGTGCCATGTAACGCATCCCCATCGCCTCTACATGCCTCTCAAAGCTTCTAGCTACCAAAGTCTTAGTAAAGGGATCAGCGATGTTGTCCTCGGACGCGATCTTACAAACATCCACTTGTCCTGTCTCCACATGCCCTCTTATTATGTGATACCTCCGATCGATGTGTTTGGTCCTCTTGTGGTGCCGAGATTCCCTTGTGTTAGCAATAGCCCCTGTATTATCACAGTAAAGTGTGATAGGCTTGTCAACACCCGGAATGACCTCAAGGTCTCTAAAGAACTTGCGGAGCCAAACCGCTTCTTTAGATGCCTCAGCCGCAGCCACATACTCAGCCTCCATAGTAGAGTCAGCTGTGCAGCCCTGCTTCACGCTCCTCCACACAATGGTGCCTCCTCCGAGCAAAAACACTGATCCAGATGTCGATTTCCTCGAATCCTTACAAGTCTGGAAGTCTGAGTCCGTGTATCCTACGGGTGTTAGGTCCCCTCCAGAATACACTAGCATATAATCCCTCGTTCTCTTAAGATACTTGAGTATATGCTTTACTGCTTGCCAGTGCTTGGTTCCAGGATTCGCTTGATATCGACTCACCATACCTACTGCAAAACATATGTCCGGGCGAGTGCAAAGCATAGCGTACATAAGGCTACCCACAGCGGATGCATAAGGGACCTTACTCATACGCTCTCTTTCTTCCGATGTCTTGGGACAGTCATCCAATGAAAGAGTTAAACCGGCAATAGAAGGTTGTGAGCCTTTCTTTGCCTCTAGCATTGCATATTTGTCAATTATTTTATCTATGTATGAAGCTTGGGATAACGCTATCATTTTGTTCTTTCGATCTCTGAAGAGACGAATGCCTAGAACATAATTAGCTTCTCCCAAGTCCTTCATGTCAAACTGTTGGTGTAACCAAAGCTTGACCGATGATAAGTTCCCTACATCATTCCCAATGAGTAGTATATCATCGACATAGAGTATCAGAAAGACCACTTTTCCATCCTTAATACGTTTATAAACACAAGGTTCATCAACGTTCTGCTCAAAACCAAATGTCTTAATCGCTTGATCAAACCTCTGGTTCCATGAGCGGGATGCCTGCTTTAATCCATAAATGGATCTAAGCAACTTGCAGACTTTCCTATCCTGGCCTTTTGCTACGAACCCTTCGGGCTGTATCATATAGATACACTCTTCAAGATGGCCATTCAAGAATGCCGTCTTGACATCCATTTGCCAGATCTCGTAATCGAGAGCCGCAGCAATGGACAGAAGAATACGGATAGACTTCAGCATAGCAACAGGCGAAAAGGTTTCTTCGTAATCGATTCCAGCCTTTTGCGTGTATCCCTTTGCAACCAGTCTAGCTTTGAAAGTTTCCACTCTCCCTTCCGCATCCTTCTTTCTTTTGTAGACCCATTTGCATCCAATGGGTTTTATCCCATCCGGCAAATCTACAAGTTCCCAAACAGAGTTGGATTTCATAGAATCCATCTCATTGTTCATAGCCTGTTTCCAAGATCTAGAATCAACATCCTTTATAGCTTCATCATATGTGACCGGATCTTCCTCATGCTCATGAGCCTCGGCCTGGTATACCTCAGCATCATACATAAAGAAATTAGGTTTCTTAGAAACCCTCCCACTACGACGAGGCACCCTAAATTGTTGATCGTCTGCAGGTCTTTCACTGGAACTCGGACTTGCGTCCAAGACCGAAATCTGTGGAGCAGTTCTTTCACCCGATAACTCCTCTAGCACCATTTTGCTTCGAGGCTTAAAGTCATTCATGTGACTTTCCTCCAAGAATGTCGCATGGGTTGAGACAATGACCTTTTGTTCCTTCGGGTTATAGAACAGACCTCCTTTAGTTCCCTTTGGATACCCTACAAACATGCATAATTCTGATCTTGGTTCCAACTTCTTCGCATCCCCATCCAGTACATGTGCCGGGCAGCCCCATATTCTCATATGTCCAAGGGAGGGCTTCCTGCCACGCCACAATTCATACGGAGTTCTAGGAATTGATTTGCTCGGAACCTGGTTCAGAATATAGCACGCCGTTTGTAAAGCATGTCCCCAAAATGATAATGGCAGCGTTGAGTAACTCATCATGGACCGTACCATATCCAATAAGGTCCTGTTTCTCCTTTCGGCTACACCATTCTGTTGTGGAGTACCAGGTGCAGTCAATTGGGATAATATCCCATTCTCTACAAGATGTCCTAGAAATTCATCAGAGAGGTATTCGCCACCTCGATCAGATCGAAGTGTCTTTATGGATTTATCCAATTGCTTTTCCACTTCCGCACGATACTCTTTGAACTTGTCAAAGGTTTCGCTCTTGCGGTGCATCAGATACACATATCCATACCTCGAGTAATTATCTATGAAAGAGACATAGTACTCGAACCCTCCTCGTGCTGTGACGTTCATGGGGCCACATACGTCAGTGTGCACAATTTCTAAGAGCTCCTGTGCCCTTGTACCCTTAGCTCCAAAAGACCTCTTAGTCATCTTACCCTCTAGACAAGACTCACATTGGGGAAGTCGTACCTCCTCCAGAGATTCCAGAGGACCGTCTTTCACCAATCTTTGAATCCTATCCTGATTAATATGACCAAGTCTTAAGTGCCAAAGATACGCCTTGTTAGAGTGAGAAACTTTCAACCTTTTAGAGTTATCAATTAATTCAGTGTCAAGCAGTGAGTACATCTTTGGTCTGATCAAATATAGGTTTCCATCCATCCATCCATCCAGAACAGATAAAAGACTTATTTCTACGAATATCAACTCTTTTACTAAAAGAAACTGAATAAGAATCCTTTATTAAACAAGCTACCGATATAAGGTTCCTCCTAAAATTAGGAACATAAAAACAGTCTTTCAATAAAATAAACCTAAATTGATCAAAATAAAGATGAACGTCTCCCACTTCCTCAGCCACCACAAAGCTACCATCTCCAGTCCGCAACGAGAGGCTCCTATCATGTAGACTTCTCGTTTTCACGAACCCCTGCATAGAAACACAAACATGATTAGTGGCGCCCGAATCAATGACCCATGTGTCTTTCGATTCTTCCACCAAACACGCTTCTAAGTAATGAAGTTCCTTACCTTCCTTGCCCTTGGAGGCTAGGAATTCCCGGCAAGCCTTCTTGAAGTGACCTACCTTCCCACAGTGGAAGCATTTGGACTTTTTAGGGTCCTTTGGCTTCTTGTTCTTCTTCTTCTTCTTCCCGTCCGAGACAGGAGGATTAGAAGAACTGGAAGCCACTTGCTTCTTATTTGGCCTCTTCCTCTTCCGTGAGGGATTGGAAGATTCCGCCAAATTGGCCTCTCCTTTAGGTCGGACCACATCTTCATCCCTGATCATCCGCTCATAAGCCTGTAGTTGCTTCATGAGCTCGGTAAGTCCTAACTCCTTTGTCGCCAGATTGTATGCGGCCTTAAACCCCACAAAATCTTTAGACAGAGTCTTGAACACCATCTCGATCTGGGTGTTGTAGTCTAACTCAGCACCATTCTCGGCAGCTTCAGCGAAGAATCCCATTAGAGTGATCATATGGTCCTTCACCGGAGCACCAGCCTTTTGCTTGGAGTTCATAATGCTGGTGATAGCGGACTGTCGAGCCAATTTTTCTTGGCCTCCAAACATGTCTTCCAGATTATCCATGATCTCCCCAGCAACTTGATAAGTCTCATGCTGCTTTTGTAAAGCACTCGTCATGCTAGCAAGGATGTAGCATCGAGCTATTTCATTGGATTCTCTCCAACGATTATAGGCAACCGGGACCTCCTCAAGTGGTGTGTCAGGTTTGGGCCCAGGTGGGCATGGTTCGTCCAGTACGAACTTGTGTCTCTCGCAGCTGAGAACTATTAATAGATTTCTTTTCCAATCTTTATAATTGTCGCCATTCAACTTATTTTCAGTAAGTATCGAAATGAGGGGTGTCAGTGACATTTTGAACTGAAATAAAATTATACTAGACATCATTACAAAGCCCAAGCAAATATGCAGATAATTTAGCAAATAAAACATACAAGTATGTTCCTACATGAAACTTGAAAAAAATGTAGCATTGCAACGGTAATTCTCAGCACCTATTGCCCCAAGCCACCGAGGGGTGGTCATGAGAACAAATAGCCGGAACATGGACCCCGTCCAATTAATATATGTTACCTTAAATCCTCCAAGGTTAAGACATATATTAATAACCGCTTATTTGGCCACCAGTTTAGTTAACAGAGCTTCTAGGGAAGGTTAATAACTAAACGAGTCTTGAGTGTATAACCATTGTTTACGTAGCCCGATCCACATCCTACCAAGCCACCGAGGGGTGGTCATGAATAGGATCGCACCCGAACACGTTTTCCACATAGGAGATCCAATCTAGTATACCGGCGGCGGTAAACACCTACCGAGGGGTGTGGTCAGGTCAGAACTGACGCGAGGCGTTACCATGCTTTCACATATGGATCAACAATGGAGGCCGTGGGTTTTGTTTGAAACCCTCTCCCACTCAATATTTTGAAAAACATGCAAGTTTTGACAAATTATGTATGATCAATATAGTATGAGCGGCACTCACCTATCCTATATGACATGTTATCAAATATGCATACAAAACATCCATCAATACATATTTATACATCCATGACATATCACAGAAAAAATAATTGACAGAATAACCAAGCCATGGTTCCATCCTAGAACAAAGAAAATAAAGATTACAAAATTCCATCCAAAGCATTCTTTGGGTCTTGAATTTTGTTCCGTCTTCTTGTATCCATCTTTATGTAGCCTCTCCATTTATTTCTCATCCCAAGAATTATTTAAAATTTAAATCTCCAAAAAATTTAAATTTCAAATTCAAACTCCAAATTCGAATTTCAAATTTAAATTTCTAATTCAAATTTTAAACAATTTTAATCATCATGTGTAATAATATGTAATTTCAAAAATTTCAAATATTTAATTACATATTTTTAAACATGATTTAAAATTAAATCTCAAATTTAAAAATCAAAATTTTCAAATTTTGGACCGCCGCACCGCCGCCCGTGAAGGCGGCAGCCGCCGTGGGCAGCCACCAACCCCGGAGGGGCTGGCAGCCCACGGCCGCCCCTTGTGCAGCCTGCCGGGCTGCAGGCCAAGCCTGCAGCACCAGGCTGCACGCCCAGGCTGGGCGCAGCAGCCGGCAGGCTGCAGGCAGCGCCTGCAGCCAGTGGCTGCACGCCCAGGCTGCGGCCAGCCTTGGGCAGGCTGCGCCACCCTCGGCTGCAGGCCAAGCCTGCGGCCTGGGTGATGCTTGCCTGCATAGGGGCTGCCGCAGCCCCATCCTGCCCGAGGGCAGGGGCTGCAGCACCACTAAGGCCCGTCGGCCTATCCTGAGGGGTCGTGTCTCGATTTTCGTGCCATATTCTAATTTATCTTTTAGGATCTCCAAAAATTAATTTGAATCCCAATTAAATTGAAATTTTCCACACAATCAAAATTTCAACCTTTAAATTAAATTTAACTTTTGGGAAAAATAAATTACGGTCTTCAATCTTCAATCTCCTCCAAGAATAATTACATAAAAAATTCCTATACCGTTTCCGGTGTACAAAATTCTATCCATAAAAATTCTAAGAGACAAAAATTAATATCCATGGGAAAATTACAGTGTTAATAAACTGCTCCCATGGTTACATAAAAAATTCCTAGATACAATTTTTCTAAATTCTAAGGAACCATAACCGGTATAAACAAGCATGCTTATAATAATTCAAAAAATTAAAATAACCACATACTTTATACATAATACATGATAACAACATAAAGGAACCCTAGAATGCCACTCTCTAAATATCAAATCCATACATAAATAAAAAGACTAAGTAATTGTCTAATTTATATACATGGCATAGTCATGAGATGGCTCTGATACCAATTGTAGGAAAATAAACCGGTAAAAACGTATCAAAGTGGCGCAGCGGAACAATAAAAATTTTTAGATCGTTAAATATCTCATGATGCCATATACAATAAATCAACAACAATTAAAACTCATACCTCAAGGACGCCAATGAACAGGAGGAGAGTGACCGGAGGCTTCAACCAACTAGCCTTTTCTACTATTCTCCAATTCCCGAATGGCTGAGTGTGTGGGCACTCTGAACCTCGATCGGTATGCTAGCACTGCTAGTCTTCTTCCGACCACCCAGATCTCTAAAGAACTTTATTGTCACGATGAGCTGTGCAACAATAAGCCTGCTCACCTGAGAGTCTGTGGTCTGAGAGAACTGGAGTGGCAGGACCTCTATTTATAGACCTGCATGAGGTGAATCTCTGAATTTGAATTGGACTAGGAAAAGATATTTTCCCTTATCCAAACCCAAAAAATCCGAATTTTCCAAGGGAGAATCTCCACAATTAAATTCGGTTTTTCTAGATAAATCCAATCCAAATCTTAACAAGATTTTAGCTAGAATTTTATCTCCCTTTTCCAACCAAAAAATCCGAAATTCATAAGGAGAAAATCCTCCAAATTTTCGGCCACTTTTAGGATAAGGGAGAATCAAAATTCCACTAGGATTTCTCAAGCAAAATCTCATCTTAACCTTATCCAAAAATAACCGAATTTCCTAGGATTAGGGATCCAAAATTTCGGCCACTTTTGGGAGGAGAGAGAAACCAAATTCAACTAGGATTGAAGCTTGAATATTCCCTTGAATCTTATCCACAAAATCCGAAATCTTTCATGAGGATTATCCTCAAAATTTCGTCCCTTATTTGTTGGGATTTGGATTCAAAATTCAAGTAGGATTCTAACAAGATTATCCTCTCCAAATCCAACTCAAATTCGAATTTCAAACCTTGTGGATTTTCCACAACAAATTCGAATCCTACTTGGACTGTGATTCAAAATTTGAATTTCAAATTTCAAATTCAAATTTCAAATTCAAATTTCAAATTTCAAATTTCAAATTTCAAATTTAAATTTCAAATTCAAATTTCAAATTCGAATTTCAAATTCGAATTTCAAATTCAAATTTCAAATTCAAATTTCAAATTCAAAATTCAAATTTCAAATTTCAAAATTCAAATTTCAAATTTCAAAATTCAAATTTCAAATTCCACAAAACGGTTGTATTTCATATTCTTGTTCTCATGGATAATTTTCTACAACTCCAATCCAATCTCAAATAAAATCATGGCAACTTTATTTGGAGTTCGAATAATTGTGTACTCTATTATCCAAAACAAAATCTGAATCCAACCGGAGAGAATCTTGTCTACCATCCTAATCCTGTGTCATCACCATCCATGCATAATAAACTAGCCAATAGCATACACAAATCAATTTGCCAAACATTAAGGAATTATGTGGAGCTAGTAGGGGGACTGATTAGACATATATAATCGGGCTCCCGTGATTCCATATGATCATCATTCTGTACCGAACAACTCAATCATATGATCACTAATTTCAGAGTCACACCACTATAAACCTGAAACTGAACTCCCAATTATATACCGTATTACGTAAGCCTGTGACGAGCTACCATCCAATGACCTTGTCATATATGCAAAACCCTCATATGATATCCATGATCAGCCTTAGGTCAAAGTCCGTTTAATCCTACTGATCAGGCTATCTTAAAGTTCCATTATACTACCGAATCTAGAAAATGATTATTCACCATATGTGAATAAGAAGTCATCTGCCCAGCAGACGACCCAAGGCCTTGTCCATTTTCACATTCAGTATAATGCCTTTAAGAGGATACCTTTAACTCCTCAGAGCTATGATTCCGATATCTGCAAACAAACCCTTCATCGTATACAAGTCATGCACCCAACGAACCGGTCTATAAGCTTACTACCTCTGAGACGCTTTAGCCATTGGAACATCAAAGTACACAAGTCATATACATGAAGTAGTTCATTTACTCAGGATTAAGGTTATTGCATAATGAACGTCAAAAGCAGATTGATCCACTCATAGCGGACTACGTAGATCAATCACGCTTTAGTCCCGGTCTAATATGTCACCACCAAGCAACATATCCATGTCTCTACTTGGGAGTCCAGCTCCAGACAGTCAAGACAGACCGTCCCCTCTAAGGCTTTAGACAACATAATAGTCTTAACATGAGTTAGATGCTCGGTCTAACCCTATAGACTACAGACCATAGTTTAGACTGCTAACTTTAGAACATTGTCTTCTCGCATACAAAAGTCCATTGCATGCAACGGTCTAACAGTTTTAACACAAGCAGTCAGTGAGCCATATTTGCTTACATTTACTTTAACATGTAAATAAGACGAGGACAGATAGCAATGTAATGAATAACCTCTAAGTATAATTTTATTATCCAGTTCAAAATGAATACATCAAAAAGTCTCTAATACTTAGGGCATTTCCTAACAATGTACCTATCACGTACTATACCAAAGTCCTATTTTATGTAAAAGTTTCCCAAACTTTTACATAAAAGCTCACACATTTCCAATTTACATTTTGAACCACAATTCACAAAATTCTTTCAATTTTACCCTTAGATTTAGCCACGGTTTTCATACTCAAAACCTAACCAAAACTTTTCAATCTTTCAACCAAATTTTAGGCTATTCAAAGGCTATTACCTAGCACATTTTCAAGCTATTTTCCATGCATTTTACAACACAATTCTTAGGGTTTTTCAACACTCATAACCCAGGGCCATTTTAGGGAAAAACATACACAACATTTTGTTTCATGCTTTCAACCTCATAACCAACATTTCCATAATTTAATGCATGATTTAAACTATCCAAACATCAAGTTAATCATGCAAAAATGTTCACCAAACCCTAATTACACCACACGGCCATTTTAGGGTTATTAGATACCAAAATTTTTCCAAGCTTTCAAACCATGCAAACCATGCTTTCCTTTAATCCAAAACATGATTTAAAACTTTGTTTTTCTTTAAACAAAATGCATGGTTTTTCTTCTGATCAAACCATTAACAAAACCTAAGCACCAAATCAACCAAATAAATCACAAATTTTCTCATTCTTTAAGCCATCAAACCCACGGATTTTTCAATGAAAAAGCAAGAAAAATTTCAAACCAAAGATGGTTACCTTGCTTTCTTGCTTCCCTTGACTTCAATGAAGAGTTTTCTACCACTTTGGTGAAGAAAATTTGAAGGTTTGGCTTGGTTCTCCTTGGTTGCTCACGGTTGCTCTATGGAATCACTTAGAAAAAAAATTTTCTCTTTGTTTTGGCTTTAAAAGGCTACGGGTGCCTTTTGTTCCAAATTTGCCGACTTAAGTAACAAAGAAACCAATTAATTTAGCTTCCAACCAATGAGATTTCAACACATTTCATGCCATTTCTTTCCACATTTTCACCAAAATAATTTGGCTAATTTTTGGCAAAATCTAGGCGTTTAGATCAAAAGCAAATTCAATCTTGGCCATTAATGCCACCAACCACCATTTTTAATGCATTTAATAAATGGCTTTATGATATCATAAACGTAAAGTAAAAACTTTGACTTTGACTTTACTATTCATATTAATTTGACTGCTTTTTGACCGATGTCGGTTCGAGCCGAAATTTTCCTAGAATCATCCCGGCGGGTTCCTGAGGTCTCCTGTGCAGTCGGATCAATTTATACTGCTTCCGTTTTATCAAAATCAATCCCGGAAATTTTTCATCTTTTAGTGCACCATAATGCACCGGTTAGGGTTTTAAATGCCGTTTTTGGCACCGTTCCACCCGTTTCAATTCAATGAATTTTATCAACACTGAATTCTTACTCGTCAGTATTGTTAGAACATTTTAATACATTCTGAACAATATAAATTTATTTATTTCACTCTTTAAATAGTACAAATTGTTATATACATACATTTGTACATTTTCTTTCGAGAATGCCAGAATTTCTCGGTTGTCACATTCACCCCTCCTTATAAAATTTTCGTCCTCGAAAATTAGAACAAGTGGGGGTATAAACTCCTCATCTCATCTTCTCGTTCCCACGTAGCTTCTTCAATATTGTGATTTTTTCACAAAATCTTCACTAGTGGGATTGTCTTATTCCTTAGTACTTCCTCTTCACGAGCCAATACTCGAATAGGTTGTTCTTCATATGTCAAATCCTCGTGGATCTGAATAGGTTCATGCTTCAACACATGGGATGGATCTGGTATATACTTTCTCAGCATCGACACATGAAATACATTATGCACTTCCGACAATTCGGGAGGTAACGCTAATCTGTTAGTGACCCTTCTAATGCGTTCGATAATTTCATAAGGTCCGATATATCTTGGACTCAGTTTCCCCTTCTTACCGAAATGCATAATCCCTTTCATAGGCGATACCTTAAGAAACACGAAGTCTCCTTCATTAAACTCCAAGGATCTCCGCCTCTTATCCACATAACTCTTTTGTCGACTTTGCACAATTTTCATTTGACGCTGAATTTTTTCAATGGCATCGGAAGTTTCTCGTATAAAATCCGTCTTATGCAGTTGTTTCTCTCGTAGGTCATACCAGTGTATCGGCAATCTGTATTTCTGTCCATAAAGAGCCTCATAAGGTGCCATGCCTATGGAAGCTTGGTAACTATTATTGTACGAGAATTCCATTAATGGTAATTTCTCGTTCCAATTTCCCGTAAAATCCATTACACAAGCTCGAAGCATGTCCTCTAATGTCTGAATGGTCCACTCTGACTGTCCGTCTGTTTGCGGATGAAATGCCATACTGAGCCTCAATTCAGTACCCATGGCTTCTTGCACATACTTCCAGAAATTCGAAGTGAATCGTGCATCTCGATCTGATACAATGGATTTTGGTACTCCATGTAATCTAGTGACATGAGCTATGTATAACTGAGCAAACTTTTCCAATGAAAAAGTCATCTTGACAACTATAAACCGTGCCGTCTTGGTCAATTTGTCAACAATAACCCAGATGGCATCATAACCTTCTCGGGTTTTTGGGAGCCCCATTACAAAATCCATCGTAATGTGTTCCCATTTCCATTCAGGAATCTCCAAAGGTTCCAATCTTCCTGCTGGATGTTTATGTTTAGCTTTGATTCTCTGACAGGTCATGCATCTGCTCACGAATTTTGCTATATCGTTCTTCATCCCTTTCCACCAGAACTGTAACTTCAAGTCTTGATACATCTTACTAGCTCCGGGATGAACCGAATATGGTGTCTCATGGGCTTCTGACATGATCCGTCTTCTAAGTTTCTTATCAGCTGGAACATTAATTCTTCCTTGATAGAGGATTATTCCATCCTTGGAAATTCCTTCTTGAGAACTTGTCATTCTTGGATCTCGTCTTTGAGTTTCCTTGATATCCTCAAACAACGATGATTCCACTTGGAGTGCAGCCAATCTTCTGGATATCAGCTCCAAGTTCAAAGAATTTATCTCTTGCTGTAATGATTTCGGAAGCCTTTTTATCGATAGCTGATGCGATATGGTAGACTTTCTACTTAAAGCATCTGCTACACGGTTGGCCTTTCCTGGATAATATAAGATTTCACAATCATAATCTTTTACCAGTTCCAACCATCTTCTTTGTCGCATATTGAGCTCCTTTTGCGTGAAGAAATATTTCAAGCTTTGGTGATCAGTAAAAATCTGACACTGGGCTCCATAGCAATAGTATCGCCAAATTTTAAGTGCAAACACTACTGCAGTAAGTTCAAGGTCATGTGTAGGGTGTAATTCCTTTCATGATCCTTTAACTGATGGGAAGCGTAGGCAATCACCTGGCCGCCTTGCATCAGGACTGCTCCCAATCCTATTTTAGATGCATCACTGTAGATCACAAACTTCTCCCCTTCAGTGGAAAGTGTAAGGATTGGTGCGCTTGTCAGCCGTCTCTTTAACTCCTGGAAGCTTCTTTCGCATTCCATAGTCCACTCATACTTCCTTTCCTTGCATGTAAGAGTAGTAAGAGGTGTAGCTAAATGCACGAATCCCTCTACAAACCTCCGATAATAACCAGCTAACCCCAAGAAACTACGTATTTCTGTCACACTCTTGGGTGCAGGCCATTGGTTAATTGCATCTACCTTCGTCGGATCTGTAGCAATACCTTCCTGGGATACAACACGTCCGAGAAAATGTACTCTATCCAGCTAAAACTCACATTTTGAGAATTTGGCATACAGTTGATGCTTCCTTATCGTATGCAACACGATCCTCAGATGCTCCTTGTGCTCCTTATGAGTCTTTGAGTATATAAGAATGTCATCAATGAATACAATGACAAACTTATCCAAATACTCTTTAAAAATTCTGTTCATCAAGTCCATGAATGCTGCTGGCACATTTGTTAATCTGAATGGCATTACAAGGAACTCATAATGACCATAACGAGTCCCAAACGCCGTCTTAGGAATATCACTTTCCTTAATTCTCAGCTGGTGATATCCTGATCGTAAGTCGATCTTGGAAAATACCACTGCACCTTTTAACTGGTCGAATAAGTCATCAATTCTAGGTAACGGATACCTATTTTTTATCGTAACCTTATTTAACTCCCGGTAATCATTGCACAAACGGAACATTCCATCCTTTTTCTTGACAAACAACACAGGTGCACCCCACGGAGAATAACTCGATCTAATGAATCCCTTGTCCAAAAGCTCCTTTAATTGTTCCTGCAGCTCCTTTAACTCCACTAGAGCCATGCAGTATGGTGCTTTCGAAATAGGTGCCATTCTAGGCATCAACTCAATTTCGAATGAGATTTCTCTCTCTGGAGGTATCCTTGGTAACTCTTCTGGAAATACGTCAAGAAATTCATTAACACCAGGAACATCTTCAGGTTAAAGCTTCTGTTCCTCTGTAGTATCCATCACATATGCTAGATATCCCATACAACCACTGGCCATCAACTTACTTACTTTCAATGAACTAATCATCATCTTCCCAGGTTTTCGAGAAGCATCTATGTATTCGAAACTCTCTTCTTCCTCGGGTTGGAATACTATTTTTTGATTTCGGTAGTCGATCATAGCTTGGTATTTCCTTAGGAAATCCATGCCTAGAATTACATCGTAATCCATGATCTTCATTACGATCTACTCAGCATATAGCTCCCTATTTGCCACATATACTGATACATGAGGTAGCCAGTAATTGGACAACAATACTTCCTTAGAGGGTAAAGCTGTCTTAAATATTTTTCCCATATAGTCCTTAGGATGTCCTATCTTGTCAGCAAATTCATAGGAAACAAAAGAATGCGTAGCACCGGAATCGAATAGTACAGAGGCTACATGACTAGCGACAGGAAGCTGACCTGTCACCACATTTTATGTTCCTGCCTCTGCATCTTCCTTGGTGTAGGCCATTACACGAGCATCAGCACGTGGCACACGCTCTTGGCGTTGTGGCCTTACTAGGGACTCTTCAACCCTGGCTTGAAGGGAATGAGCTTGTGGGCGTGTCTGGTGCGGTTGGGAAGTGCCTTGTACACCCTGCCTATTGCTTGGACAGTTCCTGGCGTAATGACCTTCCTTTCCACATTCATAACAAAAAAGTGGCCCAAATCTGCATGGCCCAGAATGTCTCTTCCCGCATGTAGGACAATTTGCTACATTGGATTCTGCATTACCAATTGTTCTTCACTGCTGGTTTCGATTATTTGCTTGGCGATTTCCAGTAAAATTGCCTTTCCTCTTGTTTTGCTGGGATCCTTAATTATTGCCTTGGCTTGGTTTAGCATTCTGATTACGCTTGCTAGATTGACCAGCTTGTGTAGACTTAGCCAAAGCCCTCTCCTTCTTCTTGGCCTCCCAGTTCTTCTCTCTTTCCTCCTTTTGTCGGGCTACATGAAACTCAGCTCTCATGGCACGACTAACAGAGTCTGTTACAGAAGTAGGCGATATCAGTCCAGTATCTACCAATGCCGCAATTTCTGGCTTGAACATCCCTATCATTTTTGGTATTTTCTCTCTCTCAGTGGGGACGACATAGGGACATAAGCGGGATAATTGATCGAACTTTCGACAAACTTCACTCACTAACATATTTCCTCGCTTCAATTCTAAGAACTCTTTCTACTGTAGTCTCAGAGATGCAGGATCATAATATTTCTGGTTAAATTCTTCCAGAAATTCTGTCCAACTCGTGGTAGACACATTTCTTCTCATTCGCACAGTGTCCCACCAAAAACAAGCATCTTTCCTCAACACAACAGACGCACATGCGACCTTCTCCTGGTCAGTTAAATTCATGAATTCCTCATGAATTCCAGGATCACTTGCAATGATGACAACCAGTCTTCAGCCTCTAGAGGATTTGTAGAACCTTCAAATTCTGGCGGCCTCATACGCCTGAATCTTTCATAGAGGGGTTCCAGATTTACTACATATGGCGGTTCAGGAACTCTCTCATGTACAGCAGTTGGAGGAATAACCGGATCTACCTCAACTTCCTGTTCTATTTAGGTGCCTTCAGAACCTTGCCTCTGTTCTAACTCCTCTACTCGTTGTCTCAGATTAGCATTTTCCTACATCTGAGCTTCTAGTAAAGCTTGTATCTGCTCTATTCTTTCCATGAGATTAGGATGCCGTTCTCGTCTCTCTGGTCAATTTCGCAAATCCACCATCTTGTCTATTATCCTATTATGGCATAACAATTTACCGTTAGCTTTTCCATGACCACATTCGTAAAATCATATAAATTTACGAAATTCAGGGTAATGTAAAGCCACATCATCGTAACACATCATCGTACAACATATAATCATGTTGATATTTCATTCATAGTAAAACGTTTATATATCATACATAACCATCACCAGTCATATATACATCGGCCATCGTATACATCCTGGCCACAAGTCTATACAAAAGAGCTTTTCTCTATAAGCTACTTATGTACATGAATACATCTACTGGTCACACATCTCCTGCACCTGGGACTAGAGGATATTCTTCTGGATCCTCATCGTCATCTGGATCATCTGAGTCATCACCACCCCTAGGCAATGCTCCCTGTCCTGAGTCATCACCTCCTCATGGTCTGGACGGTCCGACCTCATGATCATTCATCATCCTTCTCGGCCCAAAGATGCGTGCCATCATCTCATCTTGACCCAGTGTCTCTCATCGACTCTACGACAGATGCTCAATCAAAATCTCCCTCTCGATCTTCCTGATCGTCACTACAAACTCTTGGAATGTAGGAGGATATAGCTTAATCACCCTCTGTCTCAATTCCATAGGAAAACTTCTCCAGAAAAGCTCACAACAGTTTGCTTCAGTGAGGTTGGGCAACGGACATCTTCTCCTAATAGTCTCCTCAAATCGTGCTGTGTAAGACATAACTGTCTCACCAGACAACATGACCATCCTCTCTGTCTGGAGAATATAGTCCTTAACCTCATCAAATCCAGGATACATGGGTGTAACTACCTCTCGTCTCTCTGGAGGTGTAGGAGTCGATGTCGGATCCTTAGGCAGAAACTGATCAGCCAATCGCTGACAGAACTCAGCCCAACTGAATCCTAACAGAATCTCTTAATCACAATAATCCCAGAATACTCGAGCATCTCCCTGAAACATACTTATTTCCAACTGGATCCACACCTCTCGATCAATATCACACATCACCATAATCCTCTCTATGGCATGGAGCCAATTCTTTGTCTCCATTAACTGTCGTCCACCATCAAACGTAGGGGGATGACTAGCTCTAAATGCCTGTACTGCCTGAGCCGAAACTCTCACACCAATGTGTTGGCGTCCACCAACAACTGGAATGTCTACTACTACAGGTGGATGAAGTACCGGTCAAGGCTGTACTACATTTACAGGGGCTGGTGCTGGTGCTGCAAGTCTCTCTGGCACTGGGGATCTAAGTACCAGACGTTGGGAAATAGACGGCCTCACAATAGGTCTCGTCCATACCCGTAACACCCCTCTCGGTCGTGGTAGTGACGGTCTCGCATAAGGAGGTCTGGTCATCTTACTACTTACAAGATAATTATTTTCATATAAGAAAATAATTAACTAAACTTAAATAAACTACTTACTTGGATTGCGGTGCAGGATGTGCGAAGTGTCAAATCAGGATATGGTCAACACTGCTCTGATATACCAACTGTGGCAACAGTCGGTAATCTAAACTAGACCAATCGTAAATCCACTCTGATACCAACTGTGGTGGCCCACCCTTCTTAGAGATCATACAATACTATTACAGTTAAGCTTCGTGGCTAACTGTGATAGATTGTACTCTCATGGATCGCCAGCTAATCTATCTCTCTTTAAAACATGACGTTTTTGGGGAATTTCTTTTTTAAAACATAATGTGAAACATTATCCACTAATCACTTTGTTTACAAGTACAATGTAATTTACATAATACAATACTTTCACAAAATATATATTATTACAAAAGAACTGTTTCTCTTTCCTTTTACTTTTATCGCTCAGCGAAAAGACTCTGGCAGGACCATATCCCTTGGCCTCCTATCCCATTTGACACTCGCTATCCCATCTGCCATCTAGCCATACAAAGCTAGTGAGCTGGTTGCTTACCTGCAACATAAGCAAAAATGGTAAGCTATAGGCTCAGTAAGTTCAAACATACAAGAAATAGAATTTCTATGAATAGTACTATTCATCATGAATACTAACATTGATCACTATTTACTATGAATAGTAACTTTGACTATAATACAGTATATCAACAGTACATCAACCACGATGTTAGTACCCTCACAAAACTTTCTTATGCTCAATTACGGCATAGTTTCAGTTTTAGGTAATTATCTTTAATTATGTTCTGGTTTTGAGCTTAGGTTGGCAGTACCATTTTAGTGTGCATGACTGAGAGCGGTACATTAGTGCTGACCTCCACAGCCTTAATCTCATCATCATAGCCCCAAAGGCAAAGTTGTACATGACTGGGAATAGTACATTAGTGCTGACCTCCACAGCCTTAATCTCATCATCATAGCCCCGAAGGCAAAGTTTACCTCCCTGTACGGAAGGCTAGTACGCCAAAAGTGGTTTCATTACTGACTTTTTAAAGTTCTAACCCGATGACTTCATATTGTCCCATGGTTAGGAATGGTTCACATTTTAATTTTGCATGAGTGAGTTTCATTAACCTCTCTTTAGTGCCCAAAGCACAATTTATTATGTGTCCTATTTCAATAGTGCCCATAGCACATTGCGTCTCTCTCTATTCTATAATAGTGCCCATAACACATATGTACCTAACTTATAGTTAGTACATCAAAGTTAGCAATAATAATGCTACATGTTGCAGACAGGTAAATGTCTGAACTTACCTTATCCGTTTCTTCTCCTTTTCCTTTCTGGATCTTTAATCGCTCTCCATGTGGGTCGATTTTGGGATCGTACAGACAAAACCTTGTCTGTTAATTTCATTTCCATTTATAGCTTTTATTTTTTTTTATTAAAAAGCTTAACTAAAACCTATTTATAACTTTTTAGGCTTTATTTATCATTTTTCCCATTTTCCTCAACTTTTGAAAAATTACGATTTTACCCCTGTATTTTGGTAAAATTGCAATTATGCCCCTGATGGGTTACTATTCATGAACCACCCCTTAGGTTTCCCATATTCAATTTTCCTTTAGGGACTCGAGTTTCTGACCCGACCCTAAATTTTTACTCTTGATTCCCTTTTTACCCCAAATGCCATTTTTTGAAATATCGGCAGTATTTCGGCATAAATTTAAGGCTACTGGCGTTAGGTACGCCTCGAACCATATGTACCTGTCACGTACTATACCAAAGTCCTATTTTATGTAAAAGTTTCCCAAACTTTTACATAAAAGCTCACACATTTCCAATTTACATTTTGAACCACAATTCACAAAATTCTTTCAATTTTACCCTTAGTTTTAGCCACGGTTTTCATACTCAAAACCTAATCAAAACTTTTTAATCTTTCAACTAAATTTTAGGCTATTCAAAGGCTATTACCTAGCACATTTTCATGTTAGGAAATGCCCTCAGCATTAGAGACATTTTGATGTATTCATTTTGAACTAGATAATAAAATTATATATAGAGGTTATTCATTACATTGCTATCTGTTCTCGTCTTATTTACATGTTAAAGTAAATGTAAGCAAATATGGCTCACTGACTGCTTGTGTTAAAACTATTAGAACGTTACATGCAATGGACTTTTGTATGCGAGAAGACAATGTTATAAAGTTAGCGATCTAAACTATAGTCTGTATTCTATGGGGTTAGACCGAGCATCTAACTCATGTTAAGACTATTATGTTGCCTAAAGCCTTGGAGGGGATGGTTTGTCTTGACTGTCTGGAGCTGGACTCCCAAGTAGAGACATAGATATGCTACTTGGTAGAGACATATTAGACCGGGACTAAAGCGTGATTGATCTACGTAGTCCGCTATGAGTGGATCAATCTGCTTTTGACGTTCATTATGCAATAACCTTAATCCTGAGTAAATGAACTACTTCATGTATATGACTTATGTACTTTGATGTTCCAATGGCTAAAGCGTCTCAGAGGTAGTAAGCTTATAGACCGGTTTGTTGGGTGCATGACTTGTATACGATGAAGGGTTTGTTTGCAGATATCGGAATCATAGCTCTAAGGAGTTAAAGGTATCCTCTTAAAGGTATTATACTGAATGTGAAAATGGACAAGGCCTTGGGTCGTCTGCTGAGCGGATGACTTCTTATTCACACATGGTGAATAATCATTTTCTTAATTCGGTAGTATAATGGAACTTTAAGATAGCCTGATGAGTAGGATTAAACAGACTTTGACCTAAGGCTGATCATGGATATCATATGAGGGTTTTGCATATATGACAAGGTCATTGGATAGTAGCTCGTCACAGGCTTACGTAATACGGTATATAATTGGGAGTTCAATTTCAGGTTTATAGTGGTGTGACTCTGAAATTAGTGATCATATGATTGAGTTGTTTGGTACAGAATGATGATCATATGGAATCATGGAAGCCCGATTATATATGTCCAATCAGTCCCTCTACTAGCTCCACATAATTCCTTAACGTTTGGCAAATTGATTTGTGTATGCTATTGGCAAGTTTATTATGCATGGATGGTGATGACACAGGATTAGGATGGTAGACAAGATTCTCTCCGGTTGGATTCAGATTTTGTTTTGGATAATAGAGCACACAATTATTCGAACTCCAAATAAAGTTGCCATGATTTTATTTGAGATTGGATTGGAGTTGTAGAAAATTATCCATGAGAACAAGAATTTGAAACACAACCGTTTTGTGGATTTTGAAATTTGAATTTTGAAATTTGAATTTTGAATTTTGAATTTGAAATTCAAAATTTGAATTTGAAATTTAAATTTGAAATTTGAAATTTGAAATTTGAAATTTGAATTTGAAATTTGAATTTGAAATTTGAAATTCAAATTTTGAATCACAGTCCAAGTAGGATTCGAATTTGTTGTGGAAAATCCACAAGGTTTTGAAATTCGAATTTGAGTTGGATTTAGAGAGGATAATCTTGTTAGAATCCTACTTGAATTTTGAATCCAAATCCTAACAAATTATGGACGAAATTTTGAGGATAATCCTCAATGGAATTTCGATTTTTGTGGATAAGGTTCAAGGGAAAAATTCAAATTTCAATCCTAGTTGAATTTTGGATTCTCTCCTTCCCTGAAAAGTGGCCGAAATTATGGAGGAAACCTCCTAGGAAAATTCGGTTATTTTGGATAAGGTTGAGATAAGATTCAATCTTGAAAATCCTAGTGGAATTTTGATCATCCCTTATCCTAAATATGGCCAAATTTTCGGAGGAAAAATCTCCTAGGAAATTTCAGATTTTTTGGTTGAAAAAGGGAGATAAAATTCTAGATAAAATCTTGTTTAGATTTGGATTGGATTTATCCTTAAAAAACCGAATTTTATTGTTGGGATTTTCCCATGGAAAAACTCAGATTTTATGGTTATGGATAAGGGAGAATATCTTTTCCTAGTCTAATTCAAATTCAGAGAATCACCTCATGCAGATCTATAAATAGAGGTCCTGCCACTCCAGTTCTTTCAGACCACAGACTCTCAGGTGAATAGGCTTATTGTTGCACAGCTCATCGTCACAATAAGTTCTTTAGAGATCTGGGTGGTCGGAAGAAGACTAGCAGTGCTAGCATACCGATCGAGGTTCAGAGTGCCCACACACTCAGCCATTCGGGAATTGGAGAATAGTAGAGAATGCTAGTTGGTTGAAGCCTCCGGTCATTCTCCTCCTGCAAGATTGGCGTCCTTGAGGTATGAGTTTTAATTGTTGTTGGTTTATTGTATATGGCATCATGAGATATTTAACGATCTAAAAATTTTTATTGTTCCGCTGCGCCACTCTGATACGTTTTTACCGATTTATTATCCTACAATTGGTATCAGAGCCATCTCATGACTATGCCATGTACATAAATTAGACAATTACTTAGTCTTTTTATTTATGTATGGATTTGATATTTAGAGAGTGGCATTCCAGGTTTCCTTTATGTTGTTATCACGGATTATGTATAAAGTATGTGGTTATTTTAATTTTTTGAATCATTATAAGCATGCTTGTTTATACCGGTTATGGTTCCTTAGAATTTAGAAAAATTGTATCTAGAAATTTTTATGTAACCATGGGAGCAGTTTATTAACACTGTAATTTTCCCATGGATTTTAATTTTTGTCTCTTAGAATTTTTATGGTTAGAATTTTTGTACACCAGAAACAGTTTAGGAAATTTTATGTTATTATTCTTAGAGGAGATTGAAGATTGAAGACCGTAATTTATTTTTTCCCAAAAGTTAAATTTGATTTAAAGGTTGAAATTTTGATTGTGTGGAAAATTTCAATTTAATTGGGATTCAAATTAATTTTTGGAGATCCTAATAGGTAAATTGGAATATGACACGAAAATCGAGACACGATCCCTCGGGATAGGCCGACGGGCCTTGGTGGGGCTGCAGCCCCTGCCCTCGGGCAGGATGGGGCTGCGGCAGCCCCTGTGCAGGCCAACACCACCCACGGCCGCAGGCTTGGCCTGCAGCCAAGGGTGGCTGTGGCCTGCCCAAGGCTGGCCGCAGCCTGGGTGTGCAGCCTCTGGCTACAGGCGCTGCCTGTAGCCTGCCGGCTGCTACGCCCAGCCTGGGCGTGCAGCCTGGCGCTGCAGGCTTGGCCTGTAGCCTGGCAAGGCTGCACATAGGGGGTAGCCGTGGGCTGCCAGCCCCTTTGGGGCTGGTAGCTGCCCACGGCGACTGCCACCTTCGGAGGCAGCGGTACGATGGTCCAAAAATCAGAAAATTTTGATTTTTAAATTTGAGATTTAATTTTAAATCATGTTTAAAAATATGTAATTGAAAATTTGAAAATTTTGAAATTACATATTATTACACATGACGTTTAAAATTGTTTGACATTTAAATTTGAAATTTAAATTTGAAATTTGAATTTGGAGTTTGAATTTGAAATTTAAATTTTAAATAATTCTTGGGATGAGAAATAAATGGAGAGGCTACATAAAGATGGATACAAGAAGACGGAACGAAATTCAAGACCCAACGAATGCTTTGGATGGAATTTTGTAATCTTTATTTTCTTTGTTCTAGGATGGAACCATAGCTTGGTTATTCTGTCAATTATTTTTTCTGTGATATGTCATGGATGTATAAATATGTATTCATGGATGTTTTGTATGCATATTTGATAACATGTCATATAGGATAGGTGAGTGCCACTCATACTATATTGATCATACATAATTTGTCAAAAACTTGCATGTTTTTCAAAATATTGAGTGGGAGAGGGTTTCAAACAAAACCCACGGCCTCCATTGTTGATCCATATGTGAAAGCATGGTAACGCCTCGCGTCAGTTCTGCCCTGACCACACCCCTCGGTAGGTGTTTACCACCGCCGGTATACTAGATTGGATCTCCTATGTGGAAAATGTGTTCGGGTACGATCCTATTCATGACCACCCCTCGGTGGCTTGGTAGGACGTGGATCGGGCTACGTAAACAATGGTTATACACTCAAGAATCGTTTTGTTATTAACCTTCCCTAGAAGCTCTGTTAAGTAAATTGGTGGCCAAATAAGCGGTTATTAACATATGTCTTAATCTTGGAGGATTTAAGGCAACATATATTAATTGGACCGGGTCCATGTTCCGGCTATTTGTTTTCATGACCACCCCTCGGTGGCTTGGGGCAATAGGTGCTGAGAATTACCGTTGCAATGCTACATGTTTTTCAAGTTTCATGTAGGAACATACTTGTATGTTTTATTTGCTAAATTATCTGTATATTTGCTAGGGCTTTGTAATGATGTCTAGTATAATTTTATTTCAGTTCAAAATGTCACCGACACCCCTGATTTCAATACTTACTGAGAATAAACTGAATGGCGAAAATTTTAAGGATTGGAAAAGAAATCTGTTAATAGTTCTCAGCTGTGAGAGACACAAGTTCGTACTAGACGAACCATGCCCACCAGGGCCAAAACCTGACACATCGATTGAGGAGGTCCCGGTTGCCTATACTCGTTGGAGAGAATCCAATGATATAGCTCGATGCTACATACTTGCTAGCATGACGAGTGCTTTACAAAAGTAGCATGAGACTTATCAAATTGCTGGGGAGATCATGGAAAATCTGGAGGACATGTTCAGAGGCCAAGAAAAATTGGCTCGACAGTCCGCTATCACCAGTATTATGAACTCTAAGCAGGAGGCGGGTACTCCAGTGAAGGACCATATGATCAATCTAATGGGATTCTTCGCTGAGGCTGCCGAAAATGGTGCTGAGTTGGACTACAACACCCAGATTGAGATGGTGCTTAAAACTCTGTCTAAAGATTTTGTGGGGTTTAAGGCCGTATATAATCTGGCGACAAGGGAATTAGGGCTAACCGAGCTCATGAAGCAACTCCAAGCTTATGAGCGGATGATCAAGGATGGGGATGCTGTCCAACCCAAAGGTGAGGCCAATTTGGCGGAATCTTCCAAACCCTCACGGAAGAGGATGAGGCCAAATCAGAAGCAAGCGGCTTCCAGTTCTTCTAATCCTCCTGTCTCGGATGGGAAGAAGAAGAAGAAGAACAAGAAGCCCAGGGACCCTAAAAAGCCCAAGTGCTTCCGCTGTGGGAAGGTAGGTCACTTCAAGAAGGCTTGCCGGGAATTCCTAGCCGCCAAGGGCAAGGAAGGTAAGGAACTTCATTACTTGGAAGCGTGTTTGGTGGAAGAATCAAAAGACACTTGGGTCATTAATTGGGGCGCCACTAATCATGTTTGTGTTTCTATGTAGGGGTTCGTGGAAACGAGAAGTCTACATGATAGGAGCCTCTCGTTGCGGACTGGAGATGGTAGCTTTGTGGTGGCTGAGCCAGTGGGAGATGTTTACCTTTATTTTGATCAATTTAGGTTTATTTTATTAAAAGACTGTTTTTATGTTCCTAATTTTAGGAGGAACCTTATATTGGTAGCTTGTTTAATAAAGGATTCTTATTCAGTTTCTTTTAGTAAAAGAGTTGATATTCGTAGAAATAAGTCTTTTATCAGTTCTGGATGGATGGATGGAAACCTATAATTGATCAAACCAAAGATGTACTCACTGCTTGACACTGAATTAATTGATAACTCTAAAAGGTTGAAAGTTTCTCACTCTAACAAGGCGTATCTTTGGCATTTAAGACTCGGTCATATGAATCAGGATAGGATTCAAAGATTGGTGAAAGACGGTCCTCTGGAATCTCTGGAGGAGGTACGACTTCCCCAATGTGAGTCTTGTCTAGAGGGTAAAATGACTAAGAGGTCTTTTGGAGCTAAGGGTACAAGGGCTCAGGAGCTCTTAGAAATTATGCACACTGACGTATGTGGCCCCATGAACGTCACAGCACGAGGAGGGTTCGAGTATTATGTCTCTTTTATAGATGATTACTCGAGGTATGGATATGTGTATCTGATGCACCGCAAGAGCGAAACCTTTGACAAGTTCAAAGAATATCGTGCGGAAGTAGAAAAGCAACTGGATAAATCCATAAAGACACTTCGATCTGATCGAGGTGGCGAATACCTCTCCGATGAATTTCTAGGACATCTTGTAGAGAACGGGATATTATCCCAATTGACTGCACCAGCTACTCCACAACAGAATGGTGTAGCCGAAAGGAGAAACAGAACCTTATTGGATATGGTACGGTCCATGATGAGTTATTCAACGCTGCCATTATCATTTTGGGGATATGCTTTACAAACGGCGTACTATATTCTGAACCAGGTTCCGAGCAAATCAATTCCCAGAACTCCGTATGAATTGTGGCATGGCAGGAAGCCCTCCCTTGGACATATGAGAATATGGGGCTGCCCGGCGTATGTACTGGATGGGGATGTGAAGAAGTTGGAACCAAGATCAGAATTGTGCATGTTTGTAGGGTATCCAAAGGGAACTAAAGGAGGTCTGTTCTATAACCCGAAGGAACAAAACATTCTTGGAGGAAAGTCACATGAATGACTTTAAGCCTCAAAGCAAAGTGGTGCTAGAGGAGTTATCGGTGAAAGAACTGCTCCACAGATTTCGGTCTTGGACGCAAGTCTGAGTTCTGGTGAAAGACCTGCAGACAATCAACAATTTAGGGTGCCTCCTCGTAGTGGGAGAGTTTCTAAGAAACCTAATTTCTTCATGTATGATGCTGAGGTATACCAAGCCGAGGCTCATGAGCATAAGGATGATCCAGTCACCTATGATGAAGCTATAAATGATGTTGATTCTAAATCTTGGAAACAGGCTATGAACAATGAGATGGATTCTATGAAATCCAACTCTGTTTGGGAACTTGTAGATTTGCCGGATGGGATAAAACCCATTGGAAGAAATAGGTCTACAAAGGAAAGAAGGATGCGGAAGGGAGAGTGGAAACTTTCAAAGCTAGAGTGGTTGCAAAGGGATACACGTAAAAGGCTGGAATCGATTACGATGAAACCTTTTCGCCTGTTGCTATGCTGAAGTCTATCCGTATTCTTCTGTCCATTGCTGCGGCTCTCGATTATGAGATCTGGCAAATGGATGTCAAGACAGCATTCTTGAATGGCCATCTTGAAGAGTGTATCTATATGATACAGCCCGAAGGGTTCGTAGCAAAAGGCCAAGAAAGGAAAGTCTGTAAGTTGCTTAGATCCATTAATGGATTAAAGCAAGCATCCCGCTCATGGAACCAAAGGTTTGATCAAGCGATTAAGACATTTGGTTTTGAGCAGAACGTTGATGAACCTTGTGTTTATAAACGTATTAAGGATGGAAAAGTGGTCTTTCTGGTACTGTATGTCGATGATGTACTATTCATTGGGAATGATGTAGGGAACTTATTATCGGTCAAGCTTTGGTTACACCAACAGTTTGACATGAAGGACTTGGGAGAAGCTAATTATGTTCTAGGCATTCGTCTCTTCAGAGATCGAAAGAACAAAATGATAGCGTTATCTCAAGCTCCATACATAGATAAGATAATTGACAAATATGCAACGCAAGAGGCAAAGAAAGGCTCACAACCTTCTATTGCTGGTCTAACTCTTTCATTGGATGACTGTCCCAAGACATCGGAAGAAAGAGAGCATATGAGTAAGGTCCCTTATGCATCCGCTGTGGGTAGCCTTATGTACACTATGCTTTGCACTCGCCCAGATATATGTTTTGCAGTAGGTATGGTGAGTCGATATCAAGCAAATCCTGGAACCAAGCACTGGCAAGCTGTAAAGCATATACTCAAGTATCTTAAGAGAACGAGGGATTATATGCTGGTGTATTCTGGAGGGGACCTAACACCCGTAGGATACACAGACTCAGACTTCCAGACTTGTAAGGATTCGAGGAAATCGACATCTGGATCAGTGTTTTTACTCGGAGGAGGTGCCATTGTGTGGAGGAGCGTGAAGCAGAGCTGCACAGCTGACTCTACTATGGAGGCTGAGTATGTGGCTGCGGCTGAGGCATCTAAAGAAGCGGTTTGGCTCCGTAAGTTCTTTAGAGACCTTGAGGTCATTCCGGGTGTTGACAAGCCTATCACACTTTATTGTGATAATACAGGGGCTATTGCCAACACAAGGGAATCTCGGCACCATAAGATGACCAAGCACATCGATCGGAGATATCATATTATTAGAGGGCATGTGGAGACAGGACAAGTGGATGTATGTAAAATCACATCCGAGGACAACATCGCTGATCCCTTTACTAAGACTTTGGTGGATAGAAGCTTTGAGAGGCATGTAGAGGCGATGGAGATGCGTAACATGGCACATCTACTGGTTTAGGGCAAGTGGGAGATTGTTAGGAAATGCCCTAAGCATTAGAGATATTTTGATGTATTCATTTTGAACTGGATAATAAAATTATATATAGAGGTTATTCATTACATTGCTATCTGTCCTCGTCTTATTTACATGTTAAAGTAAATGTAAGTAAATATGGCTCATTGACTGCTTATGTTAAAACTGTTAGAACGTTGCATGCAATGGACTTTTGTATGCGAGAAGACAATGTTCTAAAGTTAGCGGTCTAAACTATGGTCTGTAGTCTATGGGGTTAGACTGAGCATCTAACTCATGTTAAGACTATTATGTTGTCTAAAGCCTTGAAGGGGACGGTTTGTCTTGACTGTCTGGAACCGGACTCCCAAGTAGAGACATAGATATGTTACTTGGTGGTGACATATTAGACCGGGACTAAAGCGTGATTGATCTACGTAGTCCGCTATGAGTGGATCAATCTGCTTTTGACGTTCATTGTGCAATAACCTTAATCCTGAGTAAATGAACTACTTCATGTATATGACTTGTGTACTTTGATGTTCCAATGGCTAAAGCGTCTCAGATGTAGTAAGCTTATAGACCGGTTCGTTGGGTGCATGACTTGTATACGGTGAAGGGTTTGTTTGCAGATATCAGAATCATAGCTCTAAGGAGTTAAAGGTATCCTCTTGAAGGCATTATACTGAATGTGAAAATGGACAAGGCCTTGGGTCGTCTGTTGAGCGGATGACTTCTTATTCACACATGGTGAATAATCATTTTCTTAATTCGGTAGTATAATGGAACTTTATGATAGCCTGATCAGTAGGATTAAACGGACTTTGACCTAAGGCTGATCATGGATATCATATGAGGGTTTTGCATACATGACAAGGTCATTGGATAGTAGCTCGTCACAGGCTTACGTAATACAGTATATAATTGGGAGTTCAGTTTCAGGTTTATAGTGGTGTGACTCTGAAATTAGTGATCATATGATTGAGTTGTTCGGTACAGAATGATGATCATATGGAATCATGGAAGCCCGATTATATATGTCCAATCAGTCCCTCTACTAGCTCCACATAATTCCTTAACGCTTGGCAAATTGATTTGTGTATGCTATTGGCTAGTTTATTATACATGCATGGTGATGACACAGGATTAGGATGGTAGACAAGATTCTCTCCGGTTGGATTCAGATTTTGTTTTGGATAATAGAGTACATAATTATTTGAACTCCAAATAAAGTTGCCTTGATTTTATTTGAGATTGGATTGGAGTTGTAGAAAATTATCCATGAGAACAAGAATTTAAAACATAACCGTTTTGTGGATTTTGAAATTTGAATTTTGAAATTTGAAATTTGAAATTTGAATTTTGAACTTGAAATTTGAATTTGAAATTTGAATTTGAAATTCGAATTTGAAATTCAAATTTTGAATCACAGTCCAAGTGGGATTCGAATTTGTTGTGGAAAATCTACAAGGTTTTGAAATTCAAATTTGAGTTGGATTTGGAGAGGATAATCTTGTTAGAATCCTACTTGAATTTTGAATCCAAATCCTAACAAATTATGGACGAAATTTTGAGGATAATCCTCAATGGAATTTCGATTTTTGTGGATAAGGTTCAATGGAAAAATTCAAGTTTCAATCCTAGTTGAATTTGGATTCTCTCCTTCCCTGAAAAGTGGCCGAAATTATGGAGGAAATCTCCTAGGAAAATTCGGTTATTTTGGAAAAGGTTGAGATAAGATTCACGCTTGAAAATCCTAGTGGAATTTTGATTTTCCCTTATCCTAAATGTGGTCGAATTTTTGGAGGAAAAATCTCCTAGGAAATTTCAGATTTTTTGGTTGAAAAAGGGAGATAAAATTCTAGTTAAAATCTTGTTTAGATTTGGATTGGTTTTATCCTTAAAAAACCGAATTTTATTGTTGCGATTTTCCCATGGAAAAATTCAGATTTTATGGTTATGGATAAGGGAGAATATCTTTTCCTAGTCTAATTCAAATTTAGAGAATCACCTCATGCAGATCTATAAATAGAGGTCCTGCCACTCCAGTTCTCTCAGACCACAGACTCTCAGGTGAATAGGCTTATTGTTGCACAGCTCATCGTCACAATAAGTTCTTTAGAGATCTGGGTGGTCGGAAGAAGACTAGCAGTGCTAGCATACCGATTGAGGTTCAGAGTGCCCACACACTCAGCCATTCGGGAATTGGAGAATAGTAGAGAATGCTAGTTGGTTGAAGCCTCCGGTCATTCTCCTCCTGCAAGATTGGCGTCCTTGAGGTATGAGTTTTAATTGTTGTTGGTTTATTGTATATGGCATCATGAGATATTTAACGATCTAAAAATTTTTATTGTTCCGCTGCGCCACTCTGATATGTTTTTACCGATTTATTATCCTACAATTGGTATCAGAGCCATCTCATGACTATGCCATGTACATAAATTAGACAATTACTTAGTCTTTTTATTTACGTATGGATTTGATATTTAGAGAGTGGCATTCTAGGGTTCCTTTATGTTGTTATCATGGATTATGTATAAAGTATGTGGTTATTTTAATTTTTTGAATTATTATAAGCATGCTTGTTTATACCGGTTATGGTTCCTTAGAATTTAGAAAAATTGTATCTAGGAATTTTTATGTAACCATGGGAGCAGTTTATTAACACTGTAATTTTCCCATGGATTTTAATTTTTGTCTCTTAGAATTTTTATGATTAGAATTTTTGTACACCAGAAACGGTTTGAGAAATTTTATGTAATTATTCTTGGAGGAGATTGAAGATTGAAGACCGTAATTTATTTTTTCCCAAAAGTTAAATTTGATTTAAAGGTTGAAATTTTGATTGTGTGGAAAATTTCAATTTAATTAGGATTCAAATTAATTTTTGGAGATCTTAATAGGTAAATTGGAATATGGCACGAAAATCGAGGCACGATCCCTCGGGATAGGCCGCGGGCCTTGGTGGGGCTGCAGCCCCTGCCCTCGGGCAGGATGGGGCTGCGGCAGCCTCTGTGCAGGCCAACACCACCCATGGCCGCAGGCTTGGCCTGCAGCTAAGGGTGGCCGTGGCCTGCCCAAGGCTGGCCGGAGCCTGGGCATGCAGCCTGCCGGCTACTGCGCCCAGCCTGGGCGTGCAGCCTGGCGCTGCAGGCTTGGCCTGCAGCCCAGCAAGGCTGCACATAGGGGGCAGCCGTGGGCTGCCAGCCCCTTTGGGGCTGGTGGCTGCCCACGGCGACTGCCGCCTTCGGAGGCGGCGGTACGATGGTCCAAAAATTAGAAAATTTTGTTTTTTAAATTTGAGATTTAATTTAAAATCATGTTTAAAAATTTGTAATTGAAAATTTAAAAATTTTGAAATTACATATTATTACACATGATGTTTAAAATTGTTTAAAATTTAAATTTGAAATTTAAATTTGAAATTCGAATTTGGAGTTTGAATTTGAAATTTAAATTTTTGGAGATTTAAATTTTAAATAATTCTTGGGATGAGAAATAAATGGAGAGGCTACATAAAGATGGATACAAGAAGACGGAACAAAATTCAAGACCCAAAGAATGCTTTGGAAGGAATTTTGTAATCTTTATTTTCTTTGTTCTAGGACGGAACCATAGCTTAGTTATTCTGTCAATTATTTTTTCTGTGATATGTCATGGATGTATAAATATGTATTGGTAGATGTTTTGTATGCATATTTGATAACATGTCATATAGGATAGGTGAGTGCCGCTCATACTATATTGATCATACATAATTTGTCAAAAACTTGCATGTTTTTCAAAATATTGAGTGGGAGAGGGTTTCAAACAAAACCCACGGCCTCCATTATTGATCCATATGTGAAAGCATGGTAATGCCTCGCGTCAATTCTGCCCTGACCACACCCCTCGGTAGGTGTTTACCGCCGCCGGTATACTAGATTGGATCTGCTATGTGGAAAACGTGTTCGGGTACGATCCTATTCATGACCACCCCTCGGTGGCTTGGTAGGACGTGGATCGGGCTACGTAAACAATGGTTATACACTCAAGACTCATTTAGTTATTAACCTTCCCTAGAAGCTCTGTTAACTAAACTGGTGGCCAAATAAGCGGTTATTAATATATGTCTTAACCTTGGAGGATTTAAGGCAACATATATTAGTTGGACGGGGTCCATGTTCCGGCTATTTGTTTTCATGACCACCCCTCGGTGACTTGGGGCAATAAGTGCTGAGAATTACCGTTGCAATGCTACATGTTTTTCAAGTTCGTGTAGGAACATACTTGTATGTTTTATTTGCTAAATTATCTGTATATTTGCTTGGGCTTTGTAATGATGTCTAGTATAATTTTATTTCAGTTCAAAATGACACCGACACCCCTCATTTCAATACTTACGGAGAATAAACTAAATGGCGACAATTATAAGGATTGGAAAAGAAATCTGTTAATAGTTCTCAGCGGCGAGAGACACAAGTTCGTACTGGGCGAACCATGCCCACTAGGGCCAAAACCTGACACACCGATTGAGGAGGTCCCGGTTGCCTATACTCGTTGGAGAGAATCCAATGATATAGCTCGATGCTACATACTTGCTAGCATGACGAGTGCTTTACAAAAGCAGCATGAGACTTATCAAATTGCGGGGGAGATCATGGAAAATCTGGAGGACATGTTCGGAGGCCAAGAAAAATTAGCTCGACCGTCCCCTATCACCAGTATTATGAACTCTAAGCAGAAGGCGGGTACTCCGGTGAAGGACCATATGATCACTCTAATGGGATTCTTCGCTGAGGCTGCCGAAAACGGTGCTGAGTTGGACTACAACACCCAGATCGAGATGGTGTTCAAAACTCTGTCTAAAGATTTTGTGGGGTTTAAGGCCGCATACAATCTGACGACAAGGGAGTTATGACTAACCGAGCTCATGAAGCAACTCCAAGCTTATGAGCGGATGATCAAGGATGGGGATGCTGTCCAACCCAAAGGTGAGGCCAATTTGGCGGAATCTTCCAAACCCTCACGGAAGAGGAAGAGGCCAAATCAGAAGCAAGCGGCTTCCAGTTCTTCTAATCCTCCTGTCTCGGATGGGAAGAAGAAGAAGAAGAACAAGAAGCCCAGGGACCCTAAAAAGCCCAAGTGCTTCCGCTGTGGGAAGGTAGGTCACTTCAAGAAGGCTTGCCGGGAATTCCTAGCCGCCAAGGGCAAGGAAGGTAAGGAACTTCATTACTTGGAAGCGTGTTTGGTGGAAGAATCAAAAGACACTTGGGTCATTAATTGGGGCGCCACTAATCATGTTTGTGTTTCTATGTAGGGGTTCGTGGAAACGAGAAGTCTACATGATAGGAGCCTCTCGTTGCGGACTGGAGATGGTAGCTTTGTGGTGGCTGAGGCAGTGGGAGATGTTTACCTTTATTTTGATCAATTTAGGTTTATTTTATTAAAAGACTGTTTCTATGTTCCTAATTTTAGGAGGAACCTTATATCAGTAGCTTGTTTAATAAAGGATTCTTATTCAGTTTCTTTTAGTAAAAGAGTTGATATTCGTAGAAATAAGTCTTTTATCTGTTCTGGATGGATGGATGGAAACCTATAATTGATCAAACCAAAGATGTACTCACTGCTTGACACTGAATTAATTGATAACTCTAAAAGGTTGAAAGTTTCTCACTCTAACAAGGCGTATCTTTGGCATTTAAGACTTGGTCATATTTATCAGACTCAGACTTAAGAGAACGAGGGATTATATGCTGGTGTATTCTGGAGGGGACCTAACACCCGTAGGATACACAGACTCAGACTTCCAGACTTGTAAGGATTCGAGGAAATCGACATCTGGATCAGTGTTTTTACTCGGAGGAGGCACCATTGTGTGGAGGAGCATGAAGCAGGGCTGCACAGCTGACTCTACTATGGAGGCTGAGTATGTGGCTGCGGCTAAGGCATCTAAAGAAGCGGTTTGGCTCCGCAAGTTCTTAAGAGACCTTGAGTTCATTCCCTGTGTTGACAAGCCTATCACACTTTATTGTGATAATACAGGAGCTATTGCCAACACAAGGGAATCTCGGCACCATAAGAGGACCAAGCACATCGATCGGAGATATCATATTATTAGAGGGCATGTGGAGACAGGACAAGTGGATGTATGTAAGATTGCGTCTGAGGACAACATCGCCGATCCCTTTACTAAGACTTTGGTGGCTAGAAGCTTTGAGAGGCATGTAGAGGCGATGAGGATGCGTAACATGGCACATCTACTGGCTTAGGGCAAGTGGGAGATTGTTAGGAAATGCCCTAAGCATTAGAGACATTTTGATGTATTCATTTTGAACTGGATAATAAAATTATATATAGAGGTTATTCATTACATTGCTATCTGTCCTCATCTTATTTACATGTTAAAGTAAATGTAAGCAAATATGGCTCACTGACTGCTTATGTTAAAACTATTAGAACATTGCATGCAATAGACTTTTGTATGCGAGAAGACAATGTTCTAAAGTTAGCGGTCTAAACTATGGTCTGTAGTCTATGGGGTTAGACCGAGCATCTAACTCATGTTAAGACTATTATGTTGTCTAAAGCCTTGGAGGGGACGGTTTGTCTTGACTGTCTGGAGCTGGACTCCCAAGTAGAGACATAGATATGTTACTTGGTGGTGACATATTAGACCGAGACTAAAGCGTGATTGATCTACATAGTCCGCTATGAGTGGATCAATCTGCTTTTGACGTTCATTGTGTAATAACCTTAATCCTAAGTAAATGAACTACTTCATGTATATGACTTGTGTACTTTGATGTTCCAATGGCTAAAGCGTCTCAGAGGTAGTAAGCTTATAGACCGGTTCGTTGGGTGCATGACTTGTATACGATGAAGGGTTTGTTTGCAGATATCGGAATCATAGCTCTAAGGAGTTAAAGGTATCCTCTTGAAGGCATTATTCTGAATGTGAAAATGGACAAGGCCTTGGGTCGTCTGTTGAGCGGATGACTTCTTATTCACACATGGTGAATAATCATTTTCTTAATTCGGTAGTATAATGGAACTTTAAGATAGCCTGATCAGTAGGATTAAATGGACTTTGACCTAAGGCTGATCATGGATATCATATGAGGGTTTTGCATATATGACAAGGTCATTGGATAGTAGCTCGTCACAGGCTTACGTAATACCGTATATAATTGGGAGTTCAATTTCAGGTTTATAGCGGTGTGACTCTGAAATTAGTGATCATATGATTGAGTTGTTCGGTACAGAATGATGATTATATGGAATCACGGGAGCCCGATTATATATGTCCAATCAGTCCCTCTACTAGCTCCACATAATTCCTTAATGTTTGGCAAATTGATTTGTATATGCTATTGGCTAGTTTATTATGCATGGATGGTGATGACACAGGATTAGGATGGTAGACAAGATTCTCTCCAGTTGGATTCAGATTTTGTTTTGGATAATAGAGTACACAATTATTCGAACTCCAAATAAAGTTGCCATGATTTTATTTGAGATTGGATTGGAGTTGTAGAAAATTATCCATGAGAACAAGAATTCGAAACACAACCGTTTTGTGGATTTTGAAATTTGAATTTTGAAATTTGAATTTTGAATTTTGAATTTGAAATTTGAATTTGAATTTTGAATTTGAAATTCGAATTTGAAATTTGAATTTGAAATTTAAATTTGAAATTTGAAATTTGAAATTTGAAATTTGAAATTTGAATTTGAAATTTGAATTTGAAATTTGAAATTCAAATTTTGAATCACAGTCCAAGTGGGATTCGAATTTGTTGTGGAAAATCCACAAGGTTTTGAAATTCGAATTTGAGTTGGATTTGGAGAGGATAATCTTGTTAGAATCCTACTTGAATTTTGAATCCAAATCCTAACAAATTATGGACGAAATTTTGAGGATAATCCTCAATGGAATTTCGGTTTTTGTGGATAAGGTTCAATGGAAAAATTCAAGTTTCAATCCTAGTTGAATTTGGATTCTCTCCTTCCCTGAAAAGTGGCCGAAATTATGGAGGATATCTCCTAGGAAAATTCGGTTATTTTGGATAAGGTTGAGATAAGATTCAAGCTTGAAAATCCTAGTGGAATTTTGATTCTCCCTTATCCTAAATGTGGCCGAATTTTTGGAGGAAAAATCTCCTAGGAAATTTCGGATTTTTTGGTTGAAAAAGGGAGATAAAATTCTAGTTAAAATCTTGTTTAGATTTGGATTATTTTTATCCTTAAAAAATCGAATTTTATTGTTGGGATTTTCCCATGGAAAAATTCGGATTTTATGGTTATGGATAAGGGAGAATATCTTTTCCTAGTCCAATTCAAATTCAGAGAATCACCTCATGCAGATCTATAAATAGAGGTCCTGCCACTCCAGTTCTCTCAAACCATAGACTCTCAGGTGAGCAGGCTTATTGTTGCACAGCTCATCGTGACAATAAGTTCTTTAGAGATCTGGGTGATCGAAAGAAGACTAGCAGTGCTAGCATACCGATCGAGGTTCAGAGTGCCCACACACTCAGCCATTCTGGAATTGGAGAATAATAGAGAATGCTAGTTGGTTGGAGCCTCCGGTCATTCTCCTCCTGCAAGATTGGCGTCCTTGAGGTATGAGTTTTATTGTTGTTGGTTTATTGTATATGGCATCATGAGATATTTAACGATCTAAAAATTTTTATTGTTCCACTGCGCCACTCTGATACGTTTTTACCGATTTATTATCCTACATTTCAAGCCATTTTCCATGCATTTTACAACATAATTCTTAGGGTTTTTCAACACTCATAACCCACGGCCATTTTAGGGAAAAACATGCACAACATTTTGTTTCATGCTTTCAACCTCATAACCAACATTTCCATAATTCAATGCATGATTTAAACTATCCAAAGATCAAGTTAATCATGCAAAAATATTCACCAAACCCTAATTACACCACATGACCATTTTAGGGTTATTAGATACCAAAATTTTTCCAAGCTTTCTAACCATGCAAACCATGCTTTCCTTTAATCCAAAACATGATTTAAAGCATTATAGCGCTTAAACAACAATGAATCCATCATCAAACACTAAGGTAACCCACGGTTTTACCATTGAAAAACCAACCAAAACTTTGTTTTTCTTTAAACAAAATGCATGGTTTTTCTTTTAATCAAACCATTAACAAAACCCAAGCACCAAATCAACCAAATAAATCACAAATTTTCTCATTCTTCAAGCCATCAAACCCACGGATTTTTCAATGAAAAAGCAAGAAAAATTTCAAACCAAAGATGGTTACCTTGCTTTCTTGCTTCCCTTGACTTCAATGAAGAGTTTGCTACCACTTTGGTGAAGAAAATTTGAAGGTTTGGCTTGGTTCTCCTTGGTTGCTCACGGTTGCTCTATGGAATCACTTAGAAAAATTTTTTTCTCTTGGTTTTGGCTTTGAAAGGCTATGGGTGCCTTTTGTTTCAAATTTGTCGACTTAAGTAACAAAGAAACCAATTAATTTAGCTTCCAACCAATGAGATTTCAACACATTTCTTGTCATTTCTTTCCACATTTTCACCGAAATAATTTGGCTAATTTTTGGCAAAATCTAGGCCTTTAGATCAAAAGCAAATTCAATCTTGGCCATTAATGCCACCAACCACCATTTTTAATGCATTTAATAAATGGCTTTATGATGTCATAAATGTAAAGTAAAAACTTTGAATTTGACTTTATTATTCATATTAATTCGACTACTTTTTGACCGATGTCGGTTCGAGCCGAAATTTTCCTGGAATCGCCCCGGCAGGTTCTTGAGGTCTCCTATGTAGTCGGATCAATTTATACTGCTTCTATTTGATTAAAATCAATCCTAGAAGTTTTTCATCTTTTAATGCACCATAATGCACCGGTTAGGGTTTTAAATGCCGTTTTTGGCATCGTTCCACCCATTTTAATTCAATGAATTTTATCAATACTGAATTCTTACTCGTCAGTATTGTTAGAACATTTTAATACATTCTGAACAATATAAATTTATTTATTTCACTCTTTAAATAGTACAAATTGTTATATACATACATTTGTACATTTTCTTCTGAGAATGCCGAATTTCCCGGTTGTCACATTGGCGTCTGTTTTATTTGACTCTAGAGCTACGCATTCTTTCATTTCATACCGATTTACGAATAGGATAGGATATCCTAAGGACAAAATGGGTATGATATTTAGAACTTCACTACCCTCGGGGGAAGTCCTGATGTCCAATTACTGGTTACCGCATGTGCCAATAATTGTAGCAAATAGGGAGTTATTTGCAGAATTGATCATGATGGAGCTTGCCGACTACGATGTAATACTAGGAATGGATTTCCTAGGGAAGTATCAAGCCACGATCGATTGTCTAGCGGATGATAAGATTTCAACCTGACCAAGAAGAGGGATTTGAGTACGTCGATACATCACGCAAATCAAAGAAGATAATGATTAACTCAATGGAAGCAAAGAGGATGATGTCTAGCGGTTGTGCTGAATACTTAGCATGTGTATTGGACGTGACGAGGGAACGAAGGTCCAACCCGAAGACATTCCTATTATGAAGGAATTGTAGGAAAATAAACCGGTAAAAACGTATCAGAGTGGCGCAGCGGAACAATAAAAATTTTTAGATCGTTAAATATCTCATGATGCCATATACAATAAATCAACAACAATTAAAACTCATACCTCAAGGACGCCAACGAACAGGAGGAGAGTGACCGGAGGCTTCAACCAACTAGCCTTCTCTACTATTCTCCAATTCCCGAATGGCTGAGTGTGTGGGCACTCTGAATCTCGATCGGTATGCTAGCACTGCTACTCTTCTTCCGACCACCCAGATCTCTAAAGAACTTTATTGTCACGATGAGCTGTGCAACAATAAGCCTGCTCACCTGAGAGTCTGTGGTCTGAGAGAACTGGAGTGGCAGGACCTCTATTTATAGACCTGCATGAGGTGAATCTCTGAATTTGAATTGGACTAGGAAAAGATATTTTCCCTTATCCAAACCCAAAAAATCCGAATTTTCCAAGGGAGAATCTCCACAATTAAATTCGGTTTTTCTAGATAAATCCAATCCAAATCTTAACAAGATTTTAGCTAGAATTTTATCTCCCTTTTTCCAACCAAAAAATCCGAAATTCACAAGGAGAAAATCCTCCAAATTTTCGGCCACTTTTAGGATAAGGGAGAATCAAAATTCCACTAGGATTTCTCAAGCAAAATCTCATTTTAACCTTATCCAAAATTAACCGAATTTCCTAGGATTAGGGATCCAAAATTTCGGCCACTTTTGGGAGGAGAGAGAAACCAAATTCAACTAGGATTGAAGCTTGAATATTCCCTTGAATCTTATCCACAAAATCCGAAATCTTTCATGAGGATTATCCTCAAAATTTCGTCCCTTATTTGTTGGGATTTGGATTCAAAATTCAAGTAGGATTCTAACAAGATTATCCTCTCCAAATCCAACTCAAATTCGAATTTCAAACCTTGTGGATTTTCCACAACAAATTCGAATCCTACTTGGACTGTGATTCAAAATTTGAATTTCAAATTTCAAATTCAAATTTCAAATTTCAAATTTCAAATTTTAAATTTAAATTTCAAATTCAAATTTCAAATTCGAATTTCAAATTCAAATTTCAAATTCAAATTTCAAATTCAAAATTCAAATTTCAAATTTCAAAATTCAAATTTCAAATTTCAAAATTCAAATTTCAAATTCCACAAAACGGTTGTGTTTCATATTCTTGTTCTCATGGATAATTTTCTACAACTCCAATCCAATCTCAAATAAAATCATGGCAACTTTATTTGGAGTTCGAATAATTGTGTACTCTATTATCCAAAACAAAATCTGAATCCAACCGGAGAGAATCTTGTCTACCATCCTAATCCTGTGTCATCACCATCCATGCATAATAAACTAGCCAATAGCATACACAAATCAATTTGCCAAACGTTAAGGAATTATGTGGAGCTAGTAGAGGGACTGATTGGACATATATAATCGGGCTCCCGTGATTCCATATGATCATCATTCTGTACCGAACAACTCAATCATATGATCACTAATTTCAGAGTCACACCACTATAAACCTGAAACTGAACTCCCAATTATATACCGTATTACGTAAGCCTGTGACGAGCTACCATCCAATGACCTTGTCATATATGCAAAACCCTCATATGATATCCATGATCAGCCTTAGGTCAAAGTCCGTTTAATCCTACTGATCAGGCTATCTTAAAGTTCCATTATACTACCGAATCTAGAAAATGATTATTCACCATATGTGAATAAGAAGTCATCCGCCCAGCAGACGACCCAAGGCCTTGTCCATTTTCACATTCAGTATAATGCCTTTAAGAGGATACCTTTAACTCCTCAGAGCTATGATTCCGATATCTGCAAACAAACCCTTCATCGTATACAAGTCATGCACCCAACGAACCGATCTATAAGCTTACTACTTCTGAGACGCTTTAGCCATTGGAACATCAAAGTACACAAGTCATATACATGAAGTAGTTCATTTACTCAGGATTAAGGTTATTGCACAATGAACGTCAAAAGCAGATTGATCCACTCATAGCGGACTACGTAGATCAATCACGCTTTAGTCCCGGTCTAATATGTCACCACCAAGCAACATATCCATGTCTCTACTTGGGAGTCCAGCTCCAGACAGTCAAGACAGACCGTCCCCTCTAAGGCTTTAGACAACATAATAGTCTTAACATGAGTTAGATGCTCGGTCTAACCCCATAGACTACAGACCATAGTTTAGACTGCTAACTTTAGAACATTGTCTTCTCGCATACAAAAGTCCATTGCATGCAACGTTCTAACAGTTTTAACACAAGCAGTCAGTGAGCCATATTTGCTTACATTTACTTTAACATGTAAATAAGACGAGGACAGATAGCAATGTAATGAATAACCTCTAAGTATAATTTTATTATCCAGTTCAAAATGAATACATCAAAATGTCTCTAATACTTAGGGCATTTCCTAACAGGAATTCATTGATGTCTTTCTAGAGGAATTACCAGAATTGCCGCCTGAGCGAGAAATTTCCTTTGAGATCGAGCTGATGCCAGGAACTACACCTGTCTCAAAGGCATCGTACCGGATGGTACCGTCAGAGTTAAAAGAGTTGCAGGAGCAGCTGAAGGAACTTCTTGACAAAGGATTTATACGCCTGAGCTATTCCCCATGGGGTGCTCCAGTGCTGTTTGTTAAGAAGAAAGATGGATCATTTTGGATGTGCATTGACTACTGAGAATTGAATAAGGTCACTATCAAGAATAGGTATCCGTGACCTAGAATTGATGACTTGTTAGATCAACTAAAAGGCGCAGCAGTATTCTCCAAGATTGATCTACGATCAGGATATCATCAACTAAAGATCAAGGAGAGTGACATTCACAAGACCGTATTTCGGACCCGCTACGGTCATTACGAATTCCTTGTGATGCCGTTTGGGTTAACAAATGCGCCAACAACCTTTATGGACCTGATGAATCAAGTCTTTAAGGAATATCTGGATAAGTTTATTATTGTGTTTATCGATGACATTCTTATATATTCGAAGACTCGAGAGGAGTATGAAGAGCATTTTAGGATTATCCTGTAAACGATAAGGAGGCATTAACTCTATGCCAAATTCTCTAAATGTGAATTTTGGTTGGATAGAGTACATTTTCTTGGACATGTGGTTTCTAAGAAAGGAATCGCTGTGGATCCTGCGAAAGTGGAGGCAATCAATGAATGGCCAGCACCTAAAAGTGTGACGAAAATACCAAGTTTCTTAGGTCTAGCCAGCTATTATAAAAGACTTGTTGAAGGATTTGCACGACTTGCCGCACCTATCACAGCACTTACACGCAATGAAAAGAGGTATGAATGGACTGAACAGTGCAAGAAAAGCTTCCAAGAACTGAAGAAACGACTAATGAGTGCACCAATACTAACACTTCCGACTGAAGGGGTGATGTTCGTGATATACAGCGACGCTTCAAAAATGGGATTAGGAGCCGTCCTAATGCAAGGCGACAAGGTGATTGCCTATGCCTTGCGTCAATTAAAGGACCATAAAAAGAATTATCCCACACATGATTTGAAGCTTGTTGCAGTAGTGTTCGCATTAAAGATCTGGTGACACTATCTATATGGAGCTCAGTGTCAGATTTATACGGACCACCAGAGTCTAAAATATTTCTTCACACAGAAAGAGCTAAATATGCGGCAAAGAAGATGGCTGGAGTTGGTAAAGGATTATGATTGTGAAATCCTCTATCACCCAGGAAAAGCCAATCGTGTTGCAGATGCGTTAAGTAGGAAATCTACTGCTCCGCAGCAACTGCCGATTGGAAAACTTCCAAACCCATTACAGCAGGAAATCAACATGCTGGAGATGGAGCTAACAGTTGGAAAGCTAGCTGTGTTACAACTAGAGTCGATGTTGTATGAAGATATCCGAGAAGCTCAGAAGCGAGATCCGAAGCTAGCAAGTCCGCAGGAAGAAGCGTCTAACGACGGATTAATCCTACATCAGGGGAGAATTCGAGTTCCAGATGATGAAAGATTAAGAAGGTGAATTATGGCCGAAGCTCATGAAACGCCTTACTCAGTACATCCCGGAGCCAATAAGATGTTCCAGGATTTGAAGCTGTAATTCTGGTGGAAAGGGATGAAGAAGGATATAGCTGAATTTGTAAGTAGATGTATGACGTGTCAAAAAGTTAAAGCTGAACATCGTCATCTAAGTGGAAAGTTAGAGCCGTTGGAGATTCCTAAGTGGAAATGGGAACATATCACGATGGACTTTGTGGTAGGACTACCGAAGACCCGAGAGGGCTATGATGCCATTTAAGTTATTGTAGACAGACTGAAAAAAAACAACAAGGTTCATTGCAGTAAAAATGACCTTCTCATTGGGAAAGTTAGCGAGCTTATATGTTAACCACATAGTCAGGCTACATGGAGTTCCTAAATCCATTGTATCAGATCGTGATCCATGATTCACTTCGAACTTCTGGACATGTGTGCAAGAAGCTATGGGAACAGAAGTGCGACTGAGCACAGCATTTCATCCGCAGACAGACGGGCAATCTGAGCGAACCATCCAAACACTAAAAGACATGCTGCGTGCGTATACAATAGATTTCCTAGGGAGCTAGAATAAGAAACTTCCATTGGTAGAGTTTTCGTATAACAACAGCTACCAAGCTTCGATAGGTATGGCACCTTATGAAGCTTTGTATGGAAGGAAGTATAGATTACCGATTCACTGGTACGACCTACAAGAAAAACGAATGCATAAGACGGATTTTGTACAAAAGACAGTGGATGCAGTTACAAAAATACAGCAGCAGATGAAGATAGCCCAGAGTTGACAGAAGAGCTATGCAAACAAGAGACGAAGATCCCTAGAGTTCAATGAAGGGGATTTCGTATTCCTAAGAGTTTCACCGATGAAAGGAATAATGCGGTTCGAGAAGAAGGGGAAATTGAGTCCAAGATATATTAGGCCATACGAGATCATCGAAGGCATTGGTAAAGTTGCCTATATATTGGCATTACCTCCAGAAATATCGATAGTACATAATGTGTTTCACATGTCGATGCTAAATATCGGATCCGTCCCATGTGCTGAAACATGAACCGATCCAAATTCAGGAAGACCTGACCTATGAAGAAAGTCCTGTTCAAATTCTGGCATGCGAAGATAAAGTTTTAAGGAATAAAACAATCCCATTAGTCAAAGTGCTGTGGAGAAATCACAACTTTGAAGAGGCTACATGGGAACACAAAGATGAAATTAGAAATTTGTACCCCCACTTATTCTAAATTTTCGAGGACGAAAATTCTATAAGGAGGGGTGAATGTGATAACCGAGAATTTTAGATTCTCAGAATAGGTTAAAATTGTATGTATATCACAATTTTAATGAATAAAATATGAAAAAGTTGTGTTTCAATACTGTTACGAATAGTGTAAAAATGTTCTGGCAGTGTTAAAGTGTGTGATTTCAGGAATGGAAAATCTTACAGGACATAATTGGGTAAGACGATTCGAAAATAGAGCCGAAAACCCTAGAAAATGCATTGAGATGCACGAAAATAATAGAAATTTACTGTAGAGAATTTTGATCAAACGGAAGCAAAATAAGACAAACCGATCGCACTAGAGGCGCCCGGAACCCGCCTACGCGATTTAGGTGAAGTTCCGTTCGGATCGAATTTCGGTCAAAAATTGACCACGAATTAATTAGTGAATTAATATAAATAGTAGGATGACATCACCATGATTATGTCGTAAACCAAAATTATTTTCTTTAATTAGGAAAGTAATTTTGAAAGTTGTATGGTTTAGATTAGGTTATTTTATGATCAATGGCCAAGATCATGCCAAAAAGCCATTGAAAAATTTTAAAAAAATTTTGAAAAAGGCCATTCGGCCACTTGGAAAGGAAGAAGAAAAAAAAAAATTTTTGCCCTAAAATGCTTACTTTTTAGTCCTTGAACAATTAGCAAATTGTTGGAAAAAAAATTGCAAAATAGTCCTTGAGTTTTGCCTATAAAAAGGCATCAAAATCCATTCAAAAAAATGGAAAAGTTAGCCAAACTCTTGCCCATTTTCTTCAGCCCAAATCCGTGGCCTTCTCCCCCCTTGTAAGCAAAAATTTTGTTGAAAATTTCACACCAAACTTAGCTTGCATTGCTATTCCAACATCAAGTCATCAACTAGTTAGGGTAAGCTTCAAAATTGAAGCTTTTCTCTTTGATTTTCCTTAGAAAATCTGTGGGTATGAGAGTGTGAAAACAATGAAAAAAAAATTGTTATTTAGTTGATGATGTGATAATATTGTGATTAGTTTGGTGTTGTAGAGATTAAAGTTTGAATTAGGGTTTAGAAACAAGCAAAAATTTTGCATGTTTTTCTTGAAAATCCGTGGCATTAGGGGTGTGAAAAATGCATGAGTATTGATGTTTTGGTTTAGTGTTTATATTCATTTAATTATATGTTGAACTAAGCATGAATTGGAATAGGGAAACAAGAAAATTTTGATGTAATTTTCTTGCTAAAACCGTGGGCATGAACACTAAGAAATGGAAAATTTTTAATGTTTAAAAGTGTTGATAAAAACCCTACGAAAGAAAACAAGATTTTCTATGTATTTATGCATGAAAATCCATGGCTATGCTAGGGTTAGAATGCATGTTTTGTTAGGTTTTCATGTTGTTTTATACATTAGAAAACCTAAGAGTGATATGTAGTGATGAAAAATTATTTGGTGTTGATTAACATGTAAACTGAGGCTAGTTTGGGAAAAAAAAATATATTGTTGTTTGTGTTGATTCCTAAATATTGATTTATGTGGAAAATTTTTATACAAAGTTTGGAAACTTTGTATAAAATAGGCCTCTGGTATAGTACGTGGCAGGTACGAAGGTTCTGAGGCGTAACTAACACCGGGAAACCTTAAAAAATAAACGGAAATGCTGTCGAAATTTCTAAAACGGCATAAGGGCATTTCAGGAAACGAGGGGTAAGAATATTGGGCTCCGGGAGGAAACCGGGACCACTCGGTGCATTAGGGTTAGAAATGGAAAACCAACCCAAAAGGAATAGTAAACCAACCCTAAAAGACTAAAATGCCTAAAATAAGAAAAAAATTCATGTAGGGGTATTTTGGGAAACAAGGGAAACATGTAGGTCGGGATAGGAAACAAGAGCCTCTCGAGGACCTAGGGCCGGGACGGGATGAAAAACATTTTAAGAATAGTGAAATGGCCATTTGAGGTTCCGAAACGCTCAAAAAATGAAAAAACGACCCTAGGTGATGGGTGAATAGTAACCGAGGATCGGGAAAAATGAAATTGAGATTTTGCAGCAATTTAAGCTGTAAAATGATACAGAAGCCTAGGGAATATTATTTTAAAATATTTGGGCTTAGAAAATTTGAGAAAAATAATGGAACGGAATAGTTACGGTCCCGAGACCCGTTAGGGGCAAAATGGTCATTTTGACCAAATATATTCGAAAGGCTCGGAAAAGGACCCTAAAAGACATAGAATAACGTAGATAAAATTATAGGATCCAAAATAGAGATTTTAAAGTTAAAATCTAGAGTTTAAATAGTACACGGACGTGTACAGTGAAACACGGTCGTGTAGAATAGAACCGAGAGAAACACGGTTAGGGACATGGGCATGTTGCAAACCGTGTATCACATAAAGATTTGAATGTTGTGTAATATTTATCACATAATAAATATAGTTAGAGTGATAATCAATGAAGGGTATTAACAGACAATATTATGTCTGTAGGAACCCAATTTAAAGATAAAACTGCGGAAGAGTTCCGGAAGTGGACGTTATCGTAGTATTGGTAAGTTCAAGCATGTTCGTGTCTACAACATGAAATACTGTGTTGATTTATTCTGTACTAGATGCACACTAAATATAAAGTCTTATAGACATTTAGGGATTAGTTAAAATAACATATCCCAGATAATGAGAATGAGTAAGACCTACGGGCAATGGAGGATAGTGACCTTGAGGTGATGATTAATATCACTTGGTCAACACTATAAATTGAAAGATGGTAATGAAACCATTAAGGTGTACTGTCCCTCCAACATAGTGGTAGAGGTTTTTCTCAGATCCTACGAGGAAATCAGGGCTGTGGAAGCCGATGTTCTAAGCTCCTTAGACCCTCCTAGTCAGCGCGCTAATAATCATCAGTACTGCCATAAACAGAGCTCTAAACTAGAAATCAAATGGAGAATGAACAATCAATAAAATGATAAAATTCATAATTGAGCATAATCGAAGTACGCTAAGTATAGAGATTTCGGTTAGGGTTTGTGAATAGTAATTGGTTAAGCTGATGGGAATAGTATTCGGTTATAGTAATGTGAATAGTTACCCATTACGGTAAAGTGAATAGTAACCAGTTAGGCTAACTGTTACTATTTATCGGTCAAAGTTACTATTCATCCTGAATAATCATGAATAGTACTATTCATAGAAAATTGAGTTTTCAATGTTTTTGAATCCGTATGATTATTCTATTCATCATAAATAGTACTATTCATAGAAAATTGAGTTTTCAATATTTTTGAATTTGTATGATTCTTACTAAGTATGTTTGAACTTACTGAGCCTGTTAGCTCATCAATTTGTTCATGTTGCATGTAAGAAACCTATCTAGTAAATTTCTGGATTATTCTATTCAGAAATTTTCTATGAATAGAATAATACTATTCATAGAAAATTGAGTTTTCAATATTTTTGAATTCATATGATTCTTACTAAGTATGTTTGAACTTACTGAGCCTGTTAGCTCATCAATTTGTTCATGTTGCATGTAAGAAACCTATCTAGTAAATTTCTGGATTACGGTAGGATGCGAACGTGTCAAGGGGATAGGGAACTCACTGTGGACTTAGTCCTGCCATAAGTTTTCTGCTGAGCTTTTTAAGTTAAAGAATTAAAGAGAATGTGTTTGGAAACAAAATATACAGTACATATATATCTATTATATGTTATATATTATGTTGTACTTTATTAAGACATATGAAAGTTAGCATATTACATGGATTTCTTACTTAGTTTTCTTAAGGGAAAGTATGTATTAAAGAAAAAAAAATTATGGGTGAAATTTTAGGCCCTGATAATGAAGTATTGTGAGAAAAAGAATTTAAAACTGACCACCCAGATTCGGCACACGAGCCGTCTTGGTCAGCCTTAGAGGCGATTTATGACGGTTTTGGGTGGTCAGAATTAGGGGGCGTCACAAGGATGGTGGACAAGATTCTCTCTGGTTGAATTCAGATTTTGTTTTGGATAATAGAGAACACAATTATTCAAACTCCAAATAAAGTTGCCATGATTTTATTTGAGATTGGATTGGAGTTGTAGAAAATTATCCATGAGAACAAGAATTTGAAATACAACTGTTTTATGGATTTTGAAATTTGAATTTTGAAATTTGAAATTTGAAATTTGAATTTGAAATTTGAATTTGAAATTTAAATTTCAAATTCGAATTATTTGAAATTTGAAATTTGAAATTTGAAATTGAAATTTGAAATTTGAAATTTGAAATTGAAATTTGAAATTTGAAATTTGAAATTTGAATTTGAAATTTAAATTTGAAATTTGAAATTCAAATTTTGAATCACAGTCTAAGTAGGATTCGAATTTCTTGTGGTAAATCCACAAGGAATGAAATTCGAATTTGAGTTGGATATGGAGAGGAAAATCTTGTTTTAATCCTACTTGAATTTTGCATCCAAATCCTAACAAACTTGGTCGAAATTTTTGAGGATTATCCTCATAGAATTTTCAGATTTTTTGTGGATAAGGTTTGGGGAAAAATTCAAGTTTCAATCCCCGTTGAATTTGGATTCTCTCCTCCCTAATTATGGCCAAAATTTTTGAAGGATTTTCCTAGGAGATTTTCGGTTATTTTGGATAAGGATGAGATAAAATTCAAGCTTGAAAATCCTAGTAGAATTTTGATTACCTCCCTATTATTTGTGGTAGAAAATTTGGAGGAGATCTCAAGATAGATTTTCGGATTTTTGGTTGGATAATGATGAGATAAAATTCTAGTCAAAATCCTGTTTGAATTTTGAACACAAAATCTAGAGAAAGTGGCCGAATTTTTTAGTGGGATTTGACCTTGATAATTTCGGATTTTGTGAGTGGATAAGGGAGAAAATCTTCTCTTAATCCAATTCGAATTCAGAGGATCACCTCATACAAGTCTATAAATAGAGGTCTTGCCACTCCAGTTCCCTTAGACCATAGACTCTTAGGTGAGCAGGCTTATTGTTGCACAACACACCGTGACAATAAGTTCTTTAGAGATTTGGGTGGTCAGAAGAAGACTAGCAGTGCTAGCATACCGATTGAGATTCAGAGTGCCCACACACTCAGCCATTCAGGAATTGGAGAATAACAGAGAAGGCTAGTTGGTTGAAGCCCTCCGATCATTCTCCTCCTGCAGATTGGCGTCCTTGAGGTATGAGTTTAAATTGTTGTTGGTTTATTGTATATGGCATCATGAGATATTTAACGATCTTGAAAAATTTTTATTGTTCCGCTGTGTCACTCTGATACGTTTTTACCGATTTATTTCCTACAATCTGCGTTTATGTTCTGGTTTCAAGCTCATTTTGGCCTTGTAAAGTAATATGCGCACTGACCGTGAGGGTCCTTGGGGGCGACCCTGAGACTAATCCTCCCTATTCCATCATCACCCGATGCGGTCATTGTGTCCCCGAAGGACCTGTAAACGTCCACCTTATTATTGGAGGCCGGTACGCCAAACATAGTTTCATTACCGTCTTTCAATTATAGTTCTGACCGGGTGGCATTAATCATCACTTCAAAGTCAGAAACCTTTGTTGGCCGTAGGTCTTACATATTCTTTCTTTTATGGGTGTGTATTAAATTTAATCACACTCTTTCCATAGTGTACCTACAGTACACTTCTCACTTTATCATCTCTCTAGGTGTGTTAGTCTAGCTATACCCAGTGCCTATAGGATTTAACAGCTAATGTACAATTAGTATATAATTAAATATCATAGTATTTCATGTTGCAGACATGATAATGCTTGAACTTACCACAACTGCGATAATGTCCAACTTTGGAAATCCTCCACAGTTTTGTTATCTTCTCTAGTTTGGGTCCCTACAGGTAGAGTATTGTCTGTTAATACCCGTCATCGATTATCACTTTGGATATATTCATTTTGTTATTAACTTTACAATACATTTCATCTCTTTATGTGGTACACGGCTTGATACACGCCCTTGTCCAAGCCTGTGTACCTCTCAGGTTTCCACTACACACCTGTGTTTAAATTTACACGTCCGTGTACTTATAAATTTTAGATTTTTAACTTTAAAATCTTAATTATGGCCTCTAGAATCTTATTTAAGACTTCTAGATCCTTAACGGTTCTTTCTGAGCCTTTCGAAAATTTTTAGTCAAAATGATCCTTTTACCCCTGACGGGTTTCGGGACCGTAACATTTCTATTCTACCATTTTTCTGGGATTTTCTATCCTATATATCATAAAATAATATTTCTTAAGCTTCGATATATTTTTACAGCATTATTTGCTGCAAAATCAATAACTATTCCTTACCTGGCCATTAGGATTGTTAGGAAATGCCCTAAGTATTAGAGACATTTTGATGTATTCATTTTGAACTGGATAATAAAATTATACATAGAGGTTATTCATTACATTGCTATCTGTCTTCGTCTTAATTTACATGTTAAAGTAAATGTAAGCAAATATGGCTCACTGACTGCTTGTGTTAAAACTGTTAGAACGTTGCATGCAATGGACTTTTGTATGCGAGAAGACAATGTTCTAAAGTTAGCAGTCTAAACTATGGTCTGTAGTCTATGGGGTTAGACCGAGCATCTAACTCATGTTAAGACTATTATGTTGTCTAAAGCCTTGGAGGGGACGGTCTGTCTTGACTGTCTGGAGCTGGACTCCCAAGTAGAGACATGGATATGTTGCTTGGTGGTGACATATTAGACCGGGACTAAAGCATGATTGATCTACGTAGTCCGCTATGAGTGGATCAATCTGCTTTTGACGTTCATTGTGCAATAACCTTAATCCTGAGTAAATGAACTACTTCATGTATATGACTTGTGTACTTTGATGTTCCAATGGCTAAAGCGTCTCAGAGGTAGTAAGCTTATAGACCGGTTCGTTGGGTGCATGACTTGTATACGATGAAGGGTTTGTTTGCAGATATCAGAATCATAGCTCTGAGGAGTTAAAGGTATCCTCTTAAAGGCATTATACTGAATGTGAAAATGGACAAGGCCTTGGGTCGTCTGCTGGGCGGATGACTTCTTATTCACATATGGTGAATAATCATTTTCTTGATTCGGTAGTATAATGGAACTTTAAGATAGCCTGATCAGTAGGATTAAACGGACTTTGACCTAAGGCTGATCATGGATATCATATGAGGGTTTTGCATATATGACAAGGTCATTGGATGGTAGCTCGTCACAGGCTTACGTAATACGGTATATAATTGGGAGTTCAGTTTCAGGTTTATAGTGGTGTGACTCTGAAATTAGTGATCATATGATTGAGTTGTTCGGTACAGAATGATGATCATATGGAATCACGGGAGCCCGATTATTTATGTCCAATCAGTCCCTCTACTAGCTCCACATAATTCCTTAACGTTTGGCAAATTGATTTGTGTATGCTATTGGCTAGTTTATTATGCATGGATGGTGATGACACAGGATTAGGATGGTAGACAAGATTCTCTCCGGTTGGATTCAGATTTTGTTTTGGATAATAGAGTACACAATTATTCGAACTCCAAATAAAGTTGCCATGATTTTATTTGAGATTGGATTGGAGTTGTAGAAAATTATCCATGAGAACAAGAATATGAAATACAACCGTTTTGTGGAATTTGAAATTTGAATTTTGAATTTTGAAATTTGAATTTTGAATTTTGAATTTGAAATTTGAATTTGAAATTTGAATTTGAAATTCGAATTTGAAATTTGAATTTGAAATTTAAATTTGAAATTTGAAATTTGAAATTTGAAATTTGAATTTGAAATTTGAATTTGAAATTTGAAATTCAAATTTTGAATCACAGTCCAAGTAGGATTCGAATTTTTGTGGAAAATCCACAAGGTTTGAAATTCGAATTTGAGTTGGATTTGGAGAGGATAATCTTGTTAGAATCCTACTTGAATTTTGAATCCAAATCCCAACAAAAGTGGGTGAATTTTTTGAGGATAATCCTCAATGGAAAATTCGGTTTTTGTGGATAAGATTCAAGGGTAAATTCAAGCTTCAATCCTAGTTGAATTTGGATTCTCTTTACTCCCTAAAAGTGGCCGAAATTTTGGAGCCTAAATCCTAGGAAATTCGGTTATTTTTGGATAAGGTTGAGATGAGATTTAGCTTGAAAAATCCTAGTGGAATTTTTGATTCTCCCTTATCCATAATGGCCGAAATCTTTAGGGAAGATACACCTTGAAATTTTCGGATTTTTTGGGTTGAAAAAGAGAGATAAAATTCTAGTTAAAATCTTGTTGAGATTTGGATTGGATCTATCCTAAGAAAACCGAATTTTTAGTGGAGATTCTCCCTTGGAAAAATTCGGATTTTATGGGTTTGGATAAGGGAAAATATCTTTTCCTAATCCAATTCAAATTCAGAGATTCACCTCATGCAGGTCTATAAATAGAGGTCCTGCCACTCCAGTTCTCTCAGACCACAGACTCTCAGGTGAGCAGGCTTATTGTTGCACAGCTCATCGTGACAATAAAGTTCTTTAGAGATCTGGGTGGTCGGAAGAAGACTAGCAGTGCTAGCATACCGATCGAGGTTCAGAGTGCCCACACACTCAGCCATTCGGGAATTGGAGAATAGTAGAGAAGGCTAGTTGGTTGAAGCCTCCGGTCACTCTCCTCCTGTTCATTGGCGTCCTTGAGGTATGAGTTTTAATTGTTGTTGATTTATTGTATATGGCATCATGAGATATTTAACGATCTAAAAATTTTTATTGTTCCGCTGCGCCACTCTGATACGTTTTTACCGGTTTATTTTCCTACAAGGATATTATTCATCTGACACCCAGGGTCGTTCCTCGTTTTTCTAGCGTTTCGGAGCATCAAATGGGTATTTCACTACTCTTAAAACGTTTCTCATCCCGTTCTTGAGCCTTGGTTCTCGAATGGCTCGGGTTTTCTTTCCCATCCATAAATTTTCCCACTCGTTTCCTAAAATACCCCTAACGTTAATTTTTCTCGTTCTCGACATTTTAGACATTGGAGGTTAGTTTTACTCTTCCTCTTGGGTTTGGTTTTCCATTACCAACTCTAACATACCGAGGGGTCTCGGTCTCCTTTCCTAGCCTATATTTTTACTCCTCGTTTCCCAAAATGCCCTTATGCCGTTTTAAAAATTTCGACAGCATTTACGCTTATATTTTTAGGTTTTCCTGGCGTTAGGTACACCTCAGAACCTTAGTACCTATTACGTACTATACCAAAGACATATTTTACGTAAATTTTCCAAACTTTATGTAAAAATTTTTCCACATTATCCAACATTTCATTCACAACACAATTTCATCAATTTTCCACAATCAAGGCCATGGTTTTCACATGGAAATCAACACCAAGAATTTTTATCTCAATGCTCATTTACCACCATTCATTGTTAGGGTTTCTAATGTACAACTCAACATTAAAAACTTAAGAAATTTTCATTCCAATCTTGCCTTTAGATGCCATGGTTTCATGTTCAAAACCCTTAGGAAAATTTTTCCTCAATCTTATAATCATTAATTAAACATTTCCTCATCATTTCTATCACAAAATTTTTCTCATTTTCTCATGTATATTGGCAATGGGTTTGGTATGAAACATGCATCAAAATTTGCTTGTTTCAAAATTCTAAAACATGCTTTGATCAATATATCACCAAGCCAATATAAACACTAAAATAATTCATCAAATTTTCAACATTTTTCCACACCAATAAGCCACAGTTTTCATGAAGAAAATCAATGAAAAATGCTTCAAAATAGTGGCTAACCTTATCAATTTGATCCCTTGCTACTTGGTGTGAGTTTGGAAGCTAGTTTTGTGAAGAATTTGTGTTAAAATTTTGCTTGGAAAGGGGGAATGGTACACGGCCTTAGAGGGCCAGAATTTGACTGCATTTTTCTGATTTTTAAAGTGGATTTTCTTCACCTATTTATAGCTAAAAGGGTGGAAGACCATTTAGCAATTTTTCCCAACAATTAGGAAATTGTTTAGGGACTTTTTAGCAAACTTTTAGGGGTTAAACTAAAATTTTTTTGCTGATTTTTTTTCTTCCTTTGGCCGACCACATTTTCTCCCATTTTTCTAAAATTTTTTCATGCCATTTTCGCTAAATCTTGGCCCTTTTTCCAAGATTTCCTTTAATCCTAGTCATTAATGCTACCAACTTCCTTAACAAGCCTTAAATAGCCATTTATTACATCATATTTGTGATGTCACACATGACATCAGCTAATTAATTCATATATTAATTCATGGTCAAAGTTTAACCAAAAGTCAAACCAAACGGAAATCTATCAAAATCGTGTTGGTGGGTTTCTAATGCATCTGGTGTGATCGGTTTGCCTTATTTTGCTTCCGTTTGGCCAGAATTCATTACCGTAAATTTTCGTCTTTTGGTGTACTTCAGTGCACTTTCCATGGTTTTTGGCTCCGTTTTTGGGCTGTCTCACCCGTTTCTATTCAGGAAGATTTTCTATCTCTGAACTTACACTCTTTAACATTGTTAGAACATTTTTATCGCATTCTAACCAGTATTAAAACACAACTTTTTCACATTTTATACATTAAAATTATTATATACATATAATTTTAAATTTTTTTCGAGAATCTCAAAATTCCTGGTTATCACGGAGATGAACATGAAAGTTGTCCATCTCATCGAGGCCTTAAAATATCATGTTCACCAATTTTACAAATTTGATCTTTTTAAGCAAGTTATGATCGGTTTTCAAAAGAGGTTCAAAACCACATTTTTGACTTAACACCAAAGAGTGTTCTTTCAAAATGAGACAAAGGATTTAAGAGAATGACCACACCTTACAATAGGGTGTTAAGAGAATTGTTTTAAAAAGTATGTGTTTCTCAGAATGAAAATAAGCTTGCGAACAGTTTTCAAAATTGGTAGGATAGTAAAGGTACCTTGATTACCTTAAATGGCCGATTAGTTAACTAGTCAAATTGCTAGTGTTACCAAGAGAGAGAGAGAGAGATGTTAATTGATTTATTAAGCAAATAAATCAATTAAGCACAATTACAAGATAGTTAAATGAACTCTTTAAAAAGAGAACAGTTTAATACCGATGGTAATTGGTAACATGTGTCGATAGATGCTTTAGTCGCTAACGATGTTAGTAACTCAAAAATAAGTGTTTGTGGAATGCGTTATGATGACAGGTAGATGCCTATATTACAATAAGGTGAAGTACAAATTGCCTGCAGATCAGGTAAGTACAACTCCACCTACAGCATGAATGAAAATAATTTTAAATAGTTATTTTTACGATGAGAATGTTTTTATTCCTTAATCATGTATGATTGATGAATAACATGATAACGATGTTTCAGTCAGTTGTTACGATAAGCATGCCTTATTCTTTAATCACGTATGATTATTGAATAACAAGATATAGTTCATGACATGATGATAGTAATTCATGATCTCAATAATTAGGTAATTAAGAAGTGAGTTAAGACTCGTTAAGTGTGTCGTACTGGTCTCCCAAGCTAAAAGAGGTTTTTCAGTTTAAGTATGATGAGTCAAGGCTCAAAAGAAAGTTTGTGGTCTTGGTGAATCCGTAGATCCGTATGCATTCAGTACTGACACATGGGCGCTCAGACAAGTAAAGAAAGATAAAGCATAATTGAGCATAATCGGTTCATACATGATACACGATATGCATTAGAGTTGTATGATACATGTTATGCTTCTAAGTTATGATATATGTTTCTAAGTATGATATGTGTTTTTAAATGATAGTTTTACGGTTAAATGTTATACTTGCTGAGCATAAAGCTCATCATGTATGTTCATGCTTTAGGTAAGAAACCTATGGGCTAGACTCCGATGGTCGATGATGGCTGCAGGTATGAAGTGAGGATTGGGTATGGTGTTAGGAAATGCCTAAGCATTAGAGACATTTTGATGGATTTATTTTGAACTGGATAATAAAATTATATAAAGAGATTATTCATTACATTGCTGTGTGTCTTCAATTTATTTACATGTTAAAGTAAATGTAAGCAAATATGACTCCCTGACTGCTTGTGTTAAAACTATTAGAACGTTGCATGCAATGGACTTTTTTGTAGGCGAGAAGACAATATTCTAAAGTAAGCGGTTTAAATTAAGGTCTGTAGTCTATGGGGTTAGACCGAGCATCTAACTCATGTTAAGACTATTATGTTGTCTAAAGCCATAGTGGGGCTGTTTATCTTGACTGTTTGGAGCATAAACTCCCAAGTAGAGACATAGATATGTTACTTGGTGGTGACATATTAGACCGGGACTAAAGCGTGATTAATCTACGTGGTCCACTATGAGTGGATCGATTTGCTTTTGACATTCATTGTGCAGTAACCTTAATCCTAAGTGAATGAACAGCTTCATGTATATGACTTGTATACTTTGATGTTCCAATGGCTAAAGCGTCTCAGAGGTAGTAAGCTTATAGACCAGTTCATTGGGTGCATGACTTGTATACGATGAAGGGTTTGTTTACAGATATCGGAATAACAGCTCTAATAAGGAGATAAGGGTATCCTCTTAAAGGCATTATACTGGATGTGAAAATGGACAAGGCCTTGGGTCGTCTGCTGGGTAGATGACTTCTTATTCACATATGGTGAATAATCATTTTCTTATTCAGAAGTATAATGGAACTTTAAGATAGCCTGATCAGTAGGATTAAATGGACTTTGACCTAAGGCTGATCATGGATATCATATGAGGGTTCTGCATACATGACAAGGTCATTGGACGATAGCTTGTCGCAGGCTTACGTAATACGGTATATAATTGGGAGTTCAATTTCAGGTTTATAGTGGTGTGACTCTGAAATTAGTGATCATATGATTGAGTTTTTCGATAAAGAATGATAATCATATAGATTCGCGAGAGCCCGATTATATATGATTGAGTTCTAAAACTGGGCCAAAGCAAAGCCATGGGTTTGAGAAACCAAGCTCCGAGATAAACATGAAAGTTGTCCATCTCGTTGAGATCTTAAAATATCATGTTCACCAATTTTACAAGTTTGATATTTTTAAGTAAGTTGTGATCGGTTTTTAAAAGAGGTTCAAAAATCACATTTTCGACTTAACACCAAAGAGTTTTCTTTCAAAATGAGATAAAGGATTTAAGACAATGATGAAACCTTCCAATAGGGTGTTAAGAGGATTGTTTTTAAAGAGTATGTGTTTCTCAAAATGAAAATATGCTTGTGAATAATTTTCAAAATCGGTAGGATAGTAAAGGTACCTCGATTACCTTAAATGGCCGATTAGTTAATTAGCCGATTTGTTAGTATTACCAAGAGAGAGAGAAAGACGTTAATTGATTTATTAAGCAAATAAATCAATTAACCACGATTAGGAGATAGTTAAAGGAACTCTCTAAAAAGATAACAGTTTCGTAGCTATGGTAATTGGTAACGTATGTCGATAGATGCTTTAGTCACTAACGATATTAGTGACTCAAAAATAAGTGTTAATGAAATGCGTTATGATGACAGGTAGATACCTATATTATGACAAGGTGAAGTACAAATTACTTGTAGATCAAGTAAGTATAACTCTACCTATAGCATGAATGAAAATGATTTTAAACAGTTATTTTTACGATGAGAATGTTTTTATTCCTTAATCACACATGATTGATGAATAACATGATAAAGATATTTCAATCAACTGTTACGATAAGCATGCTCTATTCTTTAATCACGTATGATTATTGAATAATAAGATAGAGTTTATGACATGATGATAGTAATTCATGATCTCAATAATTGGGTAATTAAGAAGCGAGTCATGACTCGTTAAGTGTGTCGTACCGGCCTCTCAAACTAGAAGAGGTTTTTCAGTTTAAGTATGACGAGCCAAGGCTCAAAAGAAAGATTGTGGTCTCGATGAATCCGTAGATCCATATGCATTCGGTACTAACACACGGGCCCTCATACAAGTAAAGAAAGATAAAGCATAATGAAGCATAATTGAGCATAATCAGTTCATGAACGATACAGGATATGCATTAGAGTTGTATGATACATGTTATGCTTCTAAGTTATGATATATGTTTCTAAGTATGATATGTATTTTTAAGTTATGATATATGCTTTGAGATATCGTATATGCAGTCAAGTTAGTAGATGTGCCTTTAAGTTATGGATATGTTTTTAAATGATAGTTTTGTGGGTTAAGTGCTGTACTTATTGAGCATAAAGCTCATCATGTATGTTTATGCTGTAGGTAAGAAACCTACATGCTAGACTCTGATGGACGATGATGGCGGTAGGTTTAAAGTGAGGGTTGGGTATGGATATCATCACAAGTTCTACTTCTGCATGATGTTAAGTAACCCTTTTTATTTTGAGAGCCAAACTTATATTAAGTAATAACCAGTTTAGTATTTCCTAAGTATGTATGTTTGACCTCAAGTTGTATTAAGACCCATATGTGTTTGTAAAGTATATTTAAGTAGGAATGGCTATAGTAAAACCTATGAAAAAAAAATCATGTGGAAATTATGATGTTGAAGTATGATTATTTTAAGCATGTGTTCAAGTAAGTTAAGTAAAGTAAGTTAAGTGAGTGACAATAATCACGCCACTAGGGCGGGTCAAAGTCAGGGTCGCCACAATTGGTATCAGAGTGGTATCCTGCCATCCGACCTCACATCACCACATGCCTGTTTCATCTGTCCAAGTAAGTTACTTTGTATTTTATATTCTTAATATATAGGTTAACATTTATGTTTTAATATGTAGCCATGGCTGCACTAGTAGAACCTGCATCGGTAAACCCCTACCAAAGAGACGAAGATCATGAGCCAAGTACTGTTTTCACTAACATGCATCCCGATAGATACGATGGATGCCACTCTCACGAGTTCGTAGGATGGATACCCCACATGAAGGTCATATTCCGTACCTGCCATATCCCACCCCACCTACAAGTGGATCTGGCAAGTAGCGGGCTAGATGGACCAATGATGGCCTGGTGGGATAGACAACGTAGGAACGGAGACCCTATGATTTACTAGGTCGATTTCAGTCGAAACCTCCATGATACCTTTGGACCACCTCCCTTTTAGGAAGTCTACAGGCTTAGTAGAGACATGGCTATCTAGAGAGACATGCATGAGAGACTGTACGATATCCTTTCTGGCATATGGGATGCGTACGGAGGGGAGACTATGGTTCACTACTGTTAGAGATTTTGGGATGCCATGCTACCCCACATTCCCTTAGATAGACCTTTTAGAGAGATAGTAGAGCTTCTATGGAGACGAGTCCCATGGGACGTAAGGGAGCTCGTCCGCTACCCTCTGCATCATGAGGACTTAAGGTAATTCATACAAAAGATAGTGGATGCTGAGGTAGAGGCGATCAATGCCAGAAACTACGAACAAGCTCATGACGTTGCAGATGCTGCAACATTAAGGGCAACCCGATGGATCTAGTCCACTAACCGATAGAGGAGGACCTATAGTTGAGTACCACCCCGAGGCACCGGTGGATGACGACAAAGCCATAGGAGACCCCGAACCAACCCCACCATTTCCAGAACCCATCCCAAGGTGGATGACAATAACGATGATGACATCCCCTATTTTGTCAGTGATGATGAGTGGATGGAGTCATATGAGCCTGAACCTTAGGTCATCATAGCTAGTGACGATGAGGTCAGTTCTGACATGGAAGATGAGGAGGATCTAGAGGAATTTCTCCTCTATGAGGATGATGATGAGGACATCTTTGATACAGAATTAGGACTTTCCTTACAGTAGTAGCAATTTACTCTAGTATAGCAATTACTTAGACCATGTATGCAGGTGCTGTGGGAAGTAGTAACTTACTCCCATAAGACCTATATGTGTATTTTCTTTTAAGTTTTGTACCAGAAAAGAGTTTACCACTCCCAACAGACTAGAGTTCTGTACTTACTTTTGGTAAATGTTATATGAAAAGTGATACTCTATTGCCAGATGGCATATGTACATATACCAGCACATGATTTATAGTGTGACAGAAGGTGCAGGATGACTTATGGCACAATTGTAGGAAATAAATCGATAAAAACATATCAGAGTGGTGCAGTGGAACAATAAAAATTTTTCAAGATCGTTAAATATCTCATGATTCCATATACAATAAACTAATAACAATTTAAACTCATACCTCAAGGACACCAATCTACAGGAGGAGAATGACCGGAGGGCTTCAACCAACTAGCCTTCTCTACTAGTCTCCACTTCCCAAATGGCTGAGTATGTGGGCACTCTGAACCTCGATCGGTATGCTAGTACTGCTAGTCTTCTTCCGACCACCCAGATCTCTAAAGAACTTATTGTCACGGTGAGTTATGCAACAATAAGCCTGCTCACCTGAGAGTCTGTGGTTTGAGAGAACTGGAGTGGCAGGACCTCTATTTATAGACCTGCATAAGGTGATCCTCTGAATTCGAATTGGATTAGGAGAAGATTTTCTCCCTTATTCACTCACAAAATCTAAAATTATCAAGGCCAAATCCCAACTAAAAAATTCGGCCATTTTCTAGATTTTGTGTTCAAAATTCAAACAGGATTTTAACTTGAATCTTATCTCCCATTAACCAACCAAAAAATCTGAAAATCTCTTTAGGATTTCCTCAAATATTTTCAGCCACAAAAAGTAGGGGAAGAATCAAAAATTCAACTAGGATTTTCAAGCTTGAATTTTATCTCATCCTTATCCAAAATAACCGAAAATCCTCATGAGATCTACCTCAAAAATTTCAGCCATTCTCTAGGGAGGAGAGAATCCAAATTCAACTGGGATTGAAACTTGAATTTTTCCCTGAACCTTATCCACCAAAAATCCAAAAATTCCATGAGGATTTTCCTCAAAATTTTCTACCATATTAGTTAGGATTTGGATTCAAAATTCAAGTAGGATTCAAACAAGATTTTTCTCTCCATATCTAACTCAAATTCGAATTTCATCCCTTGTGGATTTACCACAAAAAATTCAAATCCTACTTGGACTGTGATTCAAAATTTGAATTTCAAATTTCAAATTCAAATTTCAAATTTCAAATTTCAAAATTCAAATTTCAAAATCTACAAACAGTTATATTTCAAATTCTTGTTCTCATGGATAAATTTATACAACTCCATTCCAATCTCAAATAAAATCATAGCAACTTTATTTGGAATTCGAATAATTGTGTACTTTATTATCCAAAACAAAATCTGAATTCAACCGGAGAGAATCTTGTCCACCATCCTAATCCTATGTCAACACCATCCATGCATAATCAACTAGCCAATAGCATACACAAATCAATTTGCCAAACGTTACGGAATTATGTGGAGCTAGTAGAGGGACTAATTGGACATATATAATCGAGCTCCCGTAAATCCATATGATCATCATTCTTTACCAAACAACTCAATCATATGATCACTAATTTCAGAGTCACCCCACTATAAACCTGAAACTGAACTCCCAATTATATACCGTATTACGTAAGCCTATGACAAGCTATCGTCCAATGACCTTGTCATGTATGTAGAACCCTCATATGATATCCATGATCAGCCTTAGGTCAAAATCCGTTTAATCCTACTGATCAGGCTATCTTAAAGTTCCATTATACTACCGAATAAAGAAAATGATTATTCACCATATGTGAATAAGAAGTCATCCGTCTAGCAGACGACCCAAGGCCTTATCCATTTTCACATCTAGTATAATGCCTTTAAGAGGATAATGCCTTATTAGAGCTAGTATAATGCCTTATTAGAGCTATGATTTCGATATCTGTAAACGAAACCTTCATCGTATACAAGTCATGCACCCAACGAACCGGTCTATAAGCGTACTACCTCTGAGACGCTTTAGCCATTGGAACATCAAAGTACACAAGTCATATACACGAAGCTGTTCATCTACTCAGGATTAACGTTACTGCACAATGAACATCAAAAGCAGATCAATCCACTCAAAGCGGACTTTGTAGATCAATCATGCTTTAGTCCCAGTCTAATATGTCACCACCAAGCAACATATCTATGTCTCTACTTAGGAGTCCAGCTCTAGACAATCAAGACAAACCATCCCCTCCAAGGCTTTAGACAACATAATAGTCTTAACATGAGTTAGATGCTTGGTCTAACCCCATAGACTACAGACCTTAGTTTAGACCGCTTACTTTAGAACATTGTCTTCTCGCATACAAAAGTCCATTGCATGCAACATTCTAACAGTTTTAACACAAGCAGTCATGGAGCCATATTTGCTTACATTTACTTTAACATGTAAATAAAATGAGGACAGATAGCAATGTAATGAATAACCTCTATATATAATTTTATTATCCAGTTCAAAATTAATACATCAAAATGTCTCTAATGCTTAGGGTATTTCCTAACAACAATAACAACGATTGATATGATATGATATGATGTGATTCGTATCGAACGTCATGATATGCAAAGCATGATTTAAGGAAAGATACAATATATATACGCATGATAATAAAGTAAGTAAACGAGTACTAGGCAACCGTGATCTCCAAGTATGGAAATAAGGGATTTATAAGTTTTCCCTTTCCTATTATATATTAGGACTTCAAAAAACAACATGGTTCGACCCCGCTCATGAGTGACTCAAGCATCCCGAGAGGGTGAGTTAGTAGCTTAACTCGCAGCTATGCGAGAAATGATGGAGAATCAGCAGCGAGACCTAAACCAACTTAGGGAATAGCTAACCCGGTAGAACCAGGCACCACAGGCAACAAGGGTGCTAGTTCAAGAGGCTTCATCAGCCTTGGAGATTCTGCAAGAGGTTCCCCCAGTCCAAGAGGCTTCGCAAAGAGGGGAATTTCCTGAACCACCACCAGTACCTCCAGCAGCAGCTACTCCTACAGTAACAAACATTCCTTAGCTGATCTTTAGGGAGGATGAATTACACGAGAGATTTTAGTGCATGAAGCCACCAGAATTCGAAGGAACCTCCAACCCCATAGAAGTCGACGACTGGCTAACAGATATCTAAGTAATCTTGGATTTCATGAGATTGATAGACTAAGAGAAAGTAATGTGCATATCTTTCACCCTGCAAAAGGAGGAACATCAGCGGTGGAAAATGGTGGCGATCAGAAGAAATGTCAATGAGATTAGTTGGATGGAATTTATTGAGGAGTTTAAGGAGATGTACTTCAATAAAGAAGCCCCAGCAGCACAGCAGGATGAATTCAACAAACTTGCGCTAGGGAAATATGACTGTGATGGAGGTGGTTAGGAAGTTTGAATAGTTAGCTCGACTCTGTCTGACCTAATACCTACAGAAAAGGAGAGAGTCAGGTGAATGCTAAAAATGTTTAGGACAGATATTGTGATCCAGGTCTGCAGTGGTAGCCATGGACTGATAACTATGGCTGAGTGCGTAAGGGGGCATCCAAGCCAAGTATTGGCTAAGACTGGATAGGAAGTAAAAAGTTCAAATTTTCAAGGCAAGGAAGGAGGAAAAAACTCAGACCAAGTTGGCTCAAGGGAAGTAGAATCAAGAGTTTCAGTATCAGGGACAAGGCACTAGCACTAGCTAGAGTAGCAGGCAACCTGGCAATAACCTCAAGAGGAAGGGAAATCCAAGCAACCAAGGTCAACAGAAGAATTTTTCATAGAAAAGAAATAACTGAGGAGGAAACGGCAACTAACTTTTGATGTGCCTAAAGTATAGGAAAAGATACCCAGGAGAATGCAAGCAAGGGACAAGTGGCTATTTTATCTGTGGCAAGGAAGGTCACTTCACCAAAAATTGTTTTTCTAACCAACAGAACCAGCAAAACCAAGCTCGTACAATGAATAACTAACTTTATGCTGCTCAAGCCAAAATTGAAGGCCCTTCGATATCGCAAGGTAGATTGGAAGCTCCAGACAACTAAAGGAGAATCTACGCTTATACGAGGAGTGATGTTGAAGTTGGGACTTCCACCGTGGTGACAGAAGGATAGATAGAGACTTGGATAGGATGAACTAGACTTTTAGGACAGCTCTTCCTTTAGGGGAAGTTTAATTGTCTAATTACTAGGTGCGTTACGTACCAGTAATTATATATGGTAAAGAGCTGAGCGTTGATTTGATTATCATCGATATGTTCAATTACGATGTAATCTTGGGAATGGACTTCCTCGCGAAGTACAACACCATCATAGACTACCGAAAGCAGAAAGTTGCTTTTAGACCTATTGGATGTGAGAAGTTCGTCTACTCAGGTAAGCCTTTGAAGCGACCAAATGTGATAATTTCAGCAATGAAGGCTCACAAGATGTTATCCAATGAATGTACTGGTTTTCTAGTACATCTGATGGATAAGACCCAAGAAACAGAAATAGGACCTGAGAACATGTCGATAGTCAAAGAGTTCATGGAAGGATATCTAAAGGACCTTCTAGGACTTCCGCGAGAGCATGAAATCTCATTTGAGATTGAGCTTCTACAAGGATTAGCCTCCATCTCTAAGGCTCCATACCAAATGTCCCCTGTAGAGCTCAAGGAGCTCTAAGCCCAACTGAAGGACCTGATGGGCAAGGGATTTATTTGATAGAGTTTTTCAACCTAGAGAGTACCCATACTATTCATAAAGAAGAAAGATCGAACACTGAGGATGTACATTGACTATAGAGAGCTGAAAAAGATCACAGTTAAAAATAAGTATCCATTGCCATGAATTAACGACTTGTTTGACCAACTTCGAGGCACTGCAGTGTTCTCAAATATTGACCTGTGTTCAGGTTATCACTAGTTACGGATTAAGGATGAGGATGTGCCCAAGACAGCTTTTTGAACATGATACAGACATTATGAATTCTTTGTTATATCATTCGAACTAACATATGCTCCAACAACCTTTATGGATTTAATGAACCGTGTATTTAAGGACTATCTAGATAAGTTTGTCATTGTACTCATCGATGACATACTTGTGTACTCCAAGACAAAGGAGGAACATGAAAAGCATTTGAGAATCATCTTACGCATGTTGAAGGATCACCAGCTATATGCCAAATTCACCAAGTGTGAGTTTTGGCTGGAGAAGGTTCATTTTTTAGGTCATGTAGTCTCCAAAGAAAGAGTATTCATAGACCCCATGAAGATTGAGGCAGTTAGTGCATGGCCAGCTCCGAAGAATGTGACAAAAATACATAGTTTTCTCAGTTTAGTAGGATATTACCAATGCATTGTCAAAGGTTTTTCTAAGTTAGCTGTGCCACTCACAGCTCTTACCAGAAAGGAAAAGAAGTTCGACTGGATAGACAAGTGTAAGGAAGGTTTTCAAGAGCTAAAATGGTGACTCACAAGCATTCTAGTACTAACCATTCCATATGCTAGTCAAGGAAGCTTTGTACTTTTTAGCGATGCATTTATGATGGGATTAGGAACCATTTTGATGCAAAAAGGTAGAGTAGTTGCATACGCCTCATGACAGCTTGAGGACCGCAAGAAAAACTACCCAACACATGATCTGGAGCTCACAGCGGTAGTTTTTATACTGAAGATTTGGAGGTACTATCTCTACAAAGTCAAGTGTGAGATCTACACTGACTACTAGAGCCTCAAGTATAACTTCACACAGAAAGAGCTTAACATGAGGCAATGAAGATGGCTAGAGTTAGTTAAGGATTACGATTGTTAAATCCTTTACCATCTGGGAAAAGCCAACAAGGTGGCCAATTCATTAAGTTAAAAGTATTCTACTTCGCTTATAACTATCAGCGCCCTGCCAAGAGCTCTACAGAGGGAGCTATACGACAACGAGATCAAGATTCTAACGGGAAGATTGTCTGACCTGACTCTCCAACTGACACTTTTGGATGAGATCAAGGCTGGCCAAGAACTCGATTTATCCTTGATCAAGTCAAGAAAGGAAGCTATGGAGGACAAAGGTTCAGAATTTAGAGTCTCTAAAGACGACATACTTTATTACAAGGACAGACTATGTGTTCAGAAAGATGAAGAACTCAAGAAGCGAATCCTTTCAGAGGCTTATAAGGTGCCATATTCCATGCATCCAGGAGCCAACAAGATGTATAAAGACCTTAAAGGAAACTTTTGGTGGCTTAGAATTAAGAATGACATCGTCGAGTTTGTAGCCAAATACCTTACTTGTTAGAAGGTTAAGGCAGTACACTAACGCCCTGTAAGGGAATAGCAGAAAATCGAGCTACTAGAATAGAAATGGGACCAGATCACCATGGAATTTGTAGTTGGATTACCAGTAATGATGCAATCTAGGTAATCGTAGATAGATTGACAAAATCAGTCCGATTCTTAGCCATAAAGGTTAGCTATTTGGTAGAATGATTAGCAAAGATCTATGTGGCCCAGATAGTAAGGCTGCATAGAGGGCCAAAGTTAATCATTTCAGATCGTGATGGTCGTTTTACATCTAGGTTTTGGCAAAGCGTTCAGGCTACATTAGGATCCAAGTTGAAGTTCAGCACAGCCTTCCACCCTCAAACCAATGGGCAGTCTGAAAGGACCATACAGACATTAGAAGATATGTTGAAAGCTTGTGTCCTAGACTTTAAGGGGAACTGGTACAAGAAGCTACCCTTGATTGAGTTCTCGTACAACAATAGCTATCATTCCTCAATAGGAATGGCACCATATGAGGCACTTTATAAAAGGAAATACAGGTCTCCAGTTCATTGGTACGAGACCAGAGAGAAACAACTAGTTAGCACAGACTTCATCAAGAATACTATGATAGACGTGAAGCTGATACAAGAAAGGTTCGATATAGTGCACAGTTGTTAGAAGAGTTTTTCCAATAAGCAATATAGACCCATAGAGTTTCAAGTAGGAGACTCAGTCTTTCTCAAGGTAGCACCCATGGAAAGGGTGATGCACGTTGGAAAGAAAAGGAAGCTCAGCCTTAGGTACATAAGACCTTTTGAGATAATTGAGAGACTCAGGAACGTAGCGTATAGATTCATGCTTCCTCTCGAGTTAGCTTTAGTACACAATGTCTTTCACATTTCTATGCTGAAGAAGTATGTGCCAGATAGCTCTCATGTTCTGAGTCAAGAACCCATTGAGATGTATGCTGATCTGACCTACGAGGAGAAACCTGTGCAGATCCTGGCCAGAAAAGAAAAAGTGCTAAGGAATAAAGTCATACCCCTAGTGAAAGTCTTGTAGCGAAATCACAACATCGAGGAAGCTACATGGGAACGCAAAGAGCACATGAAAAGATACTTCCTAGAATTATTCTAATTTTCGAGGATGAAAATTTTTAAGGAGGGTATATTGTAATATCCACCATGATCATGGACATAATTTACTTTAAGACAAGTAATTAAGTCTGTGAATACTGTTTAAATTACCCAATTGAATAAATTAAATGGGGTAAGAAACATTTAATTCAATTCATACAATGAAAGGGACAACTGAAAATAAATCGGTACACCTCATTACTATTGAGCAATATATATATGCCTATATATGTATTAAGTGGTATGATGCTATATGTGTATGTATGTATCCGTGTAGGTGACATGCATATCAAGAAAACTGAATATATGTTTATTCATGCTTACGTATATATATATAGATTGAGAGATATAATGGTACATGTAAATGCGTGTGTGTGAAACGCAGTATCAAGAAATTGGTCAAGATGACCTTTTCTTGACACGAAACTGATGTACTTATAATCAGTACGCTCAAATTAGTTATCTGAGTACAAAAGTGAATTTTGAATAATAAATATGCTCTATCAAGAAAATGGTCGAGATGACATTTTCTTAACATTAAACTAATATATTTATGGTCAGTATGCTCAAATTGGTCAATTGAGCACAACACGTAAAATTATGAACGAGATACATGCAGTATTGGGAAAAGGGTCAAGACGACATTTTCTCAACCCAAAACTGATATACTTAGAGTCAGTACGCTCAAACTAGTTGATTGAGCACAAAAAGTGATTTCCGAGTAGGGATCATGTGATATCTAGAAATTAGTCAAGACGACCTCAGATGGGCATAAAACTAATAAATTCATGATTAGCATGTCCAAATTAGCTAAGATAGCCCATGTCAAAATTTTTTAGTACAGAAAGTGTACTATGCATACATAATATCAGCACAGTTTAGAACATAGCCACAGAACCGAAGAGGAATAGTAAATGGACACAGAGTAAGCTCATAAGCACTTATAACTCATTAGAAATGATTAAAATAAGAATCGGATCAATAAAATCCATTTTTTCGATAGAAGTTTGGAATACAGCCGGACAATTATCAAAACTGCTATGGGAAATTAGACTGATAAGAGAGGCTTTTGCAGATAAATTTTCCACCTCAAAAACCGGCCATAGCAGCCAAGAGACGAGCTGAAAAGTTTCCCTAGAAACAAGGAAACATGTTTGGATTTGTTGAATAAAATAAAGGGGTTTTTAGGAGACAAGCACTATCACTTTTACAACTCATTAATGCAATGTTGGATTTGTTTCTTTCCATGTTCCACCTGATCTACATGGGCAGCAGCTGAAAAAAAAAATTTGTCCCCCTTAACTTAGTCAAGTTTAGCTTAATTAAGATGCTTAGGATTAGCTAAACATATTTAAGAATTGTCTGTATATAGGTGTGCTTGGCCATTAGGGCTACTTTCTTGCTTTCTTTCCAAAAGCCACCCAAAAAGCTCCATTTTCTCTCTTCCTTTCAGCACATAGCCGAACCCCTCTCTCAGCCAAAAACACAAATTTTAACTACAAAACCTTGCTTGGATTGAGCCATTCTTCAGGTCACACAAAGGTAATCATTAGGACCTTTTTCTTTGCGGCTATTATCTTTAGTTAAGCTTTGATCTCAAAGAAATTTATTATGTATTTGAGCACATGGGTTGTAATAAGTTTATTTTGAGCTTTAAGCATGTGATCATGTGATTATGTGTTAATGTGGTTATGGTTTTCGTTTTTGTGGCTTATGGTATGCATGAATGTCTAGGGTTAGTATGGTAAGCCAAACTACCCTTATTTTTTAGCCATGGATTTTGATAGTTTCGAACATGATATGTATAGATTTTGAGAATATGTGAAATATGAAAGTTTTAGGAAATTTCGTAATGGACGTTTTTGCGTGAAATAGACCTAGGTTAAAAACAATGTTAAGATAGGATTTTGGATGGTTTTCTGATCGGAGGTTAAAACTAGGACTGTAATCCTGGAGGTAGGGACAGTTTTAGATTTTTATAAAAATGGGTAATCTTGAGTCCGAATCGGTTTCTGGGCTCAACAAAAAGAATGTATATCACATTGAAAACTTAAAAATGGGTTGCGTAAGTGTGGGCGACCCCTCTAGCTTAGGTCGTCCACCTTATCTTGCTTACTTTCTTTATTCTTTGCTTAGTCTTACTTAGCTTGCTTGTCTCTATAACTTTCCTCTCCTTGGGGTTTAAAAGATTTGTTCTTGAAAAACTAGGAATATTTTTTTTTTCTTTTTTCTTTAACTGGAGGAAACTACTAATTCTTGAAAATTGTGTATACATAAATATATACGTACTTCTTAATACTTTTTGTTTTTCCAAAATATATTTTGGAGTCTTGTTACTTTAAAGTACGTAAAAATAGAAACACACTTTTAAGCTTGTTTCACTACTTTACATACTACACTCTTGTCTTGTCTTTATACAAATACCTCACTATTACACTTTCTTTCTTTTACACCTTGAGTACAGCGGAATTCTGCGAAATGGAACCATAACCCGTCTATGACATCGCTGGGATCTGCCTGCCAGTCCGCTACTCTTGTTTCATCTTGCTGGTTGCTTTCCTTTATTACCTACAGCACGAATAGACTAATGAGCTAAAGCTCAGTAAGTACAAACATACATACAAGTAAATAAGCTGAATACACCACTCTAGGGTTAGTCAACTTAGGACCAATTATTTTCTTTAGTCCTATACTACTTGTTCTTTCTATTCTATTTCTTTCTTTTCTTTGCTTTACTTTATCTGCTTAATCTTTCACTTGTGGGCCCGTGGTTGGACGTACCTAGTGCGCGCAGACCAATAGAGGATCAGGGGAGCGACCCACCGAGCAACCCTAAGGTCATCTCTGGACTACTTACCTTATAGGTAGTAAGTCATGCCATAAACTACCTCATTATTAACGAGGCAGCGCCACACAACTGGGGTGGAGGCAGGAAGTTAAGCCATAAACTACCTCATTATTAACGAGGCAGCGCCACACAACTGGGGTGGAGGCTATCTGGGAATGTCACAACTGGGGAGGCCGGTATGCCAACCTTAACTTTTAAGTCTTATTATTTGACTTAACTTATTCCTCTTTTCTTTTTCTAATCTTGCTTACTATTCTCGTGAACATGTTAGTATCATGTCACAAACTGAATAGCTTAAATGTGTATATATATATAACACAACTTTATGGTAAGTCCATTCGTGAGTAGACAATTAAATGTCTGTACTTACCTTATCAATCTCTTCTCTTTTTCTCTCTAGGATCTTTGATCGCCCTCCTTGTAGGTCGATTTTTGGATCCTACAGACAAACTTTGTCTGTTAATTTCATTTCTATTTATAGCTTTTATTTTTTTATTAAAAAGCTTAAATAGAACCTATTTACAACTTTTTGGGCTTTATTTATCATTTCCCCAATTTTCCCCAACTTTTGTAAAATTACGATTTTACCCCTATATTTTGATAAAATTACAGTTTTACCCCTGACGGAATTTTATTGATCCAGACTGCATTTTTGGCCCTCAGGAACTTTTTTGACTCTTTTCTAATCATTACCGGGTTCGTTTCTATTTTATCTCCACTTTTCACTTTCCCGACCCTCGGGAAGCACTATTCCGACCCTTACGTCAGTTTAGTGATTTTCTATCGTTTCGGAGTCTCAAATAGACGTTTCACTAGTATTTAAAACGTTCAACTAGACATTCCCGACCTAGGTCTCCGAGGCTCGGATTTTCCGTACCCAATTCGGACCTTTATTTCATTTCCAAAAACGCCCCCCCTCGGGGTCGGTTTTCCGTTTCACTCGCGTTTTACATTTTCAAGGGGACGGGTTACTATTCATGAACCACCCCTTAGGTTTTCCTTATTTAATTTTCCGTTAGGGACTCGGGTTTCCGACCCGACCCTAAACTTTTTATTTTTAATTCCTATTTTACCCCGAAAGCCGTTTTCGAAATTTCGGCAGCATTTCGGCGTAATTTTAAGGCTACCGGCGTTAGGTACGCCTCGAACCATATGTACCTGCCACGTACTATACCACAAGCCTATTTTATATAAAAGTTTTCCAAACTTTTACATAAAAGCTCACAAATTCCAATTTCACATTTTTAACCACATTACAAAATTTTTTCACAATTTTGCCCTTAGTTTTGGTTTTGGTTTTCACCACCAAACCGAACCAAAATTTCTCAAACTTTTCAACCACTTTTTAGGCTATTCAATGCCATTTTTCTAACACTTTTTCAAGCCCATTTCCTTGTACTTTTCAACCAAATTCTTAGGGTTTTTTAAACACTTAAAACCCACGGCCACATTAATGAAAAACATGCCAAATTTTCTTTTCATTCTTTCAATCAAAATTTCATCATTCACATCATAAAATGCATGATTTCAATTAACCAAACATCACCTAAAAGCATGAAAATTTTTCTTCCAAATCATTAGGAAGCCCACGGCCTCATTAAGCAATGCACACCAAAATTTTTTTTTCAAGCTTTTCCATAATGAAATTCATGCTTTATTCTTAACAAAATTCAACTTGGAAGCATGTTAACACATAAACCACACAATTTTTTCATTGATTACCCATGGTAACCCTCGGATTTTTCCTTGAAAAACCAACAAAATTTTGGTTTTTCTTTAAACAAATTACATGGTTTTCTTACTTATTACAACCTTAACAAAACCCAACATCAATTTCCATGAAAAGCAACCAAAATTTTTCCATCTTCCTATCACTATTCACCCACGGATTTTATGAAGAAAAACCATGAAAAATTAAGTGGAAAAGGGAGTTACCTTGGTCTAATGCTTCCTTTGTCTTCTAGGAACACTTTGACACTCTTTTTTTGTGAAGAAAAGTTGAAGAAAATCTTGGTTCTCCTTGGGTGGCTCACGTAGACACCATGGAAATGCCTTAGCAAATTTTTCTCTTAGTTTTTTGCTTGAAATTTGGTCTCGGCCATTATGTCTCAAAGTTGCCGACTTATGCAACAAGAAAGGCCAATTAATTTGGCTATCCACCAATGAAAATTAGGCACCTTTCACCCTAATACTTTCTCCCTTTTTCAAAAATTAAAAAGGTATATTTTTGGCCAAATCTTGGCCTTTAGATCAAAAGCAAAATGAATCATGGCCTTTCATTCCACCTACCACCATATTTCCTTCATTTATAATTCTTGATTTATGATGTCATAATTGCAAAAGTGAAAGTTGACTTTGACTTTTACTACTCACATTAATTCGACTACTTTTTGACCGATACCGGTTTGAGTCGAAATTTTCCTGAAATCTTCCCGGCGTGTTCCTGAGGTCTCCTGTGCAGTCGGATCAATTTAAATTGCTTCCGTTTGATCAAAATCAATCCCGGAAATTTTCCGTCTTTTTGTTGGCTCGGTTAGGGTTTTCAATGCCGGTTTTGGCACCGTTTCACCCGTTTTAACTCAGTGAATTTTTCCAACACTGAATTCTTACTCGTTAGTATTGTTAGAACATTTTCATATATTCTGAACAATATAAATACATTTATTTCACTCTTTAAATAGTACAAATTGTTATATACATACAATTGTACATTTCTTACTGTGCTCTTACTTTGACTTGCCATATTCTTATCTTTATATTGTTCAGATACCGAAACTACTCCTTTTTGAGCGTTTTGGGCCTGAATTCACTTTCTTACTCATATACTTTATTCTCTACTTATTTTTGGAGATTTTAATTCCTCCAAAACATTTATTTATTTCTATCAACACTATAATTTGTCTAATTACAACCATAGTGTTTCTTTACATTCTTACTTACAGAACTCATAGAAAACCCTAGATTAAACTAGGTCACACCGCTAAAATTCTCTGGTCGTCACAGTAAGTATCAAAAATTCAGCCATTTTAGGGCCTAAACAGAGCAGTTTTCCTAAACCTAAAAACTGGAAATTTTCTAAAACTGGGCCAAAGCAAAGCCACAGCTTTGAGATGTTTAGGAGAGCCTAGAGTCCGAACCAAGCTCCGAGATTGGGACGCTATCGATCTCGGCCACACGAAAACGTTTCAATCAGACTCTGTTGTCGATCAAAATAGCCTATGCGCCTCATCGGGTCGTCATAAAAACACTTTTACTTTGAATCTCTCATTTTACAGAGCCCAAAATTTTCACCCATATTTTTTTTTTCAAAATACTTTCCTCACATGAAAGCCAAGTATGAAAGCCATATAAAATTTAAAACTAAACTTTTAGTTATCTTTTTGCAATACAATACAGTATTTACAAAAATACATAATCTTAACTTTGTTTCTTAAAAATACATTTTCTTCATCTCTCTCTCTCTTGATGCTAAGCAGAAGATTGGTAGTAGGACCATAATCCACAGTGGATTCCCTATCCTATTAGCACCGCGTTTCTTGTTGCCATCCAGGTAATCAACTAGATAGGTTTCTTACCTACAACATGAAAAAATTGGTGAGCTAATAGGCTTAGTAAGTTCAAACATAAATAATATGAATCACATAGATTCAAAAACATCAATAATAAAATGTCCTACTATTCATCAATAAATAGTACTATTCACCAAGAATAGTAACTTTAACTTTTGATCAGTGAATAGTAACTGTGACTCTAACCGGTTACTATTCATGTCCCCCTAACCAAGTCCACTATACTTAATGTTAGTGTCGGTTATGCTCAGTTATGCTCAATTATGGCTTTCATCCTATTTTTGGTCCTTATCTGTGTTAGGAAATGCCTTAAGCATTAGAGACATTTTGATGTATTTATTTGAACTGGATAATAAAATTATATATAGAGGTTATTCATTACATTGCTGTTTGTCCTCATTCTATTTACATTTTAAAGTAAATGCAAGCAAATATGGCTCGCTGACTGCTTGTGTTAAAACTGTTAGAATGTTGTATGCAATGGACTTTTGTATTCGAGAAGACAATGTTCTAAAGTAAGCGGTCTAAACTAAGGTCTGTAGTTTATGGGGTTAAACCGAGCATCTAACTCATGTTACGACTATTATGTTGTCTAAAGCCATGGTGGGGATGGTTTGTCTTGACTGTCTGGAGCATAGACTCCCAAGTAGAGACATAGATATGTTACTTGGTGGTGACATATTAGACCAGGACTAAAGCGTGATTGATCTACAAAGTCTGCTTTGAGTGGATTAATCTGCTTTTGACGTTCATTGTGCAGTAACCTTAATCCTGAGTAAATGAACAGCTTCATGTATATGACTTGTGTACTTTGATGTTCCAATGGCTAAAGCGTCTCAGAGGTAGTAAGCTTATAGACCGATTCGTTGGGTGCATGACTTGTATACGATGAAGGGTTTGTTTATAGATATCGGAATCATAGCTCTAATAAGGAGTTAAGAGTATCCTCTTAAAAGCATTATACTAGATGGGAAAATGGACAAGGCCTTGGGTCATCTGCTGGGTGGATGACTTCTTATTCACATATAGTGAATAATCATTTTCTTTATTCGGTAGTATAATGGAACTTTAAGATAGCCTGATCAGTAGGATTAAACAGAATTTGACCTAAGGCTGATCATGGATATCATATGAGGGTTCTGCATACATGATAAGGTTATCAGATGATAGCTTGTCACAGGCTTACATAATACGGTATATAATTGGGAGTTCAGTTTCAGGTTTATAGTGGTGTGACTCTAAAATTAGTGATCATATGATTGAGTTGTTCGGTAAAGAATGATGATCATATGGATTCGCGGGAGCCCGATTATATATGTCCAATTGGTCCCCCTACTAGCTCCACATAATTCCTTAACGTTTGGCAAATTGATTTATGTATGCTATTGGCTAGTTGATTATGCATGGATGGTGTCGACATAGGATTAGGATTGTGATAACTGGGAATTTTAGATTCTCGGAGTTGGTTAAAATTATATGTATATAACAATTTTAATGAATAAAATATGAAAAATTTGTGTTTTAATACTGTTATGAATAGTATAAAAATGTTCTGGCAGTGTTAAAGTGTGTGAGTTCAGGAATGAAAAATCTTACCGGACATAATTAGGTAAGACAGTTTGAAAACAGAGCCGAAAACCCTAGAAAATGCATTGAGATGCACGAAAATAATAGAAATTTACGGTAGAGAATTCTGATCAAACGGAAGTAAAATAAGACAAACCGATCGCACTAGAGGCACCCGGAACCCGCCTACGTGATTTCGGTGAAGTTCCGTTCGGATCGGATTTCGATCAAAAATTGACCACGAATTAATTAGTGAATTAATATAAATAGTAGGATGATATCACCATGATTATGTCATAAACCAAAATTATTTTCTTTAATTAGGAAAGTAATTTTGAAAGGTGTATGGTTTAGATTAGGTTACTTTATGATCAATGGCCAATATCATGCCAAAAAGCCATTGAAAAATTTTAAAAAAATTTTGAAGAAGGCCATTCGGCCACTTGGAAAGGAAGAAGAAAAAAAATTGATTTTTGCCCCAAAATCCTTACTTTTTAGCCCTTGAACAATTAGCAAATTGTTGGAAAAAAATTACAAAAAAGTCCTTGAGTTTTGCCTATAAATAGGCATCAAAATCCATTCATAAAAATGGAAAAATTAGCCAAACTCTTGCCCCTTTTCTTCAGCCCAAATTCGTGGCCTTCTCCTTCCTTGTAAGCCAAAATTTTGTTGAAAATTTCACACCAAACTTAGCTTGCATTGCTATTCCAACATCAAGTCGTCAACTAGTTAAGGTAAGCTTCAAAATTGAAGCTTTTCTCTTTGATTTTCCTTAGAAAATCCGTGGGTATGAGAGTGTGAAAACAATGAAAAAAAATTGTTATTTAGTTGATGATGTGATGATGTTGTGATTAGTTTGGTGTTGTAGAGATTAAAGCATGAATTAGGGTTTAGAAACAATCAAAAATTTTGCATGTTTTTCTTGAAAATCTGTGGCATTAGGGGTGTGAAAAATGCATGAGTATTGATGTTTTGGTTTAGTGTTTATGTTCATTTAATTATGTGTTGAACTAAGCATGAATTAGAGCAGGGAAACAAGAAAATTTTGATGTAATTTTCTTATTAAAACCGTGGGTATGAACACTAAGAAATGGAAAATTTTTAATGTTGAAAAGTGTTGATAAAAACCTTAAGAAAGAAAACAAGATTTTCTATGTGTTTATGCATGAAAATCCATGGCTATGCTAGGGTTAGAATGCATATTTTGTTGGGTTTTGATGTTGTTTTATATATTAGAAAACCTAAGAGTGATATGTAGTGATGAAAAATTATTTGGTGTTGATTAACATGTAAACCGAGGCTAGTTTGGGAAAAAAAATATTGTTGTTTGTGTTGATTCCTGAATATTGATTTATGTGGAAAATTTTTACACAAATTTTGGAAACTTTGCATAAAATAGGCCTCTGGTATAGTACGTGGCAGGTACGAAGGTTCTGAGGCGTACCTAACGTCGAGAAACCTTAAAAAATAAGCGAAAATGCTGCTGAAATTTCTAAAACGGCATAAGGGCATTTCAGGAAACAAAGGGTAAGAATATTGGACTCGAGGAGGTAACCGGGACCCCTCGGTGGATTAGGGTTAGAAATGGAAAACCAACCCAAAAGGAATAATAAACCGACCCTAAAAGACTAAAATGCCTAAAACAGGAAAAAAATTCATGTTAGGGGTATTTTGGGAAACAAGGGAAAAATATAGGTCAGGATAGGAAACCCAAGCCTCTCGAGTACCGAGGGCCGGGGACGGTATAAAAAACGTTTTAAGAATAATGAAATGGCCATTTAAGGCTCCGAAACGCTCGAAAAACGAAAAAACGACCCTAGGTGACGGATGAATAATAATCGAGGGTCGGGAAAAATGAAATTGAGATTTTGTGGCAATTTAAGGTGTAAAATGATACAGAATCCTAGGGAATATTATTTTAAAATATTTGGGTTTAGAAAATTTGAGAAAAATGATAGAATGGAATAGTTACGGTCCCGAGACCCGTTAGGGGCAAAATGGTCATTTTGACTAAAAATTTCCGAAAGGCTCAGAAAAGGACCCTAAAAGACCTAGAATAACTTAGATAAAATTCTAGGATCGAAAATAGAGATTTTAAAGTTAAAATCTAGAGTTTAAATAGTACACGGGTGTGTACAGTGAAACATGGCCGTGTAGAATAGAACTGAGAGAAACACGGTTAGGGATACGGGCGTGTTGCAAACCGTGTGTCACATAAAGATTTGAATGTTGTGTAAAATTTATCACATAAGAAATATATTTAGAGTGATAATCAATAAAGGGTATTAACAGACGATATGATGTCTGTAGGAACCCAATTTAAAGATAAAACTGCGGAAAAGTTTCGGAAGTGGACGTTATCGCAGTATTGGTAAGTTCAAGCATGTTCGTGTCTACAACATGAAATACTGTGTTGATTTATTCTGTACTAGATGTACACCAGATATAAAGTCTTATAGACATTTGGGGATTAGTTAGAATAACATATCCCAGATAATGAGAATGAGTAAGACCTACGGGCAATAGAGGATAGTGACCTTGAGGTGATGATTAATATCACTTGGTCAAGACTATAAATTGAAAGATGGTAGTGAAACTATAAATTGAAAGATGGTAGTGAAACCATTAAGGCGTATCACCCCGGTAACATAGTGGTGGAGGTTTTTCTCAGATCCTACAAGGATATCAGGGTTGTGGAGGCCAATGTTCTAAGGTCGCTGCTTAGACCCTCCCAGTCAACGTGCTAATAATTATCGGTACTGCCATAAACAGAGCTTTAAACTAGAAATCAAATAGAGAATGAACAATCAATAAAATGATAAAAATCATAATTGAGCATAATCGAAGTACGCTAAGTATAGTGATTTCAGTTAGGGTTTGTGAATAGTAACCGGTTAGGCTGATGGGAATAGTATCCGGTTATAGTAATGTGAATAGTTACCTGTTAGGGTAAAGTGAATAGTAACCAGTTAGGGTAACTGTTACTATTCATCGATCAAATGTCAAAATTACTATTCATGGTGAATAGTACTATACATGATGAATAGTTTATTCATAGGAAATTGAGTTTTCAATGTTTTTGAATCCGTATGATCCTTATTAAGTATATTTGAACTTACTGAGCCTGTTAGCTCACCAGTTTGTTCATATTGCAGGTAACAAACCTGTCCAGTAAATTTCTGGATTGCGGCAGGATGCGAAGGTGTCAAGGGGATAGGGAATTCACCATGAACTTGGTCCTGCCATAAATTTTCTACTGAGTTTTTTAAGTTAAAGAATTAAAGAGAATGTGTTTGGAAACAAAATATACAGTACATATATATCTATTATACGTTGTATATTATGTTGTACTTTATTAAGACATATAAAAGTTAGCATATTACATGGCTTTCTTACTTAGTTTTCTTAAGAGAAAGTATGTATTAAAGAAAAAAAAATTATGGGCAAAATTTTAGGCCCTGATAATTAAGTATTGTGAGAAAAAGAGTTTAAAACTGATGACCCGGATTCAGCACACGAGCCGTCTTGGTCGGCCTTAGAGGTGACTCATGACGGTTGCAGGTGGTCGAAATCAGGGGCCGTCACAAGTTGGAATCAGAGTGGTTGACAATATCTCTATTGGCATGAAGCGTGATCTGCTCGTCAATCCAAGTAAGTTAACTTTCTTTAAGTTAGTTAACTTTACATTTATTCGAGATTATATATTTTTGCAGGACTTAAGATGACTAGACCACTGTATGTGAGACCTCACCCATACTGACCGAGAGGACCGATCCGAGTATGGACTAAACCCGTGATCAGGCCATCTATGATGTGGCAGGCTGCTCAACGACCCCCAGTACCTGAACCGTTAGCATAGAGGATTGTAGCATCGGTATCGGTACAAATACCACCTCCACGACCGACCGTAAACCCACCAGTAGCAGTAGACATTCCAGTGGTGGGAGATCGAGCTCGTATAGGAGCCACAATGTCAATACGAGCTGTACATGCATTTAGAGGCAGTCATCCACCTGCGTTCGAGGGAGGTCAGCAGGGGATTTCTATACGAGACTGGCTACATGACATTAAGGTTATCATGTGCCAGTATGATATAGATCAGGATTACTGGGTTTTGATGGCCATTGGCACATTCCGTGAGGACGCACTATTATATTAGGAGTATTGTGATCAGGAGATGCTATTAGCAATGGATTGGGCTAAATTTCACCAAGTCATGCTAGAGCAGTTTCCACAGAAGAGTGCAGCACCAGTGGTAGACCCTATTGAGAGCAGGACAGTATCGCCACCACCGACCATGCCTAATTATGCGGATATCAGAGACTTTGTCCTGAAGGCAGAGAGACAACAAATGATGTTGAGCGATACGGTATTCTCATATTCTGTCAAATTCCATGATAGTGTGGTAAGGACATGTCCTCTAACCAACATCACAAATGATGATTTTTGTGGCATATTTTGGAAGGGACTCACCCTAGACCTACGGCAGAGGGTAACCCCTTTATACCCTGCTTGTGGGCGCAACCCCTCTAGCTTGGGTCATCCACCTTACCTTGCTTTCTTTCTTTATTCTTTGCTTATTCTTACTTAGCTTGCTTGTCTTTATACCTTTCTTTTTCTTCAAGGGTTTAAAAGATTTGTACTTGAAAAACTAGGGATATATTTTTTTTAAACTTGACTGAATGAAACTATTAGTTCTTTGAAATCGTGTATACATAAATATATACATACTACTTAATATTTTTTCCCCAAAATATATTTTGCGGTCTTGTTACTTTAAAGTACGTAAAAATAAAAACATACTTTTAAGCTTGTTTCACTACTTTACATGCTACACTCTTATCTTATCTTTATACATATACATCACTATTACACTTTCTTTCTTTTACACTTTAATTACAGCGGAACTCTGTGAAACGGAACCATAACCCGTCTATGACATCGCTGGGATTTGTCTGCCAGTCCGCTACTCTTGTTTCATATTGCTGGTTGCTTACCTTTATTACCTACATCACGAATAGACTAATGAGCTAAAGCTCAATAAGTACAAACATACAAGTAAATAAGCTGAATATACCACACTTAGGGTTAGTTAACTTATGACCAATTATTTTCTTACTCCTATGCTTTACTTATTCTTTCTCTTCTATTTCTTTCTTTTCTTTGCTTTACTTTATCTTGCTTAATCTTTCACTTGTGGGCCCGTGGTTGAACGTACCTAATGCACGCATGATGCAAATTATGGCACAACATCAAGGGAACTAGTTCGAGTACCAGTTGAGCCAGTTACAAGGGCGCGGGCTAAGAAGTTCAAAGAAGCACTTAATGGACTAATTCAAGAAGTTTGGGCTCAAACAAATTCGTGGAGGCCCATTGAGCATGATCCACAAGGAAGCTTCAATTGAATTCAAGCCTTAGAAAATCCGGACCAAGCCCAATGAAGAGGACATTTTGGCAAGTTAATAGGCTGCAAATTTTCTTTCCTTTCCTTTTACTTGGCCGAATTTCTTCCTTTCTTTTACTTGGCCGAAATTGTAAAAAGTCAAACTTTCCCTTTATTGTTTTAGGCGTGAATTAGGTGTGAATTAGGTGTAAATTTCCATATTTTCATCCATTCAAATTCTGGGAATATTAGGAGAATATTAGAGGAATATTAGGAGAATATTACGGGAATATTTCATTTAGTTTCCATATTATTTTACGGCATATTTTGAGAATATTCTTATAATTCATGCCTACAAAAAGGCGTCCACAAGCAATGAAATATCATCAACAGTTTTATTCACAAATTTGAGAGTTATATTTCTCTTTAATTCTTTGAGAGTTATTCAAACTTATCGGAGTTTTTCCGTGGCGTTCACCATCGACTTATCAAACGGATTTTCACCATCGTTTGTGGCATCTTCGTTATATCAAGGTTCTTGTTTCATAATAAGCAACGGGTTGAGGTTATCCTATACCGAGGTTCTTGTTTTTGTTGAAGCAACGGGTCGAGGTTCCATCCAAAGCTTGAGTCTTAGAACGTTCTTAGGGTCCTAATCTTGATGGGTCTAGTTATTCTTGGCGGGGTTGGCATCATTTGGTATCAGAGCTAGGCTCTAAGTCAGGTTTTCCTATCCCATTTAATTTCATCCTTTTCCTTTTCAATTCCGAATTTTGTTTATTAAAAAAAATTTCGTGTATGTTGGTTCTTTCCTTTTCCTTTTGTGAGTTTCCGGTTTAAGTTTGTAAGGATACTAATCTATTTCCTTTTGCGTACGTGTTATTCAGATTGAATAGAAAGAAAGAAAGCAAAAAAAAAAAATCAAGAGGATTCGGAAAAAAAAAAAAGTATTTTGACTCCACAACAAATTTTTTGTTTGATTTTGTATATTTAGGCTCCCAATATTCAGAAAATCACCGTACCCCATAGGCCAAAATTTTTGGGTAAAATTTTTGTATTTCTGAAACGTTGCTTTTTAGTTGTAATTCTTACTGTCTATAGCCAGATTGCCTTAATATAATCTTTTGTGATTTGTTGCGAAAAATTTTTGGCACTGATTTGAGTAGCTCCATAAGAACTGAGTGAGTAATTGTTACGAGAGGAAGAAGGCAAGAGTGGAAAGAGTATTAGAGGGTAAAAGCCAAATTTGTAGTGTGAAACACGAGTGGAATTGAGTGAACCCATTCCTTGAGTGAAACACGTGAGGGAGTGTGTGAGGTCCTTTCTATCTTTTTTTTTTTATCTAACCTTGTTTTGTAGCAAACATGTCTTGTAACAGTGAAAAGAGCAATACCGAAGGAGCTAGGGGAATGCCAGATCCCAAGGTGTTTATGGAGGCTATGATAGGGGAGATGAGACAGATGATGAGGGGAGAATTAGAACAGATTCATGAGAGGTTAGACCGAGTAGAAAATTCACGTGCGGAGCAGATCATTATGAGGAATATGATGAAGAGGATGACTACGATTCAGTAGCGAATTATAGGAGACATGGTGGTTGGGAGGATGAAAGGAGACGAGGTAGTCGGTTTAGAGAAGTTAGGAAATAGGAAGATAATAGCTTGGGTAGCATTAAGATGAAGATCCCGTCATTCCAGGGAAAAAGCGATCTTGAAGCTTACCTCGACTGGGAGAAAAAGATGGAGTTAGTGTTAAAATGCCACAACTACTCTGAGATAAAGAAGGTAAAACTTGCTGCCATTGAGTTCTCTGACTATGCTATTGTTTGGTGGGATCAGCTAGTTTTGAACAGGCGACGAAATGGAGAGCGTCCGATAGAGATGTGGGAAGAAATGAAGGTGGTCACAAGGAAGCGATTCGTACCTGGCCATTATTACCAAGAGCTGTATAAAAAGCTACAAAGACTTAGACAAGGTAATCGGAGCGTGGAGGAATATTACCAAGAGATGGAGATTGCGATGATCTGGGCTAATGTTGAAAAAGACCGGGAGGCTACTATGGCAAGGTTCCTGAATGGCTTGAATCAAGATATCCATGATCGGGTAGAGATGCAGCATTATGTAGAGTTGGAGGACATGGTGCACATGGCAGTTAAGGTAGAGCAGCAGCTCAAGAGGAGGGGAGGCACCCGACCATCTTATAATCCAAGCTTTGCCCCATGGAAACCAAAGAAGGAGGAGAAACCAGCTGCAAAACCCAAATTCAAGCCCAAACTAGAGATGAGTAGCAATGTGTCTCAAGGTAAATCCGACCCTTCCAGTTCTCGTAACCGTGACGTTAAATGTTTAGAATGTCAAGGCAGAGGTCACTTTGCAAGCCAATGCCCAAACAAGCGCATCATGATCTTACGCGATGATGGTGAGTACGAGACCGAGGAGGAGAGTGAGGAAGACGAAATGCCACCATTGGAAGATGCTTATGACATTAAAGAAGAAGAAGCCGAAATGGGAAGGTTAGTGGCAGTAGTAAAATGAGTCTTAAGTGTGCAGGTGAAATAGGAGGCAGAGGTGCAACGTGAGAATATCTTTCATACGAGATGCTGCGTCGAAGACAAGGTCTGCAGTATGATTATCGATGGAGGTAGTTGTACTAATGTTGTCAGCTCCTTTCTCATAAGGAAGTTAGGACTCAAGACCACTAAACATCCCAGACCATATAAGCTGTAGTGGTTGAATGACAATGGAGAGACCAAAGTAAACAAACAAGCTATAATCTCATTTCGCATCGGGAGGTATGTGGATGAGGTGTTGTGTGATGTGGTCCTAATGCAGGCTTGTCACATGTTGTTGGGAAGGCCATGGCAATTTGAGAGGAGGGTGATACATAATGGCTTCTCAAACAAGTACTCGTTCATTCACAATGGTAAGAACTTTAATTTTACACCCTTAACCCCTAAACAGGTGTACGAAGATCAGTTGTCGCTTCAACAGTCATTTGAGAAACAAAGGGAGAGTAAAAATTAAGAGAAAATGAGAGAGAAAAAGAAAGAGAGAAAGAAAAAGAAAAAGAAAAAAAAATTGAAAATCGAAAAGAAAAAGAGAGGAAGGCCGGAAAAAGTGAGAGTGTCCAAACCGCAAGGGGTTCGGTTTTGGTGGTGAAAGAAAAGGAGAGTACGGCCTTGCAAAAGGAGAGCTGTGTGGCAAGAGTGAATATGGTGAGAAGAACGTTAGTTTCAAGGCAGCCTATGCTGTTGTTGGTATATAAAGAGGCATTTTTGAATACTAATGAATTTCATGATTCTTTGCCTAGTTCTGTTAACTCTCTTTTGCAGAAATACAATGATGTGTTTCCCGAAGACATTCCAGCAGGTTTACTACCTATTCAGGGAATCGAGCATCAGATCGATTTCGTATCGGGATCCACAATCCCGAACAGACCCGCTTATAGAAGTAATCCGAAGGAGACAAATGAACTTCAAAAGCAAGTCCAAGAGTTACGTTAGAGAAAGCATGAGTCCGTGTGCAGTTCCAGTGATCCTAGTACCAAAGAAGGATGGGACGTGGAGAATGTGTGTTGATTGCCGAGCTATCAACAACATAATGGTAAAGTATCATCATCCTATTCTTCGCTTAGATGATATGCTAGATGAATTGCATGGCTCTTGTGTGTTCTCTAAAATTGATCTAAAAAGTGGTTATCATCAAATTAGAATAAAAGAAGGAGCTGAGTGGAAAACTGCCTTTAAAACAAAGCATGATTTGTATGAATAGTTAGTTATGCCCTTTGGTTTAACAAATGCACCAAGTACTTTTATGAGACTTATGAATCATGTTTTGCGATCATTTATAGGTAAGTTTATTGTCGTGTACTTTGATGATATACTCATTTATAGCAAAAAATTGGATGATCATGTCCTACATTTGAACTCTGTTTTAGATGTGCTTAGAAAAGAAAAGTTGTTTGCTAACCTCAAGAAATGTACCTTTTGCACGGATAAGCTTGTGTTTCTTAGTTTTGTTGTTAGTGCTCAAGGCATACAAGTTGATGAAGAGAAAGTAAAGGCGATTCAAGATTGGCCCTACCCAATGAACATCGCCTAGGTAAGGAGTTTCCATGGGCTTGCAAGTTTTTACCGTCGTTTCGTGAAAGATTTTAGCACGATAGCAGCCCCATTGACGGAGGTAATAAAGAAAAATGTTGGGTTCAAGTGGCAGGAAGAGCAGGAAAAGGCTTTTGCATTGCTAAAGGAAAAATTGACTAATGCTCCTTTGCTTACTTTACCTGATTTTGATAAAACATTTGAGATTGAATGTGATGCCTCTGGAATAGGTATTGGTGCTGTTTTGATGCAGGGAGGGAGACAAATTGCGTTTTTCAGTGAGAAGTTAAGCGGGGCAGTCTTAAACTACCTTACGTATGACAAAGAGTTGTATGCATTGGTCCGAGCTTTGCAAATGTGGCAACACTACCTTTGGCCCAAAGAATTCGTGATCCACACTGATCATGAATCATTAAAGCACCTAAAGGGCCAACACAAGCTGAATAGAAGACATGCGTGATGGAGTGAATTCATTGAGACCTTTCCCTATGTCATCCAATAAAAACAAGGTAAAGAGAATATGGTTGCCGACGCACTTTCACGCAAGTATGCATTACTCTCTACACTTGATGCAAAATTGCTGGGTTTTGAACAAATTAAAAATTTATATGTTGATGACCCTGAATTTTGTGAGGAATACCGGGAATGTGCGAAACATGGTAATGGTAAGTTCTTTAGGCATGATGGGTTCTTATTTCAAGAAAATAGATTATGTGTGCCTAATTGTTCTTTAAGGGACTTACTAGTACAGTAATCCCATGGAAGGGGATTGATGGGACATTTTGGAGTTGCAAAGACTTTAGCTGTTTTGCAGGAACACTTCTTTTGGCCACACATGAAGCGAAATGTCGAGAGGATTTGTGGAAGGTATGTCACTTATAGACAAGCTAAATCAAGAGTACAGCCAAATGGTTTGTATACCCCTTTGCCCATTCCTAGTGCACCGTGGATTGATATTTCTATGGATTTTGTGTTAGGTCTGCCTAGGACTAAATGGGGAAGAGACTCAATTTTTGTAGTCGTGGATAGGTTTTCAAAGATGGCACATTTTATTCCATGTCACAAAACAGATGACGCGAGCCATGTTGCAAATTTTTTCTTTAGGGAGATTGTGTGATTGCATGGTATGCCTAGGACAATTGTGTCAGATAGGGATGCGAAGTTCTTAAGTTACTTTTGGAAGACCTTATGGGGAAGATTAGGCACCAAGTTGTTGTTTTCTACTACATGTCACCCCCAAACTAATGGTCAAACAGAAGTAGTTAATAGGACTTTATCTACCTTGTTGAGGGCTATCATTAAAAAGAACATAAAAGTATGGGAAGATTGTTTGTTGCATGTTGAATTTGCTTATAATCGTGCTGTTCATTCTGCTGCTAAGTTTTCACCATTTGAAATTGTTTATGGATTTAATCCGTTGTCACCATTGGATTTAACATTATTACCTGTTTCTGAATGTGTTAACTTAGATGGAAAGAAAAGAGCTGAATTTGTTAAGCAGATACACAAGAAGGCACGGCTCAACATAGAGAGAAGAACGGAGCAGTATGTAAAACAAGCCAACAAAGGGTGACACAAGATGGTCTTTGAACCCGGAGATTGGGTGTGGTTACACATGAGGAAAGAATGATTTCCCACACAAAGACATTCCAAACTGCTTCCGAGAGGAGATGGTCCTTTCCAAGTTCTAGAGCGCATCAACGACAATGCTTACAAGCTAGATCTACCTGGGGAGTATAATGTAAGTGTAACTTTTAACGTTACTAATCTGAGCCCTTTTGATGTAGGTGACGATTTGAGGACAAATCCTTTTTAAGAGGAGGGGAATGATGCAAATTATGGCACAACATCAAGGGAACCAATTTGAGTACCAGTTAGGCTGGTTACAAGGGCACAGGCAAAGAAGTTCAAAGAAGCACTTAATGGACTAATTCAAGAAGTTTGGGCTTAAACAAATTCGTGGAGGCCTATTGAGCATGATCCACAAGGAAGCTTCAATTTAATTCAAGCCTTAGAAAATCCGAACCAAGCCCAATGAAGAGGACGTTTTGGCAAGTTAATGGGCTGCAAATTTTCTTTCCTTTCCTTTTACTTGGCCAAATTTCTTCCTTTCTTTTACTTGGCCGAAATTGTAAAAAGTCAAACTTTCCCTTTATTGTTTTAGGCGTGAATTAGGTGTGAATTAGGTGTAAGTTTCCATATTTTCGTCCATTCAAATTATGGGAATATTAGGAGAATATTAGGGGAATATTAGGGGAATATTACGGGAATATTTCATTTAGTTTCCATGTTATTTTACGGCATATTTTGAGAATATTCTTGTAATTTATGCATATAAAAAGGCATCCACAAGCAATGAAATATCATTAACAGTTTTATTCACAAATTTGAGAGTTATATTTCTCTTTGGCTCTTTGAGAGTTATTCGAACTTATCAGAGTTTTTCCGTGGCATTCACCATCGACTTATCAAACGGATTTCCACCACTGTTTGTGGCGTCTTCGTTATACCAAGGTTCTTGTTTCACAATAAGCAACGGGTTGAGGTCATCCTATACCGAGGTTCTTGTTTTTGTTAAAGCAACAGGTCGAGGTTCCATCCAAAGCCTGAGTCTTAGAATGTTCTTGGGGTCCTAATCTTAACGGGTCTCGTTATTCTTGGCGGGGTTTGCATCAGCACAGACCAATAGAGGATCAGGGGAGCGACCCACCAATCAACCCTAAGGTCATCTCTGGACTACTACCTATAGGTAGCAAGTCAAGCCATCAACTACCTCATTATTAACGAGGCAGCGCCACACAACTGGGTGGAGGCTATCTTTGAACCTCAAAACTGGAGAGGCCGGTACGCCAACCTTAACTTTTAAGTCTTATTATTTGACTTATCTTATTCCTCTTTTCTTTATCTGATCTTGCTTAACTATTCTCGTGAACATGTTAGTATCATGTCACAAACTGAATAACTTAAATGTGTATATATATATAATACATCTCTATGGCAAGTCAATTCGTGAGGAGACAATTAAATGTCTGTACTTACAGCACTTGTGCTAGTGTAAACTTTTGTGGTTCATTGAGCTCCTTTGCCCATCTCTAGTTGAGTTTCCTAAAGACATAATGTCATCAGTTAATACATTTTCATTAACTGACTTTATTATACTAAAATCTGAACTTTAGCTTTTAAAATCTTAATTAAAGTCTTATGGCGACATTTAAAGTCCTAACGACTCTGTTTAGACTTTTCTAGGGCTCTGGCAACCATTTCCGAGCATTTCAGAAATTTTGGTAAACTTGGTGAATAGTAACTTCCAACGGTGAATAGCACTATTCACATAAATAGTGCCATGCACGTGAATAGTAATTGACCAAGGGACGTTTCTATTTTTCTACTTAGACCGGGTTCCCTAAGTCCGATAACCATAAAATAGCTAACTGGAGGGTTTAACGCCCCTTTTCTTGACTTTTCTAGACTTTTTGGTCAAAATGACCATTTTGCCCCTAACGGGTCTTGGGTTCGTAACATTCTCATTTTGGTACTTAAACGGGATTTTCTGAGTCTCTAAAATCTTAAAACAATCTTTTCTAGGTCTCGATAAATTTTTACAACTTAATTGTTGCGATTACACTATTTACTTATCATCCGTCCCTCGGGTGGTACTATTCTGACCCTTGGGGTCGTGGCTTGTTTTTCTAGTGTTTCGGAGCTTCAAACGAGCTTTTCACTAATCTTAAAAACATTTCTTATTCTCTTCTCGACCTAGGTCTCTGACGGGCTCGGGTTTTTCCATCCCGACCCTAAACTTTATCCTTGTTACCCAAAATGCCCTTGACGTTTTTTTTTTTTCCGTCCTCTCGGCATTTTAGATTTTAGGGGTCGGTTTACTATTCTGCTAGACTTGCTTTCTTACTTCAAACTCTAAGGTACTGAGGGATCTCGGTTTTCATTTTCGAGCATATTTTTATCGCTCGTTTCCTGAAACACCCTTAATGCCGCTTTAAAAATTTCGGCAGCATTTCCACTTAAATTTTAGGTTTCCGACGTTTAGGAAATGCCTCAAAACCATCTATCCTAATCTAAACCTGCCACGTACTATACTAGAGGCCTATTTTACGCAAAAGTTTCTAAACATTTACGTAAAAACTTTCCACATTCTCAATGTACAAATCACACACAAAGTCTTTATTTTTCAATCACTTAGGCCACGGTTTTAGTTTAGGTTTCCAACACCAAAACTTCCTTTCTTTCAAACATTCTTTCTCTTACTTTTCTTCTTGGTTTTTAAGGCATATTCAATACCAAAACCAAATAAAATTCTTATTGAAATCTCTTTATAAAGCCACGGGTTTTATGCTAAATCCTAACCTAACTTTGGTTTTCAATTCAACCACTTACACAAGCTTATCTTCTACATCATTCTAACTTACCACAACACTAAAATCACATGATTTTTACATGTTCTTCATACTAGGTATACATGGTTCCTTTTTAGAAAACTTTTACAAAATTTTGTTTCAAACTTTTTAACTTTTCTTTCTAAACATTTTACACATCAAAACACATGTTTAAATCAACCAAAACAAACTCAAAATTCTTTCCAAACCCTAGTAACATACACGGTTTTTCTTGAAACAAACCGAATCCCACTTTGGTTTTAAGCTTTCAAATTTTCTTTCTAGTGTTTTACATATCAAAACTGTAATGACCGCCATTTTCATGGCATCTACTTACCTGTAATAAGTCATTAAGGAATCAAATGGACATAATTTAATGCCTTTCAGTGCAAATTTAAGTAACACGGTCAGGTACACAGTTGTGTGAGTGACCGTGTGCCATTCGGACTGTGTATCTGTTAGTAGCGTGTGAGTGTACATGGCCGTGTAGTGTAACACGGTCAAGTACATGGCCGTGTAGGAGGCCTATACTGCTCGGATAAATGAATGTGTAAAAGACATGGCCGTGTTGAGTAGTCTCAATTAGTACACGCCCGTGTTGCCTTGCACACGCCCGTGTAAGAGTCTGTGTAAAATGTTGCGTGATGAGCCGAGAGCCACTGCAATGACTCTCATGAATTATGAAACTTAATTACTATACAATGATGTAATTAAGTTAACAAACACAGTGTGCTTTTCAGTTGAATGAATTAAATAGGTATAGTAATGTTTAATTACTATTTATGCAGTGAAAGGGGTAATCGACAGTGAAATCGGTCCACCCTATTATGTGAGTGTGCGTTGAGACACGTAATATCAAGAAACCGGTCCAGACGACCATTTCATGATATAGAACTGATGAGCTAGTCATCAGTATGCTCAGACTGGTCACCTGAGCGCAGTAGTGATAATTGCCCTAATGGATGTACAGTATCGAGAAAAGTGGTCTAGATGACCCCTTCTCGCCCATAGACTGTCTAGATGACCCCTTCTCGCCCATAGACTGACAAAATCAAAGTCAGAACACTCAGATTAGTCAGTCAGATAGTGAATAGTGAATAGTGAGAAACGCAATGTCAGGTTAGTGGCCAAGACGGCCTTAATCTGGCATAAAACTTACATATTAATAGTCAGTAGGCTCAATCTGGTCAATTGAGCAGAAAATGTAGATTTTGTTTAAGAGATACGCAATATCGGGATGAGGGTCAAGACGACCTTTTCTCACTCCGAAACTGATATATTTAGACTCAGGACGCCCAAATTAGTCAATTGGGCACCTGACACGTTTTTCAAGATGTGGTCATACAAATCCTGAAAACTGGTCTAGAGGACCTCAGATGGACGTAAAACTGATAAATTTGAAATCAGCTCGTCCAAATTAGTCAAGGGAGACTGTGTTTTAAATTTCACGCGAAAACGCCTCGTTATGCGTGCGTAGTGTCAACACAGTGTAGGCCTAATCACAGTATCAAGAAATTAGTTAAGATGACCTTTTTTTTTTATATATAAAACTGATATATTTGGAATCAGAATACTCAAATTAGTCATTTGAGCACAAAAAGTAATTTTTGACTGGGAGCCATGCAGTATCGGAAAACTGGTCGAGACGACCTCGGATGAAGATAAAAATGATATATTTGGGTTCAGCACGCCCAAATTAATCAGCATAGCCTATCTTAAAATTTGTCAAAAAATTAGTATAAAGGACAAAATTTTTGGGGTTCTTGAAAAATAGCCCCAATATTTTTTCAAATCTCATTTTCTCCCTCCCCCACACCACACGAAGATGAACAGTGACCGACCATCGAATCCGGCCTTCGTTTTCAACACCGCCGACACCATTGGAAAGCTCTCGACGAGCTGAGTCCAACGGTGTGCTGAGTCGATGGAACTGACGCCGAAGAACGACGCATGCGCCGCCTAAAGCCGCCGGTGGCCAAACTTTTCAAACCGTGATTTCTCCGCAATCCGACGTCCCAATGCCACGATTCCAGTCCCAATGGATTCGTGGTGAAGAGTAGAACAAAACCCATGGGACGCCCCGTGCCCTCAGCAGGCCGGACCGTCACTGTAAACTCGATTACTTGCTTCTTTAGCTTTTACTTATACTTCTTCTTTAAAACCGATACTTAAACTTGCTGAATTTAATACCATAAATTTAGAGGGAATTTTTTTTTTATACGCGTACGTATTTACTATTCACGTACGCATACTATTAAAATGCGGAATTTGAAAAACATAAGGATTTCAATTATACATACACAATTATATACTTGTTTATCTGATTACTATTCACCAGATACTATTTAAATATACTACTCATACATATACTGTTTACTGTTCCAAAATACCGTTTAACCTTACTATTCAAAAACTATTTAACGGTCACCATTCAAAATATTATTTACTCATACTGTGCGGAAGAACACTCGCGGTGTATCCATAACCTCATCCTCACATCCACCTCCGCCACCATCATCGTCTCTTGATGTTTACGCTATAGGATGCTTACCTACAGCATGAACACACTCCGTGAGCTTTACGCCCAGTAAGTACAACATGTTAACCGCAAAACATGTTTAAAACATAGCACATACGTAAAATCATAGGCATGACATATATCACTTAATAAATCACATACCATATAAGCATATCACATATCAGCTCACATATCATGTCATCACATAACATGTCATAACAGTGAATATAAAACTTCACATACTTTATGCGTGACAGAAGCATCGTGTACTGTATGCACTCTACTGAAAAAGAAAGCATAGCGAACTATAACTAATGCACGATCCGGTTATGTTCATTTATGCTTCAAACTTTTCTTTTTCTCTTCTTGTTTATTTAGGGCCCATGTGTCAGTACCGTGTGCGCGCAGACCAACGGTAACGCCCGAGGTCAACTAATGCCGAAGAGCCATCAACTGATGCTCAACTTTTGGCCTTAACTTTCTTTAACTGGAAACCCCTTCGACTGAAGGAGTCGGTACGACACACCTACTTGTTTCCATCTTGTTTAACTGTTCTAGCCATACACTTCTCTAAGCTATCCCCAATCCTACGCGGTAGGGATCTATGGCTTCTATCTTGTTCTTTCATCAATCTACTCGATTGTGAAACTATTTGCACTTATGTATGCTGTGCAGCATCGTGTGCAAGATACATACTTAAAATACTGGAAAAGCATCATTTTAAATTCATTTTATCCATGCTGTAGGCGGAGTTGTACTTACCTGTCATCAGACAGTTTATACTCTCGCCTTCGTCACAATACAGGTACCTCCCTGTAATCATAATACATTTCGTTAACATTTACTCTTAGGTCACTGTGGTCATTAGTGACTAATAAAAACTCTATCGTTAGTGATACCGATCCTTGTCGGTACTAATTGCCCTCTTCTTAAGAATTTGATTTTCTAATTTCTAATCATGGTTAATTAATTTATTTGCTCAATAAATTAATTAACGTCGCTCTTAGGTCACTCTATCGATAGGAACTAATAAAACTATCGTTGTGTGATACCGATGCCTATCGGTACCTAACTGCTCTACATTGGGAATTTGATATCTAATTTCTAATCATGCTTGATTAATTTGTCTACTTGACAAAATAATCACTGTCTCTCACTATCCAATTCAGACTTGGTCCTTGACTGGCTAACCGACCAGCCAACTGACTGAATACCTCCCGTATGACCATTTAGCCTGTCGGGTTACCGTTACCGATGTAATCGCCCCAAATTTTATACTTAGCTTGCACCCGTCCCTCGAGTGGTACTATTCTGACATAGGGGTCGTTTTCTTACATTACGAAATTTCTAATGGGGCGGTTCACTAATCCTTACAACGTCCGTCCTTCTTTCCCGGACCTAGGTCAACGAGGGGGCTCGGGTTTCCATCCCGATCACATTTTCACCCCTCGTTTCCTAAAATACCCCTTTGTGCCGTTTTAGAAATTTCGACAGCATTTCCGCTTAATTTTTGGGTTTCCGGCGTTTAAGAAACGCCTCAAAACCATCTAACCTATTCTAACCTGCCACGTACTAAACCAGAGGCCTAATTTTTATGTAAAAGCTACGCTTTTTACGTAAAAATATTCACATTTCCTCACATTCTCTTTTTCGACATTTCACCCCTTTTTCTTACAATTCCTTAAGTCAGTAAACCATAATTCATACATAATTATTTCTAATAATAAATTGAGGAATCAAGGGATCAAAACCATTACCAAAATCGTTCCCGTCGACGGTCGGATGAACCGTTCGGTCTCGACCGCACAATCTTTGAATCGGCGTTCTTCACTTTTGAAACTTCGGTTTGCAATTCTGATGCCGCGGATGTGTCCGGAACGTCAAAAATAGGTCAACGGGCCATTCTTCAATTTTCGGTCTCCGGGTCGCCGTTGACCGGCGTCGACTACCGTTGACCGGTGTTGACCGGCCGTTGACCGGTGTTGACCACGGCGGCGATAGGAGTGGCGACCACCATCTTGAAGAGCTCGACGAGAGGAACCCATTGGTGGTGTCAATTTCACCAATAGAGGCTCCTATCACCGGAAATCGACCCTCGAAAAGTCGGCGACGGCGGCGGTGTTGGATCTTCATTTTCCGGCGTTGTTGCCCAAAATTGATTTGGGGCTTTTGATCTACGTGTTGTTCTGAGCATTTTGATACCGACCTTGCAACTCAACTCCGCCGGAATAGCGAGATTCGACGGTGGCGATGGCGACGGCGACGGCGAACCTTGGGCGGCACGATCCGGTGGCTGTTGACGTGAAATGAAGCCTGGGTTTTGTTCTACTCTTCACCACGAATCCATTGGGACTGGAATCGTGGCATTTGGAGGTCGGACGGCGAAGATACGGCGGTTTGAAAAATTCGGCCACCGGTGGCTTTGGACGGCACGTGCGGCGTGCTCCGGCGTCGGTTCGGTCGACTCGGCCCACCATTGGAATCAGCTCGTCGAGAGCTTTCCAATGGTGCCGGCGGTGTCGAAAACGGAGGTCAGATTCGACTAATGGTTACTGTTCATCCTCCTGTGGTGTTGGGGGAGGAAATGGGATTTTGAAAAATTATGGGGGCTATTTTTCAGTAGTCCCAAAAATTTCGTCCTTTTATACTAATTTTTTGAAAAATTCTAAGATAGGCTATACCGACTAATTTGGGCGTGCTGAATCCAAATATATTAGTTTTATATCAAGAAAAGGTCATCTTGACCAATTTCTTGATACTGTGGTTAGGCCTACACTATGTTGACACTGTGCATGCATAACGAGGCGTTTTCGCGTGAAATTTCAAACACAGTCTCCCTTTACCAATTTGGACGTGCTGATTTCAAATTTATCAGTTTTATGTCCATCTGAGGTCTTCTAGACCAGTTTTCAGGATCTGTATGACCCCGTCTCGAAAAACGTGTCAGGTACCCGATTGACTAATTTGGGCGTCCTGAGTCTAAATATATAAGTTTCGGGACGAGAAAAGGTCGTCTTGACGTTCATCCTGATACTGCGTACCTCTTAAACAAAATTTACATTTTATGCTCAATTGACCAGATTGAGCCTGCTGACTATTAATATATCAGTTTTATGCCAGATTAAGGCCATCTTGGCCACTAACCTGACACTGCGTTTCTCACTATTCACTATTCACTAATCACTGTTCGCTGTCTGACTGATTAATCTGAGCGTTCTGACTTTGATTTTGTCAGTCTATGGGCGAGAAGAGGTCATCTAGACCCCTTTTCTCGATACTGTACATCTATTAGGGCAATTATCACTGCTGCGCTCAGATGACCAATCTGAGCGTACTGATGACTAGCTCATCAGTTCTGTATCATGAAATGGTCGTCTAGACCGGTTTCTTGATATTGCGTGTCTCAACGCATACTCACATAATAGGGTGGACCGATTTCACTGTCGGTTGTCCCTTTCACTGTATAAATAGTAATTAAACGTTACTATACTCGTTTAATTCATTCAACTGAAAAGCACACTGTGCTTATTAACTTAATTACATCATTACATAGTAATTAAGTTTCATGATTCATGAGAGTCATTACAGTGGCTCTCGGCTCATTACACAGCCTTCTACACGGACTCTTACACGTCGTGTGCAACACAACATGGGCGTGTACATTTCAGACACGAGCGTGTACTAGTTGAGACTACTCAACACGGTCATGTCTTTGAAACACATTCATCTATCCGAGCGGTATGCGGCCTCTTACACGACCGCGTACTTGACCGTGTTACACTACACGGCCATGTACACTCACACAGCTTCTAATAGATACACAGTCTGAATGGCACACAGTCACTCACACGGCCGTGTACCTGACCGTGTTACTTAAATTTGCACTAAAAGACATTAAATTATGTCTATTTTATTCCTTAATGACTTATTACAGGTAAGTAGGTGCCATGAAAATGGCTGCCATTACAACCTACCCCCCTTACAAAATTTTCGTCCTCGAAAATTAGAATAATTCCGGGAAGTCTCTTCTCATGTCTTCTTCCCATTCTCATGTGGCTTCCTCAACACTATGATTCCGCCACAACACTTTTACTAGCGGTGTACGTCATTCCTAAGTGCTTTCTCCTTTCTAACTAAGATCCGCACGAGTCTCTCCTCGTACGTCGGATCAGCGTATACTACAACGGATTCTTGGCTAAGAACATGGGAGCTGTCTGGCACGTACTTTTTCAGCATCAAGACGTGAAAGACGTTGTGCACTGTAACTAACTCGGGAGGAAGCGTTAGTCTATAAGCCACCTTCCCGACTTTCTCTATTATCTCGAGGGTCCTATGTACCTAGGACGGAGCTTTCCTTTCTTTTCGAAATGCATCACCCCTTTCATGGGTGCCGCCTTGATAAAGACCAAGTCTCTTACTTGAAACTCAAGGGGTCTATAGCGCTTATCGTCAAAATTTTTCTGTCGACTATGCGCTGTATCTAACGTTTCTCGTATCAGCTTCACGTCTGCCATGGTATTCTTGATGATGTTTGAGCTAACTAGTCGTTTCTCTCCAAACTTGTACTAATGAGCCAGAGATCTGCATTTCCTTCCACAATGTGTCTCGTACGGTGCCATTCCTATCTAGGAATGGTAGTTGCTGTTGTATGAGAACTCGCTCAATGGTAGCTTCTGATTCCAATTTCCTTTGAAGTCTAGGACGTAGGTCTCAACATGTCCTCTAACATCTGTATGGTCCTCTCAGACTAACTGTCGGTCTGAAGATGAAATGCTGTGCTGAACTCTCACTTGGACCATAATGCAACCTGAACACTTCGCCAAAATCTGGAGGTAAAGCGTCCACTACGATCTGAGACGATCGACTCTGGTATTCCGTGCTGTTTCACGAACTGTGCTGCATAGATTTCTACTGGTCGTTCCACCGAGTAGCTAACTTTCATTGCTAAAAATCTAACTGATTTCATCAGTCTTTCTACAATCACCCAGATTGTGTCATTATCGTTTGACGTCTTCGGCAATCCGATTATGAAATTCATCGTAATCTGGTCCCATTTCTACTCGGGTAGCTTAATTTTCTACGATTATCCTGCTGGGCGCTGGTGTTCTACCTTAACCTTCTGGCACGTAAGGTATCTGGCGACGAAGTCGACAATGTCATTCTTCATTCTAAGCCACCAAAAGCTTTCTTTCAGGTACTTGTACATCTTATTCGCCACCAGGTGTATGGAATATGACGTCTCGTAAGGTTCCAAAAGGATTCGCTTCATGAGTTCTTCATCTTTCATAACACACACTCTATCTTTGTAGTAGAGTATGTCGTCCTGAGGAATCTCTGAACTTTGGTCCTCTATAGCCTCCTTTTTGAGCTTGTTCAGGGACAGTTCGAAGCTTTAACCGATCTTGATCTCTTCTTGGAGCGTCGATTGGAGGGTCATGTCAGAAAACCTCCCTGTCAAAATCTTGATCTCGCTGCTGCATAGCTCCCTTGTAGTGATCCTGACAAGGCACTGATAGCCATAAGCGTAGTAAAATACTTCTGACTTTGCGCATTGACCACCTTATTGGCTTTCCCCGGATGGTATAAGATCTCACGGTCGTAATCCTTACCAACTCTAGCCATCTACGCTGCCTCATGTTGAGCTTTTTCTGCGTGAAGATACATTTGAGGCTCTAGTGGTCGATGTAAATCTCGCACGTGACTCTGTACAGGTAGTGCCTCCATGCTTTTATCGTAAAAACTATCGCTACTAGCTCTAGATCACGCGTTGGGTAGCTCTTCTCAAGGTTTTTGAGTTGTCGTGAAGCATACGCGACTACTCTACCACTCTGCATCAACACAGTTTCCAACTTGGTTTTAGATGCGGCGCTTAAATCACAAAGCTTCCCTGACCAACATTTGAAATGGTCAGCATTGGAGTGCTTATAAGTCTTCATTTCAGCTCTTGAAAGCTTTCTTCACACTTGTCGATTCACTTATACCTCTTTCCCTTCTTGGTGAGCGCTGTGAGCGAAGCAGCTAACTTTGAGTAGCCTTCAACTAAGTGTAGGTAACATCCTGTTAGTTTAAAGAAACTGTGAATTCCCGTTACGTTCCTCTGAGCTGGCCACACGCTAACTGCATCAATTTTCATCGGGTCCACAGATACTCCTTCCTTGGGGACTACGTGGCCTAGGAAATGGACCTTCTCCAGCCAAAACTCGTACTTGGAGAACTTGGTGTATAACTGATAGCCCTGTTGCATGCGCAAAATGATAATTAAGTGCTCTTTGTGCTCTTCCTTCGTCTTAGAGTGTATAAGTATGTCATCGATGAACACAATGACAAACTTATCCAAATAGTCCTTGAACATGCGGTTCATCCAGTTCATGAAAGTTGCTGGTGCGTCCGTTAATCTGAGCGACATGAACAGAAACTTGTAATGTCCGTACCGCGTTTGAAAGGCTGTTTTGGGTACATATTCTTTCATGATTCGTAGTTGATGGTACCCTGAACGTAGATCGATCTTCGAGGACATTGCAGCATCTCAGAGCTAATCAAATAGATCGTCAACTCGCGGCAACAGATGCTTGTTCTTAATCGTAATCCTGTTCAACTCTCTGTAGTCGATGCACATTCTCAGTGGTCCATCTTTCTTCTTCACGAATGGTATGGGTGCTCTCCAAGGTGAATAGCTCTGTCGAATGAATCCCTTATCTATTTAGTCCTTTAGCTGGGCTTGGAGCTCCTTTAACTCTACAAGGCCCATTCCGTAGGGGACCTCAAAGATGGGGCTGATTCTAGTAGACGTTCAATCTCGAACGAGATCCCGCGCTCTGGTTGGAGACTTGCAAAATCTTCTGGATATATCTCCATGAATTCCCTGACTATCGGTACGTTGTCGGGTCCTATCTCTATTCCTTGAGTCTTATCTGCTACGTATACTAGGAAGTCCGTGCATCCATTGGATAGCATCTCGCGAGCCTTCACTGCTGATATCATCGTCTTTGGTTGCTCTGGCGACAAACCCTTGTAGATGAACTTTTCACATCCGATTGGTTCGAAAACGATTTTCCGCCTTCAACAGTTTATGACAACGTTGTGTCCTAAGCTTTTTTTTTTCTTTTTTTGGCAGAATCTGATGATGTAACGAATGGGTGACTCTAGAATCAAGTAGAACTAACGCATCAAAGTTGGCGATAGAAAGCTGGCCCGTCACCATTACAGAAGTTACAGCTTCAATGTCACTCCCCGTGTAAGCATAGATTCTCCCTTAGCTGTTTGAAGCTTTCAGTATACCTTGTGTGATTGAAGGGTCTTTGATCCTGGTCTGGTTGGTGTGAAGTTGATTATTCCCAGTGCGGGGTTGATTCTGTCGATTTTGCAGGTTGGAGTGGCAAATTTTTTTTTTTTTAGCATAGTGGCCTTCCTTGCCACAGATGAAACAATCACTTGCTCTCTGCTTGCATTCTCTTGGGTGCCTCTTTCCGCATCTCGTGCACGTCGGGTATTGGCTGTCATTCCATCCTGGCCATCTCTCTTCTAGGGAAATTCTTCTGTGAATCTTGATTGCCTTAATTCCCCTTTTTTCTTGTTGTTTTTATGGGAATGCCTACTATTCTGGCCGGTTCCCACATTCTGCCCTCTGTATTGTGACTCAGGGTTCTGCTTCTCCTGAGCCTACTCGGCTTGCGTTTTCTCCTCTTTTCGTGCCTTAAAATTCTACGCCTTTCGCTCCTTATCATGAACCGACCAGTACTCAGCTCAGATAGTCTTGCTGACACATTCTGCTAGTGTCGCTGGTCCGTGGCTTCCGCTACAGACCTAAACTGTGATTTCTGTTCTGAACATCTTCAGCATTCATCGACTCTCTCCTTTTGGTCGGTACCAAATCTGGACAAAGTTGAGCCAACTGCTTAAACTTCTTGACTGCCTCCATAACAGTCATACTACCTTACTGCAGGTTGTCGAACTCGTCTTACTGCGCTACTAGTGCTTCCTCGTTAAAGTACATCTCCTTGAATTCCTCAATGAAATTGCTCCAGCTCATCTCTCTGATGTTCCTCCTAATGGTTACCATCTTCCACCACTAACGCGCCTCATTGCGCAGGGTGAAGGGTGCGTACATCACTTTCTCTCTCTATCTATTAACCCTATAAAATCCAAGATTACTTGGATATCCGTTAGCCAGTCATTGGCCTCTATAGGGTTGGTGATTCCTTCGAATTCTAACGCTTTCATGCGCCAGAATCTCTCATATAAGTCACATACCCTAGGGATTGACAGAAAACAATTGCTGCTACGAAAGCAGCCATTACTATGGGTGCTAGTGCTTCCTGAGCTGGAGGAGCTGCTTGCTCCCTCAGAGTTTCTGGGCTGCTAGAGCCTCCTGTGCTGGCATCTCTACTGACTATGGTGCCTGGGGTTGCTGGCCTAGCTGTTCTCTAAGCTGGTTTAGCTCCCGCTGCTGGTTCTCCATCATCTCTCGCATGGCTGCGATTCGTGCTATCAACTCCTCCTCTCGGGATGCTGGGTTTAACTAAGCTCTCATTCTTGCCATGTTTTCCTATGTAACCCTATCGTACAGCGGGAAAGGAAAATATGTCCCTTAAATTCTGTACTTGGGACTCGTATCACATATAGTTTTCTTTCTTACTTAACAATCTTACTTAAACATTATGGATATAAATATACACACGATATCCACCTTTCTTTCTCTCATACTGTGATGTTCAATACAATTGCCGCATTGTATTGGGACATCGTCTGACTGCTAGGATTCATCCTGCACTTTCTGTCATATCATACTCACGCTTGTGGAAAAAATTTATATTTGGCCCCTAGGGCAAAGCTTTACTGCTTATCTCATAATGTATTTCACATAATATATATACATATATTCAAGATTCTAGTTCAGTGGGAGTGACACACACTTCCCTTATACGATCCCAACAAGTACATTATGCTACAACTGACGGGGGAGAGCTACTGCTTCCCTTTATATATTTTCTCAACTAACATTCCCGCAGAAGGGTTACTACTATTGGAAGGACAATCTTGATTCAGTATCAGGCATCTCCTCATCGTCACTATCACTGAGTGAGTACTCCTCTGGGTTCTCCTCTTCTTCTGAGTCGAAACTGACCTCGTCATCGCTGGCTATGATGACTTGGGGTTCGTACATCCCTATCTATTCGTCATTACTAAAGCGGTTGGGGATCTCCTCTCCCTCATCGTCGGGATGGGCGTCGGAAAGAGTCTCGTTATCTTCCTCTTTCACGGGGTGTTCAGGAGACATACGGGCTGGTTCGGGGTTCTCCATCGGCTCCTTATTGCCCTTGTGTACTTCTGGCTGGTGCTCGGCCATGAACTCTTCGTCGGCCAGTTGGGGTACTGGTTCTACCGGGTCACCCTCCATAATGGCGGCTGCTATAATGCCTTGGGCTTGTGTAGGTTCCCGGGGTTGAGCACTTTTCTCTCAGCGTTCACTATCTCCTTGATAAGGCTTGCTAGTCCTGCTTGATCGCTCTTCTAATTCTGTTTGGCAAGGTCTCTTTCTCTCTTTGGGTCTTCTCCTGTCTTGATCCACTTTTGTCTCCAAATGTATTGTAGAAGTCCATATCGGTTTTTTGTAGCGAACAACATACGTTAGAACTGTATCACCGGACATCAGCTGCAGTCTTTCAGTCCGATGAACAAATTCTCGTATATCCATAACTCTAAAGAACTTAGGCGGTTTCACTCCCTGCTTGCCCATAGAGAAAAACTGGGGCTGATGCTGGACTGCTCTCAGAGATTGGCTCGATCGTGGTATGGCGAAACTCGACACAGTTAAGAGCTCATCCTGGTCATAAGGATCCCAATACACACGAGAGTATCTTCCTGTGAGATATCAACAGCCAATAGGACTCAGTTATCCTGGTCAATGGCGTACAATCGGGGAATCACTTTAATAATGTGAAACTAGTCCTGACATTCTCATAGAGTGCAGGAGTACTGTTTGCCATTCAAAACTTAATGGACAACTAGCCCTGAAGATGCACGGTCGTGATTTTCGTGTAATGATCTCAGCATCTTTTCATCTTATCCTCGCCATCATAGATTTCGTCGTTTCATTACTATAAAATGTTATCTTCAATAGATAAACATTTACTGACTAAAAATAAAACTAACTTACTTGGACAGATGAGGTAGGCATGCGGTGATGTGAGGTAGGATGGCAGGAAACCGCTCTGATACCAACTGTGACGCCCCGTGCCCTCAGCGGCGCGGACCGTCACTGTAAACTCTATTACTTGCTTCTTTAGCTTTTACTTATACTTCTTCTTTAAAACCGATACTTAAACTTGCTGAATTTAATACCATAAATTTAGAGGGAAATTTTTTTTTTATACGCGTACGTATTTACTATTCACGTACGCATACTATTAAAATGCGGAATTTGAAAAACATAAGGATTTCAATTATACATACACAATTATATACTTGTTTATCTGATTACTATTCACCAGATACTATTTAAATATACTACTCATACATATACTGTTTACTGTTCCAAAATACCGTTTAACCTTTACTATTCAAAATACTATTTAACGGTCACCATTCAAAATATTATTTACTCATACTGTGCGGAAGAATACTCGCGGTGTATCCATAACCTCATCCTCACATCCACCTCCGCCACCATCATCGTCTCTTGATGTTTACGCTATAGGATGCTTACCTACAGCATGAACACACTCCGTGAGCTTTACGCCCAGTAAGTACAACATGTTAACCGCAAAACATGTTTAAAACATAGCACATACGTAAAATCATAGGAATGACATATATCACTTAATAAATCACATACCATATAAGCATATCATATATCAGCACACATATCATGTCATCACATAACATGTCATAACAGTGAATATAAAACTTCACATACTTTATGCATGACAGAAGCATCGTGTACTGTATGCACTCTACTGAAAAAGAAAGCATAGCGAACTATAACTAATGCATGATCCGGTTATGTTCATTTATGCTTCAAACTTTTCTTTTTCTCTTCTTGTCTATTTAGGGCCCATGTGTCAGTACCTTGTGCGCGCAGACCAATGGTAACGACCGAGGTCAACTAATGCTGAAGAGCCATCAACTGATGCTCAACTTTTGGCCTTAACTTTCTTTAACTGGAAACCCCTTCGACTGAAGGAGCCGGTACGACACACCTACTTGTTTCCATCTTGTTTAACTGTTCTAGCCATACACTTCTCTAAGCTATCCCCAATCCTACGCGGTAGGGATCTATGGCTTCTATCTTGTTCTTTCATCAATCTACTCGATTGTGAAACTATTTGCTCTTATGTATGCTGTGCAGTATCGTGTGCAAGATACATACTTAAAATACTGGACAAGCATCATTTTAAATTCATTTTATCCATGCTGTAGGCGGAGTTGTACTTACCTGTCATCAGATAGTTTATACTCTCGCCTTCATCACAATACAGGTACCTCCCTGTAATCATAATACATTTCGTTAACATTTACTCTTAGGTCACTGTGGTCATTAGTGACTAATAAAAACTCTATCGTTAGTAATACCGATCCTTGTCGGTACTAATTGCCCTCTTCTTAAGAATTTGATTTTCTAATTTCTAATCGTGGTTAATTAAGCTCAATAAATTAATTAACGTCGCTCTTAGGTCACTCTATCGATAGGAACTAATAAAACTATCGTTGTGTGATACCGATGCCTATCGGTACCTAACTGCTCTACTTTGGGAATTTGATATCTAATTTCTAATCGTGCTTGATTAATTTGTCTACTTGACAAATTAATCACTGTCTCTCACTATCCCATTCAGACTTGGTCCTTGACTGGCTAACCGACCAGCCAACTGACTGAATACCTCTCGTATGACCATTTAGCCTGTCGGGTTACCGTTACCGATGTAATCGCCCCAGATTTTATACTTAGATTGCACCCGTCCCTCGAGTGGTACTATTCTGACATAGGGGTCGTTTTCTTACATTACAAAATTTCTAATGGGCCGGTTCACTAATCCTTACAACGTCCGTCCTTCTTTCCCGGACCTAGGTCATCGAGGGGGCTCGGGTTTCCATCCCGATCACATTTTCACCCCTCGTTTCCTAAAATACCCCTTTGTGTCGTTTTAGAAATTTCGGCAGCATTTCCGCTCAATTTTTGGGTTTCCGGCGTTTAGGAAACGCCTCAAAACCATCTAACCTGCCACGTACTAAACCAGAGGCCTAATTTTTACGTAAAAGCTACGCTTTTTACGTAAAAATATTCACATTTCCTCACATTTTCTTTTTCGACATTTCACCCCTTTTTCTTACAATTCCTTAAGTCAGTAAACCATAATTCATACATAATTATTTCTAATAATAAATTGAGGAATCAAGGGATCAAAACCACTACCAAAATCGTTCCCGTCGGCGGTCGGACGAACCGTTCGGTCTCGACCGCACAATCTTTGAATCGGCGTTCTTCACTTTTGAAACTTTGGTTTGCAATTCCGATGCCGCGGATGTGTCCGGAACGTCAAAAATAGGCCAACGGGCCATTATTCAATTTTCGGTCTCCGGGTCGCCGTTGACCGATGTTGACTGACCGTTGACCGGCGTTGACCACGGCGGTGATGGGAGTGGCGACCACCATCTTGAAGAGCTCGACGAGAGGAACCCATTGGTGGTGTCAATTTCACCAATAGAGGCTCCTATCACCGGAAATCGACCCTCGAAAAGTCGGCGACGGCGGCGGTGCTGGATCTTCATTTTCTGGCGTTGTTGCCCAAAATTGATTTGGGGCTTTTGATCTACGTGTTGTTCTGAGCATTTTGATACCGACCTTGCAACTCAACTCCGCCAGAATAGTGAGATTCGACGGCGGCGCTGGCGACGGCGACGACGAACCTTGGGCGGCACGATCCGGTGGCTGTTGACGTGAAATGAAGCCTGGGTTTTGTTCTACTCTTCACCACGAATCCATTGGGACCGGAATCGTGGCATTTGGAGGTCGGACGGTGAAGATACGGCGGTTTGAAAAATTCGGCCACCGGCGGCTTTGGACGGCGCGTGCGGCGTGCTCCGGCGTCGGTTCGGTCGACTCGGCCCACCGTTGGAATCAGCTCGTCGAGAGCTTTCCAATGGTGCCGGCGGTGTCGAAAACGGAGGTCGGATTCGACTAATGGTTACTGTTCATGCTCCTGTGGTGTTGGGGGAGGAAATGGGATTTGGAAAAATTATGGGGGCTATTTTTCAATAGTCCCAAAAATTTCGTCCTTTTATACTAATTTTTTGAAAAATTTTAAGATAGGCTATACTGACTAATTTGGGCGTGCTGAATCCAAATATATTAGTTTTATATCAAGAAAAGGTCATCTTGACCAATTTCTTGATACTGTGGTTAGGCCTACATTATGTTGACACTGTGCACGCATAACGAGGCGTTTTCGCGTGAAATTTCAAACACAGTCTCCCTTTACCAATTTGGACGTGCTGATTTCAAATTTATCAGTTTTACGTCCATCTGAGGTCTTCTAGACCAGTTTTCAGGATCTGTATGACCCCGTCTCGAAAAACGTGTCAGGTACCCGACTGACTAATTTGGGCGTCCTGAGTCTAAATATATCAGTTTCGGGACGAGAAAAGGTCGTCTTGACGTTCATCCCGATACTGCGTACCTCTTAAACAAAATTTACATTTTATGCTCAATTGACCAGATTGAGCCTGCTAACTATTAATATATCAGTTTTATGCCAGATTAAGGCCATCTTGGCCACTAACCTGACACTGCGTTTCTCACTATTCACTAATCACTAATCACTGTTCACTGTCTGACTGATTAATCTGAGCGTTCTGACTTTGATTTTGTCAGTCTATGGGCGAGAAGAGGTCATCTAGACCACTTTTCTCGATACTGTACATCTATTAGGGCAATTATCACTACTGCGCTCAGATGACCAGTCTGAGCGTACTGATGACTAGCTCATCAGTTCTGTATCATGAAATGGTCGTCTAGACCGGTTTCTTGATATTGCGTGTCTCAACGCATACTCACATAATAGGGTGGACCGATTTCACTGTCGGTTGTCCCTTTCACTGTATAAATAGTAATTAAACGTTACTATACTCGTTTAATTCATGCAACTGAAAAGCACACTGTGCTTATTAACTTAATTACATCATTACATAGTAATTAAGTTTCATGATTCATGAGAGTCATTACAGTGGCTCTCGGCTCATTACACAGCCTTCTACACGGACTCTTACACGTCGTGTGCAACACAACACGGGCGTGTACATTTCAGACACGAGCGTGTACTAGTTGAGACTACTCAACACGGTCATGTCTTTGAAACACATTCATCTATCCGAGCGGTATGCGGCCTCTTACACGACCGCGTACTTGACCGTGTTACACTACACGGCCATGTACACTCACACAGCTTCTAATAGATACACAGTCCGAATGGCACACAGTCACTCACACGGCCGTGTACCTGACCGTGTTACTTAAATTTGCACTAAAAGACATTAAATTATGTCCATTTTATTCCTTAATGACTTATTACAGGTAAGTAGGTGCCATGAAAATGGCGGCTATTACAACCCAGGCTTCATTTCACGTCAACAACCACCGGATCGCGCCGCCAAAGGTTCACCGTTGCCGTCGCCATCGCTGCCGTCGAATCTCACTGTTCTGGCGGAGTTGAGTTGCAAGATGGGTATCAAAATGCTCAGAATAACATGTAGGTCAAAAGCCCCAAATCAATTTTGGGCAACAACACTGGAAAATGAAGATACAACACCGTCGCCATTGTCGACTTTTCGAGGGTCGATTTCCGGCGATAGGAGTTTTGATTGGTGAAATTGACACCACCAATGGGTTCCTTTAGTTGAGCTCTTAAAGATGGTGGTCGCCACTCCCGTCGCCGCCGTGGTCAAAGCCGATCAACGACCGGTCAACGACAGTCAACGACGGTCAACAGCGACCCAGAGACCGAAAATTGAAGAATGGCCCGTTGGCCTATTTTCAACATTCTGGACACATCCGCGGCATCGGATTTGCAAACCAAAGTTTCAAAAGTGAAGAACGCCGATTCAAAGATTATGCGGTCAAGACCGAATGTTTCGTTCGACCGTCGACGTGAACAATTTTGGTAGTAGTTTTGATCCCTAGATTTCCTCAGTTTATTATTGGAAATAATTATGTATTAATTGTGGTTTACTAACCTGAGGAATTATGAGAAAAAGGGATGAAATGTTGAAAAAAAGAATGTGAGGAAATGTGAATATTTTTACGTAAAAAGCGAAGCTTTTACATAAAAACCAGAGCTTTTACGTAAAAATTAGGCCTCTGGTTTAGTACTTGGCAGGTTAGAATAGGTTAGATGGTTTTGAGGCGTTTCCTAAAAGCCGAAACCCCTAAAATTAGGCGAAAATGCTGTCGAAATTTCTAAAACGGCACAAAGGGGTATTTTAGGAAACAAGGGGTGAAAATGTGATCGGGATGGAAATCCGAGCCCCATTGATGACCTAGGTCCAGGAAAGAAGGACGGACGTTGTGAGGATTAGTGAACCGCCCTATTAGAAATTTCGTAATGTAAGAAAACGACCCCTATGTTAGAATAGTACCACCCGAGAGACGGGTGCCACCTAAGTATAAAATTTGGAGTGGTTTAATTGGTAAAGGTAACCCGACAGGCTAAATGGTCAACACACGAGGTATTCAGTCAATTGACTGGTTGGTTAGCCAGTCAAGGACCAAGTCTGAATGGGATAGTGAGAGACAGTGATTAATTTGTCAAGTAGACAAATTAATTAAGTACGATTAGAAATTAGATATCAAATTCCCAAAGTAGAGAAGTTGGGTACCGATAGGCATTGGTACCATACAACGATAAATTTATTAGTTCCTAACGATAGAGTGACCTAAGAGCGACGTTAATTAATTTATTGAGCAAATAAATTAATTAACCATGATTAGAAATTAGAAAATCAAATTCTTAAGAAGAGGGCAATTAGTACCGATAAGGATTGGTATCACTAACGATAGAGTTTTTATTAGTCACTAATGACCACAGTGACCTAAGAGTAAATGTTAATGAAATGCATTATGATTACAGGGAGGTACCTGTATTGTGACGAAGGCGAGAGTATAAACTGTCTGATGACAGGTAAGTATAACTCCGCCTACAGCATGGATAAAATGAATTTAAAATGATGCTTTTCCAGTATTTTAAGTATGTATCTTGCACACGATACCGCACAACATACATAAGAGCATATAGTTTCACAATCGAATAGATTGATGAAAGAACAAGATAGAAGCCATAGATCCTTACCGCGTAGGATTGGGGACAGCTTAGAGAAGCATATGGCCAAAACAGTTAAACAAGATGGGAATAAGTAGGTGTGTCATACCGGCTCCTTCAGTCGAAGGGGTTTCCAGTTAAAGAAAGTTAAGGCCAAAAGTTGAGCATCTGTTGATGGCTCTTCAGCATTAGTTGACATCGGGCGTTACCGTTGGTCTGTACTCACACGGTACTAACACATGGGCCCTAAATAGACAAGAAAAGAAAAGAGAAGTTTGACGCACAAATGAACATAACCGGACCATACATTAGTTATAATTTGTTATGCTTTCTTTTTCAGTAGAGTGCATACAATACACGATGCTTCTGTCATGCATAAAGTATGTGAAGTTTTATATTCAGTGTTATGACATGTTATGTGGTGACATGATATGTGATCTGATATGTGATATGCTTATATGGTATGTGATTTATTAAGTGATATATGTCATACTTATGATTTTAAGTATGTGTTATGTTTTAAACATGTTTTGCGGTTAACATTTTGTACTTGCTGGGCGTAAAGCTCACGGAGTGTGTTCATGCTGTAGGTAAGCTTCCCATAGCGTAAACACCAAGGGGCAATGATAGCGGTGGAGGTGGATGTGAGGATGAGGTTATGGATACACTGCGAGTATTCTTCCGCACAATATGAGTAAATAGTATTTTGAACGATGACAGTTAAATAGTATTTTAAATAGTAAAGGTCAAACGGTATTTTGGAAAAGTAAACAGTATATGTATGAATAGTATATTTAAATAGTATTTGATGAATAGTAATCAGATAAACAAGTATATAAGTGTGTACGTATAATTGAAATCTTTATGTTTTTCAAATTCCGCATTTTAATAGTATACGTGTATGAATAGTAAATATGTACACGTATATAATCAAAAAAAAATCCCTGTAAATTTATAGTATTAAATTCAGCAAGTTTAAGTATCAGTTTTTAAAGAAGAAGTATAAGTAAAAGTTAAAGAAGTAAGTTAAGTCAGTTTTTAAGTGACGGTCCGGGCCGCTAAGGGCACGGGGCGTTACAGTTGGTATCAGAGCGGTTTCCTACAATCCTACCTCACATCGCCGCATGCCTACCTCATCTGTCTAAGTAAGTTAGTTTTATTTTTAGTTGATAAATATTTATCTATTGAAGATAACATTTTATAGTAATGAGATGATGAAACCTATGATGGTGAGGATAAGATGAAGAGATGCTGAGATCACTATACAAAAAATTACGACCGTGCAGTGTTAGAGAACTACTTAGAGAAAGAACATGGATTGTTGCCTGAGTTGTACCGATCTTCAGGGCTAGTTGTCTACTAAGTTTCGAGTGAAAAATAGTACTCCTACACTCCATGAGAATGTCAGGACTGGTTTCACGTTATCAAAGTGATTCCCCGATTGTACGCCATTGATCAGGATAACTGAGTCTTGTTGGCTGTTGATATCTCTCAGAAAGATACGCTCGTGTGTATCGGGATCCTTATGACCAGGATAAGCTCTTAACTGCGTCGAGTTTCGCCATACCACGATCGAGCCAATCTCTGAGAGGAGTCCAGCATCAGCCTCAGTTTTTCTTTATGGGTAAGCGGGGAGTGAAACCGCCTAAGTTTCCTAGAGTTATGGATATACGAGAATTTGTTCGTCGAACTGAAAGACTGCAGCTGATGTCCGGTGATACAGTTCTAACGTATGTTGTTCGCTACAAGGAACCGATATGGACTTCTACAATATATGCCGAGACAAAAGTGGATCAAGACAGGAGAGGACCCAAAGAGAGAAAGAGACCTTGCCAAACAGAATTAGAAGAGTGATCAAGCAGGACTAGCAAGCCTTATCAACGAGATAGTGAATGTCGAGAGAAAAGTGCTCAACCCCGGGAACCCTGCACAAGCCCAAGGCATTATAGTAGCCGCCATTATGGAGGGTGATCCGGTAGAACTAACACCCCAACTGGCCGATGAAGAGTTCATGGCCGAGCACCAGCCAGAAGTACACAAGGGCAATAGGGAGCCGATAAAAAACCCCGAACCAGAAAGATAACGAGACTCTTTCCGACACCCCATTATATCTCCCGAACACCCTATGAAAGAGGAAGATAACGAGACTCTTTCCGACCCCCATCCCGACGATGAGGGAGAGGAGATCCCTAACCGCTTTAGTAATGACGAATAGATGGGGATGTACAAACCCTAAGTCATCATAGCCAGCGATGACGAGGTCAGTTTCGGCTAAGAAGAAGAGGAGAACCCAGAGGAGTACTCACTTAGCGATTGTGATGATGAGGAGATGCCTGATACTGAATTAGGATTGTCCTTCTAATAGCAGTAACCCTTCTGCGGGAATGTTAGTTATGAAAATATATAGAGGGAAGCAGTAGCTCTCCCCCGTCAGTTGTAGCATAATGTACTTGTTGGGATCATATAGGGGAAGTGTGTGTCACTCCCGCTGAACTAGAATCTTGAATTTATGTATATATATTATGTGAAATATATTATGAGATAAGCAGTAAAGTTTTGCCCTAGGGGCCATATATAATTTTTTTCCACAGTGTGAGTATGATATGACAGAAAGTGCAGGACGAATCCTAGCACTCAGACGATGTCCCAATACAATGCGGCAATTGTATTGAACATCACAGTATGAGAGAAAGAAAGATGGATATAGTGTGTATATTTATATCCATAATGTTTAAGTAAGATTGTTAAGTAAGAAAGAAAATGATATGTGATACGAGTCCCAAGTACAGAATTGAAGAGACTTATATTTTCATTTCCCACTGTATGATAGGGTTACATAGGAAAACATAGCAAGAATGAGAGCTTAGTTAAACCCAGCATCCCGAGAGGATAAGTTGATAGCACAGATCGCAGCCATGCAAGAGATGATGGAGAACCAGCAACGGGAGCTAAACCAGCTTAGGGAACAGCTGGGCCAGTAACCCCAGGCACCACAGTCAGTAGAGATGCCAGCAAAGGAGGCTCTAGCAGCCCCAGAAACTCTGAGGGAGCAAGCAGCTCCTCCAACCCAAGAGGCACTAGCACCTATAGTAATGGCTACTTTTGTAGCAGCAATTGTTTTTCTGCTAATCCCTAGGAAAGGCGACTTGTATGAGAGATTCCGACGCATGAAAGCGTTAGAATATTTAGGAATCACCAACCCTATAGAGGTCGATGATTGGCTAACGGATATCTAAGTAATCTTGGATTTTATAGGGTTAACAGATAGAGAGAGAAAGTGATGTGCGCATCCTTCACCCTGCGCAATGAGGCGCGTTAGTGGTGGAAGATGGTAACCATTAGGAGGAACATTAGAGAGATGAGTTGGAGCGATTTCATTGAGGAATTCAAGGAGATGTACTTTAACGAGAAAGCACTAGTAGCGCAATAAGACGAGTTCGACAACCTACACCAAGGTTGTATGACTGTTATGGAGGCAGTCAAGAAGTTTGAGCAATTGGCTCAACTTTGTCCAGATTTGGTACTGACCAAAAGGAGAGAGTCAGACGAATGCTGAAAATGTTCACAATGGAAATCACAGTTTAGGTCTGTAGCGGAAGCCACGGACCAACGACATTAGTAGAATGTGTCAGCAAGGCTATCTAAGCTGAGTATTGGTCGGCTCAGGATAAGGAGCGAAAGGCGTAGAATTTTAAGACACGAAAGGGGGAAACAGAACCCCGAGTTACAACACAGAGGACAGAACGTGGGAACCGGCCAGAATAACAGGCATTCCAACAATAACAACAAGAGAAAAGGGGAACCAGGGCAACCAAGATTCACAGAAGAATTTCCCCAGAAGAGAGACGACCAGGAAGGAATGATAGCTAATACCCTACGTGTACGAGATGTGGAAAGAGGCACCGAGGAGAATGCAAGCAGAGAGCAAGTGGTTGTTTCATCTGTAGCAAGGAAGGTTATTATGCCAAAAACTGCCACTCCAACCCACAGAGTCGACAGAATCAATCCTGCACTGGGAATAATCAACTTCACGCCGTCCAGACCAGGATCGAAGGCCTTTCGATCACACAAGGTAGACTGAAAGCTTCAGACAGCTAAGGGAGAATCTATGCTTACACGAGGAGTGATGCTGAAGCTGTAACTTCTGCAATGGTGACAAGCCAGCTTCTTATTGCCAACTTTGAAGCATTAGTTCTACTTGATTCTGGAGCCACCCATTCGTTGCATCATTAGATTCCACTAGAAAGACAGGTAGGAGCTTAGATAGGATGAAATAAACCTTTAAAATGTCACTTCCTTCAGGGGAAGTTTATTTGTATAATTACTGGATACGTCAGGTGCCAGTAATTATCTGCTGGAGAGAATTGAACGTTAACCGACGACATGTACGACTATGATGTAATTGTGAGGGTGGACCTCTTCACAAAACATAATGTCGTCATAGGCTGTCGAAGGTGGAAAATCGTTTTAGGACCAATCAGATGCGAAAAGTTCATGTATAAGGGTTTGTCGCCAGAGCAACCAAAGATGATGATATTAGCAGTGAAGGCTCACGAGATGCTATCCAGTGGATGCATGGACTTTCTAGCATACGTAGTAGATAAGACACGAGGAATAGAGATAAGACCTGAGAACGTGCTGATAGTCAGGGAATTCATGGGGATATTTCCAGAAGATCTTGCAGGATTCCCACCAGAGCGCGAGATCTCGTTCGAGACTGAACATCTACTAGAATCAGCCCCCATCTTTGAGGCCCCATACAGAATGGGCCCTGCAAAGCTAAAGGAGCTCCAAGCCCAGCTGAAAGACTAAATAGACGAGGGATTCATTCCACAGAGCTGTTCACCCTAGAGAGCACTTGTACCATTCGTGAAGAAGAAAGATGGGCCACTGAGAATGTGCATCAACTGCACATTCGTGAGCACCCTAGAGAGCACCTATACCATTCGTGAAGAAGAAAGATGGACCACTGAGAATGTGCATCAACTGCAGAGAATTGAACAGGATTACGATTAAGAACAAGCATCCGTTGCCACGAGTTGACGATCTATTTGATCAGCTCCGAGACGCTGCAGTGTCTTAGAAGATCAATCTACGTTCAGGGTACCATCATCTGCAAATCAAGGATGAAGATGTACCCAAAACAGCCTTTCGAATGCGGTACAAACATTACGAGTTTCTGTTCATGTCACTCAGATTGACGGACACGCCAGCAGCTTTCATGAACCAGATAACCGCATGTTCAAGGACTATTCGGATAAGTTTGTCATTGTGTTCATCGATGACATACTTATACACTCTAAGATGAAGGAAAAGCACAAAGAGCACTTAAGGATCATTTTGCACATGTAACAGGACCATAAGCTATACGCCAAGTTCTCCAAGTATGAGTTTTGACTGGAGAAGGTCCATTTCCTAGGCCACGTAGTCCCTAAGGAAGGAGTATCTGTGGACCCGATGAAAATTGAGGCAGTTAGCATGTGGCCAGCTCCGAGAAACGTGATGGAGATCCACAGCTTCTTAGGCTTAGTGGGATACTACCGACGTTTTATCGAAGGTTTTTCAAGGCTAGCCACACCATTCACAGCACTCACCAAGAACGGAAAGAGGTATGAGTGGACCGACAAGTGTGAGAAAAGGTTTCAAGAGCGAAAATGAGGGCTCACAAGCTCTCCCATACTAACCATTTCAGATGCTGGTCAGGGAAGCTTTGTGATTTAAAGTGATGCATCTAAAACCAAGTTGGAAACTGTGTTGATGTAGAGTGGTAGAGTAGTCGCGTATGCTTCACAACAACTCAAAGACCCTGAGAAGAGCTACCCAACGCGTAATCTGGAGCTAGTAGTGATAATTTTTACGATAAAAGCATAGAGGCACTACCTGTGCGGAGTGAAGTACGAGATTTACACCGACCACCAGAGCCTCAAATGCATCTTCACACAGAAAGAGCTCAACATGAGGCAGCGTAGATGGCTAGAGTTGGTAAGGATTACGACTATGAGATCTTATACCATCCAGGGAAAGCTAATAAGGTGGCCGATGCGTAGAGTCAGAAGTACTTTACTACGCTTATGGCTATCAGTGCCTTGTCAGGAGTGCTACAAAGGAGCTATGCAGCAGCGAGATCAAGATTTTGACGGGGAGGTTGTCTGACATGACCCTTCCAATCGACGCTCTAAGAAGAGATCAAGATCGGTCAAGGCTTCAAATTGTTCCTGAACAAGCTCAAAAAGGAGGCTACAGAGGACTAAAGTCTAGAGTTTAAGATCCCTAAGGATGACATACTCTACTACAGAGATAGAGTGTATGTTATGAAAGATGAAGAACTCACGAAGTGAATCCTTTTGGAACCTTACGAGACATCATATTCCGTACATCCGGTGGTGAATAAGATGTACAAGTACCTGAAGGAAAGCTTTTGGTGGCTTAGAATAAAGAATGACATTGTCGAGTTCGTTGCCAGATACCTTACGTGCCAAAAGGTTAAGGCAGAACACCAGCACCCAGCAGGATAATCGTAGAAAATTAAGCTACCCGAGTAGAAATGGGACTAGATTACGATGAATTTCGTAGTCGGATTGCCAAAGACGTCAAACAATAATGACGCAATCTGGGTGATTGTAGATAGACTAACGAAATCAGCTAGATTTTTAGCAATGAAAGTTAGCTACTCGGTGGAATGACTAGTAGAAATCTATGCGCACAGTTCGTGAAACAGCGCGGAGTACCAGAGTCGATCGTCTCAGATCATAGTGGACGCTTTTCCTCCAGATTTTGGCGAAGTGTTCAGGCTGCATTACAGTTCAAGTGAGAGTTCAGCACAGTATTTCATCCTCAGACCGACAGTTAGTCTGAGAGGACCATACAGATGTTAGAGGACATGTTGATACCTGCGTCCTAGACTTCAAAGGAAATTGGGATCAGAAGCTACCATTGAGTGAGTTCTCGTAAAACAGCAACTACCATTCCTTGATAGGAATGGCACCGTATGAGACAATTTATGGAAGGAAATGCAGATCTCTGGCTCATTAGTACGAGTCTGGCGGGTTAGCTCGGACATCATCAAGAATACCATGGCAGACGTGAAGCTGATACGAGAAACGTTAGATATAGCGCCCAGTAGACAAAAGAATTTTAATGATAAGCACCGTAGACCCCTCAAGTTTCAAGTAGGAGACTCGGTCTTTTTCAAGGCGACACCCATGAAAGGGGTGATGTGCATTGAAAAGAAAGGAAAGCTCAGTCCGAGGTACATAGGACCCTTGAGATAATAGAGAAAGTCGGGAAGACTAACGCTTCCTCCCGAGTTAGCTATAGTGCGCAACGTCTTTCACGTCTCGATGCTGAAGAAGTACGTGCCAGACAGCTCCCGTGATCTTAGCCAAGAATCCGTTATAGTATACACTGATCCGACGTACGAGGAAAGACCTGTGCGGATCCTAGTCAAAGAGGAGAAGGTACTTAGGAATAAAGTATACCGCTAGTAAAAGTGTTGTGGCGGAATCATCGTGTTGAGGAAACCACATGAGAATGGGAAGAAAACATGAGAAGAGACGTCCCAGAATTATTCTAATTTTCGAGGATGAAAATTTTGTAAGGGGGGTAGGTTGTAATGACCGCCATTTTCATGGCATCTACTTACCTGTAATAAGTCATTAAGGAATCAAATGGACATAATTTAATGCCTTTTAGTGCAAATTTAAGTAACACGGTCAGGTACACAGTCGTGTGAGTGACCGTGTGCCATTCGGACTGTGTATCTATTAGTAGCCGTGTGAGTGAACATGGCCGTGTAGTGTAACACGGTCAAGTACACGGCCGTATAGGAGGCCGTGTACCGCTCGGATAGATGAATGTGTTTCAAAGACATGGCCGTGTTGAGTAGTCTTAATTAGTACACGCCGTGTCCAAAATGTACACGCCCGTGTCCGAAATATACATGCCCGTGTTGCCTTGCACATGCCCATGTAAGAGTCCGTGTAAAATGTTGCGTAACGAGTCGAGAGCTGTTATAATGACTCTCATGAATTATGAAACTTAATTACTATACAATGATGTAATTAAGTTAATAAACACAATGTGCTTTTCAGTTGAATGAATTAAATGGGTATAGTGATGTTTAATTACTATTTATGTAGTGAAATGGGCAACCGACAGTGAAATCGGTCCACCTTATCATGTGAGTGTAAGTTGAGACATGCAATATCAAGAAACCGGTCCAGACGACCATTTCATGATACAGAACTGATGAGCTAGTCATCAGCAGGCTCAGACTGGTCACCTTAGCCCAGTAGTGATAATTGCCCTAATAGATGTACAGTATTGAGAAAAGTTGTCTAGGTGACCCCTTCTCGCCCATAGACTGACAAAATCAAAGTTAGAACGCTCAAATTAGTCAGTCAGATAGTGAATAGTGAATAGTGAGAAACGCAGTGTCAAGTTAGTGGCCAAGACGGCCTTAATCTGGTATAAAACTGACATATTAATAGTCAGCAGGCTCAATCTGGTCAATTGAGCATAAAATATAGATTTTGTTTAAGAGATATGCAATATCAAGATGAAGGTCAAGACGACCTTTTCTCACCCCGAAACTGATATATTTAGACTCAGGACGCCTAAATTTGTCAATCGGACACGTGACACGTTTTTCAAGATAGGGTCGTGCAGATCCCAAAAAATGGTCTAGAGGACCTCAGATGGATGTAAAACTGATAAATTTGAAATCAGCTCGTCCAAATTAGTTAAGGGAGACTGTGTTTGAAATTTCACGCGAAAACGCCTCATTATGCGTGCGCAGTGTCAACGCAGTGTAGACCTAACCATAGTATCAAGAAATTGGTTAAGATGACCTTTTTTTTTTTTAATATAAAACTGATATATTTGGAATCAGAATACTCAAATTAGTCATTTGAGCACAAAAAGTAATTTTTGACTGGGAGCCATGCCGTATCGGAAAACTAGTCGAGACAACCTCGGATGAAGATAAAACTGATATATTTGGGTTCAGCACGCCCAAATTAGTCAATATAGCCTATCTTAAAATTTTTCAAAAAATTAGTATAAAGGATGAAATTTTGGGGGTTCTTGAAAAATAGCCCCCATATTTTTCCAAATCTCATTTTCTCCCTCCCCCACACCACATGAAGATGAACGGTGACCGACCATCGAATCCGGCCTCCATTTTTTACACCGCCGGCACCATTGGAAAGCTCTCGATGAGTTGAGTCCAACGGTGTGCCGAGTCGACGGAACCGACGATGAAGAACAATGCACGCGCGCCTAAAGCTGCCGGTGGTCAAACTTTTCAAACCGTGATTTCTCTGCCGTCCGACGTCCAAATGCCACGATTCCGGTCCCAATGGATTTGTGGTGAAGAGTAGAACAAAACCCAGGCTTTATTTCACGTCAACAACCGCTGGATCGTGTCGCCCAAGGTTCGCCGTCGCCGTCGCCGTCGCCATCGGCATTGTCGAATCTCACTATTCCAACAGAGTTGAGTTGCAAGGTGGGTATCAAAATGCTCAGAACAACACGTAGGTCAAAAACCCCAAATCAATTTTGGGCAATAATGTCGGAAAATGAAGATCCAACGCCGTCACCATCGCTGACTTTTTGAGGGTCGATTTCCGGTGATAGGAGCCTCGATTGGTGAAATTGACACCACCAATAGGTTCCTCTCGTCGAGCTCTTCAAGATGGTGGTCGCCATTCCCATCGCCGCTATGGTCAACACCGGTCAATGCCAGTCAATGGCGGTCAACGCCGGTCAACGGTGACTCGGAGACCGAAAATTGAAGAATGGCCCGTTGGCCTATTTTCGACATTCTAGACACATTTGTGGCATCGGATTTGCAAACCAAAGTTTCGAAAGTAAAGAACACTGATTCAAAGATTGTGCGTTCGAGACCGAACGGTTCGTTCGACCATCGACGGGAACGATTTTGGTAGTAGTTTTGATCCCTTGATTTCCTCAATTTATTATTGGAAATAATTATGTATTAATTATGGTTTACTGACTTGAGGAATTATAAGAAAAAGGGATGAAATGTTGAAAAAGAGAATGTGAGGAAATGTGAATATTTTAACGTAAAAAGCGGAGCTTTTACGTAAAAATTAGGCCTCTGGTTTAGTACTTGGCTGGTTAGAATAGGTTAGATGATTTTGAGGCATTTCCTAAACGCCGGAAACCCAAAAATTAAGCGGAAATGAGTCGAAATTTCTAAAATGGCACAAAGGGGTATTTTAGGAAACGAGGGACCGGTGTGATCTAAGAAAATGACCCCTATGTTAGAATAGTACCACCCGAGGGACGGGTGCGATCTAAGTATAAAATTTGGAGCGGTTTAATCGGTAAAGATAACCCGACAGGCTAAATGGTCAATACGCGAGGTATTCAGTCAGTTGACTGGTCAGTTAGCCAGTCAAGGACCAAGTCTAAATGGGATAGTGAGAGACAATGATTAATTTGTCAAGTAGACAAATTAATCAAGTACAATTAGAAATTAGATATCAAATTCCCAAAGTAGAGCAGTTGGGTACCGATAGGCATCGGTACCACACAACGATAAATTTATTAGTTCCTAACGATAGAGTGACCTAAGAGCAACGTTATTTAATTTATTGAGCAAATAAATTAATTAACCATGATTAGAAATTAGAAAATCAAATTCTTAAAAGGAGGGCAATTAGTACCGATAAGGATCGGCATCACTAACGATAGAGTTTTTATTAGTCACTAATGACCACAGTGACCTAAGAGTAAATGTTAATGACATGCATTATGATTACAGGGAGGTACCTGTATTGTGACGAAGGCGAGAGTATAAACGGTTTGATGACAGGCAAGTACAACTCCGCCTACAGCATGGATAAAATGAATTTAAAATGATGCTTTTCCAGTATTTTAAGTATGTATCTTGCACACGATGTTGCACAGCATACATAAGAGCATATAGTTTCACAATCGAGTTGATTGATGAAAGAACAAGATAGAAGCCATAGATCCCTACCGCGTAGGATTGGGGACAGCTTAGAGAAGCGTATGGCTAGAACAGTTAAACAAGATGGAAATAAGTAGGTGTGTCGTACCGGCTCCTTCAGTCGAAGGGGTTTCCAGTTAAAGAAAGTTAAGGCCAAAAGTTGAGCATCAGTTGATGGCTCTTCGGCATTAGTTGACCTCGGGCGTTACCATTGGTTTACGCGCACACGGTACTGACACATGGGCCCTAAATAGACAAGAAGAGAAAAAGAAAAGTTTGAAGCATAAATGAACATAACCGGATCATGCATTAGTTATAGTTCGCTATGCTTTCTTTTTCAGTAGAGTGCATATAGTACACGATGCTTCTGTCATGCATAAAGTATGTGAAGTTTTATATTCAGTGTTACGACATGTTATGTGATGACATGACATGTGAGCTAATATGTGATATGCTTATATGGTATGTGATTTATTAAGTGATATATGTCATGCTTATGATTTTAAGTATGTGCTATGTTTTAAACATGTTTTGCGGTTAACATGTTGTACTTACTGGGCGTAAAGCTCACGGAGTGTGTTCATGCCGTAGGTAAGCTTCCCATAGCGTAAACACCAAGGGGCGATGATGGCGGCGGAGGTGGATGTGAGGATGAGGTTATGGATACACCGTGAGTATTCTTCCGCACAGTATGAGTAAATAGTATTTTGAATGGTGACAGTTAAATAGTGTTTTGAATAGTAAAGGTTAAACGGTATTTTGGAAAAGTAAACAGTATATGTATAAATAGTATATTTAAATAGTATTTGATGAATAGTAATCAGATAAACAAGTATATAAGTGTATACGTATAATTGAAATCTTTATGTTTTTCAAATTTCGCATTTTAATAGTAAACGTATGTGAATAGTAAATACGTACACGTATATAATCAAAAAAAATCCCTCTAAATTTATGGTATTAAATTCAGCAAGTTTAAGTATCAGTTTTTAAAGAAGAAGTATAAGTAAAAGTTAAAGAAGCAAGTTAAGTCAGTTTTTAAGTGATGGTCCGGGCCGCTGAGGGCACGGGGCGTCACAAAAACTCACTTTAAATCAACAATTTAATTAAACCAAACTTGAAATTTCTTGAACCCATACACTTAGTCACGGGTTCCTCATAAAACTGACATGAAAAATTATTGTTTCAAGTTTCTAAATTACTCTTTAACTATCTTGCAAGCTAATTAACCTTAAACAACAAGGTTTGAACTAAACTTTTCTCATTCTTTTCTACTCAATATAGCCACGGATTTTTGCTTTAAAATACCAAAGAAAAGCTTGAAATTTCAAGCTTACCTTGCTATGTTACTCAACACTTGCTTAGGAAGAACTTTGCTTAAGATTTTGATACCAAACTTTGAAGAAACTCAAGCTCAATGGAGGGGGAGAGTCACGGCTTCAAAGGGCAGCAAAGGGGCTGTAATTTTAGAAAAAAATTCTGATTTCATAAAGCCAAAAACGTTTTTATAAAGGGAGGCCAAAAAGGAGGGCTTTTTATCAATTTTCTTTGGGGACTTTTTAGCAACTTTTTAAGGGTTTATTTGCAAACTTTTTGGGGTCAAAATAGAATTATTTTGGCTGTTTTTCCAGCTGTAAAACCGACCTACTTCAGCCCTTATCCATAGAATTTTTTAAAAAATCAACTTTGCATTTTTAGCTTAATCTTATCCCTTGATCTTACCTACCATTAATCTAAGCCATTCATCCTACCTACCACCCTTTTTCTTCTAATTTCTTATTCCTAATTATGACATCATCCATGATGTCATCTAATTAATCCATAGGTCAAAGTTTGAACAAAAGTCAAACCGAACCAAACTTTAACAAAATCGCGTAGGCGGGTTTCTGATGCCTCCTGTGCGATCAGTTTATCTTATTCTACTGTCGTTGGGCTAGAAATCAATGACGAAGTATTTCATCCTTTAGTAACCTTAGGTTTTACTTGGGTAATCTCTTGGTTTCTTTGGCCCCAAAATGCTTCATCATTTTACCGAAAATGACAAAATTTCTGGGGTGACATACCAGAGGACTTGTCTAGCCATCCGTATTGTCAAATTATTCTAATACTGTCTTAAAACTCTTAAAAACCTGAAATTACTTTTCTGACTATGCTCTTACTTTGACTTGCTATATTCTTATCTTTACACTGTTCGGATACCGAAACTACTCCTTTTTGAGCGTTTTGGCCTGAAATCACTTTCTTACTCATATACTTTATTCTCTATTTATTTTTGGAGATTTTAATTCCTCCAAAACATCTATTTATTACTATCAACACTATAATTTATCTAATTACAAACATAGTGTTTCTTTACATTCTTGCTTACAGAACTCATAGAAAATCCTATATTAAACTAACTTACACTATTAGAATTCTCTGGTCGTCACATTTGCCCCTCCTTAAAAATTTTCGTCCTCGAAAATCAGAACAGGTGGGGGTGCTTGGGTCTCATCTCATCTTCTCTTTCCCACGTGGCCTCTTTTACGTTATGATTTTTCCATAGAACTTTGACCAGCGGGATGCTTTTATTTCTTAATATCTTCTCTTCTCGCACAAGTATTTGCACCGGTTGCTCTTCGTAAGAGAAATCCTCTCGAGCTTGGATTGGCTCGTAATCCAGGACATGCGAAGGGTCCGAGATGTACTTTCTTAACATAGATACATGGAAGACATTATGCACTGAAGATAATTCTGGTGGCAAAGCTATCTTATAGGTCACTTTCCCAACCCGGCTAATAATTGGGAAAGGTCCTATGTATCTTTGACTCAACTTTTCTTTCTTTCCAAAATGCATGACACCTTTCATTGGTGCTACTTTTAAGAATATGAAGTCTCCCTCATTAAACTTTAGGAATCTTCGTCTTTTATCTGCGTAGCTTTTCTAACGACTTTATGTAGTTTTCATTCTCTGCTGAATCTTTTGGACCGTATCTATCGTTTCTTAGATAAACTCAGTTTTATGAAGTTCTTTCTCCCTGAGTTCATACCAGTGAATGGGAGATCTGCACTTTCGTCCAAATAATGCCTCGTAAGGAGCCATCCAGATGGATGCTTGATAGCTGTTGTTGTAGGAGAATTCTATCAACGGTAGCTTCTTGTTCCAGACTCCCTTGAAATCTAAAATACAAGTGCAAAGCATATCTTCTAGCGTTTGGATCGTACGTTCAGACTGTCCGTCAGTCCGAGGGTGAAATGCAGTGCTGAATCTTAGTTCTGAGCCCGTTACCTCTTGTACACTTTTCCAGAAATTGGATGTGAACCGACTGTCACAATCTGACACAATTGTTGTCGGTATTCCATGTAATCTCACACTGTTGGCAATGTACAATTCTGTGAATTTCTCCAATGTGTATGTCATCTTTATGGGTATAAAGCGAGCAGACTTGGTTAATCGATCCACCACTACCCACATCGTGTCAAATCCTTCACTTGTCTTGGGTAGCCCTACCATGAAATCCATGGTTACGTGCTCCCACTTCCACTCTGGAATCTGTAATGGCTGCAGTTCTCCGACTGGCCGCTGATGCTCTGCTTTGACTCTTTGACATGTTAAACAGCTGCTGATGTGTTTAACAATGTCATTCTTCATCCTTTTCCACCAAAAGTGCTACTTTAAATCTTGATACATTTTCGTACTATCCGGATGCACTGAATATGGAGTGTCATGGGCCTCTGTTAGAATTCTTTTCTTCAAATCTTCTTCATCTGGTACACAGATTCTTCCTTGGAAGAGTAGAGTTCCATCTTTGGAGAGGTGGAACACTGACTTGTCATTCTTAGAGGCTTCTTCTTTAAGCCTTTTGAGAGCAGCATCTAGCTCTTGAGCCTCTTTAATCTCCTCAAGAATTGTTGGCTTGAGTTGCATAACCGTTAATTTTCCTGAAATTATCTCTACTCCCAACAAGGAGATCTTATGTTGAAGTGGCTTGGGCAACTTATCGATGGCTATCTGCTTTGGCATCATTGATTTACGACTCAACACATCTGCTACTCTGTTTGCCTTATCAGGGTGATATAAGATCTCACAATCATAATCTTTCACTAACTCCAGCCATCTTCTTTGTCTCATGTTAAGCTCTTTCTGAGTAAAGAAATACTTTAAGCTCTGGTGGTCGGTGAAGATTCTGCACCGGACTCCATATAGATAATGTCGCCATATCTTCAAAGCAAATACGATGGCAACTAGCTCTAAATCATGAGTCAGATAGTTCTTTTCGTGTTCTTTGAGTTGTCTTGATGCATAGGCTATTACTTTTCCATCTTACATCAAAACAGCTCCTAAACCTGTCCTAGAGGCATCGCTATAAATGTCGAAGTCTCCTTCATCCTTTGGAATTGTGAGAACTAAAGCACTAGTCAACCGGTTCTTCAGCTCTTGAAAGCTTTCTTCGCACTTCTTTGTCCACTCAAACTTCTTCTCCTTGCGTGTGAGAGCAGTGAGAGGGGCAGCTAATCTGGCAAATCCCTCTACAAATCTCCGGTAATAGTCTGCTAATCTGAGGAAACTCTGGATCTCGGTCACATTCTTTGGAGGAGACCACTTACTTACCGCTTCGATCTTTGTTGGGTCTATCAAAATTCCGTCTTTGGAAATGACATGTCCTAAGAAGTGGACCTTATCTAGCCAAAATTCACATTTGGAGGACTTTGCATATAGTTGATGCTCCTTAAAAGTGCGTAACACAATCTGAAGATGCTCCTCGTGCTCCTTCCAATCTTTCGAGTATATAAGGATGTCATCGATAAACACAATGACAAACTGGTCTAAAAATTCCTTGAATACTCGATTCATCAAATCTATAAAATCGACTGGTGCATTCGTTAATCCAAAAGGCATAATGAGAAATTCGTAGTGCCCGTACCGTGTTCAGAACACGGTCTTTGGAATGTCTCCTTCTTTGATTTTTAACTGGTGATAGCCGGATCGAAGGTTAATTTTCGAGAAGATGGTGGCTCCTTTTAGCTGATCGAATAAATCATCAATCCTTGGTAGAGGATATTTGTTCTTGATCGTGACTTTGTTAAGCTCACGGTAGTCTATGTACATTCTGAGGGTTCCGTCCTTTTCCTTTACGAAGAGAACTGGAGCTCCCTATGGTGAATAACTAGGCCGTATGAAACCTTTCTCTAATAACTCCTTCAGCTGGGCTTGTAATTTTTTAAGCAGTGCTGGTGCCATCCTGTAAGGGGCCTTAGAAATCGGAGACGTTCCTGGTAGCAACTCGATCTTGAAGATAATCTCTCGATTAGGAGGAAGTCCCGGTAATTCTTCTGGCAATACCTCCACGAACTCGTTGATCACTGGTACCTCGTTCGGTTGTAGTTCTACCTTCTTGGTGGTGTCCTTGACATAGGCTAGATATCCGGTACAGCCACTAGATATAAGCTTTCTTACCCACAGGGGACTAATTAGCATTTTCAACTCCTTCTGAGAATGCCCTTTTGTTAGGAAATGCCCTAAGTATTAGAGACATTTTGATGTATTCATTTTGAACTGGATAATAAAATTATACTTAGAGGTTATTCATTACATTGCTATCTGTCCTCTTCTTATTTACATGTTAAAGTAAATGTAAGCAAATATGGCTCACTGACTGCTTATGTTAAAACTGTTAGAACGTTTCATGCAATGGACTTTTGTATGCGAGAAGACAATGTTCTAAAGTTAGCAGTCTAAACTATGGTTTGTAGTTTATGGGGTTAGACCGAGCATCTAACTCATGTTAAGACTGTTATGTTGTCTAAAGCCTTGGAGGGGACGGTCTGTCTTGACTGTCTGGAGCTGGACTCCCAAGTAGAGACATAGATATGTTGCTTGGTGGTGACATATTAGACCGGGACTAAAGCGTGATTGATCTACGTAGTCCGCTATGAGTGGATCAATCTGCTTTTGACGTTCATTGTGCAATAACCTTAATCCTGAGTAAATGAACTACTTCATGTATATGACTTGTGTACTTTGATGTTCCAATGGCTAAAGCGTCTCAGAGGTAGTAAGCTTATAGACCGGTTCGTTGGGTGCATGACTTGTATACGATGAAGGGTTTGTTTGCAGACATCGGAATCATAGCTCTGAGGAGTTAAAGGTATCCTCTTAAAGGCATTATACTGAATGCGAAAATGGACAAGGCCTTGGGTCGTCTGCTGGGCGGATGACTTCTTATTCGCATATGGTGAATAATCATTTTCTTGATTCGGTAGTATAATGGAACTTTAAGATAGCCTGATCAGTAGGATTAAACGGACTTTGACCTAAGGCTGATCATGGATATCATATGAGGGTTTTGCATATATGACAAGGTCATTGGATGGTAGTTCGTCACAGGCTTACGTAATACGGTATATAATTGGGAGTTCAGTTTCAGGTTTATAGTGGTGTGACTCTGAAATTAGTGATCATATGATTGAGTTGTTCGGTACAGAATGATGATCATATGGAATCACGGGAGCCCGATTATATATGTCCAATCAGTCCCTCTACTAGCTCCACATAATTCCTTAACGTTTGGCAAATTGATTTGTGTATGCTATTGGCTAGTTTATTATGCATGGATGGTGATGACACAGGATTAGGATGGTAGACAAGATTCTCTCCGGTTGGATTCAGATTTTGTTTTGGATAATAGAGTACACAATTATTCGAACTCCAAATAAAGTTGCCATGATTTTATTTGAGATTGGATTGGAGTTGTAGAAAATTATCCATGAGAACAAGAATATGAAACACAACCGTTTTGTGGAATTTGAAATTTGAATTTTGAAATTTGAAATTTGAATTTTGAAATTTGAAATTTGAATTTTGAATTTGAAATTTGAATTTGAAATTTGAATTTGAAATTCGAATTTGAATTTTGAATTTGAAATTTAAATTTGAAATTTGAAATTTGAAATTTGAAATTTGAATTTGAAATTTGAAATTCAAATTTTGAATCACAGTCCAAGTAGGATTCGAATTTGTTGTGGAAAATCCACAAGGTTTGAAATTCGAATTTGAGTTGGATTTGGAGAGGATAATCTTGTTAGAATCCTACTTGAATTTTGAATCCAAATCCCAACAAATAAGGGACGAAATTTTTGAGGATAATCCTCATGAAAGATTTCGCATTTTATGGATAAGATTCAAGAGTAAATTCAAGCTTCAATCCTAGTTGAATTTGGATTCTCTCCTCCCTAAAAGTGGCCGAAATTTTGGAGCCTTTATCCTAGGAAATTCAGTTATTTTTGGATAAGGTTGAGATGAGATTTAGCTTCAAAATCCTAGTGGAATTTTTGATTCTCCCTTATCCATAATGGCCGAAATCTTTTGGAGGATTTTCTCCTTGTGAATTTCGGATTTTTTGGTTGAAAAAGGGAGATAAAATTCTAGTTAAAATCTTGTTAAGATTTGGATTGGATTTATCTTAGGAAAAACCGAATTTATTGTTAGGATTATCCTATGGAAAAATTCGGTTTTTTTTGTTAAAGATAAGGGAAAATATCTTTTCCTAATCCAATTCAAATTCAGAGATTCACCTCATGTAGGTCTATAAATAGAGGACCTACCACTCCAGTTCTCTTAGACCACAGACTCTCAGGTGAGCAGGCTTATTGTTGCACAGCTCATCGTGACAATAAAGTTCTTTAGAGATCTGGGTGGTCGGAAGAAGACTAGCAGTGCTAGCATACCGATCGAGGTTCAGAGTGCCCACACACTCAGCCATTCGAGAATTGGAGAATAGTAGAGAAGGCTAGTTGGTTGAAGCCTCCGGTCATTCTCCTCCTGCATATTGGCGTCCTTGAGGTATGAGTTTTAATTGTTGTTGATTTATTGTATATGGCATCATGAGATATTTAACGATCTAAAAATTTTTATTGTTCCGCTGCGCCACTCTGATACGTTTTTACCGGTTTATTTTCCTACACCTTTATACTCAAACTGGTCTTTTTCTCCAAACTAGAACACTACTTTTCGTCGTCGATAGTCAATGGTGGCTCGGTATTTTCCAAGGAAATCCATTCCAAGGATAACGTCATAATTGACTAACTTTAAGACGACTAAATCGACGTATAACTCCCTATCGGCAACAATTACTGGCACGTGATGTAACCAGTAATCGGACAATAATACCTCACCAGACGGCAAGGTGGTTTTAAACACTTGGCCAATTTTATCCTTGGCATGACTAACTCTTTCTACAAAGCTATGGGAGGTAAATGAATGCGATGCACCGGAGTCAAATAAAACAAGTGCAGAGCTTTGGGCGACAAGAAGCTGACCTGTCACCACATTAGAGGTGCTTGCCTCTACGTCTTCCCTGGTGTAGGCTAATAGATGCGCCTCGGTCTTTGGTACAATCTCCTGGCACCCTTACTGAATAGGCAGTCCTTGTATGACATGGACCTGGCTCATCTATCGGGACTACAAGGATCCCGGCTAGTTCTGTCGGTTGGATATGCAGGCCCTAGCATAATGGCCTTCTCTGCCGCAAACATAGCATGCGGTACTCCCCAGCTTGCACTTGCCCTTATGCAGTTTTCCACATTTTGGGCATGATTGTCAGTTCTGTACTCCTTCTAAGCCTAGTCTCTGCTGGGTGTTGTGAGTATTTTGGCCCCAATTTTCATTTGGGTTTCCTTTTCGCTTATTGGCATTCTGCTGGTTTTGGTTATTTTTCTGACCAGGCTTCATTCCTTGACCAGATTCGCTACTTTGGCCAGTTTGTTTGTTCTTCTGAGTCTGCTTCGCTAGATCTCTTTCTTTCTTCTTCTCCTCCCAGACTTTTGTTCGCTCTTCCTTAGCTCTGTTCAGACGATGCTCAGCCCTCATGGCTCTGCTCACACAGTCTGCTACAGTGGTTGGCGGGGTCTCGCCACTCTCCACATTTAGGGCTATATCTTGTCAGAACATATTGATCATCCTCCGTACCCGCTCTTTTTCTGTGGGTACGAAATGTGGACACAGTCGAGCTAATCTGTCGAATTTTTGACAGACTTCAGTCACTGTCATCTCGCCTTGCCTCAACTCATCGAACTTTCTTTGTTGAGCTCGTAGGGTGTCAAGATTGAAATACTTCTTGTTAAATTCTCCCAGAAAGTTGTTCCAGGTCATCCCTCTAATATCCCTTCAGATCTTTACTGTCTCCCACTAGTAACGAGCATCCTTCGTTAATCTGCAAGAGGCGCAAAGGACCTTCTCTTGGTCTGTCAGATCCATGAACTCAAAAATGGTCTGCAGTGAAGCTGACCATTCTTCAGCCTCTAAGGGTTCTGTAGATCCCTCAAACTCTTTCGGCTTCATCTTCTGGAACTGTTCATACAATGATCCCTAGTTGGCTCCAGCTCGGGCACCTATTGCTACTTCAAGTACCATTCGGACTGGTGGTGCTACTGGTTCAGGAGCTGGCTGTGGCTCCTGTACTGGTACTTGAGGCGGAGGAAAATTTGTTTGAGCCCCATTCCTTTGTTCTAGTAGCTCTTGTAGCCTCTGGTTCTGTCTTTCTTGTGCCTCTAGCCGAGCTTGTATGTTGGCTAGGACGGCAGCTAAATCTGCTTCTGGAGCTTGCCAGCTCGTGTATGAACCATGTTGCTGTGTCTGACCTATAACAGTAGCGACATGGTTTAGTGCTAAATTAGATATTGATTATTTAAAATTAACTTACTTGGACTGAGCAGGTGCAGATACTGAAATGTCATGGAAGGTCGATAGTAGAATCGCTCGCTCTGATACCAACTCTTGTGGGCACAACCCCTCTAGCTTGGGTCGTCCACCTTACCTTGCTTGCTTTCTTTATTCTTTGCTTATTCTTACTTAGCTTGCTTGTCTTTATAACTTTCTTTTTCTTTAGGAGTTTAAAAGATTTGTACTTGAAAAACTAGGAATATATATTTTTTTTAAATTGACTGAATGAAACTATTAGTTCTTTGAAATCGTGTATACATAAATATATACGTACTACTTAATATTTTCTCCCCAACATATATTTTGCGGTCTTGTTACTTTAATGTACGTAAAAATAAAAACATACTTTTAAGCTTGTTTCACTCCTTTACATACTACACTCTTATCTTATCTTTATATATATACATCATTATTACACTTTCTTTCTTTTACACTTTAATTACAGCGAAACTCTGTGAAATGGAACCATAACCCGTCCATGACATCGTTGGGATCTGCCTGCCAGTCCGCTACTCTTATTTCATATTGTTGGTTGCTTACCTTTATTACCTACATCACGAATAGACTAATGAGCTAAAGCTAAGTAAGTACAAACATACAAGTAAATAAGCTGAATACACCACACTTAGGGTTAGTCAACTTATGACCAATTATTCTCTTACTCCTATGCTTTACTTATTCTTTCTATTCTATTTCTTTCTTTTCTTTGCTTTACTTTATCTTGCTTAATCTTTCACTTGTGGGCCCACGGTTGAACATACCTAATGCGCACAGACCAATAGAGGATCAGGGGAGCGACCCACCAATCAACCCTAAGGTCATCTCTGGACTACTACCTATAGGTAGCAAGTCAAGCTATCAACTACCTCATTATTAATGAGGCAGCACCACATAACTGGGGTGGAGGCTATCTTTGAACCCCAAAACTAGAGAGGCCCGTACGCCAACCTTAACTTTTAAGTCTTATAATTTGACTTATCTTATTCCTCTTTTCTTTATCTGATCTTGCTTAACTATTCTCGTGAACATGTTAGTATCATGTTACAAACTAAATAACTTAAATGTGTATATATATATAACACATCTCTATGGCAAGTCAATTCGTGAGTAGACAATTAAATGTCTGTACTTACAGCACTTGTGCTAGTGTAAATTTCTGTGGTCCGTCGAGCTCCTTTGCCCGTCTCTAGTTGAGTTTCCTAAAGACATAATGTCATTAGTTAATACATTTTCATTAACTGACTTTATTATACTAAAATCTGAACTTTAGCTTTTAAAATCTTAATTAAAGTCTTATGGCAACATTTAAAGTCCTAACGACTCTGTTTAGACTTTTCTAGGGCTCTAACAACCATTTCCGAGCATTTCAGAAATTTTGGTAAACTTGGTAATAGTAACTTCCAACGATGAATAGCACTATTCACGTTAATAGTGCCATGCTCGTGAATAGTACCATACACGTGAATAGTAACTGGCCAGGAGACGTTTCTATTTTTCTGCTTAGACCGGGTTCCCTAAGTCCGAGAACCATAAAATAACTAACTGGAGGGTTTAACGCCCCTTTTCTTGACTTTTCTAGACTTTTTGGTCAAAATGACCATTTTGCCCCTAACGGGTCTTGGGTTTGTAACATTCTCATTTTGGCACTTAAACGGGATTTTTTGAGTCCCTAAAATCTTAAAACAATCTTTTCTAGGTCTCGGTAAATTTTTACAACTTAATTGTTGCGATTACACTATTTACTTATCATCCGTCCCTCGGGTGGTACTATTCTGACCCTTGGGGTCGTGGCTCGTTTTTCTAGCATTTCGGAGCTTCAAACGAGCTTTTCACTAATTTTAAAAACATTTATTATTCTCTTCTCGACCTAGGTCTCTGAAGGGCTCGGGTTTTTCCATCCCGACCCTAAACTTTATCCTTGTTACCCAAAATGCCCTTGACGTTATTTTTTTTTTCCGTCCTCTCTGCATTTTAGATTTTAGGGGGTCGGTTTACTATTTTGCTAGACTTGCTTTCTTACTTCAAAGTCTAAGGTACCGAGGGATCTCAGTTTTCATTTTTGAGCATATTTTTATCGCTCGTTTCCTGAAATGCCCTTAATGTCGCTTTAAAAATTTCGGCAGCATTTCCACTTAAATTTTAGGTTTCCGACGTTTAGGAAACGCCTCAAAACCATCTATCCTAATCTAAACCTGCCACGTACTATACCAGAGGCCTATTTTACGCAAAAGTTTCTAAACTTTTACCTAAAAACTTTCCACATTCTCAATGTACAAATCATACACAAAGTCTTTATTTTTCAATCACTTAGGCCACGGTTTTAGTTTAGGTTTCCAACACCAAAACTTCCTTTCTTTCAAACATTCTTTCTCTTACTTTTCTTCTTGGTTTTTAAGGCATATTCAATACCAAAACCAAATAAAATTCTTATTGAAATCTCTTTATAAAGCCATGGGTTTTATGCTAAATCCTAACCTAACTTTGGTTTTCAATTCAACCACTTACACAAGCTTATCTTCTACATCATTCTAACTTACCACAACACTAAAATCACATGATTTTTACATGTTCTTCACACTAGGTATACATGGTTCCTTTTTAGAAAACTTTTACAAAATTTTGTTTCAAACTTTTTAACTTTTCTTTCTAAACATTTTACACATCAAAACACATGTTTAAATCAACCAAAACCAACTCAAAATTCTTTCCAAACCCTAGTAACATACACGATTTTTGTAGAAACAAACCGAATCCCACTTTGGTTTTAAACTTTCAAATTTTCTTTCTAGTGTTTTACATATCAAAACACACTTTAAAACAACAATTTAATTAAACCAAACTTGAAATTTCTTGAACCCATACACTTAGTCACGGGTTCCTCGTAAAACTAACATGAAAAATTGTTGTTTCAAGTTTCTAAATTACTCTTTAACTATCATGCAAACTAATTAACCTTAAACAACAAGGTTTGAACTAAACTTTTCTCATTCTTTTCTACTCGACATAGCCACTGATTTTTGCTTCAAAATACCAAAGAAAAGCTTGAAATTTCAAGCTTACCTTGCTATGTTACTCAACACTTATTTAGGAAGAACTTTGCTTAATATTTTGACACCAAACTTTGAAGAAACTCAAGCTCAATGGAGGGGGAAAGTCACAGCTTCAAAGGGCAGCAAAGGGGCTGTAATTTCAAAAAAAAAATTCTGATTTCATGAAGCCAAAAACGTTTTTATAAAGGGAGGCCAAAAAGGAGGGCTTTTTAGCAATTTTTCTTTAGGGAATTTTTAGCAACTTTTTAAGGGTTTATTTGCAAACTTTTTGGGGTCAAAATAGAATTATTTTGGCTGTTTTTCCAGCTGTAAAACTGACCTACTTCAGCCCTTGTCCATAGAATTTTTTAAACAATCAACTTTGCATTTTTGGCTTAATCTTAGCCCTTGATCTTACCTACCGTTAATCTTAGCCATTCATCCTACCTACCACCTTTTTTCTTCTAATTTCTTATTCCTAATTATGACATCATCCATGATCTCATCTAATTAATCCATAGGTCAAAGTTTGACAAAAAGTCAAACTGAACCAAACTTTACCGAAATGGCATAGGCGGGTTTTTGACGCCTCCTGTGCAATCGATTTACCTTATTCTACTGTCATTGGGCTAAAAATCAATGACGAAGTTTTTCGTCCTTTAGTAACCTTAGGTTTTACCTAGGGTAATCTCTTGGTTTCTTTGGCCCCAAAATGCTTCATCATTTTGCCGAAAATGACAAAATTTCTGGGGTGACATACCAGAGGACTTGTCTAGCCATCCATAATGTCAAATTATTCTAATACTGTCTTAAAACTCTTAAAAACCTGAAATTACTTTTCTGACTGTGCTCTTACTTTGACTTGCCATATTCTTATCTTTACACTGTTCGGATACCGAAACTACTCCTTTTTTAAGCGTTTTGGCCTGAAATCACTTTCTTACTCATATACTTTATTCTCTACTTATTTTTGGAGATTTTAATTCCTCCAAAACATCTATTTATTACTATCAACACTATAATTTGTCTAATTACAAACATAGTGTTTCTTTACATTCTTGCTTACAGAACTCATAGAAAATCCTAGATTAAACTAAGTTACACTGTTAGAATTCTCTGGTCGTCACACTACTACTTTATGTGAGTTTATTATCGCGGTAGCTAAAGTAGAGGAGGAGATGATGATGGAGCGCATGGTGCACAAGAGGCGTGAACAGTTACTGCAAGAAGTAATGTTAGATCACCTATATGGATCTAGATCGATGGAAAACATTCATAAGGCTGGTCCGTCGAGACAACCAGAGGGTGCAGATCCAGCTGAAGGATCAATGCCGACTGAGGCTGGAAACGGAACGGACGATGATGAAATGGATCCAATCAAATTTTTGACGATCCTAGAGCAACCTCAGCTAGGAGATTAGTTGTAGAAATACATGTGTTGTACAAATGTGTATATATAACTGTATTGTGTTTATATGATGGTATCGAAAGGCTATTTTGAGAAAAAGCCTTCGAACTGATGTACTTTTGAAATGGAAAGAAATGACAACCATATTTTGACGTGTTCAATGTGTGAAATGTTGAAATTATGTGATGATCAAAACTATTTGTACTTATGTTGTAAAAATAAGTTTGTGAAAATCTAACAATAGACTCCTATGCGATTTTAGGAAATAGGATAAGATGGTGAATCCAAAGAATCTGCGAAACAAGAGAGGACGTCCAGTGTTATCTGAAAGAGTGGACGAGCTAGAAGCCTTAATAGAAGCCCAAATGAGAGAAAATGCCGAGTTAAGACAAAGACTCGAGAAAATGGAGCAGAGACAAGAACAGAAAGAAGACCAAGAACCACAAATGGCCGCACTAGAACCAGAAGTGCCGCCAGTGGTACAAGAAAAAGTGGTAGAACCCCAACCACAACCTAGGGTTAATCAAGAGCCATTATATGAAAGGTTTCGACGTATGAGGCCACCAGAGTTTGAAGGTTCCACCAACACTCTAAAAGCCGAGGAGTGGTTGTCTTCACTCCATATGATATTAGAGTTTATGGAGTTGAATGATCAGGAGAAGATTCTGTGTGCATCCTTTGTTTTGAAGAGGGATGCAAGATTCTGGTAGGAGTCAGTTAAGCTAAGGAGAAACATGTATACGATGTCCTGGTTGGATTTTCTAGAAGAATTCAATCAGAAATACTATAATCCGGCACTGTTGCGACCACAACAAAGAGAGTTCGTTGAGTTGAAGTAGGGAGATATGATAGTGATAGAAGTCAACAACAAGTTCAATAAACTGTCCAGACTATGCCCATACACTATTACCACTGAGAAGGAGAAGATCCAGAAGATGCTGGGGATGTTGCACCCTGAGATCTCAGCGTTGGCGGACAGTGGGTTGACATCACCTGACACTGTATCTGACTGTGTTAGTCAAGCATTGAGGGCAGAGTATTATCTGGTCCATCAAAAGGAAGAGAGAGAGAAGATCTGGGATCTGAAGAAGAAGGAAAAGGTCTTTACCAAAGCCATACAAGCTAGATCTTAAGTTGGATAAAGCAGTAAGTTGAGTTCAAATGTCAAGGCTGGGAAGCCAAGTACTTCTGGTCAGTAGTCCCAGGGGAAGAGAAAAGGAAATAATTCTGAAAATAGGAACCAACAGAGGAGAACAAACAATAATGCTAGCACTATGGTTCGAGACTGTGTGAATTGTGGGAAAAGACATTCAGGTCGATGTAAATTTTCCCCAAATGTCTGCTTTCAATGTGGGAAGGACGGTCATTTTATCAAAAACTATCCAGAAAATAGGCAGAATGTGCAAGGTTCGTCTCAGTCACAACCACGTCCCCAGGCACATTCATTAGAAGCCAAAGTTAAAGGGTCATCCCATTCTGAAAGACAGGAAAGACAAGAACGCTTGCCCCGTGCAGATGCTAGGGTCATGGTTTATATGAAAGAAGAGGTGGAAGCGGGAGCGTCAAATGTAGTGACAGGTCAACTTTCTGTCGCTAATAATTTGGCTGTGGTGGCCCACCCTTCGTAGAGCTCATACAATACTATTACAGTTAAGCTTCGTGGCTAACTGCAATAGATTGTACTCTCATGGGTCGCTAGCTAATCTATCTCTCTTTAAAACATGACGTTTTTGGGGAATTTTTTTTTAAAACATCATGTGAAACATTATCTACTAATCACTTTGTTTACAAATACAAAGTAATTTACATAATACAGTACTTTCGCAAAATATATATCATCACAAAAGAATTGTTTTTCTTTCCTTTCATTGTTATCGCTCAGCGGAAAGACTCTAGCAGGACCATATCCCTTGGCCTCCTATCCCATTTGACACTCGCTATCCCGTCCGCCATCCAGCCATACAAAGCTAGGGAGCGGGTTGCTTATAGGCAACATAAGCAAAAATGGTGAGCTACAAGCTCAGTAAGTTCAAACATGCAAGAAATAGAATTTCTATGAATAGTACTATTCATCATAAATAGTAACATTGACCACTATTCATCATGAATAGTAACTTTGACCACAACATAGTATATCAACAGTACATCAACCACGATGTTAGTACCCTCACGAAACTGTCTTATGCTTAATTTAATTATGTTCTGGTATTGAGCTCAGGTTGGCAGTACCATTTTAGCGCGCATGACTGGGAGCGATACATTAGTGCTGACCTCCACAGCCTTAATCTCATCATCATAGCCCCGAAGGCAAAGTTGTATATGACTGGGAGCGGTACATTAGTTCTGACCTCCACAGCCTTAATCTCATCATCATAGCCCCAAAGGCAAAGTTTACCTCCCTGTACGGAAGGCTGGTACACCAAAAGTGGTTTCATTACCGACTTTTTAAAGTTCTAACCCGGTGACTTCATATTGTCCCGTGGTTAGGAATGGTTCACATTTTAATTTCACATGAGTGAGTTTCATTAACCTCTCTCTAGTGCTCGAAGCACAATTTATTATGTGTCCCATTTCAATAGTGCCCGTAGCACATTGCGTCTCTCTATTCTATAATAGTGCCCATAGCACATATGTACCTAACTTATAGTTAGTACATCAAAGTTAGCAATAATAATGCTACATGTTACAGACAGGTAAATGTCTGAACTTACCTTCTCCGTTTCTTCTCCTTTTCCTTTCTAGATCTTTAATCACTCTCCTTATGAGTCGATTTTGGGATCCAACAGACAAAACCTTGTTTGTTAATTTCATTTCCATTTATAGCTTTTTATTTTTTTTATTAAAAAGCTTAAATAAAACCTATTTATAACTTTTTAGGCTTTATTTATCATTTTTCCCATTTTCCTCAACTTTTGAAAAATTACGATTTTGCCCCTGTATTTTGACAAAATTGCAATTATGCCCCTGACGGGATTTTTCTCGATCTAGACTGCACTTTTGGCTCTTAGGAACTTTTCTGACTTTTTTCTATTCATTACCGGGTTTGTTTCTATTTTATTTCCATTTTTCACCTTCTCGACCCTCGGGAAGCACTATTCTGACCCTTACGTCAGTTTAGTGATTTTCTATCGTTTCGGAGTCTCAAATGGACGTTTTACGAGCATTTAAAATGTTCATCTAGACGTTCCCGATTTAGGTCTTCGAGGCTCGGATTTTTTGTACCCGACTCAGACCTCTACTTCGTTTCCAAAAAATACCCCCCCTCAGGGTCTTTTTTTTCAGTTTCACTCGCGTTTTACATTTTTAAGGGGATGGGTTACTATTCATGAACCACCCCTTAGGTTTCCCGTATTCAATTTCCCTTTAGGGACTCAGGTTTCCAACCCGACCCTAAATTTTTACTCTTGATTCCCTTTTTACCCCAAATGCCATTTTTCAAAATTTCGGCATAAATTTAAGGCTACCGGCGTTAGGTACACCTCGAATCATATGTACCTGTCACGTACTATACCAAAGTCCTATTTTATGTAAAAGTTTTTCAAACTTTTACATAAAAGCTCACACATTTCCAATTTACATTTTGAACCACAATTCACAAAATTCTTTCAATTTTACCCTTAGTTTTAGCCACGATTTTCATACTCAAAACCTAACCAAAACTTTTCAATCTTTCAACCAAATTTTAGGCTATTCAAAGGCTATTACCTAGCATATTTTCAAGCCATTTTCCATGCATTTTACAACACAATTCTTAGGGTTTTTCAACACTCATAACCCACGGCCATTTTAGGGAAAAACATACACAACATTTTGTTTCATGCTTTCAACCTCATAACCAACATTTCCATAATTCAATGCATGATTTAAACTATCCAAACATCAAGTTAATCGTGCAAAAATGTTCACCAAACCCTAATTACACCATACAGCCATTTTTGGGTTAATAGGTACCAAAATTTTTCCAAGCTTTCTAACCATGCAAACCATGCTTTCCTTTAATCCAAAACATGATTTAAAGCATTACAACACTTAAACAACAATGAATCCATCATTAAACACTAAGGTAACCCACAGTTTTACCATTGAAAAACCAACCAAAACTTTGTTTTTCTTTAAACAAAATGCATGGTTTTTCTTCTAATCAAACCATTAACAAAACCCAAGCACCAAATCAACCAAATAAATCACAAATTTTCTAATTCTTCAAGCCATCAAACCCACAGATTTTTCAATGAAAAAGCAAGAAAAATTTCAAATCAAAGATGGTTACCTTGCTTTCTTGCTTCCCTTGACTTCAATGAAGAGTTTGCTACCACTTTGGTGAAGAAAATTTGAAGGTTTGGCTTGGTTCTCCTTGGTTGCTCACGATTGCTCTATGGAATCACTTAGAAAATTTTTTTTCTCTTTGTTTTGGCTTTAAAAGGCTACGGGTGCCTTTTGTTCCAAATTTGCTGACTTAAGTAACAAAGAAACCAATTAATTTAGCTTCCAACCAATGAGATTTCAACACATTTCATGCCATTTCTTTCCACATTTTCACCAAAATAATTGTAAGAAAATAAATCCGTAAAAACGTATCAGAGTGGTGCAGCGGAACAATAAAAATTTTTAGATCGTTAAATATCTCATGATGCCATATACAATAAACCAACAACAATTAAAACTCATACCTCAAGGACGCCAATCTTGCAGGAGGAGAATGACCGGAGGCTTCAACCAACTAGCCTTCTCTACTATTCTCCAATTCCCGAATGGCTGAGTGTGTGAGCACTCTGAACCTCGATCGGTATGCTAGCACTGCTAGTCTTCTTCCGACCACCCAGATCTCTAAAGAACTTTATTATCACAATGAGCTGTGCAACAATAAGCCTGGTCACCTGAGAGTCTGTGGTCTAAGAGAACTGGAGTGGTAGGACCTCTATTTATAGACTTGCATGAGGTGATTCTCTGAATTTGAATTGGATTAGGAAAAGATATTTTCCCTTATCCATAACCAAAAAATCTGAACTTTTCCAAGGGAGAATCTCAATAAAAAATTCGGTTTTCTTAGGATAAATCAAATCCAAATCTAAACAAGATTTTAACTAGAATTTTATCTCCCTTTTTCAACCTAAAAAATCTGAAAATTACAAGGAGAATATCTCCTAAAGATTTCGGCCATTATGGATAAGGGAGAATCAAAAATTCCACTAGGATTTTCAAGCTTGAATCTTATCTCAACCTTATCCAAAATAACCGAATTTTCCTAGGAGAGATCCTCCAAATTTTCGGCCACTTTTCAGGGAGGAGAGAATCTAAATTCAACTGGGATTGAAACTTGAATTTTTCCCTTGAATCTTATCCACAAAAAACCGAAATTTCCTTGAGGATTATCCTCAAAAATTTTGTCCACTTTTGTTGGGATTTAGATTCAAAATTCAAGTAGGATTCTAACAAGATTATCCTCTCCAAATCCAACTCAAATTCGAATTTCAAACCTTGTGGATTTTCCACAACAAATTCGAATCCTACTTGGACTGTGATTCAAAATTTGAATTTCAAATTTCAAATTCGAATTTCAAATTCAAATTTCAAATTTCAAATTTCAAATTTAAATTTCAAATTCAAATTTCAAATTCGAATTTCAAATTCAAATTTCAAATTCAAATTTCAAAATTCAAATTTCAAATTTCAAAATTCAAATTTCAAATTCCACAAAACAGTTGTGTTTCAAATTCTTGTTCTCATGGATAATTTTCTACAACTCCAATCCAATCTCAAATAAAATCATGGCAACTTTATTTGGAGTTCGAATAATTGTGTACTCTATTATCCAAAACAAAATCTGAATCCAACCGGAGAGAATCTTGTCTACCATCCTAATCCTGTGTCATCACCATCCATGCATAATAAACTAGCCAATAGCATACACAAATCAATTTGCCAAACGTTAAGGAATTATGTGGAGCTAGTAGAGGGACTGATTGGACATATATAATCGGGCTCTCGTGATTCCATATGATCATCATTCTGTACCGAACAACTCAATCATATGATCACTAATTTCAGAGTCACACCACTATAAACCTGAAACTGAACTCCCAATTATATACCGTATTACGTAAGCCTGTGACGAGCTACTATCCAATGACCTTGTCATATATGCAAAACCCTCATATGATATCCATGATCAGCCTTAGGTCAAAGTCCGTTTAATCCTACTGATCAGGCTATCTTAAAGTTCCATTATACTACCGAATTAAGAAAATGATTATTCACCATATGTGAATAAGAGGATACCTTTAACTCTTTAGAGCTATGATTCCGATATCTGCAAACAAACCCTTCATCGTATACAAGTCATGCACCCAACGAACCGGTCTATAAGCTTACTACCTCTGAGACGCTTTAGCCATTAGAACATCAAAGTACACAAGTCATATACATGAAGAAGTTCATTCACTCAGGATTAAGGTTATTGCACAATGAACGTCAAAAGCAGATTGATCCACTCATAGCGGACTACGTAGATCAATCACGCTTTAGTCCCGGTCTAATATGTCACCACCAAGCAACATATCCATGTCTCTACTTGGGAGTCTAGCTCCAGACAGTCAAGACAAACCGTCCCCTCTAAGGCTTTAGACAACATAATAGTCTTAACATGAGTTAGATGTTCGGTCTAACACCATAGACTACAAACCATAGTTTAGACTACTAACTTTAGAACATTTTCTTCTCGCATACAAAAGTCCATTGCATGCAACGTTCTAACAGTTTTAACACAAGCAGTCAGTGAGCCATATTTGCTCACATTTACTTTAACATGTAAATAAGACGAGGACAGATAGCAATGTAATGAATAACCTCTATATATAATTTTATTATCCAGTTCAAAATGAATACATCAAAATGTCTCTAATGCTTAGGGCATTTCCTAACAATAATTTGGCTAATTTTTGGCAAAATCTAGGCCTTTAGATCAAAAGCAAATTCAATCTTGGCCATTAATGCCACCAACCGCCATTTTTAATGCATTTAATAAATGGCTTTATGATGTCATAAACATTAAGTAAAAACTTTGACTTTGACTTTACTATTCATATTAATTCGACTACTTTTTGACCGATGTCGGTTCAAGCCGAAATTTTCCTGGAATCGTCTCGGCGGGTTCCTGAGGTCTCCTGTGTAGTCGGATCAATTTATACTGCTTCCGTTTGATCAAAATCAATCCCGGAAGTTTTTCATTTTTTAGTGCACCATAATGCATCGGTTAGGGTTTTAAATGCCGTTTTTGGCACCGTTCCACCCATTTCAATTCAATGAATTTTATCAACACTGAATTCTTACTCATCAGTATTGTTAGAACATTTTAATACATTCTGAACAATATAAATTTATTTATTTCACTCTTTAAACAGTACAAATTGTTATATACTTACATTTGTATATTTTCTTTCGAGAATGCCAGAATTTCCCGATTGTCACATTCACCCCTCCTTATAAAATTTTTATCCTCGAAAAGTAGAACAAGTGGGGGTATAACCTCCTCATCTCATCTTCTCGTTCCCACATAGCTTCTTCAATATTGTGATTTTTCCACAAAATCTTCACTAGTGGGATTGTCTTATTCCTCAGTACTTTCTCTTCACGAGCTAGTACTCGAGTAGGTTGTTCTTCATATGTCAAATCCTCATGGATCTGAATAGGTTCATGCTTCAATATATGGGACGGATCTGGTATATACTTTCTCAGCATCGACACATGAAATACATTATGTTAGGAAATGCCCTAAGTATTAGAGACATTTTGATGTATTCATTTTGAACTGGATAATAAAATTATACTTAGAGGTTATTCATTACATTGCTATCTGTCCTCGTCTTATTTACATGTTAAAGTAAATGTAAGCAAATATGGCTCACTGACTGCTTGTGTTAAAACTGTTAGAACGTTGCATGCAATGGATTTTTGTATGCGAGAAGACAATGTTCTAAAGTTAGCAGTCTAAACTATGGTCTGTAGTCTATGGGGTTAGACCGAGCATCTAACTCATGTTAAGACTATTATGTTGTCTAAAGCCTTGGAGGGGACGGTCTGTCTTGACTGTCTGGAGCTGGACTCCCAAGTAGAGACATGGATATGTTGCTTGGTGGTGACATATTAGACCGGGACTAAAGCATGATTGATCTACGTAGTCCGCTATGAGTGGATCAATCTGCTTTTGACGTTCATTGTGCTATAACCTTAATCCTGAGTAAATGAACTACTTCATGTATATGACTTGTGTACTTTGATGTTCCAATGGCTAAAGCGTCTCAGAGGTAGTAAGCTTATAGACCGGTTCGTTGGGTGCATGACTTGTATACGATGAAGGGTTTGTTTGCAGATATCGGAATCATAGCTCTGAGGAGTTAAAGGTATCCTCTTAAAGGCATTATACTGAATGTGAGAATGGACAAGGCCTTGGGTCGTCTGCTGGGCGGATGACTTCTTATTCACATATGGTGAATAATCATTTTCTAGATTCGGTAGTATAATGGAACTTTAAGATAGCCTGATCAGTAGGATTAAACGGACTTTGACCTAAGGCTGATCATGGATATCATATGAGGGTTTTGCATATATGACAAGGTCATTGGATGGTAGCTCGTCACAGGCTTACGTAATACGGTATATAATTAGGAGTTCAGTTTCAGGTTTATAGTGGTGTGACTCTGAAATTAGTGATCATATGATTGAGTTGTTCGGTACAGAATGATGATCATATGGAATCACGGTAGCCCGATTATATATGTCCAATCAGTCCCTCTACTAGCTCCACATAATTCCTTAACGTTTGGCAAATTGATTTGTGTATGCTATTGGCTAGTTTATTATGCATAGATGGTGATGACACAGGATTAGGATGGTAGACAAGATTCTGTCCGGTTGGATTCAGATTTTGTTTTGGATAATAGAGTACACAATTATTCGAACTCCAAATAAAGTTGCCATGATTTTATTTGAGATTGGATTGGAGTTGTAGAAAATTATCCATGAGAACAAGAATATGAAACACAACCGTTTTGTGGAATTTGAAATTTGAATTTTGAAATTTGAAATTTGAATTTTGAATTTGAAATTTGAATTTGAAATTTGAATTTGAAATTCGAATTTGAAATTTGAATTTGAAATTTAAATTTGAAATTTGAAATTTGAAATTTGAAATTTGAATTTGAAATTTGAAATTCAAATTTTGAATCACAGTCCAAGTAGGATTCGAATTTGTTGTGGAAAATCCACAAGGTTTGAAATTCGAATTTGAGTTGGATTTGGAGAGGATAATCTTGTTAGAATCCTACTTGAATTTTGAATCAAAATCTCAACAAAAGTGGGCGAATTTTTTGAGGATAATCCTCAATGGAAAATTCGGTTTTTGTAGATAAGATTCAAGGGAAAATTCAAGTTTCAATCCTAGTTGAATTTGGATTCTCTCCCTCCCTAAAAGTGGCCGAAATTTTGGAGGCTTTATCCTAGGAAATTCGGTTATTTTTGGATAAGGTTGAGATGAGATTTAGCTTGAAAAATCCTAGTGGAATTTTGATTCTTCCTTATCCTAAAAGTGGCCGAAAATTTGGAGAAGATTTTCTCCTAAAGATTTCGGATTTTTTGGTTGAAAAAGGGAGATAAAATTCTAGTTAAAATCTTGTTGAGATTTGGATTGGATCTATCCTAAGAAAACCGAATTTTTAGTGGAGATTCTCCCTTGGAAAAATTCAGATTTTATGGGTTTGGATAAGGGAAAATATCTTTTCCTAATCCAATTCAAATTCAGAGATTCACCTCATGCAGGTCTATAAATAGAGGACCTACCACTCCAGTTCTCTTAGACCACAGACTCTCAGGTGAGCAGGCTTATTGTTACACAGCTCATCGTGACAATAAAGTTCTTTTGAGATCTGGGTGGTCGGAAGAAGACTAGCAGTGCTAGCATACCGATCGAGGTTCAGAGTGCCCACACACTCAGCCATTCGGGAATTGGAGAATAGTAGAGAAGGCTAGTTGGTTGAAGCCTCCGGTCATTCTCCTCCTGCAAGATTGGCATCCTTGAGGTATGAGTTTTAATTGTTGTTGGTTTATTGTATATGGCATCATGAGCTATTTAACGATCTAAAAATTTTTATTGTTCCGCTGCGCCACTCTGATACATTTTTACCGGTTTAATTTCCTACACATTATGCTCTGCCGACAATTCGGGAGGTAACGCTAATCTGTAAGCGACCCTTCTAATGCGTTCGATAATTTCATAAGGTCCGACATATCTTGGACTCAGTTTCCCCTTCTTACCGAAACGCATAATCCACTTCATAGGCGATACCTTAAGAAACATGAAGTCTCCTTCATTAAACTCCAAGGATCTCCGCCTCTTATCCGCATAACTCTTTTGTCGACTTTGCGTAATTTTCATTTGACGCTGAATTCTTACAATGGCATCGGAAGTTTCTCATATAAAATCCGTCTTATGCAGTTGTTTCTCTCGCAGGTCATACCAGTGTATCGGCGATCTGCATTTCCGTCCATAAAGAGCCTCATAAGGTGCCATGCCTATGGAAGCTTGGTAACTATTATTGTACGAGAATTCAATTAATGGTAATTCCTCATTCCAATTTCCCGTAAAATCCATTACACAAGCTTGAAGCATGTCCTCTAATGTCTGAATGGTCCGCTCTAACTGTCCGTCTATTTGCGGATGAAATGTCGTACTGAGTCTCAATTTAGTACCCATGGCTTCCTGCACATACTTCCAGAAATTTGAAGTGAATCGTACATCTCGATCTGATACAATGGATTTTGGTACTCCATGTAATCTGACGACATGAGCTATGTACAACTGAGCAAACTTTTCCAATGAAAAAGTCATCTTGACAACTATAAACCATGCCATCTTGGTCAGTTTGTCCACAATAACCCAGATGGCATCATAGCCTTCTCAGGTTTTTGGGAGCCCCATTACAAAATCCATCGTAACGTGTTCCCATTTCTATTCAGGAATCTCCAAAGGTTTCAATCTTCCTGCTGGATGTTTATGTTCAGCTTTGATTCTCTGATAGGTCATGCATCTGCTCACGAATTTTGCTATATTGTTCTTCATCCCTTTCCACCAGAACTGTAACTTCAAGTCTTGATACATCTTACTAGCTCCGGGATGAACCGAATATGGTGTCTCATGGGCTTCTGACATGATCCATCTTCTAAGTTCCTCATCTACTGGAACATTAATTCTTCCTTGATAGAGGATTATTCCATCCTTGGAAATTCCTTCTTGAGAACTTGTCATTCTTGGATCTCGTCTTTGAGTTTCCTTGATATCCTCAAACAACGATGATTCCACTTGGAGTGCAGCCAATCTTCTGGATTTCAGCTCCAAGTTCAAAGAATTTATCTCTTGCTGCAATGGTTTCGGAAGCCTTTTTATCGGTAGCTGATGCGATATGGTAGACTTTCTACTTAAAGCATCTGCTACACGGTTGGCCTTTCCTGGATGATATAGGATTTCACAATCATAATCTTTTACCAGTTCCAACCATCTTCTTTGTCGCATATTGAGCTCCTTTTGCGTGAAGAAATACTTCAAGCTTTGGTGATCAGTAAAAATCTGACACTGGGCTCCATAGAGATAGTGTCGCCAAATTTTAAGTGCAAACACTACTGCAGTAAGTTCAAGGTCATGTGTAGGGTAATTCCTTTCATGATCCTTTAATTGACGGGAAGCGTAGGCAATCACCTTGCCACCTTGCATCAGGACTGCTCCCAATCCTATTTTAGATGCATCACTGTAGATCACAAACTTCTCCCCTTCAGTGGGAAGTGTAAGGATTGGTGTGCTTGTCAGCCGTCTCTTTAACTCCTGGAAGCTTCTTTCGCATTCCATAGTCCACTCATACTTCCTTTCCTTACGTGTAAGAGTAGTAAGAGGTGCAGCTAAATGCACGAATCCCTCTACAAACCTCCGATAATAACCAGCTAACCCCAAGAAACTGCGTATTTCCGTCACACTCTTGGGTACAGGCCATTGGTTAATTGCATCTACCTTCATCGGATCTATAGCAATACCTTCCTGGGATACAACATGTCCGAGGAAATGTACTCTATCCAGCCAAAACTCGCATTTTGAGAATTTAACATACAGTTGATGCTTCCTTATCGTATGCAACACGATCCTCAGATGCTCCTTGTGCTCCTCATGAGTCTTTGAGTATATAAGAATGTCATCAATGAATACAATGACAAACTTATCCAAATACTCTTTAAAAATTCTGTTCATCAAGTCCATGAACGCTGTTGGCACATTTGTTAATCTGAATGGCAACACAAGGAACTCATCATGACCATAACGAGTCCTAAACGCCGTCTTAGGAATATCACTTTCCTTAATTCTTAGCTGGTGATATCCTAATTGTAAGTCGATGTTGGAAAATACCGCTGTGCCTTTTAACTGGTCGAATAAGTCATCAATTCTAGGTAACGAATACCTATTTTTGATCGTAACCTTATTCAGCTCCTGATTATCAATGCACAAATGGAACGTTCCATCCTTTTTCTTGACGAACAACACACGTGTACCCCATGGAGAATAACTCGATCTAATGAATCCCTTGTCCAAAAGCTCCTTTAATTGTTCCTGCAGCTCCTTTAACTCCACTGGAGCCATGCAGTATGGTGCTTTGGAAATAGGTGCTGTTCCAGGCATCAACTCAATTTCGAATGAGATTTCTCTCTCTGGAGGTATCCCTGGTAACTCTTCTGGAAATACATCAAGAAATTCATTAACAACAGGAACATCTTCAGGTTGAAGCTTCTGTTCCTCTGTAGTATCCATTGCATATGCTAGATATCCCATACAACCACTGGCCATCAGCTTACTTACTTTCAGCGAACTAATCATCATCTTCCTAGGTTTTCGAGAAGCATCTACGTATTCGAAACTCTCTTCTTCCTCGGGTTGGAATACTATTTTTTGATTTCGGCAGTCGATCGTAGCTTGGTATTTCCTTAGGAAATCCATGCCTAGAATCACATCGTAATCCATGATCTTCATTACGATCAACTCAGCATATAGCTCCCTATTTGCCACATATAATGGTACATGAGGTAGCCAGTAATTGGACAACAATACTTCCTTAGAGGGTAAAGTTATCTTAAATATTTTTTCCATATAGTCCTTAGGATGTCCCATCTTGTCAGCAAATTCATAGGAAACAAAAGAATGCGTAGCACCGGAATCGAATAGTACAGAGGCTACATGACTAGCAACAGGAAACTGACCTGTCACCACATTTGATGTTCCTCCCTCTGCATCTTCCTTGGTGTAGGCCATTACACGAGCATCAGCATGTGGCACATGCTCCTGGCATTGTGGCCTTACTAGGGACTCTTCAACCCTGGCCTGAAGGGAATGAACTTGTGGGTGTGTCTGGTGCAGTTGGGAAGTGCCTTATACACCCTGCCTATTGCTTGGACAGTTCCTGGCGTAATGACCTTCCTTTCTACATTCATAACAAACAAGTGGTCCAAATCTGCATTGCCCAGAATGTCTCTTCCCGCATGTAGGACAATTTGGTACATTGGATTCCGCATTACCAGCTGTTCTTTGCTGCTGGTTTCGATTATTTGCCTGGCGATTTCCAGTAAAATTGCCTTTCCTCTTGTTTTGCTGGGATCCTTGATTATTGCCCTGGCTTGTTTTAGCATTCTGATTACACTTACTAGATTGACTAGCTTGTGTAGACTTAGCCAAAGCCCTCTCCTTCTTCTTGGCCTCCCACTTCTTCTCTCTTCCCTCCTTTTGTCGGGCTACATGAAACTCGGCTCTCATGGCACGACTAACAGAGTCTGCTATAGAAGTAGGCGGTATCAGTCCAGTATCTACCAATGCCGTAATTTCTGGCCTGAACATCCCGATCATTTTCTGTATTTTCTCCCTCTCAGTAGGGACTACATAGGGACATAAGCAGGATAATTGATCGAACTTTCGGCAAACTTCACTCACTGACATATTTCCTTGCTTCAATTCTGAAAACTCTTTCTGTTGTAGTCTTAGAGATGCATGATCATAATATTTCTGGTTAAATTCTTCCAGAAATTCTGTCCAACTCATGGTAGACACATTTCTTCTCATTCGCACAATGTCCCACCAAAAACAAGCATCTTTCCTTAACACAAAAGACGCACATACGACCTTCTCCTGGTCAGTTAAATTCATGAATTCCAGGATCACTTGCAATGATGACAACCAGTCTTCAGCCTCTAGAGGATTTGTAGAACCTTCAAATTCTGGCGGCCTCATACGCCTGAATCTTTCATAGAGGGGTTCCAGATTTACTACATATGGCGGTTCAGGAACTCTCCCATGTACAGCAGTTGGAGGAATAACTGGATCTACCTCAGCTTCCTGTTCTATTCAGGTGCCTTCAGAACCTTGCCTCTATTCTAACTCCTCTACTCATTGTCTCAGATTAGCATTTTCCTACATCTGAGCTTCTAGTAAAGCTTGTATCTGCTCTATTCTTTCCATGAGATTAGGACGTCGTTCTCGTCTCTCTGGTCGATTTCGCAAATCCACCATCTTGTCTATTATCCTATTATGGCATAACAATTTACCGTTAGCTTTTCTATGACCAGATTCGTAAAATCATATAAATTTACGAAATTCAGTGTAATGTAAAGCCACATCATCGTAACACATCATCGTACAACATATAATCATTTTGATATTTCATTCATAGCAAAACGTTTATATATCATACATAACCATCACCAGTCATATATACATCGGCCATCATGTACATCCTGGCCACAAGTCTATACAAAAGAGCTTTTCTCTATAAGCTACTTATGTACATGAATACATCTACTGGTCACACATCTCCTGTGCCTGGGACTAGAGGATATTCTTCTGGATCCTCATCGTCATATGGATCATCTGAGTTATCAACACCCCTAGGTAATGCTCCCTGTCCTGAGTCATCACCTCCTCATGGTCTGGACGGTCCAGCCTCATGATCGTTCATCATCCTTCTCGGCCCAAAGATGCGTGCCATCATCTCATCTTGACCCAGTGTCTCTCATCGACTCTACAACAGATGCTCAATCAAAATCTCCCTGTCGATCGTCCTGATCGTCACTATAAACTCTTGGAGCATAGGAGGATATAGCTTAATCACCCTCTGTCTCAATTCCATAGGTAAACCTCTCCAGAAAAGCTCACAACAGTTTGCTTTAGTGAGGTTGGGCAACAGACATCTTCTCCTAATAGTCTCCTCAACTTGTGCTGTGTAAGACATAACTGTCTTACCAGACAACATGACCATCCTCTCTGTCTGGAGAATATAATCCTTAACCTCATCAAATCCAGGATATGTGGGTGTAACTACCTCTCATCTCTCTGGAGGTGTAGGAGTCGGTGTCTGATCCTTAGGCAGAAACTGATCAGCTAATCGCTGACAGAACTCAACCCAACTGAATCCCAACAGAATCTCCTGATCACAATAATCCCAGAATACTCGAGCATCTCCCTGAAACATACTTATTGCCAACTAGATCCACATCACTCGATCAATATCACACATCACCATAATCCTCTCGATGGCATGGAGCCAATTCTTTGTCTCCATTAACTGTCGTCCACCATCAAACGTAGGGGGACTACTAGCTCTAAATGCATGTGCTGCCTGAGCCAAAACTCTCACACCAATGTGTTGGCATCCACCAACAATTGGAATGTCTACTACGACAGGTGGATGAAGTACCGGTCGAGGTTGTACTACATTTACAGGGGCTGGTGCTGGTGCTGCAGGTCTCTCTGGCACTGGGGGTCTAAGTACCAGACGTTGGGAAATCGACGGCCTCACAATAAGTCTCGTCCATACCCGTAACACCCCTCTCGGTCGTGGTAACGGCGGTCTCGCATAAGGAGGTCTGGTCATCTTGCTACCTACAAGATAATTATTTTCATATAAGAAAATAATTAACTAAACTTAAATAAACTACTTTCTTGGATTGCGGTGCAGGATGCGCGAAGTGTCAAATTAGGATATGGTCAACACTGCTCTGATATACCAATTGTGGCAACAATCGGTAATCTAAACTAGACCAATCGTAAATCCGCTCTGATACCAACTGTGGCGGCCCACCCTTCGTAGAGATCATACAATACTATTACAGTTAAGCTTCGTGGCTAACTGTGATAGATTGTACTCTCATGGATCGCCGGCTAATCTATCTCTCTTTAAAACATGACGTTTTTTGAGAATTTTTTTTAAAACATCATGTGAAACATTATTCACTAATCACTTTGTTTACAAGTACAAAGTAATTTACATAATACAATACTTTCGCAAAATATATATTATTACAAAAGAACTGTTTCTCTTTCCTTTCACTTTTATAGCTCAGCGGAAAGATTCTGGCACGACCATATCCCTTGGCCTCCTATCCCATTTGACACTCGCTATCCCGTCCGCCATCCAGCCATACAAAGCTAGTGAGCTGGTTGCTTGTGACAACCGGAAAATTCAGGCATTCTCGGAAGAAAAAGTACGAATATATGTATATAACAATTTGTACTATTTAAAGAGTGAAATAAATGTATTTATATTGTTTAGAATGTATTAAAATGTTCTAACAATACTGACGAGTAAAAATTCAATGTTGGAAAAATTCACTGAGTTAAAACGGGCGAAACGGTGTAAAAAACGGCATTGAAAACCCTAACCCAGGCAATAAAAGACGGAAAACTTCTGGGATTGATTTTGATCAAATACAAGCAGTTTAAATTAATCCGACTGCACAGGAGACCTCAGGAACCCGCCGGGACGATTTCAGGAAAATTTCGGCTCGAACCGGGTCGGCCAAAAAGTAGTCGAATTAATGTGCGTAGTAAAAGTCAAAGTCAAAGTTTACTTTGCATTTATGACATCATAAATCCATTTAATAAATGGAAGGAAAATGGTGGTTGGTAGCATTAATGGCCATGATTTAGTTGCTTTTTGATCTAAAGGCCAAGATTTGGCCAAAATTCCACCATTTTAATTTTTGAAAATTTTGGAAAGAATTAGGTTTGAAAGGTGGTGATTTTTGATTGGTTGAAAGCCAAATTAATTGGCTTCTTTGTTGCATAAGTCGGCAACTTTTGGGAACAAATGGCCGAAACAAATTACAAGCCAAAACATAACAAAAAAAAGTTTCTAAGTGTTGGATATGGTGGGTACGTGAGCAACCAAAGAGGAACCAAGTGAAATCTTCAATTTTTCTTCACAAAATTGGTGTCAAACCTTTCATTGAAGACAAAGGAAGCAAGTGAATAAGGTAACTCTCCTTGGTTTGAAACTTTTCTTGATTTTTCTTCAAGAAATCCGTGTAATGAATAGTGGAAAGGATGGAAAAATTTTTGGTTGTTTTGATGGATTTGGTGATTGGGTTTTGTTAAGGGTGTAATTAGGAGAAAAACCATGCATTTGGTTTAAAGAAAAACCAAATTTTGGTTGGTTTTCCAAGGGTAAAACCGTGGGTTACCATGAGTAATCAATGATGAATTATTGTGGTTTAAGTATTAACATGCTTTAAATCATATTTTGGTCAAATATAAAGCATGATTTGCATGATGGAAAGCTTGGAAAAAAAATTTGGTGTGAACTTACCCTAATATGGCCGTGGGATAATTAGGGTTTGGGAAGAAATTTTTGGCATGATTTACTTGATGTTTGGATGATTTAAATCATGCATTTTATTATAGAAATGGTGGAATTGTGATTGAAAGAAAGAAAAAAAAATTGGGGTATGTTTCTCTTAATTTGGCCGTGGGTTGTAATGATGAAAAACCCTAGGAATTGTGTTGAAAAATGCAATGAAATTGGCTTGAAAATGTGTTAGAAAATGACATTGGAATAGCCTAAAATTTGGTTGAAAAATTGAGAAATTTTGGTTAGGTTTTGAGTGTAAAAACCGAGACCAAAACTAAGGGCAAAATTGAAAAAAAAAATTTTGTGTAATGTGGTCCAAAATGAGAATTGAATTTTGTGAGCTTTTATGTAAAAGTTTGGAAAACTTTTACATAAAATAGGCTTGTGGTATAGTACGTGGCAGGTACATATGGTTCGAGGTGTACCTAGCACCGGTAACCTTAAATTTACGCCGAAATGCTACTGAAATTTCGAAAACGGCATTTGGGGTAAAAAGAGAATTAAAAATAAAAGTTTAGGGTCGGGTCGGAAACTCGAGTCCCTAACGGAAAATTGAATAAGGAAAACCTAAGGGGTGGTTCGTGAAAAGTAACCCGTCCCCTTAAAAATGTAAAACGCGAGTGAAACTGAAAAACCGACCCCGAGGGGGGGCGTTTTTGGGAAACGTGTAGGAAAATAAACTGGTAAAAACGTATTAGAGTGGCACAGCGGAACAATAAAAATTTTTAGAACGTTAAATATCTCATGATGCCATATACAATAAACCAACAACAATTAAAACTCATACCTCAAGGACGCCAATCTTGCAGGAGGAGAATGACCAGAGGCTTCAACCAACTAGCCTTCTCTACTATTCTCCAATTCCCGAATGGCTGAGTGTGTGGGCACTCTGAACCTCGATCGGTATGCTAGCACTGTTAGTCTTCTTCCGACCACCCAGATCTCTAAAGAACTTTATTGTCACGATGAGCTGTGCAACAGTAAGCCTGCTCACCTGAGAGTCTGTGGTCTAAGAGAACTGGAGTGGCAGGACCTCTATTTATAGACCTGCATGAGGTGATTCTCTGAATTTGAATTGGATTAGGAAAAGATATTTTCCCTTATCCATATCCATAAAATCTGAATTTTCCAAGGGAGAATCTCCACAATTAAATTCGGTTTTCTTAGGATAAATCCAATCCAAATCTAAACAAGATTTTAACTAGAATTTTATCTCCCTTTTTCAACCAAAAAATCTAAAATTTCTAGGAGAAAATCTTCTCCAAATTTTCGGCCACTTTTAGGATAAGGAAGAATCAAAATTCCACTAGGATTTTCAAGCTTGAATCTTATCTCAACCTTATCCAAAAATAACCGAATTTCCTAGGAGAGATTTTCCAAATTTTTGGCCACTTTTCAGGGAGGAGAGAATCCAAATTCAACTGGGATTGAAACTTGAATTGTTTCCTTGAATCTTATCCACAAAAATCCGAATTTTTCCATGAGGATTATCCTCAAAAATTTCGACCACTTTTGTTGGGATTTGGATTCAAAATTCAAGTAGGATTCTAACAAGATTATCCTCTCCAAAACCAACTCAAATTCGAATTTCAAACCTTGTGGATTTTCCACAACAAATTCGAATCCTACTTGGACTGTGATTCAAAATTTGAATTTCAAATTTCAAATTCAAATTTCAATTTCAAATTTCAAATTCAAATTTCAAATTCAAATTTCAAATTCAAAATTCAAATTTCAAATTTCAAAATTCAAATTTCAAATTTCAAAATTCAAATTTCAAATTCCACAAAACGGTTGTGTTTCATATTCTTGTTCTCATGGATAATTTTCTACAACTCCAATCCAATCTCAAATAAAATCATGGCAACTTTATTTGGAGTTCGAATAATTGTGTACTCTATTATCCAAAACAAAATCTGAATCCAACCGGAGAGAATCTTGTCTACCATCCTAATCCTGTGTCATCACCATCCATGCATAATAAACTAGCCAATAGCATACACAAATCAATTTGCCAAACGTTAAGGAATTATATGGAGCTAGTAGAGGGACTGATTGGACATATATAATCAGGCTCCCATGATTCCATATGATCATCATTCTTTACTGAACAACTCAATCATATGATCACTAGTTTCAGAGTCACACCACTATAAACCTGAAACTGAACTCGCAATTATATACCGTATTACGTAAGCCTGTGACGAGCTACTATCCAATGACCTTGTCATATATGCAAAACCCTCATATGATATCCATGATCAGCCTTAGGTCAAAGTCCGTTTAATCCTACTGATCAGGCTATCTTAAAGTTCCATTATACTACCGAATCAAGAAAATGATTATTCACCATATGTGAATAAGAAGTCATCCGCCCAGCAGACAACCCAAGGCCTTGTCCATTTTCACATTCAGTATAATGCCTTTAAAAGGATACCTTTAACTCCTCAGAGCTATGATTCCGATATCTGCAAACAAACCCTTCATCGTATACAAGTCATGCACCCAACGAACCGGTCTATAAGCTTACTACCTCTGAGACGCTTTAGCCATTGGAACATCAAAGTACACAAGTCATATACATGAAGTAGTTCATTTACTCAGGATTAAGGTTATTGCACAATGAACGTCAAAAGCAGATTGATCCACTCATAGCGGACTACGTAGATCAATCACACTTTAGTCCCGGTCTAATATGTCACCACCGAGCAACATATCCATGTCTCTACTTGGGAGTCCAGCTCCAGACAGTCAAGACAAACCGTCCCCTCTAAGGCTTTAGACAACATAATAGTCTTAACATGAGTTAGATGCTCGGTCTAACCCCATAGACTACAGACCATAGTTTAGACTGCTAACTTTAGAACATTGTCTTCTTGCATACAAAAGTCCATTGCATGCAACGTTCTAACAGTTTTAACACAAGCAGTCAGTGAGCCATATTTGCTTACATTTACTTTAACATGTAAATAAGACGAGGACAGATAGCAATGTAATGAATAACCTCTATGTATAATTTTATTATCCAGTTCAAAATGAATACATCAAAATGTCTCTAATACTCAGGGCATTTCCTAACAAAACGAAGAAAAGGTCCGAGCCGGGAACGGAAAATCCGAGCCTCGGAGACCTAGATCGGGAATGTCTAGATGAAGGTTTTAAATACTAGTGAAACGTCCATTTGAGGCTCCGAAACGATAGAAAATCACTAAACCGACGTAAGAGTCGGAACCGTGCTTCCCGAGGGTCGGGAAAGTGAAAAGTGGAAATAAAGTAGAAACGAACCCGGTAATGATTAGAAAAGAGTCAGAAAAGTTCCTGAGAGCCAAAAATGCAGTCTGGATCGAGAAAATTCCGTCAGGGGCAAAATTACAATTTTACCAAAATATAGGGGCAAAATCGTAATTTTGCAAAAGTTGAGAAAAATGGGGAAAATGATAAATAAAGCCTATAAAAGTTATAAATAGGTTTTATTTAAGCTTTTTAATGAAAAATAAAAGCTATAAATGGAAATAAAATTAACAGATAAGGTTTTGTCTGTAGGATCCCAAAATCGACCTACAAGGAGGGCGATCAAAGATCCAAGAGGGAAAAGGGGAAGAGATTGATAAGGTAAGTTCAGACATTTACCTGTCTGCAACATATAGCATTATTGTTGCTAACTTTGATGTACTAACTATAAGTTAGGTACATATGTGCTACGGGTACTATTATAGAGTAGAGAGAGAGACGAAATGTGCTACGGGCACTATTGAGAATGGGACACATAGTAAATTGTGCTTCGGGCACTAGAGCGAGGTTAATGAAACTCACTCACCTAAAATTAAAATGTGAATCATTCCTAACCACGGGACAATGTGAAGTCACCGGGTTAGAATTTTAAAAAGTCGGTACTGAAACCAATTTCTGGCGTACCAGCCTTCCGTACAGGGAGGTACTTTTGCCCTCGGGGCTATGAGATTAAGGCTGTGGAGGTCAGCACTGATGTACCGCTCCTAGTCATGTACTATTTGCCTTCGGGGCTATGAGATTAAGGCTGTGGAGGTCAGCACTAATGTACCGCTCCCAGTCATGCGCACTTAAATGGTACTGCCAACCGAGCTCAAAACCAGAACATAATGAAAGATAATTACCTAAAACTGAAACTATGCCATAATTGAGCATAAGACAGTTTCGTGAGAGTACTAACATCGCGGTAGATGTACTGTTGATATACTGTGTTGTGGTCAAACTTACTATTCATAATAAATAGTAGTCAAAGTTAGTATTCGTGTATGAATAGTGGTCAATGACACTATTCATGATGAATTATAGAAATTTTATTTCTTGCATGTTTGAACTTACTGAGCCTGTAGCTCACCATTTTTGCTTATGTTGCAGGTAAGCGACCAGCTCAGTAGTTTTGTTGACTGGATGGTGGACGGGATGGCGCGTGTCAAATGGGATAAGTGGGCGAGGGATATAGTCCTGCCAGAGTCTTTCCACTGAGCGAAAAAAGAGAAGGGAAAAAGAAACAGTCTTTTGTAATAGTATATATTTTACGAAAGTACTGTATTATGTAAATTACTTTGTACTTGCCAACAAAGTAAATAGTGGAAAAAGTTTTACATGATGTTTAAAGAAAAAAAAAATTTCCCCAAAAACGTCATGTTTTAAAGAGAGATAGATTAGCCGGCGACCCATGAGAGTACAATCTATCGCAGTTAGTGATAAAGCTTAACGTAATAGTATTGTATGATCTCTACGAGGGGCGGGCCGCCACATTGCTTACCTGTAACATAAGCAAAAATGGTAAGCTACAGGCTCAGTAAGTTCAAACATACAAGAAATAGAATTTCTATGAATAGTACTATTTATCATGAATAGTAACATTGACCACTATTTACTATGAATAGTAACTTTGACCATAACACAGTATATCAACAGTACATCAACCACGATGTTAGTACCCTCACAAAACTGTCTTATGCTTAGTTACGGCATAGTTTCAGTTTTAGGTAATTATCTTTAATTATGTTCTGGTTTTGAGCTTAGGTTGGCAGTACCATTTTAGTGCGCATGACTGGGAGTGGTACATTAGTGCTGACCTCCACAGCCTTAATCTCATCATCATAGCCCCGAAGACAAAGTTGTACATGACTGGGAGTGGTACATTAGTGCTGACCTCCACAGCCTTAATCTTGTCATCATAGCCCCGAAGGCAAAGTTTACCTCCCTGTACGGAAGGCTGGTAGACCAAAAGTGGTTTCATCACCGACTTTTTAAAGTTCTAACCCGATGACTTCATATTGCCCCATGGTTAGGAATGGTTCACATTTTAATTTCACATGAGTGAGTTTCATTAACCTCTCTCTAGTGCCCAAAGCACAATTTATTATGTGTCCCATTTCAATAGTGCCCGTAACACATTGCGTCTCTCTCTGTTCTATAATAGTGCCCGTAGCACATATGTACCTAACTTATAGTTAGTATATCAAAGTTAGCAATAATAATGCTACATGTTGCAGACAGGTAAATGTCTGAACTTACCTTATCGTTTTCTTCTCCTTTTCCTTTCTGGATCTTTAATCGCTCTCCATGTGGGTCGATTTTGGGATCCTACAAACAAAACCTTGTCTGTTAATTTCATTTCCATTTATAGCTTTTTATTTTTTTTATTAAAAACCTTGTCTGTTAATTTCATTTCCATTTATAGCTTTTTATTTTTTTTATTAAAAAGCTTAAATAAAACCTATTTATAACTTTTTAGGTTTTATTTATCATTTTTCCTATTTTCCTCAACTTTTGAAAAAATACGATTTTACCCCTGTATTTTGATAAAATTACAATTATGCCCCTGACGAGATTTTTCTCGATCTAGACTACACTTTTGGCTCTCAGGAACTTTTCTGACTCTTTTCTATTCAATACCGGGTTCGTTTCTATTTTATTTCCATTTTTCACCTTCCCGACCCTCGGGAAGCACTATTTCGACCCTTACGTCAGTTTAGTGATTTTCTATCGTTTTGGAGTCTCAAATGGACGTTTTACTAGTATTTAAAACGTTCATCTAGACATTCCCGATTTAGGTCTCCGAGGCTCGGATTTTCTGTACCCGACTCGGACCTCTACTTCGTTTCCCAAAAGCGCCCCCCCCCTCGGGGTCGGTTTTTTTCAGTTTCACTCGCGTTTTACATTTTTAAGGGGACGGGTTACTATTCATGAACCACCCCTTAGGTTTCCCATATTCAATTTTCCTTTAGGGACTCGGGTTTCTGACCCGACCCTAAATTTTTACTCTTGATTCCCTTTTTACCCCAAATGCCATTTTTCGAAATTTCGGCAGTATTTCGGCATAAATTTAAGGTTACTGGTGTTAGGTACGCCTCGAACCATATGTACCTGTCACGTACTATACCAAAGTCCTATTTTATATAAAAGTTTCACAAACTTTTACATAAAAGCTCACACATTTCCAATTTACATTTTGAACCACAATTCACAAAATTCTTTCAATTTTACCCTTAGTTTTAGCCACGGTTTTCATACTCAAAACCTAACCAAAACTTTTCAATCTTTCAACCAAATTTTAGGCTATTAAAAGGCTATTACCCAGCACATTTTCAAGCCATTTTCCATGCATTTTACAACATAATTCTTAGGGTTTTTCAACACTCATAACCCAAGGCCATTTTAGGGAAAAACATACACAACATTTTGTTTCATGCTTTCAACCTCATAACCAACATTTCCATAATTCAATGCATGATTTAAACTATCCAAACATCAAGTTAATCATGCAAAAATGTTCACCAAACCCTAATTACACCACACGACCATTTTAGGGTTATTAGATACTAAAATTTTTCCAAGCTTTCTAACCATGCAAACCATGCTTTCCTTTAATCCAAAACATGATTTAAAGCATTACAACACTCAAACAACAATGAATCCATCATCAAACACTAAGGTAACCCACGGTTTTACCATTGAAAAACCAACCAAAACTCTGTTTTTCTTTAAACAAAATGCATGGTTTTTCTTCTAATCAAACCATGAACAAAACTCAAGCACCAAATCAACCAAATAAATCACAAATTTTCTCATTCTTCAAGCCATCAAACCCACAGATTTTTCAATGAAAAAGCAAGAAAAATTTCAAACCAAAGATGGTTACCTTGCTTTCTTGCTTCCCTTGACTTCAATGAAGAGTTTGCTACCACTTTGGTGAAGAAAATTTGAAGGTTTGGCTTGGTTCTCCTTGGTTGCTCACGGTTGCTCTATGGAATCACTTAGAAAATTTTTTTTTCTCTTTGTTTTGGCTTTGAAAGGCTATGGGTGCCTTTTGTTCCAAATTTGTCGACTTAAGTAACAAAGAAACCAATTAATTTAGCTTCCAACCAATGAGATTTCAAAACATTTCTTGCCATTTCTTTCCACATTTTCACCAAAATAATTTGGCTAATTTTTGGCAAAATCTATGCCTTTAGATCAAAAGCAAATTCAATCTTGGCCATTAATGCCACCAACCACCATTTTAATTGCATTTAATAAATGGCTTTATGATGTCATAAATGTAAAGTAAAAACTTTGACTTTGACTTTATTATTTATATTAATTCGACTACTTTTTGACCGATGTCACTTCGAGCCGAAATTTTCCTGGAATCGCCCCGGTAGGTTCCTGAGGTCTCCTGTGTAGTCGGATCAATTTATACTGCTTCTGTTTGATCAAAATCGATCCTAGAAGTTTTTCATCTTTTAGTGCACCATAATGCATCGGTTAGGGTTTTAAATGCCGTTTTTGGCACCGTTCCAGCCGTTTCAATTCAATGAATTTTATCAACACTGAATTCTTACTCATCAGTATTGTTAGAACATTTTAATACATTCTGAACAATATAAATTTATTTATTTCACTCTTTAAATAGCACAAATTGTTATATACATACATTTGTACATTTTCTTCTGAGAATGCCAGAATTTCCCGGTTGTCACATTGGCGTCTGTTTTATTTGACTCTAGAGCTACACATTCTTTCATTTCATACCAGTTTGTGAATAGGATAGGAAATCCTAAGGACAATATGGGTATGATATTTAGAACTTCACTACCCTCGAGGGAAGTCCTGATGTCCAATTACTGGTTACCGTATGTGCCAATAATTGTGGCAAATAGGGAGTTATTTGCAGAATTGATCTTGATGGAGCTTGCCGACTATGATTTAATACTAGAAATGGATTTCCTACGGAAGTATCAAGCCACGATCGATTGTCAGAAGCGGATGATAAGATTTCAACCTGACCAAGAAGAGGGATTTGAGTACGTCGATACGTCACGTAAATCAAAGAAGATAATGATTAACCCAATGGAAGCAAAGAGGCTGATATCTAGCGGTTGTGCTGAATACTTAGCATGTGTATTGGACGTGACGAGGGAACGAAGCTCTAACCTGAAGACATTCCTATTGTGAAGGAATTCATTGATGTCTTTCTAGAGGAATTACCAGGATTGCCGCCTGAGCGAGAAATTTCCTTTGAGATCGAGCTGATGCCAGGAACTACACCTGTCTCAAAGGCATCGTACTGGATGGCACCGTCAGAGTTAAAAGAGTTGCAGGAGCAGCTGAAGGAACTTCTTGACAAAGGATTTATACACCCGAGCTATTCCTTATGGGGTGCTCCAGTGCTGTTTGTTAAGAAGAAAGATGGATCATTTTGGATGTGCATTGACTACTGAGAATTGAATAAGGTCACTGTCAAGAATAGGTATCCGTTACCTAGAATTGATGACTTGTTAGATCAACTAAAAGGCACAGCAGTATTCTCCAAGATTGATCTGCGATTAGGATATCATTAACTAAAGATCAAGGAGAATGACATCCACAAGACCATATTTCAGACCCGCTACGATCATTACGAATTCCTTGTGATGCCGTTTGGGTTAACAAATGCGCCAACAACCTTTATGGACCTGATGAATCAAGTCTTTAAGGAATATCTGGATAAGTTTGTTATTGTGTTTATCGATGACATTCTTATATATTCGAAGACTCGAGAGGAGTATGAGGAGCATTTGAGGATTATCCTGCAAACGATAAGGAGGCATTAACTCTATGCCAAATTCTCTAAATGTGAATTTTGGTTGGATAGAGTACATTTTCTTGGACATGTGGTTTCTAAGAAAGGAATCGCTGTGGATCCTGCGAAAGTGGAGGCAATCAATGAATGGCCAGCACCTAAGAGTGTGACGGAAATACTAAGTTTCTTAGGTCTAGCCGGCTATTATAAAAGATTTGTTGAAGGATTTGCACGACTTGCCGCACCTATCACAGCACTTACACACAAGGAAAAGAGGTATGAATGGACTGAACAGTGCAAGAAAAGGTTCCAAGAGCTGAAGAAACGACTAACGAGTGCACTAATACTAACACTTCTGACTGAAGGGGCGATGTTCGTGATATACAGCGACGCTTCGAAAATGGGATTAGGAGCCATCCTGATGCAAGACGACAAGGTGATTGCCTATGCCTCGCGTCAATTAAAGGACCATGAGAAGAATTATGCTACGCATGATTTGAAGCTTGTTGCAGTAGTGTTCGCGTTAAAGATCTGGTGACACTATCTATATGGAGCTCAGTGTCAGATTTATACGGACCACCAGAGTCTAAAATATTTCTTCACATAGAAATAGCTAAATATGCGGCAAAGAAGATGGCTAGAGTTGGTAAAGGATTATGATTGTGAAATCCTCTATCACCCAGGAAAAGCCAATCGTGTTGCAGATGCGTTAAGTAGGAAATCTACTCCTCCGCAGCAACTGCCGATTGGAAAACTTCCAAAGCCATTACAGCAGGAAATCAACATGCTGGAGATGGAGCTAACAGTTGGAAAGCTAGCTGCGTTACAACTGGAGTCGATGTATGAAGATATCCGAGAAGCTCAGAAGCGAGATCCGAAGCTAGCAAGTCCGCAGGAAGAAGCGTCTAACAACGGATTAATCCTACATCAGGGGAGAATTCGAGTTCTAGATGATGAAGGATTAAGAAGGTGAATTATGGCAGAAGCTCATGAAACGCCTTAGTACATCCCGGAGCCAATAAGATGTACCAAGATTTGAAGCTGTAATTCTGGTGGAAAGGGATGAAGAAGGATATAGCTGAATTTGTAAGTAGATGTATGACGTGTCAAAAAGTTAAAGCTAAACATCGTCATCCAGGTGGAAAGTTAGAGCCATTGGAGATTCCTGAGTGGAAATGGGAACATATCACAATGGACTTTATGGTAAGACTACTGAAGACCCGAGAGGGCTATGATGCCATTTGGGTTATTGTAGACAGACTGAAAAAAACAACAAGGTTCATTGCAGTAAAAATGACCTTCTCGTTGGAAAAGTTAGCGAGCTTATGTGTTAACAACATAGTCAGGCTACATGGAGTTCCTAAATCCATTGTGTCAGATCGTGATCCATGATTCACTTCGAACTTCTGGACATGTGTACAAGAAGCTATGGGAACAGAAGTGCGACTGAGAACAGCATTTCATCCACAGACAGATGGGCAATCTGAGCGAACCATCCAAACACTAGAAGACGTGCTGCGTGCGTATACAATAGATTTCCCAGGGACCTAGAATGAGAAACTTCCATTGGTAGAGTTTTCGTATAACAACAGCTACCAAGCTTCGATAAGTATGGCACCTTATAAAGCTTTGTATGGAAGGAAGTGTAGATTACCGGTTCACTTGAACGACCTATAAGAAAAATGATTGCATAAGACAGATTTTGTACAAAAGACAGTGGATGCAGTTACAAAAATACAGCAGCAGATGAAGATAGCCCAAAGCCGATAGAAGAGCTATGCGAACAAGAGACGAAGATCCCTAGAGTTCAATGAAAGGGATTTCGTATTCCTAAGAGTTTCACCGATGAAAGGAATAATGCGGTTCGAGAAGAAGGGGAAATTGAGTCCAAGATATATTAGGCCATACGAGATCATCGAAGGCATTGGTAAAGTTGCCTATATATTGGCATTATCTCCAGAAATGTCGACAGTACATAATGTGTTTCACGTGTCGATACTACTGAAGTACATATCGGATCCGTCCCATATGCTGAAACATGAACCGATCCAAATTCAGGAAGACCTGACCTATGCCTGTACAAATTCTGGCATGCGAAGATAAAGTTTTAAGGAATAAAACAATCCCATTAATCAAAGTGCTATGGGGAAATCACAACATTGAAGAGGCTACATGGGAACGCAAAGATGAAATTAGAAATTTGTACCCCCACTTGTTCTAAATTTTCGAGGACGAAAATTCTATAAGGAGGGGTGAATGTGATAACCGAGAATTTTAGATTCTCAGAGTAGGTTAAAATTGTATGTATATAACAATTTTAATGAATAAAATATGAAAAAGTTATGTTTTAATACTGTTATGAATAGCGTAAAAATGTTTTGGCAGTGTTAAAGTGTGTGATTTCGGGAATGGAAAATCTTACAGGACATGATTGGGTAAGACGGTTCAAAAATAGAGCCGAAAACCCTAGAAAATGCATTGAGATGCACGAAAATGATAGAAATTTACTGTAGAGAATTCTGATCAAACGGAAGCAAAATAAGACAAACCGATCGCACCAGAGGCGCCCGGAACCCGCCTACGCGATTTAGGTGAAGTTCCGTTCGGATCGGATTTCGGTCAAAAATTGACCACAAATTAATTAGTGAATTAATATAAATAGTAGGATGACATCACCATGATTATGTCGTAAACCAAAATTACTTTCTTTAATTAGGAAAGTAATTTTGAAAGGTGTATGGTTTAGATTAGGTTACTTTATGATCAATGGCCAAGATCATGCCAAAAAGCCATTGAAAAATTTTAAAAAAATTTTGAAAAAGGCCATTCTGCCACTTGGAAAGGAAGAAGAAAAAAAAATTTTTTGCCCTAAAATCCTTACTTTTTAGTCCTTGAACAGTTAGCAAATTGTTGGAAAAAAATTGCAAAATAGTCCTTGAGTTTTGCCTATAAATAGGCATCAAAATCCATTCAAAAAAAATGGAAAAGTTAGCCAAACTCTTGCCCCTTTTCTTCAGCCCAAATCCGTGGCCTTCTCCCCCCTTGTAAGCGAAAATTTTGTTGAAAATTTCACACCAAACTTAGCTTGCATTGCTATTCCAACATCAAGTCATCAACTAGTTAAGGTAAGCTTCAAAATTGAAGCTTTTCTCTTTGATTTTCCTTAGAAAATCTGTGGGTATGAGAGTATGAAAACAATGAAAAAAAAATTGTTATTTAGTTGATGATGTGATGATGTTGTGATTAGTTTGGTGTTGTAGAGATTAAAGTATGAATTATGGTTTAGAAACAAGCAAAAATTTTGCATGTTTTTCTTGAAAATCCGTGGCATTAGGGGTGTGAAAAATGCATGAGTATTGATGTTTTGGTTTAGTGTTTATTTCATTTAATTATATGTTGAACTAAGCATGAATTGGAATAGGGAAACAAGAAAATTTTGATGTAATTTTCTTGCTAAAACCGTGGGTATGAACACTAAGAAATGGAAAATTTTTAATGTTTAAAAGTGTTGATAAAAATCCTATGAAAGAAAACAAGATTTTCTATGTATTTATGCATGAAAATCCATGGCTATGCTAGGGTTAGAATGCATGTTTTGTTAGGTTTTGATGTTGTTTTATACATTAGAAAACCTAAGAGTGATATGTAGTGATGAAAAATTATTTGGTGTTAATTAACATGTAAACTGAGGCTAGTTTGGGAAAAAAAAAATATATTGTTGTTTGTGTTGATTCCTAAATATTGATTTATGTGGAAAATTTTTATACAAAGTTTGGAAACTTTGTATAAAATAGGCCTCTGGTATAGTACGTGGCAGGTACGAAGGTTCTGAGGCGTACCTAACGCTGGGAAACCTTAAAAAATAAGCAGAAATGCTGTCAAAATTTCTAAAACGGCATAAGGGCATTTCGGGAAACGCAGGGTAAGAATATTGGACTCAGGGAGGAAACCGGGACCCCTCGGTGGATTAGGGTTATAAATGGAAAACCAACCCAAAAGGAATAGTAAACCAACCTTAAAAGATTAAAATGCCTAAAACAGGAAAAAAATTCATGTTAGGGGTAATTTGGGAAACGAGGGAAAAATGTAGGTCGGGATAGGAAACAAAAGCCTTTCGAGGACCTAGGGCCGGGGACGGGATGAAAAACGTTTTAAGAATAGTGAAATGGCCATTTGAGGTTCCGAAACGCTCGAAAAATGAAAAAACGACCCTAGGTGATGGATGAATAGTAACCGAGGACTGGGAAAAATGAAATTGAGATTTTGCATCAATTTAAGCTGTAAAATGATACAGAAGCTTAGGGAATACTATTTTAAAATATTTGGGCTTAGAAAATTTGAGAAAAATAATGGAATGGAATAGTTACGGTCCCGAGACCCGTTAGGGGCAAAATGATCATTTTGACCAAAAATTTTCGAAAGGTTCGGAAAAGGACCCTAAAAGACCTAGAATAACTTAGATAAAATTATAGGATCCAAAATAGAGATTTTAAAGTTAAAATCTAGAGTTTAAGTAGTACACGGCATGTACAGTGAAACACGGCCGTGTAGAATAGAACCGAGAGAAACACGGTTAGGGACACGGGCATGTTGCAAACCGTGTATCACATAAAGATTTGAATGTTGGGTAGTATTTATCACATAATAAATATATTTAGAGTGATAATCAATGAAGGGTATTAACAGACAATATTATGTCTGTAGGAACCCAATTTAAAGATAAAACTGCGGAAGAGTTCCGGAAGTGGACGTTATCGTAGTATTGGTAAGTTCAAGTATGTTCGTGTCTGCAACATGAAATACTATGTTGATTTATTCTGTACTAGATGTACACTAGATGTAAAGTCTTATAGACATTTGGGGATTAGTTAAAATAACATATCCCAGATAATGAGAATGAGTAAGACCTACGGGCAATGGAGGATAGTGACCTTGAGGTGATGATTAATATCACTTGGTCAAGACTATAAATTGAAAGATGGTAATAAAACCATTAAGGTGTACTGTCCCTCCAACATAGTGGTGGAGGTTTTTCTCAGATCCTATGAGGAAATCAGGGCTGTGGAAGCCGATGTTCTAAGGACCCTCTTAGTCAGCGCGCTAATAATCATCGGTACTGCCATAAACAGAGCTCTAAACTAGAAATCAAATAGAGAATGAACAATCAATAAAATGATAAAAATCATAATTGAGCATAACTGAAGTACGTTAGGTATAGTGATTTCGGTTAGGGTTTGTGAATAGTAATTGGTTAGGCTGATGGGAATAGTATCCAGTTATAGTAATGTGAATAGTTACCCGTTACGGTAAAATGAATAGTAACTAGTTAGGGTAACTGTTACTATTTATCGATCAAAGGTCAAAGTTACTATTCATAAAAAATTGAGTTTTCAATGTTTTTGAATCCGTATGATTCTTCTATTCATCATGAATAGTACTATTTATAGAAAATTGAGTTTTCAATATTTTTGAATCCGTATGATTCTTACTAAGTATGTTTGAACTTACTGAGCCTGTTAGCTCATCAATTTGTTCATGTTGCATGTAAGAAACCTGTCCAGTAAATTTCTGGATTATGGTAGGATGCGAACGTGTCAAGGGGATAGGGAACTCACTGTGGACTTAGTCCTGCCATAAGTTTTCTGCTGAGTTTTTTAAGTTAAAGAATTAAAGAGAATGTGTTTGGAAACAAAATATACAGTACATATATATCTATTATATGTTATATATTATGTTGTACTTTATTAAGACATATGAAAGTTAGCTTATTACATGGATTTCTTACTTAGTTTTCTTAAGAGAAAGTATGTATTAAAGAAAAAAAAATTATGGGTGAAATTTTAGGCCCTGATAATTAAGTATTGTGAGAAAAAGAATTTAAAACTGACGACCCAGATTCGGCACACGAGCCGTCTTGGTCAGCCTTAGAGGCGATTCATGATGGTTTTGGGTGGTTGGAATCAGGGGGCGTCACAAGGATGGTGGACAAAATTCTCTCTGGTTGAATTCAGATTTTGTTTTGGATAATAGATAACACAATTATTCGAACTCCAAATAAAGTTGCCATGATTTTATTTCAGATTGGATTGGAGTTGTAGAAAATTATCCATGAGAACAAGAATTTGAAATACAACTGTTTTATGGATTTTAAAATTTGAAATTTGAAATTTGAAATTTGAAATTCGAATTTGAAATTTGAATTTGAAATTTAAATTTCAAATTCGAATTATTTGAAATTTGAAATTTGAATTTGAAATTTAAATTTGAAATTTGAAATTCAAATTTTGAATCACAGTCCAAGTAGGATTCGAATTTCTTGTGGTAAATCCACAAGGAATGAAATTCGAATTTGAGTTGGATATGGAGAGGAAAATCTTGTTTTAATCCTACTTGAATTTTTCATCCAAATCCTAACAAACTTGGTCAAAAATTTTGAGGATTATCCTCATGGAATTTTCATATTTTTTGTGGATAAGGTTCGAGGAAAAATTCAAGTTTCAATCCCAGTTGAATTTGGATTCTCTCCTCCCTAATTATGACCGAAATTTTTGAAGGATTGTCCTAGGAGATTTTCGGTTATTTTGGATAAGGATGAGATAAAATTCAAGCTTGAAAATCCTAGTGGAATTTTGATTATCTCCCTATTATTTATGGTAGAAAATTTGGAGGAGATCTCAAGATAGATTTTCAGATTTTTGGTTGGATAATGATAAGATAAAATTCTAGTTAAAATCCTGTTTGAATTTTGAACACAAAATCTAGAGAAAGTGGCCGAATTTTTTAGTGGGATTTGGCCTTCATAATTTCGGATTTTGTGAGTGGATAAGGGAGAAAATCTTCTCCTAATCCAATTCGAATTCAGAGGATCACCTCATGCAAGTCTATAAATAGAGGTCTTGCCACTCCAGTTCCCTTAGACCATAGACTCTTAGGTGAGCAGGCTTATTGTTGCACAACTCATCGTGACAATAAGTTCTTTAGAGATTTGGGTGGTCAGAAGAAAACTAGCAGTGCTAGCATACCGATCGAGGTTCAGAGTGCCCACACACTCAGCCATTCAGGAATTGGAGAATAATAGAGAAGGCTAGTTGGTTGAAGCCCTCCGATCCTTCTCTTCCTGCAGATTGGCATCCTTGAGGTATGAGTTTAAATTGTTGTTGGTTTATTGTATATGGCATCATGAGATATTTAACGATCTTGAAAAATTTTTATTGTTCTGCTGCACCACTCTGATACGTTTTTACAGATTTATTTCCTACAATCTGCGTTTATGTTCTGGTTTCAAGCTCATTTTGGCCTTGTACCGTAATATGTGCGCTGACTGTGAGGGTCCTTGGGGGCAACCCTGAGACTAATCCTCCCTATTCCATCATCACCCGAAGCGGTCATTGTGTCCTCGAAGGACCTGTAAACCTCCACCTTACTATTGGAGGCCGGTACGCCAAACATAGTTTCATTACCATCTTTTAATTATAGTTCTGACTGGGTGGCATTAATCATCACCTCAAAGTCAGGAACCTTTATTGGCCGTAGGTCTTACATATTCTTTCTTTTAAGGGTGTGTATTAAATTTAATCACACTCTTTCCATAGTGTACCTACAGTACACTTCTCACTTTATCATCTCTCTGGGTGTGTTAGTCTAGCTATACCCAGTGCCCATAGGATTTAACAGCTAATGTACAATTAGTATATAATTAAATATCATAGTATTTCATGTTGCAGACATGATAATGCTTGAACTTACCACAATTGCGATAATGTCCAACTTTGGAAATCCTCCACAGTTTTGTTATCTTCTCTAGTTTGGGTCCCTACAGGTAGAGTATTGTCTGTTAATACCCATCATCAATTATCACTTTGGATATATTCATTTTGTTATTAACTTTACAATACATTTCATCTCTTTATGTGGTACACGGCTTGATACATGCCCTTGTCCAAGCCCGTGTACCTCTCACGTTTCCACTACACACCCATGTTTAAATTTACACGTCCGTGTACTTATAAATTTTAGATTTTTAACTTTAAAATCTTAATTATGGCCTCTAGAATCTTATTTAAGACTTCTAGATCCTTAACGGTTCTTTCTGAGCCTTTCGAAAATTTTTAGTCAAAATGACCCTTTTACCCCTAACGGGTTTCGGGACCGTAACATTTCTATTCTACCATTTTTCTGGGATTTTCTATCCTATATATCATAAAATAATATTTCTTAAGTTTTGATATATTTTTACAGCATTATTTGCTGTAAAATCAGTAACTATTCCTTACCTGACCCTTAGGATACTATTCATCTGACACTCAGGGTCGTTCCTCATTTTTCTAGCATTTCGGAGCCTCAAATGGGTATTTCACTACTCTTAAAATGTTTCTCATCCCGTTCTTGAGCCTTGGCTCCTGAAGGGCCCGGGTTTTCTATCCCATCCATAAATTTTCCCCCTCGTTTCCTAAAATACCCTTAACGTCAATTTTTCTCGTTCTTGACATTTTAGACATTGGAGGTTCGTTTTACTCTTCCTCTTGGGTTTCGTTTTCCATTACCAACTCTAACATACCGAGGGGTCTCGGTTTCCTTTCCGAGCCTATACTTTTACTCCTCGTTTCCCAAAATTCCCTTATGCCGTTTTAAAAATTTCGGCAGCATTTTCGCTTATATTTTTAGGTTTTCCTGGCGTTAGGTACACCTCAAAACCTTAGTACCTATCACGTACTATACCAGAGACATATTTTACGTAAATTTTCCAAACTTTATATAAAATTTTTTCCACATTATCCAACATTTCATTCACAACACAATTTCATCAATTTTCCACAATCATGGCCATGGTTTTCACATGGAAATCAACACCAAGAATTTTTATCACAATGCTCATTTATCACCATTCATTGTTAGGGTTTCTAACGTACAACTCAACATTAAAAACTTAAGAAATTTTCATTCCAATCTTGCCTTTAGATGCCATGGTTTCATGTTCAAAACCCTTAGGAAAATTTTTCCTCAATCTTATAATCATTAATTAACCATTTCCTCATCATTTCCATCACAAAATTTTTCTCATTTTCTCATGTATATTGGCAATGGGTTTGGTATGAAACATGCATCAAAATTTGCTTGTTTCAAAATTCTAAAACATGCTTTGATCAATATATCACCAAGCCAACATAAACACTAAAATAATTCATCAAATTTTCAACATTTTTCCACACCAATAAGCCATAGTTTTCATGAAGAAAATCAATGAAAAATGCTTCAAAATAGTGGCTCACCTTATCAATTTGATCCCTTGCTACTTAGTGTGAGTTTGGAAGCTAGTTTTGTGAAGAATTTGTGGTAAAATTTTGCTTGGAAAGGGGGAATGGTACACGGCCTTAGAGGGGCAGAATTTGGCTGCATTTTTCTGATTTTTAAAGTGGATTTTCTTCACCTATTTATAGCTAAAAGGGTGGAAGACCATTTAGCAATTTTTCCCAACAATTAGGAAATTGTTTTAGGGACTTTTTAGCAAACTTTTAGGGGTTAAAATAAAATTTTTTTGCTGATTTTTTTCCTTCCTTTGGCCGACCACTTTTTCTCCCATTTTTCCAAAATTTTTTCATGCCATTTTGGCTAAAACTTGGCCCTTGATCCAAGATTTCCTTTAATCCTAGTCATTAATGCTACCAACTTCCTTAACAAGCCTTAAATAACCATGTATTACATATATTAACCATTTCCATATTTATGATGTCACACATGACATCAACAAATTAATTCATATATTAATTCATGGTCAAAGTTTAACCAAAAATTAAACCAAACGGAAATCTATCAAAATCGCGTAGGCAGGTTTCTAATGCATCTGGTGTGATCGGTTTGCCTTATTTTGCTTCTGTTTGACCATAATTCATTACCGTAAATTTTCGTCTTCTGGTGTACTTCAGTGCACTTTCCATGGTTTTTGGCTCCGTTTTTGGGCCGTCTCACCCGTTTCTATTCAGGAAGATTTTCTATCTCTGAACTTACACTCTTTAACATTGTTAGAACATTTTTATCGCATTCTAACTAGTATTAAAACACAACTTTTTCACATTTTATACATTAAAATTATTATATACATATAATTTTAAATTTTTCCCAGAATCTCAAAATTCCTGGTTATCATAGAGATGAACATGAAAGTTGTCCATCTCATCGAGGCCTTAAAATATCATGTTCACCAATTTTACAAATTTGATCTTTTTAAGCAAGTTGTGATCGGTTTTCAAAAGAGGTTCAAAAACCACATTTTCGACTTAACACCAAAGAGTGTTCTTTCAAAATGAGACAAAGGATTTAAGAGAATGACCACACCTTCCAATGGGGTGTTAAGAGGATTGTTTTAAAAAGTATGTGTTTCTCAAAATGAAAATAAGCTTGCGAACAGTTTTCAAAATTGGTAGGATAGTAAAGGTACCTTGATTACCTTAAATGGCCGATTAGTTAACTAGTCAAATTGCTAGTGTTACCAAGAGAGAGAGAGAGACGTTAATTGATTTATTAAGCAAATAAATCAATTAAGCACAATTACAAGATAGTTAAATGAACTCTTCAAAAAGAGAACAGTTTAATACCGATGGTAATTGGTAACATGTGTCGATAGATGCTTTAGTCACTAACGATATTAGTGACTCAAAAATAAGTGTTTGTGGAATGCATTATGATGATAGGTAGATACCTATATTACGATAAGGCGAAGTACAAATTGCCTGCAGATCAGGTAAGTACAACTCCACCTGCAGCATGAATGAAAATGATTTTAAATAGTTATTTTTACGATGAGAATGTTTTTATTCCTTAATCATGTATGATTAATGAATAACATGATAACGATGTTTCAGTCAGCTGTTACGATAAGCATGCTTTATTCTTTTATCATGTATGATTATTGAATAACAAGATATAGTTCATGACATGATGATAGTAATTCATGATCTCAATAATTAGGTAATTAAGAAGTGAGTCAAGACTCGTTAAGTGTGTCGTACTGGTCTCCCAAGCTAAAAGAGGTTTTTCAGTTTAAGTATGATGAGTCAAGGCTCAAAAGAAAGTTTGTGGTCTTGGTGAATCCGTAGATCCGCATGCATTCAGTACTGACACACGGGCCCTCAGACAAGTAAAGAAAGATAAAGCATAATTGAGCATAATCGGTTCATACATGATACACGATATGCATTAGAGTTGTATGATACATGTTATCCTTCTAAGTTATGATATATGTTTCTAAGTATGATATGTGTTTTTAAATGATAGTTTTGCGGGTTAAATGTTATACTTGCTAAGCATAAAGCTCATCATGTATGTTCATGCTTTAGGTAAGAAACCTACGGGCTAGATTCCGATGGATGATGATGGCTGCAGGTATGAAGTAAGGATTGGGTATGATGTTAGGAAATACCCTAAGCATTAGAGACATTTTGATGTATTTATTTTGAACTGGATAATAAAATTATATAAAGAGGTTATTCATTACATTGCTGTATGTCCTCCATTTATTTACATGTTAAAGTAAATGTAAGCAAATATGGCTCCCTGACTGCTTGTGTTAAAACTATTAAAACGTTGCATGCAATGGACTTTTTTGTAGGCGAGAAGACAATATTCTAAAGTAAGCGGTCTAAATTAAGGTCTGTAGTCTATGGGGTTAAACCGAGCATCTAACTCATGTTAAGACTATTATGTTGCCTAAAGCCATAGTGGGGTGGTTTGTCTTGACTGTTTGGAGCATAAACTCCCAAGTAGAGACATAGATATGTTGCTTGGTGGTGACATATTAGACCGGGACTAAAGCGTGATTGATCTAAGTGGTCCACTATGAGTGGATCGATATGCTTTTGACATTCATTGTGCAGTAACCTTAATCCTAAGTAAATGAACAGCTTCATGTATATGACTTGTATCCTTTGATGTTCCAATGGCTAAAGTGTCTCAGAGGTAGTAAGCTTATAGACCGGTTCATTGGGTGCATAACTTGTATACGATGAAGGGTTTGTTTACAGATATCAGAATAACAGATCTAATAAGGAGATAAGGGTATCCTCTTAAAGGTATTATACTGGATGTGAAAATGGATAAGGCCTTAGGTCGTCTGCTGGGTAGATGACTTCTTATTCACATATGGTGAATAATCATTTTCTTATTTGGAAGTATAATGGAACTTTAAGATAGCCTGATCAGTAGGATTAAATGGACTTTGACCTAAGGCTGATCATGGATATCATGTGAGGGTTCTGCATACATGACAAGGTCATTGGACGATAGCTTGTCACAGGCTTACGTAATACGGTATATAATTGAGAGTTCAGTTTCAGGTTTATAGTGGTATGACTCTAAAATTAGTGATCATATGATTGAGTTGTTCAATAAAGAATGATAATCATATAGATTCGCGAGAGCCCGATTATATATGTCCAATTGGTCCCTCTACTAGCTCCACATAATTCCTTAATGTTTGGCAAATTGATTTGTGTATGCTATTGGCTAGTTGATTATGCATGGATGGTGTTGACATAGGATTAGGATAGTGGACAAGATTCTCTCTGGTTGAATTCAGATTTTGTTTTGGATAATAGAGTACACAATTATTCGAACTCCAAATAAAGTTGCCATGATTTTATTTGAGATTAGATTGGAGTTATAGAAAATTATCCATAAGAACAAAAATTTGAAATACAACTGTTTTATGGATTTTGAAATTTGAATTTTGAATTTTGAATTTGAAATTTGAATTTGAAATTTGAATTTGAAATTTGAAATTCAAATATTGAATCACAGTCCAAGTAGGATTCAAATTTTTTGTGGTAAATCCACAAGGATGAAATTCGAATTTGAGTTGGATATGGAGAGGAAAATCTTGTTTGAATCCTACTTAAATTTTGAATCCAAAGCCAGATCGGGATGGTGTTCAAAACTCTGTCTAAAGATTTTGTGGGGTTTAAGGCAGCATACAATCTGGCGATAAGGGAGTTAGGACTAACCGAGCTCATGAAGTAACTCCAAGCTTATGAGCAGATGATCAGGGATGGGGATGCGGTCCAACCCAAAAGAGAGGATAATTTAGCGGAATCTTCCAAACCCTCACAGAAGAGGAAGAGGCCAAATCAGAAGCAAGTGGCTTCCAGTTCTTCTAATCCTCCTGTCTCGGATGGGAAGAAGAAGAAGAAGAACAAGAAGCCCAAGGACCCTAAAAAGTCTAAGTGCTTCTACTGTAGGAAGGTAGGTCACTTCAAGAAGGCTTGTTGGGAATTCCTAGCTGCCAAGGGCAAGGAAGGTAAGGAACTCCACTACTTAGAAGTGTGTTTGGGGGAAGAATCGAAAGACACTTGGGTCATTGATTCAGGCACCACTAATTATGTTTGTGTTTCTATGCAGGGGTTCGTGGAAATGAGAAGTCTACATGATAGGAGCCTCTCATTGTGGACTGGAGATGGTAGCTTGATGGTGGCTGAGGCAGTGAGAGATATTTACCTTTATTTTGATGAATTTAGGTTTATTTTATTAAAAGACTGTTTTTATGTTCCTAATTTTAGGAGGAACCTTATATCGGTAGCTTGTTTAATAAAGGATTCTTTTTCAGTTTCTTTTAGTAAAAGAGTTGATATTCATAGAAATAAGTTTATTATCTATTCTGGATGGATGGATGGAAACCTATATTTGATCAAACCAAAGATGTACTCACTGCTTGACACCGAATTAATAGATAACTCTAAAAGGTTGAAAGTTTCTCACTCTAACAAGGCATATCTTTGGCATTTAAGACTTGGTCATATTAATCAAGATATGATTCAAAGATTGATGAAAGATAGTCCTCTAGAATCTCTGGAGGAGGTACATCTTCCTCAATGTAAGTCTTGTCTTGAGGGAAAGATGACTAAGAGGTCTTTTGGAGTTAAGGGTACTAGGGCACAGGGGCTCTTAGAAATTGTGTACACTGACGTATGTGGCCCCATGAACGTCACAGCATGAGGAGGGTTCAAGTATTATGTCTCCTTTATAGACGATTACTCGAGGTATGGATATGTGTATCTGATGCACCGCAAGAGCGAAACCTTTGACAAGTTAAAAGAGTATCATGCGGAAGTGGAAAAGCAATTGGATAAATCCATAAAGACACTTCGATCTGATCGAGGTGGTGAATACCTCTCCGACGAATTTCTAGGACATCTTATAGAGAATGGGATATTTTCCCAGTTGACTACACCTGGTACTCCACAACAGAATGGTGTAACCGAAAGGAGAAACAGGACCTTATTGGATATGGTACGGTCCATGATGAGTTATTCAACGCTGCCGTTATCATTTGGGGATATGCTTTACAAATGGCGTGCTATATTCTGAACCAGTTTCCAAGCAAGTCAATTCCCAGGACTCCGTATGAATTGTGGCGTGGCAGGAAGCCCTCCCATGGACATATGAGAATATGGGGCTGCCCGGCACATGTACTAGATAGGGATACGAAGAAGTTGGAACCAAGATCAGAATTGTGCATGTTTGTAGGGTATCTAAAGGGAACTAAGGGAGGTCTGTTCTATAACCCGAAGGAACAAAAAGTTATTATTTCAACCCATGCGACATTCTTGGAGGAAAGTCACATGAATGACTTTAAGTCTCGAAGCAAAGCGGTGCTAGAGGAGTTATCGGGTGAAAGAACTGCTCCATAGGTTTCGGTCTTGGATGCAAGTCTAAGTTCCAGTGAAAGACCTATAGACGATCAATAATTTAGGGTGCCTCGACATAGTGGGAGGGTTTTGAAGAAACCTAATTTCTTCATGTATGATGCTGAAGTATATTAGGCCGAGGCTTATGAGCATGAGGATGATCCAGTCACCTATGATGAAGCTATAAATGATGTTGATTCTAAATCTTGGAAACAGGCTATGAACAATGAGATGGATTCTATGAAATCCAACTCTGTTTGGGAACTTGTAGATTTGTTGGATGGGATAAAACCCATTGGATGTAAATGGGTCTACAAAAGAAAGAAGGATGTGGAAGGGAGAGTGGAAACTTTCAAAGCTAGACTAGTTGTAAAGGGGTACACGTAAAAGGATGGAATCGATTATGATGAAACCTTTTCACCTGTTGCTACGCTGAAGTCTATCCGTATTCTTCTGTCCGTTGCTGTGGCTCTCGATTACGAGATCTAGCAAATGGATGTCAAGACAGCATTCTTGAATGGCCATCTTGAGGAAAGTATCTACTTGATACAGCCCGAAGGGTTCATGGCAAAAGGCCAAGAAAGAAAAGTTTACAAGTTGCTTAGATCCATTTATAGATTAAAGCAAGCATCTCGCTTATGGAACCAGAGATTTGATCAAGCGTTCAAGACTTTCAGTTTTGAGTAGAACGTTGATGAACCCTGTGTTTATAAACGTATTAAGGATGGAAAAATGGTCTTTCTAATACTCTATGTCGATGATATACTGCTCATTGGGAATGATGTAGGGAACTTATCATTGGTCAAGCTTTGGCTACACCAATAGTTTGACATGAAGGACTTGGGAGAAGCTAATTATGTTATAGGAATTTGTCTCTTCAGAGATCGAATGAACAAAATGATAACGTTATCCCAAGCTTCATACATAGATAAAATAATTGATAAATATGCAATGCAAGAGGCAAAGAAAGGTTCATAACCTTCCATTGCCAGTCTAATTCTTTCATTGGATAACTGTCCCAAGACATCGAAAGAAAGAGAGCGTATGAGTAAGGTCCCTTATGCATCCGCTATGGGTAGCCTTATGTATGCTGTGCTTTGCACTTGTCCGGACATAAGTTTTGCAGTAGGTATGGTGAGTCGATATCAAGCGAATCCTGGAACCAAGCACTGATAAGCAGTAAAGCATATACTCAAGTATCTTAAGAGAACAAGGGATTATATGCTGGTGTATTCTGGAGGGGACCTAACACCCATAGGATACACGGACTCAGACTTCCAGACTTGCAAGGATTCGAGGAAATCGACATCAGGATTAGTGTTCTTGCTCGGAGGAGGCACCATTGTATGGAGGAGCGTGAAGTAGGGCTGCACAGCTGACTCTATTATGGAGACTGAGTATTTGGCTGCGGTTGAGGCATCTAAAGAAGCGGTTTGGCTCCGCAAGTTCTTTAGAGACCTTAAGGTCATTATGGGAGTTGACAAACTTATCACACTTTACTGTGATAACACTAGGGCTATTGCCAACACAAGGGAATCTCGGCACTACAAGAGGACCAAGCACATAGATCGGAGATATCACATTATAAGAGGGCACACGGAGATAGGACAAGTAGATGTACGTAAGATCGCATCGAAGGACAATATTGCCAATCCCTTTACTAAGACTTTGGTGACTAGAAGCTTTAAGAGGCATGTAAAGGCGATGGGGATGCGTAACATGGCATATCCACTGGCTTAGGGCAAGTGGGAGATTGTTAGGAAATGCCCTAACCATTAGAGACATTTTGATGTATTTATTTTGAACTGGATAGTAAAATTATATAAATAGGTTATTTATACATTGTTGTGTGTCTTCAATTTATTTACATATTAAAGTAAATGTAAACAAATATGGCTCCCTAACTGCTTGTGTTAAAACTGTTAGAACGTTGCATGTAATGGACTTTTTTGTATGCGAGAGGACAATGTTCTAAAATAAGTGGTATAAATTAAGGTCTGTAGTCTATAGGGTTAGACCGAGCATCTAACTCATGTTAAGACTATTATGTTGTCTAAAGCCATGGTGGTGACAGTTTGTATTGACTATCTGGAGCTGGACTCCCAAGTGGAGACATAGATATGTTGCTTGGTGGTGACATATTAGACCAGGACTAAAGCGTGATTGATCTATGTAGTCCGCTATGAGTGGATCGATCTGCTTTTGACTTTCATTGTGCAGTAACCTTAATCCTGAGTGAATGAACAGCTTCATGTATATGACTTGTGTACTTTGATGTTCCAATGGCTAAAGCATGTCAGAGGTAGTAACCTTATAGACCGGTTCATTAGGTGCATGACTTGTATACGATGAAGGGTTTGTTTGCAAATATCGGAATCATAGCTCTAATAAGGAGTTAAGGGTATCCTCTCAAAGGCATTATATTGGATGTGAAAATGGACAAGGCCTTGGGTCGTCTGCTGGGCAGATGACTTCTTATTCACATATGGTGAATGATCATTTTCTTATTCGGAAGTATAATGGAACTTTAAGATAGCCTGATCAGTAGGATTAAATGGACTTTGACCTAAGGCTGATCATGGATATCATATGAAGGTTCTGCATACATGACAAGGTCATTGGACGATAGCTTGTCAAAGGCTTACGTAATACGATATATAATTGAGAGTTCAGTTTCAGGTTTATAGTGGTATGACTCTAAAATTAGTGATCATATGATTGAGTTGTTTGGTAAAGAATGATGATCATATGGATTCGTGGGAGCCTGATTATATATGTCCAATTGGTCCCTCTACTAGCTCCACATAATTCCTTAACGTTTGGCAAATTGATTTATGTATCCTATAGGCTAGTTGATTATGCATGGATGGTGTTGACATAGGATTAGGATAGTGGACAAGATTCTCTCCGATTGAATTCAGATTTTGTTTTGGATAATAGAGTACACAATTATTCGAACTCTAAATAAAGTTGTCATGATTTTATTTGAGATTAGATTGGAAAATTATCCATGAAAACAAGAATTTGAAATACAATTGTTTTGTGGATTTTGAAATTTGAAATTTGAATTTTGAAATTTGAAATTTGAAATTGGAATTTGAAATAATTTGAAATTTGAATTTGAAATTTAAATTTGAAATTTGAAATTTGAAATTTGAATTTAAAATTTGAATTTGAAATTTGAAATTCAAATTTTGAATCACAGTCAAAGTAGGATTCGAATTTTTTTGTGGTAAATTCACAAGGATGAAATTCGAATTTGAGTTAGATATGGAGAGGAAAATCTTGTTTGAATCCTACTTGAATTTTGAATCCAAATCCTAACAAACTTGGTCAAAAATTTTGAGGAAAATCCTCATGGAATTTTTGGATTTTTTGTGGATAAGGTTCAGGAAAAAATTCAAGTTTCAATCCCAGTTGAATTTGGATTCTCTCCTCCCTGATTATGGCCGAAATTTTGAAGGAATATCCTTGGAGATTTTCGATTATTTTGGATAAGGACGAGATAAAATTCAAGCTTGAAAATCCTAGTGGAATTTTGATTCTCTCCCTGTTATTTGTGGCCAAAAATTTGGAGGAAATCTCAAGATAGATTTTCACATTTTTTGGTTGGATAATTATGAGATAAAATTCTAGTTAAAATCCTGTTTGAATTTTGAACACAAAATCTAGAGAATGGCTGAATTCTTTTGGTGGATTTTGGCTTGAAAATTTTAGATTTTGTGTTGTGGATAAGGGGGGGAATCTTCTCCTAATCCAATTGGAATTCAGAGGATCACCTCATGCAAGTTTATAAATCGAGGTCCTACCACTCCAGTTCTCTCAGACCACAGACTCTCAGGTGAGCAGGCTTATTGTTGCATAACTCACCGTGACAATAAGTTCTTTAGAGATCTGGGTGGTCGGAAGAAGACTAGCAGTGCTAGCATACCGATCAAGGTTCAGAGTGCCTACACGCTCAGCCATTCGGGAATTGGAGAATAGTAGAGAAGGCTAGTTAGTTGAAGTCCTCTGGACACTCTCCTCCTGCAGATTGGCGTCCTTGAGGTATGACTTTAAATTATTGTTGGTTTATTGTATATGGCATCATGAGATATTTAACAATCTTGAAAAATTTTTATTGTTTCGCTATGCCACTCTGATATGTTTTTAACGATTTATTTCCTACATATGGATATCACCACAAGTTCTGCTTCCGCATGATGTTAAGTAACCCTTTTTATTTTGAGAACCAAACTTATATTAAGTAATGACCTGTTTTGTATTTCTTGAGTATGTATGTATGTTTGACCTTAAGTTGTATTAAAACCCATATGTGTTCGTAAAGTATATTTAAGTAGGTATGGCTATAGTAAAGCCTATGAAAAATAATTCCCGTGAAAATTATGATATTGAAGTATGATTGTTTTAGCACATGTTCAAGTAAGTTTAAGTAAAGTAAGTTAAGTGAGTAGCAACGATCATGCCACTAGGGCGGGTTAAAGTCAGGGTCACCACAAGGTCAAAAGATAATATTATAGATCCATTGACCAAAGGTTTGAATAGAGATTAAGTTGAGAAAACATCGAGAGGAATGGGACTAAAGCCTATGGAAAAATAGGTTGAAGCATTGGAAACCCAACCTAGTTGACTAGAGATCTCAAGATCTAGGTTCAATGGGACAACTAAATTATGTAGACCAGCTTAGTTCACTGTGGGGGTTACCCTAACCTATTCCTATGATAAAAACAATGAAACTCGCACGAAAAGAGGTTAAACATTTGTTCATTTTTAATGATTCATATGCTTTGGATGCATAAGGAATGTGAATAGAGTATATGGGTTACTTTCCTATTAGAAATCACCTATATGAGAGAGAAGTGGGGCTGCTTCAAAAGAGAATTTTAAAGGCTCAATTTTTTAGAAACTCTTACAGAACTAGGCAGATGTTCATGGCCAAAACGTACATAACCATAAGAACTAAACTATGCTAGGAAGATATCTGTGTGAGATATGTTATCGTTTATACAAATAACAGAATAGTTCAAAGACATCACGTCTACTGGTTAGTCAGTAAAGTAAATATAATCTTACAAGGAAAGGTTTAAGGGTTAATGCTTACCTATCCTATGTAGGTATCGACTGTAGAACTTTATCACTATGTTGAGTCTGTGTTTTCTCATTGTCGTTCAATTTTCATTCACGTGGGGAATTGTTGGCAAAATGGCTTATTTAAGCCATGTTAAAGACCCATTTTAAGGCCAATTTTGAATGAGGCCCAATTAGAGTTTAGACCGGATCTTGATGGATTTAAGTTTTCCATTGCGAGGAGATCAAAATTGGATATTCACACATTGAAAATGGTATTTGGGTGAAAGAGAAATCGATGTTTCAAATGTGCTACTTGAAATGGTAGAAATTGTAAAAATCTCACATTGGCTAGAAATGAAGCTATGGTGGTGTATATAAGTGATTACACTTTAAGGCCTAGGTAAGCATGTATACTTAAGAGGCTCTCTCGTGTGTAGGGGGTGCAAATCATGGACCTGGCGAGTTGGGGGCCTAATGTGTATGCCCGTGACCTGCGAACATGAATGCCAGACCATAAAGCCTACTTCATGCAGGCTTTGTTTTGCATTTTTTTTTTTTGGTCCAAGAAAAGCCCAAGATCATCTATATTCTCCTTTAACTGAATTTGGCTTGGTTAAGGAGCTTAATTGGAGAAATAATGGAGTTTAATGAAGTCTATCATGAATATGCATGAATATGAGAGTTTTTTTTTTTCTTGAGAATGCAAAAGACTTCGGTTTTTCACCTTGGAAAATCCAAATCTAAACTTGGAAATGGCCAAGTGCAACTTAAGAAATAAAACTCATGAACTGAAAGGTTAATTTTGGTTTAATGATGATTAATTTCATTAATTCGTATATGTAACATCCAATTTTTCTAGCCTATATAAAGGCCGTTCTCCACATGAACAAGGACACAATACAAACACATAAAGTGCTAGCTTTCTTTCTTTTGCTCTCGTGTTTTCTTTGCAGTCATTGAAGTCGTTTTGGTGATAGAGGAAAAGTGTAAGTTTGAGTTCGGTGTGACGATTCTTATACTATTTTGTGGTCCCGTCATTATCGTTGTATCATGGAAAACAAACGTCCTACGTATCCTCAAGCATTCTTGGAGGGGACAAATCTATTTTAAAGAGAGCGTGTTTCACATGCCTTGACATCATCCTTATTATTTTATTTACCTTATTCAGTTAAATGTTGAATTCATGTTGTAACATTTTATTATAACAAGTTGAATTATTATATTGTTCTTCTTTGTATTTTCTATATTTGCCTAATAGTTCTAAGGTTCCAATGGATCCTAATTATGGATTTTAAATTTATTTTTTTCTTAGATTAATTGTTAATTGTTAGTTATTGTGTACCCTATTACATTAATGCTCCAATTAATTTGGCCAATCATTAGGAGATATCATTGGACTTCATTGAAATTGGAAAATGGATTTTTGGTCTTGATCAATAACAGGGTAGCAATTGTAATTTGAAATAGGAATATATCCTTAATGCAATTATAGTCATTTTGAGTGCTTTAACTTAATGAATTTATGTTAATTAGCTCCTCATAGAAATATAGGGGTTTTAATTAGCAAAGATGAACTTATTAGTTTATCAAATGAGCCTTTTAGGCAATTTTGCGCATTCACCTAATAATTCCACTAATTAATGTTAATCAATGAGATGCTAAATTTAATGCAATTGAAATTAATTAAGAAAAATTAGATCCCTACATAGGAAAAATAGGTAATTTATGCAACGAAATTTTAAAAATTTAATATGGATTGTATTAACTTGAGTTTCTATGTATAATAAATTATTCTAAAATCTACATACATTGGAGGAAAAGATCTATAGGAACACTAAAGAAGGTCAATAAGAAAGCTTCAACCAACTAACTTTCTTCATTATACTCCAATTCTTGGATGGTGGAGTGTGTAGGCACTAGGTCTTTTAATCTATATTCGGTGTGGTGCTTTTTCTCTTTCCAATCATCTAAAGCTTTTAGAACTTATCATTATTAATAAGAGAATAATAATAAGCTCTCTTATCATTGAATCTGCGGTCTAACCAAAACAGAAGCTCTAGACTCTTGTTTATATAAATGGACTAAGTGGTATTTGAATTTGAGTAGGATACTTGAGAAAGATTTTCTCCATCCTCCCTCTTTTAAATTTTTGTTTTTTCTATCCCTGGGAGACACTAAAGAAACGCCCATCATAGATAAATGAGATCCAAATTTGATTCAAATTCCAATATCTAATTATTTTGAAATTTAAAATTTTATTTATGTAGATAATATTCCATAAATCCAATTTTAATTCAAATAAAATCATGTAACTTAGTTTGAATAAAACAATTATGTAATAATTATCTAAATAAAATCAAAAAAAGAAAAAAAATTTTCCTTGCCTTATCCACATAGAAAATGCCTATTTAAATAGAAAAGGATAAGATTTTGTTTCAATTTAAATTCAAATGGGATAACAATTATATCTAGTTTAAATTATTTATTTAAAAGATTATCTAGACATATAAATTAATTATTTGAATAATTAATTTATCCATATCTATTAATTTAAATTAATCTTATATTTATAACAAAAGATAAATATAATTAATTTAAATTACAAATCTTATTTTTAAATAAATATTTATCCAATTAATTAAATAAAAAAAATCTCAATTCTACCCTAAGTAAAAAAAAGGCCTATACTGTGGCAACCGGGAAATTCTGGCATTCTCAGAAGAAAATGTACAAATGTATGTATATAATAATTTGTACTATTTAAAGAGTAAAATGAATGTATTTATATTGTTTAGAATGTATTAAAATGTTCTAACAATACTGACGAGTAAAAATGTGACAACCGGGAAATTCTGGCATTCTCGGAAGAAAATGTACAAATGTATGTATATAACAATTTGTACTATTTAAAAAGTGAAATAAATAAATTTATATTGTTCAGAATGTATTAAAATGTTCTAACAATATTGATGAGTAAGAATTCAGTGTTGATAAAATTCACTGAATTGAAACGGGTGGAATGGTGCCAAAAACGGCGTTGAAAACCCTAACCGGTGCATTATGGTGCACTAAAAGATGAAAAACTTCCGGGATTGATTTTAATCAAACAGAAGCAGTATAAATTGATCCGACCGCACAGGAGACCTCAGGAACCCGCCGGGACGATTTCAGGAAAATTTCGACTCGAACCGACATCGGTCAAAAAGTAGTCGAATTAATGTGAATAGTAAAGTCAAAGTCAAAATTTTACTTTGCATTTATGACATCATAAAGCCAATTTATTAAATGTATTAAAAATGGTGGTTTGTGGCATTAATGGCCAAGATTAATTTACTTTTTGATCTAAAGGCTAAGAGGCCAAAATTAGCCAAATTAATTTTGTGAAAAATTTGGAAAGAAATGGCAATGAAAGGTGTTGAATTTTCATTGGTTGGAAGCTAAGTTAATTGGTTTCCTTTGGCACTTAAGTCGGCAAGCTTGAAACAAAAGGCACCCGTAGCCTTTTCAAAGCCAAAACAAGAAGAAAATTTTTTTTCTAAGTGTCCTAGAGAGAAAACGTGAGCCATCTTGGAGAATCAAAGGATTTCTTCAAAATTTTGAAGCAAGAACTCAAGTTTGGCAAGCTAGCATCCAACTAATCAAGGTGAGCTTCAAAACTTGTAAAATTTCCCAATTTTTGGCCATGAAATCCGTGGGAGTAATGGGAAGAAAAAGATGAAAAATTGTTGTGGAATTGATGAAATTATGTGTTGGTTTTGTGATATGTTGAATTAGGTTATTTATCTATTGGATTTGCATGAAAAAAATGTGATTTTTGGCTTGTTTTCTCCATAAAATCCGTGGGTTGAATAGTGTGAAGGATGAAAAATTTTAGGTTGGTTTTAGTTGATTTGGTGCTTGGGTTTTGTTAAGGGTGTGATTAGAAGAAAAACCATGCATTTTGCTTAAAGAAAAACAAAGTTTTGGTTGGTTTTTCAATGGTAAAACCGTGGGTTTCCTTGTGTGTTTGATGATAAATTGTTGTTATTTAAGCGTTGTAATGCTTTAAATCATGTTTTGGTTAAATGGAAAGCATGATTTGTATGGTTATAAAGCTTGGAAAAATTTAGTATCAAATTTCCCTAATATGGTCGTGGGGTGTAATTAGGGTTGGTGAACATTTTTGCATGATCAACTTAAGGTTTGGATAGTTTAAATCATGCATTTAATTATGAAAATGATAGTTATGTGGTTGAAAGCATGAAACAAAAATTTGGTGCATTTTACCTAAAATGGCCGTGGGGTACTATACCTAAGAATTTTGTTGTAAAATGCATGGAAATTGGCTTGAAAATGTGCTAAGTAATGACATTGGAATAGCCTAAAATTTGGTTGAAAAATTGAAAAGTTTTGGTCAGGTTTTGAGTATGAAAACCGTGGCTAAAACTAAGGGCAAAATTGAAAGAATTTTGTTGAATGTGGTTCAAATTGTGAATTGTTAAATGTGTGAGCTTTTATGTAAAAGTTTGGGAAACTTTAACATAAAATAGGACTTTGGTATAGTACGTGACAGGTACACATGGTTCGAGGCGTACCTAACGCCGGTAACCTTAAATTTACGTCGAAATGCTGCCGAAATTTAGAAAACAGCATTTGGGGTAAAAAGGGAATTAAAAATAAAAGTTTACGGTCGGGTCAGAAACCCGAGTCCCTAAAGGAAAATTGAATAAGGGAAACCCAAGGGGTGGTTCGTGAATAGTAACCCATCCCCTTAAAAATGTAAAACGCGAGTGAAACTGAAAAACCGACCCCAAGGGGGGGCACTTTTGAGAAACGAAGTAAAGGTCCAAGTCGGGTACGGAAAATCTGAGTCTCGAAGATCTAGATCGGGAATGTCTAGATGAATGTTTTAAATACTAGTAAAACGTCCATTTGAGACTCCGAAACGATAGAAAATCACTAAACAGGCGTAAGGGTCGGAATAGTACTTCCCGAGGGTCTGGAAGGTGAAAAATGGAAATAAAACAGAAACGAACCCGGTAATGAATAGAAAAGAGTCAGAAAAGTTCCTAAGAGTCAAAAGTGCAGTCTGGATCGAGAAAATTCTGTCAGGGGCATAATTGTAATTTTGCCAAAATATAGGGGCAAAATCGTAATTTTGTAAAAGTTGAGAAAAATGGAGAAAATGATAAATAAAGCCTAAAAAGTTATAAATAGGTTTTATTTAAGCTTTTTAATAAAAAAAATAAAAGCTATAAATAGAAATGAAATTAACAGACAAGATTTTGTCTGTAGGATCCCAAAATCGACCCACAAGGAGAGCGATTAAAGATCCAGAAAGGAAAAGAGGAAGAAACAGATAAGGTAAGTTCAGACATTTACCTGTCTGCAACATGTAGCATTATTATTGCTAACTTTGATGTACTAACTATAAGTTAGGTACATATGTGCTGCGGGCACTATTATAGAATAGAGAGAGAGACGCAATGTGCTATGGGCACTATTGAAATGTGACACATAATAAATTGTGCTTCGGACACTAGAGCGAGGTTAATGAAACTCACTTACACGAAATTAAAATGTGAACCATTCCTAACCACGGGGCAATATGAAGTCACCGGGTTAGAACTTTAAAAAGTCGGTAATGAAACCACTTTTGGCATACCATTCTTCCGTACAGGGAGATAAATTTTGCCTTCGGGGCTATGATGATGAGATTAAGGCTATGGAGGTCAGCACTAATGTACCGCTCCCAGTCATGTACAATTTTACCTTCGGGGCTATGATGATGAGATTAAGGCTGTGGAGGTCAGCACTAATGTACCACTTCCGATCATGCGCACTAAAATGGTACTGCCAACACGAGCTCAAAACCAGAACATAATTAAAGATAATTACCTAAAACTGAAACTATGCCATAATTGAGTATAAGACAGTTTTGTGAGAGTACTAACACCATCGTTGAAGTACTGTTGACATACTACGTGTGGTCAAAGTTACTATTCATGATAAATAGTGGTCAAAGTTACTATTTATGATGAATAGAACTATTCATAGAAATTCTATTTCTTGCATGTTTGAACTTACTGAGCCCGTAGCTCACCATTTTTGCTTATGTTGCAGGTAAGCGACCAGCTCAGTAGCTTTGTATGGCTAGATGGCGGACAGGATAGCGAATGTCAAATGGGACAGGAGGCCAAGGGATATGGTCCTGCCAGAGTCTTTCTGCTGAGCGATAACAGAGAAAGGAAAGAGCAACAGTCTTTTGTAAATATATATTTTGCGAAAGTACTGTATTATGTAAATTACTTTGTACTTGCAAACAAAGTAAATAGTGGATGATGTTTTACATGATGTTTAAAAAAAAATTCCCCAAAAAAAAATGTCATGTTTTACAAGAGAGATAGATTAGCCGACAACCCATGAGAGTACAATCTATCGCAGTTAGCGATAAAGCTTAACTGTAATAGTATTGTATGATCTCTACGAAGGGCGAGCCGCCACAAAGAATTCAATGTTGATAAAGTTCACTGAATTGAAACGGGTGGAATGGAGCCAAAAACGGCATTAAAAACCTAATCAGTGCATTATGGCACACTAAAAAGATGAAAAACTTACGGGATTGATTTTGATCGAACGGAAGTAGCATAAATTGATCCGACTGCACTAGAGACCTTAGGAACCCACCGGGACGATTTCAGGAAAATTTCGGCTCGAATCGACATCGGTCAAAAAGTAGTCGAATTAATATGAATAGTAAAGTCAAAGTCAAAGTTTTTACTTTGCATTTATGACATCATAAAGCCATTCATAAATGATTTAAAATTTGGTGGTTGGTGGCATTAATGGCCAAGATTAAATTTGCTTTTGTTCTAAAGGCTTAGATTTGGCCAAAATTAGCCAAATTAAATTTTGTGAAAATATGAAAAGAAATGGCATGAAAGGTGTTGAATTTTCATTGGTTGGAAGCTAAATTAATTGGTTTCCTTTGTTACTTAATTCAGCAAAACTTTGAACAAAAGGACCGAAGCCTTTCAAGCCAAAACAAGGAAGAAAATTATTTTTTTCTAAGTGTCCTAGAGTGAAACCGTGAGCCACCAAGGAGAGCCAAGCCAAACCTTCAAATTTTCTTCACAAAAGTGGTAGCAAACTCTTCATTGAAGTCAAAGAAAGCAAGAAATCAAGGTAGCTATCTTTGGTTTGTATTTTCTCTTGCTTTTTCATTGAAAAATCTGTGGGTTTGATGGCTTGAAGAATGAGAAAATTTGTGATTTATTTAGTTGATTTGGTGCTTAGGTTTTGTTAATGGTTTGATTAGAAGAAAAACAAAGTTTTGGTTAGTTTTTCAATGGTAAAACCGTGGGTTACCTTGTGTGGTTGTTCATGGATTGTTGTTGATTAAGTGTTGTAATGCTTTAAATCATGTTTTGGTTAAATGGAAAGCATGATTTGCATGGTTAGAAAGCTTGGAAACATTTTGGTATCTAAATTCCCTAATATGGCTGTGTGGTGTAATTAGGGTTTGACGAACATTTTTGCATGATTAACTTGATGTTTGGATAGTTTAAATCATGCATTGAATTATGGAAATGTTGAATATGTGGTTGAAAGCATGAAACAAAATGTTATGCATGTTTTACCTAAAATGGCCGTGGGTTATGTGTGTTGAAAAACCCTAAGAATTTTGTTGTAAAATGCATGGATAATGGCTTGAAAATGTGCTAGGTAATAGCCTTTGAATAGCCTAAAATTTGGTTGAAAAATTGAAAAGTTTTGGTTAGGTTTTGAGTATGAAAACCGTGGCTAAACCTAAGGGTAAAATTGAAAGAATCTTATTGAATGTGGTTCAAAATGTGAATTGTTAAATGTGTGAGCTTTTATGTAAACGTTTGGGAAACCTTTACATAAAATAGGACTTTGGTATAGTACGTGGTAGGTACACATGGTTCGAGGCGTACCTAACGTCGATAGCCTTAAATTTACGCCAAAATACTGTCGAAATTTTGAAAAACGGCATTTAGGGTAAAAAGGGAATCGAGAGTAAAAGTTTAGGGTCGGGTTGGAAACCCGAGTCCCTAAAGGAAAATTGAATAAAGAAAACCTAAGGGGTGGTTTGTGAATAGTAACCCGTCCCTTTAAAAATGTAAAACGCAAGTAAAACTGAAAAACCGACCCCGAGGGGGGGCGTTTTCGGGAAACATAGTAAAGGTCCGAGTCGGGTATGGAAAATCCAAGCCTCGGAGGCCTAAATCGAGAAAGTCTAGATGAACGTTTTAAATACTAGTAAAACGTCCATTTGAGGCTCCGAAACGATAGAAAATCACTAAACTGACGTAAGGGTCGGAATAGTGCTTCCCGAGGGTCAGAAATGTGAAAAATGGAAATAAAATAGAAACGAACCCGGTAACGAATAGAAAAGAGTCAGAAAAGTTCCTAAGAGCCAAAAGTGCAGTCTAGATCGAGAAAAATCCAGTCAGGGGCATAATTGTAATTTTACCAAAATGTAGGGGTAAAATCGTAATTTTGTAAAAGTTGAGAAAAATGGAGAAAATGATAAGTAAAACCTAAAAAGTTATAAATAGGTTTTATTTAAGCTTTTTAATAAAAAAATAAAAGCTATAAGGAAATGAAATTAACAGATAAGGTTTTGTCTGTAGGATCCCAAAATCGACCCACAAGAAAAGCGATTAAAGATCCAGGAAAGGAAAAGGGGAAGAAACAGATAAGGTAAAATCAGGCATTTACTTGTCTACAACATGTAGCATTATTATTGCTAACTTTGATGTACTAACTATTAGGTACAAATGTGCTACGGGCACTATGGAAATGGGACACATAATAAATTGTGCTTCGGGCACTAGAGCGAGGTTAATGAAACTCACTCACGTAAAATTAAAATGTGAACCATTCCTAACCATGGGGCAATATGAAGTCACCGGGTTAGAACTTTAAAAAGTCAGTAATGAAACCACTTTTGGCATACCAGCCTTCCGTACAGGGAGGTAAACTTTGCCTTCGGGACTATGATAATGAGATTAAGGCTGTGGAGGCCAGCACTAATGTACCGCTCCCAGTTATGTACAACTTTGCCTTCGGGGCTATGATGATGAGATTAAGGCTGTGGAGGTCAGCACTAATGTACCGCTCCCAGTCATGCACACTAAAATGGTACTGCGAACTTGAGCTCAAAACCAGAACATAATTAAAGATAATTATCTAAAACTGAAACTATGCCATAATTGAGCATAAGACAGTTTCGTGAGAGTACTAACACCGTGGTTGATGTACTGTTGATATACTATGTTGTAGTCAAAGTTACTATTTATAATGAATAGTGATCAAAGTTACTATAATAGTGTACTTCATATAAATTCTATTTCTTGCATGTTTGAACTTACTGAGCCTGCAGCTCACCATTTTTGCTTATGAAATAAAAAGAAATTCCCCAAAAATATCATGTTTTACAAGAGAGATAATTTAGCCGGCGTCCCATGAGAGTACAATCTATCGCAGTTAGCTATGAAGTTTAACTGTAATAGTATTATATGATCTCTACGAAGGGCGGGCCGCCACAGTTGGTATCAGAGCGAGTTTACGATTGGTCTAGTTTAGATTACCGACTGTTGCCACAGTTGGTATATCAGAGCAGCGTTGACCATATCCTGATTTGACACTTCGCGTATCCTACACCGCAATCTAAGTAAGTAGTTTATTTAAATTTAGTTAATTATTTTCTTATAAGAAAATAATTATCTTATAGGTAGCAAGATGACCAGACCTTCTTATGCGATACCGCCGCTACCACGACCGAGAGGGGTGTTACGGGTATGGACGAGACCTATTATGAGGCCGTTTATTTCCCAATGTCCAGTATTTAGACCCCCAGTGCCAGAGAGACCTGCAGCACTAGCACCAGCTCCTGTAGATGTAGTACAGTCTCGATCGGTACTTCATCCACCTGTAGTAGTAGACATTCCAGTTGTTGGTGGATGCCAACATATTGGAGTGAGAGTTTTGGCTCGAGCAGTACAGGCATTTAGAGCCAGTAGTCCCTCTATGTTTGATGGTGGACGACAGTCAATGGAGACAAAAAATTGGCTCCATGCAATAGAGAGGATTATGGTGATGTGTGACATTGATCAAGAGATGTGGATCCAGTTGGCAATAAGTATGTTTCAGGGAGATGCTTGAGTATTCTAGGATTATTGTGATCAAGAGATTCTGTTAGGATTCAGTTGGGCTGAGTTCTGTCAGCGATTGGCTGATCAGTTTCTACCTAAGGATCCGACACCGACTCCTACACCTCTAGAGAGACAAGAGGTAGTTACACCCACGTATCCTGGATTTGATGAGGTTAGGGACTATATTCTCCAGACAGAGAGGATGGTCATGTTGTTTGGTGAGACAGTTATATCTTATGTAACACGATTTGAGGAGACTATTAGGAGGAGATGTTCGTTGGCCAACCTCACTGAAGCGAACTATTGTGAGCTTTTCTGGAAAGGTTTACCTATGGAGCTGAGACAGAGGGTGATTAAGCTATATCCTCCTACGCTCCAAGAGTTTGTAATGACAACCAGGACGATCGAGAGGGAGATTTTGATTGAGTATCTGTCGCAGAGTCGACGAGAGACACTGTGTCAAGATGAGATGATGGCACGCATCTTTGGGCTGAGAAGGATGATGAACGATCATAAGGCCGGACCGTCTAGACCATGAGGAGGTGATGACTCAGGACAGGGAGTATTGCCTAGGGGTGGTGATGACTCAGATGATCCAGATGACGATGAGGATCCAGAAGAATATCCTTTAGTCCCAGACACAAGAGATGTGTGACCAGTAGAAGTATTCATGTACATAAGTAGCTTATAGAAAAAAGCTCTTTTGTATAGACTTGTGGCCAGGATGTATATGATGGCCGATGTATATAAGACTGGTGATGGTTATGTATGATATATAAATGTTTTGCTATGAATGAAATATCAAAATGATTATATGTTGTATGATGATGTGTTACGATGATGTGGCTTTACATTACCCTGAATTTCGTAAATTTATATGATTTTACGAATGTGGTCATGGAAAAGCTAACGGTGAATTGTTGTGCCATAATAGGATAATAGGCAAGATGGTGGACTTGCAAAATCGACCAGAGAGATGAGAACGACGTCCTAATCTCATGGAAAGAATAGAGCATATACAAGCTTTACTAGACGCTCAGATGCAAGAAAATGCAAATCTGAGACAACGAGTAGAGGAGTTAGAATAGAGGCAAGGTTCTGAAGGCACCCAAGTAGAACAGGAAGCTGTGGTAGATCTGGTTATTCCTCCAGTTGCTGTACATGAGAGAGTTCCTGAACCGCCACCGGTAGTAAATCTGGAACCCCTCTATGAAAGATTCAGGCGTATGAGGCCGCCAGAATTTGAAGGTTCTACAAATCCTCTAGAGGCTGAAGACTGGTTGTCATCATTGCAAGTGATCATGGAATTCATGAATTTAACTGACCAGGAGAAAGTCGCATGTGCGTCTTTTGTGTTAAGGAAAGATGGTCATTTTTGGTGGGACACTGTGCGACTGAGAAGAAATGTGTCTACCATGAGTTGGACAGAATTTCTGGAAGAATTTAACCAGAAATATTATGATCTTGCATCTATGACACTACAGCAGAAAGAGTTCTCAGAATTGATGAAAAGAAATATGTCGGTGAGTGAAGTTTGCCAAAAGTTCGATCAGTTATCCCGCTTATGTCCCTATGTAGTCCCTACTGAGAGGGAGAAAATATAGAAAATGATCGGGATGTTCAGGCCAGAAATTGTGACATTTGGTAGATACTGGACTGATACCGCCTACTTCTGTAGCAGATTGTGTTAGTCGGGCCATGAGAGCTGAGTTTCATGTAGCCCGATAGAAGAAGGAAAGAGAGAAGAACTAGGAGGCCAAGAAAAAGGAGAGGGCTTTGGCTAAGTTTACACAAGCTGGTCAATCTAGCAAGACTAATTAGAATGCTAAACTAGGCCAGGGCAATAATCAAGGATCCCAGCAAAACAAAAGGAAAGGCAATTTTACTAGAAACCGCTAGACGAATAATCGAAACTGTGACAACCGGGAAATTCAGGCAATTCTCGGATGAAAATGTACAATTGTATGTATATAACAATTTGTACTATTTAAAGAGTGAAATAAATGTATTTATATTGATTGGAATATGTGAAAATGTTCTAACAATACTGACGAATAAGAATTCAGTGTTGGAAAAATTCACTGAGTTGAAACGGGTGAAACGGTGCCAAAATCGGCATTGAAAACCCTAACCGAACCAATAAAAGACGGTAAACTTCCGGGATTGATTTTGATCAAACGGAAGCAGATTAAATTGATCCGACTGCACAGGAGACCTCAGGAACACGCCGGGACGATTTCGGGAAAATTTCGGCTCGAACCGGCATCGGTCAAAAAGTAGTCGAATTAATGTGAATAGTGAAAGTCAAAGTCAACTTTCACTTTAGTATTTATGACATCATAAATCTAGATTAATAAATGAAAGAAAATGGTGGTTGGTGGAATGAAAGGCCATGATTCATTTAACTTTTGATCTAAAGGCCAAGATTTGGCCAAAAATTACCATTTTTAATTTTTGAAAAATGGAGAAAGAAATGGTGTGAAAGGTGCCTAAATCCCATTGGCTAATGACCAAATTAATTGGTCTTTTAGTGGCATAAGTCGGCCACTTTTGGAAATGAAATGGCCGAAGTCCATTTTCATGCAAAAACCAAGAGAAAAATTTTCTAAGTTCTTCCATGGCATGTACGTGAGCCACCCAAGGGAAACCAAGCTTTCTATTCAATTTTTCTTCACAAAAAGTGTGTCAAAACACTCCTTGAAGACAAAGGAAGCAATTGATTAAGGTATCTTCCCTTGCACTTGAAATTTTCATGGTTTTTTTTCAATGAAATCCGTGGGTGAATAGTGATTGGAAGATGGAAAATTTTTGGTTGTTTTCCATTGAATTGATGTTGGGTTTTGTTAAGGATGTATTAAGGAAGAAAACCATGCAAATTCATTAAAGAAAAACCAAATTTTGGTTGGTTTTTCAAGAGGAAATCCGTGGGTTACCTTAGGTAACCAATGAGAAAACTTTGTGGTTAATTGTTAATATGCTTTCTAAGTTTAATTTGGTGAAGAATAAAGCTTGTATTTCATTGTGGAAAGTTGAAAAAAATTTTTGGTGTGAATTCCATTAAATGGCTGTGGGGTTGTTAATGGTTTGGAAGAAAATTTTGCTTGGTTTTATGTGGTATTTGGTTGATTGGAATTATGCATTTTAATATGCAAATGATGAAATTAAAATGGAAAGCATGAAACAAAAATGTTGAGCATGATTTTCATTAATAAGGCCGTGGGTTATAAGTGCATAAAAACCCTAAGAATTTGGTTGAAAATGCCAAGAAAATGGGCTTGAAAATGTGTTAAAAACGTGACATTTGAATGGCCTAAAATGTGGTGAAAGTTTGACAAAATTTAGTTCGGTTTGGTTGTGAAAACCGAAACCAAATTGAGGGTAAAAATGTGAAAAAAATGTTGTAATGTGGGTGATAATGTGAAATTGGAAAATTGTGGGCTTTTATGTAAAAGTTTGGAAAACTTTTACATAAAATAGGCTTGTGGTATAGTACGTGGCAGGTACATATGGTTCGAGGCGTACCTAACGCCGGAAGCCTTAAAATTACGCCGAAATGCTGCCGAAATTTCAAAAACGGCATTCGGGGTAAAATAGGAATTTAAATTAAAAGTTAGGGCCGGGACGGAAACTCGAGTCCCTAACGGAAAAGTGAATAAGGAAAATTTAAGGGGTGGGTCGTGAATAGTAACCCGTCCCCTTAAAAATGAAAAACGCGTGTGAGATTGAAAAACCGACCCCGAGGGGGGGCGTTTTTGGAAATGAAATAAAGGTCCGAGTCGGGAACGGAAAACCCGAGCCTCGGAGACCTAGGTCGGGAAAGTCTAGATGAACGTTTTAAATACTAGTGAAACGTCCATTTGAGGCTCCGAAACGATAGAAAATGGCTAAACCGACGTAAGGGTCGGAATAGTGCTTCCCGAGGGCCGGGAAAGCAAAAAGTGGAAATAAAATAGAAACGAACCCGGTAATGATTAGAAAAGAGTCAGAAAAGTTCCTGAGAGCCAAAAATGCAGTCTGGATCAATAAAATTCCGTCAGGGGCAAAACTGCAATTTTGCCAAAATATTGGGGCAAAATCGTAATTTTGTAAAAGTTGGGGGAAAACGGTGAAAATAATAAATAAAACCTAAAAAGTTATAAATAGGTTTTATTTAAGCTTTTTAATGAAAAATAAAAGCTATAAATGGGAAAGAAATTAACAGACATAGTTTTGTCTGTAGGATCCCAAAATCGGCCTACAAGGAAGGCGATTCAAGATCCAAGAGAGAGAAAGAGAACAGCCTGATAAGGTAAGTTCAGACATTTACCTGTCTGCAACATATAGCAATATTGTGCTAACTTTAATGTACTAACTATAAGTTAGGTACATATGTGCTACGGGCACTATGATAGAATAGAGAGAGAGACGAAATGTGCTACGGGCACTATAAGAATGGGACACATGGTTAATTGTGCTTCGGGCACTAGAGCGAGGTTAATGAAACTCACTCACCTAAAATTAAAATGTGAACCATTCCTAACCACGGGACAATGTGAAGTCACCGGGTTAGAATGTTAAAAAGTCGGTAATGAAACCATTTTCTGGCGTACCAGCCTTCCGTACAGGGAGGTACTATTTTGCCTTCGGGGCTATGAGATAAGGCTGTGGAGGTCAGCACTGATGTACCGCTCCCAGTCATGTAAAATTTTGCCTTCGGGGCTATGAGATCAAGGCTGTGGAGGTCAGCACTAATGTACCGCTCCCAGTCATACGCACTTAAATGGTACTGCCAACCGAGCTCAAAACCAGAACGTAAATAAAGATAATGACCTAAAACTGAAACTATGCCATAATTGAGCATAAGACAGTTTAGTGAGAGCACTAACATCGCGGTAGATGTACTAGTGTGAGACAGTGTTGTGGTCAAACTTACTATTCACGTATGAATAGTGGTCAAAGTTACTATTCACATATGAATAGTAGTCAACGGTACTATACACGATGAATAGTACTATTCATAGAAATTTTATTTATTGCATGTTTGAACTTACTGAGCCTGTAGCTCACCATTTTTGCTAATGTTGCAGGTAAGCGACCAGCTCAGTAGCTTGTTTGACTGGATGGCGTACGGGATGGCGCGTGTCAAATGGGATAACTGGGCGAGGGATATGGTACTGCCAGAGTCTTGCCGCTGAGCGATAAAAGTAAAGGAAAAAAAAAAAGGGGGAAACAGTTCTTTTGTAATTATATATATATTTTACAAAAGTACTGTGTTATTTATATTACTTTGTACTTGCCAACAAAGTAATTAGTGGAAAAAGGTTTTACATGATGTCAAAAAAAAAAAAAAAATTTTCCCAAAAACATCATGATTTAAAAAGAGTAGAGAGATAAGCCGGCGACCCACGAGAGTACAATCTATCGCAGTTAGCGATAAAGCTCAACTGTAATAGTATTGTATGATCTCCACAAGGGGCGGGACGCCACAGTTGGTATCAGAGCCTGGTTTTCGAGTGGCTAAGTTTTGAATACCAATTGCTGTCACAGTTGGTATATTAGAGCAGTGTGACCATATCCCGATTTGACACTTTGCGCATCCTACACCGCTATCCAAGTAAGTAGTTTACTTAAGTTCAGTTAATTATTTTCTTATGTGAAAATAATTATCTTATAGGTAGCACGATGACCAGACCTCCATATGTGAGACCACCGCTACCACGACCAAGAGGAGTATTAAGGGTATGGACGAGACCTATTGTGAGGCCGCCCATTTCCCAAAGGCCGGTAGTCAGACCCCCGGTACCCGAGAGACCTCCGGTACCAGTACCAGCACCAGTGCCAGCGCCAGTAGAGATAGTACAGCCACGACCGATAGTTCATCCACCGGTGGTAGTGGACATTCCAGTTGTTGGTGGACGCCAACATATTGGGGTGAGAGTGTCGGCACGGGCAGTACAAGCATTTAGGGCCAGCAGTCCTTCTATGTTCGACGGTGGACGACAGTCGATGGAGACCAAGGACTGGCTCCATGCTATTGAGAGGATCATGGTGATTTGCGACATTGATCGAGATATGTGGATCCAGTTGGCAGTCAGTATGTTTCAGGGAGACGCTCGAGTGTTCTGGCAGTATTGCGACCAGGAGATTTTATTGGGATTCAGTTGGGCTGAGTTCTGTCAGCGGTTGGCTGATCAGTTTCAACCTAGGGATCCAGCATCTGCTCCAGCACCTTCAGAGAGACGAGAGGCAGATACACCTACGTATCCCGGATTTGATGAGGTCAGGGAATACATTCTCCAGACCGAGAGGATGGTCATGCTGTCTGGTGAGACAGTGATGTCTTACGAAGCACGGTTTGAGGAGACCATTCAGAGGAGATGTCCGTTGCCTAACCTCACTGAAGCAAACTGCTGTGAGCTGTTTTGGAAAGGCTTATCCTTGGAGCTGAGACCGAGGGTGATCAAGCCGTTTCCTCCGACGCTCCAAGAGTTCGTGGTAACGATCAGGACGATCGAGAGAGAGATTCTGATCGAGCATCTGACGCAGAGTCGACGAGAGACGCTGGGTCAAGATGAGATGTTTGCACGCATATTCGGGTCGAGAAGAATGATGAATGATCATGAGGCCGGACCGTCTAGACCACGAGGTGATGACTCAGGACAGGGAGCATTGCCTAGGGGCGGTGACGATTCAGATGACACCGATGACGATGAGGATCCAGAAGAATATCCTCTAGTCCCAGATGCGGGGAATGAGTGATCAGTAGATGTGTATATGTACATAAGTAGCTTAGAGAGAAAAGCTCTTTTGTATAGACTTGTGGCCATTTTGTATAAACGGCCGATGTATATATGACTGGTGATGCCTATGTATGACATATAAATGTTTTGCTATGAATGAAATACCAAAATGATTATATGTTGTACGATGATGTGTTAAGATGATGTGGCTTTACAGTACCCTAAATTTCGTAAATTGATATAATTTTACGAATGCGGTTATGGAAAAAGCTAACGGTGAATTATTGTGCCATAATAGTACAATAGCCAAGATGGTGGATTTGAGAAATCGACCAGAGGGACGGGAGCGACGTCCTGATATTATGGAGAGACTGGATCAGATACAAGCTTTGTTAGAAGCTCAGATGCAAGAAAATGCGAATCTGAGGCGACGGGTAGAGGATCTAGAACAGAGACAAGGCTCTGAGGGTACCCAAGTAGAACAACAAGCTGAGGTAGATCCGGTTATTCCTCCAGCTGCAGTACATGAGAGAGCTCCTGAACCACAACCAGTATTGAATTTGGAACCCCTCTATGAAAGATTCAGGCGTATGAGGCCGCCAGAATTTGAAGGGTCTACAAATCCCTTAGAGGCTGAAGACTGGTTGTCATCATTACAAGTGATCATGGAGTTCATGAACCTAACCGACCGGGAAAAGGTTGCATGTGCGTCTTTTGTGCTGAGAAAAGATGCCCGGTTTTGGTGGGACACCGTGCGAATGAGAAGAGACGTGTCTACCATGAGTTGGGCGGAATTTCTGGAAGAATTTAACCAGAAATATTACGACCCTGCATCTCTGAGACAGCAACAGAAAGAATTCTCAGAGCTGACACAAGGGAACATATCGGTAAGCGAAGTCTGCCGAAAGTTCGATCAGCTATCCCGTTTGTGCCCTTATGTGGTCCCTACTGAGAGGGAAAAGATACAGAAAATGATCGGGATGTTCAGGCTAGAAATTACTGCGTTAGTAGACACTGGACTAGTACCACCTACTTCTGTAGCAGACTGTGTGAGTCGGGCCATTAGAGCTGAGTTCCATGTAGCCCGACAGAAAGAGGAAAGAGAGAAACACTGGGAGGCAAAGAAGAAGGAGAGGGCTTTGGCAAAGTCTACGCAAGTTGGTCAATCGAGCAAGCCTAGTCAGAATGCGAAACCAAGCCAAGGCAACAATCAAGGATCCCAGCAAAATAAGAGAAAAGGGAATTTTTCTGGGAATCGCCAGGGCAATAATCGAAACCAGCAGCGGAGAACAGCTGGTAATGCAGAGTCTAATGTGCAAAACTGCCCTACATGCGGGAAGAGACATTCTGGGCAATGCAGATTTGGGCCACTTGTTTACTACGAATGTGGAAAGGAAGGCCATTACGCCAGGAACTGTCCAAATAAGCAGGGTGGACAAGGCACTTCCCAACCGCACCAGACACACCCACAAGCTCATTCCCTTCAAGCCAGAGTGGAAGAGTCACCAGTGAGGCCGCAACGCCAGGAGCGTATGCAACGTGCTGATGCTCGTGTGATGGCCTACAGCAAGGAAGACGCAGAGGCAGGAACATCAAACGTGGTGACAGGTCAGCTTCCTGTTGCTAGTCATGTAGCCTCTGTACTATTCGATTCCGGTGCTACGCATTCATTTGTTTCCTATGCATTTGTTGACAAGATAGGACTTCCTAAGGATAATATGGGAAGGGTATTTAAGACAGCCTTACCTTCTGGGGAAGTATTGTTGTCCAATTACTGGCTACCTTATGCACCAGTATATGTGGCAAATAGGGAACTATATGCTGAGTTGATCGTAATGGAGATCATGGATTACGATGTGATTTTAGGCATGGATTTCCTAGGGAAATACCAAGCTACGATCGACTGTCGAAATCGAAAGATAGTCTTCCAACCCGAGGAAGAAGAGAGTTTCGAATATGTTGATACTTCTCGAAGACCCGGGAAGATGATGATCAGTTCGCTGAGAGCAAGCAAGCTGATAGCCAGTGGTTGCATGGGATATCTGGCATATATGGTGGATACTGCAGAGGAACAAAAGCTTCAACCTGAAGATGTTCCTGTGGTTAATGAGTTTCTTGACGTATTTCCAGAAGAGTTACCAGGGATACCTCCAGAAAGAGAAATCTCGTTCGAAATTGAGTTGATGCCTGGAACGGCACCTATTTCCAAAGCACCATACCGCTTGGCTCCAGTGGAGTTAAAGGAGCTGCAGGCACAATTAAAGGAGCTTTTGGATAAAGGATTCATCAGTCTGAGTTTTTCTCCATGGGGTGCACCTGTACTATTCGTCAAGAAAAAGGATGGAACATTCCGACTGTGCATTGATTACCGGGAGTTGAACAAGGTTACGATCAAAAATAGGTATCCGTTACCTAGAATTGATGACCTATTAGACCAGTTAAAAGGCGCAGCGGTATTTTCCAAAATCGACTTACGGTCAGGATATCACCAGCTGAGAATCAAAGAGAGTGATATTCCTAAGACGGCGTTTAGGACTCGTTATGGGCACTACGAGTTCCTTGTGATGCCATTTGGATTGACGAATGCGCCAGCAGCATTCATGGACTTGATGAACAGGATTTTTAAAGAGTATCTGGATAAGTTTGTCATTGTATTCATTGATGACATTCTTATATACTCGAAGACTCAAAAGGAGCACAAAGAACATCTGAGGATCGTGCTGAATACGATACGGAAGCATCAACTGTATGCCAAATTCTCAAAATGCGAATTTTGGCTGGACAGAGTACATTTCCTCAGACATGTTGTATCCCAGGAAGGTATTGCTGTAGATCCGACAAAGGTAGAGGCAATTAACCAGTGGCCTGCACCCAAGAGTGTGACAGATATACGCAGTTTCTTGGGATTAGCTGGTTATTATCGGCGATTTGTAGAGGGATTCGCGTGACTAGCTGCACCTCTTACTGCTCTTACACGCAAGGAAAGGAAGTACGAGTGGACTATGGAATGCGAAAGAAGCTTCCAGGAGTTAACGAGGCGACTAACAAGCGCACCAATCCTTACGCTTCCCACTGAAGGGGAGAAGTTCATGATCTACAGTGATGCATCGAAAATAGGATTGGGAGCAGTCCTAATGCAAAATGGCAAGGTGATTGCCTATGCTTCCCGTCAATTAAAGGAGCATGAAAGGAATTACCCTACGCATGACCTTGAACTTGCTGCAGTAGTGTTCGCACTTAAAATTTGGCGACACTATCTCTATGGAGCTCAATGTCAGATTTTCATTGATCACCAAAGCTTGAAGTATTTCTTCACGCAAAAAGAGCTCAATATGCGGCAGAGACGATGGTTGGAACTGGTGAAGGATTATGATTGTGAAATCCTATACCATCCAGGGAAGGCCAACCGTGTAGCGGATGCTCTAAGTAGAAAGTCTACCATATCGCACCAGCTACCAATAAACAGGCTTCCGAAGCCATTGCAGCAAGAGATAAATTCTTTGAACTTGGAGCTGATATCTGGAAGACTAGCTGCACTCCAAGTGGAATCATCGCTATTTGAGGATATAAAGGAAGCTCAGAGGCGAGATCCAATGATGAAAAGTTCTCAAGAAGGAATTTCCAAGGATGGAATGATCCTTTATCAAGGAAGGATAAATGTTCCAGCTGATGAGGAACTAAAAAGACGGATCATGTCAGAAGTCCATGAGACACCCTATTCGATTCATCCCGGAGCGAGCAAAATGTATCAGGACTTGAAGTTACAGTTCTGGTGGAAAGGGATGAAGAACGATATAGCGAAATTCGTGAGCAGATGCATGACCTGTCAGAGAATCAAAGCGGAACATAAACATCCAGCAGGAAGATTGGAACCGTTGGAGATTCCTGAATGGAAATGGGAACACATTACGATGGATTTTGTAGTGGGACTCCCAAAAACCCGAGAAGGTTATGACGCCATTTGGGTTATTGTGGATAGACTGACCAAGACGGCACGGTTCATAGCTGTCAAGATGACTTTTTCGTTGGAAAAGTTTGCTCAGCTGTACATAACTCATGTCGTCAGACTACATGGAGTACCGAAATCCATTGTATCAGATCGAGATGCACGGTTCACTTCGAATTTCTGGAAGTGTGTGCAAGAGGCCATGGGTACTGAATTGAGACTCAGTACGGCTTTTCATCCGCAAACAGACGGGCAGTCAGAGCGCACAATTCAGACGTTAGAGGACATGCTTCAAGCTTGCGTTATGGATTTTGCGGGAAATTGGAACGAGAAGTTACCATTGATTGAATTCTCGTACAATAATAGTTACCAAGCTTCGATAGGCATGGCACCTTACGAGGCTTTGTATGGACGGAAGTGCAGATCACCATTACATTGGAACGATTTGCGAGAAAAGCAGTTGCATAAGACGGACTTCATAAAAGAGACTTCCGATGCAGTTGCTAGAATTCAGCGTCAAATGAAAATTGCGCAAAGCCGACAAAAGAGCTACGCGGATAAAAGGCGGAGATCCTTGGAGTTTGACGAAGGAGACTTCGTGTTTCTCAAGGTATCGCCTATGAAGGGGATTATGCGGTTCGGTAAGAAGGGGAAACTGAGTCCAAGATATATTGGGCCCTATGAAATTATCGAACGCATTGGAAAGGTCGCTTACAGATTAGCGCTACCCCCAGAATTGTCGGCAGTGCATAATGTATTTCATGTGTCGATGCTGAGAAAATATATACCAGATCCGTCCCATGTATTGAAGCATGAGCCTATTCAAATCCACGAGGATTTGACATATGAGGAACAGCCTATTCAAGTACTAGCTCGTGAAGAGAAAGTACTGAGGAATAAGGTGATCCCACTAGTGAAGATTTTGTGGAAAAATCACAATATTGAAGAAGCTACGTGGGAACGAGAAGACGAGATAAGGAAATTATACCCCCATTTGTTCTAATTTTCGAGGACGAAAATTTTATAAGGAGGGGTGAATGTGACAACCGGGAAATTCAGGCAATTCTCGGATGAAAATGTACAATTGTATGTATATAACAATTTGTACTATTTAAAGAGTGAAATAAATGTATTTATATTGATTGGAATATGTGAAAATGTTCTAACAATACTGACGAATAAGAATTCAGTGTTGGAAAAATTCACTGAGTTGAAACGGGTGAAACGGTGCCAAAATCGGCATTGAAAACCCTAACCGAACCAATAAAAGACGGTAAACTTCCGGGATTGATTTTGATCAAACGGAAGCAGATTAAATTGATCCGACTGCACAGGAGACCTCAGGAACACGCCGGGACGATTTCGGGAAAATTTCGGCTCGAACCGGCATCGGTCAAAAAGTAGTCGAATTAATGTGAATAGTGAAAGTCAAAGTCAACTTTCACTTTAGTATTTATGACATCATAAATCTAGATTAATAAATGAAAGAAAATGGTGGTTGGTGGAATGAAAGGCCATGATTCATTTAACTTTTGATCTAAAGGCCAAGATTTGGCCAAAAATTACCATTTTTAATTTTTGAAAAATGGAGAAAGAAATGGTGTGAAAGGTGCCTAAATCCCATTGGCTAATGACCAAATTAATTGGTCTTTTAGTGGCATAAGTCGGCCACTTTTGGAAATGAAATGGCCGAAGTCCATTTTCATGCAAAAACCAAGAGAAAAATTTTCTAAGTTCTTCCATGGCATGTACGTGAGCCACCCAAGGGAAACCAAGCTTTCTATTCAATTTTTCTTCACAAAAAGTGTGTCAAAACACTCCTTGAAGACAAAGGAAGCAATTGATTAAGGTATCTTCCCTTGCACTTGAAATTTTCATGGTTTTTTTTCAATGAAATCCGTGGGTGAATAGTGATTGGAAGATGGAAAATTTTTGGTTGTTTTCCATTGAATTGATGTTGGGTTTTGTTAAGGATGTATTAAGGAAGAAAACCATGCAAATTCATTAAAGAAAAACCAAATTTTGGTTGGTTTTTCAAGAGGAAATCCGTGGGTTACCTTAGGTAACCAATGAGAAAACTTTGTGGTTAATTGTTAATATGCTTTCTAAGTTTAATTTGGTGAAGAATAAAGCTTGTATTTCATTGTGGAAAGTTGAAAAAAATTTTTGGTGTGAATTCCATTAAATGGCTGTGGGGTTGTTAATGGTTTGGAAGAAAATTTTGCTTGGTTTTATGTGGTATTTGGTTGATTGGAATTATGCATTTTAATATGCAAATGATGAAATTAAAATGGAAAGCATGAAACAAAAATGTTGAGCATGATTTTCATTAATAAGGCCGTGGGTTATAAGTGCATAAAAACCCTAAGAATTTGGTTGAAAATGCCAAGAAAATGGGCTTGAAAATGTGTTAAAAACGTGACATTTGAATGGCCTAAAATGTGGTGAAAGTTTGACAAAATTTAGTTCGGTTTGGTTGTGAAAACCGAAACCAAATTGAGGGTAAAAATGTGAAAAAAATGTTGTAATGTGGGTGATAATGTGAAATTGGAAAATTGTGGGCTTTTATGTAAAAGTTTGGAAAACTTTTACATAAAATAGGCTTGTGGTATAGTACGTGGCAGGTACATATGGTTCGAGGCGTACCTAACGCCGGAAGCCTTAAAATTACGCCGAAATGCTGCCGAAATTTCAAAAACGGCATTCGGGGTAAAATAGGAATTTAAATTAAAAGTTAGGGCCGGGACGGAAACTCGAGTCCCTAACGGAAAAGTGAATAAGGAAAATTTAAGGGGTGGGTCGTGAATAGTAACCCGTCCCCTTAAAAATGAAAAACGCGTGTGAGATTGAAAAACCGACCCCGAGGGGGGGCGTTTTTGGAAATGAAATAAAGGTCCGAGTCGGGAACGGAAAACCCGAGCCTCGGAGACCTAGGTCGGGAAAGTCTAGATGAACGTTTTAAATACTAGTGAAACGTCCATTTGAGGCTCCGAAACGATAGAAAATGGCTAAACCGACGTAAGGGTCGGAATAGTGCTTCCCGAGGGCCGGGAAAGCAAAAAGTGGAAATAAAATAGAAACGAACCCGGTAATGATTAGAAAAGAGTCAGAAAAGTTCCTGAGAGCCAAAAATGCAGTCTGGATCAATAAAATTCCGTCAGGGGCAAAACTGCAATTTTGCCAAAATATTGGGGCAAAATCGTAATTTTGCAAAAGTTGGGGGAAAACGGTGAAAATAATAAATAAAACCTAAAAAGTTATAAATAGGTTTTATTTAAGCTTTTTAATGAAAAATAAAAGCTATAAATGGGAAAGAAATTAACAGACATAGTTTTGTCTGTAGGATCCCAAAATCGGCCTACAAGGAAGGCGATTCAAGATCCAAGAGAGAGAAAGAGAACAGCCTGATAAGGTAAGTTCAGACATTTACCTGTCTGCAACATATAGCAATATTGTGCTAACTTTAATGTACTAACTATAAGTTAGGTACATATGTGCTACGGGCACTATGATAGAATAGAGAGAGAGACGAAATGTGCTACGGGCACTATAAGAATGGGACACATGGTTAATTGTGCTTCGGGCACTAGAGCGAGGTTAATGAAACTCACTCACCTAAAATTAAAATGTGAACCATTCCTAACCACGGGACAATGTGAAGTCACCGGGTTAGAATGTTAAAAAGTCGGTAATGAAACCATTTTCTGGCGTACCAGCCTTCCGTACAGGGAGGTACTATTTTGCCTTCGGGGCTATGAGATAAGGCTGTGGAGGTCAGCACTGATGTACCGCTCCCAGTCATGTAAAATTTTGCCTTCGGGGCTATGAGATCAAGGCTGTGGAGGTCAGCACTAATGTACCGCTCCCAGTCATACGCACTTAAATGGTACTGCCAACCGAGCTCAAAACCAGAACGTAAATAAAGATAATGACCTAAAACTGAAACTATGCCATAATTGAGCATAAGACAGTTTAGTGAGAGCACTAACATCGCGGTAGATGTACTAGTGTGAGACAGTGTTGTGGTCAAACTTACTATTCACGTATGAATAGTGGTCAAAGTTACTATTCACATATGAATAGTAGTCAACGGTACTATACACGATGAATAGTACTATTCATAGAAATTTTATTTATTGCATGTTTGAACTTACTGAGCCTGTAGCTCACCATTTTTGCTAATGTTGCAGGTAAGCGACCAGCTCAGTAGCTTGTTTGACTGGATGGCGTACGGGATGGCGCGTGTCAAATGGGATAACTGGGCGAGGGATATGGTACTGCCAGAGTCTTGCCGCTGAGCGATAAAAGTAAAGGGAAAAAAAAAATGGGGAAACAGTTCTTTTGTAATTATATATATATTTTACAAAAGTACTGTGTTATTTATATTACTTTGTACTTGCCAACAAAGTAATTAGTGGAAAAAGGTTTTACATGATGTCAAAAAAAAAAAAAAATTTTCCCAAAAACATCATGATTTAAAAAGAGTAGAGAGATAAGCCGGCGACCCACGAGAGTATAATCTATCGCAGTTAGCGATAAAGCTCAACTGTAATAGTATTGTATGATCTCCACAAGGGGCGGGACGCCACAGAAACTAGCAGCGAAGAACAGCTGGTAATGCGGAATCCAATGTATCAAATTGTCCTATATGTGGGAAGAGATATTCTGGGTAATGTAGATATAGGCCACTTGTTTGTTATGAATGTGGAAAGGAAGGTCATTATGCCAGGAATTGTCCAAGCAACAGGCAGGGTGTACAAGGCACTTCCTAACCGTACCAGACACGCCCACAAGCTCATTCCCTTCAGGCCAGGGTTGAAGAGTCTCTAGTGAGGCCGAAATGCCAGGAGCGTGTGCCACGTGCTGATGCTCGTGTGATAGCCTACACCAAGGAGGATGCAGAGGCAGGAACATCAAATGTGGTGATAGGTTAGCTTCCTGTCGCTAGTCATGTAGTCTCTATACTATTTGACTCCGGTGCTACGCATTCTTTTGTTTCCTATGAATTTCCTGACAAGATAGGATTTCCTAAGGACTATATAGGAAAAATATTTAAGACAGCTTTACCCTCTGGGGAAGTATTGTTGTCCAATTACTGGCTACCTCATGTGTAGGTTAAATAAATCGGTAAAAACATATCAGAGTGGCGCAGCGGAACAATAAAAATTTTTAGATCGTTAAATATCTCATGATGCCATATACAATAAACCAACAATAATTAAAACTCATACCTCAAGGATGCCAATCTGCAGGAGGAGAATGACCGGAGGCTTCAACCAACTAGCCTTCTTTACTATTCTCCAATTCCCGAATGGCTGAGTGTGTGGGCACACTAAACCTCAATCGGTATGCTACCACTGCTAGTCTTCTTCCGACCACCCAGATCTCTGAAGAACTTATTGTCACGATGAGCTGTGCAACAATAAGCCTGCTCACCTGCAAGTCTGTGGTCTAAGAGAACTAGAGTGGCAGGACCTCTATTTATAGACCTGCATGAGGTGATTCTCTGAATTCGAATTGGATTAGGAGAAGATATTCTCAATTATCCACAACCATAAAATCTGAATTTTCCAAGGGAAAATCCCAACAATAAAATTCGGCCATTTAGGATAAATCCAATCCAAATCTAAACAAGATTTTAACTAGAATTTTATCTCTCTTTTTCAACCAAAAAATCTGAAAATTCCAAGGAGAAAATCTCCTCAAAATTTCGGCCACTTTTAGGATAAGGGAGAATCAAAATTCCATTAGGATTTTCAAGCTTGAATCTTATTTCATCCTTATCCAAAATAACCGAATTTTCCCTAGGAGATATGCTCCAAATTTCAGCCACTTTTCTGGGAAGAAAGAATCCAAATTCAATTGGGATTGAAACTTGAATTTTTTCCTTGAACCTTATCCATAAAAACCGAAAATCCATTGAGGATAATCCTCAAAATTTCGTCCATCATTAGTTAGGATTTAGATTCAAAATTCAAGTAGGATTCTAACAAGATTATCCTCTCCATATCCAACTCAAATTTGAATTTCATTCCTTGTGGATTTTCCACAACAAATTCAAATCCCATTTAGACTGTGATTCAAAATTTGAATTTCAAATTTCAAATTCGAATTTCAAATTCAAATTTCAAATTTCAAATTCAAATTTCAAATTCGAATTTCAAATTCAAATTTCAAATTCAAATTTCAAATTCAAAATTCAAATTTCAAATTTCAAAATTCAAATTTCAAAATCCACAAAATAGTTGCGTTTCAAATTCTTGTTCTCGTGGATAATTTTCTACAACTCCAATCCAATCTCAAATAAAATCATGGCAACTTTATTTGGAGTTCGAATAATTGTGTACTCTATTATCTAAAACAAAATCTGAATCTAACCAGAGAGAATCTTATCTACCATCCTAATCCTATATCATCACCATCCATGCATAATAATTCAGTCAAGAGCATACACAAATCAATTTGCCAAATGTTAAGGAATTATGTGGAGCTAGTAGAGGGACTGATTGGACATATATAATCGGGCTCCTGCAAATCCATATGATCATCATTCTTTTACCGAACAACTCAATCATATGATCACTAATTTCAGAGTCACACTACTATAAACCTAAAACTGAACTCCCAATTATATACCGTATTACATAAGCCTGTGACAAGCTATCGTCCAATGACCTTGTCATGTATGCAGAACCCTCATAGGATATCCATGATCAGCCTTAGGCCAAAGTCTGTTTAATCCTACTGATCAGGCTATCTTAAAGTTCCATTATACTACCGAATAAAGAAAATGATTATTCACCATATGTGAATAAGAAGTCATCCGCCCAACAGACGACCCAAGGCCTTGTCCATTTTCACATTCAGTATAATGCCTTTAAGAGGATACCCTTAACTCCTCATTAGAGCTATGATTCTGATATCTGTAAATGAACCCTTCATCATATACAAGTCATGCACCCAACGAACCGGTCTATAAGCTTACTACCTTTGAAACGCTTTAGCCATTGGAACATCAAAGTACACAAGTCATATACATGAAGCTGTCCTTTTACTCAGGATTAAGGTTACTGCATAATGAATGTCAAAAGCAGATTGATCCACTCAAAGCGGACTTCGTAGATCAATCACGCTTTAGTCCCGGTCTAATATGTCACCACAAAGCAACATATCTATGTCTCTACTTGGGAGTCCAGCTCCAGACAGTCAAGACAAACCGTCCCCTCCAAGGCTTTAGACAACATAATAGTCTTAACATGAGTTAGATGCTCGGTCTAACCCCATAGACTATAGACCATAGTTTAGACCACTAACTTTAGAACATTGTCTTCTCGCATACAAAAGTCCATTGCATGCAACGTTCTAACAGTTTAACACAAGCAGTCAGGGAGTCATATTTACTTACATTTACTTTAACATGTGAATAAGACGAGGACAGATAGCAATGTAATGAATAACCTCTATATATAATTTTATTATCCAGTTCAAAATAAATACATCAAAATGTCTCTAATGCTTAGGGCATTTCCTAACATCATGTACCAGTATATGTGGCAAATAGAGAGCTATATGCTAAGTTGAACATAATGAAAATTGTGGATTGCGATGTGATTCTAGGCATGGATTTCCTAGGGAAATATTAAGCTACTATCGATTGTTGAAATCGAAAAATAGTATTCCAACCCGAGGAAGAAGAGAGTTTCGAGTACGTCGATACTTCTCGAAAACCCAGGAAGATGATGATTAGTTCGCTGAAAGTAAGTAAGCTGATGGCCAGTGGTTGTATAGGATATCTGGCATATGTGATGGATACTACAGAGGAACAAAAGCTTCAACCTGAAGATGTTCCTGTTGTTAATGAATTTCTTGACGTATTTCCAGAAGAGTTACCAGGGATACTTCCAGAGAGAGAAATCTCATTCGAAATTGAGTTGATGCCTGGAATGGCACCTATTTCCAAAGCACCATACTGCATGGCTCCAGTGGAGTTAAAGGAGCTACGGGAACAATTAAAGGAGCTTTTGGACAAAGGATTCATCAGACTGAGTTATTCTCCGTGGGGTACACCTGTGTTGTTCGTCATGAAAAAGGATGGAACGTTCTGTTTGTGCATTGATTACCGGGAGTTGAATAAGGTTACAATCAAAAATAGGTACCCGTTACCTAGAATTGATGACTTATTCGACCAGTTAAAAGGTGCAACAGTATTTTCCAAGATCGACTTACGATCAGGATATCACCATTTGAGAATTAAAGAAAGTGATATTCCTAAAACGGCGTTTAGGACTCGTTATGGTCATTATGAGTTCCTTGTGATGCCATTCGGATTAACAAATACGCCAGCAGCGTTCATGGACTTGATGAACAGAATCTTTAAAGAGTATTTGGATAAGTTTGTCATTGTATTCATTGATGACATTCTTATATACTCAAAGACTCATGAGGAGCACAAGGAGCATCTGAGGATCGTGTTGCATACGATAAGGAAGCATCAACTATATGCCAAATTCTCAAAATATGAGTTTTGGCTGGATAGAGTACATTTCCTCGGACATGTTGTATCCTAGGAAGGTATTGCTCTAGATCCGATGAAGGTAGATGCAATTAACCAATGGCCTGCACCCAAGAGTGTGACGGAAATATGTAGTTTCTTGGGGTTAGCTGGTTATTATCGGCAGTTTGTAGAGGGATTCGCGCGTTTAGCTGCACCTCTTACTGCTCTTACACGCAAGGAAAGAAAGTATGAATGGACTATGAAATGCGAAAGATGCTTCTAGGAGTTAAAGAGACAGCTGATAAGTGCACCAAACCTTACACTTCCCACTGAAGGGGAGAAGTTTGTGATCTACAGTGATGCATCTAAAATAGGATTGGGAGCAGTCCTGATGTAAGGCGGCAAGGTGATTGCCTATACTTCACGTCAATTAAAGGATCATGAAAAGAATTACCCTACACATGACCTTGAACTTGCTGCAGTAGTGTTTGCACTTAAAATTTGGCGACACTATCTCTATGGAGCCCAATGTCAGATTTTTACTGATCACCAAAGCCTGAAGTATTTCTTCACGCAAAAGGAGCTCAATATGCTACAAAGACGATGGTTGGAACTAGTAAAGTATTATGATTGTGAAATCCTATATCATCTAGGGAAGGCCAACCGTGTAGCAGATGCTTTAAGTAGAAAGTCTACCATATCGTACCAATTATCGATAAAAAGGCTTCCGAAACCATTGCAGCAAGAGATAAATTCTTTGAACTTGGAGCTGATATCCAGAAGATTGGCTGCACTCTAAGTGGAATCATCATTGTTTGATGATATCAAGGAAACTCAAAGACAAGATCCAAGAATGACAAGTTCTCAAGAAGGAATTTCCAAGGATGGAATGATCCTCTATGAAGGAAAAATTAATGTTCCAGCTGATGAGGAACTTAGAAGACAGATCATGTCAGAAGCCCATGAGACACCATATTCGGTTCATCCCAGAGCTAGTAAGATGTATTAGGACTTGAAGTTACAGTTCTGGTGGAAAGGGATAAAGAACGATATAGCAAAATTCGTGAGCAGATGCATGACTTGTCAAAGAATCAAAGTTGAACATAAACATCCAGCATGAAGATTGGAACCTTTGGAGATTCCTGAATGGAAATGGGAACACATTACGATGGATTTTGTAATGGGACTACCAAAAACCGGAGAAGGTTATGATGCCATCTGGGTTATTGTGGATAGACTGACCAAGACGGCACGGTTTATAGCTGTCAAGATGACTTTTTCGTTGGAAAAGTTTGCTCAATTGTATATAGTTCATGTCGTCAGATTACATGGAGTACCAAAATCCATTGTATCAGATCGAGATGCACGATTCACTTCAAATTTCTGGAAGTGTATGCAAGAAGCCATGGATACTGAATTGAGACTCAATATGGCATTTCATCTGCAAACAGACAGACAGTCAGAGCGGACTGTTCAGACATTAGAGGACATGTTTCGAGCTTGTGTAATGGATTTTGTGGGAATTTGGAACGAGAAGTTACCATTAATTGAATTCTCGTACAGTAATAGTTACCAAGCTTCCATAGGCATGGCACCTTATGAGGCCCTTTATGGACGAAAATACAGATCGCCGATACACTGGTATGACCTGCGAGAGAAACAACTGCATAAGACGGATTTTATACGAGAAACTTCCGATGCCGTTGTAAGAATTCAGCGTCAAATGAAAATTGCGCAAAGTCGACAAAAGAGTTATGCAGATAAGAGGCGAAGATCCTTGGAGTTTGATGAAGGAGACTTCGTGTTTCTTAAGGTATCGCCTATGAAAGGGATTATACGTTTCGGTAAGAAGGGAAAACTGAGTCCAAGATATATCGGACCTTATGAAATTATCAAACGCATTGGAAGGGTCGCTTATAAATTAGTGTTACCTCCTGAATTGTCGGCAGTGCATAATGTATTTCATGTGTCGATGCTGAGAAAGTATATATCAGATCCATCCCATGTGTTGAAGCATGAGCCTGTTCAGATCTACGAGGATTTGACATATGAAGAACAACCTGTTCGAATACTGGCTCGTGAAGAGAAAGTACTGAGGAATAAGCAATCCCACTAGTGAAGATTTTGTGGAAAAATCACAACGTTGAAGAAGCTACGTGGGAATGAGAAACAGAGATGAGGAGTTTATACCCCCACTTGTTCTAATTTTTGAGGACGAAAATTTTATAAGGAGGGGTGAATGTGACAATCGGGAAATTCTGGCATTCTCGGAAGAAAATGTACAAATGTATGTATATAATAATTTATACTATTTAAAGAGTGAAATGAATGTATTTATATTGTTTAGAATGTATTAAAATGTTCTAACAATACTGACGAGTAAGAATTTAGTGTTGATAAAGTTCACTGAATTGAAACGGGTGGAATGGTGCCAAAAATGGCATTGAAAACCTAATCGGTGCATTATGGTGCACTAAAAAGATGAAAAACTTACGGGATTGATTTTGATCAAATGGAAGCAGTATAAATTGATCCGACTGCACTAGAGACCTTAGGAACCCACTGGGACGATTTCAGGAAAATTTCAGCTCGAACCGACATCGGTCAAAAAGTAGTCGAATTAATATGAATAGTAAAGTCAAAGTCAAAGTCAAAGTTTTTACTTTGCATTTATGACATCATAAAGCCATTTATAAATGATTTAAAATTTGGTGGTTGGTGGCATTAATTGCTAAGATTAAATTTTCTTTTGATCTAAAGGCTTAGATTTGGCCAAAATTAGCCAAATTAAATTTTGTGAAAATATGGAAAGATATGGCATAAAAGGTATTGAATTTTGATTGGTTGGAAGCTAAATTAATTGGTTTCCTTTGTTACTTAAGTCAGCAAAACTTGGAACAAAAGGACCGAAGCCTTTCAAGCCAAAACAAAGAAGAAAAAAAAAATTTCTAAGTGTCCTAGAGTGAAACCGTGAGCCACCAAGGAGAACCAAGCCAAACCTTCAAATTTTCTTCACAAAAGTGGTAGCAAACTCTTCATTGAAGTCAAGGGAAGCAAGAAATCAAGGTAGCTATCTTTGGTTTGCATTTTCTCTTGCTTTTTCATTGAAAAATCCGTGGGTTTGATGGCTTTACGAATGAGAAAATTTGTGATTTATTTAGTTGATTTGGTGCTTGGGTTTTGTTAATGGTTTGATTAGAAGAAAAACCATGCATTTTGTTTCAAGAAAAACAAAGTTTTGGTTGGTTTTTCAATGGTAAAACCGTGGGTTACCTTGTGTGGTTGTTCATGGATTGTTGTTGATTAAGTGTTGTAATGCTTTAAATCATGTTTTGGTTAAATGGAAAGCATGAATTGCATGGCTAGAAAGCTTGGAAAAATTTTGGTATCTAAATTCCGTAATATGGCCGTGTGGTGTAATTAGGGTTTGGTGAACATTTTTGTATGATTAACTTGATGTTTAGATAGTTTAAATCATGCATTGAATTATGAAAATGTTGGTTATATGGTTGAAAGCATGAAACAAAATGTTATGCATGTTTTACCTAAAATGGCCATGGGTTATGTGTGTTGAAAAACCCTAAGAATTTTGTTGTAAAATGCGTGGATAATGGCTTGAAAATGTGCTAGGTAATAGCCTTTGAATAGCCTAAAATTTGTTTGAAAAATTTAAAAGTTTTTGTTAGGTTTTGAGCATGAAAACCGTGGTTAAACCTAAGGGTAAAATTGAAAGAATCTTGTTGAATGTGGTTCAAAATGTGAATTGTTAAATGTGTGAGCTTTTATGTAAAAGTTTGGGAAACTTTTACATAAAATAGGACTTTGGTATAGTACGTGGCAGGTACACATGGTTCGAGGCATATCTAACACCAGTAGCCTTAAATTTACGCCGAAATGCTGTCGAAATTTTGAAAAACGGCATTTAGGGTAAAAAGGGAATCGAGAGTAAAAGTTTAGGGTCGGGTCAGAAACCCGAGTCCCTAAAGGAAAATTGAATAAGGAAAACCTAAGGGGTGGTTCGTGATAGTAACCCGTCCCCTTAAAAATGTAAAACGCAAGTGAAACTGAAAAATCGACCCTGGGGGGGGGGCGTTTTTGGGAAACGTAGTAAAGGTCCGAGTCGGATACGGAAAATCCGAGCCTCGGAGACCTAAATCGAGAAAGTCTAAATGAACGTTTTAAATACTAGTAAAACGTCCATTTGAGGCTCTGAAATGATAGAAAATCACTAAACTGACGTAAGGGTCGGAATAGTGTTTCCTGAGGGTCGGGAAGGTAAAAACGGAAATAAAATAGAAACGAACCTGGTAATGAATAGAAAAGAGTCAAAAAAGTTCCTAAGAGCCAAAAGTGCAGTCTAGATCGAGAAAAATCCGGTCAGGGGATAATTGTAATTTTGCCAAAATACAGGGGTAAAATCGTAATTTTGTAAAAGTTGAGAAAAATGGGAAAAATGATAAATAAAACCTAAAAAGTTATAAATAGGTTTTATTTAAGCTTTTTAATAAAAAATAAAAGCTATAAATGGAAATGAAATTAACAGACAAGGTTTTGTCTGTAGGATCCCAAAATCGACCCACAAGGAGAGCGATTAAAGATCCAGGAAAGGAAAAGGGGAAGAAACAGATAAGGTAAGTTCAGACATTTACTTGTCTGCAACATGTAGCATTATTATTGCTAACTTTGATGTACTAACTATAAGTTAGGTACAAATGTGCTACGGGCACTATCAGAGAATAAAGAAGGAGACGAAATGTGCTACGGGCACTATGGAAATGGGGCATATAATAAATTGTGCTTCGGGCACTAGAGCGAGGTTAATGAAGCTCACTTATGTAAAATTAAAATGTGAACCATTCCTAACCACGGGGCAATATGAAGTCACCGGGTTAGAACTTTAAAAAGTCGGTAATGAAACCACTTTTAGCGTACCAGCCTTCCGTACAGGGAGGTAAACTTTGCCTTCAGGGCTATGATGATGAGATTAAGGTGTGGAGGCCAGCACTAATGTACCGCTCCCAATCATGTACAACTTTGCCTTCGGGGCTATGATGATGAGATTAAGGCTGTGGAGGTCAACACTAATGTACCGCTCCCAGTCATGTGCAGTAACTCAAAACCAGAACATAATTAAAGATAATTACCTAAAAACTAAAACTATGCCATAATTGAGCATAAGACAGTTTCGTGAGAGTACTAACACCTTGGTTGATTTATTGTTTATATACTGTGTTATAGTCAAAGTTACTATTCATGGTGAATAGTGGTCAAAGTTACTATTTATGATGAATAGTACTATTTATAGAAATTCTATTTCTTGCATGTTTGAACTTACTGAGCCTGCAGCTCACCATTTTTGCTTATATTGCAGGTAAACAACTAGCTCACTAACTTTGTATGGCTGGATGGCGGACGGGATAGCGAGTGTCAAATGGGATGGGAAGCCATAGGATATGGTTCTGCCAGCATCTTTCCGCTGAGCATTAAACAAAGAAAGGAAAAAGAAACAATTCTTTTGTAATATTATATATTTTGCGAAAGTACTGTATTATGTAAATTACTTTGTACTTGTAAACAAAGTGATTAGTGGATAATGTTTTACATGATGTTTTAAAAAAAAAATTTCCCCAAAAATGTCATGTTTTACAAGAGAGATAGATTAGCCGGCGTCCCATGAGAGTACAATCTATCGCAGTTAGCTATGAAGCTTAACTGTAATAGTATTGTATGATCTCTACGAAGGGCGGGCCGCCACATATACCATGGGTTGGCATCTCCATTTCACTAAGTCAAAAAAATAAAGCTGCAAAGAATAATGCAATTGATTACCATCTGTTAAGAAATTATATTGAGCTAGTGAATGGAATAATTAGATATATATAATATAGACTCTAATAATCTATATAATTAATTATTTATATTAAATAAATAAATTAAATAATTATTAGTTTCACAGTCACACCTCTGTAAACTTGAAACAGTACTCCTAATTACATATCGTATTACGTTAGCTAATATATAGCTATAGTCCAATGACCTTATCATATATGCAATACCGTTATATGATATCCATAATCAACTTAAAGTTAAAGTCTGTTTAACCTTTTGATCACTCTATCTTAAAAATCCATTATACATCTAATAGGAACATGATTATTCATCCAATGCTAATAATAAATGATTTACCAAGTAAATAACCCAAGACCTTATCCATTTTCACATCATGTATAATGCCATTAATATGATAACATTTTCTCTTTATAAAAGCTATGATTCTATATCTATAAATAAAGCTCACATCAAATATTAGTCATGTATCCAATGAACCAATCTAATAACTTACTACTTTGAGATGATTTAGCCTTTGAAATATCAAAGTACATAAATCATAAACATAAAATCATTATTTACTCAGGATTAAGATTATTATATAATGAACTTCAAAAGTGAATTAATTTATTCAAACAGACTTATAGATCAATTAAACTTTGGTTCAAGTTCTGTATATCACCATTACTAGATAATATATCTGTGTCTCTACTTAATAGTTGGCTTGGTTTAGGTGGTCAACACAAACCATCTTTTCAATAGAATCTAGACAACATAATAGTCTTCATATAAGATAGATACGCACTTTAACCCCATAGACTATGGACTATATATTTAGATTACTTATTTTAGAACGTTGTCTTCTTGCATATAAAGTCCATTACATGTAATATTCTAACAAATTAAACAACAAGTACTTAATAAACCATATTTTCTTATGTTTACTTTAACATATAAATAATGATGAGGACAATATAGCAAAAATGTAATGAAAAATTTAAATATATTATTAATCAATTCAAAATAAATGAAATACATCTAAAAATGCCTTTCATACTTAGGGCATTCCTAACACCCTAGAGCTTTGTTTTTGTTATTTTAGTTTTGCTAATTTTTCTTATTTATTTTCTCAAATTCTGCTTTTTAGTTTTAGTATCGATCATTCATATAATTCTAATGTTAATCAATTTTTGTACTCAACTCAAAATTAGTGTAATTCGCATGCAAACAATATCTTTACTCATCTTATATTACTTGTGTGACTTATATACTTGCGAATATTTTGTGCAACAAGTTTTTGGCGCCCTTTTTAGGAATTGTTTTTGTTTAATTTTGGGTTAATGTTGATACCAATTTGCTCTAGGATGAATTTAAACATTTTTTTTCTTTCTTGATTTTTAGTTTATGTACTTTTTTTCAGTTTTGCTTTGATTTTTCTTTGTTTTTTTTTTTTTATCTTATTGAAGTTTTATGATGTTCCATCTGCAAATTCTTACAAGTTTTGTCCAACAAGAATATGAACCTTTTTAGTGCATGAGGGAGATTTAAATTATTGCTAATTAGGTTTCTATATCATGGCTTTTTAAAGTGTGTCAAATTCAAATCTTCCTTGATGGTTTATGTGCTATAACTAGGCATTTGGTTGGAAGAAGAGATGGTATTATCTCTTTATACCATAGATCAATTGATGACACCTATTTGATATTGAAAGACATGCAAAATTTGATCATTGGAATTGGAATTGTTCAATGAACAACCAAGGTTAGGAGAATAATTCCAACATGGAGGAGGCATGGATGACACCCAATATCAAGAAACATATGCATCCTCCAAATTTCAAACCACATTTATTTACCATATGGGGAAGATGGATCAACATGTAAAGAGGATGTATATGGATGACATTCTAGAGGAATCATTTGAAACTACAAGGCAAATGAAAACAATGATGGAGAAATTTAAAGAATTGGTAGCATCCACTCCTACTTCTTAGGAATGCCCTAAGAAAGAAAGGCATTTAGGATGTATTTTATTTGTTTTGAAATGATTAATGATATATTTGAGGATTTTCATTATATTTTTGTTATTCAGTCCTCAACCTTATTTACATGTTAAAGTAAATATAAGCAAATATAGCTCATTGACTACTTGGTATTTAAACTATTAAATTGTTGCATATAATGTATTTTTTATACGAGAAAACTACATTCCAAAGTAAGCAAACTAAATCTATACTCTATAGTCTATTGGGTTAGAGTGAGCATCTAACCCATGTTAAGATTATTATGTTGTTTAAATCTAATTGGGGTAATAGTTTGTCTTGAACATTAGGAGTGAGTTGACTCTTAAGTAGAGACATAGATACGTTACCTAGCAGTGGTGATATATTAGACTTAGACCAAAGTATAATTAATCTATGAAATAACCTAAATGCTAAGTAAGTAAATGACTTCATGTGTATGACTTATGTAATTTAATATTCTAAAGGCTAAAACATCTCGAAGTAGCAAGCTATTAGATCGATTCATTCCATACATGACTTGTATATAATGTGAGTTTTGTTTATAGATATGAAATCATAACTTTATTAAGGAGTCAAGGTTATCTTTTTAACAACATTATACAAGATGCGAAAATGGACAAGGCATTAGGCCGTTTGCATTGCTAATGATTAATTATTCACATACAAATGACTTTTATATTGAATGTATAATGGATCTTTAAGATAGAGTGATCAAAAGGTTAAATGAAAATTGACCTTAAGTTGATCGTGGATATCGAATAAGGGTGTTATATGTATGACAAGGTCATTGGACTACGGCTATTCACTAGCTTACATAATACGATATGTAATTGAAAGTGTAATTTCAAGTTTACAGTGGTATGACTCTGAATTTAATAATTGTGTAATTGATTAATTTAATGTAGAATAATTAATTACATAGATTATTGGAGCCCACATTATATATGTCTAATCAACTCCTTTATTAGCTCAATATAATTTTTTAACGAATGGTAATTAGTTGAGGTATTCATTGTGATTTTAATTCTTAGACTTAGTGGAGAGAAAAATCTGGATCACCTTCTCATAGGTGAGGCGTTTTCTCATTGAGGATGAAATGAGAATTTTATTTTATTTAATTAATTGGATAAATATTTAATTTGTATAAAATCTATTTGGAAGATAAGATTTGAAATTTCAATTTATTGTATTTATCATTTGTGATAAATATGAGATTAATTCAAATTAAGAGATATGGATAAATTAATTATTTGAATAATTAATTTAAATATCTAACTAATCTTATTTAAATAAATACTTTAAATTGAACATGATATTTATCCTATTTGAATATGAATTTAAATTAAACATGATATTTATCCTATTTGAATATGAATTGAAACAAAATCTTATTTTTGTCTACTAGGAGTAGGCGTTTTCTACTAGGATAAGGTAAGGGGAAAGATTTTTTACTTATTGATTTTATTTGGATAATTATTACATAATTATTTCATTCAAATAAAATTACCATGATTTTAATTTGAATTTAAATTGGATTTATAAAACATTATCCATACAAATAAAATTACAAGATAAATGGATATTAAAATTGAAATCAAATTTTAAGTCTCTTATACCTAAGGTGGGCGATTTTGGTGCACTCCCAAGGTGAGAGAAAATACAAAATATTTGGAAGGAGAGAGAAAAATCATTTTCAAATGTTCCATTCAAACTTGAAATCCACCTAGTCTATTCACTATAAATAGGACTCTTGGGGATCCTCTTTTACTCAAATCACAGACTCTAAGGTGAACAAGTTTATTATTATTCTCTCATTATAGTAATAATAAACTATAAGAATTTTGGATGATTGGGAGGAGAAAGCCGTACAAGAATACCGATTAAGAGACTAAGTGTCCACACACTCTATCATTCGGGAATTGGAGAATAGTAAAGAAGACTAACTGGTTGAAGTTTTCTCAGTCATCTTCTTTGGCATTCTTGACATCTTTTGAAAGTGTGTAGATTATTGAATAATTTATTGTATAAACTAACACGAGTTAGTTCAATCAAAGAAAATTTTTTTAAATTCCTCTGCATAAACACTCTATTTTTTTTCCTGCAAGTGGTATCAGAGTAAACTCATGATTATGCAATATATGTAAATTAGATGATCCAAATTTCTCCTTAAATCTATGTATGTAGTTAATATTTTTAGAGAGTGTAATTCTAGGGTTTCTATTATATTATTATCATAGATTATGTATGTATGCAATTGTTTTAATTTTGTTATTATTATAAGCAATTTTAATTATGCTGATCATGTTTTCTTAGAATTTAGACAAATTGTATCTAGGAATATTTTTCATAATCACGTGAGCAGGTTCTTTTCACCAAAATTTCCCTATAAATTTATTTTTTATTTATTTGAACATTTAGAAGTCGTATACACCGAAAACGGTATAAGAATTTTATATAATTTATTCATAGAGGAGATGAAGAATGAAGACTTTAATTTATTTTTCTCAAATTTTGATTAAGGATTAAAAGTTGATAATGATACAATTAAGATTTTGTGTGGTACTCCTAACTGAATTAGGATTCCGAATTGGAATCCAAGTGGTGCCACAATGGAGGCATACATTAGAAGAATGACCAATAGGGCATGCATGCACGAGCACCGAGATGTAGGGTCACAAGGTGTTGATGTGTGCTGCCGAGTATAGGGCCATAGGCCTATCCCATGACTAGTTGTGCTTTGGGCAACCTAGCTGTGTGGATGCCCCACCTAGAGCAACTCAATGGGTTGTACCTGGTGTGGCCTGACTTTATAAAAAATTATCGTTTTTCAAATTTTAATTAAATCAAAATTTTAAATTGTGTATAAAAATATGTAATTTTAATTAAATTTGAATTATATATAATTATACATGAGATTTAAAATTGCTTAAAATTTGATTTTTTTTTTTGAAAATTTAAAATTTAAGGAATTTATAAGATGAGAAATAAACGGTGAGGATACATGAAGATGGATATGCAAAGATGAATGGATGAATATGTTTGATGGATATTTTAATGCATATTTGATAACATGTCATATGAGATAGAACAATCCTGCTCAGATATATTAATCATATATATCACAAAAAACTTACATCGTATTTAAAATATTGAATGGGAGAGGGTTTCAAATAAATGTAGGATAAAACGTGAGAGTACGCAACAAAATTTTAAAAATTTTTCAAAGATCATTAAATGACTTGTGTTGCCGTATATAATAAATTACCAACAATCATATACCTTCAAATGAAAATACCAAGAACGCCGAAGGAAGTGACTGAAAGGCTTCAACTAACTAGTCTTATATACTATTCTCCAATTCTTAGATGGTAGAGTGTGTGGGCATTCAGTTCCTCGATCGGTATTCTAACGTAGCTTGCCTCTTTCTAACCACCTAGATCTCTAAGAATTTATTATTGTTGGTGAGATGTGCAATAATAAATTCATTCACCTGAAAATCTATGGTCTAAACAAAATAGGAGTGCTAAAATCCCTATATATAAAATTACATTAGGTGACTTTTAAATTTTGAATTAGACCAAGAAAAGACTTTTTTTTTCTCCCTACAAGCCTCAAGGTCGATTCTCCCTAGGCCAAAGCCCTTCCAAAATTTGGCCACTCTAAGATCAAGGGATTTAAAATTCAAATAGGAGTTAAACAAGATTTTGCTCTCTTCTTTTCTCCACCAAAAACTGACTTCCATCCCAGCGAAGACTCCCATAAAAACTCAGCCATGTTTGGATAATTGTGATTCAATATTTGATTCAAATTTTAAACTCTACAAATCTTGAAATTTTGTCTGTATGTATAATTTTCCATAACTCCAATTCAAATTCAAATAAAATCATGGTAACTTTATTTGAAATTCAAATAATTGTGTAATCTCTTATCCAAAACAAAATTCAAATTCCAAACAAGAGAAAATCTTATCTTCCATCCTTATCCACTTGTGGACGCCACCTACTAGTTCTAGGATAAGATTTGTTCAATTAAAATTCAAATAGAATAATCTTTTAAATTTCAAATATTTATTTTAAGATAAAATTTTCAAAATTCAAATTAATCCCATATTTGATTTTTAAAATCAAATACAATTAATTTAAATTTCAAATCTTATCCTACAAAATAAATATTAGTTAAATATTTATCCTATTTATTGAATAATACAAAATTACAATTTTGTCCCTCCGACACCTAGAGAAAAACACTTGCACCTTGTGAAAGGGTGATCTAGATTTTTCTCTTCACTAAATGTATGACAACAAGCAATAAAGAATATCCCGACTGCTTACCATCTGTTGAGGAATTATACGGAACTAGTAGAGAGACCAAATGGACATATATAATATATGCTCGAATAATCTATGTACTTATTAATCTATAACGAATAAACTTGTTATAATTATTAGTTTTAGAGTTACAACACTATAAACCTGAACCTGCACTCCTAATTATACATCATATTATGTAAGCCAGTGATAAGCTATCATTCAATAACCTTGTCATATATGCAAAACCTTCATATGATATCCATGATTAGCCTTAGGTCAGAGTATGTTTGACTAACTGATCAAGCTAGCTTAAAGATCCATTATAATCCCGAAAAAGAAAATAATTATTCACTATATGTGAATTAGAAGTCATCTGCCTAGTAGACGACCCAAGACCTCATCCATTTTCATGTTTAGTATAATACCTTTAAGTGAATAACCTTTACTCATCATTAGAGCTATGATTTCAATATCTGTAATCAAACCCTCCATCGTATATAAATTATATACCCAACGAACTGGTTTATAAGCTTACTATCTCTGAGACACTATAGCTAATAGAATATCAAAGTACACAAGTTATACACATAAAGTGATTCATCTACTCAGGATTAAGGTTATTGCATAATGAATGTTAAAAGTGACATGATCTACTCAAGTGGACTATGCGGATCAATTACACTTCGGTCTTGATCTAATATGTCACTAACAAATAATATATCTATATCTCTACTCAGAAGTCGAAGCTCTAGACAGTCAAGATAAATCGTCCCCCCAATTGGTTTTAGACAACATAATAGTCTTAACATGAGCTAGATGCTCGGTCTAACCCCATAGCGTACAGACCATAGTTTAGACTACTTACTTTAGGATATTGTCTTCTTGTATACAAAAGTCCATTGTATGCAATATTCTAATAGTTTAACACAAGTAGTCAGTGAGCCATATTTGCTTACATTTACTTTAATATGTAAATAGGATGAGGACATATAGCAATGTAATGAATAACTTCTAATATAATTATATTATCTAGTTCAAAATAATTGAAATACATATAAAATATCTTTCCCATTTAGGGCATTCTGAACGAAAAACCCTTGGCCTCCATTGTTGATCTATATGTGAAAGCATGGTAACGTCTTGTTTCAGTTCCGCTCTAACAACGTCCCTCAGTAAGTGTTTACCGCCACTAATATACTATGTCAGATCTCCTATATGGAAAACGTGTTTGGACATGTTCCATTTACGACCATACCTTGATGGCCCAAATAGCACATGGATCAGAGTTCATAAACAATGGTTACACACTCAAGACTGATTTAATTATTAGCCTTTCCTAAAAGCTCTGTTAGTCAAATTAGTGGCCAAATAAGCAGTTATTAATATATATCTTAACCTTAGAGGATTTAAGGTAATATATATTAATTAGACAAGGTCTATGTTTTCAACTATTTGTTTCATGATCACACTTTGGTGGCTTGAAGTAATAGATGCTAAAAAATACTATTGCAATGCTACACGTTTTTTTCTAAGTTTTCATGTAGAAACATATTCATGTTTTAATTGCTAAACTTTTCTTTATATTTGCTTGTGCATTGATGTAATATTGATATATATATTTATTTTAGTTCAAAATGTTATCGAACCTCTAATTTTAACTCTTGCTAAAAACAAACTAAATTGCAATAATTATAAAGACTAAAAAATAAACATACTAATAGCTCATAGTTGTGAGAGACATAAGTTTATACTGGATGAACCTTACCCACCTGAGCCATTTTCTGATGCACTTCTTGAAAAGGTCCCTCTAATGTTTACTCATTGAAGAGAACCTAATGAGATAACGTAATGCTATATTTTATCTTACATGATGAGTGATTTACACAAGTAATATTAAACCTATCAAGTTGCTAGGAAGATCATGGATAACTTGGATGACATGTTTGGAGGCCAATAAAAATTGGCTCAACAGTACACTATCACAAGTATTATGAACTCTAAGCAAAAGATGGATACTCTGGTGAAGGATCATATGCTTCTGCTTATAGGTTTCTTCACTGAGGTTGCTAAGAATGGTCCAGAATTGGATTATAACACCCAAATTGATATGGTATTTAAAACTCTTTTGAAGGAATTTGTAGACTTTAAATCTATATATAACCTTGGAAGCAAAGAGTTGCAACTTACTGAGCTTATGAGATAATTGCAGTCTTATGAGCTTATGATCAATGATAGGGTACCAGTCCATGCAAAGGGAGAGGCTAACTTTGTTGTGGCTGCATCTTTTGATCCCTTGGAGAATAACAAAAATATGCCAAAGTAGAAAAAGCAAGGAGCTTTTGGTTCTTCTATTCCTTCTATTTCGGATGGAAAGAAAAAGAAAAAGAAAAAGAACAAGAAGCCTAAGGACCCTAAAAAGTTTAAGTGCTTCCATTATATCAAGGTTGGTCACTTTAAGAAGACTTGCAAGGAATTCCTAGTCGCTTAGGCAAGGAAGCTCAGGATCTTCTTTATTTAGAAGCTTGTTTCGTAAGAGAGTCAAAAGACACTTAGGTCATTGATTTGGGAGTCACTAATCATGTTTGTGTTTCTCTGTAAGGGTTCAAGAAAATGAGAAGTCTACATGATAGGGGCTTATAGTTAAGAACTAAGGATAGATGCTTGATATTAGTAGAAGCAGTGGGCCATGTGCATATATATTTTGATGAATTTAAGTTTATTTTATTAAAAAACTTTTTTTATAATCCTAATTTTAAAAGTAACCTTATATCGGCTGCTTGTTTAATTAAAGAATTTTATTCGTTATCATTTAATAAAGTAGAAGTTATACATTAAAATAAGTCTTTTATTTATTCTGGGTGGATGGATAGTAACCTTTATTTTATCAAACCTAAGATGCACTTATTGCTCGACACTGAATTAATTGATAACTCTAAAAGGTTAAAAACCTTTTACTTTAACAAGTCGTGTCATTGGCATTTAAGTCTTGGCCATATTAATCAAGAAAGGATTAAAAAATTAGTGAAAGATGATCTTTTGGATACTTTATAGGAGGTATGTCTTCCATAATATGAATCTTACCTTGAAGGTAAAATGACTAAGATGTCTTTTAGAGCTAAGGGTACTAAAGCCAATGATCTCCTAGAAATAATGCATACCGATGTATGTGGCCTCATAAAAGTTAAGGTATAAAGAAGATTTGAGTACTATGTCACCTTTATAGATGACTACTCGAGATATGGATATGTATACCTAATGCACAGTAAAATCGAAATCTTTGATAAATTCAAATAGTATCGTGTGGAAATGGAAAAGCAATTAGGTAAATCTATAAAAACACTTCGATCTGATCGAGGTAGTGAGTACCTCTCTGATGAATTTCTATGACATCTTATAAAGAATGAAATTTTATCCCAATTAAATGCACCAAGGACTCCACAACAGAATGATGTAGCTGAGATAAGAATAGAACTTTGCTAGATATGGTACAATTTATGCAGAGTTATTCAACACTTCCATTATCTTTCTAGAGACATGCACTACAAAGAGCATGCTATTGTTATGAATGCCCTAAGTGAGAAAGACATTTTTAATGTATTTCATTTATTTTTTTGAACTGATTAATAATATATTAGAAGTTATTCATTACATTATTATATATCCTCATTTGATTTACATGTTAAAGAAACTGTAAGTAAATTTGGCTCATTGACTACATGTTATTAAATTATTAGAATGTTGCATACAATAGTTTTTCGTATGTGAGAAGACAACATTCTAAAGTAAGTAGTCTAAATCTTTAGTCCATAGTCTATGGGGTTAGAGTGAGCATATAACTCATGTTAAGATTATTATGACTTCTAAAACCAATTGGAGAGATAGTTTATCATGATTGTTTAGAATATTTGACTCCCAAGTAAAAACATAGATGTGTTGCTTGGTGGTGATATATTGGATTGGGACCAAAGTGTAATTTATAATAACCGCCCTATTCATGGGACATAATTACTATGTAATAAGAAATCAAGTCTATGAGTACAGTATAATTTTCCAGTTTGAATGAATTAAATGAGTAAAGAAACGTTTAATTTCTATTCATACAGTAAAAGAGGTAACCGAAAGTGAAATCGGTTCACCTTATTATGTGTGAGTATGCATGAGTGGCACATAGTATCAAGAACTGGTCAAGACAACCATTTTTTGACACAGAATTGATGAGCTAGTCATCAGTATGTTCAAACTAGTTATCTGAGCACAACAGTGAAATTTTGAATGATAAATACACAGTATCAAGAAAATGGTAAAGGTGACGTTTTCTTGACACCAAACTGATATATTTATAATCAGTATACTCAATTTAGTCAATTGGGTACAAAATGCGAAGTCAGGTATGAGACATGCGCAGTATCCAGAGACGACATTTCCTCAACCCGAAACTGATATATTTAAAGGCAAAATGCTTAAACAAGTTAGTTGAGCAGAAACGGTGATTTTTGGATAAGAGTCACACATATCCAAAAATGGGTCCATATGATCTCAGATGAATGTAAAACTAATAAATTCAGAATAACACATCTAAATTAGTCAGGATAGCCTGTGTCTAAAATTTCGCGCAAAAAAGTTATACTATGCATGCGTAGTGTCAGCACAATCTAAGACACAACTACAGTACCGTAAATGAATAGTAACCAACTTAGAGTGGGCTCATAGGTACTACAACCCATCCATAAATGAATAGAATAAGAATCGGATCAAGAGAATCCATTTCCGGTCAAGGTTTAGAACACAGCCAAAAAAGGGCTGAACACCATTAGAGGAAATTAGACTGTTAACAGAAGCTCTTGCAGATAAAATTTTTCCCTCAGAAACTGTGCTTGTGGGTAGTCAAACACAGCCCTAGGAGACAATGTGGAAAAGTTTCCCACAAAACAAGGAAACATCCTAGGTAGCTTTTGATTAAAAAATTGAAAAGGTGTAGACACACACTCTAGACTTTACCAATGCATTAAATGCATTTTTGGGCTCCTTTTGTAGGTAAATAAACCGGTAAAAACGTATCAGAGTGGCGCAGCGGAACAATAAAAATTTTTAGATCGTTAAATATCTCATGATGCCATATACAATAAATCAACAACAATTAAAACTCATACCTCAAGGACGCCAATGAACAGGAGGAGAGTGACCGGAGGCTTCAACCAACTAGCCTTCTCTACTATTCTCCAATTCCCGAATGGCTGAGTGTGTGGGCACTCTGAACCTCGATCGGTATGCTAGCACTGCTAGTCTTCTTCCGACCACCCAGATCTCTAAAGAACTTTATTGTCACGATGAGCTGTGCAACAATAAGCCTGCTCACCTGAGAGTCTGTGGTCTCAGAGAACTGGAGTGGCAGGACCTCTATTTATAGACCTGCATGAGGTGAATCTCTGAATTTGAATTGGATTAGGAAAAGATATTTTCCCTTATCCAAACCCATAAAATCCGAATTTTCCAAGGGAGAATCTCCACAATTAAATTCGGTTTTTCTAGATAAATCCAATCCAAATCTTAACAAGATTTTAGCTAGAATTTTATCTCCCTTTTCTAACCAAAAAATCCGAAATTCACAAGGAGAAAATCCTCCAAATTTTTGGCCACTTTTAGGATAAGGGAGAATCAAAATTCCACTAGGATTTCTCAAGCAAAATCTCATCTTAACCTTATCCAAAAATAACCGAATTTCCTAGGATTAGGGATCCAAAATTTCGGCCACTTTTGGGAGGAGAGAGAAACCAAATTCAACTAGGATTGAAGCTTGAATATTCCCTTGAATCTTATCCACAAAATCCAAAATCTTTCATGAGGATTATCCTCAAAATTTCGTCCCTTATTTGTTGGGATTTGGATTCAAAATTCAAGTAGGATTCTAACAAGATTATCCTCTCCAAATCCAACTCAAATTCGAATTTCAAACCTTGTGGATTTTCCACAACAAATTCGAATCCTACTTGGACTGTGATTCAAAATTTGAATTTCAAATTTCAAATTCAAATTTCAAATTCAAATTTCAAATTTCAAATTTCAAATTTCAAATTTAAATTTCAAATTCAAATTTCAAATTCGAATTTCAAATTCAAATTTCAAATTCAAATTTCAAATTCAAAATTCAAATTTCAAATTTCAAAATTCAAATTTCAAATTTCAAAATTCAAATTTCAAATTCCACAAAACGGTTGTGTTTCATATTCTTGTTCTCATGGATAATTTTCTACAACTCCAATCCAATCTCAAATAAAATCATGGCAACTTTATTTGGAGTTCGAATAATTGTGTACTCTATTATCCAAAACAAAATCTGAATCCAACCGGAGAGAATCTTGTCTACCATCCTAATCCTGTGTCATCACCATCCATGCATAATAAACTAGCCAATAGCATACACAAATCAATTTGCCAAACGTTAAGGAATTATGTGGAGCTAGTAGAGGGACTGATTGGACATATATAATCGGGCTCCCGTGATTCCATATGATCATCATTCTGTACCGAACAACTCAATCATATGATCACTAATTTCAGAGTCACACCACTATAAACCTGAAACTGAACTCCCAATTATATACCGTATTACGTAAGCCTGTGACGAGCTACCATCCAATGACCTTGTCATATATGCAAAACCCTTATATGATATCCATGATCAGCCTTAGGTCAAAGTCCGTTTAATCCTACTGATCAGGCTATCTTAAAGTTCCATTATACTACCGAATCAAGAAAATGATTATTCACCATATGTGAATAAGAAGTCATCCGCCCAGCAGATGACCCAAGGCCTTGTCCATTTTCACATTCAGTATAATGCCTTTAAGAGGATACCTTTAACTCCTCAGAACTATGATTCCGATATCTGCAAACAAACCCTTCATCGTATACAAGTCATGCACCCAACGAACCGGTCTATAAGCTTACTACCCTCTGAGACGCTTTAGCCATTGGAACATCAAAGTACACAAGTCATATACATGAAGTAGTTCATTTACTCAGGATTAAGGTTATTGCACAATGAACGTCAAAAGCAGATTGATCCACTCATAGCGGACTACGTAGATCAATCACGCTTTAGTCCCGGTCTAATATGTCACCACCAAGCAACATATCCATGTCTCTACTTGGGAGTCCAGCTCCAGACAGTCAAGACAGACCGTCCCCTCTAAGGCTTTAGACAACATAATAGTCTTAACATGAGTTAGATGCTCGGTCTAACCCCATAGACTACAGACCATAGTTTAGACTGCTAACTTTAGAACATTGTCTTCTCGCATACAAAAGTCCATTGCATGCAACGTTCTAACAGTTTTAACACAAGCAGTCAGTGAGCCATATTTGCTTACATTTACTTTAACATGTAAATAAGACGAGGACAGATAGCAATGTAATGAATAACCTCTAAGTATAATTTTATTATCCAGTTCAAAATGAATACATCAAAATGTCTCTAATACTTAGGGCATTTCCTAACAATCTCCCACTTGCCCTAAGCCAGCAGATGTGCCATGTTACGCATCCCCATCGCCTCTACATGCCTCTCAAAGCTTCTAGCTACCAAAGTCTTAGTAAAGGGATCAGCGATGTTGTCCTCGGACGCGATCTTACAAACATCCACTTGTCCTGTCTCCACATGCCCTCTAATAATGTGATACCTCCGATCGATGTGCTTGGTCCTCTTGTGGTGCCGAGATTCCCTTGTGTTGGCAATAGCCCCTGTATTATCACAGTAAAGTGTGATAGGCTTGTCAACACCCGGAATGACCTCAAGGTCTCTAAAGAACTTGCAGAGCCAAACCGCTTCTTTAGATGCCTCAGCCGCAGCCACATACTCAGCCTCCATAGTAGAGTCAGCTGTGCAGCCCTGCTTCACGCTCCTCCACACAATGGCGCCTCCTCCGAGTAAAAACACTGATCCAGATGTCGATTTCCTCGAATCCTTACAAGTCTGGAAGTCTGAGTCCGTGAATCCTACGGGTGTTAGGTCCCCTCCAGAATACACTAGCATATAATCCCTCGTTCTCTTAAGATACTTGAGTATATGCTTTACTGCTTGCCAGTGCTTGGTTCCAGGATTCGCTTGATATCGACTCACCATACCTACTGCAAAACATATGTCCGGGCGAGTGCAAAGCATAGCGTACATAAGGCTACCCACAGCGGATGCATAAGGGACCTTACTCATACGCTCTCTTTCTTCTGATGTCTTGGGACAGTCATCCAATGAAAGAGTTAAACCGGCAATAGAAGGTTGTGAGCCTTTCTTTGCCTCTAGCATTGCATATTTGTCAATTATTTTATCTATGTATGAAGCTTGGGATAACGCTATCATTTTGTTCTTTCGATCTCTGAAGAGACGAATGCCTAGAACATAATTAGCTTCTCCCAAGTCCTTCATGTCAAACTGTTAGTGTAACCAAAGCTTGACCGATGATAAGTTCCCTACATCATTCCCAATGAGTAGTATATCATCGACATAGAGTATCAGAAAGACCACTTTTCCATCCTTAATACGTTTATAAACACAAGGTTCATCAACGTTCTGCTCAAAACCAAATGTCTTAATCGCTTGATCAAACCTCTGGTTCCATGAGCGGGATGCCTGCTTTAATCCATAAATGGATCTAAGCAACTTGCAGACTTTCCTATCTTGGCCTTTTGCTACGAACCCTTCGGGCTGTATCATATAGATACACTCTTCAAGATGGCCATTTAAGAATGCCGTCTTGACATCCATTTGCCAGATCTCGTAATCGAGAGCCGTAGCAATGGATAGAAGAATACGGATAGACTTAAGCATAGCAACAGGCGAAAAGGTTTCCTCGTAATCGATTCCAGCCTTTTGCGTGTATCCCTTTGCAACCAGTCTAGCTTTGAAAGTTTCCACTCTCCCTTCCGCATCCTTCTTTCTTTTGTAGACCCATTTGCATCCAATGGGTTTTATCCCATCCGGCAAATCTACAAGTTCCCAAACAGAGTTGGATTTCATAGAATCCATCTCATTGTTCATAGCCTGTTTCAAAGATCTAGAATCAACATCCTTTATAGCTTCATCATATGTGACCGGATCTTCCTCATGCTCATGAGCCTCGGCCTGGTATACCTCAGCATCATACATAAAGAAATTAGGTTTCTTAGAAACCCTCCCACTACGACGAGGCACCCTAAATTGTTGATCGTCTGCAGGTCTTTCACTGGAACTCGGACTTGCGTCCAAGACCGAAATCTGTGGAGCAGTTCTTTCACCCGATAACTCCTCTAGCACCACTTTGCTTCGAGGCTTAAAGTCATTCATGTGACTTTCCTCCAAGAATGTCGCATGGGTTGAGACAATGACCTTTTGTTCCTTCGGGTTATAGAACAGACCTCCTTTAGTTCCCTTTGGATACCCTACAAACATGCATAATTCTGATCTTGGTTCCAACTTCTTCGCATCCCCATCCAGTACATGTGCCGGGCAGCCCCATATTCTCATATGTCCAAGGGAGGGCTTCCTGCCACGCCACAATTCATACGGAGTTCTAGGAATTGATTTGCTCGGAACCTGGTTCAGAATATAGCACGCCGTTTGTAAAGCATGTCCCCAAAATGATAATGGCAGCGTTGAGTAACTCATCATGGACCGTACCATATCCAATAAGGTCCTGTTTCTCCTTTCGGCTACACCATTCTGTTGTGGAGTACCAGGTGCAGTCAATTGGGATAATATCCCATTCTCTACAAGATGTCCTAGAAATTCATCAGAGAGGTATTCGCCACCTCGATCAGATCGAAGTGTCTTTATGGATTTATCCAATTGCTTTTCCACTTCCGCACGATACTCTTTGAACTTGTCAAAGGTTTCGCTCTTGCGGTGCATCAGATACACATATCCATACCTCGAGTAATCATCTATGAAAGAGACATAGTACTCGAACCCTCCTCGTGCTGTGACGTTCATGGGGCCACATACGTCAGTGTGCACAATTTCTAAGAGCTCCTGTGCCCTTGTACCCTTAGCTCCAAAAGACCTCTTAGTCATCTTACCCTCTAGACAAGACTCACATTGGGGAAGTCGTACCTCCTCCAGAGATTCCAGAGGACCGTCTTTCACCAATCTTTGAATCCTATCCTGATTAATATGACCAAGTCTTAAATGCCAAAGATACGCCTTGTTAGAGTGAGAAACTTTCAACCTTTTAGAGTTATCAATTAATTCAGTGTCAAGCAGTGAGTACATCTTTGGTCTGATCAAATATAGGTTTCCATCCATCCATACAGAACAGATAAAAGACTTATTTCTACGAATATCAACTCTTTTACTAAAAGAAACTGAATAAGAATCCTTTATTAAACAAGCTACTGATATAAGGTTCCTCCTAAAATTAGGAACATAAAAACAGTCTTTCAATAAAATAAACCTAAATTGATCAAAATAAAGATGAACGTCTCCCACTGCCTCAGCCACCACAAAGCTACCATCTCCAGTCCGCAACGAGAGGCTCCTATCATGTAGACTTCTCGTTTCCTCGAACCCCTGCATAGAAACACAAACATGATTAGTGGCGCCCGAATCAATGACCCATGTGTCTTTCGATTCTTCCACCAAACACGCTTCTAAGTAATGAAGTTCCTTACCCTCCTTGCCCTTGGAGGCTAGGAATTCCCGGCAAGCCTTATTGAAGTGACCTACCTTCCCACAGTGGAAGCATTTGGACTTTTTAGGGTCCTTTGGCTTCTTGTTCTTCTTCTTCTTCTTCCCGTCCGAGACAGGAGGATTAGAAGAACTGGAAGCCACTTGCTTCTTATTTGGCCTCTTCCTCTTCCGTGAGGGATTGGAAGATTCCGCCAAATTGGCCTCTCCTTTAGGTCGGACCACATCTTCATCCCTGATCATCCGCTCATAAGCCTGTAGTTGCTTCATGAGCTCGGTAAGTCCTAACTCCTTTGTCGCCAGATTGTATGCGGCCTTAAACCCCACAAAATCTTTAGACAGAGTCTTGAACACCATCTCGATCTGGGTGTTGTAGTCTAACTCAGCACCATTCTCGGCAGCTTCAGCGAAGAATCCCATTAGAGTGATCATATGGTCCTTCACCGGAGCACCAGCCTTTTGCTTGGAGTTCATAATGCTGGTGATAGCGGACTGTCGAGCCAATTTTTCTTGGCCTCCGAACATGTCCTCCAGATTTTCCATGATCTCCCCAGCAACTTGATAAGTCTCATGCTGCTTTTGTAAAGCACTCGTCATGCTAGCAAGGATGTAGCATCGAGCTATTTCATTGGATTCTCTCCAACGATTATAGGCAACCGGGACCTCCTCAAGTGGTGTGTCAGGTTTGGGCCCAGGTGGGCATGGTTCGTCCAGTACGAACTTGTGTCTCTCGCAGCTGAGAACTATTAATAGATTTCTTTTCCAATCTTTATAATTGTCGCCATTCAACTTATTTTCAGTAAGTATCGAAATGAGGGGTGTCGGTGACATTTTGAACTGAAATAAAATTATACTAGACATCATTACAAAGCCCAAGCAAATATGCAGATAATTTAGCAAATAAAACATACAAGTATGTTCCTACATGAAACTTGAAAAAAAAACATGTAGCATTGCAACGGTAATTCTCAGCACCTATTGCCCCAAGCCACCGAGGGGTGGTCATGAGAACAAATAGCCGGAACATGGACCCCGTCCAATTAATATATGTTACCTTAAATCCTCCAAGGTTAAGACATATATTAATAACCGCTTGTTTGGCCACCAGTTTAGTTAACAGAGCTTCTAGGGAAGGTTAATAACTAAACGAGTCTTGAGTGTATAACCATTGTTTACGTAGCCCGATCCACGTCCTACCAAGCCACCGAGGGGTGGTCATGAATAGGATCGCACCCGAACACGTTTTCCACATAGGAGATCCAATCTAGTATACCGGCGGCGGTAAACACCTACCGAGGGGTGTGGTCAGGTCGGAACTGACGCGAGGCGTTACCATGCTTTCACATATGGATCAACAATGGAGGCCGTGGGTTTTGTTTGAAACCCTCTCCCACTCAATATTTTGAAAAACATGCAAGTTTTGACAAATTATGTATGATCAATATAGTATGAGCGGCACTCACCTATCCTATATGACATGTTATCAAATATGCATACAAAACATCCATCAATACATATTTATACATCCATGACATATCACAGAAAAAATAATTGACAGAATAACCAAGCCATGGTTCCATCCTAGAACAAAGAAAATAAAGATTACAAAATTCCATCCAAAGCATTCTTTGGGTCTTGAATTTTGTTCCATCTTCTTGTATCCATCTTTATGTAGCCTCTCCATTTATTTCTCATCCCAAGAATTATTTAAAATTTAAATCTCCAAAAATTTAAATTTCAAATTCAAATACCAAATTCGAATTTCAAATTTAAATTTCTAATTCAAATTTTAAACAATTTTAATCATCATGTGTAATATGTAATTTCAAAAATTTCAAATTTTCAATTACATATTTTTAAACATGATTTAAAATTAAATCTCAAATTTAAAAATCAAAATTTTCTGATTTTTGGACCGTCGGACCGCCACCCCCGTAGGCGGCAGCCGCCGTGGGCAGCCACCAACCCCGGAGGGGCTGGCAGCCCACGGCCGCCCCTTGTGCAGCCTGCCGGGCTGCAGGCCAAGCCTGCAGCACCAGGCTGCACGCCCAATTAAATTGCCGCAGGCAAGCCGAGGGTGGCACGCCCAATTAAATTGAAATTTTCCACACAATCAAAATTTCAACCTTTAAATTAAATTTAACTTTTGGGAAAAATAAATTACGGTCTTCAATCTTCAATCTCCTCCAAGAATAATTACATAAAAAATTCCTATACCGTTTCCGGTGTACAAAATTCTATCCATAAAAATTCTAAGAGACAAAAATTAATATCCATGGGAAAATTACAGTGTTAATAAACTGCTCCCATGGTTACATAAAAAATTCCTAGATACAATTTTTCTAAATTCTAAGGAACCATAACCGGTATAAACAAGCATGCTTATAATAATTCAAAAAATTAAAATAACCACATACTTTATACATAATACATGATAACAACATAAAGGAACCCTAGAATGCCACTCTCTAAATATCAAATCCATACATAAATAAAAAGACTAAGTAATTGTCTAATTTATATACATGGCATAGTCATGAGATGGCTCTGATACCAATTGTAGGTAAATAAACCGGTAAAAACGTATCAGAGTGGCGCAGCGGAACAATAAAAATTTTTAGATCGTTAAATATCTCATGATGCCATATACAATAAATCAACAACAATTAAAACTCATACCTCAAGGACGCCAATGAACAGGAGGAGAGTGACCGGAGGCTTCAACCAACTAGCCTTCTCTACTATTCTCCAATTCCCGAATGGCTGAGTGTGTGGGCACTCTGAACCTCGATCGGTATGCTAGCACTGCTAGTCTTCTTCCGACCACCCAGATCTCTAAAGAACTTTATTGTCACGATGAGCTGTGCAACAATAAGCCTGCTCACCTGAGAGTCTGTGGTCTCAGAGAACTGGAGTGGCAGGACCTCTATTTATAGACCTGCATGAGGTGAATCTCTGAATTTGAATTGGATTAGGAAAAGATATTTTCCCTTATCCAAACCCATAAAATCCGAATTTTCCAAGGGAGAATCTCCACAATTAAATTCGGTTTTTCTAGATAAATCCAATCCAAAATCTTAACAAGATTTTAGCTAGAATTTTATCTCCCTTTTCTAACCAAAAAATCCGAAATTCACAAGGAGAAAATCCTCCAAATTTTTGGCCACTTTTAGGATAAGGGAGAATCAAAATTCCACTAGGATTTCTCAAGCAAAATCTCATCTTAACCTTATCCAAAAATAACCGAATTTCCTAGGATTAGGGATCCAAAATTTCGGCCACTTTTGGGAGGAGAGAGAAACCAAATTCAACTAGGATTGAAGCTTGAATATTCCCTTGAATCTTATCCACAAAATCCAAAATCTTTCATGAGGATTATCCTCAAAATTTCGTCCCTTATTTGTTGGGATTTGGATTCAAAATTCAAGTAGGATTCTAACAAGATTATCCTCTCCAAATCCAACTCAAATTCGAATTTCAAACCTTGTGGATTTTCCACAACAAATTCGAATCCTACTTGGACTGTGATTCAAAATTTGAATTTCAAATTTCAAATTCAAATTTCAAATTCAAATTTCAAATTTCAAATTTCAAATTTCAAATTTAAATTTCAAATTCAAATTTCAAATTCGAATTTCAAATTCAAATTTCAAATTCAAATTTCAAATTCAAAATTCAAATTTCAAATTTCAAAATTCAAATTTCAAATTTCAAAATTCAAATTTCAAATTCCACAAAACGGTTGTGTTTCATATTCTTGTTCTCATGGATAATTTTCTACAACTCCAATCCAATCTCAAATAAAATCATGGCAACTTTATTTGGAGTTCGAATAATTGTGTACTCTATTATCCAAAACAAAATCTGAATCCAACCGGAGAGAATCTTGTCTACCATCCTAATCCTGTGTCATCACCATCCATGCATAATAAACTAGCCAATAGCATACACAAATCAATTTGCCAAACGTTAAGGAATTATGTGGAGCTAGTAGAGGGACTGATTGGACATATATAATCGGGCTCCCGTGATTCCATATGATCATCATTCTGTACCGAACAACTCAATCATATGATCACTAATTTCAGAGTCACACCACTATAAACCTGAAACTGAACTCCCAATTATATACCGTATTACGTAAGCCTGTGACGAGCTACCATCCAATGACCTTGTCATATATGCAAAACCCTCATATGATATCCATGATCAGCCTTAGGTCAAAGTCCGTTTAATCCTACTGATCAGGCTATCTTAAAGTTCCATTATACTACCGAATCAAGAAAATGATTATTCACCATATGTGAATAAGAAGTCATCCGCCCAGCAGATGACCCAAGGCCTTGTCCATTTTCACATTCAGTATAATGCCTTTAAGAGGATACCTTTAACTCCTCAGAACTATGATTCCGATATCTGCAAACAAACCCTTCATCGTATACAAGTCATGCACCCAACGAACCGGTCTATAAGCTTACTACCCTCTGAGACGCTTTAGCCATTGGAACATCAAAGTACACAAGTCATATACATGAAGTAGTTCATTTACTCAGGATTAAGGTTATTGCACAATGAACGTCAAAAGCAGATTGATCCACTCATAGCGGACTACGTAGATCAATCACGCTTTAGTCCCGGTCTAATATGTCACCACCAAGCAACATATCCATGTCTCTACTTGGGAGTCCAGCTCCAGACAGTCAAGACAGACCGTCCCCTCTAAGGCTTTAGACAACATAATAGTCTTAACATGAGTTAGATGCTCGGTCTAACCCCATAGACTACAGACCATAGTTTAGACTGCTAACTTTAGAACATTGTCTTCTCGCATACAAAAGTCCATTGCATGCAACGTTCTAACAGTTTTAACACAAGCAGTCAGTGAGCCATATTTGCTTACATTTACTTTAACATGTAAATAAGACGAGGACAGATAGCAATGTAATGAATAACCTCTAAGTATAATTTTATTATCCAGTTCAAAATGAATACATCAAAATGTCTCTAATACTTAGGGCATTTCCTAACACCTTTTCTCTATGTCTCCCATCAGTTTTAAAGAGGGTTATAGCACAAAATTTTGTCCCCCAAGTTTAGTTAGAGTTTGGCTAAATTAAGGTTGTTTAGGTTAATCAAATCTTGCTTAAATTGGCCTATAAATAGGTGTGTATGATCTTTGGCACCATTTTCTTTCTTTTGCACACCAAAACACCAAAACCTCTTCTTCCTTTTCCTCTACCAACCGACTCCTCCACAGCCCCAAAAACACCAAAAAACTCACCAAAAGTCAGCCCAAAATTGCCTAATTTGTTTCTTGGTGGGAGCCATTCTTCAAGATCACTTAAGGTAAAAGTGTTGGAAACTTTCCTTTGTAGTTTTGCTTATTTATTTAGCTTTGTGAACCAAGGAAAATTTCTATGTTTTCTCAGCCCAAGTTAACCTCTTGTTCACCCTTGGTCCACACAAATTTTGGTCACAAGCCTTGTTCGATTTGTGCTAATTTCGAGCACGTTAAGGTAAAAACTCTAGAACCGATCTTTTTGAGGTTTCTGTCGTTTATTAAGTTTTGATATCAAGGAGATTTACTATATATTTTGAGCAATGGGTTGTAATAAGTTTATTTTGAGCCTGAAGCATTTTATTTTCATGTTTATGTGATTGTGTGATTATGGTTTAAGTTTTTATGGTTTGTTGATGCCTTGGACATTTTATGGTTTGGTTGGAAACTAAACTGTGCCAGATTTTTAGCCATGGTTTTTCAAAGTTTTTGAGCATGTTATGGATAGATTTTGAGTTTTTGCATAACATTGAAATTCTAGGAAATTTCATTATGGATATTTTTACGTCAAATAGCCTTTGGCTAAAAATGATGCTAAGACAGGTTTTCGGGACAATTTCTAACTAGAGGTCAAAACTGGGACTGGAAACCTGGGAACAAGGAACAGTTTCAGATTTTTCTAAAAATGTATAACTTAGAGTCCAAACTGGGTCTCGAGCTCAACACGAAAAACGTAGACCACATCAAAAACTTAAAGATGGCTTTTAGCCATGGGTTTGTAGTGTTTAGGGCCCAATAGACTTTGAACCAAGCTTCGAGTTGAACATGAAAGTTGTTCATCTTGTCGAGGACTAAAAATGTCAATTTCATCAATTTCACAAACTCAATCATTTTAAGCAAGTTCTACACAAATTTTCAGAAAAGGGTTTAAAAACCACCTTTGCAAGCAAACACCAAAATGTGTTTTTTAAAATGAGAAAATTGTTTTAAGTAAATACCCTCACCTTCCAACAGGGTGAAAAAGGGGATTATGTTTAAATCCTAAGAAAAGGTATTTCACAATATGCAAGAAGTTTTCCATAATGATTTTTCAAATCAATAGAGGTAGCCCGTTTGGCTATAAAATTAATATGTAAGGCAACCAGCTAGTTGACTAGTCGGTTATCCAATCAAAACTGAGATAGGAAGAGAGAGAGAAAGACATTAATTAATTTATTGGGTAAATTAATTAATTAACCACGATTAAAAGGTAGTTATCAAACTCTCGAAAGAAAGTAATTTAGTATCGATACGGATCGGTACCATATAACGATAGAATTTTATTAGTCACTAGCGACAGTAGCAACCTGAAAGTAAACAACTAATGGAATGCATTATGGTTATGGGTAGAAACCTATAATTTGACGAGGTGAGGTACAAACTCCCTGCAGATCAGGTAAGTACAACTCCGCCTGCAGCATGAATAAAATGAGTTTGAAACTGTTGTTTTACTCTGTGATATGTATGCTAATCGTGAATAATTGTTACATAACATGATATAAGATGTTTCATAATCGCATAGATTATTGAATAGCATGAGTTAGATGCCTTTATATCCCTATCGTACATGATTAGTGGATAGCCTAGTAGAGCTTATGGCATGATGATGGTAACTCATGATCTTAACAATTGGGTAATAGTTAAGCATGTCGTATTAGCCTCTTAAGCTAGAAGAGGTTTTTCAGTTTAAGTATGACGAGCCCAAGCCGAGGCTCATAACATATAACGGGACAAGGCTCATAAAGAAAGTATAATCACAATGAATCCGATGATCCGCGCGTATTCGGTACTTACACACGGGCCCTCAGACAAGTAAAGAAAGATAATGCATAATGAAGCATAATCGAGCATAATCGGTTCATGCGTCGTTCACGATATACTTTAAGTTATAGTTATGAAATGCTTCTGAATTAGGTGATATGTTGTGCTTTCAATTATATGACACATGATATGTATTCATGATGTACTTTGAAGTTATGATATGTTTATCAGTATGATATGCCTTTAAGTTATGGCATATGTTTTTAAATCATAGTTTTGCGAATTCAATATTGAACTTGCTGAGTGTAAAGCTCATCATGTGTGTTCATGCTGTAGGTAAGAAACCTACGAGCTAGACTCCGATGGACGATGATGACGGCAGGGCTGATGTGAGGGTTGAGGTTATGATTACCATCATGAGTTTATCTTCCACACTATGTTGACTAACCCTTTTTATTTTGAGAACCAAACTAATATTAAGTAATGACCAGTTTAGTATTTCCTGAGTATGTATGTATGTTTAACTTCAAGTTATATTAAGATCCATTTGTGTTGTAAAGTATATTTAAATATGTATGGCTATAGTAAAGCATATGTATTCAAAACCTATGAAAAAAAAAATCCCCTAGAATTATGGTATTAAGATAAGTAGTTTTAAGCAAGTTAAGTATGTTCAAGTTTAAGTTAAGCAAGTTTTAAGTGACGGTCCAGGCCGCCAGGGCTCCGGGAAGCCACAGTTGGTATCAGAACGGTATCCTGCCACCCTACCTCACATCACCGCATGCCCACTTCATCTGTCCAAGTAAGTTAGTTTGTATTTTATGTTGATAAGATGTACGTTGACATTTAAGTTATAATACGTGGCCATAGTTACACCAGTAGAACCTGCACCAATAGAGCCCCACTAGAGGAATGAGGGTTTCGAAGGACAATATGGTTCAAACGCATACACAAACAACCCAAGCATCCCGAGAGGATGAGTTAATGGCATAACTGGCGGCTATACGAGAAATAATGGAGAATCAACAACGCAACCTAGATTAGCTCAGGGTGCAGCTAGGTCAACAGAATCAGGTACCACAGATAGTAGGGGTACCAGCACAGGAGGCTCCACCAGCCTCAGAGACTTCAAGGGAGTGGGCAACTCCCCCAGTCCAGGGAGTTCCACGAGGGCAGGAATTTTCTGAACCAACACCAGCTCCTCCAGTAATGGCCGCTCCCATAGCAATAAACGTACCTCAGCCAGCCTTTAGGGAAGGTGACTTATACAAGAGATTCTAGTGCATGAAAGTGCCAGAGTTCAAAAGAACCACTAACCCCATAGAGGTTGATGATTGGCTAATAGATATCCAAGTAATCTTGGATTTTATGGGATTGACCTACAAAGAGAAGGTGATGTGCGCATCCTTTGCCCTAAGGAAGGAGGCGTGTTAGTGGTGGAAGACAGTAGCGATCAGAAGAAACATCAGCGAGATGAGCTGGACTGAATTCATGGAGGAATTCGAGGAGATGTACTTCAACGATGGGGCATTAGCAGCACAACAGGATGAGTTCACTAACCTGTGCCAAGGGAATATAACTGTGATGGAGGCAGTCAGAAAATTTGAATAATTAACTAGACTCTATCCGGACTTGGTGCCTCCAGAAAAGGAGAGAGTCAAAAGGATACTAAAGATGTTCAGGACGGACATTACAATGCAGGTCTGCATCGGAAGTCACAGACCGGTGACGGTTACAGAATACATTAGTAGGGCCATCCGAGCTGAGTACTGGTTGGCACTAGATAGGGAGTGAAAGGCCCAGAACTTTAAGGAACAGAAGGAGAAGAAAACTCAAACTAAGCAAGCTCAGGGGAAGTAGAATCCAAAGTCTCAACACAGAGGGCAAAACGTGGGTACTGGCCAGAGTAGCAGGCCACCCTATAACCACAATAAGAGGAAGGGAAACCCGGGCAACCAAGGCCTACAGAAGAACTTCTCTCAAAAGAGAATGACCAGAGAGGAAACCACAACCAATATCTGATGTGCTCGAAATGTGGAAGAGGGCACCTGAGAGAATGCAAGTAGGGAGCAAGTGGCTATTTCATCTGTGGCAAGGAAGGCCACTATGCTAAAAACTATTTTTCTAACTCGCAGAATCAACAGAACCAAGCTCGCACCACAAGTAACCAACTCCATGCCACCCAAACTAGGATCAAAGGCCCTTCATTCACACAAGATAGACTAGAAGCTTCTGACAACTAAGGGAGATTCTATGCCTACACGAGAAGGATCCAGAGGAATTTCCCCTCAATGAGAGTGACAAGAGGACACCTCTGATGCAGAATCAGGGCTTTTCTTAGAGTAGCAGTGCCTACTTTAGTAGAATATTTTCTTAGATTGTGTATATATGTATGATGGGAAGTAGTAGCTTACTCCCACTAGACTTAACCTAGTATGTCCTTTTAGGATTATGTATCGAGAAGTGTCTACCTCCCCCAACAAACTAGAGTTTTGTACATACTCTTATGAAAGTTATATGAAAAGCAGTACATTATTGCCTGATGGCATATGCAAGATACCTAATACGTGACCCATAGTGTAACAAAAAGTGTAGGAAGAGTCCTAACGCTAAGACGACGTTTCGATACGATGTGAGGTGATATAATTCGTATTGAATATCACGATATATAGAGCAAGATTAAAAAGAGGTCATGATACACATATATTGTGGGAAAATAAATCTGTAAAAACGTATCAGAGTGGCGCAGCGGAACAATAAAAATTTTTAGATCGTTAAATATCTCATGATGCCATATACAATAAACCAACAAGAATTTAAACTCATACCTCAAGGATGCCAATCTGCAGGAGGAGAATGACCGGAGGACTTCAACCAACTAGCCTTCTTTAGTATTCTTCAATTCCCGAATGGCTGATTGTATGGGCACTCTGAACCTCAATCGGTATGCTAGCACTGCTAGTCTTCTTCCGACCACCCAGATCTCTAAAGAACTTATTGTCACGGTGGGCTGTGCAACAATAAGCCAGCTCACCTGAGAGTCTGTGGTCTGAGAGAACTGGAGTGGCAGGACCTCTATTTATAGACCTGCATGAGGTGATTCTCTGAATTCGAATTGGATTAGGAGAAGATATTCTCCCTTATCCACAAGCACAAAATCTGAATTTTCTAAGGGAAAATCCCAACAATAAAATTCGGCCACTTTAGGATAAATCCAATCCAAATCTAAACAAGATTTTAACTAGAATTTTATCCCTTTTTTAACCAAAAAATCCAAAAATTCTAAGGAGAAAATCTCCATAAGAAATTCTGCCACTTTTGGATAAGGGAGAATTAAAATTCCACTAGGATTTTCAAGCTTGAATCTTATCTCATCCTTATCCAAAATAACCAAAAATCTCCTAGGAGATTTACTCCTAAATTTCAGCCATTATTTGGGAGGAAAGAATCCAAATTCAACTGGGATTGAAACTTGAATTTTTCCTTGAACCTTATCCACAAAAAAATCTGAAAATCATTGAGGATAATCCTCAAAATTTTCGTCCAACTTTAGTTAGGATTTGGATTCAAAATTCAAGTAGGATTCTAACAAGATTATCCTCTCCATATCCAACTCAAATTCGAATTTCATTCCTTGTGGATTTACCACAACAAATTCGAATCCCACTTGGACTGTGATTCAAAATTTGAATTTCAAATTTCAAATTCGAATTTCAAATTCAAATTTCAAATTTCAAATTTCAAATTTCAAATTTCAAATTTAAATTTCAAATTCAAATTTCAAATTCGAATTTCAAATTCAAATTTCAAATTTAAAATTCAAAATCCACAAAACAGTTGTATTTCAAACTCTTGTTCTCATGGATAATTTTCTACAACTCCAATCCAATCTCAAATAAAATCATGGCAACTTTATTTGGAGTTCGAATAATTGTGTACTCTATTATCCAAAACAAAATCTGAATCCAACCGGAGAGAATCTTGTCTACCATCCTAATCCTATGTCATCACCATCCATGCATAATAAACTAGCCAATAGCATACACAAATCAATTTGCCAAACGTTAAGGAATTATGTGGAGCTAGTAGAGGGACTAATTGGACATATATAATCAGGCTCCCGCAAATCTATATGATCATCATTCTTTATCGAACAACTCAATCATATGATCACTAATTTCAGAGTCACACCACTATAAACCTGAAACTGAACTCCCAATTATATACCGTATTACGTAAGCCTATGACAAGCTATCGTCCAATGAGCTTGTCATGTATGCAGAACCCTCATATGATATCCATGATCAGCCTTAGGCCAAAGTCCGTTTAATTCTACTGATCAGGCTATCTTAAAGTTCCATTATACTATCGAATAAAGAAAATGATTATTCACCATATGTGAATAAGAAGTCATCTGCCCAGCAGACGACCCAAGGCCTTGTCCATTTTCACATTCAGTATAATGCCTTTAAGAGGATACCCTTAACTCCTCATTAGATCTATGATTCCGATATCTGTAAACGAACCCTTCATCATATACAAGTCATGCACCCAACGAACCGGTCTATAAGCTTACTACCTCTGAGACGCTTTAGCCATTGGAACATCAAAGTACACAAGTCATATACATGAAGCTATCCTTTTACTGAGGATTAAGGTTACTACACAATGAACGTCAAAAGCAGATCGATCCAGTCAAAGCGGACTTTGTAGATCAATCACGCTTTAGTCCCGGTCTAATATGTCACTACCAAGCAACATATCTATGTCTCTACTTAGGAGTCCAGCTCCAAATAGTCAAGACAAACCATCCCCTCCAAGGCTTTAGACAACATAATAGTCTTAACATGAATTAGATGCTCGATCTAACCCCATAGACTACATACCAGAGTTTAGACCGCTAACTTTAGAACATTGTCTTCTCGCATACAAAAGTCCATTGCATGCAACGTTCTAACAGTTTAACACAAGCACTCAGGGAGCCATATTTGCTTACATTTAATTTAACATGTAAATAAAACGAGGATAGATAGCAATGTAATGAATAACCTCTATATATATTATTTTAGTATCCAGCTCTAAATAAATACATCAAAATGTCTCTAATACTTAGGGCATTTCCTAACAATCTCCCACTTGCTCTAAGCCAGCAGATGTGCCATGTTACGCATCCCCATCGCCTCTACGTGCCTCTCAAATTTTCTAGCCACCAAATTCTTAGTAAAGGGATCGGCAATATTGTCCTCGGACGCGATCTTACATACGTCTACTTATCCTGTCTCTACGTACCCTCTAATGTCGACTTCCTCGAATCCTTACAAGTCTGGAAGTCTAAGTCCGTGTATCCTATGGGTGTTAGGTCCACTCCAGAATACACCAGCATATAATCCCTCGTTCTCTTAAGATACTTGAGTATATGCTTTACTGCTTGCCAGTACTTGGTTCCAGGATTTGCTTGATATTGACTCACCAAACCTACTGTAAAACATATATCTGGGCGAGTGCAAAGCATAGCATAAATAAGGCTACCCACAGTGGATGCATAAGGGACCTTACTCATACGCTTTCTTTCTTTCGATGTCTTAGGACAGTCATCCAATGAAAGAGTTAGACCGCAATAGAAGGTTGTGAACCTTTCTTTGCCTCTTGCATTGCATATTTGTCAATTATTTTATCTATGTATAAAGCTTGGGATAACGCTATCATTTTGTTCTTTCGATCTCTGAAGAGACGAATGCTTAGAACATAATTAGCTTCTCTGAAGTCCTTCATGTCAAACTGTTGGTGTAACCAAAGCTTAACCAATGATAAGTTCCCTACATCATTCCCAATGAGTAGTATATCATCGACATAGAGTATCAGAAAGACCACTTTTTCATCCTTAATACGTTTGTAAACACATCAACGTTCTGCTCAAAACCAAATGTCTTAATCGCTTGATCAAACCTCTAGTTCCATGAGCAGGATGCTTGCTTTAATCCATAAATGGATCTAAGCAACTTGCAAACTTTCCTTTCTTGACCTTTCGCTACGAACCCTTCGGGCTGTATCATATAGATACACTCTTCAAGATGGCTATTTAAGAATGTCGTCTTGACATCCATTTGCCAGATCTCATAATCGAGAGCCGTAGCAACGGACAGAAGAATACGGATAGACTTCAGCATTGCAACAGGTGAAAAGGTTTCATCGTAATCGATTCCAGCCTTTTGTGTGTACCCCTTTGCAACCAGTCTAGCTTTGAAAGTTTCCACTTTCCCTTCCGTATCCTTCTTTCTTTTGTAGACCCATTTGCATCTAATGGGTTTTATCCCATCCGGCAAATCTACAAGTTCCCAAACAGAGTTGGATTTCATAGAATCCATCTCATTGTTCATAGCCTGTTTCCAAGATTTAGAATCAACATCATTTATAGCTTCATCATAGATGACCGGATTATCCTCATGCTCATGAGCCTTGGCCTGGTATACCTCAGCATCATACATCATGAAATTAGGTTTCTTTGAAACCCTCCCACTACAACGAGGCACCCTAAATTGTTGATCGTCTGTAGATCTTTCACTGGAACTCGGACTTGCGTCCAAGACCAAAATCTGTGGAGCAGTTCTTTCACCTGATAACTCCTTTAGCACCACTTTGCTTCGAGACTTAAAGTCATTCATGTGACTTTCCTCCAAGAATGTCACATGAGTTGAGACAATGACTTTTTGTTCCTTCGGGTTATAGAACAGACCTCCTTTAGTTCCCTTTAGATACCCTACAAACATGTACAATTCTGATCTTGGTTCTAACTTTTTGGCATCCTCATCCAGTACATGCGTCGGGCAACCCCATATTCTCATATGTCCAAGGGAGGGCTTTCTGCCACACCACAATTCATACGGAGTACTGGGAATTGATTTGCTTGGAACCTGGTTCAGATTATAGCATACCGTTTGTAAAGCATATCCCCAAAATGATAATGGCAATATTGAATAACTCATCATAGATCGTACCATATCTAACAAGGTCATGTTTCTCCTTTCGGCTACACCATTTTGTTGTGGAGTACCAGGTGCAGTCAATTGGGATAATATCCCTTTCTCTACAAGATGTCCTAGAAATTCATCGGAGAGGTATTCTCCACCTCGATCAGATCGAAGTGTCTTTATGGATTTATCCAATTGCTTTTCCACTTCCGCACGATACTCTTTGAACTTGTCAAAGGTTTCGCTCTTGTGGTGCATCAGATGCACATATCCATACCTCGAGTAATCATCTATAAAAGAGACATAATACTTGAACCCTCCTCATACTGTGACGTTCATGGGGCCACATACGTCAATGTGTAAAATTTCTAAGAGCTCCTAAGCCCTTGTACCCTTAGCTTCAAAAGACCTCTTAGTCATTTTACCCTTTAGACAAGACTCACATTGGGGAAGACGTACCTCCTCCAGAGATTCCAGAGGACCGTCTTTCACCAATCTTTGAATCCTATCCTGATTAATATGACCAAGTCTTAAATGCCAAAGATACGCCTTGTTAGAGTGAGAAACTTTCAACCTTTTAGAGTTATCAATTAATTCAGTGTCAAGCAGTGAGTACATCTTTGGTTTGATCAAATATAGGTTTCCATCTATCCATCCAGAACAGATAGAAGACTTATTTCTACGAATATCAACTCTTTTACTAAAAGAAACTGAATAAGAATCCTTTATTAAACAAGCTACCGATATAAGGTTCCTCTTAAAATTAGGAACATAAAAACAGTCTTTCAATAAAATAAACCTAAATTAATCAAAGTAAAGGTAAATATCTCCCACTGCCTCAGCCACCACCAAGCTACTGTCTCCAGTTTGCAATGAGAGGCTCCTATCATGTAGACTTCTCATTTCCATGAACCCCTGTATAGAAACACAAACATGATTAGTGGCGCCTGAATCAATGACCCAAGTGTCTTTCAATTCTTCCATCAAACACGCTTCTAAGTAATGAAGTTCCTTACCTTCCTTGCCCTTGGCGGCTAAGAATTCTCAGCAAGCCTTCTTAAAGTGACCTACCTTCCCACAACGAAAGCATTTGGACTTTTTAGGGTCCCTGGGCTTCTTGTTCTTCTTCTTTTTCTTCCCATCCGAGACAGGAGGATTAGAAGAACTGGAAGCCACTTGCTTCTAATTTGGCCTCTTCCTCTTCCATGAGGATTTGGAAGATTCCATCAAATTGGCCTCTCCTTTGGGTTGGACCGCATCCCCATCCCTGATCATCCGCTCATAAGCTTGGAGTTGCTACATGAGCTCGGTTAGTCCTAACTCCCTTGTCGCCAGATTGTATGTGGCCTTAAACCCCACAAAATCTTTAGACAGAGTTTTAAACACCATCTCGATCTGGGTGTTGTAGTCCAACTCAGCACCATTTTCGGCAGCCTCAGTGAAGAATCCCATTAGAGTGATCATATAGTCCTTCACCGGAGTACCCGCCTTTTACTTAGAGTTCATAATACTGGTGATAGCGGATTGTTGAGCCAATTTTTCTTGGCCTCCGAACATGTCGTCCAGATTGTCCATGATTTCCCTAGCAACCTGATAAGTCTCATGCTGCTTTTGTAAAGCACTCGTCATGCTAGTAAGCATGTAGCATCGAGCTATATCATTGGATTCTCTCCAATGAGTATAGGCAACCGGGACCTCCTCAAGTAGTGTGTCAGGTTTTTGGCCCTGGTGGGCATGGTTCGTCTAGTACGAACTTGTGTCTCTCGCAGCTAAGAACTGTGACATTTTAAACTGAAATAAAATTATACTAGACATCATTACAAAGGCCCAAGCAAATATACAGATAATTTAGCAAATAAAACATACAAGTATGTTCCTACATGAAACTTCAAAAACATGTAGCATTGCAATGGTAATTCTCAGCACCTATTACCCCAAGCCACCGAGGGGTGGTCATGAAAACAAATAGCCGGAACATGGACCCCGTCCAATTAATATATGTTGCCTTAAATCCTCCAAGGTTAAGACATATATTAATAACCGCTTATTTGGCCACCAGTTTAGTTAACAGAGCTTCTAGGGAAGGTTAATAACTAAACGAGTCTTGAGTATATAACCATTGTTTACGTAGCCCGTTCCACGTCCTACCAAGCCACCGAGGGGTGATCATGAATAGGATCGTACCTGAACACGTTTTCCACATAGGAGATCCAATGTAGTATACTGGTGGCGGTAAACACCTATCGAGGGGTATGGTCAGGGCAGAACTGACACAAGGTGTTACCATGCTTTCACATATGGATCAACAATGGAGGCCGTGGGTTTTGTTTGAAACCCTCTCCCACTCAATATTTTGAAAAACATGCAAGTTTTGACAAATTATGTATGATCAATATAGTATGAGCGGTACTCAACTATCCTATATGACATGTTATCAAATATGCATATAAAACATCCATCAATACATATTTATACATCCATGACATATCACAGAAAAAAATAATTGACAGAATAATCAAGCCATGGTTCCATCCTAGAACAAAGAAAATAAAGATTAGAAAATTTCATCCAAAGCATTCTTTGGGTCTTGAATTTTGGTCCGCCTTCTTGTATCCATCTTTATGTAGCCTCTCCATTTATTTCTCATCTCAAGAATCATTCAAAATTTAAATCTCCAAAAATTTAAATTTCAAATTCAAATTCCGAATTCGAATTTTAAATTTAAATTTCAAATTCAAATTTTAAACAATTTTAAACATCATGTGTAATAATATGTAATTTCAAAAATTTCAAATTTTCAATTACATATTTTTTAAACATGATTTAAAATTAAATCTCAAATTTAAAAATCAAATTTTTCGATTTTTGAATCATCGCACCACCGCCCCCGGAGGCGGCAGCCGTCGTGGGCAGCCCCCAACCCCGGAGGGGCTGGTAGCCCACGGTTACCCCCATGTACAGCCTTGCCGGGCTGCAGGCCAAGCCTGCAGTGCCAGGCTGCACGCCCAGGCTGGGCGCAGCAGCCGGCAGGCTGCAGGCAGCGCCTGCAGCCATAGGCTGCACACCCAGGCTGCGGCCAGCCTTGGGGAGGCCACGGCCACCCTCGGCTGCAGGCCAAGCCTGTGGCCACAGGTGGTTATGGCCTGCACAGAGGCTGCCGTAGCCCCATCCTGCCCGAGGGCAGGGGCTGCAGCCCCACCAAGGCCCGTCGGCCTATCCCGAGTTGTCGTGTCTCAATTTTCGTGTTATATTCCAATTTACCTATTAGGATCTCCAAAATTAATTTTGAATCCCAATTAAATTGAAATTTTCCACACAATCAAAATTTCAACCTTGAAATTAAATTTAACTTTTGGGAAAAATAAATTTCGGTCTTTAATCTTCAATCTCCTCCAAGAATAATTACATAAAAATTTCCTAAACCGTTTCCGGTGTGCAAAATTCTAACCATAATAATTCTAAGAGACAAAAATTAAAATCCATGGGAAAATTACAGTGCTAATAAACTGCTCTCATGGTTACATAAAAATTCCTAGATACAATTTTTCTAAATTCTAAGGAACCATAACCAGCATAAACAAGCATGCTTATAATAATTTAAAAAATTAAAATAACCACATACTTTATACATAATACATGATAACAACATAGAGGAACCCTAGAATGCCGCTCTCTAAATATCAAATCCATACATAAATAAAAAGACTAAGTAATTGTCTAATTTATGTACATGGCATAGTCATGAGATGGCTCTAATACCAATTGTGGGAAAATAAATCGGTAAAAACGTATCAGAGTGGCGCAGCAGAACAATAAAAATTTTTAGATCGTTAAATATCTCATGATGCCATATACAATAAACCAACAACAATTTAAACTCAAACCTCAAGGACGCCAATCTGTAAGAGGAGAATGACCGGAGGGCTTCAACCAACTAGCCTTCTCTACTATTCTCTAATTCTCGAATGGCTGAGTGTGTGAGCACTCTGAACCTCGATCGGTATGCTAGCACTGCTAGTCTTCTTCCGACCACCCAGACCTCTAAAGAACTTATTATCACGGTGGGCTGTGTAACAATAAGCCTGCTCACCTGAGAGTCTATGATTTGAGGGAACTGGAGTGGCAGGACCTCTATTTATAGACCTACATGAGGTGATTCTCTGAATTCGAATTGGATTAGGAGAAGATATTCTCCCTTATCCACAAGCACAAAATCTGAATTTTCCAAGGGAAAATCCCAACAATCAAATTTGGCCACTTTAGGATAAATCCAATCCAAATCTAAACAATATTTTAACTAGAATTTTATCTCCCTTTTTCAACCAAAAAATCTGAAAATTCTAAGGAGAAAATCTCCACAAAAAATTCGGCCACTTTTGGATAAGGGAGAATTAAAATTCCACTAGGATTTTCAAGCTTGAATCTTATCTCATCCTTATCCAAAATAACTGAAAATCTCCTAGGAGATTCACTCCTAAATTTTGGCCATTATCTGGGAGGAGAAAATTCAAATTCAACTGGGATTGAAACTTGAATTTTTCCTTGAACCTTATCCACAAAAAATCCGAAAATCATTGAGGATAATCCTCAAAATTTTCGTCCAACTTTAGTTAGGATTTGGATTCAAAATTCAAGTAGGATTCTAACAAGATTATCCTCTCCATATCCAACTCAAATTCGAATTTCATTCCTTATGGATTTACCACAACAAATTCGAATCCTACTTGGACTGTGATTCAAAGTTTAAATTTCAAATTTCAAATTCGAATTTCAAATTCGAATTTCAAATTTCAAATTTCAAATTTCAAATTTAAATTTCAAATTCAAATTTCAAATTCGAATTTCAAATTCAAAATTCAAATTCAAAATTCAAATTCAAAATTCAAAATTCAAAATTCAAAATTCAAATTTCAAAATCCACAAAACAGTTGTATTTCAAACTCTTGTTCTGATGGATAATTTTCTACAACTCTATTCCAATCTCAAATAAAATCATGGTAACTTTATTTGGAGTTCGAATAATTGTGTACTCTATTATCCAAAACAAAATCTGAATCCAATCAGAGAGAATCTTGTCTACCATCCTAATCCTATGTCATCACCATCCATGCATAATAAACTAGCCAATAGCATACACAAATCAATTTGCCAAACATTAAGGAATTATGTGGAGCTAGTAGAGGAACTAATTGGACATATATAATCAGGCTCCCACAAATCCATATGATCATCATTCTTTACCGAACAACTCAATCATATGATCACTAATTTTAGAGTCACACCACTATAAACCTGAAACTGAACTCCCAATTACATACCGTATTATGTAAGCTTATGACAAGCTATCGTCCAATGACCTTGTCATGTATGCAGAACCCTCATATGATATCCATGATCAGCCTTAGGCCAAAGTCTGTTTAATCCTACTGATCAGGCTATCTTAAAGTTCCATTATACTACTGAATAAAGAAAATAATTATTCACCATATGTGAATAAGAAGTCATCCTTCCAATAGACGACCCAAGGCCTTGTCCATTTTCACATTCAGTATAATGCCTTTAAGAAGATACCCTTAACTCCTCATTAGAGCTATGATTCCGATATCTATAAACGAACCCTTCATCGTATACAAGTCATGCACCCAACGAACCGGTCTATAAGCTTACTACCTCTGAGACGCTTTAGCCATTGGAACATCAAAGTACACAAGTCATATACATGAAGCTGTCCTTTTACTAAGGATTAAGGTTATTGCACAATGAACGTCAAAAGTAGATCGATCTAGTCAAAGCGGACTTCGTAGATCAATCACGCTTTAGTCCCGGTCTAATATGTCACCACCAAGCAACATATCTATGTCTCTACTTGGGAGTCCAGCTCTAGACAGTCAAGACAAACCGTCCCCCAAAGGCTTTAGACAACATAATAGTCTTAACATGAGTTAGATGCTCGGTCTAACCCCATAGACTACAGACCATAGTTTAGACCGCTAACTTTGTTAGGAAATACCCTAAGTATTAGAGACATTTTGATGTATTCATTTTGAACTAGATAATAAAATAATACATAGAGGTTATTCATTACATTGCTATCTGTCCTCGTCTTATTTACATGTTAAAGTAAATGTAAGCAAATATGGCTCACTGACTGCTTGTGTTAAAACTGTTAGAACGTTGCATGCAATGGACTTTTGTATGCGAGAAGACAATGTTCTAAAGTTAGCGGTCTAAACTATGGTCTGTAGTCTATGGGGTTAGACCGAGCATCTAACTCATGTTAAGACTATTATGTTGTCTAAAGCCTTATAGGGGACGGTTTGTCTTGACTGTCTGGAGCTAGACTCCCAAGTAGAGACATCGATATGTTGCTTGGTGGTGACATATTAGACCGGGACTAAAGTGTGATTGATCTACGTAGTCCGCTATGAGTGGATCAATCTGCTTTTGACGTTCATTGTGTAATAACCTTAATCCTGAGTAAATGAACTTCTTCATGTATATGACTTGTGTACTTTGATGTTCCAATGGCTAAAGCGTCTCAGAGGTAGTAAGCTTATAGACCGGTTCGTTGGGTGTATGACTTGTATACGATGAAGGGTTTGTTTGCAGATATCGCAATCATAGCTCTGAGGAGTTAAAGGTATCCTCTTAAAGGCATTATACTGAATGTGAAAATGGACAAGGCCTTGGGTCGTCTGCTGGGCGGATGACTTCTTATTCATATATGGTGAATAATCATTTTCTTAATTCGGTAGTATAATGGAACTTTAAGATAGCCTGATCAGTAGGATTAAACGGACTTTGACCTAAGGCTGATCATGGATATCATATGAGGGTTTTGCATATATGACAAGGTCATTGGATAGTAGCTCGTCATAGGCTTACGTAATACGATATATAATTAGGAGTTCAGTTTCAGGTTTATAGTGGTGTGACTCTGAAATTAGTGATCATATGATTGAGTTGTTCGATACAGAATGATGATCATATGGAATCACGAGAGCCCGATTATATATGTCCAATCAGTCCCTCTACTAGCTCCATATAATTCCTTAACGTTTGGCAAATTGATTTGTGTATGCTATTGGCTAGTTTATTATGCATGGATGGTGATGACACAGGATTAGGATGGTAGACAAGATTCACTCCGGTTGGATTCAGATTTTGTTTTGGATAATAGAGTACACAATTATTCGAACTCCAAATAAAGTTGCCATGATTTTATTTGAGATTGGATTGGAGTTGTAGAAAATTATCCATGAGAACAAGAATATAAAACACAACCATTTTGTGGAATTTGAAATTTGAAATTTGAAATTTGAAATTTGAAATTTTGAATTTGAAATTTGAATTTGAAATTAGAAATTCAAATTTTGAATCACAGTCCAAGTAGGATTCGAATTTGTTGTGGAAAATCCACAAGGTTTGAAATTCGAATTTGAGTTGGATTTGGAGAGGATAATCTTATTAGAATCCTACTTGAATTTTGAATCCAAATCCCAACAAAAGTGGACGAAATTTTTGAGGATAATCCTCAATGAAATTTCAGATTTTTTGTGGATAAGATTCAAGGGAAAATTCAAGTTTCAATCCTAGTTGAATTTGGATTCTCTCCTTCCCTGAAAAGTGGCCGAAATTAGGGAGAAAATCTCCTAGGAAATTCGGTTATTTTTGGATAAGGTTGAGATAAGATTCAAGCTTGAAAACCCTAGTGGAATTTTAGATTCTCCCTTATCCATAATGGCCGAAATCTTTAGGAGAGATTCTCCTTGAAATTTTCGGATTTTTTGGGTTGAAAAAGGGAGATAAAATTCTAGTTAAATTCTTGTTTAGATTTGGATTGGATTTATCCTAAGAAAACCGAATTTTATTGTGGAGATTCTCCCTTGGAAAAATTCAGATTTTATGGATATGGATAAGGGAAAATATCTTTTCCTAATCCAATTCAAATTCAGAGAATCACCTCATGCAGGTCTATAAATAGAGGTCCTGCCACTCCAGTTCTCTTCGACCACAGAATCTCAGGTGAGCAGGCTTATTATTGCACAGCTCATCGTGACAATCAAGTTCTTTAGAGATCTGGGTGGTCGGAAGAAGACTAGCAGCGCTAGCATACCGATCGAGGTTCAGAGTGCCCACACACTCAGCCATTCGGGAATTGGAGAATAGTAGAGAAGGCTAGTTGGTTGAAGCCTCCGGTCATTCTCCTCCTGCAAGATTGGCGTCCTTGAGGTATGAGTTTTAATTGTTGTTGATTTATTGTATATGGCATCATGAGATATTTAACTATCTAAAAATTTTTATTGTTCCACTGTGCCACTCTGATACGTTTTTACCGATTTATTTTCCTACAATTGGTATCAGAGCCATCTCATGACTATGCCATGTACATAAATTAGACAATTACTTAGTCTTTTTATTTATGTATGGATTTGATATTTAGAGAGTGGCATTCTAGGGTTCCTTTATGTTGTTATCATGGATTATGTATAAAGTATGTGGTTATTTTAATTTTCTGAATTATTATAAGCATGCTTGTTTATACCGGTTATGGTTCCTTAAAATTTAGAAAAATTGTATCTAGGAATTTTTATGTAACCATGGGAGCTGTTTATTAACACTGTAATTTTCCCATGGATTTTAATTTCTGTCTCTTAGAATTTTTATGGTTAGAACTTTTGGTACACCAGAAATGGTTTAGGAATTTTTATGTAATTATTCTTGGAGGAGATTGAAGATTGAAGACCGTAATTTATTTTTTCCCAAAAGTTAAATTTGATTTAAAGATTGAAATTTTGATTGTGTGGAAAATTTCAATTTAATTGGGATTCAAATTAATTTTTGGAGATCCTAATAGGTAAATTGGAATATGGCACGAAAATCGAGACACGACCCCTCGGGATAGGCCGACGGGCCTTGGTGGGGCTGCAGCCCCTACCCTCGGGCAGGATGGGGCTGCGGCAGCCCCTGTGCAGGCCCATACCACCCACGGCCGCAGGCTTGGCTTGCAGCCAGGGGTGGCCGTGGCCTGCCCAAGGCTGGCCGCAGCCTGGGCGTGTAGCCTCTGGTTGCACATGGGGGTGGCCGTGGGCTGCCAGCCCCTCCGGGGTTGGTGGTTGCCCACGGCGGCTGCCGCCTACGGGGGCGGCGGTCCGACGGTCCCAAAATCAGAAAATTTTGATTTTTAAATTTGAGATTTAATTTTAAATCATGTTTGAAAATATGTAATTAAAAATTTTCAAATTTTTGAAATTACATATTATTACACCTGATGTTTAAAATTTTTGTTTAAAATTTAAATTTGAAATTTAAATTTGAAATTCGAATTTGGAATTTGAATTTGAAATTTAAATTTTTGGATATTTAAATTTTAAATAATTCTTGGGATGAGAAATAAATGGAGAGGCTACATAAAGATGGATACAAGAAGATGGAATAGAATTCAAGACCCAAAGAATGCTTTGGATGGAATTTTGTAATCTTTATTTTCTTTGTTCTAGGATGGAACCATGGCTTGGTTATTCTGTCTATTATTTTTTCTGTGATATGTCATAGATGTATAAATATGTATTGATGGATGTTTTATACGCATATTTGATAAAATGTCATATAGGATAGGTGAGTGCCGCTCATACTATATTGATCATACATAATTTGTCAAAACTTGCATTTTTTCAAAATATTGAGTGGGAGAGGGTTTCAAACAAAACCCACGGCCTCCATTGTTGATCCATATGTGAAAGCATGGTAACGCCTCGCGTCAGGTCTGCCCTGACCACACCCCTCGGTAGGTGTTTACCGCCGCCGGTATACTATATTGGATCTCCTATGTGGAAAACGTGTTCGGGTACGATCCTATTCATGACCACCCCTCGGTGGCTTGGTAGGACGTGGATCAGGCTACGTAAACAATGGTTATACACTCATGACTCGTTTAGTTATTAACCTTCCCTAGAAGCTCTGTTAACTAAACTGGTGGCCAAATAAGCGGTTATTGATATATGTCTTAACCTTGGTGGATTTAAGGCAACATATATTAATTGGACGGGGTCCATGTTCTGGCTATTTGTTCTCATGACCACCCCTCGGTGGCTTGGGGCAATAGGTGCTGAGAATTACCATTGCAATGCTACATGTTTTTCAAGTTTCATGTAGGAACATACTTGTATGTTTTATTTGCTAAATTATCTGTATATTTGCTTGGGCTTTGTAATGATGTCTTGTATAATTTTATTTCAGTTCAAAATGTCACCGACACCCCTTATTTCAATACTTACTGAAAATAAGTTGAATGGCAACAATTATAAAGATTGGAAAAGAAATCTATTAATAGTTCTTAGCTGCGAGAGACACAAGTTCGTACTGGACGAACCATGCCCACCTGGGCCCAAACCTGACACACCACTTGAGGAGGTCCCGGTTGCCTATAATCATTGGAGAGAATCCAATGAGATAGCTCGATGCTACATCCTTGCTAGCATGACGAGTGCTTTACAAAAGCAGCATGAGACTTATCAAGTTGCTGGGGAGATCATGGACAATCTGGAAGACATGTTCGGAGGCCAATAAAAATTGGCTCGACAGTCTGCTATAACCAGCATTATAAACTCTAAGCAAAAGGCGGGTGCTCTGGTGAAGGACCATATGATCACTCTAATGGGATTCTTCGCTAAGGCTGCCGAGAATGGTGCTGAGTTAGACTACAACACCCAGATCGAGATGGTGTTCAAAACTCTGTCTAAAGATTTTGTGGGGTTTAAGGCCGCATACAATCTGGCGATAAAGGAGTTAGGACTAACTGAGCTCATGAAGCAACTACAGGCTTATGAGCGGATGATCAGGGATGAGGATGTGGTCCGACCTAAAGGAGAGGCCAAGTTGGCGGAATCTTCCAATCCCTCACGAAAGAGGAAGAGGCCAAATAAGAAGCAAGTGGCTTCTAGTTCTTCTAATCCTCCTGTCTCGGACGGGAAGAAGAAGAAGAAGAACAAGAACCCAAAGGACCCTAAAAAGTCTAAATGCTTCCATTGTGGGAAGGTAGGTCACTTCAAGAAGGCTTGCCGGGAATTCCTAGCCGCCAAGGGCAAGGAAGGTAAGGAACTTCATTACTTGGAAGCGTGTTTGGTGGAAGAATCGAAAGACACTTGGGTCATTGATTCGGGTGCCATTAATCATGTTTGTGTTTCTATGCAGGGGTTCATGGAAACGAGAAGTCTACATGATAGGAGCCTCTCGTTGCGGACTGGAGATGGTAGCTTTGTGGTGGCTGAAGCAGTGGGAGATGTTTATTTTTATTTTGATCAATTTAGGTTTATTTTATTGAAAGACCGTTTTTATGTTCCTAATTTTAGGAGGAACCTTATATCGGTAGCTTGTTTAATAAAGGATTCTTATTCAGTTTCTTTTAGTAAAAGAGTTGATATTCGTAGAAATAAGTCTTTTATCTGTTCTGGATGGATGGATGGAAACCTATATTTGATCAAACCAAAGATGTACTCACTGCTTGACACTGAATTAATTGATAACTCTAAAAGGTTGAAAGTTTCTCACTCTAACAAGGCATATCTTTAGCATTTAAGACTTGGTCATATTAATCAGGATAGGATTCAAAGATTGGTGAAAGATGGTCCTCTGGAATCTCTGGAGGAGGTACGACTTCCCCAATATGAGTCATGTCTAGAGGGTAAAATGACTAAGAGGTCTTTTAGAGCTAAGGGTACAAGGGCTCAGGAGCTCTTAGAAATTGTGCACACTGACGTATGTGGCCCCATGAACGTCACAGCACGAGGAGGGTTCGAGTATTATGTCTCTTTTATAGATGATTACTCGTGGTATGGATATGTGTATCTGATGCACCGCAAGAGCGAAACCTTTGACAAGTTCAAAGAGTATCGTGCGGAAGTGGAAAAGCAATTGGATAAATCCATAAAGACACTTCGATCTGATCGAGGTGGCGAATATCTCTCCGATGAATTTCTAGGACATCTTGTAGAGAACGGGATTTTATCCCAATTGACTGCACCTGGTACTCCACAACAGAATGGTGTAGCCGAAAGGAGAAACAGGACCTTGTTGGATATGATACGGTCCATGATGAGTTATTCAACGCTGCCATTATCATTTTGGGGATATGCTTTACAAACGGCGTGCTATATTCTGAACCAGGTTCCAAGCAAATCAATTCCCAGAACTCCGTATGAATTGTGGCGTGGCAGGAAGCCCTCCCTTGGACATATGAGAATATGGGGCTGCTCGGTACATGTACTGGACGGGGATGCGAAAAAGTTGGAACCAAGATCAGAATTATGCATGTTTGTAGGGTATCCAAAGGGAACTAAAGGAGGTCTGTTCTATAACCCGAAGGAACAAAAAGTCATTATCTCAACCCATGCGACATTCTTGGAGGAAAGTCACATGAATGACTTTAAGCCTCGAAGCAAAGTGGTGCTAGAGGAGTTATCGGGTGAAAGAACTGCTTCACAGATTTCAGCCTTGGACGCAAGTCTGAGTTCCAGTGAAAGACCTGTAGACAATCAACAATTTAGGGTGCCTCCTCGTAGTGGGAGGGTTTCGAAGAAACCTAATTTCTTCATGTATGATGCTGAGGTATACCAGGCCGAGGCTCATGAACATGAGGAAGATCCGGTCACATATGATGAAGCTATAAATGATGTTGATTCTAAATCTTGGAAACAGGCTATGAACAATGAGATGGATTCTATGAAATCCAACTCTGTTTGGGAACTTGTAAATTTGCCGGATGGGATAAAACCCATTGGATGCAAATGGGTCTACAAAAGAAAGAAGGATGCGGAAGGGAGAGTGGAAACTTTCAAAGCTAGACTGGTTGCAAAGGGATACACGCAAAAGGCTGGAATCGATTACGAGGAAACCTTTTCGCCTGTTGCTATGCTGAAGTCTATCCGTATTCTTTTGTCCATTGCTGCGGCTCTCGATTACAAGATCTGGCAAATGGATGTCAAGACGGCATTCTTGAATGGCCATCTTGAAGAGTGTATCTATATGATACAGCCCGAAGGGTTCGTAACGAAAGGCCAAGAAAGGAAAGTCTATAAGTTGCTTAGATCCATTTATGGATTAAAGCAGCCATCCCGCTCATAGAACCAGAGGTTTGATCAAGCGATTAAGACATTTGGTTTTGAGCAGAATGTTGATGAACCCTGTGTTTATAAACGCATTAAGGATGGAAAAGTGGTCTTTCTGATACTCTATGTCGATGATATACTACTCATTGGGAATGATGTAGGGAACTTATCATAGGTCAAGCTTTGATTACACCAACAGTTTGACATGAAGGACTTGGGAGAAGCTAATTATGTTCTAGGCATTCGTCTCTTCAGAGATCGAAAGAACAAAATGATAGCATTATCCCAAGCTTCATACATAGATAAAATAATTGACAAATATGCAATGCTAGAGGCAAAGAAAGGTTCACAACCTTCTATTGCCGGTCTAACTCTTTCATTGGATGACTGTCCTAAGACATCGGAAGAAAGAGAGCGTATAAGTAAGGTCCCTTATGCATCCGCTATGGGTAGCCTTATGTACGCTATGCTTTGCACTCGCCCGGACATATGTTTTGCAGTAGGTATGGTGAGTCGATATCAAGCGAATCCTGGAACCAAGCACTGGCAAGCAGTAAAGCATATACTCAAGTATCTTAAGAGAACGAGGGATTATATACTGGTGTATTCTGGAGGGGACCTAACACCCGTAGGATACACGGACTCAGACTTCCAGACTTGTAAGGATTCGAGGAAATCGACATCTGGATCAGTGTTTTTACTCGGAGGAGCCACCATTGTGTGGAGGAGCGTGAAGCAGGGCTGCACAGCTGACTCTACTGTGGAGGCTGAGTATGTGGCTGCGGCTGAGGCATCTAAAGAAGCGGTTTGGCTCCGCAAGTTCTTTAGAGACCTTGAGGTCATTCCGGGTGTTGACAAGCCTATCACACTTTACTGTGATAATACAGGGGCTATTGCCAACACAAGGGAATCTCGGCACCACAAGAGGACCAAGCACATCGATCGGAGATATCATATTATTAGAGGGCATGTGGAGACAGGACAAGTGGATGTATTTAAGATCGTGTCCGAGGACAACATCGCTGATCCCTTTACTAAGACTTTGGTGGCTAGAAGCTTTGAGAGGCATGTAGAGGCGATGGGGATGCGTAACATGGCACATCTGCTGGCTTAGGGCAAGTGGGAGATTGTTAGGAAATGCCCTAAGTATTAGAGACATTTTGATGTATTCATTTTGAACTGGATAATAAAATTATACATAGAGGTTATTCATTACATTGTTATCCGTCCTCGTCTTATTTACATGTTAAAGTAAATGTAAGCAAATATGGCTCACTGACTGCTTGTGTTAAAACTGTTAGAACGTTGCATGCAATGGACTTTTGTATGCGAGAAGACAGTGTTCTAAAGTTAGCGGTCTAAACTATGGTCTGTAGTCTATGGGGTTAGACCGAGCATCTAACTCATGTTAAGACTATTATGTTGTCTAAAGCCTTATAGGGGACGGTTTGTCTTGACTGTCTAGAGCTGGACTCCCAAGTAGAGACATAGATATGTTGCTTGGTGGTGACATATTAGACCGGGACTAAAGTGTGATTGATCTACGTAGTCCGCTATGAGTGGATCAATCTGCTTTTGACGTTCATTGTGCAATAACCTTAATCCTGAGTAAATGAACTTCTTCATGTATATGACTTGTGTACTTTGATGTTCCAATGGCTAAAGCGTCTCAGAGGTAGTAAGGGAGAATCCAAAATTCAGAGGTGCAATAACCAAAATTTCAAATTTCAAATTTCAAATTTCAAATTTAAATTTCAAATTCAAATTTCAAATTTGAATTTCAAATTCAAATCACAGTCCAAGTAGGATTCGAATTTGTTGTGGAAAATCCACAAGGTTTGAAATTCTAATTTGAGTTGGATTTGGAGAGGATAATCTTGTTAGAATCCTACTTGAATTTTGAATCCAAATCCCAACAAAAGTGGATGAAATTTTTGAGGATAATCCTCAAGGAAATTTCGGATTTTTTGTGGATAAGATTCAAGGGAAAATTCAAGTTTCAATCCTGGTTGAATTTGGATTCTCTCCTTCCCTGAAAAGTGGCCGAAATTAGGGAGAAAATCTCCTAGGAAATTCGGTTATTTTTGGATAAGGTTGAGATAAGATTCAAGCTTGAAAATCCTAGTGGAATTTTAGATTCTCCCTTATCCATAATGGCCGAAATCTTTAGGAGAGATTCTCCTTGAAATTTTCAGATTTTTTGGGTTGAAAAAGGGAGATAAAATTCTAGTTAAAATCTTGTTTAGATTTGGATTGGATTTATCCTAAGAAAACGGAATTTTATTGTGGAGATTCTCCCTTGGAAAAATTCAGATTTTATGGATATGGATAAGGGAAAATATCTTTTCCTAATCCAATTCAAATTCAGAGAATCACCTCATGCAGGTCTATAAATAGAGGTCCTGCCACTCTAGTTCTCTTAGACCACAGACTCTCAGGTGAGCAGGCTTATTGTTGCACAGCTCATCGTGACAATAAAGTTCTTTAGAGATCTGGGTGGTCGGAAGAAGACTAGCAGTGCTAGCATACCGATCGAGGTTCATAGTGCCCACACACTCAGCCATTCGGGAATTGGAGAATAGTAGAGAAGGCTAGTTGGTTGAAGCCTCCGGTCATTCTCCTCCTGCAAGATTGGCGTCCTTGAGGTATGAGTTTTAATTGTTGTTGATTTATTGTATATGGCATCATGAGATATTTAACGATCTAAAAATTTTTATTGTTCCGCTGTGCCACTCTGATACGTTTTTACCGATTTATTTTCCTACAAACTTTAGAACATTGTCTTCTCGTATACAAAAGTCCATTGCTTGCAACGTTCTAACAGTTTAACACAAGCAGTCAGGGAGCCATATTTGCTTACATTTACTTTAACATGTAAATAAAATGAGAACTGATAGCAATGTAATGAATAACATCTATATATATAATTTTATTATCCAGCTCAAAATAAATACATCAAAATGTCTAGGGCATTTCCTAACATATATATACTTATAATAGTAATGTAAGTAAGTATTATGTAAACAGACTTTTAGATCAAAATGTCTCTAATGCTTATTCATTACATTGCTATCTGTCCTCAATTTATTTACATGTTAAAGTAAATGTAAGCAAATATGGCTCCCTAACTGCTTGTGTTAAAACCGTTAGAACGCTACATGCAATGGACTTTTGTATGCGAGAAGACAATGTTCTAAAGTAAGCGGTCTAAACTAAGGTCTATAGTCTATGGGGTTAGATCGAGCATCTAACTCATGTTAAGACTATTATGTTGTCTAAAGCCTTGGAGGGGACGGTTTGTCTTGACTATCTAGAGCTAGACTCCCAAGTAGAGACATAGATATGTTGCTTAGTGGTGACATATTAGACCGAGACTAAAGTGTGATTGATCTACGAAGTTCGCTTTGAGTGGATCGATCTACTTTTGATGTTCATTGTGCAGTAACCTTAATTTTGAGTAGATAAACAGTTTCATGTATATGACTTCTGTACTTTGATGTTCCAATGGCTAAAGCATCTCAGAGGTAGTAAGCTTATAAACCGGTTCGTTGGGTGTATGACTTGTATACGATGAAGGGTTTGTTTACAGATATCGGAATCATAGCTCTAATAAGGAGTTAAGGGTATCCTCTTAAAGGTATTATACCGGATGTGAAAATGGACAAGGCCTTGGGTCATCTGCTGGGTGGATGACTTCTTATTCACATATGGTGAATAATCATTTTCTTTATTCGGTAGTATAATGGAACTTTAAGATAGCCTGATCAATAAGATTGAATAGACTTTGACCTAAGGCTGATCATGGATATCATATGAGGCTTCTGCATACATTACAAGGTCATTGGATGATAGCTTGTCACAGGCTTACATAATACGATATATAATTGGGAGTTCAGTTTCAGGTTTATAGTGGTGTGACTCTGAAATTAGTGATCATATGATTGAGTTGTTCGGTAAAGAATGATGATCATATGGATTCGCAGGAGCCCGTTGATATATGTCCAAATGGTCCCTCTACTAGCTCCACATAATTCTTTAATGTTTGGCAAATTGATTTAAGTATGCTATTGGCTAGTTGATTATGCATGGATGGTGTTGACATAGGATTAGGATGGTGGACAAGAATCTCTCCAATTGGATTCAGATTTTGTTTTGGATAATAAAGTACACAATTATTCGAACTCTAAATAAAGTTACTATGATTTTATTTGAGATTGGATTGGAGTTGTAGAAAATTATCCATGAGAACAAGAATTTGAAATACAACTGTTTTGTGGATTTTGAAATTTGAAATTTGAAATTGAAATTTGAAATTGAAATTTGAAATTTGAAATTTGAAATTTGAAATTGAAATTGAAATTTGAAATTTGAAATTCAAATTTTGAATCACAATCCAAATAGGATTCGAATTTCTTGTGGTAAATGCACAAGGAATGAAATTCGAATTTAAGTTGGATATGGAGAGGAAAATCTTGTTAGAATCCTACTTGAATTTTGAATCCAAATCCTAACAATAATGGATGAAAATTTTGAGGATTATACTCATGGAATTTTCATATTTTTTGTGGAGAAGGTTTAAGGAAAAATTCAAGTTTCAATCCCAGTTGAATTAAGATTCTCTCCTCCCTGATTATGGCTAAATTTTTTTAGGATATATCCTAGGAGATTTTCAGTTATTTTGGATAAGGATGATATAAGATTCAAGCTTGAAAATCCTAGTGGAATTTTGATTCTTCCCTTATCTTTTATGGCCAAAAATTTTATGGATTTATCCTAGTGAATTTTCAGATTTTTCTAGTAGATAATGGGGAGATAAAATTCAAGTTAAAATCTTGTTTAGATTTGAATTGGATAATCCTAAAGTGGCTGAATTTTTGTTGGGATTTTCCCCCTGGAAAATTTAGATTTTTTGGTTGTGGATAAGGGAGGATATCTTCTCCTAATCCAATTCGAATTCAGAGAATCACCTCATGCAAGTCTATAAATAGAGGTCCTGCCACTCTAGTTCTCTTAGACCACAGACTCTCAGGTGAGCAGGCTTATTGTTGCATAACTCACCATGACAGTAAGTTCTTTAGAGATTTGGGTGGTCGGAAGAAGACTAGCAGTGCTAGCATACCGATCGAGGTTCAGAGTGCCCACACACTCAGCCATTCAAGAATTGGAGAATAGTTGAGAAGGCTAGTTGGTTGAAGCCCTTTGGTCATTCTCCTCCTGCAAGATTGGCGTCCTTGAGGTATGAGTTTAAATTATTGTTGGTTTATTGTATATGGCATCATAAGATATTTAACTATCTTGAAAAATTTTTATTATTCTGCTGCGCCACTCTGATACGTTTTTATCGATTTATTTCCTACAATTGGTATCAGAGCCATCTCATGACTATGCCATGTACATAAATTAGACAATTAGTTAGTCTTTTTATTTATGTATGAATTTGATATTTAGATAGTGGCATTCTAGGATTCCTTTATGCTGTTATCATGGATTATGTACGTAGTATGTGGTTATTTTAATTTTTTGAATTATTATAAGCATGCTTGTTTTTGTCAGTTGTAGTTCCTTAGAATTTAGAAAATTGTATCTAGGATTTTTTATGTAATAATGGGAGCAGTTTATTAATACTGTAATTTTCCCATGGATCTTAATTTTTGTCTCTTAGAATTATTATGGTTAGAATTTTGTACGCCGGAAACGGTTTAGGATCTTTTATGTAATTATTCTTGGAGGAGGTTGAAGTTTGAAGACCGTAATTTATTTTCTCCAAAAGTTAAATTTAATTTAAAAGTTGAAATTTTGATTGTGTGCAAAATTTCAATTTAATTGGGATTCAAATTAATTTTTGGAGATCCTAATAGGTAAATTGGAATATGGCATGAAAATCAAGACACGACCCCTCGGGATAGGCCATCGACCTTAGTGGGACCATAGGCCTCAGGATGGGGCTACAGCAGCCCCTGCACAGGCCATGACCACCCACGGCCGCAGGCTTGGGCTACAGCCGAGGGTGGCCATGGCCCCCCCCCCCCTAGCTGCAGCTTGGGCATGCAGCCTACTGGCTACTGCGCATAGCCTAGGCGTGCAGCCTAGGCTGCACAGCCCCCACCTGGGGCCGGGGGCTGCCCACGGCGGCTGCCGGCTTCCGGGGGCAATGGTGGCGATGGTTCAAAAACCGAAAATTTTGATTTTTAAATTTGAGATTTAATTTTAAATTATGTTTAAAAATATGTAATTGAAAATTTGAAATTTTTGAAATTACATATTATTACACATGATGTTTAAAATTGTTTAAAATTTGAATTTGAAATTTAAATTTGAAATTCGAATTTGGAATTTGAATTTGAAATTTAAATTTTTGGAATTTAAATTTTAAATAATTCTTGGGATAAGAAATAAATGGAGAGGCTACATAAAGATGGATACAAGAAGACAGAACAAAATTCAAGACTCAAAGAATGCTTTGGATGGAATTTTGTAATCTTTATTTTCTTTGTTCTAGGATGGAACCATGGCTTGGTTATTCTGTCAATTATTTTTTCTGTGATTTGTCATGGATGTATAAATATGTATTGATGGATGTTTTATATGCATATTTGATAACATGTCATATAGGATAGGTGAGTGCCGCTCATACTATATTGATCATACATATTTGTCAAAACTTGCATGTTTTTCAAAATATTGAGTGGGAGAGGGTTTCAAACAAAACCCACGGCCTCTATTATTGATCCATATGTGAAAGCATGGTAACGCCTCGCATCAGTTCTGCCCTGACCACACCCTTCGGTAGGTGTTTACCACCGCCGATATACTAGATTGGATCTCTTATGTGGAAAACGTGTTCGGGTATGATCCTATTCATGATCACCCCTCGGTGGCTTGGTAGGACGTGGATCGGGCTACATAAACAATGGTTATACACTCAAGATTCGTTTAGTTATTAACCTTCCCCAGAAGCTCTGTTAACTAAACGGGTGGCCAAATAAGCGGTTATTAATATATGTCTTAACCTTGGAGGATTTAAAGCAACATATATTAATTGGACGGGGTCCATGTTCTGGCTATTTGTTTCATGACCACCCCTCGGTGGCTTGGGGCAATAGGTGCTGAGAATTACCATTGCAATGCTACATGTTTTTCAAGTTTCATATAGGAACATACTCATATGTTTTATTTGCTAAATTATCTATATATATGCTTGGGCTTTGTAATGATGTCTAGTATAATTTTATTTCAGTTGAAAAATGTTACCGAAACCCCTCATTTCAAACTTACTGAGAATAAACTGAATGGTGATAATTATAAAGATTGGAAAAGAAATCTATTGATAGTACTCAGCTGCGAGAGACACAAGTTCGTACTGGATGAACCATGCCCACCAGGGCCTAAACCTGACACACCGCTTGAGGAGGTCCCGGCTGTCTATACTCGTTGGAGAGAATCCAATGAAATAGCTCGGTGGTACATACTTGCTAGCATGACGAATGCTTTACAAAAGCAGCGTGAGACTTATCAAGTTGCTGGGGAGATCATGGACAATCTGGAGGACATGTTCGGAGGCCAAGAAAAGTTGGCTCGACAGTCCGTTATAACCAGCATTATGAACTCTAAGCAAAAGGTGGGTACTCCGGTAAAGGACCATATGATCACTCTAATGGGATTCTTCGCTGAGGCTGCCGACAATGGTGCTGAGTTGGACTACAACACCCAGATTGAAATAGTGTTCAAAACTTTGTCTAAAGATTTTGTGGGGTTTAAGGCTGCATACAATCTGGCGACAAAGGAGTTAGGACTAACCGGGCTCATGAAGCAACTCCAAGCTTATGAGCGGATGATCAGGGATGGGGATGCAGTCCAACCCAAAAGAGAGGCCAATTTGGTAGAATCTTCCAAACCCTCATGGAAGAGGAAGAGGCCAAATCAGAATCAAGCGGCTTCCAGTTCTTCTAATCCTCCTGTCTCGGATGGGAAGAAAAAGAAGAAGAACAAGAAGCCAAGGGACCCTAAAAAGTCCAAATGCTTTCGCTGTGGGAAGGTAGGTCACTTCAAGAAGGCTTGTCGGGAAATCCTAGCCGCCAAGGGCAAGGAAGGTAAGGAACTTCACTACTTGGAAGCATGTTTGCTGGAAGAATCAAAAGACACTTGGGTCATTGATTCGGGCGCCACTAATCATGTTTGTGTTTCTATGCAGGGATTCGTGGAAACGAGAAGTCTACATGATAGGAGCCTCTCGTTGTGGACTGGAGACGACGGCTTGGTGGTGGCTAAGGCAGTGGGAGATATTTATCTTTACTTTGATGAATTTAGGTTTATTTTATTAAAAGACTGTTTTTATGTTTCTAATTTTAGGAGGAACCTTATATCGGTAGCTTGTTTAATTAAGGATTCTTATTCAGTTTCTTTTAGTAAAAGAGTTGATATTCGTAGAAATAATCTTTTATCTGTCTGGATGGATGGATGGAAACCTATATTTGATCAAACCAAAGATGTACTCACTACTTGACACCGAATTAATAGATAACTCTAAAATGTTGAAAGTTTCTCACTCTAACAAGGCGTATCTTTGGCATTTAAGACTTGGTCATATTAATCAGGATATGATTCAAAGATTAGTGAAAGACGGTCCTCTAGAATCTCTGGAGGAGGTACGTCTTCCTCAATGTGAGTCTTGTCTAGAGGGAAAGATGACTAAGAGGTCTTTTGAAGCTAAGGGTACAAGGGCTCAGGAGCTCTTAGAAATTGTGCACACTAACGTATGTGGCCCCATGAACGTCATAGTACGAGGAGGGTTCGAGTATTATGTCTCCTTTATAGACGACTACTCGAGGTATGGATATGTGTATCTGATGCACTGCAAAAGCAAAACCTTTGACAAGTTCAAAGAGTATAGTGCGGAAGTGGAAAAGCAATTTGATAAATCCATAAAGACACTTTGATTTGATCGAGGTGGTGAATACCTCTCCGATGAATTTCTAGGACATCTTGTAGAGAATGGGATATTATCCCAATTGACTACACCTGGTACTCCACAACAGAATGGTGAAGCCGAAAGGAGAAACAGGACCTTGTTGGATATGGTACGGTCCATGATGAGTTATTCAATGCTACCGCCATCATTTTGGGGATATGCTTTACAAACGGCATGCTATATTCTGAACCAGTTTGCAAACAAATCAATTCCCAGAACTCCATATGAATTGTGGCGTGGCAGGAAGCTCCCCCTAGGACATATGAGAATATGAGGCTGCCCAGCGTATGTACTGGATGGGTATACGAAGAAGTTGGAACTAAGATCAGAATTATGCATGTTTGTAGGGTATCCAAAAGGAACTAAAGGAGGTCTATTCTATAACTCGAAGGAACAAAAAGTCATTGTTTCAACCTATGCGAAATTCTTGGAGGAAAGTCACATGAATGACTTTAAGCCTCGAAGCAAATTGGTGCTAGAAGAGTTATCACGTGAAAGAATTGCTCCACAGGTTTTGGTCTTGGACGCAAGTCCGAGTTCCAGTGAAAGACCTACAGACGATCAACAATTTAGGGTGCCTCGTCGTAGTGGGAGGGTTTCGAAGAAACCTAATTTCATGATGTATGATGCTGAGGTATACCAGGCTGAGGCTCATGAGCATGAGGATGATCCGGTCATCTATGATGAAGCTACAAATGATGTTGATTCTAAATCTTGGAAACAGGCTATGAACAATGAGATGGATTCTATGAAATCCAACTCTGTTTGGGAACTTGTAGATTTGCCAGATGGAATAAAACCCATTAGATGCAAATGGGTCTACAAAAGAAAGAAGGATACGGAAGGGAGAGTGGAAACTTTGAAAGCTAGACTGGTTGCAAAAGGGTACACGCAAAAGGCTAGAATCGATTACGATGAAACCTTTTCGCCTGTTGCTATGCTGAAGTCTATCCGTATTCTTCTGTCCATTGCTGCAGCTCTTGATTACGAGATCTGGCAAATGGATGTCAAGACGGCATTCTTGAATGGCCATCTTGAGGAGTGTATCTACATTATACAGCCCGAAAGATTCATAGCGAAAGGTCAAGAAAGGAAAGTCTATAAGTTGCTTAGATCCATTATAGATTAAAGCAAGCATCCCGCTCATGAAACCAGAGATTTGATCAAGCAATCAAGACTTTTGGTTTTATGCAGAATATTGATAAACCCTATGTTTATAAACATATTAAGGATGGAAAAGTGGTCTTTTTGATACTCTATGTCGATGATATACTGCTCATTGGGAATGATGTAAGGAACTTATCATCGGCCAAGCTTTAGTTACACCAATAGTTTGACATGAAGGACTTGGGAGAAGCTAATTATGTTCTAGGCATTTGTCTCTTTAGAGATCGAAAGAACAAAATGATAGCGTTATCCCAAGCTTCATACATAGATAAAATAATTGACAAATATGCAATGCAAGAGGCAAAGAAAGGTACACAACCTTTTATTACCGGTCTAACTCTTTCATTGGATGACTGTCCAAAGACATCGGAAGAAAGAGAGCGTATGAGTAAGGTCCCTTATGCATCCGCTGTGGGTAGCCTTATGTACGCTATGCTTTGCACTCGCTCGGACATATGTTTTGCAGTAGGTATGGTGAGTCAATATCAAGTGAATCCTAGAACTAAGCACTGGCAAGTAGTAAAGCATATACTTAAATATCTTAAGAGAACGGGGGATTATATGCCAGTGTATTCTGGAGGGGACCGAACACCCGTAGTATACACGGACTCAAACTTCCAGACTTGCAAGGATTCAAGGAAATCGACATCTGGATCAGTGTTCTTGCTCGGAGGAGGCGGCATTGTATGGAGGAGCGTGAAGCAGGGCTACACAGCTGACTCTACTATGAAGGCTGAGTATGTGACTGCGATTGAGGCATCTAAAGAAGCGGTTTGGCTCTACAAGTTCTTTAGAGACCTTGAGGTCATTCCGGGTGTTGACAAGCCTATCACACTTTACTGTGATAACACTGGGGCTATTGTCAACACAAGGGAATCTTGGCACCACAAGAGGACCAAGCACATAGATTAGAGCTATCATATTATTAGAGGGCACGTGGAGACAGGACAAGTAGACATATGTAAGATCGCGTCCAAGGACAACATTGCCAATCCCTTTACTAAGAATTTGGTAGCTAGAAGCTTTGAGAGGCATGTAGAGGCGATGAGGATGCATAACATGGCACATCTATTGGCTTAGGGCAAATGGGAGATTGTTAGGAAATGCCCTAAGTGTTAGAGACATTTTGATGTATTTATTTTGAACTGGATAATAAATTTATATATAGAGGTTATTCATTACATTGCTATCTATCCTGAATTTATTTACATGTTAAAGTAAATGTAAGCAAATATGATTCCCTGACTGCTTGTGTTAAAACTGTTAGAACGTTGCATGCAATGGACTTTTGTATGCGAGAAGACAATGTTCTAAAGTAAGCGGTCTAAACTAAGATCTGTAGTCTATGGGGTTTGACCGAGCATCTAACTCATGTTAAGACTATTATGTTGTTTAAAGCCTTGGAGGGGACTGTGACACCCCGCCTAGCGCAGGCCCGTCACTTGACATCTATTCTTACTTTTACTATTTGTTCTTTTCATATTGATATAAAAACGTGCGAAAATTTTTAATTTTTTTTATACATACTTACACTTACTCTCTTTCTCTCTTTCTATCTGACGGATTAAGCATAGCGGGTCCATAACCTTTGACATGACATTCGCAACCCATTCCACCAATCTCGTATCTCAATAAACTCAAATAGCAGGTTGTTTAACTTTGTTACCTGTGAAGGAAAATAAATCGATAAAAACGTATCAGAGTGGCGCAGCGGAACAATAAAAATTTTTAGATCGTTAAATATCTCATGATGCCATATACAATAAACCAACAACAATTAAAACTCATACCTCAAGGACGCCAATCTTGCAGGAGGAGAATGACCAGAGGCTTCAACCAACTAGCCTTCTCTACTATTCTCCAATTCCCGAATGGCTGAGTGTGTGGGCACTTTGAACCTCGATCGGTATGCTAGCACTGCTAGTCTTCTTCCGACCACCCAGATCTCTAAAGAACTTTATTGTCACGATGAGCTGTGCATCAATAAGCCTGCTCACCTGAGAGTCTGTGGTCTGAGAGAACTGGAGTGGTAGGACCTCTATTTATAGACCTGCATGAGGTGATTCTCTGAATTTGAATTGGATTAGAAAAAGATATTTTCCCTTATCCATAACCAAAAAAATCCGAACTTTTCTAAGGGAGAATCTCAACAAAAAATTCAGTTTTCTTAGGATAAATCCAATCCAAATCTAAACAAGATTTTAACTAGAATTTTATCTCCCTTTTTCAACCCAAAAAATCCAAAAATTACAAGGAGAATATCTCCTAAAGATTTCGGCCATTATGGATAAGGGAGAATCAAAAATTCCACTAGGATTTTCAAGCTTGAATCTTATCTCAACCTTATCCAAAATAACCAAATTTTCCTAGGAGAGATCCTCCAAATTTTCGGCCACTTTTCAGGGAGGAGAGAATCCAAATTTAACTGGGATTGAAACTTGAATTTTTCCCTTGAATCTTATCCACAAAAAACCGAAATTTCCTTGAGGATTATCCTCAAAAATTTCGTCCACTTTTGTTGGGATTTAGATTCAAAATTCAAGTAGGATTCTAACAAGATTATCCTCTCCAAATCCAACTCAAATTCGAATTTCAAACCTTGTGGATTTTCCACAACAAATTCGAATCCTACTTGGACTGTGATTCAAAATTTGAATTTCAAATTTCAAATTCGAATTTCAAATTCAAATTTCAAATTTCAAATTTCAAATTTCAAATTCGAATTTCAAATTCAAATTTCAAATTCGAATTTCAAATTCAAATTTCAAATTCAAAATTCAAATTTCAAATTTCAAAATTCAAATTTCAAATTTCAAAATTCAAATTTCAAATTCCACAAAACGGTTGTGTTTCAAATTCTTGTTCTCATGGATAATTTTCTACAACTCCAATCCAATCTCAAATAAAATCATGGCAACTTTATTTGGAGTTCGAATAATTGTGTACTCTATTATCTAAAACAAAATCTGAATCCAACCGGAGAGAATCTTGTCTACCATCCTAATCCTGTGTCATCACCATCCATGCATAATAAACTAGCCAATAGCATACACAAATCAATTTGCCAAACGTTAAGGAATTATGTGGAGCTAGTAGAGGGACTGATTGGACATATATAATCGGGCTTTCATGATTCCATATGATCATCATTCTGTACTGAACAACTCAATCATATGATCACTAATTTCAGAGTCACACCACTATAAGCCTAAAACTGAACTCCCAATTATATACCGTATTACGTAAGCCTGTGACGAGCTACTATCCAATGACCTTGTCATATATGCAAAACCCTCATATGATATCTATGATCAGCCTTAGGTCAAAGTTCGTTTAATCCTACCAATCAGGCTATCTTAAAGTTCTATTATACTACCGAATTAAGAAAATGATTATTCACCATATGTGAATAAGAAGTCATTTGCCCAGCAGACGACCCAAGGCCTTGTCCATTTTCACATTCAGTATAATGCCTTTAAGAGGATACCTTTAACTCCTTAGAGCTATGATTCCGATATCGGCAAACAAACCCTTCATCGTATACAAGTCATGCACCCAACGAACCGGTCTATAAGCTTACTACCTCTCAGACGCTTTAGCCATTGGAACATCAAAGTACACAAGTCATATACATGAAGAAGTTCATTTACTCAGGATTAAGGTTATTGCACAATGAACGTCAAAAGCAGATTGATCCATTCATAGCGGACTACGTAGATCAATCACGCTTTAGTCCCGGTCTAATATGTCACCACCGAGTAACATATCCATGTCTCTACTTGGGAGTCCAGCTCCAGACAGTCAAGACAAACCGTCCCTCTAAGGCTTTAGACAACATAATAGTCTTAACATGAGTTAGATGCTCGGTCTAACCCCATAGACTACAGACCATAGTTTAGACTGCTAACTTTAGAATAATGTCTTCTCTCATACAAAAGTCCATTGCATGCAACGTTCTAACAGTTTTAACACAAGCAATCAGTGAGCCATATTTGCTTACATTTACTTTAACATATAAATAAGACGAGGACAGATAGCAATGTAATGAATAACCTCTATATATAATTTTATTATCCAGTTCAAAAAGAATACATAAAAATGTCTCTAATGCTTAGGGCATTTCCTAACAACCTGCACAGTAAGTTCAAACATAAAAATATAAATCATAAAACAGTATATTGTACTGTTATATTCTGTCATATAAACATATACACTATCTGTATTATATAACTACTAAAAAACATATCGTGCATTAATACAAATAATCACATAATTTGTGATAACTCGTAGTATTCTATAAAATTAGAATAACTATAAATATACCAACTGTAATAACAGTGATATACTCTGATGTCACTCATGTCATCTCTTAAAACTTTACTCTGATGTAATGACAAATAATCACATAAATTGTGATAACTATTAGTATTCTATAAAATTAGAATAACTATAAATATACCAACTGTAATAACAGTGGTATCCTCTGATGTCACCCATGACATCTCTTTAAACTTTACTCTGATGTCTTAACATAACATCACATATAGGGTTAGCACAAACATCACATCATGTGGTAGTGCTCATATTATACTCATTTATTCTTTTTATCATATTTCTCATTCTTTCTTTCGTTATATCATTCTTTGCTTTCAGTTTATGGGCCTTGCGCCCTGGGCCTAGCGCCCGCCATACTGTATAGGCCTCGCACCCTATATATCATGGGCCTCGCACTCGTTAAACTGTATGGGCCTCGCACCCTATATATCATGGGCCTCGTGTCCGTTAAACTATATGGGCCTCGCGCCCGTTAAACTATATGGGCCTCGTGCCCATAGTGCTATATCTTTAATAATTAGCACGACATGTAATTTATAAACATGTATATATACAAATGCACATAACATATAAGTTAGCGCAAAACATTGCAATCAATCACAACAATTATGTCTTGAGTGTTTTATGCTCAGTTTTTTGATTTATTCTGTTCATTTATTATCTTATCTATACTTTATCTCTGTATGGACCCGTTTTGGTCGTACCGAAAAGCGCGCTGTAGAGGGGCCTGAGAGCTACCCTGACTCACCCTCATCTGTACTATGTTTTCTGCTTTGACATGAAATAACCTCCCCTCGCGAGAGGTCGGTACACCAAAATATTAGGTTTTCATTACCCTGTTGTTTAATGTTTAAGTGTACATACAATAACATCTTTACTGTGTAGTATATTAACTTTTCGTAGTCTAGTACAATAGCTGTACTCAGACCTGTGCAGTCATAAAGACTGTAAACATCATATATTTAATGCTGTAATTAATCAAGCATTAATAGTGCTCTATGATCATAACGTAGTAACTGGAATCATAAAAATGGAATCTAGTAAGTTTGGAACCTCTCGTTCAAACCTGTCACATATACAGAACAGTACATAAATTATACTTAATTTATTTATTCTCATTATTTTCATCGTTTCTTTAAAACGATACCTCACACTCTTGGGATGTTGCCTCATTAATTATAAGGCATGCAAATACTCAATGCAATCATGACAGTATAGAGAATCAGATTCCTGTGAATCTGAAACAATTGTAACAATAGTATAAATTGCATAGTCATACCATAAACCATACAGTCTAGTACACAACTATATCAATAGTTGTGCACCCGTCATCAATTATAAATCAAACAATTACATAGTTTAGGGGAAAATATATTTTTCCACCTAAACATAACCATATCAATTTGTTTGTGCACAGACAATTAAATGTCTGAACTTACCTTAATGCTGCTAACATCAACTTTCTGTGATTCCTCGATAGTCCATCATCATTGTCCTGTTAAACTCCTATAACCGAAAAATTAACGGTTATTTAAAATCTTTATTTCATATATATAACTTTATAAAACGTAAAAATGCTAAGTTTTATTCATTAATAAAGAATTTAGGAGCTCGATGTTTCATTTTTAACTTTTTTATAAACTTTTGGTAAAATTACCATTTTACCCCTAGCGGAACTTTTCTTATTTTTCATTCTTAACTCTTGACTTTGGCCTTTAAAACTTTAATTAAAGCCTTAGGATTATGTTCTAGGCTTTAACGACTCTTTTTCTAACTTTCTGAAATTTTTGGTCAAAATGACCGTTTTGCCCCTGACGGGTCTTTGAATCTTAACCTTCTCGTTTTAAATGCTTAGACTGAATTTTCTAAGCTCAAAAATCATCAATTTGACTTTTAAAAACTTACCGGACCTTTTCCAGATAAATTTCTATATTTTTCACAATTTTTACTATTCCCAGCCCTCGAGAAGTTCTATTCCGACATAAAAGTCGATTTCTTGCTTTTCTTACGTTTCAGGCCTCGAAGGTCGTTTTACAATTCTTAAAACATCCCTTTTTTCCATTTTTCATTTTTAATTCATAAGGGGTTCGGGTTTACCTGCCCGATCACAATTTTAAACCCTTATTTCCAGAAATGCCCTTTACGCCATTTTAAAAATTTCGGCAGCATTTCCTCTTAATTTTTAGGCTTCCGGCGTTTAGGAAACGCCTCAAAACCATCTAACCTCGTCTAATCTATCACGTACTATACCAGAGGCCTAATTTTACGTAAAAGTTACACACTTTTTACGTAAAATTTACACATTTTCATACTTTTTCATATCTGCTATTTCATCCATTTTTCTTTCTTTCTTTTACAATTTCTCATATCAATACATCACATTAACATACTTTCATCTCAATTAACAAATTGAGGAACAAGAGTGGTCGAGATTATACCGAAAATGCCGTTCGGTCTCGATCGCACAAACTTTATTCTTTCGTTCTTTGCATCTGGAGTCCTGTTTTGCAAATCCGACTCCGTGGATGCGTCCAGAACATCGAAAATAGGCCAACGGGCCAATCTTCAAAATTTGGTCAATGGTCGCCGTTGACCGGCGTTGACTCGCCGTTGGCCGGCGGTGAGTCGCCGTTGGCCAGCGGTTGACGACGGCGACGGTGGCAAGTGAGTAGCCCATCTTGAAGAGCTCGACGAGAGGAATCCATTAGTGGCCTCAATTTCATGTTTGGAGGCCCCTATCATCGGAAAATCCCCCCGAAATCCACGGTCATGGCGGTGACGATGGAACTCTGCTGTGCTAGACTTTTTCCCCGAAATTGGTTGAGGGATTTTGCTCCCCACAACCCCACGACCATTTCTGCACCGGTGGCTCTCTTCAATTTGGTCGGAATCGACGAAAATCGACGGTGGCTCCCACGGCGGCAATGGTGGATTTCTAGAAGCTTGGTTGGTACGATACGGCGTTTGTTGCCGTGAACCACCACATGGGTTTTGTAGTACTCTTCACCACGAACCTTTTGGGACCAGTTTCGTGGTAAATGGTGGCCGGACGGCGAAGAATCGGCCGTTTGAAATTCTCGGCTCTGGTGAGCTTCGGGTGGCGCGTGCGGCTTACCCCGGCAACTGCTCCGTCGCGTCAACCCACCGTTGGACTCAGCTCGGCGAGAGCTTTCCAATGGTGCCGGCGGTGTTGTGAACGGAGGTCGCATGTGAAAGTTGGTCACTATTCACATTTGTGAGAATTTTGGGGTAGAATTTCGGATTTTTTGGGATTTATAAGGAATTTATGAATTTAACCCCCAAGATTTCCTATTTATACTCTTCTCCCCAAAATTTTAAACTTGGGCTATCCTGACTAATTTGGACATGCTGAATCCAAATTTATCAGTTTTATCTTAATTCGAGGTCATCTCGACCAATTTTCGATACTGCGTATTTTTTGCATTCCCAGTCGAAATTTCTGTTTTGTTCTCAATTGACTAATTTGAGCATCCTGATTCCAAATATATCAGTTTCAGGTCGAGAAAATGTCGTCTTGACCCTTTTCTCGATACTGTATGTATAATATACACATTTTCTAAGAACAGCAAAATTTTCCGGTTGTTACATCTACCCCTCCTTTTTAGAATTTTCGTCCTCGAAAATCAATACAAGTAGGAGTATAACAATTTCTTTTTCTTTCTATGCTCTTACGTAGTTTTGTCAATGTCATAACTTTCCCATGGCATCTTCTCTTCTTGAGTCAGTATTTAAACTAATTGTCCATCATAACTTAGGTCATTTTGAACTTGAAAAAGTTCATATTTTAACACATGTGATGGATTGGGCATGTACTTTCTTAGCATAAACATCCGGGGTAATGTCAATATATAGGCGATCTTCCCTATGTACTCGTTACTTTCAAATGATCCAATATACCTTGGATTCAATTTTCCTTTCTTATAGAAACACTTTATCCCCTTTATGGGCGATACCTTAGAAAATACGAAGTTCCCTTCATTAACTCTAGGAATCTTCGTCGTTTGTCTATCTAACTTTTCTGCTAATTCTGTGCACTCTTTATTCCTTATAAAATTATTTTTATTGTTCTATTCTTTTAACTCATATCATTCTGTACTTTTCCTTTCATTACTTTACATATCATTCCGTTTCTTTCTTTTCTATACTTTACTTTACTTTCATTTACAGATTCATCGTTGATCGTACCTACCTTACGGAAAACTTTAAACATTTAAAATAGCTACCTCCTCTTTTGGAGTAATACATGACTGGGAACGTTTCTCAACCGTCCTCCACTAATTTAACATAAACATAAAACATCATATTCCTAGGCTGGTACGTCAACATTTAAATCTTTAATATAATTTTCTTACTTTACATTAACTTTTCATTTCATTCTATCTGACTTTGTGAACATATTAAATTATCATGTCACAGTTGCTCATCTTTCATAAAAAGCAAAGTCAGAAACTTTCTTTCTATAAAACATTTATAACATTCTATTCATAACATTTCTTTCATAAACTTTTCGATAACATTTTCATAAAACGTTTCTTTGGTAAACGTTTTCATAGAACATTCATTCATACAGTGCCTCGTATAGTGCTATTCCAATGAAAGCTTGATAACTATTGTTGTATGAGAAATTCTAATTTAATTCTCTTTTCAAATCTCGAAAAATCTATCACTTAATTTTGAGACATATCTCTTAAGCTCTGAATAGTTCATTTTAACTGCCCATCCATCTGAAAGTAAAATGCGATACTGAAACTTAGTTCCGTATCCATAATTTCTTGCACATATTTCTAGAAATTCGAAATCCAGAAAATCTGTTGTTGTGCGATTCATGTCAAAATGCCATGCAATTAGATAACATGTACTACATATCAATTTGCCAACTTTTTCAATGAAAAAGTTATTTTTACTGCTATAAACCGTACTGTTTTCGTTAATTTATCCATAATAACCCAGATGGCATCATAGCCCTCTCGGTCTTTGATAATCTCACTACAAAATCCACCATAACATACTCTCATTTTCATTCAGAAATTTCTAAGGATTCCAAATTTTCACTTGGATATCGATGTTTGATCTTAACTCTTTGGTAAGCCATGCGACTACTCAAAAGTATCACAATATCATTCTTCATTCCTTTCTACTAGAATTGTAGCTTTAATCCTGGTATATCTTAATGATTCCAAGATAAACTGAATATAACATTTCATAAATTTCTGATAAGATCCGTCCTCTGAGTCCCTTATCTATCGGAACATTAATCCTTCTTTAATATAGGATCAATCCATTCCTGGAAACCCTTTCTTGAGGACTAGTTGGAGTTAGATCCCATATTTGCTACTCTATTAGCTTTGCCTGGATGGTAGAGGATTTCATAATTCGTAATTCCTTTACCAACTCTAGGCATCTTCTATGTCGTATATTTCGAAGCTAAGTTTCTAAATCATGCATGGAATAATTCCTCCCATGACCCTTTAGTGGACATAAACCATAGTTATTTATCTTGCCATTTTGCATCAGAACTGCACCTAACCCTACTGTAGGTGTGTCACTGTATATTACAAATTTCTCTCTCTGTAGGGACTATGTATAGACATAGTCTAAACAACTGGTCAAATTTCTATAAATTTCACTTACAAATGTATTACCCTGCTTTAATTCAGAAAATTTCATCTGTTAAAGCATAATGCTGTAGGGCTGTACTACTTTTAGTTAATTTGTCTAGAATCTTGTTCTAATTCATAATAAACACATCATTCTCATATGAAGGATATTTTACCATAAGTAGGCGTTTTTTCCTCAGAATGAAGGTCATACACAAAACCTTCTCTTATTCTATTAGATTTATAAAATCTAAAATCATTCATAGTGAGGATAGTCATTCTTCTTCTTTTTCTAAAAAATCAATGAAGCTTTCAAATTCCGACGGTCTCTTTCGTCAAAGCTATTCACAAGTAAAATTCTTGATGTCTCATTAGTTAGGGTTCATCGCCTCTTTCAAGTATTACCAAAAAGGATACTACTTGATCTATTGCCACTGATGGCTGATCCTGAATTTTCTCAGAACCTTACATTTATTCTATCCCCTCTAACTGTTGTTTTAATTCTGTATTTTCTTTCATCCATATTTTGGGAATAGTCTGTAACTTCTCTACCCCTTTCAAACAATGTGGGGTGTCACCCCCTTCTATCATCTTAACTTTGCGTATTAACCATTTTCTTGGTTATATTATAATCACATTAAAACGCACTATTATACTTTGTCATAAACAATTTCGTAGAATTCTAAAATTCACGAAATTTCAATTAACATAATAGTACATCATCTTAAAATATCATCATAGTCTTCATCATAGACTATATCATAAACTCATCATTTCGTTTATTTCATAACTTTTATATGCTTTATTTTATGCCATTTCATACACCTTGGCATTAAAGTCTTATACAAGACAATCTTTCATATTAAAAAATACATATTTACATATACATACCTCCTTTCACTTTATACATCTCATTCATCAAGTTCTAGAGGAAATTCTTCTGAATCCTCTCAATTACCATTTCACTGAATATACTATAACATCTGATAATCAATATTGTGTCTAATTAGTTCCTAGTATTGCTTTACAATCATAATTCATGCAATAAAATGATTAGGCATGATTAGAGCTAGAAACAAGGCAAAAATTCAATTTAGAATTTTTGGAACAGTAAAAGCACCTTGCACTCTCAATCTAGCGCCTGGCCTTATCGTAAAATTTGGTGTAAGCGCTTGGCGTTTGACTTTGGCTAAAATGAATTTCTAACATCAATTGTTACGAAACTTAACTCATTCAATCTCTATTTACCCCGGAGGATAATTAAAACATTCTAGGGTCAAAAACCTGTATTAGCTCATATTTTAAAAATATGATAAAAATCCAGTACATACTTCCATAACCTGAAAACATGGAATATGACATGTAGCATGGACAAATCTGATGGCACTGTCAGTCTATAAGCTACCTTTCCACTCTATGTTGCATAAGTCCTTCTCAGTTTCTAATAACATATAGCATACATTAGAATTGTGTTATCGGACGTCGATTATAATTTCTCAGTCCGATGAACCAATTCCCATATATCCACAACTCTAGGGAACACAGATGGTGTGACTTCTCCTGTGTCCATGAGGAAATTGGGGACTGATGCTGGACTCCTCTGAGAGAGTCAATCAATCATGGCATGGCGAAACTTGGTCCAGTTAGAGCTCATCCTAGTCTCAAGAATCCCAATACACATGAGAGCATCTTCTCTGAAAGGTGCATGCATGTCAACAGCTATCAGAATCCAATTATCCTAATCAATGGCATACAGTCGAAGAGTCATCTTAATGATATGAAACCGGTACTGTACTTCCATAGAGTGTTGGAATGCTATGTGTCCTCAAAACATGGTGGACAACTGGTTTTAAAATCTGTGCAGCTCGGGCATAAATCCTCATTCCTACTCTGAGTAGTAGAGGAGTTCCCAGAGCAATCATCTAACACCCTACTCATATCATTTTACCCACGATCATACAGTGGATTCATCATTTCGTCCTCTATAATATTGTTTATTTTTAATAAATAAACAATTAACAATATAAAATAAAACTAACTCACTTGGACTGCGTGGAAGAGGATGCAGACAATGTCATGATAGGTTATGGTGAACCGAACTGCCCTGATACCACCTGTGACACCCCGCCTAGCGCGGGCCGTCACTTGACATCTATTCTTACTTTTACTATTTGTTCTTTTCATATTGATATAAAAACATGCGGAATTTTTTTTTTTTTATACATACTTACACTTACTCTCTCTCTCTTTCTCTCTTTCTATCTGACGGATTAAGCATAGCGGGTCCATAACCTTTGACATGACATTCGCAACCCATTCCACCAATCCCGTATCTCAATAAACTCAAATGGCAGGTTGTTTAACTTTGTTACCTGCACACAAACAAACTGGTGAGCTAAATGCCCAGTAAGTTCAAACATAAAAACATAAATCATAAAACAGTATATTATACTGCTATATTCTGTCATATAAACATATACACTATCTGTAGTATATAACTACTAAAAAACATATCGTGCATTAATACAAATAATCACATAATTTGTGATAACTCGTAGTATTCTATAAAATTAGAATAACTATAAATATACCAACTGTGATAACAGTGATATACTCTGATGTCACTCATGCCATCTCTTAAAACTTTACTCTGATGTAATGACAAATAATCACATAAATTGTGATAACTATTAGTATTCTATAAAATTAGAATAATTATAAATATACCAACTGTAATAACAGTGGTATCCACTGATGTCACCCATGACATCTCTTTAAACTTTACTCTGATGTCTTAACATAACATCACATATAGGGTTAGCACAAACATCACATCATGTGGTAGTGCTCATATTATACTCATTTATTCTTTTCTTCATATTTCTCATTCTTTCTTTCATTACATCATTCTTTGCTTTCAGTTTATGGGCCTTGCGCCCTGGGCCTAGCGCCCGCCATACTGTATGGGCCTCGCACCCTATATACCACGGGCCTCGCGCCCGTTAAACTGTATGGGCCTCGCACCCTATAGATCATGGGCCTCGTGCCCGTTAAACTATATGGGCCTCACACCCGTTAAACTGTATGGGCCTCGCGCCCGTAGTGCTGTATCTTTAATAATTAGCACAACATGTAATTTATAAACATGTATATATACAAATGCACATAACATATAAGTTAGCACAAAACATTGCAATCAAACACAACAATTATGTCTTGAGTGTTTTATGCTCAGTTTTTCGATTTATTCTGTTCATTTATTATCTTATCTGTACTTTATCTCTGTATGGGCCCGTTTTGGTCGTACCGAAAAGCGCGCTGTAGAGGGGCCTTGGAGCTACCCTGGCTCTCCCTCATCTGTACTATGTTTTCTGCTTTGACATGAAATAACCTCCCCTCGCGAGAGGCCGGTACACCAAAACATTAGGTTTTCATTACCCTGTTGTTTAATATTTAAGTGTACATACAATAACATCTTTACTGTGCAGTATATTAACTTTTGGTAGTCTAGTACAATAGTTGTACTCAGACCTGTGCAGTCATAAAGACTGTAAACATCATATATTTAATGCTGTAATTAATCTAGCATTAATAGTGCTCTATGATCATGACGTAGTAACTGGAATCATAAAAATGGAATCCAGTAAGTTTGGAACCTCTCGTCCAAACCTGTCACATATACAGAACAGTACATAAATTATACTTAATTTATTTATTCTCATTATTTTTATCATTTCTTTAAAACGATACCTCACACTCTTGGGAGGTTGCCTCATTAATTATAAGGCGTGCATATACTCAATGCAATCATGACAGTATAGAGAATCAGATTCCTGTGAATCTGAAACAATTATAACAATAGTATAAATTACACAGTCATACCATAAACCATACAGTCTAGTACACAACTATACCAATAGTTATGCACCCGTCATCAATTAAAAATCAAACAATTACATAGTTTAGGGGAAAATATATTTTTCCACCTAAACATAACCATATCAATTTATTCGTGCACAGACAATTAAATGCCTGAACTTACCTTAATGCTGCTAACATCAGCTTTCTGTGGTTCCTCGACAGTCCATCATTACTGTCCCGTTGAACACCTATAACCGTAAAATTAACGGTTATTTAAAATCTTTATTTCATATATAAAACTTTATAAAACGTAAAAATACTACGTTTTATTCATTAATAAAGAATTTAAGAGCTCGATGTTTCATTTTTAACTTTTCTGTAAACTTTTCATGCTTAACTCTTGACTTTGGCCTTTAAAACTTTAATTAAAGCCTTAGGATTATGTTCTAGGCTTTAACGACTCTTTTTCTAACTTTCTGAAATTTTTGGTCAAAATGACCGTTTTGCCCCTGACGGGTCTTTGATTCTTAACCTTCTCGTTTTAAATGCTTAGACTGAATTTTCTAAGCTCAAAAATCATCAATTTGACTTTTAAAAACTTACCGGACCTTTTCCAGATAAATTTCTATATTTTTCACAATTTTTACTATTCCCGGCCCTCGAGAAGTTCTATTCTGATATAAAAGTTGATTTCTTGCTTTTCTTACATTTCAGGCCTCGAAGGTCGTTTTACAATTCTTAAAACATCCTTTTTTTCCATTTTTCATTTTTAATTCGTAAGGGGTTCGGGTTTACCTGCCCGATCACATTTTTAAACCCTTATTTCCAAAAATGCCCTTTACACAATTTTAAAAATTTCGGCAACATTTCCTCTTAATTTTTAGGCTTCCGGCGTTTAGGAAACGCCTCAAAACCATCTAACCTCATCTAATCTATCACGTACCATACCAGAGGCCTAATTTTACGTAAAAGTTACACACTTTTTACGTAAAATTTACACATTTTCATACTTTTTCGTATCTGCTATTTCATCCATTTTTCTTTCTTTCTTTTACAATTTCTCATATCAATACGTCACATTAACATACTTTCATCTCAATTAACAAATTGAGGAACAAGAGTGGTCGAGATTATACCGATAATGCCGTTCGGTCTCAATCGCACAAACTTTATTCTTTCGTTCTTTGCATCTGGAGTCCCGTTTTGCAAATCTGACTCCGCGGATGCATCTAGAACATAAAAAATAGGCCAACGGGCCAATCTTCAAAATTTGGTCAACTGTCGCCGTTGACCGGCGTTGACTCGCCACTGACCGGTAGTTGACGGCGGCGACGGTGGCAAGTGAGTATCCCATCTTAAAGAGCTCGACGAGAGGAATCCATTGGTGGCCTCAATTTCATGTTTAGAGGCCCCTATCGTCAGAAAATCCCCCCGAAAGGCACGGTCACGGCGGCGACGATGGAACTCCACCGTGCCAAACTGTTTCCCTGAAATTGGTTAAGGGATTTTGCTCCCCACAACCCCACGACCATTTCTGCACTGGTGGCTCTCTTCAATTTGGTCAGAATCGGCGAAAATCGACGGTGGCTCCCACGGCGGCGACGGCGGATTTCTCAAAGCTTGGTTGGCACGATACGGCAGTTGTTGCCGTGAACCACCGGGTTTTGTAGTACTCTTTACCACGAACCTTTTGGGATTGGTTTCGTGGCAAACGGTGGCCGGACGGCGAAGAATCGACCGTTTGAAATTCACGGCTCCGGCGAGCTTCGGGCGGCGCATGCGGCTTGCTCCGACGACTGCTCCGTCGCGTCAACCCACCGTTGGACTCAGCTCGGCGAGAGCTTTCCAATGGTGCTGGCGGTGTCGTGAACGAAGGTTGTATGTGAAAGTTGGTCACTGTTCACATTTGAGAGAATTTTGGGGTAGAATTTCGGATTTTTTGGAATTTATGAGGAATTTATGAATTTAACCGCCAAGATTTCCTATTTATACTCTTCTCCCCAAAATTTTTAACTTGGGCTATCCTGACTAATTTGGACGTGCTGAATCCAAATTTATCAGTTTTATCATAATTCGAGGTCATCTCGACCAATTTTCAATACTGCGTATTTTTCGCATTCCCAGTCGAAATTTCTGTTTTGTGCTCAATTAACAAATTTGAGCATCCTGATTCCAAATATATCAGTTTCAGGTCGAGAAAATGTCGTCTTGACTCTTTTCTCGATACTGTACATACAATATACACATTTTTCGAGAACAGTAAAATTTTCCGGTTGTTACAGGGACGGTTTGTCTTGACTGTCTGGAGCTGGACTCCTAAGTAGAGGCATAGATATGTTGCTTGGTGGTGACATATTAGACCGGGACTAAAGCATGATTGATCTACGAAGTCCACTTTGAGTGGATCGATCTGCTTTTGACGTTCGTTGTGCAATAACCTTAATCCTGAGTAGATGAATAGCTTCATGTATATGACTTGTGTACTTTGATTTTCCAATGGCTAAAGTGTCTCTGAGGTAGTAAGCTTATAGACCGGTTCATTGGGTGCATGACTTGTATACGATGAAGGGTTTGTTTACTGATATCAGAATCATAGCTCTAATAAGGAGTTAAGGGTATCCTCTTAAAGGCATTATACTGGATGTGAAAATGGACAAGGCCTTGGGTTGTCTGCTAGGCGGATGACTTCTTATTCGCATATGGTGAATAATCATTTTCTTTATTCGGTAGTATAATGGAACTTTAAGATAGCCTGATCAGTAGGATTGAATGGACTTTGACCTAAGGCTGATCATGGATATCATATGAGGCTTCTGCATACATTACAAGGTCATTAGATGATAACTTGTCACAGGCTTACATAATACAGTATATAATTGGGAGTTCAGTTTCAGGTTTATAGTGGTGTGACTCTGAAATTAGTGATCATATGATTGAGTTGTTCGGTAAAGAATGATGATCATATGGATTCGTGGGAGCCCGATTATATATGTCCAATTGGTCCCTCTACTAGCTCCACATAATTCCTTAACGTTTGGCAAATTGATTTGAGTATGCTATTGGCTAGTTGATTATGCATGGATGGTGTTGACATAGGATTAGGATGGTGGAGAAGATTCTCTCCGGTTGGATTCAGATTTTGTTTTGGATAATAGAGTACACAATTATTTGAACTCTAAATAAAGTTGCCATGATTTTATTTGATATTGGATTGGAGTTGTAGAAAATTATCCATGAGAACAAGAATTTGAAATACAACTGTTTTATGGATTTTGAAATTTGAATTTTGAAATTTGAAATTTGAAATTTGAAATTTGAATTTTGAATTTGAAATTTGAATTTAAAATTTGAATTTGAAATTTAAATTTAAAATTCAAATTCAAATTTTGAATCACAGTCCAAATAGGATTCGAATTTCTTGTGGTAAATCCACAAGAAATGAAATTCGAATTTGAGTTGGATATGGAAATGAAAATCTTGTTAGAATCCTACTTGAAATTTGAATCTAAATCCTAACAATAATGGACGAAAATTTTGAGGATTATACTCATGGAATTTTCAGATTTTTTGTAGATAAGGTTTAAGGAAAAATTCAAGTTTCAATCCCAGTTGAATTCGGATTCTCTCCTCCCTAATTATGGCCAAATTTTTTTAGGATATATCCTAGGAGATTTTCAGTTATTTTGGATAAGGATGAGATAAGATTCAAGCTTGAAAATCCTAGTGGAATTTTGATTCTTCCCTTATCTTTTGTGGTCGAAAATTTTATGGATTTATCCTAGTGAATTTTTAGATTTTTCTAGTGGATAATGGGGAGATAAAATTCAAGTTAAAATCTTGTTTAGATTTGAATTGGATAATCCTAAAGTGGTTGAAATTTTGTTGGGATTTTCCCCTTGGAAAATTTGGATTTTTTGGTTGTGGATAAGGGAGAATATCTTCTCCTAATCCAATTCGAATTCAGAGAATCACCTCATGCAAGTATATAAATAGAGGTCCTGCCACTCCGGTTCTCTTAGACCACAGACTCTCAGGTGAGCAGGCCTATTATTGCATAACTCACCGTGACAATAAGTTCTTTAGAGATCTGGGTGGTCGGAAGAACTAGCAGTGCTAGCATACCGATCAAGGTTCAGAGTGCCCATACACTCAGTCATTCGAGAATTGCAGAATAGTAGAGAAGGCTAGTTGGTTGAAGCCCTCCGGTCATTCTCCTCCTGCAAGATTGGCGTCCTTGAGGTATGAGTTTAAATTGTTGTTGGTTTATTGTATATGGCATCATGAGATATTTAATGATCTTAAAAAATTTTTATTGTTCCGCTATGCCACTCTGATACATTTTTACCGATTTATTTCCTATAAAGTTTAGAGTTTAGAGTCTCTAAGAATGACATACTTTATTATAAGGATAAAGTGTGTGTTCCGAAGGATGAAGAACTCAAGAAATGAATATTTTCAGAAGCTCACAAGACAGCATATTCTGTACATTTGGAGCGAACAAGATGTACAACGATCTAAAAGAAAGCTTTTGGTGGCCTAGAATGAAGAACAACATTGCTAAATTTGTAGCCAAATGTCGTTAGAAGGTTAAGGCAGAACACCAACAACCCGCATGAAAGTTATAGAAAATAGAGCTACCAGAATGGAAATGGGACCAGATCATGATGGACTTTGTAGTTAGATTACCGAGGACGTTAACCGGCAACAACATAATCTGGGTGATTGTAGACAGGCTAACAAAATTAGCTCGATTTTTGGCCATAAAGATTAGCTATTCATTGGAACGATTAGTGGAGATCTATGTGGCTCAGACTATAAGATTACATGAAGTGCCAAAGTCGATCATTTCAGATCATGACGAACACTTTACCTCCATGTTTTGGCAAAGCGTTCAGGCCATACTAGGATCTAATTTGAAATTCAGCATAGCCTTCCACCCTCAAACCGACATGTAGTCTGAAAAGACCATACAGATGTTGGAGGACATGTTGAGAGCTTGTGTCCTAGAATTTAAGGGCAACTGGGATAAGAAGCTACCCCTGATTGAGTTCTCGTGCAACAACAACTACCATTCCTCGAAAGGGATGGCACCATACGAAGCACTTTATGGAAGGAAATGTAAGTCTCCAGTTCATTGGCACGAGACTGGGGAGAAACGACTAGTTAGCATGGATTTCATCAAGAATACCATGGCAGACATGAAGCTGATACGAGTGAGGTTAGATATAGTGCACAGTTGCCAGAATAGTTTTGTGGATAAGCACTGTAGACCCCTTGAGTTTAAAGTAAGAGATTCAGTCTTTCTCAAGGTGGCACTCATGAAAGGGGTGATGCGCTTTGGAAAGAAAGGGAAGCCTAGTCCTAGGTACATAGGGCATTTTGAGATAATAGAGAGAGTCAGGAAGGTAGCTTATAGATTAGCACTTCTTCTCGAGTTAGCTCTAGTACACAATGTCCTTCATATTTCAATACTGAAGAAATACATACCAGATAGCTCTCACGTTCTGAGTCAAGAACCTGTCAAAGTACATGCTGATCTGACATATGAGGAGAAACCCATGCAGATCTTGGCTAGAGAAGAGTAAGTGCTAAGGAATAGAGTCATACCACTCGTGAAAGTCTTGTGGCGAAACCACAATATCGAAAAAGCCACATGGGAGCGTGAAGAGGACATGAGAAGAGACTTTCCAGAGTTATTCTAATTTTCAGGGATGAAAATTTTTAAGAGGGGTAGATTGTAATAACCACCCTGTTCATGGGACATAATTACGATATAATAAGAAATCAAGTCTATGAGTACAATATAATTTTCTAGTTTGAATGAATTAAACAAGTAAAGAAACATTTAATTTCTATTTATACAATGAAAGGGGTAATCGAGAGTGAAATCGATTCACCTTATTATGTGTGAGTGTGCATGAGTGGCACACAGTATCAGGAACTAGTCAAGATGACCATTTCTTGACACAGAACTGATGAGCTAGTCATCAGTATGCTCAAACTAGTTATCTGAGCACAACAGTGAAATTTTGAATTATAAATATACAGTATCAAGAAAATAGTCAAGGTGACGTTTTGTTGACACTAAACTGATATATATATATAATTAGCATACTCAATTTAGCCAACTGGGCAGAAAACACAAAGTCAGGTATGAGACATGCGCAGTATCAAGAAAGGAGTCAGGACAATATTTCCTCAACTCGAAACTGATATATTTAAAGTTAGAATGCTTAAACAAGTCAGTTGAGCACAAAAGGTGATTTATGGGGAGGAGTCACACAGATGCAGAAATAGGTCCAGATAACCTCAGATGGACGTAAAACTGATAAATTCGGAATCAGCACATCCAAATTAGTTAGGATAGCCTTTGTCTGAAATTTCGCGTGAAAAAGTTATACTATATATGTGCAGTGTCAGCACAGTCTAAGATACAACCACATTACCATAAATGAATAGTAACTAACTCAGAGTGGGCTCATAGGTACTACAACCCATCTAGGAATGAATAGAATAAGAATCAGATCAAGAGAATCCATTTCCGATCAAGGTTTAGAACACAGTCGAAAAAGAGTTGAACACCGTTAGAGGAAATTAGACTGCTAAGAGAAGCTTTTGTAGATGAAATTTTTCCCTCAGAAACTATGCTTGTGGTAGCCAAACACAGCCCTAGGAGACAATGTGGAAAAGTTTCCCACAAAACAAGGAAACATGCTAGGTAGCTTTTGATTAAAAAATTGAAAAGGTGTAGACGCAGACTATAGATTTTACCAATGCATTAAATGCATTTTTGGGCTCCTTTTCTGTGACGCCTTAAATTCTATTTAAGGGTCAATATATAATTTAAATAAAATTAGAGTGCCAAAAATTAATTAAAAATCTTTTGGAAACCCTAGGTTGGTTTCCTAGTCAAATTCTGCTCAAAAAGTCAACAATTTGAACTTCAAAAAGAAACCCTAAAATATTCAGGCATCACTTGGGATTTTAATTAAAATTTAAATTCCATAAATCCAAGGAAGATTTAAATTCAAATTTCATCCCTTAGATATAAAGAAGAAATTTTGGCCATAAAATATAGGAAATAAAGGAGATTTTTATTTGAATCAAAAGTTAGGTCAAAACTCAACCAAAATTCAAATTATTTTTCCTTAAAAACTAAGGGATAATTTTGGCCACCTAAAGGGAAATAAGAGAGAAAACCCTAGCCTCAAAACAACACAAAAACTTTCCCTTTTACCCTTAGAAATTTCAGCCAAACAAGGAAGAGAAAGGGAAAGAAAGAAAAACCTAGTATAAAAATCCTCTTTTAACTCTCATTCACCCTTCCTTTCACACTCAAAAATTCGGCCAGCTTTCCCTTCTCTCCTCTCTGAATTTTTCTCTCCCAAAAAACACCCAAAACAGCAACAAAACCTATCAAAAGGCAGCTCAAAATTCAACAATTTTTGAGACAAAAACAAGGTGAGAAATCAAACTTTTTCCTTCCTTCTCCTTTTGGTTTTAAATATGAATTTTTATATGGTTTTCTCCACTGTTTTCCCTACTGTTTTGAAGACTTCAACACTCACACAAATTCAGCCAAAAAGGAGACCAAGCATCAAAAATAGTGCCGCACAAACAAGGTGTGAATCTCTCTCTCAAATCCTAAAAATTTTTGCCTCTTTGTTCCCTTTCAAAAACCCTATTATCACATGTGTAAATTTTATGATTTTTGCCAATTTGATTCTTGGGTTGTGTTAATGACATATAAATAAGGTTTTCCACAAAATTTCGTGATCATTGAATGAAAATTGAATTAGTTTGAGGCTAATCGAAATTCGGACACAGAAAAACGGAAATCTGGAAAATTATCATATGAACAGTAAATTTGTGTCAGCCATAACTTGAGTTTTAAAAACGGTTTTTGAGTGATTATTGAGCCTAAAATTAAATTCAAGATGTCCCCTAAATGTGTACAAAATTTCAGAGCCAAATTCATCCTTTTTCTTAGTCAAAATATTTTTCTAATATAGGCGGACAGAACTGCCAGTTTTTGAACTGAAACTGAAACCCAGATTTTATGCCTGAAAACAACCCCTCGGTTTTTGGCCTAATTGAATGACCAAATGATGTCTAAAAATTATAAAAATTATATGGAATTAAAGCTACGGATGTCTAGTTTAACATATTAAAAATTTAGAATTTTTGGGATTAAAAATGAATTAATATGGATTTTACAATCAGCCTAGGTCAGTCTGCCCATGTACAGTAATATCCTAACTTAGAGTTTTTCACAAATTATTTTAAATCCCAAACGTTTATTAAACGTTTTAAAATCTTTTGTGACACACTAAAATGATTGGATGATTATGTCTAGACCTAGACTAATCATATGTTGTGATTATAGGACTTATTTGACGTTCTTGCTGGATTTGTGGATCACGTTATCGTAACGCTTGTGCGATAATCGAGGTAGGACTTTCTAGCCTTTTCTGGGAGTAGTCAAGTGTTTTAAATTTTCCTGTTTTATCGATGGCATGCTGTTTTCAGTTTATAAAATTATTATATTGTTTTTGATGAAATAAACGCATGCAACGTATTTGGTAATTAAATGTGTATTTTAAAACGTGTTTTGATTTATGGCATAATATAACTTGGTAAATACCATCTTTTGAATAATCCGGTGAACATAATTGAGCTCTAGTTCATGATCATTGTAAATGATGCGTGCGTTCCAAAGTTGATGCCATGGGGGAAGGTCCCTAAACCTGCACAGGGCCGTTCGGCCTATTTAGACCGTAACGAGATGATCTAGGATAATTCAAATACGAGGCACGTATATTATAGCTACGACAAGTCCTCACTCATAATATGATGGTTGTTTTAATGATTTATTATTTTAATATTGGGGCACGTATATTGCAGCTACGCTAAGTCCTCAGCAGAATAAAACTTGTATTAAAAATGTTTTTCACGAAATTGTTGATTTTTTTTTTATGATTATTATATCATGTATTTTTTTTAAATTGTTGATTATTTTTGGAAACGAATATTATGCCACACTTTTAAATGTTATCTGTTAACCCACCTTTGTTTCTATCCTACTGAGCCAGCGATCACGTCCCTTTTTCTTTGTGATTTCGAAATGACTACTTCCAGGTACGGGAGGTAGCAGTTCCGAAATTCGTTGAGATATCCGTTACTACCGAAGATGATGCTATCCGTTTTCTCCATCTTCTTCTTTCTGTTTCTCGTTCTGATGTAATGAGACTTTAAGTTTGTACTTTATTTCACGTTATTCAAATTTCATGCTTGGGAATATTTTATGGTTGGTAATTTCTTTTGAAAACCGATTTTATGTTTGACTTCCGCATTAAAAAGCATTTATTTTCTCCTTTATTTTATTTTGTGGTTATGATGCTACTTTATAATTAGGCTTAGCTAAATTATAATGTTAACCCGTTGTTTTTGTAATAAATGTTTTTCCTTAAATCTCGGGTTGATATTATGATTTGGCTGCCGTGTCACGTGTCTAAATTTTGGGCCGTGACATTTTCTCCATGTCTCCCATCGATTTTAAAGAAGGCTGCAGCGCAAAATTTTTTCCCCCAAGTTTAGTTAAAGTTTGGCTTAATTAAGGTTGTTAGGTTAATCAAATCTTGCTTAAGTTGGCCTATAAATAGGTGTGCATGACCTTTGGCACCATTTTCTTTCTTTTGCACACCAAAACACCAAAACCTCTTCTTCCTTTTCCTTTGCTAGCCGACTCTTCCACAGCCCCAAAATCACCAAAAAACTCACCAAAAGTTAGCCCAAAATTGCCTAATTTGTTGCTTGGTGGGAGCCATTCTTCAAGATTACTTAAGGTAAAAGTGTTGGAAACTTTCCTTTGTAGTTTTGCTTATTTATTTAGCTTTGTGAACCAATGAAAATTTCTATGTTTTCTCAACCCAAGCTGACCTCTTGTTCACCCTTGGTCCACACAAATTTTGGTCACAAGCCTTGTTCGGTTTGTGCTAGTTTCGAGCACGTTAAGGTAAAAACTCTAGAACCCATCCTTTTGAGGATTTTTCCATTTATTAAGTTTCGATATCAAGGAGGTTTCCTATGTATTTGGTGCAATGGGTTGTAATAATTTATTTTGAGCCTTGAGTATTGTATTTTTACGTTTATATGGTTGTGTGATTGTGGTTTAAGTTTTTATGTGGTTTGTGGACACCATGAACATTTTGGGTTTTGGTTGGAAACCAAACTGTCCCAGACTTTTAGCCACGGTTTTGCTAAGTTTTGAGCATGTTATGGACAGATTTTGAGCTTTTGCAAAACATGGAAGTTCTAGGAAATTTCGTTACGAACATTTTTATGTAAAATAGCCTTTGGCCGCCTTTACCAAAAAATGATGCTAAGATAGGTTTTTGGGACAATTTTTGACTGGAGGTCAAAACTGGGACTAGAAACCTGGGAACAGGGAATAGTCTCGGATTTTTCTAAAAATGGATAACTTAGAGTCTAAACCGAGTCTCGGGCTCAACATTAAAAATGTAGACCATGTCAAAACTAAAAGATGACTCATGTGAGTTTCAAAAATTGGGCCGTTTAGGGCCCCAAACAAAGTGGTTTTTAATTAACTGAAAAACTAGAAATTTTCTAAAACTGGGATAGTTTTTAGCCACAGGTTTATAGTGTTTAAGACCTGATACAGTTTGAACTAAGCTCTAAGTTGAACACGAAATTTGTTCATCTCATTGAGGACTAAAAATGTCTTGTTCGTCGATTTTACAAACTCAATCATTTTAAGCAAGTTCTACACAGTTTTTTGAAAAAGGGTTTAAAAACCACCTTTGCAAGTGAACACCAAAATGCGTTCTTTAAAATGAGAAAATGGTTTTAAGTAAACACCCTCACCTTCCAACAGGGTGAAAAAGGGGATTGTGTTTAAATCCTAAGGAAAGGTATTTCATAATACGCAAGACGTTTTCCATAATAATTTTTCAAATTAGTGGAGGTAGCCTGTTTGGCTGTAAAATTAATATGTAAGGTAACTGGTTAGTTGACTAGTCGATTAACCAATCAAAACCGAGACAGGAAGAGAGATAGAAAGACGTTAATTAATTTATTGGGTAAATAAATTAATTAACCATGATTAGAAGGTAGTTATCAAACTCTCGAAAGAGAGCAGTTTAGTACCGATAGGGATCGGTACCATATAACGATAGAATTTGATTAGTCACTAATGAAAGTAGCGACCTGAGAGCGAATAACTAATGGAATGCATTATGGTTATAGGTAGAAACCTGTAATTTGATGAGGTGAGGTACAAACTGCCTACAGATTAGGTAAGTACAACTCCACCTGCAGCATGAATAAAATGAGTTTGAAACTATTGTTTTACTCTATGATATGTATGCTAATCGTGAATAATTGTTGCATAACATGATATAAGATGTTTCATAATCATGTAGATTATTGAATAGCATGAGTGAGATGCCTTTATATCCCTATTGTGCATGATTAGTGGATAGCCTATTAGAGCTTATGGCATGATGATAGTGAGTCATGATCTTAACAATTGGGTAATAGTTAAGCGTGTTGTACCAGCCTCTCAAGCTAGAAGAGGTTTTTCAGTTTAAGTATGATGAACCCAAGCTGAGGCTTATAATATATAACAAGCTAAGGCCTATAAAGAAAGTATGATCACGGTGAATCCGATGATCCGCTCGCATTCGGTACTGATACACGAGCCCTCAGACAAGTAAAGAAAGATAATGCATAATGAAGCATAATTGAGCATAATCAGTTTAAGCATAGTTCACGATATGCTTTAAGTTATAGTTATGATATGCTTTTGAATTAGGTGATATGTTGTGCTTTCAGTTATATGACACATGATATGTATTCATGATGTGCTTTAAAGTTATGATATGTTTATCAGTATGATATGCCTTTAAGTTATGGCATATGTTTTTAAATGATAGTTTTGTGGATTCAGTGTTGTACTTACTGAGCGTAAAGCTTTTCATGTGTGTTTATGCTGTAGGTAAGAATCCTACGGGCTAGACTCTAATGGACGATGATGGCGGCAAGGCTGATTTAAGGCTTGAGGTTATGAATACCATCACGAGTTTATCTTCTGCACGATGTTGAATAACCCTTTTTATTTTGGGAACTAAATTTATATTAAGTAATGACCAGTTTAGTATTTCCTGAGTATGTATGTATGTTTAACTTCAAGTTGTATTAAGACCCATATGTGTTGTAAAGTATATTTAAATAACTATGGCTATAGTAAAGCATACGTATTCAAAGCCTATGAAAAAAAAATCCCCTAAAATTATGGTATTAAGATAAGTAGTTTTAAGTATGTTCAAGTTTAAGTTAAGCAAGTTTTAAGTGATGGTATGAGCCGCCAAGGCTCTGGGGTGCCATATAATTAATCTATGTTATCTGCTTGAGTGGATTAATTTACTTTCGATGAATAGGAAAAATTGATCAAAATTACACAGCGGAATTACAAAAATTTTTCAAGATCGTTAAATATCTAGTGATGTCATATACGATAAATTAACAACTATCAATTTATACCTTCAGAGAGGATGCCAGGAATGTAGGAGGAAAGTGACTGGAAGACTTCAACCAACTAGTCTTTCTACTATTCTCCAATTCCTAGACGACAGAGTGTCTGGGCACCCGGATCCTCAATCGATATACTAGTGCGGCTTATCTCTGTAATGACCGCCCTGTTCATTTAACTTAGTTACTATGTAAAGAGTAATTAAGTTAATGAATCCAACATAATTTTTCCAGTTGAATGAATTAAATGGGTACAGTAACGTTTAATTACTATTCATGCAGTGAAACGGGCAACTGACAGTGAAATCGGTTCACCTCAATACATGTGTGTGTGCATGTGAGACACACAGTATTAAGAAACCGGTCCAGACGACCATTTCTTAACACAGAACTAGTGAGCAAGTCATCAGTGCGTTCAGATTGGTTATCTGAGCACAACAGCGATAATTACCCTAATAGATGTATAGTACGAGAAAAATAGTCCAGATGGCCTCTTTTCCCCTAGAAACTGACAAAATCGGAGTCAGAATGCTCAAACTAGTCAGTCAAACAGAAAGTAATGAATAGTAAATAGTATATATGCAGTGTCAGGTTAATGACCAAGATGGCCTCAATCTGACATAAAATTGATATATCAACACTCAGCCGCCTCAATTTAGTTAATTGAACACAAAACGCTAAATTTTGTTTAAGAGATACGCAGTATCGGGAAAGGGGTCAAGACGACCTTTTCTCAACTCGGAACTAATATATTTAGACTCAGAACGCTCAAATTAATCAATTGAGTACAAAACACATTTTTCGAGGTGGGGTCACATAGATCCCCAAAACTAGTCCAGACAACCTCAGATGGACGTAAAACTGATAAATTTGAAATCAGTACGTCCAAATTAGTCAGGAGACACGGGCCCTCAGCTAAGTGAAGAAAAGATAATGGATAATGAAGCATAATATGAGCATAATCGGTTCATGCGTTGTTCACGATATGCGTTAGCTAAGTTACAGCATGCTTCCAGCTATAGTAGATATGCATTCAGTTACATCATATTTTCTGTTATGCATTCAGTTATGTAATGTTTTAGTTATGTATTCAGTTATGTGTGATGCTTTAGATTTGCATCGACTATGTGGAATGTTTCAGTGCATGGTACATGTTATGTATACATGACATGCTTATATGTTTTAAGTATTAATTATATTTTAAACATGTTTTACGGATGATATGTCGTACTTATTAAGCGTAAAGCTCACAGTGTGTGTTTATACTAGAGGTAAGCGACCTATGGCTTAGACCATGTTCGATGGTGACAGCGGCAGAGATGGATGTGAGGGTAAGGTTGTGGATACCGCCGCAAGTGTTGACTTCCTCATAGTATTAAACAAACAATTTATTTTGGAGTAGTAACCAGTTAAACAATTTCATAACTATGTATATATAATTGAACTTCAGTTGTTTTAAACCTTTGTATTTATAAAGTATATGTATACACGTAAATACTAGAACGTACGTATATATATATATATAAAACACCCCAAAATTATAGTATTAAGTAAGTAAGTTCAAGTAATAGATTTCAAGTAAGTTTAAGTATCAGTAGTTTTAAGTGACTGTCCAGGCCACTCAGGGTTTCGAGCTGTCACAGTTGGTATCAGAGCAGTATCCTGCCACCTTACCTCACATCGCCGCATGCCTGTCTCATCTGTCCAAGTAAGTTCATTTTTATTTTTTAGTGTCAGTATGTAAGTTAACGTTTAAATTATAATAGACGATAATGGCTGCACCAGTAGACCCCCGCCAAATATCTATAGATCGACAGGCAAGCATGACTTTCATCGCCATGCAACCAGACCGATACGATGGTCGTCACTCGCATGAGCTCCCATATTGGATTTGCCATATGGAGGTTATCTTCCGAGCTTGCCATATCCCACCAAACCTACAGGTAGATTTGGCAAGTAGTAGGCTGGAGGAACCAGCAATAGCCTGGTAGGATGAACGACGTAGGAACAGGGATCCGATAATGCACTGGGCTGAATTCTGTCGAGACCTTCGCGATACCGTCAGACTAGCTGGAGATAGGGATATCTAGAGTGACATGCACGGGAGGCGATACGATGCCCTCTCTGGTATCTAGGATGCCTACGAGGGGGAGACCATGGCACATTACTGTCAAAGGTTCATGGATGCCATGTTACCTCACATCCCTTTAGATAGACCATTTACAGAGATAGCCAACCTTTTATGGAAAGGAGTTTCGTGGTACGTGAGGGATCTCGTCCACTACCCTCCGCATCATGAGGACTTAAAGCGCCTTATCCAGGAGATAGTAGACACCGAGAGAGACGTGATCAACCCCGGAAACCCTGCACAAGCCCAAGACGATGCAATAGCTGCCAATATCCGATAGACCCTACACACCAACCGGCCGCTGAGGACCCTATGGCCAAGCATTAGCCAGAAGTACCTAAGGATGATGGGGAACTAATGGAAGACCCCTAACCAGCCCCTTCGATTCCTGAACACCCCTTAGAAGTGGACGGTAATGAGGACGATGATGAGGCTCTTCCTGATTGCCATCCTGAGGATGAGGGAGAGGAGATTCCCAACCACTTCAGTGATGACGAATAGATAGGGATGTATGAGTCTTAAGTCATTATAGCCAGTGATGATGAAGTCAGTTTCGGCTAGGGAGTCAAAGAGGAGGACCTAGAGGAGTTCCCTTTCGACGATAGTGACGATGAGGAGATGTCTGAAGCAGAATTAGGATTGTCCTTTAAGTAGCAGTGACCCTTTTCACGGGAATATTAACTATGTAGATGTATGAAGGGAGGCAATAACTTTTACCACTAGACTTAGCCTAATATACCTTTTAAGATTGTATATTGGGAAGTATGTGTCACTCCCACCAGACTAGAAGTTTGTACATATTTTTGCGAAAATATTATGCAAAGTAGTACCGTTTTGCCCAAGGGCCTAGATACGATTTTTCCACACATGACCGTAGTGTGACAGAAAGTGCAGGATGAGTCCTGACACTCAGGCGATGTTTCAATGTGATGTGGCAAATCGTATTGAACATCACAGTATAAGAAAGAGGAAGATATACTATGTATACATATATCTATGATAGTCGAGTAAGAAAGAAAATGAAATGTGATATGAATTCCAAATATAGAAGTAAAAGACTCATATTTTCCTTTCCACCTGTATGATAGGGTTACGTAGGAAAGCATGACAAGAACATGAGCATAGACAAACCAAGCATCCTGAGAGGATGAATTACTGGCTCAGCTCATAGCTATGCGAGAGATGATGGAGAACCAGCAATAGGACCTAAACCAACTTAGGGAACGGCTGGGCCAGCAACCCTAGGCACTACAGACAGTAAGGTGCCAGTCCAGGAGGCTCCAATAGCCCTAGAAACTCAGAGGGAGCAAACAGCTCCTCCGGCCCAGAAGGCACCAACACCCTCAGGCACGGTTGCTCCCACAGCAGCTAATGTTCTTCCGCCAACCCCTAGGGAAGGTGACTTATGTGAGAGATTCCAACGCATGAAGGCGCCAGAGTTCGAAGGGAGTACCAATCCCATAGAGGCCGATGACTGGTTGACAGACATCTAAGTGATCTTGGACTTTATGGGAATAGCTGATAAAGAAAAGGTGATGTATGTGTCCTTTGCCCTGCACAAGGGGGCACGACAGTGGTGGAAGATGGTAGCTATCAAAAGGAACGTCAGTGAAATGAGCTGGATAGAATTTATAGATGAGTTCAAAGAAATGTGCTTCAACAATGAGGCACTAGCGGTACAACAAGATGAATTCAACAGCCTACGCCAAGGTAGTATGACTATCATGGAAGCAGTTAGGAAGTTTGAGCAGCTAGCTCGACTTTGTCCAGATTTGGTGTCAATAGAAATAGAGAGGGTTTGAAGGATGCTGAAGATGTTCTGAACACACATCGCCATCCAGGTCTGCAGTGGACGCCACAGACCAATGACAGTGGCTGAATGCATCAGTAGAGCCATCCGAGCTGAATACTAGTTGGCTCAGGATAAGGAACGAAGGGCTCAGATCTTCAAAGCCCAGAAGGAGGAAAAGACACAAGCTAAGCAGACTAAGGGGAAGTAGAACCCCGAGTCGCAGCATAAGGAGCTGACCAACACAGTAGGTAGTCCCACAATAACAATAAGTAGAAGGGGAACCCAACCGACCAAGGTTCACAAAAGAATTTTCCCCAGAAGAAGAACAACAGGGGAGGAAATGGCAACTAATACCCGTCTTGCCCAAAGTGTGGAAGAAGGCACCCATGAGAGTGCAGACAAGGAACGAGTGGCTACTTCATTTGTGGCAAGGAAGGACACTATGCCAAAAACTATTACTCCAACGTACAGAACCAATAGAGCCAAGCCTGTACAACAAGTAGCCAACTTCATGCCACTGAGGCTAGGAACGAAGGCACTTCGATCGCCCAAGGCAGACTGGAGGCTCTAGACACCCAGGGAAGGATCTATGCTTTTACAAGAGATGATGTTGAAGTTGGAACTTCAACCATGGTGACAAGTTAGCTTTCTGTCGTTAACTCAACTGTATTAGTTTTGTTTGATCCTGTTGCCACCCATTCATTCGCATCATCAGAATTTGCTAGAAAGATAGATAAGAGCTTAGATAGAATGGAATAGACCTTCCGAGCTGCTCTTCCCCCAGGAGAAGTTTGTTGTCTAATTATTAGATATGCCACATGCCAATAGTTATCTGTAGGTGAGAATCAAGTATTAACCTGATCGTCATCGACATGTACAACTATGATGTAATTGTGCGGATGGACTTCCTCACAAAGTACAATGCCGTCATAGATTGTCAAAGGCGGGAGGTTACTTTCGAACCAATTGGATGCGAGAGGTTCATCTACAACGGTTTGTCACTAAAGCAACCAAAGATGATGATCTCAGCGATGAAGGCTCACAAGATGTTATCTAATGGATGCACCAGCTTCCTAGCGCACGTAATGGACAAGACTCAAGAAGCAGAGATAGGGCTAAATAGCGTGCCAGCAGTTAGGGAGTTCATGGAAGAATTTCCAGAAGATCTTCTAGGACTTCCACCAGAGCGTGAAATCTCGTTCGAGATTGAACTTCTGCCAGGATCAGCCCCCATTTCCAAGGCCCCATACCGAATGGCCCCTGCAGAGCTAAAGGAGCTCCAAACCTAGCTAAAAGACTTGATGGACAAGGGATTCATCCAACAAAGCTATTCACCTTGGGGAGCACCTATATTGTTCATGAAAGGATAGGACATTGAGAATGTGCATCAACTATAGAGAGCTAAACAAAATCATGATAAAGAACAAGTATCCGTTGCCATGGATCAATGATTTATTTGATCAGTTCCGAGACACTGCAATATTCTTGAAGATCGACCTGCACTCAGGGTACCATCAACTACGAATTAGGCATGAGGATGTACCCAAAACAGCTTTCTGAATGCGATATGGACACTACGAGTTCCTTGTCATATCATTTAGACTAATTAATGCCCTAGTGGCCTTTATGGACCTAATGAACAGTGTGTTCAAGGACTTTTTATATAAGTTTATCATTGTGTTCATTGATGACATACTTGTATACTCTAAGATGAAGGAGGAGCAGGAAGACCACTTAAGGACCGTCTTACTCAAGCTAGGGGACCATCAGCTATATGCCGAGTTCTCCAAGTGCAAGTTTTGGCTGGAAAAGGTCAATTTCCTAGGCCATATAGTCTCCAAGGAGGGAGTATCTATAGACCCAGCAAAGGTTGAGGTAGTTAGTGCATGGCCAACTCCGAGAAATGTGACGGAGATCTGCAATTTCCTAAGCCTAGCAAGATATTACCGACGCTTCGTTGAAGACTTTTCGAAGCTAGCCGCTCCACTTACAGTACTTACCAAGAAAGGAAAGAAATATGAGTGGACTGATAAGTGTGAGGAGAGCTTTTAGGAGCTAAAACAGAGACTCACAAGTGCTCTAATACTGACCATTCTAGATACTGGTCAGGGAAACTTCGTGATTTACAATGACACATCCAAGATCAGATTAGGAGCTATATTAATGCTAGGTAGTAGAGTAGTCATGTATGCTTCATGACAGCTTAAGGACCACGAGAAGAACTACACTACGCACGATCTGGAGCTAGCAGCGGTATTTTTTGCACTCAAGATATGGAGGCATTACCTGTACGGAGTCAAGTGTGAAATCTACACAGACACTAGAGTCTCAAGTACATCTTCACGTAAAAAGAGCTTAACATGAGGCAGTGAAGATGGCTAGAATTGGTAAAGAATTATAACTGTGAGATCCTATACCATCTAGGAAAAACCAACAAGGTGGCCGATGGGCTAAGTCAAAAACATTCTTTATAGCTTATGGCTATCAGTGCCTTGTCAGAAGTGCTACAAAGAGAGCTATTCAGTAGTGAGATTGAGATTTTGATAGGGAAGTTATCTGACATGACCCTCCAATCAACGCTCCTAAAAGAAATCAAGATCGGTTAAGACCTCAATTTATCCCTGATCAAGCTCAGAAAGGAAGCTACAGAGGATAAAAGTTCAGAGTTTAAAGTCTCTAAGGACAACATACTCTACTACCGAGATAGTGTGTGTTTCTGAAAGATGAAGGACTGAAGAAGCAAATCCTTTCAGAAGCTCATGAGATGCCATATTTTGTACATCTAAGGGCAAACAAGATGTACAAGGACCTAAAGGAAAGTTTTTAGTGGCCTGGAATGAAGAATGATATCGCCAAGTTTGTTGCCAGATGCCTTATGTGTCAGAAGGTTAAGGTGGAACATCAATGGTCAGCAGGAGAATTACAAAAGATCGAGCTACCTGAATGGAAATGGGACAAGATTATGATGGATTTCGTAGTCAGATTGCTGAGGACGTCAAGTGGGAACGACGTAATCTAGGTGATTGTAGACAAAATCAGCTCGATTTCTAGCCATGAAAGTTAGTTACTCGGTGGAATGACTAGCAGAAATTTATGTAGATCAGACAGTGAGACTGCACGGAGTGCCAAAGTCTATCATCTCAGATCGTGATGGAAGCTTCACTTCCAGATTTTGGCAGAACATCCAAACCGCATTAGGGACCAAATTGAAGTTTAGCACAGTATTCCATCCTTAGACTGATGATCAGTCTGAGAAGACCACACAGACATTAGAGGATATGTTGAGAGCCTATGTCCTCGACTTCAAAGGGAATTGGGACCAAAAACTATGCTTGATCAAGTTCTCGTATAATAACAGCTACCATTCCTCGATTGGGATAGCATCGTACAAGGCGGTTTATGGGAGAAAATGCAGATCTCCTGTCCACTGGCATGAGATCGGAGAGAAACAGCTTACCAGCATGGACTTCATCAAAAAATCCACGACAAACGTAAAGCTGATATGAGAGAGATTGCATACAACACACAGTCGCCAAAAGAGTTATGCAGACAAGCACCGTAGACCCCTCGAGTTTCAAGAAGGAGACTCAGTCTTTCTCAAGGTGGCACTCATGAAAGGGGTAATGCGCTTTGAAAAGAAGAGAAAGCTTAGTCCTAGGTTTATAAGACCCTTCGAGATAATCGAGAGAGTTGGGAAGGTGGCTAATAGATTAGCGCTTCCTCCCGAGTTAGCTTCAGTGCACAATGTCTTCCACGTCTCAATGCTAAAAAAGTACGTGCTAGGCAGCTCCCATATTCTAAGTTATGAACCAGTCGAAGTACACGCCGATCTGACGTATGAGGAGAAACCTATACAGATCTTAGTCAGAGAAGAGAAGGTGCTTAGAAATAAGGTTATACCCCTCATAAAAGTGTTGTGGCGGAATCATAACATTGAGGAAGCCACATGGAAACGAGAAGAAGATATGAGAAGAGACTTCTCAGAATTATTCTAATTTTCGAGGATGAAAATTTTGTAAGGGGGGTAAGTTGTAATGATCGCCCTATTCATGTAACCTAGTTACCATGTAAAGAGTAATTAAGTTAATGAATCCAGTACAAATTTTCCAGTTGAATGAATTAAATGACTACAATAATGTTTAATTACTATTTATGCAGTAAAAGGGCAACCAACAATGAAATCGGTTCATCTCAGTACATGTGTGTGTGTGCATGTGAGATAGCAGTATCAAGAAACCGATCCAGACGACCATTTCTTGACATAGAACTGGTGAGCGAGTCATCAGTACGCTCAAATTGGTTATCTGAGCACGGCAGCGATAATTACCCTAATAGATGTATAGTATCAAGAAAAATAGTCCAGATGACCTCTTCTCACCCAGAAACTAACATAATTGGAGTCAGAACGCTCAGACTAGTCAGTTAAATAGAAAGCAGTGAAGTGAATAATATATATGCAGTGTCAGGTTAATGGCTAAGACGGCCTTAATTTGACATAAAACTAATATATTAACAGTCAGCAGGCTCAATTTAGTCAATTGATCACAAAACATGAAATTTTGTTTGAAAGATATGCAGTATCAGGAAAGGGGTCAAGATGACATTTTCTCAGCCCAAAACTAATATATTTAGACTCAGAACGCTCAAATTAGTCAATTGAATACAAAACACATTTTTCAAGATGGGGTCATACAGATCCCAAAAATTGGTCCAGATGACCTCAGATGGATGTAAAACTGATAAATTTGAAATCAGTATGTCTAAATTAGTCAGAAGAGACTGTGTTTGAAATTTCATACGAAAACACCTCGTTATGCATGCGCAGGGTCAACACAATGTAGGCACAACTACAGTATAGGAAATGAACAGGAAAATAGACATAGAATGGGCTCATAGGCATTACAACCGAACCAGGAATAATCAGTATAAGAAACGGATCAAGAAAATCTAATTTCGGTCAAAATCTAGAACACCGTCAAGAAAGGACCGAACACCGCTGTGGGAAATTAGACTGCTAAGAGAAGCATTTATAGATGAATTTTTCCTATAGAAAACCATGCACATGTAGCCCAAACAAAGCCAAATGCAACCCTAAAAATAGGGAAAAGTTTTCCTTAAGGTAAAGAATGTGTTGGCTACTTTTGATTAAAATAAGTAATAGTTTTGTCACATGACCAAACCATGCATTTAAGGCATTTGGTCTCCTTTTGTGCATAGCTCTTCCTCAGTTTTTTAGGGTAGCCAATAGCAGGGTTTAGCCCCTAGATTAGCAAGAAAAATTGGCTTAATTAAGTGAGCTTTAGGTTTATTAATCTTGGTTAGTTTTGTCTATAAAAGGAGGTGCTTGACCTAGGGTGTCATTTTCTTCTTTTTGCACACCCAAAACACCAACACTTTTCCTCTTCCTTTCTCATCTGCAGCTGACTCCTTCCTAGCCCAAAAATGACCATTTCCTAGCCAAGAAACCTAGCCAAAGTCAACCAAAAACTTACCAAAAAATCAGCCTCACTTTAGTTGTGTTGGAAACATCTCTTCAAGATTATTTCAAGGTCACTCAAGGGTAAGTTGCTAGGATTTTCTCTTGTGTTTTTAGTTAGTTTTAGCTTGATATTAAGAAAAGATATTTTTATGCTTTCTCTTACCCAAGACCGACCCTCTTTTGTTCATCAAGGACCACACGGATTTTGGTCACCCTTGGTCCGAATTGTGCTTGGTTCATAGCACACAAGGTAAAACCGAAAACCCTCTTTTTGTGGTTTAGTTCTTTTTAAGTTTTGATCAAGGAAACTTATGTGTATTTATTTGAGCAATGGTTGTAATAATCTTTATTTTGATCCCTTAGCATTTTGTTATATATTTTTGTGGTTATGTGCTTGAGCTTTAAGTTTTGTGGATGGATATATGAATGGACGTTTTATGGTTGGTTGGAAACCAACCTATCTCAGTTTTTAGGCCATGGTTTTGGCCATTTTTGACCATGTTATGGTCCGATTTTGGGATTTGGTAAAACATAAAGTTTTAAGGAAATTTCGTTACAGTCATTTTTCTATCAAATTGTGGTGGCCTGCCCCTCGTAGAGATCATACAATACTATTATAGTTAAGCTTTATCGCTAACTGCGATAGATTGTACTCTCATGGGTCGCCGGCTAATCTATCTCTTTTTAAAATATGACGTTTTTGGGGAAATTTTTTTTTTGAAACATCATGTGAAACATTATCCACTATTTACTTTGTTTACAAGTACAAAGTAATTTACATAATATAGTACTTTCGTAAAATATATATTATTACAAAAGACTGTTTCTTTTTCCCTTCTCTTTTATCGCTCAGCGGAAAGACTCTGGTAGGACCATATCCCTCACCTCCTATCCTAATTGACACACGCTATCCCGTCCGCCATCCAGTCATACAAAGCTACTGAGCTGGTCGCTTACCTGCAAATAAGCAAAAATGGTAAGCTACAGGTTCAGTAAGTTCAAACATGCAAGAAATAAAATTTCTATGAATAGTACTATTCATCATAAATAGTACATGAATAGTACTATTTATGAATAGTAATTTTGACCACTATTCATACATAAATAGTAACTTTGACCACTATTCATTATGAATAGTAAGTTTGACCACAACACAGTATATCAACAATACATCTACCGTGATATTAGTACCCTCATGAAACTGTCTTATGCTCAATTATGACATAGTTTCAGTTTTAGGTAATTATCTTATATTATGTTTTGGTTTTGAGCTCAGGTTAGCAGTACCATTTAAGTGCGCATGACTAGGAGCGGTACATTAATGCTGACCTCCACAGCCTTAATCTCATAGCCCCGAAGGCAAAATTGTACATGACTGGGAGCGATACATTAGTGCTGACCTCCACAGCCTTAATCTTATCATAGCCCCGAAGGCAAAATTTACCTCCCTGTACGGAAGGCTGGTACGCCAAAAGTGGTTTCTTTACCGAGTTTTTAAGTTCTAACCCGGTGACTTCATATTGCCCCGTGGTTAGGAATGGTTCACATTTTAATTTTACGTGAGTAAGTTTCATTAACCTCGCTCTAGTGCCCGAAGCACAATTTACTATGTGTCCCATTCTTAGTAGTGCCCGTAGCACATTTTGTCTCTCTTTCTACTCTATAATAGTGCCCGTAGCACATATGTATCTAACTTATAGTTAGTACATCATAGTTAGCAACAATAATGCTATATGTTATAGACAGGTAAATGTCTGAACTTACCTTATCAGTTTGTTCCCCTTTTTTCTCTTGGATCTTTGATCGCCCTCCTTGTAGGTCGATTTTGGGATCCTACAGACAAAACCTTGTCTATTAATTTCATTTCCATTTATAGCTTTTATTTTTCATTAAAAAGCTTAAATAAATCTATTTATAACTTTTTAGGCTTTATTTATCATTTTCCCCATTTTTCTCAACTTTTACAAAATTACGATTTTGCCCTTATATTTTGACAAAATTACAGTTTTCCCCCTGACGGAATTTTCTTGATCCAGACTGCATTTTTGGCTCTCAAGAACTTTTCTGACTCTTTTCTATTCATTACCGGGTTCGTTTCTATTTTATTTCCACTTTTCACCTTCCCGACCCTCGGGAAGCACTATTCCGACCCTTACGTCGGTTTAGTGATTTTCTATCGTTTTGGAGTCTCAAATGGACGTTTTACCAGTATTTAAAACATTCATCTAGATGTTCCCGATCTAAGTCTCTGAGGCTCGGATTTTCCATACCCGACTCAGACCTTTATTTCGTTTCCCAAAAACGCCCCCCCTCGGGGTCGGTTTTTTAATTTCACTCGCATTTTACATTTTTTTTAGGGGACGGGTTACTATTCATGAACCACCACTTAGGTTTTCCTTATTCAATTTCCCTTTAGGGACTCGGGTTTCCGACCCGACCCTAAACTTTTATTTTTAATTCTCTTTTTACCCCAAATGCCGTTTTCGAAATTTCGACAGCATTTCGACGTAAATTTAAGGCTACCGGTGTTAGGTACGCCTCGAACCATATGTACCTGCCACGTATTATACCACAAACCTATTTTATGTAAAATTTTTCCAAACTTTTACATAAAAGCTCACAAATTTCAGTTCACATTTTGAACCACATTACACAAAATTTCTTTCAATTTTACCCTTGGTTTTGGCCACGGTTTTCACACTCAAAACCTAACCAAAACTTCTCAAATTTTCAACCAAATTTTAGGCTATTCCAATGTCATTATCTAGCACATTTTCAAGCCAATTTACATGCATTTTTCAACAAAATTCCTAGGGTTTTTCATCATTACAACCCACGGCCATTTAAGAGAAACATGCACCAAATTTTTTTCTTTCATGCTTTCAATCACAAATCCATCATTTCCTTAATTCAATGCATGAATTTAACTATCCAAACATCAAGTAAATCATGCAAAAATTTTTCCCCAAACCCTAATTAAACCCACGGCCATATTAGGATTATTTGACACCAAATTTTTTTCCAAGCTTTCAATCATACAAATCATGTTTTACATCTAATCAAAACATGATTTAAAGCATTTTAACACTTAAACCACAACAATTCATCCTTGACTACACTTGGTAACCCACGGTTTTACCCTTGGAAAACCAACCAAAATTTTGTTTTTCTTTGAACAAAATGCGTGGTTTTTCTTCTAATCAGACCCTTAACAAAACCCAAGCACCAAATCAATCAAAACAAACCAAAAATTTTTCATCCTTTACACTATTCATTCCATGAATTTTAGGGAGAAAAATCAAGAAAAAAAAATGCAAACCAAAGAAAGTTACCTTGCTTTCTTGCTTCCTTTGTCTTCAAGGAAGGGTTTGACACAAATTTTGAGAAGAAAACTTGGGACATTTGCTTGGTTTCTCTTGGTGGCTCACGGTTCCTCTAGGGAGAATACTTAGAAAATTTTTTCCTTTGGTTTTGGCTTTGAAATGGCTACGGCCATTTTGTTTAAAATGTTGCCGACTTAAGTTGTAAAGGAAGCCAATTAATTTGGCTTTCAACCAATCAAAATGCAACACTTTTCAAACCCATTTCTTTCCATTTTTTTTCAAAAATTAAATGGGTGAAATTTTGGCCAAATCTTGGCCTTTATATCAAAAAGTGATTAAATCTTGGCCATTAATGCCACCAACCACCATAATTTTCCCATTTATTAAATTTGCTTTATGATGTCATAAATGCAAAGTAATATATTGACTTTGACTTTTACTATTCACATTAATTCGACTACTTTTTGACCGATACCGGTTCGAGTCGAAATTTTCCTGAAATTGTCCCGGAGGGTTCCTGAGATCTCCTGTGCAGTCAGATCAATTTATACTGCTTCCGTTTGATCAAAATCAATCCCGGAAGTTTTTCATCTTTTAGTGCACCGGTTAGGGTTTTCAATGTCGTTTTTGACACCGTTCCACCCGTTTCAACTCAGTGAATTTTTCCAACACTGAATTCTTACTCGTCAGTATTGTTAGAACATTTTAATACATTCTAAACAATATAAATACATTTATTTCACTCTTTAAATAGTACAAATTGTTATATACATATATTTGTACATTTTCTTCCGAGAATACCTGAATTTCCCGGTTGTCACACAAATAGCCTTTGGCAAAAAATGACAGTAATATAGGTTTTTTGAGTAGTTTTTAACCAGAGTTCAAAACTGAGACTAAAATCCTAAGCCACAGGAACAGTCTTGGATTTTTATAAAAATGACCAACTTAGATCTGAACTGGATCCTAGACTCAACATGAAAGTTTTAGATCTCATCGAAATCTTTAAGATGACTTATGTAAATTTTAAAAATTAGGCCATTTCGGGCCCCAAATAGAGCAATTTTTAAACAAGCATAAAACTGGAATGTTTTCTAAAACTAGACACGAGTTTAGCCAGGGGTTTGATGAGTTTAGGACTCATTAGAGTTTGATTCGAGCTCCAAAATGAACGAGAGTTGTTCATCTCATTGAGGACTAAAAGTTTCATGTTCGCCAATTTTAGAAATTAAGTCGTTTCAAACAAATTTTAAACGGTTTTCTGTAAAACAGCTCAAGGACCACTTTTAAAAATGAACACCAAAATGTGTTCTTCCCCTTTTAAAATGGAAAAATGGTTTTGATAAAATGCCCCCACCTTCCAACGGGGTGATATGGGGATGGTTTCAAAAAGCATATATTTTCTCCAAAATTTTTATAAGACTTCTAAAATAACTTTCTAAAAAATAAATAAAACAGTAGAGGTAGCCCAATTGGCTACCACACCAAATACGCGAGTAAACCAGTCGGCTACCTAGTCAATAATGCACGAGGTGACCGGTCAGTTAACTAGTCAGTTAACCAGTCAATGACTGAGTTTGAACGAGATAGTGAGGAATGGTGATTTCAGGTAGTTAAATTAATCAAGCACGATAAGAAATTAGATACCAAATTCCCAAAGTAGAGCAGTTGGGTACCGATGGACATCGGTACCATACAACAATAAAATTTATAGTCACTAACGATAGTAGTGACCTAAGAGCAACGTTAATTAATTTATTAGATAAATAAATTAATTAACCACGATTAGATAATCAAAACTCTCCAAAATAGAGCAAGTTAGTACCGACGGCAATCGGTAACATACGTTAATAGTTGCTTTAGTCACTAACGATATTAGTGACTCAGCGATGAGTATTGATGAAATACGTTATGATGACAGGTAGATACCTATAATTTGACAAGGGCGAGAGTACAATTTTTGCCTGTAGATCAGGTAAATACAACTCCGCCTACAGCATGAGTAAAAATGAGTTTAAAGCATTGTTTTTACACTATGTTAAGTATGCAAACTGTGCACAGTTGTTGCATAGCATGTTATAAGAGCATATAGTTTCATTATCGCGTAGGTTAATGAAAGCATGAGTTAGATGCCATTAGATCCCTATGATGTAAGATTAGGGAAAAGCTTAGTAGAGCTTATGACATGAGGATATCAGATATGATTCAACAATTGGGTAATCATTAAGCATGTTGTACCGGCCTCTCCCGCTTGAACAGGTTTTCTAGTTTAAGTATGATGAGCGTAAGTTGATGGCTCTTAATACATAATGGGCCAAGGCCTATAAAGAGAGTTTGTGGTCTCAGTGAATCCATAGATCCGCGCGCATTCGATACTGACACACTAGCCCTCAACTAAGTAAAGAAAAGATAATGGATAATGAAGCATAATATGAGCATAATCGGTTCATGCATTGTTCACGATATGCGTTAGCTACAGTTATAGCATGCTTCTAGTTATAGTAGATATGCATTCAGTTACATGATGTTTTCTGTTATGCATTCAGTTATGTGATGTTTCAGTTATGTATTCAGTTATGTGTGATGCTTGGATTTGCATCCAGTATGTGAAATGTTTCAGTGCATGGTACATGTTGTGTATACATGACATGCTTATATGTTTTAAGTATTAATTATGTTTTAAACATGTTTTGTGGATGACATGTTATACTTATTGAGTGTGAAGCTCACAATGGGTGGTCATGCTGTAGATAAGCGACCTATGGCTTAAACCACGTTGGACGGTGACGGCGGCAGAGGCAGATGTGAGGGTGAGGTTGTGGATACCACCGCAAGTGTTGACTTCAGCATAGTATAAAACAAACAATTTATTTTGGAGTAGTAACCAGTTAAACAATTTCATAAGTATGTATATATGATTGAACTTCAGTTGTTTTAAACCTTTGTATTTGTAAAGTATATGTACGTACGTGAATAGTAGAACGTATGTATATATATATAAAAAAATATCCCTAAAATTATAGTATTAAGTAAGTAAGTTCGAGTAATAGATTTCAAGTAAGTTTAAGTACCAGTAGTTTTAAGTGACGGTCCGGGCCACTCAGGGTTCGAGCTATCACAATCTCCTTCCGACCACTCAGGTCACTTTAACAACTTATTGCTATGGTGATTTGTACAACAATAAACCTACTCACCCGAGAGTCTATGATTTAAAGAAAACTAGAGTGGTAGGACCCCTATTTATAATATTGCATGAGGTGATCCCTTGAATTTGAATCGGACCAAGAGAAGATTTTCTCTCCTAATTTTCACACAAAAATCTGAATTCTCTATAGGCCAAAAGCAAGGGAAGATTCGGCCACTCTAAGGAGAATTAGGATTCAAAATTCAAACAGGATTTAAACTTGAATTTTGTCTCTTCCATGCAACCAAAAACTAATTACTTTCTAGACCATAATCATGGCTAGATTCGACCATTACAAGGGGAAGGAGGATTCAAAATTCAAATAGAATTTTAACTTGAATTTCCTCTCATCCTTATCCACAAAAACTAATTCCATCAAGGGTGGGATTCCCTTCGACAAATTCACCACTTTGAGTAGGATTAGGATTCAAAATTCAAGTAGGATTCAAACAAGATTTTCTTCTCCCTTATCCATAAGAAAACAGAATTTTGGCATGTGGATTTATCCACAACTAAATTCGGTTTCCACTAGGTTTGTGATTCAAAATTTGAATTCAAATTTCAAAATTTAAATTTTAAATTCAAATTTTAAATTTAAATTTTAAATTCAAATTTCAAATTCAAATTTCAAACTGCACAAATATTTAAATTTCAAATTTTATCCTCATGGATAATTTTCCACAACTCTAATTCAAATTCAAATAAAATCATGACAACTTTACCTGAAATTTGAATAATTGTATAATCTCTTATCCAAAACAAAATTCAAATTTAAATATGGAGAATCTTGTCTTCCACCCTTATCCAATGTGGACGCCACCAATATCCATGTAAGGGCAAGATTTTGTTCAATTTGAATTCGAATAGAATTCAAATTTCAAATATCTATTCCAAGACTAGACTTTCAAAATTCAAATCAATCATATACTTAAATTTCAAATTTGGAATTCAAATACAATTAATTTGAAATTCAAATCATATCATCCAAAAATAAATATTATTTATCCTATTTATTGAATAATATAAAATTATAATTTTACCCCTCCAGCATACTGAGAAAAAATGCCTACACCCCCTGGGAGGGTGATTTGGATTTTCTTTTCACCAAATGCAAGACAACAAGCCAACAAGTATACCTTAATCAATTTGCCATCTGTTAAGGAATTATGTGGAGCTAGTAGAGGGACCACTTGGACATATATAATCAGGCTCCTGTGAATTCATGTGATCATCATTCTGTACTGAAACAATTCAATCACATGGTCACTTATTTTAGAGTCACACCACTATAAACCTGAAACTAAACTCCTAATTATATACTGTATTATAAAAGCCTATGATAAGCTAGTGCCCAATAACCTTGTCATGTATGCAAAACCCTCATATGATATCCATGATCAACTTTAGGTCAAAGTCCGTTCAACCAACTGATCAAGCTATCTTAAAGTTCCATTATACTACCAAATAAGAAAATGATTATTCACCATATGTGAATAAAAAGTCACCTGCCTAGCAGACGACCCAAGGCCTTGTTCATTTTCACATCTAGTATAATGCCTTTAAAAGGATTCCCTTAACTCCTTATTAGAGCTATCATTCCATTATCTGTAAACAAACCCTCCATCGTATATAAATCATGTACCCAACGAAAGGTTACTACCTCTGAGATGCTTTAGCCATTGGAACATCAAAGTACACAAGTCATATACATGAAGTGATTCATCTACTCAGGATTAAGGTTATTGCATAATAAATGTCAAAAGTGACATGATCCACTTAAGCAGACTACTTAGATCAATTACACTTTAGTTTTGGTCTAATCTGTCACCACTAAGTAACACATCTATGTCTTTACTCAGGAGTCAAAGCTCTAGACAGTCAAGACAAACTATCCCCCAAATGGCTTTAGAAAACATAATAGTCTTAACATGAGTTAGATGCTCGATCTAACCCCATAGACTATGGACCATAATTTAGACTGCTTACTTTAGAACGTTGTCTTTTCGTATACAAAAGTTCATTGTATGCAACATTCTAGTAGTTTAACACAAGCAGTCAGTGAGCTATATTTGCTTACATTTACTTTAACATATAAATAGTATGAGGACATAGAGCAATATAATGAATAACATCTAAATATAATTTTATTATCTAGTTCAAAATAAATGAAATCCATTAAAATGTCTTTGCTGGTTAGGGCATTCCTAACACGATGTTCATTATACAATAACCTTAATTCTAAATAAGTGAATTGGTTCATGTGTATGACTTGTGTACTTTGATGTTCCAAAGGTTAAAGTGTTTCAGAGGTAGTAAGCTTATAGACTGGTTCATTGGGTATATGATTTATTTATGATAGAAGGTTTGTTTATAGATATAGAATCATAGCTTTGATGAGAAATAAAGATTATCCTCTTAAGGCATTATACTAGATGTGAAAATGGACTAGGTCTTAGGTTGTTTGCTTGGCAAATGACTTCTTATTCACATATGGTGAATATTTTTTTTTTGATCAGGTATATAATGGATGTTTAAGATAGCATGATTAATAGATTGAATGGACTTTGACTTAAGATTGATCATGGATATCATATGAGGTGTTGCATAAGTGACAAGGTTATTAGAGGATAGCCAATCACTGGCTTATGTAATACGGTATATAATTGGGAGTGCAGTTTTAGGTTTAGAGTAGTGTGAATTTGAAACTAATAATTATGTAATAGGTTTATTTTGTATAGAATGATAGTTACACGGATTATTAGAGTCCATATTATATATGTTCAATTGGTCCATTTACTAGCTCTATATAAATCATTAATGGATGGTAATTGATCAGGTATTCTTTATGCCTTGTATGTTAGGTGTACCCTAAGCGGCAATGTATTTTTCCTTGAATTTTTAAATTGATTAATAAAATAATTTAGAGGTCATTCATTACATTACTATTAGTCTTCAAGATATTTACATGTTAAAGTAAATATAAGTAAATATGGCTCATTGACTGCTTGTGTTAAACTGCTAAAAAGTTACATGTAATGATTATTTGCATGCGAGAAGACAACTTTCTATTAGTCCTCAAGATATTTACATGTTAAAGTAAATATAAGCAAATATGGCTCATTGACTGCTTGTGTTAAAATGCTAAAAAGTTACATGCAATGATCTTTTGTATGCGAGAAGACAACTTTCTAGAGTAAGCGGTCTAACTTAGGATATCCTATAAATAAGCACAATTTTGACCTCAGTTCCAATTTCTTCACATCCGTATCTAGTACGTATGCCAGACAGCCCCATATTCTCATATGTTTAAGAAAAGGCTTCTTACCCTTCCATAATTCGAATGAAGTTTCGAGATTTGATTTGGTCAAAACATGGTTTAGAATATAGCATGTCGTTTGTAGTGCATATCCCCAAAATGGAATTTGTAGCTTTGAATAACTCATCATGGATTGTACCATATCCAATAAGGTCTTATTTTCCTTTTGGCCACACCATTCTATTATGGAGTATTATGTGTAGTCAATTAGGATAAAATCCCGTTCTCTATAAGATGTCCTAGAAAATCATCAGAGAGGTATTCACCACCTTGATCAGATCGAAGTGTCTTTATGAATTTACCCAAATGCCTCTTCACTTCTATACGATACTTTTTGAACTTGTCAAAGGTTTCGCTCTTGCGGTGTATTAGGTACATATATCCATACCTTGAGTAATCGTCTATAAAGGAGACATAATACTCATACCTTCCTTATTCTTCAACATTTATGGGGTTATATACATTGGTGTACATGATTTCTAAGAGTTTCTTAGCCCTAGTACCTTTAGCTCTAAAAGACCACCTGGTCATCTTACCCTCAAAGCAAGATTCACATTGGGGAAGACATAACTTTTCTAGAGTATCCAAAGGACCATCTTTTAACAATCTAAGAATCCTATCTTGATTAATAAGACCTAGTCTTAAATGCCAAAGGTATGCTTTGTTAGAGTGAGAAGTTTTAAGCTTTTTAGAGTTATCCATTAATTTGGTGTCCAACAGTGAGTACATCTTTAGTTTGATAAAATATAAACTTCTATCCATTCTCCCAAAACAAATAAAAGAATTGTTTTTACGAATAGTAGTTGTTTTATTAAACCAAACTGAATAACAATCCTTAAATAAACAGGCTACTGATATAAGGTTCCTTTTAAAATTAGGAACATAAAAATAATCTTTTAATAAAATAAACCTAAAATTATCAAAGTAAAGATGAATATCTCCCACTACTTCAGCTACCACCAAGCTACTGTCTCGAATTTATAACAAAAAGGTCCTACAGCCACAGGGACTTTTAGTTTCCATAAACCCCTGTAAAGAAACACAAACATGATTAGTGGCTCCTGAATCAATGACTCAATTGTCTTTTGATTCTTACACCAAACAAGCTTCTAGGTATAGAAGTTCCTTCCCTTCCTTGGCCTTGGAGGCGAGGAATTCCTGGCAAGCCTTCTTGAAGTGACCTCCCTTCCTATAGTAGAAGCATTTAGACTTTTTAGGGTCCTTAGGCTTCTTATTCTTCTTCCTATCAATGACAGGAGGAATAGATGAAGTGGAAGTCACCTACTTCTTATTTGGCTTCTTTTTTCTTGAATGGTTTAGAAGATTCCACCAAGTTGGCCTCTCCCTTGGGTTGGACCGCATCCCTATCCCTGACCATCCGCTCATAAGCTTGGAGTTACTTCATGAGCTCAGTAATTCCTAACTCCTTTGTCACCAGATTATATACAGTTTTAAACCCTACAAAATCCTTAGATAGAGTCTTGAACACCATCTTAATCTGGGTGTTGAAGTCCAACTCTGTGCCATTTTCAACAGTCTCAACAAAGAATCCCATAGGCATATGTGGTGGCCCGCCCTTCATAGAGGCTAACAGTACTAGCATAGTAGAGCTTGAAGTCAGCTATGATAAACTGTCACCTCAATGGGGTCACCGGCAACTTACTTATAATTGGTTCTGGTTAATTACCATTTGTAATTTAAATTCAAATTTTATTCTGAAAACTGGGATTTTTTTAAAACTATTTGTGATTATAAAACCGAAAAATCATAAAGCAAGGAAAGTATCTACATGATACAGCCCGAAGGGTTCATGGCAAAAGGCCAAGAAAGGAAAGTCTGCAAGTTACTTAGATCCATTTATGGATTAAAGCAATCAACCCGCTCATGGAACCAGAGATTTGATCAAGCGATCAAGACATTTGGTTTTGAACAGAACGTTGATGAACCTTGTGTTTATAAACATATTAAGGATGGAAAAGTGGTCTTTCTAGTACTCTATGTCGATGATATACTACTTATTGGGAATGATGTAGGGAACTTATCATCGGTCAAGCTTTGGTTGCACCAATAGTTTGACATGAAGGACTTGGGATAAGCTAATTACGTTCTAGGTATTCGTCTCTTCACATATCGAAAGAACAAAATGATAGCATTATCCCAAGCTTCATACATAGATAAAATGATTGACAAATATGCAATGCAAGAGGCAAAGAAAGGTTCACAACCTTCCATTGTCGGTCTAACTCTTTTATTGGATGACTGTCCTAAGACATCGGAAGAAAGAGAGCGTATGAGTAAGGTCCCTTATGCATCCGCTGTGGGTAGCCTCATGTACGCTATGCTTTGCACTCACCCGGACATATGTTTTGCAGTAGGTATGGTGAGTCGATATCAAGTGAATCCTGGAACCAAGCACTCGCAAGCAGTAAAGCATATACTTAAGTATCTTAAAAGAACAAGGGATTATATGCTAGTGTATTCTGGAGGGGACCTAACACCCATAGGATACACAGACTCAGACTTCCAGACTTGCAAGGATTTGAGGAAATCGACATCTGGATCAGTGTTCTTACTAGGAGGAGGTGCCATTGTGTGGAGGAGCATGAAGTAGGGTTGCACAGCTGACTCTACTATGGAGGCTGAGTATGTGGCTAAGGCTGGTGTATTTTGAAATTTGAATTTTGAAATTTGAAATTTGAAATTTGAATTTGAAATTTGAATTTTGAAATTTGAATTTGAAATTTGAATTTGAAATTCGAATTTGAAATTGGAATTTGTAATTTGAATTCGAAATTTGAATTTTCAAATTTGAAATTCAAATTTTGAATCACAGTCTAAGTGGAATTTGAATTCTTTGTGGATAATTCCACAAGGCTAGAATTCATATTTGAATTGGATTATGAAGAGGAAAATCTTGTTTGAATTCTACTTGAATTTTGAATCCCGATCCTAACAAACTTGCACGAAAATATTGAGGATGATCCTCATAGATTTTTCAGTTTTTGTATGGATAAGATTCAAGGAAAAAATTCAAGTTTCAATCCTAGTTGAATTTGGATTCTCTCTTCCCTATTTGTGGCCGAAAATATTGAGTGTATCTCTAAGGAGATTTTCGGTTATTTTAGATAAGGATGAGATAAAATTCAAGCTTAAAAATCCTAGTTGAATTTTGATTCTCCCCTACTTTTTTTGGCCGAAAATATTCATTGAAAATCCTTATAGATTTTTAGATTTTTGGTTGGTTAATTGTGAGATAAAATTCAAGTTAAAATCCCATTTGAATTTTGAATACAAAATCCACATAATGGCTGAATTTTTTAGTTACGATTTGGCTTGGTTAATTTCAGATTTTGTGAGTGGATAAGGGAAAAAATCTTCTCCTAATCCAATTCAAATTCATAGGGTCACCTCATGCAAGTCTATAAATAGAGGTCCTGCCACTCTAGTTTTCTCAGACCACAGACTCTCAAGTGAGCAGGCTTATCATTGCACAACTCACCGTGACAATAAGTTCTTTAGAGATCTGGGTGGTCAGAAGAAGACTAGTAGTGCTAGCATACCGATCGAGGTTCAGAGTGCCCACACACTCAGCCATTCGGGAATTGGAGAATAGTAGAGAAGGCTAGTGGATTGAAGCCCTCCGATCATTCTCCTCCTGTAGATTGGGTCCTTGAGTTATGAGTTTAAATTGTTATTGGTTTATTGTGTATGGCATCATGAGATATTTAACGATCTTGAAAAATTTTTATTGTTCCGCTGAGCCACACTGATACGTTTTTACCGATTTATTTCCTACAATTGGTATCAGAGCCATCTCATGACTATGCCATGTACATAAATTAGACAATTAATTAGTCTTTTTATTTATGTATGGATTTGATATTTAGAGAGTGTCATTCTAGGATTCCTTTATGTTGTTATCATGGATTATGTATGTAGTATGTGGTTATTTTATTTTATTTTTTTTGAATTATTATAAGCATGCTTGTTTATGCCGGTTATGGTTCCTTAGAATTTAGAAAATTGTATCTAGGAATTTTTATGTAACCATGGGAGAAGTTTATTATTACTGTAATTTTCCCATGGATTTTTATTTTTTGTCTCTTAGAATTATTATGATTAGAATTTTTGTACACCGGAAATGGTTTAGGAAATTTTATGTAATTATTCTTGAAGGAGATTGAAGTTTGAAGACCGTAATTTATTTTTTTCCTAAAAGTTAAATTTAATTTAAAGGTTGAAATTTTGATTATGTGGAAAATTTCAATTTAATTAGGATTCAAATTAATTTTGGAGATCCTAATGGGTAAATTGAAATATAACACGAAAATCAAGGACCGATCCCTCGAGATGGCCACCAGTCGTGGTAGGGCTGCAGCCCCTACCCTGGGGCAGGATGGGGTTGCGACAACCTCTGCCCATAGCTGCACCACCCATGATCGCAGTCACTCCCTGCAGCCGAGGGTGGCCGTGGCCCCCCAAGGGCTGGCCGCAGCCCTGGGCTACAGCCCATGGCCGCAGGCAATGCCTGTAGCCAGGCAGGATGCTGCGCCTACAAGGCATGCAGCCTGGCGGCTGCTACACCCAACCCAGGTGTGCAGCTTGTGGCCTGCGGCTGTAGGCTGCCAACCACCCCCCCTGGGGGCTGGGGGCTGCCCACGGCGATTGCCAGCCTCGGAGGCCATTGGGCCGATGGTTCAAAAATCGAAAAATTTTGATTTTTAAATTTGAGATTTAATTTTTAAATCACGTTTAAAAATATGTAATTTTAAATTTTAAATTTTTAAAATTACATATTATTGCACATGATATTTTAAATCGTTTAAAATTTGAATTTGAAATTTGAATTTGGAATTTGAATTTGAAATTTAAATTTTTGGGATTTAAATTTTAAATGATTCGTGGGATGAGAAATAAATGGAGAGGCTACATAAAGATGGATACAAGAAGACGGAACAAAGTTCAAGACCCAAAGAATACTTTGGATGGAATTTTGTAATCTTTATTTTCTTTGTTTTAGGATGGAACCATGGCTTGGTTATTTTTCTGTCAATTATTTTTTCTGTGATATGTCATGGATGTATAAATATGTATTGATGGATGTTTTATATGCATATTTGATAACATGTCATATAGGATAGGTGAATGCTGCTCATACTATATTGATCATACATATTTATCAAAACTTGCATGTTTTTCAAAATATTGAGTGGAAGAGGGTTTCAAACAAAACCCACGGCCTCCATTGTTGATCCATATGCAAAAGCATGGTAACACCTTGCGTCAGTTCTACACTGACCACACCCCTCAGTAGGTGTTTACCGTCACTGGTATACTAGGTTGGATCTCCTATGTGGAAAACGTGTTCGGGTACGATCCTATTCATGACCACCCCTCGGTGGCTTGATAAGATGTGGATTGGGCTACGTAAATAATGGTTATACACTCAAGACTCGTTTAGTTATTAACCTTCCCTAGAAGCTCTGTTAACTAAATCGGTGGCCAAAATAAGCGGTTATTAATATATCTCTTAACCTTAGAGGATTTAAGGTAACATATATTAATTGGATGGGGTCCATGTTCCGCCTATTTGTCTCATGACCACCCCTCAGTGGCTTGGGGCAATAGGTGCTGAGAATTACCGTTGTAATGCTATATTTTTTTTTCAAGTTTCATGTAGGAACATACTTGTATGTTTTATTTGCTAAATTATCTATATATTTGCTTAGGCTTTGTGATGATGTCTAGTATAATTTTATTTCAGTTCAAAATGTTACCGACACCCCTCATTTCAATACTTACTGAAAATAAGCTTATAAATACTACAAAAGAAATCTATTGATAGTTCTCAGCTGTGAGAGACACAAGTTCGTACTGGACGAACCATGCCCACCTGGGCCTAAACTTGACACACCGTTTGAGGAGGTCCTGGTTGCCTATACTCGTTGGAGAGAATCCAATGAGATAGCTTGATGCTACATTCTTGCTGGCATGACGAGTGCTTTACAAAAGCAGCATGAGACTTATCAAGTTACTGGGGTGATCATGGAAAATCTGGAGGACATGTTCAGAGGCCAAGAAAAATTGGCTCGATAGTTTGCTATAACCAGCATTATGAACTCTAAGCAGAAGGCAGGTACTCCGGTGAAGGACCATATGATTACTCTAATGGGATTCTTTGCTGAAGCTACCGAAAATGGTGCTGAGTTGGACTACAACACCCAGATTGAGATGGTGTTCAAAACTACGTTAAAAGATTTTGTGGGGTTTAAGGCCGCATACAATCTGGCGACAAGGGAGTTAGAACTCACTGAGCTCATGAAGCAACTCCAAGCTTATGAGAGGATGATCAGGGAAGGGGATGTAGTCAAACCCAAAGGAGAGGCCAATTTGGTGGAATCTTCCAAACCCTCACAGAAGAGGAAGAGGCCAAATAAGAAGCAAGTGGCTTCCAGTTCTTCTAATCCTCCTGTCTCAGATGGGAAGAAGAAGAAGAAGAATAAGAAGCCTAGGGACCCTAAAAGTCCAAATGCTTCCACTGTAGGAAGGTAGGTCACTTTAAGAAGGCTTGTCGGGAATTCCTAGCCTCCAAGGGCAAGAAAGGTAAGGAACTTCACTATTTAGAAGCGTATTTAGTGGAAGAATCAAAAGACACTTAGGTCATTGATTCGGGCGCCACTAATCATGTTTGTGTTTCTATACAGGGGTTCGTGGAAACGAGAAGTTTACATGATAGGAGCCTCTTGTTGCGGACTGGAGACGGTAGCTTTGTGGTGGCTGAGGCAATGAGAGATGTTTATCTTTATTTTGATGAATTTAGATTTATATTATTGAAAGACTGTTTTTATGTTCCTAATTTTAGGAGGAACCTTATATCGGTAACTTATTTAATAAAGGATTCTTATTCAGTTTCTTTTAGTAAAAGAGTTGATATTCGTAGAAATAAGTCTTGTATCTGTTTTGGATGGATGGAAACCTATATTTGATCAAACCAAAGATTTACTCACCGCTTGACACCGAATTAATAGATAACTCTAAGAGGTTGAAAGTTTCTTACTCTAACAAGGCGTATCTTTGGCATATAAGACTTGCTCATATTAATCAGGATAGGATTCAAAGGTTGGTGAAAGATGGTCCTCTAGAATCTCTGGAGGAGGTACATCTTCCTCAATGTGAGTCTTGTCTTGAGGGAAAGATGACTAAGAGGTCTTTTGGAGCTAAGGGTACTAGGGCTCAGGAACTCTTAGAAATTGTGCACATTGACGTATGTGGCCCCATGAACGTCATAGTATGAGGAGGGTTCGAGTATTATGTCTCCTTTATAGATAATTACTCAAGGTATGGATATGTGTATCTGATGCACTACAAGAGCGAAACCTTTGACAAGTTCAAAGAGTATCGTGCGGAAGTGGAAAAGCAATTTGATAAATCCATAAAGACATTTCGATCTAATCGAGGTGGCGAATACCTCTCCGACGAATTTCTAGGACATCTTGTAGAGAATGGGATATTATCCCAATTGACTGCATCTGGTACTCCACAACAGAATGGTGTAGCTGAAAGGAGAATAGGACCTTGTTGGATATGGTACGGTCCATGATGAGTTATTCAACGCTGTCGTTATCATTCTGGGGATATGCTTTACCAACGGCGTGCTATATTCTGAACCAGGTTCCAAGCAAATCAATTCCCAGGACTCCGTATGAATTATGGTGTGGCAGGAAGCCCTCCCTTGGACATATGAGAATATGGGGCTGCTCGGTGCATGTACTGGATGGGGATGCGAAGAAGTTGGAACCAAGATCAGAATTGTGCGTGTTTGTAGTGTGACGATCCAAAGAATCTCAATAGTGTTACCTATGTTAAACTAGCATTTTTCTAAGATTTTTGTGAATAAGAATGTATAAGAACACTGTATTTGTAAATAAACAAATAATAGTGTTAATAGAAATAAATGAATGTTTTGGAGGATTTAAAATCTCCAAAAATGATCAAAGAATACAGTTTATGATTAAGAAAGTAATTTTGGACCTAAACGCTCAAAATGGAGTGGTTTCGGTATCCGAAAAGTAGAGATAAAAAAGAAAGGTCAGTTAAAGAAAAAGTAAGAAAATATAAGTATTTTAGGGTTTTTAAGAGTTTATAGATTGAGTTAGATTGAACTGATAGCACGGAAGGGTAGAAAAGTGCTTCGGTGCACTTTCCCCGAAATTTTGGCATTTTCAGAAAAACGAGGATGTCATTTAGAAACCGAAAACCCCAATAGATTACCTTAAGTAAACTAAGTTCACTAAAAGATAAAAAATTACGGTTTTGATTTTAAGACAAACCATAGTGAAATAAAGCAAACCGATCGCACGGACAGCCTCAGAAACTTGCCAACGCGATTTCGGTGAAATTTCGTTCGGTTTGACTTTTGAATTAATTGGATGAGGTCATCCATGATGTCACATGCTTGATGTCATAAATCAAGAAAGAAATTTAGTGGAAAGTAATAGGATGATCCAAGGGTGTGGAATTAAAGAGGCTTTGACCTAAAGGTTAGAATGGTGCCAAAATTACACCAAAATTTTGAAGGAATTTGTGGGAAACTTGGACAAGTTAAGGTCAATTTTTTTAGCTAATAAAAGGCACGGTTTTTGTGCTGGAAAAATAGTAAAAAATAGCAGCCATAATTAGTCTTCTTGTTGCCTCCATAACCGTGAGCTTCCATACTAAAACTTGTTCAAAACTTATCCCAAGTACTAACTAATTTTCTTGGTAAGGTAAGCTTTCATTTTCAAGCATTTTCTTGAATTTTATTGAAGAAAAATCTTGGGCTTGCTTGGGAAAATTGATGGTGAATTTTATGCTTCCATCTTGTGGAATTATGCTATAAAAGCTTAGGTTAGTAAGTGATTGATGCAAGGGATGAATTAGAGGTGTGAAAAACAAAATTTAATATATGTTTTCAAGAGAAAATCCATGGATTTCACGAGGAATATAAGTTGGAATTTTCAAGTTTAAACTTGGTTGATTTTGATTCAAAAACAAGAACTCGTATGTGATTAAGTTAGATAATGGATTAGAAACAAGAAAACACAATTTTAGTGCTTGTGAATCAAGAAAAAATCTATGTAGGATTGTGAAGAATTTTAAGTTTGGTTTGGTTAATTTGTTGATTTGAATATGTGTTTTGGAATTTGAGATGATTAGAAAAGGAAATTTGAAAGCTTGAAACAAATTTTGAATGATCTTTTCATTATAAAAACCGTAAGCTCTCAATAGTGGAAGACTTGAAATTTTATGAAAGTAAATTGTGTTTGGGGATTTAAAAAGAATTAAGTTGACGTAGAAAGTAAATTTGTAAATTTAGAAACATTGAAATAAAAGTTTAGTTAGGTTTTTCAAAGAAAAACCGAGTGTAAGGTGGTGTGGAAATGGTGTTTTTATAAAAGAATCTTATGTAGCATAATGTGGTGAGATTGTATACAAGAACCAAAAAAATTAAATGAGTAAAGAAATGGATGAAAGTTTGGTTAGAAATGATTTGGTTTTTACAAAGATTTTACGTAAAATGTTTAGAACTTTTTACATAAAATAGGCCTCTGGTATAGTACGTGCCAGGTTAGAATAAGATAGATGGTTTTGAGGTATTACCTAAATGCCGGGAACCTAGAATTTTAGTGGAAATGCTGCCGAAATTTTTATAAGGGCACAAAGGGCATTTTAGGAAACGAGGGGTAAAGTTAGGAGCGGGAATTGGAAACCTGAGCCCCTCGAGAACATAAGCTCGAGAAGATAATAAGGAACGATTACATAACTAGTGAAATAGCTATTTGAGGTCCCGAAAGATTAGAAAAACGAGAAACGACCCCGAAGGTTGGAATAGTACCACCCGAGGATCGGGTGAATAGTAACCCAAGCATTTCGGCACGAAATGTCGTGAAAGTTCGGTAAGATTTAAGAAATATTATTTTACGATTTTTGGGACTAGAAAACCGAGTTAAATGTTAAAATACGAATTTTATGGTCTAAGGTCCCGTCAGGGCAAAATGGTCATTTCGATCAATAATTTTAGAAAGGTCAAAAGAGGAATGTTGAACCTCCTAGAAGGTTATTTTATGACTTTTGGGATTAAAAAAGTCAGTTTAAGCAGTAAAAGGAAATGTTCACAATCTAGGTCAAACTTACTATTCATCATTTTGACCAAAATTTTTGAACAGCTCGGAAAAGATCGTTAAAGCCCCAGAAGAGTCTAAGCAGGATTTTAAAGGTCAGAATCAAAAATTTAAGCTTGATAAGCGAAGAAAGACCCTGCTAGGGGCAAAACGGTAATTTTTTCGAAAGTTTAGGACAAGATGGTAATTGTTCAAAGAGGTTCCGAAAGGTCTAAATAGGATTGTTTAGACTTTAAATAATGTCCTGAGGCTTTAGTTAAGTTTTTAAAAGCCTAAATTTGGATTTTAGTAAAATGAAAGTTCTTTAGTAAAATGGTAACTAATCAACGATCCTAATGATTATAGGGAACCCGACCGGAGACGGACACAGGATTCCAAAGGATTCAAGAAAGCTTACATTAGCACAAATGCTGTAAGTATAGACATTTAAATGTCTACACATGAACTGACTTACCTTAGAATTATATTTATATGTATAAGTTACATATGTTTGTGGCATGATGTTCTAACATGTTCACGAAGTTAGAAAAGCATAAACAAACCAAAGAATAAAAAGATAAATATAAGCAAGATAATAAGACTGAAAATGTAAGGTTGGCGTACCGGCCTCCCCAACTGTGAGGTTTAAGAGTTAAGAATCGCCTCCACCCCATATGTGTGGTGCTACCGCAAGCTTAAGGTAGTTAATGGCTAACACACTACCCCAAGTTTTGTAGTGCGAGATCGACCTTGGGGTTGATTGGTGGGTCGCTCCCCCTTTCCTCCGTTGGTCTGCGCGCATTAGGTACGTCCAACCACGGGCCCACAAGTGGAAGATAAAGAAAGATAAAGAAAGATAAGACAGAAAAGAAAAGAAAAAGAAAAGAAAAGAAAAGAAAAGAAAAAGATAGAATAGAAAGAACGAAGAAACCATAAGAACAGAAAATAGACACACCTAGTAGACTAACCTTAAGTGTTAGGCATAATTCATGTTGTACTTGTATGTTTGTACTTACTGAGCTCAAACTCACTAGTCTGTTCGTGATGTAGGTAACAAAGGTAAACAATCTGCATTGTGAAGAGAGAGAGAAAAAGAGACTGGCAGGCAGATTCCCACAGTGTCATGGATGGGTTGTGGATCCACTACGCAGACTATCCACTACAAAAAGAGTGTAGTACAAGAATGTATGTATTAATGTGTAAAGACAAGACAAGTGTGTTATGTATAAAGTAAAGTAAGTTTAAAGATATACTTATGTAATGACATGTGTTTATATTACTAAGTATTTTAAATATTATTAAGTATTTTCAAGAAAACAAGACTGCAAGTATTTTATAAAAAAAAAAATTTCACGATTTTTCAAATACTAATCTTTTAAAGAAAAGCAAGTTAAGTCAGAGAAACTAAAGAGCAAAAAAAGAAAGAAAGAAAGAGAGTGGACGACTCGAGCTATTCGGGTGGCCCACAAGAGTTGGTATCAGAGCAAGCGGATCTTCCATCGACCTTCCATGACATTCCTGTATCTGCATCTACCCAGTCCAAGTAAGTTAATCTTTAGATAAGTATTACGTTGTTATGAGTACTAAACCATGTCGCTATTGTTTGTAATAGGTCACACAGCAACATGGTTCGTACACGAGGTAGGCAAACTCAAGAAGTCGACTTAGCCGCAATACTAGCCAATATACAAGCTCGACTAGATGCGTAAGAGAGACAGAATTAGAGATTACAAGAATTGCTAGAACAAAACAATGTAGAACAAGTGAATCCACCTCCACCTCAAGTACTAGTACCAGAACCATAGCCAGCCGTAGAGTCGGTTGTACCCCCGGTACCGGTCGCACTAGAAATAGCTGTGGGTGTCCAACCAGTGAATAATCAGGGACCTTTGTATGAGAGGTTTAGGAAAATGAAACCACCAGAGTTCGAGGGGTCTACAGATCCATTACAGGCCAAAGAATGGGTAGCTTCATTGCAGACCATTTTCGAATTCATGGACCCTACAGACCAGGAAAAGGTTCTATGTACTTCCTCCATGTTAAAGAAGGATGCACGATACTGATGGGAAACAGTCAGAATGCGGAGAGACACTAGAAGAATGACATGGAATGACTTCTTAGAGGAGTTTAACAGAAAATTTTTCAACCTAGATACTCTTAGAGCTCAGCAAAGAGAGTTTGATGATCTAAGGTAGGGAGATATGACAATGACCGAGGCCTGCCACAAATTTGACAGACTGGCCCGATTATGTCCACACCTAGTACCCACCGAGGGAGAATGGGTACGGAGGATGATTAAAATGTTTCGACCAGATATTGCCACATTTGTGGAAAGTGGTGAGACCCCACCCAACATAGTAGCAGACTGTGTGAGTAGAGCCATGAGGGCAAAACATCGTCTAGGCCGAGCAAAAGAAGAAAGAACAAAAGCATGGGAGGAGAAAAAGAAGGAAAGAGATCTTGCGAAGCAGACTCAGAAAAACAATCAAACAGGCCAGAGTAGCAGGTTTAACCAAGGAATGAAGCCTGGTCAGAGGAATAATCAAAATTAGATGAACCCCAACAAGCGCAAGGCCAACCCAAATGAAAATGTAGGTCAAAACACTCGAAATACACAACAGAGACAAGGCCCCGAAACGTTGCAAAATCAACAAGCATGCCCAAAGTACGGAAGAATGCATAGGGGTGAGTGTAAATTTGGGATTACTGCATGCTACATATGCGGCAAGGAAGGCCATTTTGCTAGGTTCTGCACGTCCAACCAACAGAATCAATCAGGAACTTTTCAGCCTAAATAGACCGGTCAAGTCCATGTAGTACAGGGATCTTCCACTTAGACAGGGCGTCAAGAAATTCTGCCAAAGACAGAGGCACACCTTTTAGCCTACACCAAAGAAGATGTAGAAGCGGGCACTTCCAACGTAGTGACAGGTCAGCTTCTTGTCGCTCAAAGCCCTGCACATGTTTTATTTGACTCAGGAGCATCACATTCATTTGCCTCACATAAATTTGTAGAAAGAATTAATCATGCTAAGGATAAAATTGGGCCAGTATTTAAGACAACCTTGCTATCTGGTGAGGTATTGCTGTCTGATTACTGGTGACGTTACGTGCCAGTAATTGTTGCTAATAGAGAATTATACATCGATCTAGTCATACTAGAATTAGTTGACTATGATGTCATCCTTGGAATGGACTTCCTCGGAAAGTATGGTGCGACCATTGACTGTCAACGGTGAAAAGTGGTGTTCCAGTCTGGAGGAGAAGATCAATTTGAGTATAAAGGACATTCTCAGAAATTATCGAATATGTTGATCAGTTCTATGAGGGCAAGAAAGCTAATATCTAGTGGCTGTACTGGGTATTTAGCTTATGTCCTGGACAAAACCGAGGAGGTGAAGCTTTAACCTAAGGATGTGCTTGTGATCAACGAATTTGTAGAAGTGTTTCCAGAAGAATTGCCAGGGTTTCCCCTGGATAGAGAAATCACCTTTGAGATTGATTTGCTACCTGGAACATCTACAATTTCCAAGGCCCCGTATAGAATGGCTCCAGTAGAGCTTAAGGAACTACAAGCTCAGCTGAAGGAATTGCTAGATAAGGGTTTCATACGACCTAGTTTTTCGCCATGGGGAGCTCCAGTCCTCTTTGTGAAGAAAAAGGACGACACCTTAAGAATGTGCATAGATTACCGCGAGCTCAATAAAGTTACAATTAAGAACAAGTATCCACTGGCAAGGATCGACGATTTATTCGATTAGCTCAAGGGAGCTGCAATATTCTCAAAGATTGACCTTAGATCTGGTTATCACCAATTAAAGATCAAGGATGAAGATGTACCAAAGACCGCATTTCAAACATAGTATGGGCACTACGAATTCCTCATTATGCCTTTTGGATTGACGAATGCCCCAGTCGCTTTTATGGATCTGATGAATCAAGTATTTAAGGAATACTTGGAAAAATTTGCCATTGTATTTATCGATGACATCCTTATTTACTCGAAGGATCGAAAAGAACATGAAGAGCATCTCCAGACTGCATTACGCACTTTGAAGGAGCACCAATTGTATGCCAAGTTTTCGAAGTGCGAGTTCTGGCTAGATAAAGTCCATTTCTTGGGACATGTCATATCCAAAGATGGAATTTCAGTAGACCCAACAAAGATAGAAGCAGTCAGTAAATGGTCTCCTCCGAAAAATGTGATTAAGATCCAGAGTTTCCTAGGATTGACAGGATATTACCACAGGTTTGTAGAGGAATTTGTAAGATTAGCTGCCCCTCTCACGGCCCTCACCTGAAAGGAGAAGAAATTTGAATGGATAAAGAAATGTGAAGAAAGTTTTCAAGAACTGAAGAATTTGCTGACCAGTGCTCCAATTCTTACGATCCCAAAAGATGAGGGAGAGTTTGACATTTATAGTGATGCATCTAGGACGGGATTAAGAGCTGTCTTGATGCAAGAAGGAAAGGTGATAGCTTATGCATCTCGCCAACTCAAAGAGCATGAGAAAAACTACCCAACTCATGATCTAGAGTTAGTAACCATCGTGTTTGCGCTCAAGATATGGCGGCATTACTTATATGGAGCTCGGTGTAGGATCTTCATGGACCATCAGAGCTTAAAGTATTTTTTCACCTAGAAGGAGCTCAATATGAGACAAAAGAGATGGCTAAAACTGGTAAAAGACTATGACTGTGAAATTTTGTATCACCTCGACAAGGCGAATAGAGTAGCAGATGCGTTGAGTCGCAAGTCAATAATGCCAGAACGAGTAGCCATCGACAAGCTACCCAAGCCACTACAGTGCGAAATTTCCTCACTCGGAGTGGAGCTAATTTCAGGAAAGTTAGCAGCAATGCAATTAAAGCCAACAATCCTAGAAGAAATTAAGGAAGCTCAAGAAAAAGATGATGTTCTTAGAAGACTTATAGAGGAAGCTTCCAAGAAGGAAAAGTCAGAATTCCATCTCTCTGATGATGGAATACTACTCTTTCAAGGATGAATTTGCATGCCAGACAAGGAGGATTTAAAGAAAAGAATTTTAATAGAAGCTCATGATACTCCTTATTCAGTACATTCGGGTAGTACAAAAATGTACCAAGACCTAAAGCGGCACTTTTTGTGGAGAAAGATGAAGAATGACATTATTAAACATGTCAGTAGTTATTTAACATGTCAAAGAATTATTGCTGAGCATCAACGGCTAGCAGGTGAGTTACAGCCATTGGAGATCCCAGAATGGAAATGAGAGCACGTGACTATGGATTTCATGGTAGGATTACCTAAGACAAGTGAAGGATTTGACATGATATGGGTAGTGGTGGATCGATTGACCAAGTCTGCTCACTTTATACTTGTAAAGATGACGTACACGTTGGAAAAATTGGCAGAATTGTATATTGCCAACATTGTGAGATTACATGGAATACCGACAACGATAGTGTCAGATCGTGACAGTCGGTTCACATCTAATTTCTGGAAAAGTGTACAAGAAGCGATGGGCTCAGAATTAAGATTTAGCACTGCATTTCATCCCCAGACTGATGGACAGTCCAAGCGCACAATCCAAACGCTGGAAGATATGCTTCGAGCATGTGTACTAGATTTTAAAGGAGCATGGAATAAGAAACTACCATTGATTGAATTCTCCTACAATAATAGTTATCAAGCTTCCATTAGAATGGCTCCTTACAAAGCGTTATATAGTAGGAAAAGTAGATCTCCTATCCGTTGGTACAGTCTGAGGGAAAAGGAACTGCATAAGACTGAGTTCATTCAGGAGATGATTGATGCAGTCAGGAAGATCCAACGGAGGATGAAAATTGTACAAAGTCGCCAGAAAAGTTATGCAGACAAAAGACGAAGATTCGTAGAATTCAATGAAGGGGACTTCGTATTTTTAAAGATAGCACCAATGAAGGGTGTCATGCGATTTGGAAAGAAAGGGAAGCTGAGTCTAAGATATATAGGGCCTTTTCCGATTATTAGTCGAGTTGGAAAGGTAGCCTATAAAATAGCACTGCCACCTGAGCTGTCCTCATTACATAATGTTTTTCATGTATCAATGCTGAGGAAGTACATATCAGACCCTTCACATGTTCTAGACTATGAGCCAATTTAAGTTCAAGAAGGCCGATCCTATGAGGAGCAACCTATACAAATACTGAGAAGAGAAAATGTTGAGAAATAGAAGCATTCCACTGGTCAAAGTCCTATACAGAAATCATAGTGAAGAAGAGGCCACGTGGGAAAGAGAAAAAGATATGAGAGAAAAGTACCCACACTTATTCTAATTTTCGAAGATGAAAATTTTTAAGGAGGGGTGATTGTGATGATCCAAAGAATCTCAAAAGTGTTACCTATGTTAAACTAGTGTTTTTCTAAGGTTTTTGTGAATAAGAATGTATAAGAACACTGTATTTGTAAATAAACAAATAATAGTGTTAATAGAAATAAATGAATGTTTTGGAGGATTTAAAATCTCCAAAAATGATCAAAGAATACAGTTTATGATTGAGAAAGTAATTTCAGACCTAAACGCTCAAAATGGAGTGGTTTCAGTATCCGAAAAGCAGAGATAAAAAAGAAAAGGTCAGTTAAAGAAAAAGTAAGAAAATATAAGTATTTTAGGATTTTTAAGAGTTTATAGATTGAGTTAGATTGAACTGATAGCACAGAAGTGTAGAAAAGTCCTCTGGTGTACTTTCCCTGAAATTTCGGCATTTTCGGAAAAATGAGGATGTCATTTAGAAACCGAAAACCCCAATAGATTACCTTAAGTAAACTAAGTTCACTAAAGGATGAAAAATTACGGTTTTGATTTTAAGACAAACCACAGTGAAATAAAGCAAACCGATCGCACGGACAGCCTCAGAAACTCACCTACGCGATTTCAATGAAATTTCGTTCGGTTTGACTTTTGAATTAATTGGATGAGGTCATCCATGATGTCACACGCTTGATGTCATAAATCAAGAAAGAAATTTAGTGGAAAGTAATAGGATGATCCAAGGGTGTGGAATTAAAGAGGCTTTGATCTAAAGGCTAGAATGGCACCAAAATTACACCAAAATTTTGAAGGAATTTGTGGGAAACTTGGACAAGTTAAGGTCGGTTCCTTTGGCTGATAAAAGGCACGGTTTTTGTGCTAGAAAAACAGTAAAAAATAGCAGCCATAATTAATCTTCTTGCTACCTCCATAACTGTGAGCTTCCACATCATACAACCTTGAGTTTTTTCAAGTTTTCCACCCCAAAACTTGTTCAAAACTTATCCCAAGCACCAACTGATTTTCTTGGTAAGGAAAGCTTTCATTTTCAAGCATTTTCTTGAATTTTATTAAAGAAAAACCTTGGGCTTGCTTGGGAAAATTGATGGTGAATTTTATGCTTCCATCTTGTGCAATTATGCTTTAAAAGCTTAGGTTAGTAAGTGATTGATGCAAGGGATGAATTAGAGGTGTGAAAAACAAAATTTAATGTATGTTTTCAAGAGAAAATCCATGGATTTCATGAGAAATATAAGTTGGAATTTTCAAGTTTAAACTTGGTTGATTTTGATTCAAAAACAAGAACTCTTATGTGATTAAGTTAGAGAATGGATTAGAAGCAAGAAAACACAATTTTAGTGCTTGTGAATCAAGAAAAAATCTGTGTAGGATTCTGAAGAATTTTAAGTTTGGTTTGGTTAATTTGTTGATTTGAATATGTGTTTTGGAATTTGGGATGATTAGAAAAGGAAATTTGAAAGCTTGAAACAAATTTCGAATGAGCTTTTCATTATAAAAACCGTGAGCTCTCAATAGTGGAAGACATGAAATTTTGTCAAAATAAATTGTGTTTAGGGATTTAAAAATAATTAAGTTGACGTAGAAAGTAAATTTGTAAATTTAGAAACATTGAAATAAAAGTTTAGTTAGGTTTTTCAAAGAAAAACCGAGTGTAAGATGGTGTGGAAATGGTGTTTTTATAAAAGAATCCTGTGTAGCATAATGTGGTGAGATTGTATACTAGAACCAAAAACGTTAAATGAGTAAAGAAATGGATGAAAGTTCGGTTAGAAATGATTTGGTTTTTACAAAGATTTTACGTAAAAAGTTTAGAACTTTTTACGTAAAATAGGCCTCTGGTATAGTATGTGACAGGTTAGAATAGGGTAGATGGTTTTGAGGCGTTACCTAAACACCGGGAACCTAGAATTTTAGTGGAAATGCTGTCGAAATTTTTATAACGATACAAAGGGCATTTTAAGAAACGAGGGGTAAAGTTAGGAGCGGGAATTGGAAACCCGAGCCTCTCGAGAACTCAAGCTCGATAAGAGAATAAGGAACAATTACATGACTAGTGAAATAGTCATTTGAGGTCCCGAAAGGTTAGAAAAACAAGAAACGGCCCTGAGGGTTGGAATAGTACCACCCGAGGGTTGGGTGAATAGTAACCGAGTGTTTTGGCACGAAATATCGTAAAAGCTCGGTAAGATTTAAGAAATATTATTTTATGATTTTTGGAACTAGAAAACCCAGTTAAATGTTAAAATACGAATTTTATGGTCTAAGGTTCCGTTAGGGGCAAAATGGTTATTTCAACCAAAAATTTTAGAAAGGTCAAAAGAGGAACGTTGAACCTCCTAGAAGGTTATTTTATGACTTTTGGGATTAAAAAAGTCAGTTTAAGCAATAAAAGGAAACGTTCACAGTCTATGTCAAAGTTACTATTCATGATGAATAGTACTTTACGTAGTCAAAGTTACAATTTATCATTTTGACCAAAATTTTTGAACAGCTCGGAAAAGATCGTTAGAGCCCCAGAAGAGTCTAAACAGGATTTTAAAGGTCAGAATCAAAAAGTTAAGCTTGATAAGCGGAGAAAGACCCTACTAGGGGCAAAACGGTAATTTTACCAAAAGTTTAGGGCAATATGGTAACTGTTCAAAGAGGTTACAGAAAGGTCTAAATAGGATTGTTTAGGCTTTAAATAATGTCCTGAGGCTTTAGTTAAGTTTTTAAAAGCCTAAATTTAGATTTTAGTAAAACGAAAGTTCTTTAGTAAAAGGGTAACTAATCAATGATCCTAATGATTATAGGGAACCAGACCGGAGACGGGCACAGGATTCCAAAGGATTCAAGAAAGCTTACGTTAGCACAAACGCTGCAAGTATAGACATTTAAATGTCTACACATGAACTGACTTACCTTAGAATTATATTTATATGTATAAGTTACATATGTTTGTGGCATGATGTTCTAACATGTTCACGAAGTTAGAAAAGCATAAACAAACCAAAGAATAAAAAGATAAATATAAGCAAGATAATAAGATTGAAAATGTAAGGTTGGCGTACTGGCCTCCCCAGCTGTGAGGTTTAAGAGTTAAGAATAGCCTCCACCCCAGATATGTGGTGCTACCGCAACCTTAAGGTAGTTAATGGCTAACGCACTACCCCAAGTTTTGTAGTGCGAGATCGACCTTGGGGTTGATTGGTAGGTCGCTCCCCCTTTCCTCCATTGGTCTGTGCGCATTAGGTACGTCCAACCACGGGCCCACAAGCGAAAGATAAAGAAAGATAAGAAAGAAAAGGAAAGAAAAAGAAAAGAAAAAGATAGAATAGAAAGAACGAAGAAACATAAGAATAGAAAATAGAGCCACCTAGTAGACTAACCTTAAGTGTTAGGCATAATTCATGTTTTACTTATATGTTTGTACTTACTGAGCTCTAACTCACTAGTCTGTTCGTGATGTAGGTAATAAAGGTAAACAACCTGCATTGTGAAGAGAGAGAGAAAAAGGGACTGGCAGGCAGATTCCCATAGTGTCGTGGACGGGTTGTGGATTCGCTACGAAAACTATCCGCTGCAAAAAGAGTATAGTACAAGAATGTATGTATAAATGTGTAAAAACAAGATAAGTGTGTTATGTATAAAGTAAAGTAAGTTTAAAGATATACTTATATAATGACGTGTGTTTATATTACTAAGTATTTTAAATATTATTAAGTATTTTCAAGAAAACAAGACTGCAAGTATTTTATAAAAAAAAAATTTCACGATTTTTCAAATACTAATCTTTTAAAGAAAAGCATGTTCAGTCAGAGAAGATAAAGAGCAAAGAAAGAAAGAGAGTAGATGACTCAAGCTAGTTAGGTGGCCCACATATAGGGTATCCTAAGGGAGAAAAGTCACATGAATAACTTTAAGCCTCGAAGCAAAGTGGTGCTAGAGGAGTTATCAGGTGAAAGAACTGCTTAACAGGTTTTAAAAAAACCTAATTTCTTCATGTATGATGTTGAGGTATACCAGGCCGAAGCTCATGAGCATGAGGATGATCCGGTCACTTATGATGAAGCTATAAATGATGTTGATTCTAAATCTTGGAAACAGGCTATGAACAATGAGATGGATTCTATGAAATCCAACTCTGTTTGGGAACTTGTAGATCTTCTGAATAGGATAAAACCAATTGGATGCAAGTGGGCCTACAAAAGAAAGAAGGATGCAGAAGGGAGAGTGGAAACTTTCAAAGCTAGACTGGTTGTAAAGGGGTACATGCAAAAGGCTGGAATCTATTACAATGAAACCTTTTCGCCTGTTCTTATGCTGAAGTCTATCAGTATTCTTCTGTCCGTTGTTACGGCTCTCAATTATGAGATCTGGCAAATGGATGTCAAGACGGCATTCTTGAATGGCCATCTTGAGGAAAGTATCTGCATGATACAGCCCGAAGGGTTCATGGCAAAAGGCCAAGAAAGGAAAGTCTGCAAGTTGCTTCGATCCATTTATGGATTAAAGCAAGCATCCCACTCATGGAACCAGAGATTTGATCAAGCGATCAAGACATTTGGTTTTAAGCCGAACGTTGTTGTGTTTACAAATGTATTAAGGATGGAAAAGTGGTCTTTCTGGTACTCTATGTTGATGATATACTACTCATTAGGAATGATGTAGGGAACTTATCATCGGACAAGCTTTGGTTGCACTAATAGTTTGACATGAAGGACTTGAGAGAAGCTAATTATGTTCTAGGCATTCGTCTCTTCAGAGATCGAAAGAACAAAATGATAGCGTTATCCCAAGCTTCATACATAGATAAAATAATTGACAAATATGCAATGCAAGAGGCAAAGAAAGGTGCACAACCTTCCATTGCTGGTCTAACTCTTTCATTGGACGACTGTCCCAAGACATCGGAAAAAAGAAAGCATATGAGTAAGGTCTCTTATGCATCCGCTATGGGTAGCCTCATGTACGCTATGCTTTGCACTCGCCAGGACGTATGTTTTGCAGTAGGTATGGTGAGTCGATATCAAGCGAATCCTGGAACCAAGCACTGGCAAGCAGTAAAGCATATACTCAAGTATCTTAATAGAACGAGGGATTATATGCTGGTGTATTCTGGAGGGGACCTAACACCCATAGGATACACTGACTAAGACTTCCAAACTTACAAGGACTCAAGGAAATCGACATCTGGATCAGTGTTCTTGCTCGGAAGAGGCACCATTGTGTGGAGGAGTATGAAGCAGGGTTGCACAGCTGACTCTACTATGGAGGCTGAGTATGTGGATGCAGCTGAGGCATCTAAAGAAGCAGTTTGGCTCCGCAAGTTCTTTGGAGACATTGAGGTCATTCCGGGTGTTGACAATCCTATCACACTTTACTGTGATAACAATGGGGCTATTGCCAACACAAGGGAATCTTGGCACCATAAGAGGACCAAGCACATAGATCGGAGATATCACATTATTAGAGGGCATGTGGAGACAGGACAAGTAGATGTATGTAAGATCGTGTTCGAAGACAACATTATCAATCCCTTTACTAAGACTTTGGTGGCTAGAAGCTTTGAGAGGCATGTAGAGGCGATGGGGATGCATAACATGGCACATCTACTGGCTTAGGGCAAATGGGAGATTGTTAGGAAATGCCCTAAGCATTAGAGACATTTTGATGTATTTATTTTGAGCTGGATAATAAAATTATATATAGAGGTTATTCATTACATTACTGTGTGTCCTCATTCTACTTACATGTTAAAGTGAATGTAAGCAAATATGGCTCCCTGACTACTTGTGTTAAAACTGTTAGAACGTTGCATGCAATGGACTTTTGTATGTGAGAAGACAATGCTCTAAAGTAAGCGATCTAAACTAAGGTCTGTAGTTTATGGGGTTAGACCGAGCATCTAACTCGTGTTAAAACTATTATGTTGTCTAAAGCCATGGTGGGGATAGTTTGTCTTGACTGTCTGGAGCATAGACTCCCAAGTAGAGACACAGATATATTGCTTGGTGGTGACATATTAGACCGGGACTAAAGCGTGATTGATCTGCGAAGTTCGCTATAAGTGGATCAATCTGCTTTTGATGTTTATTGTGCAGTAACCTTAATCCTTAGTGAATGAACTACTTCATGTATATGACTTGTGTACTTTGATGTTCCAATGGCTAAAGCGTCTCATAGGTAGTAAGCTTATAGACCGATTCATTGGATGCATGACTTGTATACGATGAAGGGTTTGTTTACAGATATCGGAATCATAGCTCTAATACAGAGTTAAGGGTACCCTCTTAAAGGCATTATACTGGATGTGAAAATGGACAGGGCCTTGGGTCGTCTGCTGGGCGGATGACTTCTTATTCACATATGGTGAATAATTATTTTCTTATTCAGTAATATAATGGAACTTTAAGATAGCCTGATCAGTAGGATTGAACGGACTTTGACCTAAGGCTGATCATGGATATCATATGAGGGTTCTGCATACATGACAAGGTCATTGGACAATAGCTTGTCACAGGCTTATATAATACGGTATATAATTGGGAGTTTAGTTTCAGGTTTATAGTGGTGTGACTCTGAAATTAGTGATCATATGATTGAGTTGTTCGTTAAAGAATGATGATCATATGGATTCACGGGAGCCTGATTATATATGTCCAATTGGTCCCTCTACTAGCTCTATATAATTTCTTAACGATTGGCAAATTGATTTGAGTATGCTATTGGCTAGTTGATTATGCATGGATGGTGTTGACATAGGATTAAGATGGCAGACAAGATTCTCTCCGGTTGAATTCAGATTTTTTTTTTTTTTGGATAATAGAGTACACAATTATTCGAACTCCAAATAAAGTTGCCATTATTTTATTTGAGATTGGACTGGAGTTGTAGAAAATTATCCATGAGAACAAGAAGTTGAAATACAACTGTTTGTGGATTTTGAATTTTGAAATTTGAAATTTGAAATTTGAAATTTGAAATTTGAATTTGAAATTTAAATTTGAAATTCGAATTTGAAATTTGAATTTGAAATTTAAATTTGAAATTCGAATTTGAAATTTGAATTTGAAATTTAAATTTGAAATTCGAATTTGAAATTTGAAATTTAAATTTAAATTTGAAATTCGAATTTGAAATTTGAAATTTGAATTTGAATTTTGAATTTTGAAATTTGAAATTCAAATTTTGAATCACAGTCTAAGTGGAATTCGAATTCTTTGTGGATAATTCCACAAGGCTAGAATTCGAATTTGAGTTGAATTATGAAGAGGAAAATCTTGTTTGAATCCTACTTGAATTTTGAATCCCAATCCTAACTAACTTGCACGAAAATATTAAGGATGATCCTCATAGATTTTTCGGTTTTCATACGGATAAGATTCAGGGAAAAATTCAAGTTTCAATCCTCGTTGAATTTGGCTTCTCTCCTCTCTATTTGTCGCTGAAAATATTGAGTGTATCTCTAAGGAGATTTTTGGTTATTTTGGATAAGGATGAGATAAAATTCAAGCTTGAAAATCCTAGTTGAATTTTGATTCTCCCCCTACTTTTTGTGGCCGAAAATATTCATTGAAAATCCTTATAGATTTTTCAGATTTTTGGTTGGTTAATGGTGAGATAAAATTAAAGTTAAAATCCTGTTTGAATTTTGAATACAAAATCCACATAATGGCCGAATTTTTTAGTTACGATTTGGCTTGGTTAATTTCTGATTTTGTGAGTGGATAAGGGAGAAAATCTTCTCCTAATCCAATTCAAATTCAGAGGATCACCTCATGCAAGTCTATAAATAGAGATCCTACCACTCCAGTTCTCTCAAACTACAGACTCTCAGGTGAGCAGGCTTATTGTTGTACAACTCACCATGACAATAAGTTCTTTAGAGATCTGGGTGGTCGGAAGAAGACTAGCAGTGCTAGCATACCGATCGAGGTTCAGAGTGCCCACACACTCAGCCATTCGGGAATTAGAGAATAGTAGAGAAGGCTAGTTGGTTGAAGCCCTCCGATCATTCTCCTCCTGCAGATTGGCGTCCTTGAGGTATGAGTTTAAATTGTTGTTGGTTTATTGTATATGGCATCATGAGATATTTAACGATCTTGAAAAATTTTTATTCTCTACTGCGCCACTTTGATACGTTTTTACCGATTTATTTCCAACACATAAACCATGAAATAAAACATTTGTCATACTTGTCATACATAATTTACATCATGATACATATTTCAAAACGTGACTCAAAGTCTGCTCAGCAGAAAACATTAGCAAGACTATTCCCCTAGCCCAGCCCTGGCGGCAGATGCAGATCCTACTTCTCGTTCGCCCACTAGCTGCTGATGTACAAGCTTCTTACCTGCAACATGAATAAACTTGTGAGCGACAGGTTCAGTAAGCTCAAACATACATTCTGGAACAAAAATCACAAAAACATGAATGTACTATTCATATGAATAGTAATATTAACTTTTGACCATGAATAGTAAGGTTGACTTTGATCGATACTATTCATGCCAACTTTGGTCTAAACTACTACACATGCAGTTAGTACATTTTCTACTTAATTATGCCAAATCTTAAGTCTTAGGTCTTTATTTTGCATTAAGTTCTGGTGTTGGACCCCTAGATTGGTCATACCGTAGTGTGCACATGACCAAGAGGGACTCTGGGGAGTGACTCACTGGCCAATCCTCTACAGTCTACATAATATTAGACTTCCATACCCGGGACGTACCTGTTAGGAAATGCCCTAAGCATTAGAGACATTTTTGATGTATTTATTTTGAACTGGATAATAAGATTATATATAGAGGTTATTCATTACATTGTTATCTGTCCTCGTCTTATTTACATGTTAAAGTAAATGTAAGCAAATATGGCTCCCTGACTGCTTGTGTTAAACTGTTAGAACGTTGCATGCAATGGTTTTTTGTATGCAAGAAGACAATGTTCTAAAGTTAGCGGTCTAAACTATGGTCTGTAGTCTATGGGGTTAGACCAAGCATCTAACTCATGTTAAGACTATTATGTTGTCTAAAGTCTTAGAGGGGACGGTTTGTCTTAACTGTCTGGAGCTAGACTCCCAAGTAGAGACATAGATATGTTGCTTGGTGGTGACATATTAGACCGGGACTAAAGCGTGATTGATCTACGAAGTCCGGTTTGAGTGGATCGATCTGCTTTTGACGTTCATTATGCAGTAACCTTAATCCTGAGTAAAAGGATAGCTTCATGTATATGACTTGTGTACTTTGATGTTCCAATGGCTAAAGCATCTCAGAGGTAGTAAGCTTATAGACCGGTTCGTTGGGTGCATGACTTGTATACGATGAAGGGTTCGTTTACAGATATTGGAATCATAGCTCTAATGAGGAGTTAAGGGTATCCTCTTAAAGGCATTATACTGAATGTGAAAATGGACAAGGCCTTGGGTCGTCTGCTGGGCGGATGACTTCTTATTCACATATGGTGAATAATCATTTTCTTTATTCGGTAGTATAATGGAACTTTAAAATAGCCTGATCAGTAGGATTAAACGGACTTTGGCCTAAGGTTGATCGTGGATATCATATGAGGGTTCTGCATATATGACAAGGTCATTGGACGATAGCTTCTCACAGGCTTACGTAATACGGTATATAATTGGGAGTTCAGTTTCAGGTTTATAGTGGTGTGACTCTGAAACTAGTGATCATATGATTGAGTTGTTCGGTAAAAGAATGATGATCATATGGATTTGTGGGAGCCCGATTATATATGTCCAATCAGTCCCTCTACTAGCTCCACATAATTCCTTAACGTTTGACAAATTGATTGTGTATGCTATTGGCTGGTTTATTATGCATGGATGGTGATGACACAGGATTAGGATGGTAAACAAGATTCTCTTCGGTTGGATTCAGATTTTGTTTTGGATAATAGAGTACACAATTATTCGAACTCCAAATAAAGTTGCCATGATTTTATTTGAGATTGGATTGGAATTGTAGAAAATTATCCATGAGAACAAGAATATGAAACACAACCGTTTTGTGGAATTTGAAATTTGAATTTTGAAATTTGAATTTTGAATTTTGAATTTGAAATTTGAATTTTAAATTTGAATTTTAAATTCGAATTTGAAATTTGAATTTCAAATTTAAATTTGAAATTTGAAATTTGAAATTTGAATTTGAAATTTGAATTTGAAATTTGAAATTCAAATTTTGAATCACAGTCCAAGTAGGATTCGAATTTATTGTGGAAAATCCACAAGGTTTGAAATTCGAATTTGAGTTGGATTTGGAGAGTATAATTTTGTTAGAATCCTACTTGAATTTTGAATCCAAATCCTAACAAATGTTGCACGAAATTTTGAGGATAATCCTCAAGGAAATTTCAGATTTTTTGTGGATAAGATTCAAGGGAAAAATTCAAGTTTCAATCCCAGTTGAATTTGGCTTCTCTCCTTCCCTGAAAAGTGGCCGAAATTAGGGAGAAAATCTCCTAGGAAAATTCGGTTATTTTGGATAAGGTTGAGATAAGATTCAAGCTTGAAAATCCTAATGGAATTTTTGATTCTCCCTTATCCATAATGGCCGAAATCTTTAGGAGATATTCTCCTTGTAATTTTTGGATTTTTTGGGTTGAAAAAGGGAGATAAAATTCTAGTTAAAATCTTGTTTAGATTTGGATTGGATTTATCCTAAGAAAACCGAATTTTTAATTGAGATTCTCCCTTGGAAAAGTTCGGATTTTTTGGTTATGGATAAGGGGAAAATATCTTTTCCTAATCCAATTCAAATTCAGAGAATCACCTCATGTAGGTCTATAAATAGAGGTCCTACCACTCCAGTTCTCTTAGTCCATAGACTCTTAGGTGAGCAGGCTTATTGTTGCATAGCTCATCGTGACAATAAAGTTCTTTAGAGATCTGGGTGGTCGGAAGAAGACTAGCAGTGCTAGCATACGATCGAGGTTCAGAGTGCCCACACACTCAGACATTCAGGAATTGGAGAATAGTAGAGAAGGCTAGTTGGTTGAAGCCTCCGGTCATTCTCCTCCTGCAGATTGGCGTCCTTGAGGTATGAGTTTTAATTGTTGTTGATTTATTGTATATGACATCATGAGATATTTAACGATCTAAAAATTTTTATTGTTCCGCTGCGCCACTCTGATACGTTTTTACCGGTTTATTTTCCTTCAATTGGTATCAGAGCCATCTCATGACTATGCCATGTACATAAATTAGACAATTACTTAGTCTTTTTATTTATGTATGGATTTGATATTTAGAGAGTGACATTCTAGGGTTCCTTTATGTTGTTATCATGGATTATGTATAAAGTATGTGGTTATTTTAATTTTTTGAATTATTATAAGCATGCTTGTTTATGCCAGTTATGGTTCCTTAGAATTTAGAAAAATTGTATCTAGGAATTTTTTTATGTAACCATGGGAGCAGTTTATTAACACTGTAATTTTCCCATGGATTTTAATTTTTTGTCTCTTAGAATTTTTATGGTTAGAATTTTTGTACACCGGAAACGGTTTAGGAAATTTTATGTAATTATTCTTGGAGGAGATTGAAGATTGAAGACCGTAATTTATTTTTTCCCAAAAGTTAAATTTGATTTAAATATTAAAATTTTGATTGTGTGGAAAATTTCAATTTAATTGGGATTCAAATTAATTTTTGCAAATCCTAATAGGTAAATTGGAATATAGCACGAAAATCGAGACACGACCCCTCGGAATAGGCCGACGGGCCTTGGTGGGGCTGCAGCCCCTGCCCTCGGGCAGGATGGGGCTGCGGCAACCCCTATACAGGCCAACACCACCCACGGCCGCAGGCTTGGCCTGCAGCCAGGGGTGGCCGTGGCCTGCCCAAGGCTGGCCGCAGCCTGGGCGTGCAGCCTGCCGGATGCTGCGCCCAGCCTGGGCGTGCAGCCTGGCGCTGCAGGCTTGGCGTGCAGCCTGGCGCTGCAGGCTTGGCCTGCAGCCCGGCAGGGCTGCACATGGAGGCGGCCGTGGGCTGCCAGCCCCTCCGGGGTTGGTGGCTGCCCACGGCGGCTGCCTCCTTTGAGGGCGGTAGTGCGATGGTCTAAAATTTAAAAATTTTGATTTTTAAATTTGAGATTTAATTTTAAATCATGTTTAAAAATATGTAATTAAAAATTTGAAAATTTGAAATTACATATTATTACACGTGATGTTTAAAATTGTTTAAAATTTGAATTGGAAATTTAAATTTAAAATTCGAATTTGGAATTTGAATTTAAAATTTAAATTTTTGGAATTTTAAATTTTAAATAATACTTGGGATGAGAAATAAATGGAGAGGCTACATAAAGATGGATACAAGAAGACGGAACGAAATTCAAGACCCAAAGAATGCTTTGGATGGAATTTTGTAATCTTTATTTTCTTTGTTCTAGGATGGAACCATGGCTTGGTTATTCTGTCAATTATTATTTTTTTCTGTGATATGTCATGGATGTATAAATATGTATTGATGGATGTTTTGTATGCATATTTGATAACATGTCATATAGGATAGGTGAGTGCCGCTCATACTATATTGATCATACATAATTTGTCAAAACTTGCATGTTTTTCAAAATATTGAGTGGGAGAGGGTTTCAAACAAAACCCACGGCCTCCATTGTTGATCCATATGTGAATGCATGGTAATGCCTCGCGTCAGTTCTGCCCTGACCACACCCCTCGGTAGGTGTTTACCGCTGCCGGTATACTAGATTGGATCTCCTATGTGGAAAACATGTTCGGGTGCGATCCTATTCATGACCACCCCTCGGTGGCTTGGTAGGACGTGGATCGGGCTACGTAAACAATAGTTATACACTCAAGACTCATTTAGTTATTAACCTTCCCTAGAAGCTCTGTTAACTAAACTGGTGGCCAAATAAGCGGTTATTAATATATGTCTTAACCTTGGAGGATTTAAGGCAACATATATTAATTGGACGGGGTCCATGTTCCGACTATTTGTTCTCATGACCACCCCTCGGTGGCTTGGGGCAATAGGTGCTGAGAATTACCATTGCAATGCTACATGTTTTTCAAGTTTCATGTAGGAACATACTTGTATGTTTTATTTGCTAAATTATCTGTATATTTGCTTGGGCTTTGTAATGATGTCTAGTATAATTTTATTTCAGTTCAAAATGTCACCGACACCCCTCATTTCAATACTTACTGAGAATAAACTGAATGGCGACAATTATAAGGATTGGAAAAGAAATCTGTTAATAGTTCTCAGCTGCGAGAGACACAAGTTCGTACTGGACGAACCATGCCCACCAGGGCCAAAACCTGACACGCCGATTGAGGAGGTCCCGGTTGCCTATACTCGTTGAAGAGAATCCGATGATATAGCTCGATGCTATATACTTGCTAGCATGACGAGTGCTTTACAAAAGCAGCATGAGACTTATCAAATTACTGGGGAGATCATGGAAAATCTGGAGGACATGTTCGGAGGCCAAGAAAAATTGGCTCGACAGTCCGCTATTACCAGTATTATGAACTCTAAGCAGAAGGCGGGTACTCCGGTGAAGGACCATATGATCACTCTAATGGGATTCTTCACTGAGGCTGCCGAAAACGGTGCTGAGTTGGACTACAACACCCAGATCGAGATGGTGTTCAAAACTTGTCTAAAGATTTTGTGGGATTTAAGGCCACATACAATCTGGCGACAAGGGAGTTAGGACTAACCGAGCTCATGAAGCAACTCCAAGCTTATGAGCGGATGATTAGGGATGGGGATGCTGTCCAACCCAAAGGTGAGGCCAATTTGGCGGAATCTTCCAAACCCTCACAGAAGAGGAAGAGGCCAAATCAGAAGCAAGTGGCTTCCAGTTCTTCTAATCCTCCTGTCTCGGATGGGAAGAAGAAGAAGAACAACAAGAAGCCCAGGGACCCTAAAAAGTCCAAGTACTTCCGTTGTGGGAAGGTAGGTCATTTCAAGAATGCTTGCCTGGAAATCGTAGCCGCTAAGGGCAAGGAAGGTAAGGAACTTCTTTACTTAGAAGCGTGTTTGGTGGAAGAATCGAAAGACACTTGGGTCATTGATTCGGGCGCCACTAATTATGTTTGTGTTTCTATGCAGGGGTTCGTGAAAACGAGAAGTCTACATGATAGGAACCTCTCATTGCGAATTGGGGACGGCAGCTTGGTGGTGGCTGAGGCAGTGGGAGATGTTTACTTTTATTTTCATCAATTTAGGTTTATTTTATCAAAAGACTGTTTTTATGTTCCTAATTTTAGGAGGAACCTTATATCGGTAGCTTGTTTGATAAATGATTCTTATTCAGTTTCTTTTAGTAAGAGAGTTGATATTCATAGAAATAAGTCTTTTATCTGTTCTGGATGGATGGATGGAAACCTATATTTGATCAAACCAAAGATGTACTCACTGCTTGACACTGAATTAACTGATAACTCTAAAAGGTTGAAAGTTTCTCACTCTAACAAGGCGTATCTTTGGCATTTAAGACTTGGTCATATTAATCAGGATAGGATTCAAAGATTGGTGAAAGACGGTCCTCTGGAATCTCTGGAGGAGGTACGACTTCCCCAATGTGAGTCTTGTCTAGAGGGTAAAATGACTAAGAGGTCTTTTGGAGCTAAGAGTACAAGGGCTCAGGAACTCTTAGAAATTGTGCACACTGATGTATGTGGCCCCATGAACGTCACAACACGAGGAGGGTTCGAGTATTATGTCTCTTTTATAGATGATTACTCGAGGTATGGATATGTGTATCTGATGCACCGCAAGAGCGAAACCTTTGACAAGTTCAAGAAGTATCGTGCGGAAGTGGAAAAGTAATTGGATAAATCCATAAAGACACTTCGATCTGATCGAGGTGGCGAATACCTCTCCGACGAATTTCTAGGACATCTTGTAGAGAACGGGATATTATCCCAATTGACTGCACCTGGTACTCCACAACAGAATGGTATAGCCGAAAGGAGAAACAGGACCTTATTGGATATGGTACGGTCCATGATGAGTTACTCATTGCTGCCATTATCATTTTGGGGATATGCTTTACAAACGGCGTGCTATATTCTGAACCAAGTTCCAAGCAAATCAATTGCCAGAACTCCGTATGAATTATGGCGTGGTAGGAAGCCCTCCCTTAGACATATGAGAATATGGGGCTGCCCGGCACATGTATTGGATGGGGATACGAAGAAGTTGGAACCAAGATCAGAATTGTGCATGTTTGTAGGGTATCCAAAAGGAACTAAAGGAGGTCTGTTCTATAACCCGAAGGAACAAAAAGTCATTGTCTCAACCCATGCGACATTCTTAGAGGAAAGTCACATGAATGACTTTAAGCCTCGAAGCAAAGTGGTGCTAGAGGAGTTATCGGGTGAAAGAACTACTCCACAGATTTCGGTCTTGGACGCAAGTTTGAGTTCCAGTGAAAGACCTGCAGATGATCAACAATTTAGGGTGCCTCGTCGTAGTGGGAGGGTTTCGAAGAAACCTAATTTCTTTATGTATGATGCTGAGGTATACCAGGCCGAGGCTCATGAGCATGAGGAAGATCCGGTCACATATGATGAAGCTATAAATGATGTTGATTCTAAATCTTGGAAACAGGCTATGAACAATGAGATGGATTCTATGAAATCCAACTTTGTTTGGGAACTTGTAGATTTGCCGGATGGGATAAAACCCATTGGATGCAAATGGGTCTACAAAAGAAAGAAGGATGCGGAAGGGAGAGTGGAAACTTTCAAAGCTAGACTGGTTGCAAAGGGATACACGCAAAAGGCTGGAATCGATTATGAGGAAACCTTTTCGCCTGTTGCTATGCTGAAGTCTATCCGTATTCTTCTGTCCATTGCTGCAGCTCTCGATTACGAGATCTGGCAAATGGATGTCAAGACGGCATTCTTGAATGGCCATCTTGAAGAGTGTATCTATACGATATAGCCCGAAGGGTTCGTAGCGAAAGGCCAAGAAAGGAAAGTCTGCAAGTTGCTTAGATCCATTTATGGATTAAAGCAAGCATCCCGCTCATGGAACCAGAGGTTTGATCAAGCGGTTAAGACATTTGGTTTTGAGCAGAACGTTGATGAACCTTGTGTTTATAAACATATTAAGGATGGAAAAGTGGTTTTTCTGATACTCTATGTCGATGATATACTACTCATTGGGAATGATGTAGGGAACTTATCATCGGTCAAGCTTTGACTACACCAACAGTTTGACATGAAGGACTTGGGAGAAGCTAATTATGTTCTAGGCATTCGTCTCTTCAGAGATCGAAAGAACAAAATGATAGCGTTATCCCAAGCTTCATACATAGATAAAATAATTGACAAATATGCAATGCAAGAGGCAAAGAAAGGCTCACAACCTTCTATTGCCGGTCTAACTCTTTCATTAAATGACTGTCCCAAGACATCAGAAGAAAGAGAGCGTATGAGTAAGGTCCCTTATGCATCCGCTGTGGGTAGCCTTATGTACGCTATGCTTTGCAATCGCCCAGACATATGTTTTGCAGTAAGTATGGTGAGTCGATATCAAGCAAATCCTGGAACCAAGCACTGGCAAGCAGTAAAGCATATACTCAAGTATCTTAAGAGAACGAGGGATTATATGTTGGTGTATTCTGGAGGGGACCTAACACCCGTAGGATACACGGACTCAGACTTCTAGACTTGTAAGGATTCGAGAAATCGACGTGTTTTTACTCGGAGGAGGTGCCATTGTGTGGAGGAGCGTGAAGCAGGGATGCACAGCTGACTCTACTATGGAGGCTGAGTATGTGGCTGCGGCTGAGGCATCTAAAGAAGCGGTTTGGCTCCGCAAGTTCTTTAGAGACCTTGAGGTCATTCCGGGTGTTGACAAGCCTATCACACTTTACTGTGATAATACAGGGGCTATTGTCAACACAAGGGAATCTCAGCACCACAAGAGGACCAAGCACATCGATCGGAGATATCATATTATTAGAGGGCATGTGGAGACAGGGCAAGTGGATGTATGTAAGATTGCGTCCGAGGACAACATCGCCAATCCCTTTACTAAGAATTTGGTGGCTAGAAGCTTTGAGAGGCATGTAGAGGCGATGGGGATGCGTAACATGGCACATCTGCTGGCTTAGGGCAAGTGGGAGATTATTAGGAAATGCCCTAAGCATTAGAGACATTTTTGATGTATTTATTTTGAACTGGATAATAAGATTATATATAGAGGTTATTCATTACATTGCTATCTGTCCTCGTCTTATTTACACGTTAAAGTAAATGTAAGCAAATATGGCTCCTTGACTACTTGTGTTAAACTGTTAGAACGTTGCATGCAATGGTTTTTTGTATGCAAGAAGACAATGTTCTAAAATTAGCGGTCTAAACTATGGTCTGTAGTCTATGGGGTTAGACCGAGCATCTAACTCATGTTAAGACTATTATGTTGTGTAAAGCCTTGGAGGGGACGGTTTGTCTTCACTATCTGGAGCTGGACTCCCAAGTAGAGACATAGATATATTGCTTGGTGGTGACATATTAGACTGGGACTAAAGCGTGATTGATCTACGAAGTCTGCTTTGAGTGGATCGATCTGCTTTTGACGTTTATTATGCAGTAACCTTAATCCTGAGTAAAAGGATAGCTTCATGTATATGACTTGTGTACTTTGATGTTCCAATGGCTAAAGCGTCTCAGAGGTAGTAAGCTTATAGACCGGTTCGTTGGGTGCATGACTTGTATACGATGAAGGGTTCGTTTACAGATATTGGAATCATAGCTCTAATGAGGAGTTAAGGGTATCCTCTTAAAGGCATTATACTGAATGTGAAAATGGACAAGGCCTTAGGTCGTCTGCTGGGCGGATGACTTCTTATTCACATATGGTGAATAATCATTTTCTTTATTCGGTAGTATAATGGAACTTCAAGATAGCCTGATCAGCAGGATTAAATGGACTTTGGCCTAAGGCTGATCATGGATATCATATGAGGGTTCTGCATATATGACAAGGTCATTGGACGATAGCTTGTCACAGGCTTACGTAATACGGGATATAATTAGGAGTTCAGTTTCAGGTTTATAGTGGTGTGACTCTGAAACTAGTGATCATATGATTGAGTTGTTCGGTAAAAGAATGATGATCATATGGATTTGCGGGAGCCCGATTATATATGTCCAATCAATCCCTCTACTAGCTCCACATAATTCCTTAACGTTTGACAAATTGATTGTGTATGCTATTGGCTGGTTTATTATGCATGGATGGTGATGACACAGGATTAGGATGGTAAACAAGATTCTCTCAGGTTGGATTCAGATTTTGTTTTGGATAATAGAGTACACAATTATTCGAACTCCAAATAAAGTTGCCATGATTTTATTTGAGATTGGATTGGAGTTGTAGAAAATTATCCATGAGAACAAGAATATGAAACACAACCGTTTTGTGGAATTTGAAATTTGAATTTTGAAATTTGAAATTTGAATTTTGAATTTGAAATTTGAATTTGAAATTTGAATTTGAAATTTAAATTTGAAATTTGAAATTTGAATTTGAAATTTGAATTTGAAATTTGAAATTCAAATTTTGAATCACAGTCCAAGTAGGATTCGAATTTGTTGTGGAAAATCCACAAGGTTTGAAATTCGAATTTGAGTTGGATTTAGAGAGGATAATCTTGTTAGAATCCTACTTGAATTTTGAATCCAAATCCCAACAAATGTTGCATGAAATTTTGAGGATAATCCTCAAGGAAATTTCAGATTTTTTGTGGATAAGATTCAAGGGAAAAATTCAAGTTTCAATCCCAGTTGAACTTGGATTCTCTCCTTCCCTGAAAAGTGGCCGAAATTAGGGAGAAAATCTCCTAAGAAAATTCGGTTATTTTGGATAAGGTTGAGATAAGATTCAAGCTTAAAAATCCTAATGAAATTTTTTATTCTCCCTTATCCATAATGGCCGAAATCTTTAGGAGATATTCTCCTTGTAATTTTCAGATTTTTTTGGTTGAAAAAGGGAGATAAAATTCTAGTTAAAATCTTATTTAGATTTGGATTGGATTTCTCCTAAGAAAACCGAATTTTTTGTTAAGATTCTCCCTTGGAAAAGTTCGGATTTTTTGGTTATGGATAAGGGGAAAATATCTTTTCCTAATCCAATTCAAATTCAGAGAATTACCTCATGCAGGTCTATAAATAGAGGTCCTACCACTCCAGTTCTCTTAGACCACAGACTCTCAAGTGAGTAGGCTTATTGTTGCATAGCTCATCGTGACAATAAAGTTCTTTAGAGATCTGGGTGGTCGGAAGAAGACTAGCAGTGCTAGCATACCGATCGAGGTTCAGAGTGCCCACACACTCAGCCATTCAGGAATTGGAGAATAGTAGAGAAGGCTAGTTGGTTGAAGCCTCCGGTCATTCTCCTCCTGCAGATTGACGTCCTTGAGGTATGAGTTTTAATTGTTGTTGATTTATTGTATATGGCATCATGAGATATTTAACGATCTAAAAATTTTTATTGTTCCGCTACGCCACTCTGATACGTTTTTACCAGTTTATTTTCCTACAGTACCACCATCAGTTTGGAAGCCATATCGTATCTGAACATGAAGAACCTCCACCTGTGTGGAAGGCTAGTACGCTAATACTGGTTTCATTACTGACTTTTTTATGGATCCTAACCAGTGGTATTATGATTGCCTCCTAGGTCTGGAACTCTTTACATCATGTTCTTAATTTGTGGTTATTTTTTATTTTTCCACGTTAGTGTGCATATAGCACCTGAATACTTACTTACATATCATACATAGCATATAGACATATTAAGTAAATTCATGTTGCAGACAAGTAAAGGTCTGAACTTACCGTTATTTTGCTAGCGTTTCCTTTCCGGGGTAAATCGACTTTCTTATATCACCTTTTCATTGATTCGCCATAATCAAAATAAATCATGGTTATTTTTTACTATTCATTTCATATCTAAAATATTGTAAAAAATATGAAATTTCTGATTTTAGATCCCTAATTATTCGTTTGGGATTCATGTTTTCATTTCTATAATTATTATACAGTTAAGGATACTATTCCGAGCCTTAATTTCACTTTTCTCAATTTTTTTCATTTAGCCCCTAGCTTTTGACATAATGACCATTTCGTCCCTAGCAGGATTTTCCTCCGTTTTCTGACTTACGGCTCTATTTTAGCCTTTAGAATTTAAATAAAAGCATTATGAGACTTTTACGGCCTTTTTCTAGCAATTTGGAAATTTTTGGTCAAAATGATCATTTTGCCCCTAACGGAACCGTAGACTGTAAAATTTTCGTTTTAACTTTTTAACTGAGTTTTCTAGTCCCAAAAAATCATAAAATAATCTTTCTTAGGTCTTACCAAGGTTTTACGACGTTTCTCGCCTAAATGCTCAGGTTACTATTCACCTGACCCTCGAGTGGTACTATTCCGACCCTCGGGGTCATTTCTCGTTTTTCTAACCATTCGGGACCTCAAATGGATATTTCACTACTCATGAAATCATCCATCATCTTTTTCTCGAGCCTAGGTTCCCGAGGGGGGCTCGGGTTTCCGGTTCCCGACCCTATTTTACCCCTCGTTTACCAAATTACCCTTCAGGCGTTTTGAAAATTTCGACAGCATTTCCGCTGAAATTCTAGGTTCCCGGCGTTTAGGAAACACCTCGAAACCATCTATCCTATTCTACCCTGCCAAGTACTATACCACAAACCTAATTTTACGTAAAAGTTACAAACTTTTTAAGTAAAATTTTTCATTAAAATCTCATCGTTTCTAACAGGATTCCAACCCGTTCTATCACATTTTAGACCCGGTTTTATACACAATTTACACATTCACATAACTCTAGCAAAATTTCTCATTCCACTAAACCTAGCCACAGATTTGGTTAGCAACAAGCATCAAAAATTCAATTTTTTTCCTATCCCTAACTTTATCAAAATTTTCATCACACACAACATATTTGATGAATTCCAAATATTATTCTAAACAAGTAAAAAGTTTCATGCAATCCCCTTGCATGCCTCACGGATTTTTCTCTTGAAATTCAACCTCAAAATTTTGTTTTTATTTCCATTTCCTTTTCTTGATTTCCACACAAAATCAAAACCATATTTATCATACACATTCATCAACACAAAATCTCATTTTCCCTTAATGTGACTCATGGATTCTTCATGAAAAACAACCACAAAAGTTCATGTTTTTCACTTCCATTTCATTTATTTCTTTCTTTACATTCCCATATGAATTTCAACATCAAAAACCACACAAATTAACACCAAAATTTTCACCATTCCAAGCCCTAACAAACCCATGGTTTTAGTGAGAAAAACACATGCACAACTTGAGTTTTCATGCCCTTATTCTTTGCTTAACCTAACCTCATACCATTTACACACTTTCAAGCAAAAATCCATTAAACAAAAACTGATTTTTCTCACTTCAAAACAGCCCATTCACACATGGATTTTTCCATGAAAAACGAGAAGAAACCATGCAAAAATGGAAGTTTACCTTGCTTCCTTGATTCCTTGCACTTGGAGACCAATTTCTCACACTTTCTTGATGAATTTTTGAAGAAAATTTTTTGGTTTCAATGGGGAAGGTGCATGGCTGCTATGGAGGCTGAAAACAAAAAATTTTTTTTTCTGGTTTTTAGAGGCCAAAATCGTGTATTTATGCAGCAAAAAGGAGGGACTAAGTTACAAAACTTTTAGGGACCTTTTTCCAAGCTTTGTATGCAATTTTTGAACTCTTTAGGGGCTGCTTTATAATTAAAAAACTTAGGGCAGATTTTTTTTCTGTTTTTGCCCTTAAAATTGCGCCACCTAGTGCCCTAGAAATTTCTTGAATTTTTGGTTAAACTTTCTTTGACTTTTTACTTTGACTTTGCATCCTAACCATTGGATTTTCTTGACTTTAAACCCTAGCCCTTAGATTTGGATGTATCCTTGCATCCTTTCAATGTCCCATATTCAATCTTTGACTCCCCTTATTAGTTTAGGTCAAACTTTTTGACCAAAAGTCAAACCAAACAGTTTTGCACTGAAATCATGTAGACGAGTTTCTGAGGCTGTCCGTGCGATCTGTTTCCCTTATTTCACTCCAGTTTGCCTAAAAATCAATCCCGTGAGTATTTTTTCTTTTAGTGCCATACAGTATATTTCTAGAATTTTTGAAACCGAAAAGGCATATTTTGTCCGATTTTGGTTCGGTAAAATTTTTCGTTCCTGAACACATTCTTATTTACACCGTCAGGACATTTCATCGCGTTCTAAATAGTATTAAAACATATGTTTTACAATTATACATATAGAAATCCTTGTATACACATGTTATATAAAATTTCTAAAAACAGTAAAATTTCTCAATTATGACATTCACCCCTCCTTATAAAATTTACATCCTCGATAATTAGAATAAGTGGGGGTATATAGCTTTCATCTCATCTTCACATTCCCACGTAGTCTCCTTAACACTGTGGTTTCTCCATAGAACCTTGACTAGTGGGATCGTCTTATTTCTTAACACCTTTTCTTCACGTGCCAAAATCTGTATTGGTTGTTCTTTGTAGGTCAGATCTTTTTGAACTTGTATAGGTTCATACTCCAACACATGTGATGAATTAGGTATATACTTCCTTAACACTGACACATGAAAGATATTGTGCACCGTCGACAGATCTGGGGGTAATGCTAACTTATAGGCTACTTTTCCAATGCGTTCAATTATTTCGAATGGTCCAATATATCTTATACTCAATTTTCCCTTTTTGCTGAATCGCATTACGTCTTTCATTGGCGATACGTTGACGAATATGTAATCCCCTTTTCCGAACTCTAAAAATCTTCATCGTTTGTCTGCGTAACTTTTTTGTTGGCTTTGAGCGATCTTCATCCTTTTCTGAATCTTTGCAACAGCCTTTGTAGTTTCCTATATAAAATCAGTCTTGTGCAACTACTTTTCCTGTAGATCATACCAATGAATAGGTGATCTACACTTTCGTCCATGTATAGCCTCATATAGTGCCAATCCTATGGAAGCTTGGTAGCTATTATTGTATGAAAATTCTATCAATAGTAGTTTCTCATTTTAGCTTCCGGGGAAATCTATAACGCAGGCTCTGAGCATGTCTTCCAGTGTTTGGATAGTTCGCTCTGACTGTCCATCTGTCTGGGGATGAAAAGCTGTCCTGAGACGTAATTCAGTCCCCATAGCTTCTTATATGCATTTCCAAAGTGCTAAAGTAAACTGTGCATCTCGATCTGATACAATAGACTTCGAGACTCCATGTAGTCGAATAATATTGGTCACATATAATTGTGCCAATTTCTTCAATGTGAAAGTTGTCTTCATGGCTATGAATTGTGCCGTCTTGGTCAGCCTATCAACAATTACCCAGATAACATCATACCCTTCTCGGGTCTTGGGAAGCCCTACCATGAAGTCCATGGTAATATGCTCCCATTTCCACTCCAGGATTTCTAGAGGTTCCAATTTTCCTCCTGGATGTCTATGTTTGGCCTTGACTCTTTGACAAGTCAGGCATCTACTCATGAATTCCGCAATATCATTCTTCATCCCTTTCCACCAAAATTGTATTTTGAGATCTTGATACATTTTACTGGCTCCAGGATGAATGGAATACGGTGTTTCATGAGCTTCTGCCATGATTCGTCTTCTAAGTCCTTCATTAGCCGGGACATAGATTCTCCCCTGAAACAAAAGCATTCCATCACTGGACATGCTTATATATGACTCCTTGTCCTCGGAAGCCTCTTCTCGGAGTTATATTGCACTTAGGTTCAGCTTTTGTGCTTTTTTAACATCTTCAACCAGAGAGGATTCTAGTCGTAAGGCTGATAATTTTCCAATTATTAATTCCAATCTAAGGGAGTTAATTTCTTACTGCAAGGCTCTTGGTAGCTCTTCTATAGACAGCTTCTGCGGAGTGGTTAACTTTCTACTTAATGCATCCGCTACTCGGTTCGCCTTTCCTGGATGGTAAAGGATTTCATAATCATAGTCCTTCACCAACTCTAACCATCTTCTCTGTCGCATGTTTAACTCCTTCTGCGTGAAAAAGTATTTCAGACTCTGGTGATTAGTGAAAATTTGACACTGAGCTCCATATAAATAGTATCACCAGATTTTGAGTACGAACACTATAGCAGCAAGTTCCAGGTCATGAGTGGGATAGTTCCTCTCATGGTCCTTTAACTGGCAAGACGCATAAGCTATCACCTTGTCATTCTACATGAGTACAGCTCCCAAGCCTATCCTTGAAGCATCACTGTAAATAGTGAATTTTTCTCCTTTGGTAGGTAATGTAAGAATAGGTGCACTTGTCAGTCGTCTCTTTAATTCTTGAAAACTTCTTTCACATTTTTGCATCCACTTGTATTTCTTTTCCTTACGAGTCAGAGCAGTGAGGGGTGTGGCTAGTCGTGCGAACCCTTCCACGAACCTTCTATAGTAGCCGGCTAGACCTAAGAAGCTACATATTTCCGTCACATTCTTAGGAGTAGGCCACTCATTAATTGCTTCCACCTTGACTGGATCTACAGTAATTCCTTCCTTAGTCACCATATGCCCAAGAAAATGCACTTTATCCAACTAGAATTCACACTTAGAGAATTTTGCATATAACTGATGGCTTCTCACAGTGTGAAGAACAATTATCAAATGCTCCTCATGCTCCTTATGAGTCTTTGACTATATAAGTATGTCATCGATAAATACGATAACAAACTTATCAAGAAATTCTTTAAAGATTGCTCATCAAATCCATGAACGTGACTGGAGCATTGGTCAATCTGAACGGCATCACTAAAAATTCATTATGACCGTATCGGGTTCTGAATGTCATCTTAGGAATGTCACTCTACTGGATCCTCAGTTGATGGTATCCCGAACGTAAATCAATCTTTGAGAATACCGCTGCTCCTTTTAACTGGTCGAATAGGCCATTAATTCTAGATAGTAGATACCTATTCTTGATGGTAACCTTGTTTAACTCTCTATAATCTACACACATCCGGAGAGTTCCTTCTTTCTTCTTAATAAATAAAACTGGAGTGCCCTATGGGGAACAGCTTGGTCCTATAAATCTCTTGTCGAGTAGTTCTTTTAATTGCACCTGCAGTTCTTTCAATTCTGCTGGGGCCATGTGATATGGTGCCTTAAAAATTAGACAGTACCTGGTATAACCTCAATTTCGAATGAAATTTCCCTTTCTGGCGGTAACCCTGGCAATTCCTCTAGGAACACATCGAGAAATTCATTAACAACTAGAACATCTTCTGGTCGTAAATTCTTTTCCTCAATCATGTTTATCACATATGCCAAGTATCCCATGTAGCCACTAGCTATCAATTTCCTCACTTTCATTGTACTGATCAGCATCTTTCTCGGTTGAGGGGATGTGTCTACATACTCAAAACTTTCTTGCTCATCAGGTCGAAAGACTATTTTTCCCTTTCGACAGTCGATTGTAGCCCGATATTTTCCTAGGAAATCCATTCCTAGAATCACATCATTGTCGACGATCTTCATTATGATCAAATTGACATGCAACTCCTTATTTGCCACAATTACTGGCACGTGACGTAACTAGTAATTTGACAGCATCACTTCCCCTAAAGGTAGAGCCGTCCTAAAAGTCATTCCTATAGGGTCTTTAGCATACCCTAACTTGTCAGTGAATTCATAAGACATAAAAGAATGCATCGCTCCTAAATCAAAAAGGACACATGCCACATGGTTGAATACAGAAATCTGACTTGTAAGCACATTAGATGTTCCCGCTTTAGCATCTTTCTTGGTAAAAATTGTGACACAAGCATCTGGTCGTGGAATATATTCTAGGTGCTCAAACCATGCTGGTGACACTCCCGAAGGCCCTTTAATCTTCCCCTGTAAGGCATGAGCTAGAGGTGGTTGTTGACATGGAGGATATTGCTAGCGCTATTGCATTGGCCCCGAAGTATTTTGGCAATTCATTAGACAATTTCTTTGCAAAATGCCCTTCTCGTCCGCACTGGTAACATGTGTTTGTGCCAAACTTGCACTGGCCTGGATGCCTCCTTCCGCATGTAGCACATGTAGGAAAGCTTGGTCCTGTACCTTAGCTGGTCTTCCTCTATTGATTGCGGCTTTCTTGGCTTCTGTTCCCAGAAAAGTTCCCTTTTCTTTTACCCTGATGTTGTTGGGAGCCTTGAGTGTTGGACTGATTTGGTCTATTCTAGCCAGACTTACTACCTTGTCTAGTTTGCATCCCTGCTTGTGCTGATTTGGCAAGGATTTTCTCCTTTTTCTTTGCTTCCCAGACTTTTTCTCTTTCCTCCTTTTGTCTGAGCAAGTGATATTCAGCTCTGAGGGCCCTGCTTACACAATCTGCCGCTGAGGTAGGTGGTATTGGCCCACTATCAACTAAAGTGGCTATTTCTGGCCTGAACATGCCAATCATCTTCTGAATCTTTTCTCTTTCAGTGGGGACCACATAAGGACATAACCGGGATAATTGATCAAATCTTCTATACACTTCACTTACTGACTGGTTCCCTTGTATCAATTCAGCGAACTCCTTTTGTTGGGGGCGTAGGGCAGCTGGATCATAATATTTCTGATTAAATTCCACCAGAAACTCATCCCAGGTCATCGTGGTCATGTCTCTCCTCATATGGACTGTGTCCCACCAGAAACGGGCATCCTTCTTAAGTACAAAGGATGCGCACAATATCTTCTCTTGATCAGTTAAGTTCATGAAGTCGAGGATCATCTGTAGAGAAGAAAGCCACTCCTCCGCCTCAAGGGGATCAATCAAACCCTCGAACTCTGGCGGTTTTATCTGATGGAATCATTTGTATAAAGGTTCCTAGTTCACCCCGAGTTGAGGCTGTTGAACCTCTAGAACAATTGATGGCACTGCTGGACCTGTTTCCACCGCTTGAGAAGCATGGCCTTCTTCTTGGCCCTGTCGTTGTTCCATAGCTGACAACCGTTGTCGTGATTCCGCATTCTCTTTCATTTGATTCTCTAGGAAGGCTTGTACTTCTTCCAATCTATCAGCTATTGTAGGGCATCGTCCCCGTCTGGCACTCATTATGTTATTTCTCTTCTAGCCTTGCACAATAACCAAGAGTTATATTTTCCATAAATAATTTTGGAAATTTGACAGGAATTTTAAACATGTCATTTACAACAAAGCATAAACACCTCAAAACATCTCATATCATTTCATAGCATTTTCTTACATCATACAGGGCATGTATAGGCATTTACATACACTGTACTGTCCAGATGATACTTGTTTTAACTTTTTACATGCATATATATTTACACATGGGGCGTATTTATACACTTTTCAAGATTCAACTATCCTATTCATTTTGACCTGATGGAAATTCCTCTAGGTCTTCATCATCTTCCTCGAAGTCATCGCCCGTAGACATCCCTCGATCACGGGTCACATTTGTCCTCTATCGCGATGAACGGGCCTCGTGGTCATTAGCCCTCGGCGGTGATCCATATAAACATGTCAACACTCCATCCTCGTAATCCTTTTCCCATTGATACCTTTCCATACTTTCTGTTAACTCTGCCCTTTCAGCTCGATTGGCGTTGGCAACAAATTCACGCCGAGGAATGGAATGAAGTAGACTTAGCCTTTGTTTCAGTTTGGCAGTAAGTCCTCTCCAGAACATTTCACGAAAATCTTCATTAGAAAAATTTGGGAGCAGGCACCTCTTAACAACATTCTCATCAAATCGCACTGCATATGTCAGCACTGTATCCCCAGGCGTCATTTGAAATCTCTCCACTCTCTGAAGATAATCCCTAACGTCTGTTATTCTGGGTAATGCTGGTGACAACGTACTTTCCTCTCTAGCCAGGGGAACTAGAGACGTCTCTGGGCTCCTTCAAGAAAATTACTATCTCATGACCAAGTAGAAGTTGGCCAAGTTAAGCCTCAACAACACCTCTTGATCACAGAACTCCCAATATATTCGGGCATCTCCTTGAAAAGTGCTTACTGTGAGAATAACCTAGCAATCTAGGTCTATGTCACAAGATCGGCAGATGATCTCTATAGTGTGCAACCAGTCCTATACTGCTACTGACTGACATCCTCCATCAAATATAGGTGGTTGACAGGCCCTAAAAGCCTGGGTAGCCCTAACAGAAACTCCCAAGCTAATGTGATCTCGTCCACCAACTACTGGGATATCAACTACTACCAGTGGTGGATTGAGCACGGGCGGAGGGGCTGGTGCCCTAGTAGTCACCGGTACCTCTGCTTGTGCATGTTAGGAAATACCCAAAGTATTAGAGACATTTTATGTATTTTGAACTGGATAATAAAATTATATATAGAGATTATTCATTACATTGCTGTTTGTCCTCATTCTATTTACATGTTAAAGTAAATGTAAGCAAATATGGCTCACTGACTGCTTGTGTTAAAACTATTAGAATGTTGCATGCAATGGATTTTTGTATGCGAGAAGACAATATGCTAAAGTAAGCGGTCTAAACTAAGGTCTGTAGTCTATGGGGTTAGACTGAGCATCTAACTCATGTTAAGACTATTATGTTGCCTAAAGCCATGGCGGGGACGGTTTGTCTTGACTTTCTGGAGCATAGACTCCCAAGTAGAGACATAGATATATTGCTTGGTGGTGACATATTAGACCGGGGCTAAAGCGTGATTGATCTACGTAGTCCGCAATAAGTGGATCAATCTGCTTTTGACGTTCATTATGCAATAACCTTAATCCTGAGAAAATGAACTACTTCATATATATGACTTGTGTACTTTAATGTTCCAATGGCTAAAGCGTCTCAGAGGTAGTAAGCTTATAAACCGGTTCGTTGGGTGCATGACTTGTATACGATGAAGGGTTTTTTTATAGATATCAGAATCATAGCTCTAATAAGAAGTTAAGGATATCCTCTTAAAGGCATTATACTGGATGTGAAAATAGACAAGGCCTTGGGTCGTCTGCTGGGCAGATGATTTCTTATTCACATATGGTGAATAATCATTTTCTTATTCGATAGTATAATGAAACTTTAAGATAGCCTGATCAGTAGGATTAAACGAACTTTGACCTAAGGCTAATCATGGATATCATATGAAGGTTTTGCATATATGACAAGTCATTGGACAATAGCTCGTCACAAGCTTACATAATATGGTATATAATTGGGAGTTCAGTTTCAGGTTTATAGTGGTGTGACTCTGAAATTAGTGATCATATGATTGAGTTGTTCGGTAAAGAATGATGATCATGTGGACTCACGGGAGCCCGATTATATATGTCCAATTAGTCCCTCTACTAGCTCCGTATAATTCTTTAACAATTGGCAAATTGATTTGTGTATGCTTATTGGCTATTGATTATGCATGGATGGTGTTGACATAGGATTAGGATGGTGGACAAGATTCTCTTCAGTTGAATTTATAATTTGTTTTGGATAATAGAGTACACAATTATTCGAACTCCAAATAAAGTTGCCATAATTTTGTTTGAGATTGGATTAGAGTTGTAGAAAATTATCCATGAGAACAAAATTATGAAATACAACTTTATGTAGATTTTGAAATTTGAATTTTAAAATTTGAATTTGAAATTTTGAATTTGAAATTTAAATTTGAAATTCAAATTTGAAATTTGAATTTGAAATTGAAATTTGAAATTTGAAATTTGAAATTTGAAATTTGAATTTAAAATTTGAATTTTGAAATTTTGAATCACAGTCCAAATGGAATTCAAATTCTTTGTGGATAATTCCACAAGGTTAGAATTCGAATTTGAGTTGGATATGGAGAGAAAAATCTTGTTTGAATCTTACTTGAATTTTGAATCCCAAATCTACCAAGAAAAACCGAATTTGTTAAGGAAAAATCTCCCAAGGTAATTTCAGATTTTATGGATAAGATTGCAAGGAAAAATTGAAGTTTCAATCCTAGTTGAATTCGGATTCTCTCCTCCCTGGAAGAGGCCAAAAATTTTGAGTGAATCTCAAAGGAGATTTTTGATTATTTATGGATAAGGATGAGATAAAATTCAAGCTAGAAAATCCTATTGGAATTTTGATTCTCCTTACACTTTAATAGATGAATCTAGGCAGGTTTATGGCCTTAAGGAAATTCAGATTTTTGTGGATAAATGGGGAGATAAAATTCTAGTTAAAATCCTGTTTAAATTTTGAATACAAAATCCACAAAATGGCCGAAACCTTTTGGTGGTTTTTGGCCCTAGAAAATTTAGATTTTGTGTGTGGATAAGGGAGAAAATCTTCTCCTAATCCAATTCGAATTCAGAGGATCACTTCATGCAAGTCTATAAATAGAGGTCCTACCACTCCAGTTCTCTCATACCATAGACTCTCAGGTGAGCAGGCTTATTATTGCACAACTCATCATGGCAATAAGTTCTTTAGAGATCTGGGTGGTCGGAAGAAGACTAGCAGTGCTAGCATACTGATCGACGTTCAGAATGCCCACATACTCAGCCATTCGGGAATTGGAGAATAGTAGAGAAGGTTGGTAGTTGAAGCCCTCCGATCATTCTCTTCCAGCAGATTGGCATCCTCTGAGGTATGAGATTAAATTGTTGTTAGTTTATTGTATATGGCATCATGAGATATTTAACGATCTTGAAAAATTTCTATTGTTTCGCTGCGCCACTCTGATACGTTTTTACAGATTTTATTTCCTACAATTGGTATCAGAGCCATCTCATGACTATGCCATGTACATAAATTAGACAATTAATTAGTCTTTTTATTTATGTATGGATTTGATATTTAGAGAGTGGCATTCTAAGATTCATTTATGTTATTATCATGTATTATGTTTGTAGTATGTGGTTATTTTAATTTACTCAATTATTATAAGCATGCTTGTTTTATGCCGGTTATGGTTCCTAAGAATTTAGAAAATTGTATCTAGGAACTTTTATGTAACCATGGTAGCAGTTTATTAACACTATAATTTTCCCATGGATTTTTATTTTTTATCTCTTAGAAATATTATGATTAGAATTTTTTGTACACCGGAAACGATTTAGGAAATTTTATGTAATTATTCTTGGAGGATATTGAAGACCATAATTTATTTTTCCCAAAAGTTAAATTTAATTTAAAGGTTGAAATTTTGATTGTGTGGAAAATATCAATTTAATTAGGATTCAAATTAATTTTTAGAGATCCTAATGGGTAAATTAGAATATGGCCCGGAAATTGAGGATCACCCCTTCGGGATGGACCACCAACCATGGTGGGGCTACAGCCCCTGACCACGGCTGCACCACCCATGGCCACAGGCTCTACCTGCAACCGAGGGTGGCCGTGACCCCCCAAGGGCTGGCCGCAGCCCTAGGCTGCAACCCATGGCTGCAGGTGACGCCTGCAGCCTGGCGGGCTGTTGCGCCCACCCGGGGGTGCAGCCTATGGCTACAGGCCTGGCCTGTAGCCAGGCATGGCGGCACATGGCCTACGACCGTGGACTGCCAGCCCTCCGGGGGCTAGGGGCTGCCCACGGCGGCTGTCGGCCTCCGTGGTCGTGGGGCCAATCGTTCGAAAATCGAAAAATTTTGATTTTTAAATTTGAAATTTAAATTTTAAATCATATTTTAAAATATGTAATTGAAAATTTAAAGTTTTTTGAAATTACATATTATTACACCTGATATTTAAATTGCTTAAAATTTGAATTTGAAATTTAAATTTAAAATTCGAATTTGAAATTTGAATTTGAAATTTAAATTTTTGGAATTTAAATTTTAAATAATTCCTGGGATGAGAAATAAATGGAGAGGCTATATAAAGATGGATATAAGAAACAAAATTCACGACCCAAAGAATGCTTTGGATGGAATTTGTTAATCTTTATTTTCTTTGTTCTAGGATGGGATCATGGCTTGGTCATTATTCTGTCAATGATTTTTTCTGTGATATGTCATGGATGTATAAATATGTATTGATAGATGTTTTATATGCATATTTGATAACATGTCATATAGGATAGGTGAGTGCTGCTCATACTATATTGATCATATATATTTGTCAAAACTTGCATGTTTTTCAAAATATTGAGTAAGAGAGGATTTCAAACAAAACCCATGGCCTCCATTGTTGATCCATATGTGAAAGTACGGTAATGCCTTGCGTTAGTTCTGCCCTGACCACACCCCTCGGTAGGTGTTTACTGCTGTCGGTATACTAGGTTGGATCTCCTATATGGAAAACATGTTCAGGTACGATTCTATTCATGACCACCCCTCGGTAGCTTGGTAGGACGTGGATCGGGCTACGTAAACAATGGTTATATACTCAAGACTCGTTTAGTTATTAACCTTCCCTAGAAGCTCTGTTAACTAAACTGGTGGCCAAAATAAGTGGTTATTAATATATGTCTTAACCTTGGAGGATTTAAGGCAACATATATTAATTGGACGGGGTCCATGTTCTGGCTATTTGTCTCATGACCACCCGTCGGTGGCTTAGGACAATAGGAGTTGAGAATTACCGTTGCAATGCTACATGTTTTTCAAGTAATGTAGGAACATACTTGTATGTTTTATTTGCTAAATTATATGTGTATTTGCTTGGGCTTTGTTATGATGGCTAGTATAATTTTATTTCTGTTCAAAATGTTACCAACACCCCTCATTTCAATACTTACTGAAAATAAACTGAATGGCAATAATTATAAAGACTGGAAAAGAAATCTATAGGAAAATAAATCGGTAAAAACGTATCTGAGTGGCGCAGCGGAACAATAAAAAATTTTTAGATCGTTAAATATCTCATGATGCCATATACAATAAACCAACAACAATTAAAACTCATACCTCAAGGATACCAATCTTGCAGGAGGAGAATGACCAGAGGCTTCAACCAACTAGCCTTCTCTACTATTCTCCAATTCCCGAATGGCTGAGTGTGTGGGCACTCTGAACCTCGATCGGTATGCTAGCACTGCTAGTCTTCTTCCGACCACCCAGATCTCTAAAGAACTTTATTGTCACGATAAGCTGTGCAACAATAAGCCTGTTCACCTGAGAGTCTGTGGTCTAAGAGAACTGGAGTGGCAGGACCTCTATTTATAGACCTGCATGAGGTGATTCTCTGAATTCGAATTGGATTAGGAAAAGATATTCTCCCTTATCCATATCCATAAAATCTGAATTTTCCATAGGAAAATCCCAACAATAAAATTCGGTTTATTTAGGATAAATCCAATCCAAATCTAAACAAGGTTTTAACTAGAATTTTATCTCCCTTTTTCAACCAAAAAATCCAAAATTTCCTAGGAGATTTTCCCTCCAAAAATTTGGCCATATTTAGGATAAGGGAGAATCAAAATTCCACTAGGATTTTCAAGCTTGAATCTTATCTCAACCTCATCCAAAATAACCGAATTTTCCTAGGAGATTTCCTCCATAATTTCGGCCACTTTTCAGGGAAGGAGAGAATCCAAATTCAACTAGGATTGAAACTTGAATTTTTCCCTTGAACCTTATCCACAAAAACCGAAATTCCATTGAGGATTATCCTCAAAATTTCGTCCATAATTTGTTAGGATTTGGATTCAAAATTCAAGTAGGATTCTAACAAGATTATCCTCTCCAAATCCAACTCAAATTCGAATTTCAAACCTTGTGGATTTTCCACAACAAATTCGAATCCCACTTGGACTGTGATTCAAAATTTGAATTTCAAATTTCAAATTCGAATTTCAAATTTCAAATTTCAAATTTCAAATTTAAATTTCAAATTCAAATTTCAAATTCGAATTTCAAATTCGAATTTCATATTCAAATTTCAAATTTCAAAATCCACAAAACGGTTGTGTTTCAAATTCTTGTTCTCGTGGATAATTTTCTACAACTCCAATCCAATCTCAAATAAAATCATGGCAACTTTATTTGGAGTTCGAATAATTGTGTACTCTATTATCCAAAACAAAATCTGAATCCAATCGGAGAGAATCTTGTCTACCATCCTAATCCTGTGTCATCACCATCTATGCATAATAAACTAGCCAATAGCATACACAAATCAATTTGCCAAACATTAAGGAATTATGTGGAGCTAGTAGAGGGACTGATTGGACATATATAATCGGGCTCCCGCAAATCCATATGATCATCATTCTTTTACCGAACAACTCAATCATATGATCACTAGTTTCAGAGTCACACCACTATAAACCTGAAACTGAACTCCCAATTATATACCATATTACGTAAGCCTGTGACGAGCTACTATCCAATGACCTTGTCATATATGCAGAACCCTCATATGATATCCATGATCAACCTTAGGCCAAAGTCCGTTTAATCCTACTGATCAGGCTATCTTAAAGTTCCATTATACTACCGAATTAAAAAAATGATTATTCACCATATGTGAATAAGAAGTCATCCGCCCAGCAGACGACCCAAGGCCTTGTCCATTTTCACATTCAGTATAATGCCTTTAAGAGGATACCTTTAACTCCTTAGAGCTATGATTCCGATATACAAGTCATGCACCCAATGAACCGGTCTATAAGCTTACTACCTTTGAGATGCTTTAGCCATTGGAACATCAAAGTACACAAATCATATACATGAAGTAGTTCATTTACTCAGGATTAAGGTTATTGCACAATGAACGTCAAAAGCAGATTGATCCACTCATAGCGGACTACGTAGATCAATCACGCTTTAGTCCCGGTCTAATATGTCACCACCAAGTAACATATCTATGTCTCTACTTGGGAGTCCAGCTCCAGACAGTCAAGACAAACCGTCCCCTCCAAGGCTTTAGACAACATAATAGTCTTAACATGAGTTAGATGCTCGGTCTAACCCCATAGACTACAGACCATAGTTTAGATCGCTAACTTTAGAACATTGTCTTCTCACATACAAAAGTCCATTGCATGTAATGTTCTAACAGTTTTAACACAAGCAGTCAGTGAGCCATATTTGCTTACATTTACTTTAACATGTAAATAAGACGAGGACAGATAGCAATGTAATGAATAACCTCTATATATAATTTTATTATCCAGTTCAAAATGAATACATCAAAATGTCTCTAATGCTTAGGGCATTTCCTAACAAAATCTACTGATAGTTCTCAGCTGTGAGAGACACAAGTTTGTGCTGGACGAACCATACCCACCTAGGCCCAAACCTGACGCACCGCTTGAGGAGGACCCGGTTGCCTATACTCGTTGGAAAGAATCCAATGAGATAGCTCATTGCTACATTCTGGCTAGCATGACGAGTGCTTTACAAAAGTAGCATGAGACTTATCAAGTTGCTTAGGAGATCATGGAAAATCTGGAGGACATGTTCGGAGGCCGGAAAAATTGGCTCAATAGTCTGCTATTACCAGCATTATGAACTCTAAGCAAAAGGCAGGTACTCTGGTGAAGGACTATATGATCACTTTAATGGGATTCTTTGCTGAGGCTGCCGAGAACGGTGCTGAACTGGACTACCACCCAGATTGAGATGGTGTTCAAAACTCTATCAAAAGATTTTGTAGGGTTTAAGGTCGCATATAATCTAGCAACAAGGGAGTTAGGACTAACCGAGCTCATGAAGCAACTCCAAGCTTATGAACGGATGATCAAGGATGGGGATACAGTCCAACCAAAAGGAGAGGCCAATTTGGCAGAATCTTCCAAACCCTCACGGAAGAGGAAGAGGCCAAATCAGAAGCAAGTGGCTTTCAGTTCTTCTAATCCTCCTATCTCAGACGGGAAGAAGAAGAAGAAGAATAAGAAGCCCAGGGACCCTAAAAAGTCCAAGTGCTTCCATTGTGGGAAGGTAGGTCACTTCAAGAAGGCTTGTCGGGAATTCCTAGCCGCCAAGGACAAGGAAGGGGTTCGTGAAAATGAAAAATCTACATGATAGGAGCCTCTCATTACAGAGTGGAGATGGTAGCTGAGGCAGCAGGAGACATTTACCTTTACTTTGATGAATTTAGGTTTATTTTATTAAAAGACTGTTTTTATGTTCCTAATTTTAGGAGGAACCTTATATCGGTAACTTATTTAATAAAGGATTCTTGTTCAGTTTCTTTTAGTAAAAGAGTTGATATTCGTAAAAATAAGTCTTTTATCTGTTCTGGATGGATGGATGGAAACCTATATTTGATCAAACCAAAGATGTACTCACTGCTTGACACCGTATTAATAAATAACTCTAAAAAGTTGAAAGTTTCTCACTCTAACAAGGCATATCTTTGGCATTTAAGACTTGTTTCATATTAATCAGAATAGGATTCAAAGATTAGTGAAGGACGGTCCTCTAGAATCTCTAGAGGAGATACGTCTTCCTCAATATAAGTCTTGTCTTGAGGGTAAGATGACTAAGAGGTCTTTTGGAACTAAGGGTACTAGGGTTCAGGAACTCTTAGAAATTGTGCACACTGACGTATGTGGCCCCATAAACATCATAGCACAAGGAGGGTTCGAGTATTATGTCTCCTTTATAGATGATTACTCAAGGAATGGATATGTGTACCTGATGCACCGCAAGAGCGAAACCTTTGACAAGTTTAAAAAGTATCGTATGGAAGTGGAAAAGCAATTGGGTAAATCCATAAAGACACTTCAATCTAATCGAGGTGGTGAATACCTCTCCGATGAATTTCTAGGACATCTTGTAGAGAATGGGATATTATCCTAATTGACTGCACCTACTACTCCACAATAGAATGGTGTAGCCGAAAGGAGAAACAGGACCTTATTGGATATGGTACGGTCCATGATGAATTATTTAATGCTACCGTTATCATTTTCGGGATATGCATTACAAACGACATGCTATATTCTGAACCAGGTTCCAACCAAGTCAATTCCAAGGACTCCGTATGAATTGTGGCGTGGCAGGAAGCCCTCCCTTGGACATATGAGAATATGGGGCTGCCCAGCACATGTACTGGATGGGGATGCAAAGAAGTTAGAACCAAGAATAGAATTGTGCATGTTTGTAGGGTATCCTGAGGGAATTAAGGGAGGTCTGTTCTATAACCCGAAGGAATAAAAAGTCATTATTTCAACCCATGCCACATTCTTAGAGGAAAGTCATATGAATGACTTTAAGCCTCGAAGCAAAGTGATGCTAGAGGAGTTATCGGGTGAAAGAACTACTCCACAGGTTTTGGTCTTGGATGCAAGTCTCAGTTTCGATGAAAGACCTGCAGACGATCAACAATTTAGGATGCCATGTCGTAGTGGGAGGGTTTCGAAGAAGCCTAATTTCTTCATGTATGATGTTGAGGTATACCAGGCAGAGGCTCATGAGCATGAGGATGATCCAGTCACTTATGATGAAGCTATAAATGATGTTGATTCTAAATCTTGGAAACAGGCTATGAACAATGAGATAGATTCTATGAAATCCAACTCTGTTTGGGAACTTGTAGATCTACCAGATGGGATAAAACCCATTGGATGCAAGTGGGTCTACAAAAGAAAGAAGGATGCGGAAGGGAGAGTAGAAACTTTCAAAGCTAGACCGGTTGCAAAGGGGTACATGCAAAAGGCTGGAATCGATTACGATGAAACCTTTTGGCCTGTTGCTATGCTGAAGTCTATCCATATTCTTCTGTCTGTTGCTGCGGCTCTCAATTACGAGATCTGCAAATAGATGTCAAGACGGCATTCTTGAATGGCCATCTAGAGGAATGTATCTACATGATACAGCCCGAAGGTTCGTGGCAAAAGGCCAAGAAAGAAAAGTCTGCAAGTTGCTTAGATCCATTTATGGATTAAAGCAAGCATCCCGCTCTTGGAACCAGAGATTTGATCAAGCGATCAAGACATTTGGTTTTAAGCAGAACATTGATGAACCCTGTGTTTATAAACGTATTAAGGATGGAAAAGTGGTCTTTCTGGTACTCTGTGTCAATGATGTACTACTCATTAGGAATGATATAGGGAACTTATCATCGGTCAAGCTTTGACTGCACCAACAGTTTGACATGAAGGACTTGGGAGAAGCTAATAATGTTCTAGGCATTCGTCTCTTCAGAAATCGAAAGAACAAAATGATAGCATTATCCCAGGCTTCATACATAGATAAAATAATTGACAAATATGCAATGCAAGAGGCAAATAAAGGTTCACAACCTTCCATTGCTAGTCTAACTCTTTCATTGGATGACTATCCCAAGACATCGGAAGAAAGAGAGCGTATGAGTAAGGTCCCTTATGCATCCACTGTGGGTAGCCTTATGTATGCTATGCTTTGCACTCGCCCAGACATATGTTTTGTAGTAGGTATGGTGAGTCGATATCAAGCGAATCCAGGAACCAAGCACTGGCAAACAGTAAAGCAAATACTCAAGTATTTTAAGAGAACGAGGGATTATATACTAGTGTATTCTGGAGGGGACCTAACACCCATAGGATACACGGACTCAGACTTCCAGACTTGCAAGGATTCGAGGAAATTGACATCAAGATCAGTGTTCTTACTCGGAGGAGGTGCCATTGTGTAAAAGAGCGTGAAGCAGGGTTGCACAGCTGACTCTACAATGGAGGCTGAGTATGTGGCTGCGGCTGACGCATCTAAAGAAGCAGTTTAGCTTTGTAAGTTTTTTAGAGACCTTGAGGTCATTCTGGGTGTTGACAAGCCTATCACTCTTTACTATGATAACACTGGGGCTATTGCCAACATAAGGGAATCTCGGCACCACAAGAGGACCAAGCACATAGATCAGAGATATCACATTATTAGAGGGCACGTGGAGACAGGACAAGTAGATGTATGTAATATCGCGTCCGAAGACAACATTATTGATCACTTTACTAAGACTTTGGTGGCTAGAAGCTTTGAGAGGCATGTAGAGGCGATGGGGATACGTAACATGGCACATCTATGGGTTTAGGGAAAGTGGGACATTGTTAGGAAATGCCCTAAGCATTATAGACATTTTATGTATTTTGAACTGGATAATAAAATTATATATAGAGGTTATTCATTACATTGCTATTTATCCTTATTCTATTTACATGTTAACATAAATGTAAGCAAATATGGCTCACTGACTGCTTGTGTTAAAACTGTTAGAATGTTGCATGCAATGGATTTTTGTATGCGAGAAGACAATGTTCTAAAGTAAGCGGTCTAAACTAAGGTCTGTAGTCTATGGGGTTAGACCGAGCATCTAACTCATGTTAAGACTATTATGTTGTCTAAAGCCATGGTGGGGACGGTTTGTCTTGACTGTCTGGAGCATAGACTCCCAAGTAGAGACATAGATATATTGCTTGGTAGTGACATATGAGACCGGGACTAAAGCGTGATTGATCTGCGTAGTCCGCTATGAGTGGATCAATCTGCTTTTGACGTTCATTATACAATAACCTTAATCCTGAGTAAATGAACTACTTCATGTATATGACTTGTGTACTTTGATGTTCCAATGGCTAAAGCGTCTCAGAGGTAGTAAGCTTATAGACCGGTTCGTTGGGTGCATGACTTGTATACGATGAAGGGTTTTTTTACAGATATCAGAATCATAGCTCTAATAAGAAGTTAAGGGTATCCTCTTAAAGGCATTATACTGGATGTGAAAATGGACAAGGCCTTCGGTCGTCTACTAGGTAGATGATTTCTTATTCACATATGGTGAATAATTATTTTCTTATTCAGTAGTATAATGGAACTTTAAGATAGCCTGATCAGTAGGATTAAACGGACTTTAACCTAAGGCTGATCATGGATATCATATGAGGGTTTTGCATATATGACAAGGTCATTGGACAATAGCTCGTCACAGGCTTACATAATACGGTATATAATTGGGAGTTCAGTTTCAGGTTTATAGTGGTGTGACTCTGAAATTAGTGATCATATGATTGAATTGTTCGGTAAAGAATGATTATCATGTGGATTCACGGGAGCCCGATTATATATGTCCAATTGGTCCCTCTACTAGGTCCACATAATTCCTTAACGATTATCAAATTGATTTGTGTATGCTTATTGGCTATTGATTATGCATGGATGGTGTTGACATAGGATTAGGATGGTAGACAAGATTCTCTCTGGTTGAATTTATAATTTGTTTTGGATAATAGAGGACACAATTATTCTAATTCCAAATAAAGTGGTCATGATTTTATTTGAGATTGGATTGGAGTTGTAGAAAATTATCCATGAGAACAAAAATATGAAATACAACTTTTTGTGGATTTTGAAATTTGAATTTTGAAATTTGAAATTGAAATTTTGAATTTGAAATTTGAATTTGAAATTTAAATTTGAATTTTGACTTTGAATTTTGAATTTTGAATTTTGAATTTTGAAATTTTGAATCACAGTCCAAATGGAATTCAAATTCTTGGTGTAAAATTCCACAAGGTTAGAATTCGAATTTGAGTTGGATATGGAGAGGAAAATCTTATTTGAATCTTACTTGAATTTTGAATCCCAAATCTAACAAGGAAAACCAAATTTGTTAAGGAAAAATCTCCCAAGGGAATTTCAGATTTTATGGATAAGATTGCAGGGAAAAATTCAAGTTTCAATCCTAGTTGAATTTGGATTCTCTCCTCCCTGGAAGTGGCTGAAAATTTTGAGTGAATCTCAAGGGAGATTTTCGCTTATTTGTGGATAAGGATGAGATAAAATTCAAGCTAGAAAATCCTATTAGAATTTTGATTCTCCTCACACTTTAATAGACGAATCTGGACAGGTTTATGGCCTTAAGGAAATTCGGATTTTTGTGGATAAATGGGGAGATAAAATTCTAGTTAAAATCCTGTTTAAATTTTGAATACAAAATCCACATAATGGTCGAAATCTTTTGGTGGTTTTTGGTCCTAGAAAATTTGGATTTTGTGTATGGATAAGGGAGAAAATCTTCTCCTAATCCAATTCGAATTCAGAGGATCACCTCATGCAAGTCTATAAATAGAGGTCCTGCCACTCCAGTTCTCTCAGACCAGAGTCTCAGGTAAGCAGGCTTATTATTGCACAACTCACCGTGACAATAAGTTCTTTAGAGATCTGAGTGGTCGGAAGAAGACTAGCAGTGCTAGCATACCGATTGACGTTTAGAGTGGCCACATACTCAACCATTCAGGAATTGGAGAATAGTAGAAAAGCCTAGTTGGTTGAAGCCCTCCGATCATTCTCTTCCAGTAGATTGGCGTCCTCTTAGGTATGAGTTTAAATTGTTGTTAGTTTATTGTATATGGCATCATGAGATATTTAACGATCTTAAAAAAATTTTATTGTTCCGCTGTGCCACTCTGATACGTTTTTATTGATTTTATTTCCTACAGTGGAGTGGTCGGGTTGGCCGGTGCTGGAGAGCGTACCGTTGGTTGTCGGGGTAGGGATGACCTAATTATGGGTCTGGTCCACACCCTTAGAGGACCCCTAACTCAGTATGGATGTGGTCGGAAGTAGGGTGGTCTCGTCATCTAACTCCTACATAAGGTTCACTTTGTATAAATAAACATACTACTAATCGTAAAAATAAACTTAACTTACTTGGATCGACGAACGGGATGTGCATCAGGCATTGAGGGACATGGTCAACTACTCTGATACCAACTATGGCGGCTCGCCCTTCATGGAGGCTAACAGTACTAGCATAGTAGAGCTTGAAGTCAGCTATGATAGACTGTCACCTCAATGGGTCGCCAGTAACTTACTTGTAACTGGTTCTGGTTAATTACCATTTGTAATTTAAATTCAAATTTTATTCTGAAAACTAGGGATTTTTTTTAAATTATTTGTGATTGTAAAACCAGAAAATCATAAAGCATCATAAACCATGAAATAAAACATTTGTCATACTTGTCATACATAATAAACATCATGATACATATTTCAAAACGTGACTCAAAGTTTGCTCAGTGGAAAACATTAGTAGGACCATTCCCCTCACCCAGCCCTGGTGGCAGATGCAGATCCCACTCCTAGTCCATCGACTAGCTACTGATATATAGGCTTCTTACCTGTAACATGAATAAACTTGTGAGCGATAGGCTCAGTAAGTTCAAACATACATTTTGGAACATATATCACAAAAACATGAAAAGTACTATTTATATAAATAGTAACATTGACTTTTGACCATGAATAGTAAGGTTGACTTGATCGGTACTATTCATGCTAACTTTGGTCTAAACTACTACACATGCAGTTAGTACATTTTATGCCCAATTATGCCAAATATTATGTCTTAGGTCTTTATCTTGCATTAAGTTCTGGTGTTGGGCCCCTAGATTGGTCGTACCGTAGTACGTGCATGACTGAGAGGGACTCTGACGAGTGACTCACTGGCCAATTCTCTACAGTCTACATAATATTAGACTTCCATACTCGGGACGTACCACCATCAATTTGGAAGACATATCATATCTGAACATGAAGAACCTCCACCGGCGTGGGAGGCCGGTACGCCAATACTGGTTTCATTACTGACTTTCTTATGGTTCCTGACTGGTGGCATTATGATTGCCTCCTGGGTCTGGAACTCTTTACATCATGTTTTTTATTTGTGGTTATTTATTTTTCCACGTTACTGTGCATATAGCACCTGAATACTTATTTACATATCGTACATAGCATATAGACATATCAAGTAAATTCATACTGCAGACAAGTAAATGTCTGAACTTACTGCTATTTTACTAGCGTTTCCTTTCCTGGGTAAATCGACTTCCTTATATCACCTTTTCGTTGATTCGCTATAATCAAAATAAATCACAGTTATTTTTTTACTATTTATTTCATATCTTAAATATTGTAAAAAAATATGAAATTTCTGATTTTAGATCCCTAATTATTTGTTTGGGATTCATATTTTCATTTCTATAATTATTATACAGCTAAGGATACTATTCTAGTCCTTAATTTCACTTTTCTCATTTTTTTTTGACAAAATGACCATTTTGCCCCTAACTTTTGACAAAATGACAATTTTGTCCATAACGGGATTTTCCTCTGTTTTTCTGACTTACGGCTTTATTTTAGCCTTTAGAAATTAAATAAAAGCATTCTGAGACTTTTACGGCCTTTTTCTAGCAATTTTGAAATTTTTGGTCAAATGACCATTTTGCCCCTAACGGACCATAGACTATAAAATTTTCGTTTTAACTTTTTAACTGAGTTTTCTAGTCCCAAAAATCATTAAAAAAAAAATCTTTCTTAGGTCTTACCGAGCTTTTACGACATTTATCGCCGAAATGCTCAGGTTCACCTAACCCTCAAGTATACTATTCCGACCCTCGGGGTCATTTCTCATTTTTCTAACCATTCAGGACCTCAAATGGACATTTCACTACTTATGAAATCGTCCGTCATCCTTTTCTTGAGCCTAGGTTCCTGAGGGGGGCTCGGGTTTCCGGCTCTCGACCCTATTTTACCCTTCGTTTACCAAATTGCCCTTCGGGCATTCTGAAAATTTCTACAGTATTTCTGCTGAAATTCTAGGTTCCTGGCGTTTAGGAAACGTCTCGAAATCATCTATCCTATTCTACCCTATCAAGTACTACATCACAAACCTAATTTTACGCAAAAGTTACAAACTTTTTACGTAAAATTTTTCATTAGAATCTCATCGTTTCTAACAGGATTTCAACCCGTTCTTTCACATTTTAGGCCCGATTTTATACACAATTTACACGTTCACATAACTCTAACAAAAATTCTCATTTCCACTAAACCTAGCCACAGATTTGGTTAGCAACAATACCAAAAATTCAATTTTTTTCCTATCCCTAACTTTATCAAAATTTTCATCACACAACATATCTGATGAATTCCAAATATTACTCTAAACAAGTAAAACGTTTCATGCAATCCCCTTGCATGCCTCATGGATTTTTCTCTTGAAATTCAACCTCAAAATTTTGTTTTTATTTCCATTTCCTTTTCTTGATTTTCACACAAAATCAAAACCATATTTATCATACACATTCATCAACACAAAATCTCATTTTCCCTTAATGTGACTCACAGATTCATCATGAAAAACAACTACAAAAGTTCATGTTTTTCACTTCCATTTCATCCATTTCTTTCTTTACATTCCCACATGAATAATCAACATCAAAAACCACACAAATTGACACCAAAAGTTTCACCATTCCAAGCCCTAACAAACCCATAGTTTTAGTGAGAAAAACACATGTAGAACTTGAGTTTTCATGCCCTTATTCTTTGATTAAACTAATCTCATACCATTTACACACTTTCAAGCAAAAATCCAATAAACAAAAACTAATTTTTCTCACTTCAAAACAGCCCATTCACACACGGAGTCTTCCATGAAAAACAAGAAGAAACTATGCAAAAATGGAAGTTTACCCTGCTTCCTTAATTCCTTGCATTTAGAGACCAATTCTCACACTTTGTTGATGAATTTTTGAAGAAAATTTTCTGGTTTCAATGGGGAAGGTGCATGGCGGCTATGGAGGCTGAAAACCAATTTTTTTTTTTTTGGTTTTTAGAGGCCAAAACCGTGTATATATGTAACCAAAAAGGAGGGACTAAGTTGCAAAACTTTTAGGGACCTTTTTGTAAGCTTTTTATGCAATTTTTGAACTCTTTAGGGGCTGCTTTATAATTAACAAATCAGGCAGATTTTTTTCTATTTTTGCCCTTAAAATTGCGCCACCTAGTGCCCTAGAAATTTCTTGAATTTTTGGTTAAACTTTCTTTGACTTTTTACTTTAACTTTGCATCCTAACCATTGGATTTTCTTGACTTTAAATGCTAGACCTTGGATTTGGATGTATCCTTACATCCTTTCAATGTCCCATATTCAATCTTTGACTCCCCTCATTAATTTGGGTCAAACTTTTTGACCAAAATTCAAACCAAATAGTTTTGCATCGAAATCGCGTAGACGAGTTTCTAAGGCTGTCCGTGCGATCGGTTTTCCTTATTTCACCCCGGTTTGCCTAAAAATCAATCCTTTAAGTATTTTGTCTTTTAGTGCCATGCAGTATATTTCTATAATTTTCGACACTGAAAAGGCATATTTTGTCCGTTTTCGGTTTGGTAAAATTTTTTGTTCCTGAACACTCTTATTTGCGCCGTCAGGACATTTCATCGCGTTCTAAATAGTATTAAAACATATGCTTTATAATTATACATGTAAAAACCCTTGTATACATATATTATACAAAATTTCTAAAAATAGTAAAATTTCTCGATTGTGACAGCATAAGCATATGATCTTTCACTAGAGTACCTGCCTTCTAACTAGAGTTTATAATACTTATAATAGCAGACTATCGAGCCAATTTTTCTTGGTCTCCAAACATATCCTCCAAGTTATCCATGATTTCTCCAGCAACTTGATAAGTATCATGCTAATTTTGTAGAGCACTCATCATGCTAACTAAGATATAACACCAAGCAATCTCATTGGATTCTCTCCAATGAGTATACGCAATCAGGAACTCTTCAAGTAGTGTGTTAGGTCGGGGCCTTGGGGGGCATGGTTCATCCAGTATAAACTTGTATCTCTCACAGCTGAGAACTATTAGCAAGTTTATTTTCCATTCCTTATAATTGTCCCTATTCAATTTGTTTTTAGTAAATATTGTGATTAGAGGTGTCGGTGCCATTTTGAACTGATAATAAAATGAAAAGAACATCATTACAAAGCCTAACTAAATATAATAGAATTTAGTAAGTCAAAAATACGAATATGTTCCTACATGAAAAACTAAAAAAATTAAAATGTAACATTGCAATGGAAATTTTCAACATCTATCACTCTATGCCACCTTGGGGTGTACATGAAATGAATTACAAAAACATAGACCTAGTCCAATTAATATATATTGGCTTAAATCCTCTAAGGTTAAACATATATTAATAATCATTTATTTCAACCACCAATTTGACTAATAGAGCTCCTCGAAGAGGTTAATAGCCAAACCAATCTTGAGTGTGTAATCATTGTTTACAACATCCGATCTATGCCCTATTCAAGCCATCTCAGGATGGTCCCAAATAGAACGTCTCCAAACATATTTTTCACATAGGAGGTCCAACCTAGTATATCAGCAGTTGTAGACACCTACCGAAGGTGTTCTCAAGGCGGAACTAACATCAGGCGCTACCGTGCTTTCACATATGGATTAATAATGAATGTCGTGGGTCTTGTTTGAAACACTCTACTACTCAATATTTTAAAACAATAAGTTTTTATTTGAAATATGCATGATTAACATAGCATGAGTGACATTCTTCTATCCTATATGACATGTCATCAAATATGCAACATACCATTCCATCAATACATATTTATCCATACATGACAAAACATAGTAAAAATAAATGATGAAAAAATTAAATAACCGAGCCACGGTTCTATCTTAGAAAAATAAAAAAACAAGATTACAAAATTTCATATAAAGCACTCTTTAGGTCTTGAATTTTGCTCCATGTTCATGTATCCATCTTTCTGTAGCTCCACCACATATTTTTCATCCCATAAATTTCTTTAAAATTCAAATTTCAAAAATTCAAATTTTAAGCAATTTTAAATCTTATGCATAAACATGAGTAATTTTCAAATTTCAAAAATCACATATGATTATACATAATTTAAAATTTAAATTTAAATCATTGGCAATTCTAAAAATTTCCGTCCTAACCCCCCCAACCTCGAGAGTGAGAAAACACCCCTAAGGGCCACCTTAGGCGACCATGGGTCTAGGCAACCATGGCTCCCACAGCCTGGCTGCATGCTGCCATGGTTGCCAGCAGCCTGGCTGCCAATAGCCATACGGGCTACCAGTAGCCCCTCGAGCTACTACTAGCAGCCCACAGGCTATTAACAACCGGTGGCTGCATGTTGCCTTGGGCTGCCACTGGTAACCTGCAGGTTGCCAGTAGCCCGTGGCTACTGCTGGGCAGCCGTGGACTCCTAAGTTGCCATGGGATTTCACCCATGCCTCCCACCCAGCATCCACAACTCCTTTTTCTCGGTTTTCATGTCAAATTCCAATTTTACTCCTTAGGATGTCCTAATTAAAAATTAGAATTCTCCACACAAAAATAATTTTTAAATCATCAAGGTTAAATTCTAATTATAGGAAAAATAAATTCAAAGTCTTTAATCTTGATCTCCTCCACGAATAATTACATAAAATTTCCTATATGGCTTTCGATATACAAAAAATTCTAAATATGCAAAGAGATACAAATCTATGGGAAAATTACGACAATGATAGACCGCTCCCATGGTTGCATGAAAATTGCTAGATATAATTTTTCTAAAATTCTAAGGAACCATACCCGACAAAATTGAGTGTGGTTATAATAATCACAAAATTTAAATAACTACATGCAATATATCACAAAATCATGAAAACAACATATAAGATCCCTAGAATGCCACTCTCTAAATATTAAATTTATATATATTGGAGACACAATTAATTGTTTAATTTATATATATGGCATATTTAAGGGTTGACTTTGATACCACTTGTTAGAAAAAATGAAAAATATGCACAACAAAATTTTAAAAATTTTTCAAAGATCGTTAGAACTCATGCTGCCATATATAATAAATTATCAACAACCAAATTTACCTTTCAGAGAAAATGCCTTGGGTGTTAGAGTGAATGTCAGAAACTTAGGAGGACAACACCTAAAAGGGCTTTACCCAATTAGCCTTATCTGCTATTCTCCAATTCCTAGACGGTTGGGTGTGTGGGCACCTGTTTCCTTAATCGGTATTCTGCGTGGTTTGTCTCATTTCCACCACTCATTTCTCTTAAGGACTTATTGCTACGGTGATTTGAGCAACAATAAGCCTGTTAACCTGAGAGCTTGTGGTTTATGGTGAATAGGAGTAGGATGACCCCTATTTATAATATTGCATGAGATGACCTTTGAATTTTAAATTAGACTAAAAAAAGATTTTCTCTCATCAATTTTATCCTCCAAAAATGAACTCCACCAAGGGGAAAATCCCCTAAAGAAATTCGGCCACCAAGGGTGAGGAGGACTCAAACTTGAATTTTTTCTCCTCCTCTAACCTCAAAAACCGATTCTCCCCTAGACCAACTCGTTGGTAAAATTCGACCACATCAGGGAGAGGAATACTCAGAATTCAAACAGGATTTAAACTAGATTTTTCCTTCTCCCTTATCCATAAGAAAAGCGAATTCCTCCATTGGCATTATCCATAAGAAATTCGACCATGTGTAGGATTTGTGATTCAAAATTTGATTCAAATTTTAAACTCCACAAATCATTGAATTTTATCCACATGGATAATTTTCCACAACTCCAATTCAAATTCAAATAAAATCATGGTAATTTTATTTGAAATTCTAATAATTGTATAATCTCTTATCCAAAACAAAATTCAAATTCAAATAGGAGAAAATCTTGTCTTCCATCCTTGTCCAAAGTGGACGCCTCCCCTAGATTGTGTAAAGATAAGATTTTGTTCAATTTAAATTCAAATAGGATAATATTTTAAATTTTAAATATTTATTTTAAGACAAGATTTTTAAAATTCAAATTTGAATTTCAAATTCAAATATAATTAATTTAAATTTTATATGTTATCATCCAAAAATGAATATTAATTAAATATTCATCTCATTAATTGAATAATATAAAATTATAATTTTACCCTTTTAGCACACAAAGAAAAATGCCTACACCCTTGTGAAGGGTGATCCGAATTTTTCTCATCACTAAATGCAAAACAACAAGCCATATATAAATACCTTGATCAACTACCATCTCTAAGGAATTATAGGAATTAGCAGAAGTACTAATTGAACATATATAATCAGGCTTCTGTGATTCCATGTAATCATTATTCTATACTAAACAACTTAATCATATGATTACTAATTTCAGGATATTCCACTACACACTTGAAACTGAACTCCTAATTATATTGCAAATTACGCAAGCCTCAGAAAAGAAACCGTCCAATGACCTTGTCATTAATGCAAAAACATATATGATATCCATGATCAACTTAGGTCAAAATCCATTCAACCTTTTGATCACATTATCTCAAAAATCCATTATATACCCGATAAGAGAATGATTATCTACCATATGTGAATAATAAGTCGTTTGTCAAACATACGACCCAAGGCCTTGTCTATTCTCACAATATAGCATAATGCCTTTAAAAGGATAACCTTAACTCTACATAAGAGATTTAATTTTTCATCTGTAAGCAATCCCTTAATCATATGTATATTGTGTACCTAACGAATCGGTCCATTAGCTTTTTACCTCTGAGATGCCCTGGCCTTTGAAACATCAAAGCATACTAGTTACATACATGGAGCTGTTCACTTACTCAGGATTAAGATTGTTGCATAATAAATGTCAAAAATAGATAGATCCACTTATAGCCGACGACACAAATCAATCATATTTTAGTCCTGGTCTAATATGTCATTACCAAGCAACATATATATGTCTCTACTCGGGAGTCAAAACTCTGAATAGTCAAGACAAACTGCCCCCCTAATTGGCTTTAGATAACATAATTGTCTTAACATGAGTTAGTTGCTCACTCTAACCCCATAGACTACGAACTATAGAGACTACTTACTTTACAAAGTTGTCTTCTCGCATACAAAATACCATTGCATGCAACTTTCTAGCAATTCAACACAAGTAGTCAATGAGCCATATTTGTTTACATTCACTTTAACATGTAAATACGTTGAGGACTAATAGCAATGTAATAAATAACCTCTAAATTATTTTATCAATCAATTTAAAATAAACGAAATATATTAAAATATCTTACCTATTTAGGACACACTTAACTGTAACATCCTGAGCCCTTAGTGGCCCGGAGCATCACTAAAAGACTGCTTCTTTAACTTTTACTTTAAAGCTGAAACTTAAACTTACTTACTTAGATGCCCTGATTTTAGGGATTTTTTTTTATGCGTACGTATTTATTATTCACGTACTTATACTATTAAAATGTGGAATCTGAAAACATAGGGGTTTCAATTATAAATACATACTTAAACTAATTGTTTAATTAAATACTATTCTAAATATGCCGTTTAACTGTTATTACTCAAAAATAATAATTAACTGTTACTATTCAAAAATACTTATTTAACCATTATTGTTTAAAAATACTTATAACATAAACTGTGCAGAAAAAATACTCGCGGTGTATCCATAACCTTGCCCTCACATCTACCTCCGCTGTCATCATTGCCCCTTGGTATTTACGCCATAGGACACATACCTACAGCATGAACACACTCCGTGAGCTTTACACCCAGTAAGTACAACATGTTAACCGCAAAACATGTTTAAAACATAGCACATACTTAAAATCATATGAGCATACTAGTCATCAGAGATACCATATAACATATCATATATCATAGCATCATTTATCACATCATAGAATACATCATCACGTATTGAATGCATAACATAGCATACCTTATACTGAATGCATTTTATGGAAACTAGAAGCGTAGAGATCTAATGCATACAATGATCAATGCATGATCCTGTTATGTTCATTTATGCTTCAACATCTTCTTTTTCTTTATCTTGTCTACTTTGGGCCCCTGTGTCAGTACCGAGTGCGTACAGACCAACGGTAACGCCCAAGGTCACTAAATAGGCTGGAGAGCCATCAACGGATGCTCAACTTTCTGCCTTCTCTTACTTCAACTTTGAAAACCCTTTCAACGGAAAGAGCCGGTATGACATGCCTATTAAATTCCATCTAGCTTATCTGTTCTAGCCACATGCTTCTCTAATCTATCCCTAATCCTACGCAGTAGGTATATATGGCCTCTAACTTGTTATTTCATCAACCTACTCGATTGTGAAACTATATGCTCTTATGTATGCTGTGCAGCATCATGTGCATGATACATACTTCAAATACTAGAAAACCATCAGTTTAAATTCATTTTATGCATACTGTAGGTGGAGTTGTACTTACCTGTCATCGGACAGTTTATACTCTCACCTTCATCACAATACGGTACCTCTCTACAATCATAATACATTACACTAACATTCCCTTTTAGGGCACTGTGTTCATTAGTGACTAATAAAAACTTTATTGTTAGCGATACTGATCCTTATCGATACTAATTGCCCTTCTCATTGAGAGTTTGATATATACATATAGATTTATTTCTAATCGTGCTTAATTAATTTGTCTACTTGACAAATTAATTACTGTTTCTCACTATCCTGTTCAAACTCGGTCCTTGACTAGTTAACCGACCAGTCAACTAACTGGATCCCTCGCATATTGACTGTTTAGCCTATCGGGTTACCTTTACCGATTTAACCACCCCAAATTTTATACTTAGCTCACACCCTTCCCTCAGGTGGTACTATTCCGACATAGGGGTCATTTTCATATATTTCAAGATTTCTAATTAGGCGGTTCACTAATCCTCAAAACATCCGTCCTTCTTTCCCGGACCTAGGTCATCGAGGGGGGCTCAAGTTTCCATTCTGATAATATTTTTACCCCTCCTTTCCTAAAATACCCCTTTTGTGCTGTTTTAGAAATTTCGACAGCATTTCTGCTTAATTTTTGGGTTCCCGACGTTTAGGAAATGCCTCAAGACCATCTAACCCAATCTAATCTACCATGTACTATACCAGAGGCCTAATTTTTATTTAAAAGCTCAGCTTCTTATGTAAAAATATTCACATTTTCTTTTTCAATATTTTCATCCATTTTTCTTACAATTCTCCAAGTCAGTAGTCCATAATTAATACATAATAATTCCAATAATAATATGAGGAATAAAGGAATCAAAATTACTACCAAATCGTTCCCATCGGCGGTCGAACGAACCGTTCAATCTCGACCGCACAATCTTTGAACCGTCGTTCTTTACTTTTGAAATTTTGGTTTGCAAATCCGATGCTGCAAATGTGTCAGGAACATCAAAAATAGGCCAACAGGCCATTCTTCAATTTTTGGTCAGCAGGTCGCCGTTGATCGATGTTGACCGGTGTTGAACGACCGTTGATCGACGTTGACCACGGCGGCGATGGAAGACGCGGCCAACATCTTGAAGAGCTCGACGAGAGGGACCCATTGGTGGTGTCAATTTCACCAATCGAGACTCCTATCGCTAGAAATCGAGCTTCAAAGATCGATGATGGCAGCGGTGGTTAGATCTCCATTTTTCGGCATTGTTACCCAAAATTGATTTAGGGCTTTTGATCTACGTGTTGTTCTGAGTATTTTGATACCCACCTTGCAACTCAACTCCACCGGAATAGTCGGATTCCACGGCGGCGATGGCGACGGTGACGAGCGTGTTTGGGCAGCGCGATCCTGCGGCTATTGATGTGAAATGAGGCCTGGGTCTTGTTCTACTCTTCACCACGAATGCATTGGGACCAGAATCGTGGCATTTGGACGTCGGACGGGGAAGATACGGCAGTTTGAAAATTCTGCCACCAACGGTCTTCGAGCGTTGCATGCGCCTTCCTCCGGTGTCGGTTCCGTCGACTCGGCACACCGTTGGAATCAGCTCGTCGAGAGCTTTCCAATGGTACTGGCTGTGTCAAAAATTGAGTTCGGATTTGATCGGTGATTACTATTCATCTACGGGTGGTGTGTGAAGAAAAAGATAGGAAAAAAAAATAATGGGGGGCCTTTTTACAAAATCCAAAAATTTCGACCCCTTTGTACTAATTTTTTGAAAAATTTGAACAAAGGCTATCCTGGCTTATTTGGGCGTGTTGAACCCTAATATATCAGTTTTATCTCCATCCGAGGTCATCTCGACCAGTTTTCCGATACTGCATGGTTCCCGATCAAAAATTACTTTTTGTGCTCAATTGACCAATTTGAGCGTGCTGATTCCAAATATATCAGTTTTATTTCAAGAAAAGGTCATCTTAACCAATTTCTTGATACTGTGGTTAGGCCTACACTGTGTTGATACTATGCATGCATAACGAGACGTTTTCATACGAAATTTCGAACACAGTCTCTTCTGACTAATTCGGACGTGCTGATTTCAAATTTATCAGTTTTACGTCCATCTGAGGTCATCTAGACCAGTTTTCAAGATCTGTGTGACCCCACCTCCAAAAATGTGTCAGGTGCCCGATTGACTAATTTGGGTGTCCTAAGTCTAAATATATCAGTTTCGGGGGGAGAAAAGGTCGTCTTGACCATTTTCTCGATACTGCGTGCCTCTCAACAAATTTTAGATTTTGTGCTCAATTGACCAGATTAAGCCTACTGACTATTAATATATCAATTGTATGCCAGATTAAGGCCGTCTTGGCCACTAACTTGATACTGCGTATCTCACTATTCACTATTCATCATTCACTATTCACTATTCACTATCTGACCGACTAATCTGAACTTTCTGACTTTGATTTTGTCAGTCTATGGGCGAGAAGAGGTCATCAAACCACTTTTCTCGATACTGTATATCTATTAGGGCAATTATCGCTAATATGCTCAGATGACCAATTTTAGCATACTGATGACTAGCTCATTAGTTCTGTGTCAAGAAATGGTCGTTTGGACCAATTTCTTGATACGCGTGTCTCACATGCACACTCACATAATAGGGTGGACCGATTTCACTGTCGGTTGCCCCTATCACTGCATAAATAGTAATTAAACGTTACTGCACCCATTTAATTCCTTCAACTGGAAAGTATATTGTATTTATTAACTTAATTACTCATTACATAGTAATTAAATTTCATACTTTATGAGAGTCATTACTGCGGCTCTCTACTCATTACACAGCCTTCTACATGTGATCTTACACCGGCGTGTACAAGGCAACACGGGCGTGTACATTTCGGACACTACTCAACACAGCTATCTCTTCGAAACACATTCATTTATCAGAGCAGTACACGGCCGTGTACCTGACCTTGTTACACTACACAGCCATGTACACTCACACAGCTACTCACAGATACACAGTTTGAATGGTACACAGCTGTGTACCTGACCATGTTACTTAATTTGCACTAAGAGCATTAAATTATTTCCATTTTATTCCTTAGTGACTTATTACATGGTAAGTAGGTGCCATGAAAATGGCGGTCATTTCAACCTACCCCTTTACAAATTTTCGTCCTCAAAAATTAGAATAATTCCGGGAGGTCTCTTCTTATGTTTTCTTCCCGTTCTCATGTGGCTTCCTCAACGCTATGATTCCGCCACAACACTTTTACTAGCAGTATACTTCATTCCTAAGAACTTTCTCTTCTCTGACTAGGATCTGCATGGGTTTCTCCTCGTACGTCGGATTAGCATGTACTATAACGGGTTCTTGACTCAAATCACAGGAGTTGTCTGGCATGTACTTCTTCAGCATCGAGACGTTAAAGAAGTTGTGCACTATAGCTATCTCGGGAGGAAACGCTAGTATATAAGCCACCTTCCCGACTTTCTCTATTATCTCGAGGGTCCTATGTACCTAGGACTGAGCTTTCCTTTCCTTTCAAAGCGCATCACCCCTTTCATGGGTGCCACCTTGATAAAGACCAAGTCTCCTACTTGAAACTCGAGTAGTCTACGACGCTTATCGTCAAAATTCTTCTATCGACTGTGTGCTGTATTTAACATTTCTCATATCAGTTTCACGTCTGCCGTGGTATCTTTGATGATGTCCAAGCTAACTAGTCGTTCCTTTCCGGTCTCGTACCAATGAGCCGAAGATCTGCATTTGTTTCCATAAGGTGCCTCGTACAATGCCATTCCTATCGAGGAATGGTAGTTGTTGTTGTACGAGAACTCGCTCAAGGGTAGATTCTGATCCCAATTTCCTTTGAAGTCTAGGACACAGGTCTCAACAGGTCCTCTAACATCTGTATGGTCCTTCCAGACTGATTGTCAGTTTAAGGATGGGATGTTATGCTGAACTCTAACTTGGACCCTAATGGGTCTGAAGGTGAAGTGTTCGCTACGATCTGAGACGATCGACTCTGGCACTCCATGCAGTTTTACGAATTGAGCCGCATAGATTTTTGCTAGTCGTTCCACCGAGTAGCTAACTTTTATCGCAAGAAATCTGGCTGATTTCGTCAATCTAACTACGATTACCCAGATTGCATTGTTGCCATTGGAGGTCCTTGGTAGTCTGGCCACGAAGTCCATTGTGATCTGGTCCCATTTTCACTCAGGTAGCTAAATTTTCTGTAATTCTCCTATTAGGTGCCTGTGTTCTGCCTTAACCTTCTAGCACGTAAGGTATCTGGCGATGAATTCAGCAACATCGCTTTTCATATTAGGCCACCAAAAACTCTCCTTCGGGTTCTTATACATCTTATTCGCCACTGGATGTACGAAATATGGCGTCTCGTGAGCTTCCGAAAGGATTCACTTCTTAAGTTCTTCTTCTTTCGGAATACACCCTCTATCTTTGTATTAGACTATGTCGTCCTTAGCGACTCTGAACTCTAAACTTTGGTCCTCTGTAGCCTCCTTTTTAAGCTTGTTCAGGGACAAATCGAGGCCTTGACTGATCTTGATCCCTTCTAGGAGTGTCAATTAGAGGGTCATGTCAGACGACCTCCTTGTCAAAATCCTGATCTCGCTGCTGCATAGCTCCCCTTGTAGCACTCTTGATAAGGCACTGATAGCCATAAGCATAGTAAAATGCTTCTGACTCTGCGCATTGACCACTTTATGAGCTTTTCCCAAATGATATAGGATTTTGTAGTCATAATCCTTTACCAACTATAACCATTTATGCTGCCTCATGTTAAGCTCTTTTTGCATAAAGATACACTTAGGGCTCTGGTGGTTAGTGTAAATCTCATACTTGACTCTGTACAGGTAGTGCCTCCATGCTTTTAACGCAAAAACTACCGTTGCTAACTCCAGATCACGTGTTGGGTAGCTCTTCTCAGGGTCTTTTAGTTGTCATGAAGTATACACGACTACTCTACCAATCTACATCAACACGCTCCCAACATGGTTTTAGATGCATCACTATAAACCATAAAGTTTCCTTGACCAACATATGGAATGGTCAGTATTGGAGCACTTGTGAGTCTTCATTTCAGCTCTTGAAAGCTTTCCTCACACTTGTCGGTTCACTTATACCTCTTTCCCTTCCTATGAGCACTGTGAATAGTGCGGCTAACTTTGAGAAGCCTTCGACTAAGTGTAGGTAACATCCTGTTAGTTTAAAGAAACTATGAATTTCTGTTACGTTCCTCAGAGCTGGCCATGCACTAATTGTGTCTATTTTAGTTGGGTCCATAGATACTCCTTCCTTGGGGTCTACGTGACCTAGGAAATGGACCTTCTCTAGTCAAAACTCGTACTTGGAGAACTTGGCGTATAGCTAATAGTCCTGTTACATGCGCAAAATGATCCTTAAGTGCTCTTCGTGCTCTTCCTTTGTCATAAAGTATATAAGTATGTCATCGATGAACGCAATGACAAACTTATCCAAAAAGTCCTTGTACATATGGTTCATCATGTCCATGAAAGCTACTGGTGCGTTTGTCAATCTGAACGATATGACCAGAGACTTGTAATGTTCGTATTGTGTTCGAAAGGCTGATTCTGGTCATATCATTTGTCATCCCTGATTTGCAGTTGATGGTACCATGAACATATATTGATCATCAAGAACACTGCAGCATCTCGGAGCTGATCAAATAAATCATCAACCCGCGGTAACAGATTCTTATTCTTAATCATCATCCTGTTGAACTTTCTGTAGTCGATACACCTTCTCAGTGTTCCGTCTTTCTTCTTCACGAATGATACAGGTGCTTCCCACGGTGAACAACTCTGTCGAATGAATCCTTTGTCTATTTAGTCCTTTAGCTGGGCTTGGAGCTCCTTTAGCTCTGTAGGGCCCATTCTGTATGGGGCCTTAGAGATGAAGCTGATTCTGGTAGACGTTCAGTCTCAAATGAGATCTCGCACTTTGGTGGAAGTCTTGGAAGATCTTCTGGAAATACCTCTATGAATTCCTTGACTATCAGCACGTTCTTGGGTCATATCTCTATTCCTATCTAGCTTTCTAGGGAAATCTGACAATGCAATGAATGGTGACTCCAGAATCAAATAGAACTAATATATCAAAGTTGGCGACAAAAAGCTGGCCTGTCTCCACTGCAGAAGTGCCAGCTTTAGCATCACTCCTCGTGTAAGCATAGATTCTTCTTTAGTTGTTTAGAGCTTTCAGTCTACCTTGTGTGATCGAAAGGCCTTCGATCCTAATCTGGGCTGCGTGAAGTTGATTATTCCCAGTGCAGGGTTGATTCTGTCAATTCTGTGGGTTGGAGTAGTAGTTTTTTTTTGTTGGAATACCTGCTATTCTAATTGGTTTCCGCATTTTGCCCTCTGTGTTATGACTTGGGGTTCTGTTTCCTCTGAGCATGCTTAGCCTACATTTTCTCCTCCTTTCATGCCTTAAAATTCTGAGCCTTTCACTCTTTATCCTGAGCCAACAAATACTCGGCTTGGATAACCCTACTAACTCATTCTGCTACTGTCACTGGTCCGTGGCTTCCGCTACAGACCTGAACTGTGATGTCTTTCTGAACATCTTCAGCATTTGTCTGGCTCTCTCCTTTTCAGTCAATACCAAATCTGAGCAAAATTTAAACCAGCTACTCTAACTTCCTAACTGCCTGCATGATAGTCATTCTACCTTGGCATAGGTTGTTGAACTCGTCTTGCTGCGCTGTTAGTGCTTCCTCGTTGAAGTACATTTCTTTGAATTCCTCAATGAAGTCTGTCTAGCTCATCTTTCTAATGTTCCTCCTAATGGTTACCATCTTCCACCACTGACGCGCCTCATTGCGTAAGGTAAAGGATGCGCACATCACTTTCTCTCTATTTATTTGCCTTATAAAATCCAAGATTACTTGGATATCCGTTAGCCAGTCATCGGCCTCTATAGGGTTGTTGATTCCTCTGAATTCTAACGCTTTCATGTGTTGGAATCTCTCATACAAGTCGCCTTCCCTTGGGGTTGGTGTAAAAACAATTGCTGCTGTGAGAACAGCCATTACTAAGGACACTAATGCCACCTGGTGGAGGGGTTGCTTGTTCCCTCAGAGTTTCTGGGGCTGTTGGAGCCTCCTAGGCTGGCACCTCTGCTATCTGTGGTGCCTGGCCCAGCCGTTTCCTAAACTAGTTCAGTTCCCATTGCTGGTTCTCTATCATCTCTCGCATAACGACGAGCTATGCCAACAATTCATACTCTCGGGATGCTGGGTTTGACTAAGCTTTCGTTCTTACCATGTTTTCCTATGTAACCCTATCGTATAGCGGGAAGGGAAATTATGAGTCTTTTATTTCCATACTTATAAATCATCACATCTCATTTTCTTACTCGACTATCATGAATATACATATACATATTATATCTTTTTCTTTCTTATACTGTGTTGTTCAATGTAATTTGCCACATAGTATTGAAACATCACCTAAGTACCAGGACTCATCCCGCACCTTCTGTCACACTACTATCATGTGTGAAAAAATCATATCTAGGCTCTTGGGAAAAACTGTACTGCTTTTTGTAATATTTTCATAAAATATATTCGAGACTCTAGTTTGGTGGGAGTGACACACACTTCCCCATATATAATCCCAACAGGGTACCTTAAGCTAAGTTTGATGGGAAAAGCTACTGCTTCCCTTTATACATTTATATAATCAAATTTCCCGTGGAAAGGGTCACTGCTACTGTAAGGACAATCCTTATTCAGTATTAGACATTTCCTCATCATCACTATCACTGAGAGGGAACTCCTTTGAGTTCTCCTGTTCGTCTCTCTAGACGGAACTAGCTTCGTCATCACTCGCTATGATGACTTGGGGTTCATACATCTCCATCCATTTGTCATTACTAAAGTAGTTAGGGACCTCCTCTCCTTCATCGTCGGGATGGGCGTCGAAAAGAGCCTCGTTATCGTCCTCTTCCATGGGGTGTTCGGGGTTCTCCTTCGGTTCTCTATTGCCCTTGTGTGCTTCTGGCTGGTGTTCGGCCATGAAGTCTTCGTCGGTTGATTAGGGTGCTGAATCTACCAGGTCACTCTCTATAATGGCGGCTGTTGCAATGCCTTAGGCTTGTGTCAAGTTCCTGGGGTTGAGCACTTTTCTCTCGACGTCCACTATCTCCTGGATAAGGTTTGCTACTTTTTCTGCTTGATCACTCTTCTAATTCTGTTTGGTAAGGTCTCTTTCTCTCTTTTGGTCTTCTCTTGCTTTAATTTACTTTTACTTCGGCCTTGGTTTCGTCTTAAGCCTTCCTCAACATGTATTGTAGAAGTCCATATCAGTTTCTCATAGCACACAGCATACATTAGAACTGTGTCACTAGACATCAGCTACAGTCTTTCAGTCTAATGAACAGATTCTCATATATCCATAACTCTAGGGAACTTAGGCGGTTTCACTCCCTGCTTGCCCATAAAGAAAAACTGGGGCTGACGCTGGACTCCTCTCAAAGATTTGCTCGATCGTGGTAATGCGAAACTCGACCCAGTTAAGAGCTCATCCTGGTCACAAGAATTCCTGATACACACGAGAGTATCTTCCTGAGAGATATCAACAACCAATAGGACTCAATCATCCTGATCAATGTCGTACAATCGGAGAATCATTCTGATAGCATGAAACCAGTCCTGACATTCTCATGGAGTGTAGAAGTACTGTTTACCACTCCAAACCTAGTGGATAACTAGGCCTGAAAATCGGTATAACTCTGGCAGCAATCCATCTTCTTACTCTGAGCAATTCTTTAGCACTGTATGGTCGTGATTTTGTGTATAGTGATCTCAGCATCTCTTTATCTTATCCTTATCGTCATAGGTCCCATCTTCTCATTACTATAAAATGTTATCTTCAATAGATACACATTTACTAACTAAAAATAAAACTAACTTACTTGGACAGACGAGGCAGGCATGCGGCGATGTGAGGTAGGGTGGCAAGATATCGCTCTAATGCCAACTGTGACGTCCCGAGCCCTTAGTGGCACGGAGCGTCACTAAAAGACTGCTTCTTTAACTTTTACTTAAAACTGATACTTAAACTTACTTAGATGCCCCGATTTTAGGGATTTTTTTTTTTTTACGCGTATGTATTTACTATTCATTTACATATACTATTAAAATGCAGAATCTGAAAACATAGGAGTTTCAATTATACATACATACTTACACTGACTGTTTAATTAAATACTATTCTAAATATGTTGTTTAACTGTTACTACTCAAAAATACTAATTAACTGTTACTATTCAAAAATACTTATTTAACCATTATTGTTCAAAAATACTTATTACATAAACTGTGCGGAAGAATACTCGCAGTGTATCCATAACCTCGCCCTCACATCCGCCTCTGCTACCATCATTGCCCGTTGGTGTTTATGCCATAGGACGCTTACCTACAGTATGAACACACTCCTTGAGCTTTACGCCCAGTAAGTATAACATGTTAACTGTAAAATATGTTTAAAACATAGCACATACTTAAAATCATATGAGCATACCAGTCATCAGAGATACCATATAACATATCATATTTCATAGTATCATTTATCACATCATAGAATATATCATCACGTATTGAATGCATAACATAGCATACCTTATACTGAATGTATTTTATGGAAACTAGAAGCATAGAGATCCAATGCATACAATGATCAATGCATGATCCGGTTATGTTCATTTATGCTTCAACATCTTCTTTTTCTTTATCTTGTCTACTTTAGGCCCCTATGTCAGTACCGAGTGTGCGTAGACCAACAGTAACGCTCGAGGTCACTAAATAGGCCGGAGAGCCATCAATGGGTACTCAACTTTCTGCCTTCTCTTACTTTAACTTTGAAAACCTTTTCAACGGAAAGAGCCGGTATGACACGCCTATTAAATTCCATCTTGCTTATATGTTCTAGCCATATGCTTCTCTAAGCTGTCCCTAATCCTACGCGGTAGGGATATATGGCCTCTAACTTGTTTTTTTATCAATCTACTCGATTGTGAAACTATATGCTCTTATGTATGCTGTGCAGCATCGTGTGCATGATATATACTTAAAATATTGGAAAACCATCATTTTAAATTCATTTTATTCATGTTGTAGGCAGAGGTATACTTACCTATCATCGGACAGTTTATACTCTTGCCTTCTTCATAATACGGTACCTCCCTGTAATCATAATACATTACATTAGCATTCCCTTTTAGGGCATTGTGGTCATTAGTGACTAATAAAAACTTTATCGTCAGCGATACCGATCCTTATCGGTACTAATTGCCCATTTTATTGAGAGTTTGATATATATATATATGCAGATTATTTCTAATCGTGCTTAATTAATTTTTCTACTTGACAAATTAATCACTGTCTCTCACTACTCTGTTCAAACTCAGTCCTTGACTGGTTAACTGACCAGTCAACTAACCGGATACCTCGTGTATTGACTGTTTAGCCAATCGGGTTACCTTTACCGATTTAACCATCCTAAATTTTATACTTAGCTCACACCCATCCCTCGGGTGATACTATTCTGACATAGGGGTCATTTTCTTACATTCCGAGATTTCTAATTGGGCGGTTCACTAATCCTCAAAACGTCCGTCCTTCTTTCCTGGACCTAGGTCATCGAGAGGGGCTCGGGTTTCTTTCCCGATCATATTTTTACCCTTCGTTTCCTAAAATACCCCTTTTGTGCCGTTTTAGAAATTTCGGCAGCATTTCCACTTAATTTTTGGGTTCCCGGCGCTTAGGAAATGCCTCAAAACCATCTAACCCAATCTAATCTACCACGTACTATACTAGAGGCCTAATTTTTATGTAAAAGCTTAGCTTCTTATGTAAAAATATTCACATTTTCTTTTTCAACATTTTCATCCATTTTTCTTCCAATTCCTCAAGTCAGTAGTCTATAATTAATACATAATGATTCCAATAATAATATGAGGAATAAAGGAATCAAAATTACTATCAAATCGTTCCCATCGATGGCCGAACGAACCGTTCGGTCTCGACCGCACAATCTTTGAACCATCATTCTTCACTTTTGAAATTCTAGTTTGCAAATCCGATGCCGCAGATGTGTCCGGAACATCAAAAATAGGCCACGGGCCATTTTTCAATTTTTGGTCACCGGGTTGACGTTGACCGCCGTTGACCGGTGTTTACCGATCATTGACTGGCGTTGACCACAGCGGCGATGGAAGACATGGCCACCATCTTGAAGAGCTCAATGAGAAGAACCTATTGGTGTTGTGAATTTCACCAATCGAGACTCCTATTACCGGAAATCGGGCTTCGAAGATCGGGGATGGCAGCGGTGGTTGGATCTCCATTTTCTGGCGTTATTGCCCAAAATTGATTTGGGGCTTTTGATCTACGTGTTGTTTTGAGCATTTTGATACCCACCTTGCAACTCAACTCTACCGGACTAGTCGGATTCCAAGACGGTGATGGCGATGGCGAAGGCGATGGCGACTGGCAAGTTTGGGCGGTGCGATCTTGCGACTGTTGACGTGAAAAGAGGTCTGGGTTTTGTTCTACTCTTCACCACGAATCCATTGGGACCAGAATTGTGGCATTTGGACGTCGGATGGTGAAGATACGGCAGTTTGAAAATTCTGCCACCGGCGGTCTTCAAGCAGCGCGTGCGCCTTCCTCTGATGTCGATTCCGTAGACTCAGAACACCGTTGGAATCAACTCGTCGAGAGCTTGGTAATAGTACCAGTAGTGTCAAAAACAGAGGTCGGATTTGATCGGTGGTTGCTATTCATCTACGGGTGGTGTGGGGAGAAAAAGATAGGAAAAAAAATAATGGAGGGCCTTTTTACAAAAATCCAAAAATTTCAACCCCTTTATACTAATTTTTTGAAAAATTTTAACATAGGCTATCCTGACTAATTTGGGTGTGCTGAACTCAAATATATTAGTTTTATCTCCATCCGACGTCATCTCGACCAGTTTTCTGATATTGCATGGTTCCCAATCAAAAATTACTTTTTATGCTCAATTAACTAATTTGAGCTTGCTGATTGCAAATATATCAGTTTTATTTCAAGAAAAGGTCATCTTGACCAATTTCTTGATACCATGGTTAGGCCTACACTGTGTTGACATTGCGCACGTATAACGAAGTATTTTCGTACGAAATTTCAAACAGTCTTTCCTGACTAATTCGGACGTGCTGATTTCAAATTTATCAGTTTTACGTCCATCTGAGGTCGTCTGGACCAGTTTTCGAGATCTGTATGACCCCATCTCCAAAAATATGTCAAGTGCTTGATTGACTAATTTGGGTATCCTGACTCTAAATATATCAGTTTCGGGGAGAGAAAAGGTCGTCTTGACCCTCTTCCTCATACTGCGTGCCTCTCAACAAATTTTACATTTTGTGCTCAATTGACCAGATTGAGCTTGCTGACTATTAATATATCAATTTTATGCCGGATTAAGGCCGTCTTGGCTACTAACCTGACACTGCGTATGTCACTATTCACTAGTTAGTATTCACTATTCATCATTTATTATTCACTATTCACTATCTGACTGACTAATCTGAGCGTTCTGACTTTGATTTTGTAAGTCTATGAGCGAGAAGAGGTCATCTAGACTAGTTTTCTTGATACTGTATATCTATTAGGGTAATTATCACTGCTGTGCTCAGATGACCAGTCTGAGCGTACTGATGACTAGCTCATCAATTCTGTGTCAAGAAATAGTCGTCTGGACCAATTTCTTGATACTGCATGTCTTACACGCACACTCACATAATAGGGTGGACCGATTTCACTGTCGGTTACCCTTGTTATTGCATGAATAGTAATTAAATATTACTGTACCCGTTTAATTCCTTCAGCTGGACACTATACTGTATTTATTAATTTAATTACTCATTACATAGTAATTAAATTTCATAATTTATGAGAGTCATTACAGCGGCTCTCTGCTCATTACACAGCCTTCTACATGGGATCTTACACGGGCGTGTGCAAGGCAACACGGGCGCGTACATTTTGGACACGGGCGTGTACTAGTTGAGACTACTCAACCCGGCTATGTCTTCAAAACACATTAATTTATCCAAGCGGTACACGGCCTCTTACACGGCCGTGTACCTGACCGTGTTATACTACAAGGCCATGTACACTCAGACAGCTACTCATAGATACACAGTCTGAATGGTACACGGCTACTTACACAGCTGTGCACCTGACCGTGTTACTTAATTTGCACTAAGAGGCATTAAATTATTTCCATTTTATTCCTTAGTGACTTATTACATGGTAAGTAGGTGCCATGAAAATGGCGGTCATTAAACTTAACAAAGGAATTATGTAGAGCTAATAGAAGGATCAATTAGACATATCTAATGTGGGCTATAATAATCCATGCAACTATTATTCTATACCAAATAAACTCATTACAATTATTAGTTTCGGAGTCACACCACTATAAACCTGAAACTGCACTCCTAATTTATACCGTATTACGTAAGCTAATGATAAGTTATTGTCCAATGACCTTGTCATATTTGTAAAACTCTCATATGATATCCATGATCAGCCTATGGTCAAAGTTCGTTCGACCTACTAATCAAGTTATCTTAAAGATTCATTGTACTCCTGAACAAGAAAATGATTATTAACCATATATGAATAAGAAGTCATCTGCCCAGCAGACAACCCAAGGTTTTATCTATTTTCACATCCAGTATGATACTGTTAAGAGGATAACCTTTACTCCTCATTAGAGTTATGATTCTAATATTTGTAAACAAACAAACTGGTCTATAAGCTTACCACCTCTGAGATGTTTTAGCCATTGGAGCATTAAAGTACACAAGGTATACACATGAAGTGATTCATCTACTCAGGATTAAGGTTACTGCATAATGAACGTCAAAAGTGACATGATCCACTTAAGCGAACTATGCAGATCAATTATACTTTGGTCTTGGTCCAATACATCACCACCAAACAATATATCTATGTCTCTACTTGGGAGTCAAAACTCCAGACAGTCAAGACAAACTATCCCCCTAATCAGCTTTAGACAATATAATAATATTAACATGAGTTAGATGCTCAATCTAACTCCATAGACTACAGACCATAGTTTAGGCTGCATACTTTAGAACCTTATCTTCTTACATACCAAAGTCCATTATATGCAATATTCTAACTGTAGGAAAAAATTGATAAAAACCATCAGAGCGGCACAGTGGAACAATAAAATTTTTTTTCAAGAACGTTAAATATCTTATGATGACATATACAATAAACTAACAATAATAAAACTCATACCTCAAGAGAACACCAAACTGCAGGAGGAAAATGATCGGAGGGCTTCAACTAACTAGCCTTCTCTACTATTCTCCAATTCCCAGATGGCAGAGTGTGTGGGCACTTAGTTCATCGACCAGTATGCTAGCACTGCTAGTCTCTTTCCGACTACCTAGATCTCTAAAGAACTTATTGTCACGGTGAGCTATGTAATAATAAGCCTGCTCACCTGAGAGTTTGTGGTCTAAGAGAACTGAAGTGGCAGGATCCCTATTTACAGATTGTCATGAGGTGATCCCTTGAACTCGAATTGGATTAAGAGAATATTTTCTCCCTTATCCACTCACAAAATCTGAAATTTACATAGGCCAAAATCAAGGGTAGATTTGGCCACTTTAGGGATCTTGCAATCCAAATTCAAACAGGATTTTAACTTGAATATTATCTCCTCATTTATCCACAATAACCGAATTTCCCTAGTGCCAAAAACATGACTAGATTCAACCATTAAAGTGTGAGGAGAATCAAAATCCAAATAGGATTTTCTAACTTGAATTTTATCTCACACTTATCCATAAAAAACCGAAAATCTCCCTTGGATTTATCCAATAATTTTCATCCACTTTAGAGAGGGAGAGAATCCAAATTCAACTAGGATTTTCTTGGTTGAATTTCCCTTGAACCTTATCCACAAAAACTGAAAATATCTAGGAGGATTTTCCTCAACAAATTTCGGCCAATTTTGCTAGAATTAGGATTCAAAATTCACGTAGGATTTAAACAAGATTTTCCTCTCCATTATCCATATCAAATTCGAATTCTAACCATGTGGATTATCTACAAAAAAATTCGAATCCTACTTGGACTGTGATTCAAAATTTGAATTCAAATTTCAAAGTTTAAAATTTAAAATTCAAACCTCAAATTCAAATTTCAAATTTAAATTTTGAATTCAAATTTCAAATTTGTGTTTCAAATTTAAATTTCAAATTCAAATTTCAAATTTCAAATTCAAAATTTAAATTTCAAATTTCAAACTCTACAAAAAGTTGTATTTCAAATTTGTTCTCATGGATAATTATCTACAACACCAATTTAATCTCAAATAAAATCATGGAAACTTTGTTTGAAGTTCGAATAATTGTGTACTCTATTATCCAAAACAAAATCTGAATTCAACCGGAGAAAATCTTATCCACCATCCTTATCCAACATTAACACCATCCATGCATAATCAACTAGCCAATAAGCATACACTAATCAATTTGCCAACCGTTAAGGAATTCTGTAGAGCTAGTAGATAGACCAATTGGATACATATAACCGAGCTCCTATGAATCCATATGATCATTATTCTGTACTGAACAACTCAATCATATGATCACTAATTTTAGACTCACACCACTATAAACCTGAAACTGAACTCCCAATTATATACTATATTACGAAAGCCTATGACAAGCTAATGTCCAATGACCTTGTCATATATGCAAAACCCTCATATGATATCCATGATCAGCCTTAGGTCAAAGTCCGTTCAATCCTACTGATCAGGCTATCTTAAAGTTCCATTATACTACCAAATAAGAAAATGATTATTCACCATATGTAAATAAGAAGTCATCTGCCCAGCAGACGACCCAAGGCCTTGTCCATTTTCATATCCAGTATAATGCCTTTAAGAGGATACTTTTAACTCCTTAGAGCTATGATTTTGATATCTGTAAACAAACCCTTCATCGTATACAAGTCATACACCCAGCGAACCGGTCTATAAGCTTACTACCTCTAAGACGCTTTAGCCATTGGAACATCAATGTACATAAGTCATATACATGAAGTAGTTCATTTACTCAGGATTAAGGTTATTGCATAATGAACGTCAAAAGCAGATTGATCCACTCATAGCGGACTACGTAGTTTAATCACGCTTTAGTCTCGGTCTAATATGTCACCACTAAGCAACATATCTATGTCTCTACTTGGGAATCTATGCTCCAAACAGTTAAGATAAATCGTCCTCACCATGGCTTTAGACAATATAATAGTCTTAACATGAGTTAAATGCTTGGTCTAACCCCATAGACTATAGACCTTAGTTTAGACTGCTTACTTTAGAACATTGTCTTCTTGCATACAAAAGTCCATTGCATGCAACGTTCTAACAGTTTAAACACAAGCAATCAGTGAGCCATATTTGCTTACATTTACTTTAACATGTAAATAGAATAAGGACAAACAGCAATATAATGAATAACCTCTATATTATCATTTTATTATCCAGTTCAAAATAAATACATCTAAATGTCTCTCATGCTTAGGGAATTTCCTAACACTAACAGTTTAACACAAGCAGTTAGTGAGCTATATTTGCTTATATTTACTTTAATATATAAATAAGATGAAGATGTATAGCAATGTAATGAATAACCTTTAATATAATTTTATTATCCAGTTCAAAACAAAAGAAATACATATAAAATGTCTTTCCTACTTCAGGTATTCCTAACAAAAAGGGAGGTACATTGGTACATGTCTGGGCCCCTTTTCCCATTTTCTTCTTTTTCTTTTTTTCTAACGTCTCTAATTAGAGTCGGCTATGATCTAATCAATGAGGCTCTACTAGAGAAATACATGCCACATTCCATCCTTTCCACGAAAGTAATGCTTAACCCTTTGTCTGTTGATGCAAAAAGTTCTTCTCTCATTAACTTCAAGCTCAACGGTGCCAAATGAGAACACTTGTTTGATCTTAAAAGGACCAAACCATCTTAACTTTAACTTTCTAGGAAAAAGCCTTAGATGAGAGTTGAATAAAAGCATTTGCTACCTTTGTTTGAAATCACGCCGAAGAATTTGCTTGCCATGCCAATTTTTGGTCTACTCTTTATGCAAACCGGATCTTTCTTATGCTTCATGCTAGAACTCTTCTAATTCATTATGTTAGAGTAAGTGTTGTTCACCAGTGACCTTTAAGTCAAAAGTCAACTTCTAGATAGCCCAAAATGTCTGATTGTCCAATTCCATTAGAAAATGACAAGCCTTTCCAAATACTAAATGGTATAGAGACATGTCGATTGGTGTCTTGAATGCCATCCTATAAGCCCATAAAGAATCATCTAACTGCAATGACCAATCCTTGCGGTTGGTGCTAACTGTCTTCTCCAATATTTGGTTGACTTCTCAGTTTAACACCTCTACTTAACCATTTGTTTGTGGATGATAGACAAGTGCTACTTTGTGCCGAACTCCATACTTGGTGAAAAGATTGTTAAAGATCTTGTTACAAAAGTGAGTCTACTCATCACCAATTATGGCTCAAGGAGTACTGAACCTCGTAACCAAACCTGGCAAAGATGTTTTTGTATAAGAATTTCAACACCACCTGAACATCATTAGTTGGAGTAGCTACAGCCATTTAGAAAAATAATCAACATCTAAAAGAATGTAATTTTGGCCAAATGAGGGAGGAAATGGTCCCATGAAGTCGATCCACCAAACATCAAAAGTCTCTATCTCTATAATATTGGTTAAGGGTAACTCATTCTGCCTTGAAATATTACCTATTCTTTGACATCGATCACAAGTCCTTACAAAAGCATAACCGTTCCTAAAAAGAGTAGGCCAATAAAATCTCAATTGCAAGAATTTCATGGTGGTTCGAGTTGCATCAAAATGTCTTCCATATAGAGATGAATGGCAATGGTGGAAAATGTCATGAACCTCTTATTCAGAATACATATCTGAATGACTTGATTAGAGCATCTTCTAAACAAAATTAGGTCATCCCAAAGATAACTTATTACATCATGGAGGAACCTCTTTTTTTGTTAATGAGACAAATCCATAGGAAAAACTTTGCAAGCAAGGTAGTTCACATAGTCAACATGCTAAGGAAGCTTTAGGTAGACTTCAAATAGTTGCTCATCCAAGAACACTTCTTGAATAATATGGCTTTCATCCACCTTAATTTGTCCAAGTCTCAAAAGGTGATCCGCCACAACATTTTCACACCCTTTCTTATCCCGAATCTCCATTTCAAACTCATGAAGTAAGAGAATCCATTAGATCAAGTGTAGTTTGGCATCTTTCTTAGCAAACAACTAGCGAATTGTTGCATGATCAATGTAAACTACCACTTTAGATCCAATAATGTAAGAGTGCAATTTGTTGCAAGCAAACATCACCACAAGCATCTCTATTTTAGTAGTGGTGTAGTTTGTTGAGCCTTATTAAGGGTCTGATTTGCATAGTACATGGCTCTAAAAATGTAATGACCCCCACATTCACGAAAACTACTTACCGTGTAATAAGTAATTAAGAAATGAATTGAGAGTATTTTGAAGCTTTTTGGTGCACATTTGAAGAACATGGTCAAGTACATGGCCATGTAAGTGGCCATGTACCGTTCGAACTGTGTACATGTGAGAGACCGTGTAAGTGTAAATGGCCATGTAAGAGTAACACAGTCAGGTACACGGCCATGTACGTAGCCGTGTACCGTTTGGACTGTTACAGTGTAAGAAGTCGTGTGAGTGTACATGGCCGTGTAGTGTAACACAGTCAGGTACACGGCCGTGTACTGCTTGGGTTGGTTGATGTGTTTTAAAGACATGGCCGTATTGAATAGTCTCAAATAGTACACGCCCATGTTACCTTGCATACACTCATGTAAGAGTCCATATAGAAGGCTGTGTAATGAGCCAAGAGCCGTTGTAATGACTCTCATGAATTATGAAACTTAATTACTATGTGATGAGTAATTAAGTTAATAAATACAGTATACTTTTCAGTTGAATGAATTAAACGGGTACAGTAACATTTAATTACTATTCATGCAGTGACAGGGGCAACCGACAGTGAAATCGGTCCACCCTATTATGTGAGTGTGCGTGTGAGACACGCAGTATCAAGAAACCGGCCCAGACGACCATTTCTTGACACAGAACTTTTCTGCAATGAAAAGGGCAACCGAGAATGAGATCGGTTTACCTTAGTACATGTGAGTGTGTGTGTGAGACACGCAATATCAAGAGACCGGTACAGATGACCATTTCTTGACACAGAATTGATGAGCTAGTCATCAGTATGCTCAGATTGGTCATCTAAGCACAGCATCAATAATTGCCCTCATAGGTGTATATTATCAAGAAAAGTGGTCTAAATGAAATCTTCTCACCAAGAAACTGACAAAATCAGAGTCAGAATGCTCAGACTAGTCAATCAGACAGAAAACGATAAATAGTGAATAATGAATAGTAGAAAATGCAGTGTCATATTAATGGCCAAGACGGCCTTAATCTGGCAAAAAAAAACTGATATATTAATAGTCAGTAGGCTCAATCTGGTTAATTGAGTACAAAATGTAGATATATGTTTAGGAGATACCTAGTATTGGGATGAGAGTCAAGACGACCTTTTCTCATCACGAAACTGAGATATTTAGACTTAGGATGCCCAAATTAGTCAATCGGGCACCTAACATGTTTTTCGAGATGGGGTCACACAGATCCCGAAAACTAGTCCAGACGACCTCAGATGGACATAAAACTGATAAATTTGAAATCAGCATGTCCAAATTAGTCAGGATAGACTATGTTTGAAATTTCATGCAAGTTATGCGTGCGCAGTGTCAACACAGTGTAGGCCTAACCATAGTATCAAGAAATTGGTCAAGATGACCTTTTCTTAAAATAAAACTGATATATTTGGAATCAGCATGCTCAAATTAGTCATTTGAGCACAAAACAAAATTTTTAACCGGGAAATCACAATATCGGAAAACTAGTCGAGATGACCTCAGATGAAAATAAAATTAATATATTTGGGTTCAACACGCCCAAATTAGTCAGGATAGTCCATGTTAAAAATATTAAAAAAAAAGTATAAAGGGGCAAGAATTTTAGATTTTTGTAAAAATGCCCCCCATAATTTTTTTCCCTTATCATTTTCTCCCCACACCACCCGAGGTGAATAGTAACCATCGGTCAAATCCGACCTCTGTTTTCGACACCGCCAACACCATTGGAAAGCTCTCGATGAACTGAATCCAATAGTATGTCAAGTCGACGGAACCGATGCCGGAGGAAGCTGCACGTGCCGCCTAAAGCCGCTTGTGGCAGAAAATTTTGACTGGCCATATCTCCGCCGTCCGACGTCCAAATACCACGATTTCGGTCCCAATGGATTCGTGGTGAAAAGTAGAACAAAGCCCGGGCCTCCTTTCATGTCAATAGCCATTGGATCGTACCATCCATCCTTCGTCGTCGCAACCACCGTCACCACCGTGGAATCCGTCGATTCTGGCGGAGTTGAGTTGTAAGGTGGGTACCAAAATGCTTAGAACAACATGGGGAATAAAAGCCCTAAATCAATTTTGGGCAACAACACTGGGAAGACAGAGATCCAACCATCACCGCCTTCGCTGACTTTCGAGGGTCGATTTCTAGCGATAGGAGCCTCAAATGGTGAAATTCACCACCAATGGGTTCTTCTCGTCGAGCTCTTCAAGATGGTGGATTCCTTTTCCATCATCACTGTGCTCAACACCGATCAACAGTGGTCAATGCCAGTCAACGATGACCAGGTGACCAAGAATTAAAGAATGGCCCGTTGGCATATTTTCGACGTTCCGGACACATCCGTGGTATCGAATTTGCAAACTGGAATTTCAAAAGTGAAGAATGATGATTCAAAGATTGTACGGTCTAGACCGAACGGTTATTTTGATCGCCGATGGGAAAAATTTGGTAGTAATTTTGATTCCTTTATTCCTTATATTGTTATTAGAATAATTGTGTATGAATTATGGATATTGACTTGAGGAATTGTAAGAAAAAGGGATGAAATGTCGAAAAAGAAAATGTGAGGAAATGTGAATATTTTTACATAAAAGATTGAGCTTTACGTAAAAATTAGACCTCTGGTTTAGTACATGGCAGGTTAGAATAGGTTAGATGGTTTTGAGGCATTTCCTAAACGTCGGGAACCTAAAAATTAAATGAAAATGCTACCGAAATTTCTAAAATGGCACAAAGGGTATTTTAAGAAACGAGGGGTAAAAATGTGATCAGGATGGAAACCCGAGCCGCCTCGGTGACGTAGGCCTGGGAAAGAAGGATGGACATTTTGGAAGATTAGTAAGCTGCCCATTCAAAATCTCGAAATGTAAGAAAACTACCCCTAGGTTAGAATAGTACCACTCGAGGGACGGGTATGATCTAAGTATAAAATTTGAGGTGATTAAATCGGTAAAGGTAACCCGATAGGCTAAACAGTCAATACACGAGGTATCCAGTCAGTTGACTGGTCGGTTAACCAGTCAAGGACTGAATTTGAACGGGATAGTAAGAGACAATGATTAATTTATCAAGTAGACAAATTAATTAAGTACGATTAGAAATTAAATATCAAATTTCCAAAGTAGAGCAGTTGGGTACCGATAAGCAACAATACCATACAATGATGGATTTAGTAGTCACTAACGATAGAGTGACCTAAGAGCGACATTAATTAATTTATTGGACAAATAAATTAATTAACCTCGATTAGAAAATCAAACTCTTAGGAGGAGGGCAATTAGTACCGATAAGGATCGGTACCACATAACGATAAAGTTCTTATTAGTCACTAATGACCACAGTGACCTAAGAGTGAATGTTAACGAAATGCATTATGATTACTGGGAGGTACCTGTATTATGACGAAGGCAAGAGTGTAAACTGTCCGCTGACAGGTAAGTACAACTCTGCCTATAACATGAATAAAATGAATTTGAAATGATGATTTTTATAGTATGTTAAGTATGCCTATCATGCACAAGTTGTTGCACAACATGCATAAGAGCATATAGTTTCACAATCGAGTAGATTGATGAAAGAACAAGTTAGAGGCCATATATCCCTACCGCATAGGATTAGGGATAGCTTAGGGAAGCATATGGTCAGAAAAGATAAACAAGATGAAATTTTATAGGCATGTCGTACCAGCTCTTTCAGTTGAAAGGGTTTTAAAGTAAGTTAAAGCAAAAAGTTGATATGGCGCCCCCAAATCTAACCACCCGTAACTGTCATGAATTGACTCTGTTGTTGACCAAGACAACCCGTGTGCCGAATCTGGATCACCATTTAAAACTCTTTTTCTCTCAACTTTTATTTTTCAGCGCCCAAATTTCACCCATAGTTTTTTTTTTTAATACACACTTTTCCTTAAAAGAAAGTTAAGTACGAAAGCCTCATAAAATACAATATTAGATTTTAGATGTCTTTTCGAGTACAACATAATGTACAACATACAATATATATGCTGTATTTTTCAAAGATACATTCTCTTCAATTTACTAACTTTCAAAGCCCAGCGGAAGACTTATGGCAGGACCAGATCCACAGTGAATTCCCTATCCCACTGACACGTGCACATCCTGTCGCCATCCATTAGTCTATTGGATAGGTTTTTTACCTACAACATGAATAAACTGATGAGCTAACAGGCTCAGTAAGTTCAACATACTTAATAAGGATCACATAAATTCAAAAACATTAAAATCCTGAATAGTACTATTTACCATGAATAGTATCTTTAACATTTGATCGGTGAATAGTAACTATTACCCTAACTGGTTACTATTCACATTACTCTAACCAATTACTATTCATATTACCCTAATCGATTACTATTCACATCACTCTAATCGGTTACTATTCATATTACCCTAACCAGTTACTATTAACATTACTCTAACCGAATTCATAAAGCTTAGTATTAGTGTCGGTTATGCTCAATTATGGCTTTCGTCACATTATTGACTATTTTCTCTATTTAATGTTGAGCTCATTGTGGTAGTACTGATAGTTTATCTTGCACGTTGATTGGGAGGGCTTAGGGAGCGACCCTAGAGCTTCTTCCTTTCTAGCCCTTATTGTGTTTACGTAGGATCTGAAAAACCTCCACCACAACGTTGGAGGGACAATACACCTTAAATGGTTTTATTACTATCTTTCAATTATAATTCTGACCAAGTGACATTAATCGTCACCTCAAGGTCACTAACCTCCATCACCCGTAGGCCTTAGATCTTCTTTTCCTTTTATTATGTGGGACATGTTATACTAACTAATCCTCAAATGTCTATAGGACTTGATACCTAATGTACAACTAGTACATAACAAAGTAATACAGTATTTCATGTTGCAGACATGAAAATGCTTGAACTTACCAGCACTGTGATAATGTCCACTTCAGGAACTCCTCCGCAGTTCTATCTCTAATTTGGGTTCCTACAGACATAATATTGTTTGTTAATATCCTTTACTAATGATCACTTTAAATATATTTATTTTGTGATAAATTTTACAAAACATTTCAATTCTTTATGTGGAACACAGTCTGCAACACGCCCATGTCACTGACCGTGTACCTCTCAATTTTACTTTACACGGCCGTGTTCCACTGTACACGCCCGTGTACTATATAAACTCTAGATTTTTAACTCTAAAATCTTTATTTTGGGCCCTGGAATTTTATTTAAGTCATTCTAGGTCCTTTAGGGTCCTTTCCAAGCCTTTTGGAAATTTTTGGTCAAAATGACCATTTTGCCCCTAACGGGTCTCGGGATCGTAATTATTCCGTTCTATCATTTTTCTCAAATTTTCTAAACCCAAATATTTTAAAATAATATTCCCTAGGTTTTTGTACCGTTTTATAGCTTAATTTGCTACAGAATCTCAATTATCTATTTTCCGACCCTCAGTTACTATTCATTCATCACCTAGAGTCATTTCTTGTTTTTCTAGCGTCTCGTTCAAATTGGCATTTCACTACTCCTGAAACGTTTTTCATCCCATCCTCGGCCCTAGGTTCCCGACGGGCTCAGGTTTCCTATCACGATCCAATCTTTTCCCCTCATTTCCTAAAATACCCCTAACATGAATTTTTTCCTGTTTTAGGCATTTTTAGTCATTAAGGGTCGGTTTACTATTCCTCTTAGGTTAGTTTTCCATTTTCGATCCTAACCCATCGAGGGGTCGTGGTTTCCTTTCCGAGTTTAATATTTTTACCCTTTGTTTCCCGAAATGTATTTATGCCGTTTTAGAAATTTCGGCAGCACTTTCGCTTGTATTTTAAGATTTCCCTAGCGTTAGGTACGTCTCACAACCTTTGTAACTGCCACGTACTATAGCAGAGGCCTATTTTATACAAAGTTACCAAACTTTGTATAAAAATTTTCCACATTAACTAATATTCAGAATTCAATACACATCATCAAATTCTTTCCAAACCTAGCCTCGATTTATCATGTTAATCATCACCAAATGTTTTTCATCACCTTAAGCAGTTATCACATATTATTTTTTGGTTTTTCAATGTACATATCCACATCAAAACCTAACAAAATTTTCATTCCAATCCTAGCATTAGCCACAGATTTTCATGCTAATTCACATAAAAAATTTTGTTTTCTTTCCTAGGGTTTTATTACACATTGCTTATCATTTATCAACTCTAAAAATTTTCCATTTTCTAGTGTTTATTACCCACGGATTTTAGCATGAAAAATACATCAAATTCCTTGTTTCTTGATTTTAATTCATGCTTAATTCAATATAGTATCAAACTTACATATTCATTTAACAAATCACCAAATTTTCACATCATTTTCCACACCAATAGTGCCTCGGATTTCATGGAAACCAAGCATAAATTTTTGCTTATTTCTTAAACCTAATTTATGCTTCAAACTCTAAAACACCAAAACAATGAATAACCATCATCAAAACATCAAATTTCTCACTATTTTTCCACATTAATAGCCATGGATTTTTTTGAAAAATTTCAACAAGAAAGCTTCAAAATTGTGGCTTACCTCTTACGATTGATCACTTGATGTCTAAGCTTGAATTGGAGGCTAATTTTGGTGTGAAATTTTGGCAAAGTTTTGCTTAAAAAAGGGGGGAAGACCCACGGATTTTTGGCTGGACATTTTGGTAAAAGTTTGGCCACTTTTCTCTATTATTTTGAATGAATTTTGAAGCTTATTTATAGGCAAAAGCAAGGGACCTTTTGGCAATTTTTTTCCAACAATATGCTAATTGTGGAAGGACTAAAATGCAATATTTTTGGGCCAAAAATCAAAATTTTTTGCTGTCCTCTTTCTCGGTGGCCGAATGGCCTTTTTCAAATTTTTTAAAATTTTTTTTCCATGTCTTTTTAGCTAGATCTTGGCCATTGATAAAAAAGACAACAAATCCTATCCATGCACCTATTAAACCTTACTTTCCAAGCCTTAAAAATTGTATTTATGATATCATAAATGTGATGTCATCCTATTATATATACGGATTAATTCACTAATTAATTTGTGGTCAAATTTTGACTGAAAGTCAAACAGAACGAAACTTTATCAAAATCATGTAGGCGGGTTTCGGGCGCCTCCGGTGTAATCGGTTTATTTTATTTTGCTTCCGTTTGGTCAAAATTCTCTACCGTAAATTTCTATCATTTTAGTGCATTTTAGTGCACTTTCTAGGGTTTTTGGCTCCTTTTTCGAGCCGTCTCACCCGATTCTGTTTGGTAAGATTTTCCATCCCCGAACTTACTTACTTTAACACTGCCAGAACATTTTTATAGTATTCACAATAGTATTAAAACACAAATTTTCATATTTTATTCATTAAAATTAATACATATATACAATTTTAATCTACTCCGAGAATCTAAAATTCCCAGTTATCACAGTTGAGCATCCATTGATAGCTCTCTGACTTTTGACCATAGGCGTTACCGATGCTCTGCGTGCTCACGATACTAACACACGGGCCCTAAGTAGACAAGAGAAAGAAAAGAGAAGTTTGAAGCATAAATGAACATAATTGGACCATACATTAGTTATAGTTCGCTATGCTTTCATTTTTAGTATAGTGCATTTAGTACTCGATGTATTCTGTTATGCATAAAGTGTGTGATGTCTTACATCCAATGTTTTGTGATATTTTGATATGTGAAATGTTTTAGTGATATATGTTACTGTTTGACATGCTTATATGGTTTTAAGTAAGTACTATGATTTAAACATGTTTTGCAGATGACATGTTGTACTTACTGGGCTTAAAGCTCACAGTGTGTGTTCATGCTGTAGGTAAGCATCCTATAGCTTAAACACCAACGGGCGATGATGGCTGCAGAGGCGAATGTGAGGATGAGGTTATGGATACCATCATGAGTATTCTTCCGCACAGTTTATGTAATAGGTATTTTTGAATAGTAATCGTTAAATAGAACCTTTGAATAGTAACAGTTACATAGTATTTTTGAATAGTAACAGTTAAATAGCATATTTGGAATAGCGTTTAATTAAACTGTCTGTATAAGTATGTATGTATAATTGAAATCCCTATGTTTTCAGATTCTGCATTTTAATAGTATACATATATGAATAGTAAATACATACGCGTAAAAAAAAAATCCCTAAAATTCTGTTATCTAAACAAGTAAGTTTAAGTCTCAGTTTTAAAGAAAAAGATCAAGTATCAGTTTTAAAGTAAAAGTTAAAGAAGTAGTTTTTAATGACGCTTCGGGTCACTAAGGGCACAGGGCGTCACAATTGGTATCAGAGTAGTATCCTACCGCCCTACCTCACATCACCGTATGTCAGCCTCATCTATCCAAGTAAGTTAGTTTTATTTTTAGTCAGTAGTAATGAGAAGACGAGACCTATGATAACAAGGATAAGATGAAGAGATGCTGAGATCACTATATGTAAAATCACGACCATGTAGTGTTAAAGAACTGCTCAAAGTAAGAACATGGATTGTTGCTCGAGTTGTACCGATCTTCAGGGCTAGTTGTCCACTAAGTTTTGAGTGGCAAACAGTACTCTTGCACTCTATGAGAATGTCAGGACTAGTTTCACGCTATCAAAATAATTCCCCGATTGTACACCATTGATCAAGATAACTGAGTCCTGTTGGCTGTTGATATCTCTCAAGAAGACACTCTCGTGTATATCAGGATTCTTGTGATCAGGATGAGCTCTTAACTGGGTCAAGTATCGCCATACCATGATCGAGCAAATCTCTGAGAGGAGTCCAGCATCAGCCTTAGTTTTTCTCTATGGGCAAGCAGGGAGTGAAACCGCCTAAGTTCCTTGGAGTTGCAGATATACGATAATTTGTTTATTGGACTAAAAGACTGCAACTGATGTCTGGTGACACAGTTCTAACGTATGCTGTGCACCATGAGAAACTGATATGGACTTCTACAATGCATGTTGAGGCAAAAGTGGATCACGGCAGGAGAAGACCAAAAGAGAGAAAGAAACCTTTCCAAACAGAATTAGAAGAGTGATCAAGATGAAGGAGTAGCAAACCTTATCCAGCAGATAGTGGATGCGGTGACGGCCCGCCCTTCGTAGGGTTAAACAGCACTATTACAGTCAGCTACTGTTGCCAACTATGATAGACTGTAACCACTTGGGTCGTCGGTAACTTATTTTTAACTTGCTTTTAACTTATTCTGAGACCATCTATGACGGTTGGTATCTTACTTTTAACATACTTTCTTTAACATGCTTACTCTAACTTCCCATTTGAACGTGAAAATATGGAATAAATTTTTTTTTTTCTTCTTTTCTTAAACTTTACTTGGAAACTGTACCGCCGTAAAACATTTACTCTAATAAACATTTTACGTTGCCTTAACTTCATTTACATTATAAAACATCATTTTAATACTCTTTTAAACAGCTCAGCGGAAGACTCATAGTAGTACCATAACCCTCACCCAGTCCCTTGGCACATGCAGATCCCATCCATCATCCATCGCTTGTCTTATCTTCGTGCAGGATGCTTACCTGCAACATAAACAAACTTGTGAGTGGCAGGCTCAGTAAGTTCAAACATACATTCATGACAAAATACTAACTCGTACCCTTTGGACAAAATATGTCTGATACCAACTGTGGCATCAGAATATGAACATACATCATACATTACTTTCAACTTCATGCATAACATATTCTAACATTGAGAGAACAATCTCAACATTCTTTAGCATAACATAATTTAAACATAGCATATAAAATGTATGCTTAACATCTTAAGCATAACATACTCAACATTATACAAAATATTGTATACACATATCAATTTAAACATAGCATACTTAATGTATGCTTAAACATCACAAACATACTTAAAATTGAGAGAACTGACTTATGCATATCAATCTATGCATAACATAGCATAAGCACACATGTTAGTCGCATTATGCTTATTTATTTTCATTCTTTCTTCTTCGTGATGATCTTTTGTTCTTTCCTTCTTTCATGTCATACTTTTCTTCTTCTTTTCTTTTCTTGCTAAGCATATGCACGCATGTTAGTCGCGTTATGCTTATTTATTTTCATTGTTCCTTCTTCGTGATGTTCTTTTGTAAAACTGACTTATGCATATCAATCTATGCATAACATGGCATAAGCATACATGTTAGTCGTATTATGTTTGCTTACTTTTCGTTCTTTCTTCTTCGTTGTATTCTTTTGCTCTTTCTTTCTTTCTTTCAAGACATTCTTTTCTTTTCTTCATGACCTTCTTTTCTTTTCTTTTCTTGCTCAACTTTATTTTCATTGTTCGTTCTTTCTTTCATATTATGTCATTCTTCTTGTTTTATAGATCATATCCTATTCCTTCATTCTATTTCTCTCCTTTTTTTTCTTTCCTTACTTGCTTCTTTTTTTTTTCTTTTCTTTCTTTTTACTTTCACTGGTGGATCATATCCTAATCTGTTATTCTATCTCTTTCTTTTCTCTTCTTTCTTTATTTGTCTCTTTTCTTTTCTTTCCTTTTCTTTTACTGGTGGATCATATCCTAATCTGTCGATCTATCTCCTTCCTTTCTTCTCTTTCTTTATTTATCTCTCTTTTCTTTTCTTTTCTTTTACTAGTGGATCCTATCCTAATCTGTTTCTTTTCTTTCACTGATGGATCATATCCTAATCTATCATTCTAACTCCTTCTTTTATTTTTTTTCTTTATCTGTCTCTTTTCTTTTCTTTTCTTTGCTTTTCTTTGCTTTACTTTCTTTTCTTTTACTTTTCTTTGCTTTTCTTAGCTTTTCTTAGCTTTACTTTCTTTTCTTCTCTTTTCTTTGCTCTTAAGCTTTCTTAGCTTTACTTTCTTTTCTTCTCTCTTCTTTGCTTTTCTTAGCTTTTCTTTGCTTTACTTTCTTTTCTTTTCTTTGCTTTTCTTAGCTTTTCTTTGCTAAGCTTTCCTTTCTTTTCTTAGCTTTTCTTAGCTTTTCTTTCTTTTCTTTTCTTTTCTTTTCTTTGCTTTTCTTAGCTTTTCTTTGCTAAGCTTTCCTTTCTTTTCTTTTCTTTTCTTAGCTTTTCTTAGCTTTACTTTCTTTTCTTTTCTTTGCTTTTCTTAGCTTTTCTTTGCTAAGCTTTCCTTTCTTTTCTTTTCTTTTCTTAGCTTTTCTTAGCTTTTCTTAGCTTTACTTTCTTTTCTTTTCTTTTTTTTTTCTTTGCTTTTCTTAGCTTTTCTTTGCTAAGCTTTACTTTCTATTCTTTTCTCTTCTTTGCTTTTCTTATCTTTCACTTTCTTTTGTGGGCCCATGGTTGGACGTACCTAGAGTGCGCAAACCAATGGAGGAACGGGGGAGCGACCCACCAATCAAGCCCAAGGTCGATCTCATACTACAAACTTGGGGTAGTGCGTTAGCCATTAACTACCTTAAGCTTGCGGTAGCACCACACATCTGGGGTGGAGGCTATTCTTAACTCTTAAACCTCACAGCTGGGGAGGCCGGTATGCCAACCTTAACTTTTCAGTCTTATTATCTTGCTTATCTTTCTCATTCTTTACTTTATCTTTTCGTTCGTTCGTTCATTCATTCATTCTTTCTCTCTTTCTTTCATTTTCTTTTCCTTTCTTTCTTTTGTTTCTTTTCTTTTCTTTCTTTCTTTCTTTTGTTTCTTTTCTTTAGTTTGTATTTCATAAATCATTTCTTTCTTAACATAACTTTTCTATAGTGTGAATTATGTTAGTCACACTTTAGTGCATATAGCACTCACATACATGAATTCCATATAACACTTAAACATAAACCTAACATAACATGTCAGTTCATGTTGTAGACAAATCACATATTTGAACTTACCACATATCATACTTAGACATAATAGTCTATTTATACTGCAGTCAATTAAATATTTGAACCTACTACATAGAACATATAACACATAACATGACCAGTTCATTTATGTTGCAGTCAATTAAATGTTTGAACTTACAGATACTTTCGCTAGCATTTCTTTCCCTGGCTCCACAGACGTTCCTTTGCCGCGTCTGGATTGGGTTCCTATAACCGGAATAACCACGGTTATTCTAAATCTTCATTTCATATTCAAAATTTAGTAAAACGTAAAAATTCTACGTTTTATTTCCCGTAAATGGTCTTAGGAATCTAAAATCCCATTTTCTATTTTTACACTAACTCTTGGCAAAATTACCATTTTGCCTCTGATTTGATTTCTCATCGTAAACCTACTTTTTATTGGTTTAAAACCCAAATTTAACTTTTATAATTTCATTTTAACTATCCTTAGGCATTCACGGTCCTTTCCGAGCCTTTCAGAAATTTTTGGTCAAAATGACCATTTTGCCCCTAATGGGTCTCAGGACTGTCATATGCTCACTGTGACTTTTAACAGGATTTTCTAAGCTCAAATATCATAAAATAATATTTCTTAAGCTTTTACACACTTTTGCAGCATCCATTGCTGTTCCATAGATGACTATTGGTCATCCGACCCTCGATTGGTACTATTCCGTTCTCTTACATTTCACAACCTCGGAGGGACGGTTTACTATTCCTCAAAGGTTCATTTTCCCATTTTCCGAGCCTAACTCATCGAAGGCTCTCAGTTTCCATTATCGAACACAATTTACCTCTCGTTTTGCACTGAAATGCCCTTAGTGCCGTTTTCAAAATTTCAGCAGCATTTCCGCTAAATTTCTAGGTCTCCGGCGTTTAGGAAATGCCTCAAAACCATCTAACTTAGTCTAATATACCACGTACTATGCCACAGGCCTAATTTTTATGTAAAGCTCAACTTTTTACGTAAAAATATTCACATTTCCCATACATTTTCTGTTTCTGACATTTCATTCACTTTACTCTTTTTTTTTTCTTTTCTTTTTATAATTTGAATACAAATTACATATAAATCATTCCAATACATAAATAAGGAATGAAGGGAAACGAAATCGCTACTGAAATCGTCCCGTTGGCGATCGGACAAACTGTTAGGTCTCGACCGTGCAAACTTTTTATCTCTGTTCTTCACATTCGAAATTCCAGTTGGCAATTCTGATGCTGCGGATGTGTCCAGAACGTCGGAAATAAGCCAACGAGCCACTCTTCATTTTTCTGCCCTTGAGTCGTCATTAACTCGCGTTGACTGCATTGACCGGCGTTGACTCTGGTGTTGATCGGCGGCGAACAGCGACGGCGCAAACAACGGAGGTGTCCACCTTTAAGATCTCGATGAGAGGAGTCCATTGGTGGGTCAATTTCACCATTGGAGGCTCCGATCATCGACAATCGGCCTCGAAAACTCAACCCACGGTGGCGGCATTGAATCTCTGCCGTGCCGGGGTTCTTGCCTGAAATTGTTTGAGGGCTTTTGCTCCCCGTTCTTCTCTGAGCATTTTGAGACCGGTAGTATGGCTCAACTCCGTCGGAATCGATGGATTCCACGATGGCTTCACAGTGGCGACGTCGCGGCTTCGAGCAGCGCGATCTGACTACTGTTGAGGTGAAATGAGCTATAGGTTTTGTTGTCCTCTTCACCACGAAACTTTTGGGACCAAAATCGTGTCGATCGGAGGTCGGACGGCGGAGATACGGCCGTTTGAAATTTCCGACCACCGGCAGCTTCGGGCGGCGCGTGCGGCGTTCTCCGGCTTCGGTTCCGTCGATTCAGCACACCGTTGGACTCAACTCGCCAAGAGCTTTCCAACGAGACCAACGGTGTCGAAAACAGACACTGTTTCCGATGGTCAGTTACTGTTCACCGACGGTGGAGGTGTGGAGGAGAAAAATCTAGAAAAGGGAAATTATGGGGCCTTTTCTGCAATTTCGATCTTTTATACCCTTTCTGTCCAAAATTTGAACATGAGCTATCATGACTAATTTGGGCGTTCTGAATCCAAATATATTAATTTTATTTTCATCTGAGGTCATCTTGACCAGTTTCCGGTACTGTGAATTCTCGGTCAAAAATTACCTTTGTGCTCAATTAGTTAATTTGAGCATATAAATAGGCTATACTGACTAATTTGGACGTGTTGAATCCAAATTTATCAGTTTCAAGTTCATTCAAGGTCATCTCAACCAGTTTTCGGGATCTGTGTGACCCCGTCTCAAAAAACTTGTCAGGTGCCTAATTGACTAATTTGGGCATCCTGAGTCTAAATATATCAGTTTCGGGCCAAGAAAATATCGTCTTGACCCTTATCCCAATACTGCATACCTCCCAACAAAATCTATGTTTTGTGCTCAAATGACTAATTTTGAGCATTCTGATTCTAAATATATCAGTTTCATATCAAGAAAATGTCATTTTAACCAATTTCTTGATACTGCATATTTCCTGATCATCACATTCACCCCTCCTTATAAAATTTTCGTCCTCGAAAATTAAGTCAAGTAGGGGTACAAAGATTTCATTTCATCTTTGTTCATCACTTATACATATCATTTCATAACATTTACATGTTATTTCAACATTTCGATATAACATAAAGGCTATATATATCATAGCCTTGTACATCTATTTTCTTTTTATATATCAACAATTCTTTCTTTCTATATATCAATAATTCTAGGGAACATAGGCAATGTTGGAAATGACACCTCGCTTGCCCATGAGAAAACTGGGGCTAATGCTGGACTCTTCCAAGAGAATCACTCAATCGTGGTATGGCGAAACTTGGTCCAGTTAAGCGCTAATCCTGGTCACAAGGATCCCAGTACACATGAGAGCATTTCCCTGAAAGTGCTAACAGCCAAAAGGACCCAGTTACCCTAATCAATGGAGCACAGCCTGAGAATCATTTCGATGGCATGAAACCAGTTCTGCATTCCCATGGAATGCTAAAGTAAAAGTACTATCTATCCTTGAAACTCATACAGGAAACTAATGCCTGTACTTATGATCTTATTATCTCATCATCATTTCCTTACAAAAGGTTCATTTTCAATAAATAAACATTTACTAAATTCAAAATAAACTAACTTACTTGGATGACGAACTGGATTGCATCGTGCCATGAGGGATATGGTCAACCTGCTTTGATACCATCTGTGATGGCCTGCCCTTCGTAGGGTTAAACAGCACTATTACAGTCAGCTATTGTTGTCAACTGCGATAGACTGTAACCACTTGGGTCGTCGGCAACTTACTTTTAACTTGCTTTTAACTTATTCTGAGACCATCTATGATGGCTGGTATCTTACTTTTAACATACTTTCTTTAACATGCTTACTCTAACTTCCCATTTGAACGTGAAAATATGGAATAAATTTCTTTTCTTACCGAACACATTATTCCCTTCAATGGGAATACTTTTAAAGAATATGAAATCCCTTTCATTAAACTCTAGGGATCTTCAGCGTTTATCTGCATAATTCTTTCACCGACTTTGTGCGATCTTTCTTCATTGCTGTATTTTCACAATTACATCCGATGTTTCTTATATGAAATCGGTCTTGTGCCACTGTTTCTCTCGCAGGTCATACCAATAAGTAAGCGATCTGCACTTTCATCCATCTAAAGTTTCAAAGGGTACCATTCCTATAGAAGCTTGGTAGCTATTGTTGTATGAGAATTTCCTCTAACAGTAATTTCTCGTTCCAATTCTTAGGAAATCCATGACTTAGACACGAACATGTCTTTTAGTGTCCAAGTAATTCGCTCATATTGATCTTCATTTAGGGATGAAAAGTCATACTAAGATGCAATTTCGTTCCCATGACTCCTTGTACACACTTCCAAAAATTCGAAGTGAATTGCGTATCTAAATCAAATATGACAAATTTGAAACACCATGTTATCTGACAGTAGAATAAGATAAGAATATGGCAAGTCAAAGTAAGAGCACGGTAAGAAAAGTAATTTCAGGTTTTTAAGAGTTTTAAGATAGTATTAGAATAATTTGACAGTACGGATGGCTAGACAAGTCCTCCGGTATGTCACCCCAGAAATTTCGTCATTTTCGGTAAAATGATGAAGCATTTTGGGGCCAAAGAAACCAAGAGATTACCTTAGGTAAAACCTAAGGTTACTAAAGGATGAAAAACTTCGTCATTGATTTTTAGCCCAACAATAGTAGAATAAGGTAAACCGATCGCACAGGAGGTGTCAGAAACCCGCCTACGCGATTTCGATAAAGTTTGGTTCGGTTTGACTTTTGGTCAAACTTTGACCTATGGATTAATTAGATGACATCATGGATGATGTCATAATTAGGAATAAGAAATTAGAAGAAAAAGGGTGGTAGGTAGGATGAATGGCTAAGATTAAAGGTAGGTAAGATCAAGGGCTAAGATTAAGCCAAAAATGCAAAGTTGATTTTTTAAAAAATTCTATGGATAAGGGCTGAAATAGGTCGATTTTACAGCTGGAAAAACAGCCAAAATAATTCTATTTTGACCCCAAAAAGTTTGCAAATAAACCCTTAAAAAGTTACCAAAAAGTCCCTAAAGAAAATTGCTAAAAAGCCCTCCTTTTTGGCCTCCCTTTGTAAAAACGTTTTTGGCTTCATGAAATCAGAATTTTTTTCTGAAATTACAGCCCCTTTGCTGCCCTTTGAAGCCGTGACTCTTCCCCTCCATTGAGCTTGAGTTTCTTCAAATTTTGGTGTCAAATTCTTAAGCAAAGTTCTTCCTAAGCAAGTATTGAGTAACATAGCAAGGTAAGCTTAAAATTTCAAGCTTTTCTTTCGTATTTTGAAGCAAAAATCCGTGGCTATGTTGTGTAGAAAGGAATGAGAAAAGTTTAGTTCAAACCTTGTTGTTTAAGGTTAATTAGTTTGCATAATAGTTAATGAGTAATTTAGAAGCTTGAAACAAGAATTTTTTATGTTAGTTTTATGAGGAACCCATGGCTAAGTGTATGGGTTCAAAGAATTTCAAGTTTGATTTAATTAAATTGTTGTTTTAAGGTGTGCTTTGATATGTAAAACAACTAGAAAGAAAATTTGAAAGCTTAAAACCAAAGTGGGATTTGGTTTGTTTTAAGAAAAACTGTGTATGTTACTAGGGTTTGGAAAGAATTTTGAGTTGGTTTTGGTTGATTTAAACATGTGTTTTAATGTGTAAAATGTTTAGAAAGAAAAGTTAAAAAGTTTGAAACAAAATTTTGTAAAAGTTTTCTAAAAAGGAACCATGTATACCTAGTGTGAAGAACATGTAAAAAAATCATGTGATTTAGTGTTGTGGTAAGTTAGAATGATGTAGAATATAAGCTTATGTAAGTGGTTGTATTGAAAAACAAAGTTTGGTTAGGGTATAGCATAAAACCCGTGGCTTTATAAAGAGATTTCAATAAGAATTTTATTTGGTTTTGGTATTGAATATGCCTTAAAAACCAAGAAGAAAAGTAAGAGAAAGGAATTTTTGAAAGAATTCAACACACCGTTGGACTCAGCTCGTCGAGAGCTTTCCAACGAGACCGGCGGTGTCGAAAACGGACACCGTTTCCGGTGGTCAGTTACTATTCACTGACGGTGGAGGTATGGGGGGAGAAAAATCTAGAAAAGGGAAATTATGGGGCCTTTTCTGCAATTTCGACCTTTTATACCCTTTTTGTCGAAAATTTGAACATGAGCTATCCTGACTAATTTGGGCATTCTGAATCCAAATATATCAGTTTTATTTTCATCTGAGGTCATCTTGACCAGTTTCCGGTACTGTGAATTCTCGGTCAAAAATTACCTTTGTGCTCAATAAGCTAATTTGAGCATACAAATAGGCTATACTGACTAATTTGGACGTGTTGAGTCCAAATTTATCAGTTTCAAGTTCATTCGAGGTCAACTCGACCAGTTTTCGGGATCTGTGTGACCCCATCTCGAAAAACGTGTCAGGTGCCTGATTGACTAATTTGGGCATCCTGAGTCTAAATATATCAGTTTCGGGCCAAGAAAATGTTGTCTTGACCCTTATCCCAATACTGCATACCTCCCAACAAAATCTACATTTTGTGCTCAAATGACTAATTTTGAGCATTCTGATTCTAAATATATCAGTTTCATATCAAGAAAATGCCATTTTAACCAATTTCTTGATACTGCATATTTCCTGATCATCACAGATGCCGAGAGAGAAGTGCTCAACCCTGGGAACCTTGCACAAGCCCAAGGCATTGCAGCAACCACCATTATGAAGGGTGATCCGGTAGACCCAGCACCCCAATCGGCCGACGAAGAGTTCATGGCCGAGCACCAGCTAGAAGCACTCGAGGGCAACAGGGAATCGATGGAAAACCCCGAACCAGCCCATATGTCTCCTGAATACCCCATGGAAGAGGACGATGATGAGGCTCTTTCCGACGCACATTTCGATGATGAGAGAGTGGAGATCCCCGACCACTTTATTAATAACAAATGGATGAGGATGTATGAACCCCAAGTCATCATAGTTAGCGATGACGAAGCCAGTTTCATCTCCCTAGACGAAGAGGAGGACTCAAAGGAGTTCCCTCTTAGTGATAGTGATGATGAGGAAATGTCTGATACTGAATCAGGATTATCCTTATAGTAGCAGTGACCCTTTCCACAGGAATTTTGATTATGTAAATGTATAAAGAAAAGCAGTAGCTTTTCCCATCAGACTTAGCTTTATGTACCCTGTTGGGGTAGTATATAGGGATGTGTGTGTCACTCTTACCAGACTAGAGTCTTGAATATATTGTGTGAACATATTAAGAAAAGCAGTACAATTTTGCCCAAGGGCTTAGGTATGATTTTTCCACACATGACAGTAATGTGACAGAAAGTGCAGGACGAGTCCTGACACTTAGGTGATGTTTCAATACGATGTGGCAAATTGCATTGAATATCACAGTATAAGAAAGAGAAAGATATAATATGTATACATATATTCATGATAGTTGAGTAAGAAAGAAAATGAAATGTGATGATTTCTAAGTATGGAAACAAAATTTGCATAATTTCCTTTCCCGCTGTACGATAGGGTTACATAGGAAAATATAGCAAGAACGAGAGCTTAGTCAAATTCATCATCCCAAGGGGATGAATTGATGGCACAGCTTACAGCTATGCGAGAGATGATGGAAAACCAGCAACGGGAACTAAACCAGCTTAGGAAACGGCTGGACCAGTAACCTCAGGCACCACAGACAGCAGAGGTGCCAGCCCAGGAGGCTCCAGCAGCCCTAGAAACTCTGAGAGAGCAACCAGCCCCCCAGCCTAGGTGGCACTGGCACCCTTAGTAACGGCTGCTCTCACAGCAGCAATTGTTTTTCTGCCAACCCCTAGGGAAGGTGACTTGTATGAGATATTTCGGCGCATGAAAGCGCTAGAGTTCAGAGGAACCACCAACCCTATAGAAGCCGATGACTAGCTAACGGATATCCAAGTAATCTTGGATTTTATAGGGCTAACAGATAGAGAGAAAGTGATGTGCACATCCTTTACCCTGTGCAATGAGGCAGGTCAGTGGTGGAAGATGGTAATCATTAGGAGGAACATTAGAGATATGAGCTGAAACGACTTCATTGAGGAATTCAAGGAGATGTACTTCAACAAGGAAGCACTAGCAGCGCAGCAAGATGAGTTCAACAACCTATGCCAAGGTAGTATGACTGTCATGGAGGCAATTAGGAAGTTTGACCAACTGGCTCGACTTTGTCCAGATGTAGTACCAACTAAAAAGGAGAGTTAGACGAAGACTGAAGATGTTCAGAACAGACATTGCAGTTCAGGTCTATAGTGGAAGCCACAGACCAACGACAGTAGCAGAATGTGTCAATAGGGTTATTCGAGCCGAGTACTGGTTGGCTCAAGATAAGGAGTGAAAGGCTCAGAATTTTAAGGCATGAAAGGAGGAGAAAACGCAAGCTAAGCATGCTTAAGGGAAACAGAACCCCGAATCACAACACAAAATGCAGAATGTGGGGACCAACCTATATAGCAGTCATTCCCACAGCAACAAAAAAAAAAAAAGGGGGAAATCAAAACAACCAAGATTCACAGAAGAATTTTCTCTAGAAGAGAAATGACCAGAGAGGAAATGGTAGCCAATAAACGACGTGCCCGAGATACGAAAAGAGGCACCCAGGAGAATGCAAGTAGGGAGCAAGTGGCTGTTTCATCTGTGGCAAGGAAGGCCACTACGCCAAAAACTGCTACTCCAACCCACAAAACCGACAGAATCAACCCCGCACTGGGAATAATCAACTTCACACCACCCAGACCAAGATCGAAGACCCTTCAATCACACAAGGCAGACTGAAAGGTGCAGACAACTAAGAGAGAATCTATGCTTACACGAGGAGTAACACTGAAGTTGGAACTTCTGCAGTGGCGACGGGCCAGCTTTCTGTTGCCAACTTTGATGAGTTAGTTTTATTTGATTTTGGAGCCACCCATTCGTTACATCATTAGATTTCGCTAGAAAGTTAGATAGGAGCTTAGATAGGATGAAATAGACTTTTAGAAATCACTTCCTTCAAGGGAAGTTTTATTATCTAATTACTGGATACGTCAGGTGCCAGTAATTATCTATGGGAGAGAATTGAGTGTTAACCTAATCATCATCGACATATACAATGATGATGTAACTGTGCGGATGGACTTCCTCACAAAATACAATGCCGTCATAGATTGTCGAAGGCGGGAGGTTACTTTCGAACCAGTCGGATGCGAAAAGTTCGTCTACAAGGGTTTGTCGCTGGAGTAACCAAAGACGATGATTTTAGTAGTGAAGGCTCACGAGATGCTATCCAATGGATACATGGACTTCCTAGCATATGTAGTAGATAAGAATCGAGAAATAGAGGTAGGACCCGAGAACGTGCCGATAGTCAAGGAATTCATTAAGGTATTTCTGAAGATCTTCCAAGACCCCCAACAGAGTGTGAGATCTCGTTCGAGACTAAACGTCTACCAGAATCAGTCCCCATCTCTAAGGCCTCATACAGAATGGGCCCTGCAGAGCTAAAGGAGCTCTATGCCTAGTTGAAGGAATACATAGACAAGGGATTCATTTGATAGAGCTATTCACCCTGGGGAGCACCCATACCATTCTTGAAGAAGAAATATGGAACACTGAAAATATGCATCGACTACAGAGAGTTAAACAGGATTACGATTAGGAACAAGTATCCGTTACCGTGGGTTGATGAACTATTTGATCAGCTCCGAGACACTACAGTGTTCTCAAAGATTGATCTACGTTCAGGATACCATCAGCTATGAATTAGGGATGAAAATGTAGCCAAACAACCTTTCGAAAGCAATGCAGACATTAAAAGTTTATGATCATGTCGTTTGGATTGATAAACGTGCCAGCAGCCTTCATGAACTTGATGAACCGCATGTTCAAGGACTATTTGGATAAGTTTGTCATTGTGTTCATCGATGACATACTTATATACTCTAAGACGAAGGAAGAGCACGACCAGCACTTAAGGATCATCTTGTACATGTAATAAGACCATCAGCTATACGCCAAGTACTCTAAGTACGAGTTTTAGCTTGAGAAGGTCCATTTCCTAGGCCACATAGTCTCCAAGGACGGAGTGTTCATCAACCTGACGAAAGTTGACACAATTAGCATGTGGCCAACTATGAGAAACATGACTGAGATCTGCAGCTTCCTAGGCTTAGCGGGATACTACCGATGTTTTATCGAGGGTTTTTCAAGGCCAGCCGCACTGTTCACAGCGCTTACTAAGAAGGGAAAGAGGTATGAGTGGACCGACAAGTATGAGAAAAACTTTCAAGGGCTGAAACGAAGACTTACAAGTGTTCCAATACTAACCATTCCAGATGCTGGCCAGGAAAGCCTTGTGATTTATAGCAATGCATCTAAAACTAGGTTGGGAGCCGTGTTGATGCAGAGTGGTAGAGTAGTCACATCTGCTTCACGACAACTCAACGACCCTAAGAAGAGCTACCCAACGCGTGATCTAGAGCTAGCAGCAGTAGTTTTTACATTAAAAGCACAGAGGCACTACCTGTATGGAGTCAAGTGCAAGATTTACACTGACCGCCAGAGCCTTAAGTGTATCTTCACGCAGAAAGAGCTCAACATGAGGCAGTGTAGATGGCTGGAATTAGTAAAGGATTACGATTACAAGATCCTATACCATCCGAGAAAGGCCAATAAAGTGATCAAAGCATAAAGTTGGAAGCATTTTACTACGCTTATGGCTATCAGTGCATTGTCGGGAGCTCTACAAGGAGAGTTATGCAGCAGCGAGGTCAAGATTTTGACAGGGAGGTTGTTTGACATGACCCTCCAATCAATGTTCCAAGAAGAGATCAAGATCGGTCAAAGCTTCGATTCATCCCTAAACAAGCTCAAAAAGAAGGCTACAGAGGACCAAAGTTCAGAGTTTAGAGTCGCTAAGGACATCATAATCTATTACAAGGATAGAGTGTGTGTTCTGAAAGATAAAGAACTCATGAAGCGAATCCTTTCAGAACCTCACGAGACGCCATATTCTGTACATCCAGTGGTGAGTAAGATGTATAAGGACATGAAGGAAAGCTCTTGGTGGCCTGGAATGAAGAATGACATCACCGAGTTCGTCGCCAGTTACCTTACATGCCAGAAGGTTAAGGCAGAACACCAGCGCCCAACAGGAGAATGACAGAAAATTGAGCTGCTCGAATGGAAATGGGACCAGATTACGATGGATTTCGTAGTCAGACTGCCAAGGACATCAAATGGCAATGATGTGATCTGGGTGATTGTAGACAGACTGACAAAATCAACCAGATCTCTTACGATAAAAGTTAGCTACTCGGTGGGTGACTAGTAGAAATCTATGCGACTCAGTTTGTAAAACTGCACGAAGTGCCAAAGTCGATCGTCTTAGATCATAACAGACGCTTCAGCTCCAGATTTTGGTAAAGCATTCGGGCCGCATTGGGGACTAGATTAAAGTTCAGTACAACATTTCATCCTTAGACCGATAGTTAGTCTGAGAGGACCATACAAACGTTAGAGGACATGTTGAGAGCCTACGTCCTAGACTTCAAAAGAAATTGGGATCAGAAACTACCATTGAGTGAGCTCTCGTACAACAGCAACTACCATTCCTCGATAAGAGTGGCATCGTACGAGGCACTTTGTGGAAGGAAATGCAGATCTCTGGCTCATTAGTACGAGATCGGAGAAAAACGACTAGTTAACTTGGACATCATCAAGAATACCATGGCAGACGTGAAGCTGATACGAGAAATGTTAGATACAGTACACAGTCGACAAAATAATTTTGACAGTAAGTGCCATAGACCTCTTGAGTTTCAAGTAGGAGACTCGGTCTTTATCAAGGCGGCACCCATGAAAGGGGTGATGCGCTTTAAAAGGAAAGGAAAGCTCAGTCCTAGGGACATAGGACCCTTGAGGTAATAGAGAAAGTTGAGAAGGTGGCTTATAGACTAACATTTCCTCCCGAGTTAGCTACAGTACACAACGTCTTTCACGCCTCGATGCTGGAGAAGTATGTGCCTGACAGCTCCCATGATCTGAGTCAAGAACCCGTTATAGTACACGCTGGTCCGACGTACAAGGAGAAACCCGTCCGGATCCTATTCAGAGAGGAGAAAGTATTTAGGAATAAAGTATACCGCTAGTATTTTGAAGCTTTTTGGTGTGCATTTGAAGAACACGGTCAAGTACACGGCATTGTAAGTGGCCGTGTACCGTTTGAACTGTGTATGTGTGTGAGACCGTGTAGGTGTAAATGGCCGGGTAAGAGTAACATGGTCAGGTACATGGCCGTGTAAGTAACCGTGTACTGTTTAGACTGTTAAAGTGTAAGAAGCCGTGTGAGTATACATGACCGTGTAGTGTAACACAGTCAGGTACGCGGCTGTGTAAGTGGCCGTGAACCACTCGGGTTGGTGAATGTATTTCAAAGACATGGGCGTGTTAAGTAGTCTTAACTAGTACACGCCTATGTTACCTTACACACGCCCGTGTAAGAGTCTGTGTAGAAGGCTGTGTAATGATCCGAGAGCCATTGTAATGACTCTCATGAATTATGAAACTTAATTACTATGCAATGTGTAATTAAGTTAATAAATACAGTATACTTTTCAGTTGAATGAATAAACTGGTACAGTAACGTTTAATTACTATTCATGCAGTGACAAGGGCAACTGACAGTGAAATCGTCCACCTTATTATGTGAGTGTGCGTGTGAGACATGCAATATCAAGAAACAGGTCCATACGACCATTTCTTGACACAGAACTGTCATGCAGTGAAAGGAGCAACCGAGAGTGAGATCGGTTTACCTTAGTACATATGAGTGTGTGTGTGAGACACGCAATATCAAGAGACCAGTCCAGACGATCATTTCTTGACACAGAACTGATGAGCTAGTCATCAGTACGCTCAAATTGGTCATCTAAGCATAGCAGCAATAATTACCCTCATAGGTGTACAGTATCGAGAAAATTGGTCTAGATGACCTCTTCTTGCCAAGAAACTGACAAAATCGGAGTCAGAATGCTCAGACTAGTCAGTCAGACAGAAAATGGTAAATAGTGAATAATGAATAGTGGAAAACACAATGTCATGTTAATGGTCAAGACGGCCTTAATCTGACAAAAAAATGATATATTAATAGTCAACAAGCTTAATCTGGTTAATTGAGTACAAAATGTAGATTTATGTTTATGAGATATGCAGTATCGGGATGAGGGTCAAGAAGACCTTTTCTCATCCCGAAACTGATATATTTAGACTCAGGACGCCCAAATTAGTCAATCGGGCACCTGACATGTTTTTTGAGATGGGGTCACACAGATCTCGAAAACTGGTCCAGACGACCTCAGATGGACATAAAACTGATAAATTTGAAATCAGCACGTCTAAATTAGTTAGGATAGACTGTGTTCGAAATTTCGTGCGAAAACACCTCGTTATGCATGCGCGTGCCAACACAGTGTAGGCCTAACCATAGTATCAAGAAATTGGTCAAGATGACCTTTTCTTGAAATAAAACTAATATATTTGGAATCAGCATGCTCAAATTAGTCATTTGAGCACAACACGAAATTTTTGACCGGGAAATCACAGTACCAGAAAACTGGTTGAGATGACCTTGGATGAAAATAAAACTGATATATTTGGGTTCAGCATGCCCAAATTAGTCAGGATAGCCCATGTTAAAAATATTTAAAAAAAAAGTATAAAGGGGCAAGAATTTTAGATTTTTGTAAAAAGGCCCCCCATAATTTTTTTTCCTTATCATTTTTTCCCCACACCACTTGTAGATGAACAGCAACCACCGGTCGAATCCGACCTTAGTTTTCGATACCGCCACCACCATTGGAAAGCTCTCGACGAGCTGAGTCCAACGGTGTGTCGAGTCGACGGAACCGATGCCGAAGGAAGGCGCACACGCCGCCTAAAGCCGCCGGTGGTCGAAAATTTCGATCGGCCATATCTCCACCGTCCGACGTCCAAATGCCACGATTTCAGTCCCAGTGGATTCATGGTAAAGAGTAGAACAAAACCCAGGCATCCTTTCATGTTAACAGCCACCGGATCACACTGTCCAGCCTTCGTCGTCACCATCACCGTCGCCGCCATCGTCACCGCCGTGGAATCCATCGATTCCAGTGGAGTTGAGTTGCAAGGTGGGTGCCAAAATGCTCAGAACAACATAGGGAACAAAAGCCCTAAATCAATTTTGGGTAACAACACCGGGAAGATAGAGATCCAACCACCGCCACCGTCGCTGACTTTCGAGGGTCGATTTCCGGTGATAGGAGCCTCGATTAGTGAAATTGACACCACCAATGGGTTCCTCTCATTGAGCTCTTCAAGATGGTGGATGCCTTTTCCATCACCGCCGCAGTCAACACTGGTCAATGATTGGTCAATTCCAGTCAACGGCGGTCAACGTCGGTGACTAAGAATTGAAGAATGGCCCGTTGGCCTATTTTTGACGCTCTGGACACATCCATGGCATCAGATTTGCAAACCAGAATTTCAAAAGTGAAGAACGATGATTCAAAGATTGTGCAGTCAAAACCGAATGGTTATTTTGATCGCCAATGGGAACAATTTGGTAGTAATTTTGATTCCTTTAATCCTCATATTATTATTGGAATAATTGTGTATTAATTATGGATACTGACTTGAGGAATTGTAAGAAAAAGGAATGAAATGTCGAAAAAGAAAATGTGAGGAAATGTGAATATTTTTATGTAAAAGGCTGAGCTTTACATAAAATTAGACCTCTGGTTTAGTACGTGGTAGGTTAGAATAGGTTAGATGGTTTTGAGGCGTTTCCTAAATGCCGGGAACCCAAAAATTAAGCGGAAATGCTGTCAAAATTTCTAAAATGGCACAAAGGGGTATTTTAGGAAACGAGGGGTAAAAATGTGATCGGGACGGAAACTCGAGCCCTCTCGGTGACCTAGGCCCAGGAAAGAAGGATGGACGTTTTGGAGGATTAGTAAACCGCCCATTCAAAATCTCGAAATGTAAGAAAATGACCCCTAGGTCGGAATAGTACCACCCGAGGGATGGGTGTGATCTAAGTATAAAATTTGGGGAGATTAAATTGGTAAAGGTAACCCGATAGGCTAAACAGTCAATATACGAGGTATCCAATTAGTTGACTAGTCAGTTAACCAGTCAAGGACCGAGTTTGAACAGGATAGTGAGAGACAATGATTAATTTGTCAAGTAGATAAATTAATTAAGCACGATTAGAAATTAAATATTAAATTCCCAAAGTAGAGCAGTATGGTACCGATAGGCATTGGTACCATACAATGATGGATTTAGTAGTCACTAATGATAGAGTGACCTAAGAGCAATGTTAATTAATTTATTGGGCAAATAAATTAATTAACCATGATTAGAAAATCAAACTCTCAAGAGGAGGGCAATTAGTACCGATAAGGATCTGTACCACATAACGAAAAAGTATTTATTAGTCACTAATGACCATAGTGACCTAAGAGTGAATGTTAACGAAATGCGTTATGATTACAGGGAGGTACCTATATTGTGACGAAGGCGAGAGTATAAACTGTCCACTGACAGGTAAGTACAACTCCGCCTACAGCATGAATAAAATGAATTTGAAATGATGATTTTTACAGTATGTTAAGTATGCCTATCATGCACAAGTTGTTGCGCAGCATGCATAAGAGCATATAGTTTCACAATCAAGTAGATTGATGAAAGAGCAAGTTAGAGGCCATATATCCCTACCACGTAGGATTAGGGACAGCTTACAGAAGCATATGCCTAGAAAAGATAAACAAGATGGAATTTTATAGGCGTGTCGTACTGGCTCTTTCAGTTGAAAGGGTTTTAAAGTAAGTTAAAGTAGAAAGTTCAGCATCCGTTGATGGCTCTCCGGCTTTTGACCACGGGGGTTGCCGATGGTCTGCACACTCGCGGTACTGATACACAGGCCCTAAGTAGACAAGAGAAGGAAAAGAGAAGTTTGAAGCATAAATGAACATAACCGGACCATGCATTAGTTATAGTTCGCTATGCTTTCATTTTCAGTAAAGTACATTCAGTACTCGATGTATTCTATTATGCATAAAGTATGTGATGTCTTGCATCCAGTGTTATGTGATGTTCTGATATGTGAAATGTTTCAGTGATATATGTTACTATTTGGTATGCTTATATGGTTTTAAGTATGTACTATGATTTAAACATGTTTTGTGGATGACATGTTGTATTTACTGGGCTTAAAGCTCACAGTGTGTGTTTATGCTGTAGGCAAGTGTCCTATGGCTTAAACACCAACGGGCGCTGATGGCGGCAGAGGCGAATGTGAAGATGAGGTTATGGATACCATCCCGAGTATTCTTCCACACAGTTTATGTAATAAGTATTTTTGAATAGTAATCGTTAAATAGAACCTTTGAATAGTAATGGTTAAATAGTATTTTTAAATAGTAATAGTTAAATAGTATTTTAGAATAGTAATAGTTAAATAGCATATTTGGAATAGCATTTAATTAAATAGTCAGTATAATTATGTATGTATAATTGAAATCCCTATGTTTTCAGATTCTGCATTTTAATAGTATACATATGTGAATAGTAAATACTTACGCGTAAAAAAAATCCCTAAAATTCTGATATCTAAACAAGTAAGTTTAAGTATCAGTTTTAAAGAAAAAGATCAAGTACCAGTTTTAAAGTAAAAGTTAAAGAAGCAGTTTTTAGTGAAGGTTTGGGCCATTAAGGGCATAGGGCATCACAAAAGATCTTGTCCCTCCTTTAACTGAGCATTGCATTAATGACATAATCGCTTGCATCACACACTATCTTAAACGACTCATTCCATTTGGGAGCTACAATGATCGAAGCCAAAATCAATTTCTCCTTAATAACATTAAAAGCCTCTAATCGAGAATTGTCAAAGTTGAAAAGTTAGTCCTTCTCAAGAAGATTACATAAGGGCTTGACCATTTTGAACAAATCCTTGATGAACCTCCTATAGAACACTGGAGGATGTGACCGAGAGGCTTCAACTAACTAGCCTTGTTTACTATTCTCCTAGATGGCTGAGTGTGTGGGTGCTCAATTCCTTGATTAGTATTCTAGCGTAGCTTGTCTCCTTCCAACCACCTAGGTTTTTGAGAATTTATTATTATTCGTGAGATGTATAATAATAAATTCGCTCACCTGAGAGTCTGTGATCTAAAAAAATAGGAGTCTCAAGGGTCTTATTATTAAATTGCATAAGGTGGCTTTCAGATTTTGAATAGGACTCAAGAAATGATTTTTCTCTCTCCTCCAACATACAATGGCTAAATTTCCTCAAAAATTTTGACCACTTTAGGGAAGAAAGGATTCAAAATTTAAACAATATTCCATAAACGAATTTTTCTCTCTATTTCCCCTAAGTGTGGGTGAAATTTCTCCTTGAGATTATGACCCAAAGAATTCATTCACCATAGGTTGCACAATTTAAAATTTGATTCAAATTTCAAACTTTACAAATTTTATGATTTTGTCTGATGGATAATTTCTTACAACTCCAATTTAAATTCAAATAATTGTATAATCTCTTATCTAAAACAAAATCAAACCATAAGGAAATCTTGTCTTCCAAATCCTAATGATAGTTGACCCTATTATTGTGCTGAGGACAATATCTTGTTCAATTCAAATTCGAATAGGATAATCTTTTAAATTTCAAAATATTTATTTAAACAAGATTTTCAAAATTTAAATCAATCTTATAAATGTCTTTTAAAAGACAAACACGATTAATTTTAATTTTAAATTTTCTCTTCCAAAATAAATATTTACCCAAGTTAAATATTTATCCTATTTATTGAATAATACAAAATTATAATGTTGTCCTCAATTCCCAGAGAAATATGCCCACACTCTGAGATAGGTGATCCAGATTTTTCCTCTTCATTGAATACAAGAATACAAGTAATAAAGATTATCCTAATCAATTACCATCTGTTAAGAAATTATGCAGAGTTAGTAAAAGGACTGATTTGACATATATAATGTGGGCTATAATAATCTATGTAACTATTATTCTATACTAAATAATCATCCAACGGCCTTGTCATATATGTAACACCCTTATATGATATCCATGATCAACCTTAGATCAAAGTCCGTTCGACCTATTGATTACGCTATCTTGAAGATCCATTATATACCTGATTAAGAAAATGATCATTCACTATATGTGGATAATAAGTCATCTGTCAAGCAAACAACCTAAGGCCTTATCCATTTCACATCCAGTATATGCCTTTAAGAAAATATCCTTTACTCCTCATTAGAGTTATGATTCTAATATCTGTAAACAAACTTTCCATCGTATATAAGTTATGTACCCAATGAACCAGTTTATAAGCTTACTACCTTTGAGATGCTTTCGTCTTTAGAACACCAAAGTACACAAGTCATAAATATGAAGTGATTTACTTACTCAGGATTAAGATTATTACATAATGAATGTCAAAAGTGAATTAATCCACTCAAGCAGACTATGTAGATTGATTGTACTTTGGTCTAAGTCCGATACGTCACCACTAAGCAACATATCTATGTTTCTACTCAGGAGTCGATACTCCAAACTGTCAAGACAAATTGTCTCTTTAATTGGTTTTAGATTATATAATAGTCTTAATATGAGCTAGATGCTCACTTTAACACTATAGATTACGGACTATAGGTTTAGACTACTTACTTAAGAATATTGTCATTTTGCATATAAAAGTTTATTGTATGTAACAGTCTAACAATTTTAACAATAAGCAGTCGTGAGATAACCAGGAACTTTAGATTCTCGGAGTACATTAAAATTGTATGCGTGTACCAATTTTAATAAATAAAATATGAAAAAGTTGTATTTTAATACTGTTATGAATACTATAAAAATGTTCCGGTAGTGTTAAAGTAAGTGAGTTCGGAGACAGAAAATCTTACCTAACGGAATCGAGTGAGACGGTTCGAAAACGGGGCCAAAAACCCTAGAGAGTGCACTAAAGTACACTAAAAAGATAATGATTTATGGTAGAGAATTTTGACTAAACGGAAGCAAAATAAAGCAAACTGATAGCACCAAAGGCACCCGGAACCCACCTACGCAATTTTGGTAAAGTTCTGTTCGTTTTGACTTTCGGTCGAAATTTGACCACGAATTAATATACGAATTAATTCATTGATGACATCACATTTATGATGTCATAAATAGAAATTTGATAGCTTGGAAAGTAAGGTTAAGTATGTGTAAGGCTAAGATTTGTTACTTTTCTGATCAAAGGCCATGATTTAGCCAAAATGGCATTGAAAAAAATTTGAAAATTTTGGTAAAATGGGATTCGGCCACCTAGAAAGAGGGCAGCCTAAAATTTTCAATTTTAGCCCAAAAAGCTTGCATTAAAGTCCCTTGACAATTAGGAAATTATTGGAAAAAAATTACTAAAAGGTCCCTTGCTTTTGCCAATAAATAGGTGATGAAAAATCACTTGAAAATTAGAGAAATGCACCCAAACCTTTGCTCCCAAAAATTGTGAGCCTTCTTCCCTTACTAAGCCATGTTTCAACGAAAATTTTACACTAAATTAGCCTTAAAATTCACTTCTAGCATCAAGGAATCGAATTGAAAAAGGTAAGCCACAATTTTGAAGTTTTCTTGTTGAATTTTTTCAAAAAAAAATCCATGGGTATTGGTGTGGAAAGATAGTGAAAAATCTGATGTTTTGCCTAATGTTTATGATTGGTTTCATGCTCTAGAGTTTGAAGCATGATTTAGGATTAAAAAATAAGCAAAATTTTGCATGATTCTTGATGAAATTCGTGGCCTTGTAGGGAGGAAATAATGTGGAAAAATTGGTAATTTGTCTAGTGATTTATGATAGTTTGATACTATGTTTATTAAAGCATGAATTGGAACAATGAAACAAGAAATTTTGATGCATGTTTCATGCTAGAAACTATGGCTAATAAACACTAGAAAATGGAAAAAATTTTATTGTTGAACAATGAGGAGAAATGTGATAAAACCCTAGTAATAAGAACTTAATTTCCTATGTGATTTAGCATGAAAAATCCATGGCTAATGCTAGGGTTGGAATGAAATTTTGTTAGGTTTTTTAATGTTGAAATGTGCATTTGAAAACCTAAGAGTGATATGTGATAATTGTTTAATGTGATTAAAAATATTTGGTGTTGATTATCATGATAAACCGAGGCTATGATTGGAGAAAAATTTGATGATGTGTGTTGTATTTGAATTTTGGTTAATGTGGAAAATTTTTATACAAAGTTTGGTAACTTCATATAAAATAGGCCTTTGGTATAGTACGTGATAGGTACAAAGGTTCTGAGGTGTACTAACGCCGGGAAAACCTTAAAATACAAGCGAAAATGCTGTCGAAATTTCTAAAACAGCATAAGGGCCTTTCGGGAAACTAGGGGTAAAAATATTAGACTCGGAAAGGAAACCGAGACCTTTCCATGGGTTAGGATTTACAATGGAAAACCAACCCAAGAGAAATAGTAAACCGACCCTTGATGACTAAAATGCCTTAAACGAGAAAAATTCATGTTAGGGGTATTTTATGAAACGGGGGGGGGGGGAAATTAGAACAGGATAGGAAACCCGAGCCCCTTGGGAACTGAGGTTCAGGGACGGGATGAAAAACGTTTCAAGAGTAGTGAAATACCCATTTGAGGCTCCGAAACGCTAAAAAAAAAAAGAGAAACGACCATAGATGATGGATGAATAGTAACTGAGGGTTAGAAAATGAATAATTGTGATTTTATAGCTATTAAAGCTGTAAAATGATACAAAAGTATAGGGAATATTATTTTATGATATTTAGGCTTAGAAAATTCAGGAAAATTGATAGAACGGAATAGTTTCGATCCGAGACCCGACAAGGACAAAATAGTCATTTTGACCAAAAATTTCTAAAAGGCTCAGAAAGGACCGTACAAGATCTATAGTGACTTAAATAAAATTCTAGAACCCAAAATAAAGATTTTAGAGTTAAGAATCTAGAGTTTAAATGTGACACCCCCTGATTCTGACCACTCACAACTGCATGAATCGACTCTACGGCCGACCAAGATAGCTCGTGTGGCGAATCCGTTTCGTTAGTTTTAAACTCTTTTCCCCATAATTCTTAATTATCAGGGCCTATAATTTCGCCCATAATTTTTTTTTCTTTAATACATACTTCACTTAAGAAAACTAAGTAAGAAAGCCATGCAAAATACAATACTAACTTTTATATGTCTTTATGAAGTACAACATAATATACAATATATAATATATATGTACTGTATATTTTGTTTCAAACCCATTCTCTTCAATTCATTAACTTTAAAAGCTCAGTGGAAAACTTATGGTAGGACCAAGTCTATGGTGAGTTCCCTATCCTCTTGACACGTTCGCATCCTGCCGCCATCTAGAAATCTACTGGACAGGTTTCTTACCTGCAACATGAACAAACTAGTGAGCTAATAGGCTCAGTAAGTTCAAACATACTTAGTAAGAATCATACCAATTCAAAAACACTGAAAACTCAATTTCCTATGAATAGTCACTATTCATCATGAATAGTCACTTTAACCTTTGATCGATGAATAGTAACAATTACCCTAACTGGTTACTATTCATATTACCCTAACTGGTTACTATTCACATTGTTATAACCGGATACTATTCACATCAGCCTAACCGATTACTATTCACAAATCCTAAATGAAATCACTATACTTAGCGTACTTCAGTTATGCTCAATTATGATTTTTATCATTTTATTTATTGTTCATTCTCTATTTGATTTCTAGTTTAGAGCTCTGTTTATGACAGTACCGATGATTATTAATGCGCTGACTGGGAGGGTCTAAGGAGCGACCTTAGAATATCGGCCTCCACAGCCCTGATATCCTCGTAGGATTTGAGAAAAACCTCCACCACTATGTTGGAGGGGGCGGTACGCCTTAATGGTTTCATTACCATCTTTCAATTTATAGTCTTGACCAAGTGATATTAATCATCACCTCAAGGTCACTATCCTCCACTGCCCGTAGGTCTTACTCATTCTCATTATCAGGGATATGCTATTCTAACTAATCCCCAAATGTCTATAAGACTTTATATCTAGTGTACATCTAGTACAGAATAAATCAACACAGTATTTCATGTTGCAGACACAAACATGCTTGAACTTACCAATACTGTGATAACGTCCACTCCCGGAACTCTTCCACAGTTTTATCTTTAAATTGGGTTCCTACAGACATAATATCATCTGTTAATACCCTTCATTGATTATCACTCTAAATATATTTATTATGTGATAAATTTTACACAACATTCAAATCTTTATGTGATACATGGTTTGCAACACACCGTGTCCCTAATCGTGTTTCTCTCGATTCTATTCCACACGGCCGTGTTTCACTGTACACGCTTGTGTACTATTTAAACTATAGATTTTAACTTTAAAATCTCTATTTTGGATCCTATAATTTTATCTAAGTTAGTCTAGGTCTTTTAGGGTCTTTCTGAGCCTTTTAGAAATTTTAGGTCAAAATGACCATTTTGCCTCTAACGAGTCTCGGGACCACAGCTATTCCGTTCCATCATTTTTCTCAAATTTTTTAAGCCCAAATATTTTAAAATAATATTCCCTAGGCTTCTGTATCATTTTACAGCTTAAATTGCTGAAAAATATCAATTTCATTTTTCTCGGCCCTCGATTACTATTCATCCTCACCTAGGGTCGTTTTTTCGTTTTTCGAGCTTTTCAGAGCCTCAAATGGCCATTTCACTATTCTTAAAACGTTATTTATCCCGTCCCCGGCCCTCGGTCCTCGAGAGGCTTGGGTTTCCTATCCCGACCTACATTTTTCCCTCGTTTCCCAAAATACCCATAACATGAATTTTTTTTCCTGTTTTAGGCATTTTAGTCTTTTAGGGTCGCTTTACTATTCCTTTTGGGTTTGTTTTCCATTTCTAGCCCTAATCCACCGAGGGGTCCCGGTTTCCTCCCCGAGTCCAATATTTTTACCCCTCGTTTCCCGAAATGCCCTTATGCCGTTTTAAAAATTTCGACAGCATTTCTGCTTATATTTTTAGGTTTCCCGGCATTAAGTACGCTTCAGAACCTTTGTACCTGCCACGTACTATACCAGAGGCCTATTTTATACAAAGTTTCCAAACTTTGTATAAAAAATTTTTCACATAAATCAATATTCAGGAATCAACACAAACAACAATATTTTTTTTTCTCAAACTAGCCTCGGTTTACATGTTAATCAACACCAAATAATTTTTCATCACTACATATCACTCTTAGGTTTTCTAATGTATAAAACAACATCAAAACCTAACAAAACATGCATTCTAACCCTAGCATAGCCATGGATTTTCATGAACAAACACATAGAAAATCTTGTTTTCTTACCTAAGGTTTTTATCAACATTTTTCAACACTAAAAATTTTCCATTTCTTAGTGTTCATACCCACGGTTTTAGCAAGAAAATTATATCAAAATTTTCTGGTTTCCCTATTCCAATTCATGCTTAATTCAACACATAATTGAATAAACATAAACACTAAACCAAACATCAATTTCTCCTACAACTTTCACACCCCTACTACCACAGATTTTCAAGGGAAACATGCAAAATTTTTACTTGTTTCTAAACCCTAATTCATGCTTTAAATTCTATAACATCAAACCAATCATATAACCAACAAAACAACAATTTTTTTCATTATTTTTCAACACTCCAAACCCACGGATTTTCTATGGAAAATCAAGGAAAAATGCTACAATTTAGAAGCTCACCTTAACTAATTGTTGGCTTGATGTTAGAAATGCAATGCAAGCTTAGTTTGGTGTGAATTTTGGAACAAATTTTTGGCTTCATGGAGAAAGAAAGCTCACAGTTTTTGGGAGTTTGGCTTGAATTTTTCATTTTTTTAATTGAATTTTGATGCTTATTTTTAGGCAAAAACCAAGGGCTCTTTAGCAAATTTTTTCAACAATTTGCTAATTGTTCAAGGACTAAAAAGTAAGGATTTTGGGGCCAAAACCTAATTTTTTTTCTTCTCCCTTTCTACATGGCCGAATGGCCTTTTTCCAAAAATTAAAAAAAGTTTCAAATGGCTTTTTGGTAAGATCATGACCCTTGATCAAAAAATGGGATAATCCTAGCCATACACCTTTCATTTTTTACTTTCCAAACCATGTAAATTAAAATGGATTTATGACATCATCTTGATCATGTCATCCTACTATTCATATTAATTTACTAATTAATTTATGGTCAAATTTTGACCGAAAACCGAACTGAACGAAACTGTATCGAAATCGCGTAGCCGGGTTCCCGGTGGCTCCGGTGCGATCGGTTTGTCTTATTTTGCTTCCGTTTGATTAGAATTCTCTATTGTAAATTTCTATCATTTTCATGCATCTTAATGCATATTCTAGGGTTTTCGTCTCTGATTTCGAACCATCTTACCCAATTATGTCTGGTAAGATTTTCCATCCCCGAACTCATATAATTTAACACTGCTAGAACATTTTTACACTATTCATAACAGTATTAAAACACAACTTTTTCATATTTTATTCATTAAAATTGTTATATACATACAATTTTAACCTACTCTGAGAATCTAAAATTCCCAGTTATCACATTAAATAGTACACGGGCATGTACAATGAAACACAGCCATGTAAAGTGAAACCCAGAGGTACACGGGCAGGGACACGGGCGTGTTGCAGACTGTGTACCACATATATTTATTTTATTTATCACAAAATAAATATATTCAAAGTGATAATTAATAAAGGGTATTAACAGACAATACTATGTCTGTAGGAACCCAAACTAGAGATAAAACTGAGGATTAGTTTCGGAAGTGGATATTATTGCAGTGGTGATAAGTTCAAGATTTTCATGTCTGCAACATGAAATACTATATTATTTCGTTATGTACTAGTTGTACATTAGGCATTAAATCCTATGGACATTGGGGGATTAGCTAGTATAACACATCCCACATATTAAGAGAAAGAGAATATCTAAGGCCTATGGGCGATGGAGGTTAATGACCTTGAGGTGACGATTAATGTCACTTGGTCAAATTATAATTGAAATATGGCAATAAAACCATTTATGGCGTACCGTCCCTCCAACGTTGTGGTGGAGGTTTTTCAGATCCTACGAGGATATAATAAGGGCTGGAGAGGAAGAAGCTCTAGGGTCGCTCCCTAGGCTTTCTCAGTCAGTACGCAAAATAAATTATCGATACTACCACAATGAGCTCAACACCAAAATACAAATAGAGAGAATAGTCAATAATATGACGAAAGCCATAATTAAGCATAACTGACACTAACACTAAGTATAGTGAACTCGGTTAGGGTAATATGATTAGTAACCGGTTAGGGTAACAGTTACTATTCATCGATCAATGGTCAAAGTCACTATTCATGATGAATAGTACTATTCATAGAAAATTGTAATTATGATGTTTTTGAATCTATGTGATTCTTATTAAGTATGTTTGAACTTACTGAGCCTGTTAGCTCATCAGTTTGTTCCGTTATAGGTAAAAAACTTGTCCAGTAGACTATATGGATGGCGGCAGGATGTGCACGTGTCAATAGGATAGGGAGTCCATTGTGGATTTCAGTCCTGCTACCAGTCTTCCACTGAACGATAAGTTAGTGAATTGAAGAGAATGTATTTTGAAAAGCACAGTATATGTATATTGTATGTTGTACATTATGTTATATTCAAAAGGACAACTAAAAGTTAGTATTATACTTTACATGGCTTTCATATTTAGCTTTCTTCTAAGGAAAGTATGTATTAAAAAGAGAAAAATAAATTTTTGGGTGAAATTTTGGGCCCTGAAAAATAAGAGTTGAGAGAAAAAGAGTTTTAAATGGTGATCCAAATTCGACACATGGGTTGTCTTGGTCGGTAACAGAGTCGGTTCATAACAGTTTCGCTTGGTTGGATTCGGGGGCACCATAGGTTGGTATCAGAGCAGTTGACCATATCCCTATTGGCACGAAATGCGACCTGCTCATTAATCCAAGTAAGTTAACTTTCTTTAAGATTAGTTAACTTTTTGTTTATACGAGATTATATATTTTTGTAGGACATACGATGACTAGACCACCTTATATGAGACCCCATCTATACTAACCAAGAGGACCGATCCAGGTATGGACTAGGCCCGTGATTAAACCGTCCATGATTCATCAAGCAACACCTCGATCGCCGATACATGAGCCACTAGCACCGAGGACAGTAGTACCGGCACCGGCACCGGTACAAGACCACCTCCTCGATCGATTGTAAATCCACCAGTAGTTGTAGATCTTCTAGTGGTGGGAGGACGAGCACATGTAGGATCTCGAGTATCAGTATGAGCTGTACATGCATTTTGAGGTAGTCATCCACCCACTTTCGAGGGAGGTCAAAAGGGGATCTCTACTCATGATTGGCTACATGATATAGAGGTGATTATGCATCAGTGTGATATAGACAAGGATTGCTGGGTGTTGATGGCAGTGGGCACATTCCATTAGGATGCACGGATGTACTGGGGGTATTGTGACCAGGAGATGTTGTTGGGACTAAACTGGGCTGAGTTTCGACACATTATGATACTGCAGTTCTCGCTGAAGAGTCCAGTGTCACCGGTTCCAGACCCTCCAGAGAACAGGGTAGTGACTCCGCCACTAGCTATGCCTAGATATACTGATGTGAGAGAGTTTGTTCTCTGAGCTGAGAGACTTCAGATGTTACTGAGTGATACGATGTTCACTTATACAGTACGGTTTGAGGAAAACATAGTAAGGAGATGCCCTATGTCTAATCTTACTGAAGAAGATTTTTATGATATTTTCTGGAAGGGGCTCACTATAGATCTGTAATAGAGGGTAACCCCTTTATACCCTACCACTTTACGAGTGTTTATTGTTACTGTAGCTAAAGTGGAGGAAGAGCTAATGATGGAGTGCATGGTGCGTAAGAGGCGTGAACAGCTATTATAGGAAGCACTGTTAGATTGCCTGTATGGATCGAGACATATGGCATACGATCATAAGGCTGGTCCATCAAGACAACGCGAAGGTATAAGTCCAATTGAAGGATCAATGCCATCCGAGGCCAAAAACGGCATGGATGAGGATGAAGTGGATCTAGAGGAATTTTTGACAATTCCGGATCAACCTCAGCTAGGACACTAGATGTAGAAATTTATGTGATGTATAAAAATATATATCTATATATCTGTATATATGACCATATCGAAAGGCCATTTTGAGAAAAGCCTTTGAGTTAATGTATATACAAAAATTTTGAAATGAAATGAAATGACAATCATATTTTGACATGTTCAAATGATGAAATGTTAAAATTATGTGATGATTGAAACTATTTTTACTTATACTGTAAAAATATGTTTGTGGAAAATCTAACGATCGATTTTCATGCAATTATAGGAAGTAGAAAAGATGGTGAATTCGCAAAACCTGAGAAACATGAGAGGGCGTCCAGTCCTGTCAGAAAGAGTAAATGAACTAGAAGCCATGTTAGAGGCTCAGATGAAGGCAAATGTTGAGCTAAGACAAATAATAGAACAGATGGAGCAAAGGCAAGGCCAGGAAGAAGACCAAAACCCACAAATGGCTGCACCTGAACAAGAAGTGCCGCCAATTGAACCTGAAATTGAAATAGTAAAACCACAACCTTAACCTAGAGTCAATCAAGAACCACTTTACAAACGATTCTGAAGAATGAAGCCGTTGAAGTTTGAGGGTTCCACAAACCCTTTGGAAGCAGAGGAGTGGTTGTCTTCACTCCATATGATATTGGAATTTTTGGAGCTGAACGATCAAGAAAAGATTATGTGTGCGTTATTTGTTCTGAAGAAGGATGCAAGATTTTGGTGGGATTCAGTCAAATTGAGAATGAACGTGTTCACAATGTCTTGGCTAGACTTTTTAGAAGAATTCAATCAGAAGTACTACAATCCCACATTGCTTCGACCCCAACAAAGAGAGTTTGTAGAGTTGAAGCAAGGGAACATGTCAGTAATAGAAGTATGTAGTAAGTTCGACCAACTGTCCCGACTGTGTCCATACACTATCACCACTGAGAGGGAGAAAATTCAGAAGATGCTGGGAATGTTTCGTCTCGAAATCTCAGCATTGGTGGACAGTGGATTGACACTGCCCACGACCGTGTCTGAGTGTGGTAGTCGTGCGTTGAGGGCCGAATATTACCTGGTCAGACAGAAGGAGGAAAAAGAAAAGATTTGGGATGCCAAGAAGAAGGAAAAGGTCCTGGCCAAAGCTATACAAGTTGGATCTCAGGTCGGACAAAGTAGGAAACCAAATCAGAACGCTAAGGCCGATAGACAAGTACTTCTGGCCAGCAGTCACAATGTAAGAGAAAGGGGAATAATTCTGGAAATAGGAACCAGCAGCAGAGGTTGAACAACAATGCTGGACCTATTATTCGTGACTGCGTAGTCTATGGAAAAAGGCATACAGGCAGATGCAGACTTGCCCCAAACGCTTGTTTTTAATGCGGAAAGGATGGCCATTTTGCCAGGAACTGTCCTGACAATAAGCAAAATGTGCAGGGTTTGCTCCAGACACAGCAACAACGTCCCAAAGTACATGCAATCCAGGCAAAGAGTGAAGGTCCTTCATCTACAGAAAGGCAAGAAAGACTGCAAGGTTTACCTCGTGTGGATGCCAGAGTAATGGTGTATACCAAAGAAGATGCGGAAGCAAGAATGTCCAAATATAGTGACAGGTCAGTTTTTTGTCGCTAATCATTTGACGTCTGTTTTATTTGATTCTGGTGCTACGCATTCATTTATTTCCTACCAGTTTACGAACAAGATAGGATATCCTAAGGATAACATGGGTATGACCTTTAGAATGGCTTTACCCTCAGGAGAAGTATTGATGTCAAATTATTGGTTGTCACATGTACCAATAATTGTGACAAATAGGGAGCTATATGCAGAATTGATCGTGATAGAGCGTGCTGATTATGATGTAATACTAGGAATGGATTTCCTAGGGAAATATCAAGACACGATCGATTGCTGGAAGCAGAAGATAATGTTCCAACCCGACCAGGAAGATGGATTCGAATATGTCAGATCGTCATGCAAACCAAGGACAATAATGATCAACTCTATGAGGGCAAGAAGGCTAATGTCGAGCGGTTATGCTGGATATTTAGCATATATAGTGGATGTAAAAGAGGAATGGAAGCTTTAACTCGAAGATGTTCCTATTGTGAAGGAGTTTATTGATGTCTTCCTAGAAGAATTACCCGGATTGCCGCCAGAATGAGAAATCTCTTTTGAGATTGAACTGACGCCAGGAACTACACCCATCTCAAAGGCACCGTATCGAATGACACCACTACAGTGGAAAGAGTTACAAGAGCATCTGAAAGAGCTTCTTGACAAAGGATTTATACGTTCGAACCATTCCCCATAGGGTGCTCCTGTACTATTTGTCAAGAAGAAGGATGGATCATTTCGAATGTGCATCGACTACCAGGAGTTAAACAAGGTTACTGTCAAAAATAGGTATCCGTTATCTAGAATTGATGACTTGTTTGACCAACTCAAATGCGCAGTAGTATTCTCCAAGATCGATCTGCGATCGGGATATCATCAGCTGCGGATCAAGGAAAGCGATATCCATAAGCATTTAGGACCTGTTACAGTCATTACAAATTCCTTGTGATGCTGTTTGGGTTAACAAATGCGCCAGCTGCATTTATGGACTTGATGAATCGAGTCTTTAACGAATATCTAGATAAGTTTGTCATTGTGTTTATCGATGACATACTCATATATTCAAAGACTTGCGAGGAGCATGAAGAACATCTGAGGATTGTCCTGTAGATGATAAGGAAGGATCAACTCTATGCCAAATTCTCTAAATGCAAATTCTAGCTAGATAGAGTACATTTCCTTGGACATGTGATCTCCGAGGAAGGAATCGATGTGGATCCAGCAAAAGTAGAGGTGATTAATAAATGGCCAGTACCTAAGAATGTGACGAAAATACGGAGTTTCTTACGTTTAGCCGGCTATTACAGAAGATTTGTAGAGGGATTCGCAAGACTCACTGCACCTCTCGCCGCTTTGACATGCAAAGAGAGGAAGTACGAGTGGACGGAGGTGTGCTAAAGAAGCTTCCAAGAGCTAAAAAGACGTTTAACCAGTGCACCAATTATTACACTTCCTACTGAAGGGGAAATGTTCGTGATTTACAGTGACACCTCGAAGATGGGATTAGGAGCTGTCCTAATGTAAGGCGACAAGGTAATTGGCTATGCCTCGAGTCAATTAAAGGACCACGAGAGAAACTATCCCGCGCATGATTTGGAACTTGCCGTAGTAGTTTTCGCATTGAAGATCTGGCAACGTTATCTGTATGGAGCTCAGTGTCAGATTTATACTGACCATCAGAGTTTAAAATATTACTTCACACAAAAGGAGCTGAATATGCGGCAAAGGAGATGGCTAGAGCTAGTAAGGGATTATGATTTTGAAATCCTCTACCATCCCGGAAAAGCCAATTGCATTGCTAATGCGTTAAGTAGGAAATCTACTGTTCTGCAGCAATTGCTGATCAAAAAATTTCCAAAGCCATTGTAACAGGAGATAAACGCACTGAAGATGGAGCTGATAACAGAAAGATTGGCTACACTACAATTGGAATCAACGCTATATGAGGATGGTAGAGAGGCCCAGAAATGAGGCCCGAAGCTAACAAGTCCTCAGGAGGGAGTGTTTGAAGACGGGTTAATACTACATCAAGGAAGAATTCATATTCCAGATAACGAAGGACTAAGAAGGCGAATTATGGTAGAAGCCCATGAAACGCCATATTCAGTACACCCTAGAGCCAATAAGATGTACCAGAATATTAAGCTACAATTCTGGTGGAAAGGGATGAAGAAGGACATTGCAAAATTTGTAAGCAGATGTATGACGTGCTAAAAAGTTAAGGCTGAACATCATCATCCAGGCAGAAAATTACAACCGTTGGAGATTCCCGAATGGAAATGGGAACATATTATGATGGACTTTGTGGTAGGATTGCCAAAAGCCCGAGAAGGTTATGATGCTATTTGGGTTATTGTCGACAGATTGATAAAGACAGCAAGGTTTATTGCTGTGAAAATGACCTTTTCATTGGAAAAGTTAGCAAACTTGTATGTTAACCACATAGTCAAGTTACATAGAGTTCCTAGATCCATTGTGTCAGATTGTGAAGCACGATTCACATCAAATTTCTGGACATGTGTGCAAGAAGTTATGGGAACGGAAGTACGTCTAAGTATAGCATTTCATTCACAGACGGACAGCCAATCTGAGCAGACAATTCAAAACGCTAGAAGATATGCTCCGTGCATGTACGATAGACTTCCCAGGAAGCTAGAATGAGAAACTTCCATTGGTAGAGTTTTCATACAATAATAGCTACCAAGCTTTGATAGGTATGGCATCCTATGAAGCTCTATATGGAAGAAAGTGTAGATCACCGATTCATTAGTATGATTTACAAGAAAAGAGACAACATAAGGTAGATTTTGTGTAAGAAACAGTGGATGCAGTTACGAAAATACAGCAAGGAATGAAAATGGCCCAGAGCTGACAAAAAAGCTATGCGGACAAAAGATGAAGATCCCTATAGTTCAACGAAAGGGATTTTGTATTTTTAAGATTCTCGCCGATGAAAGGAATACTGAGATTTGGAAAGAAAGGAAAATTGAGTCCAAGATATATTGGGCCATATGAGATCATCGAACGCATTGGAAAAGTTACCTATCAATTGGAATTACCTCCAGAAATGTCAGCAGTACATAACGTGTTCTATGTGTCAATGCTACAGAAGTATATATCGGATCCATCCCATGTGTTGAAACATGAACCAATCCAAATTTATGAAGATCTGACATACGAAGAGAGGCCTGTTCAAATTCTGGCATGAGAAGAGAAAGTTTTGAGGAACAAAACGATCCCATTAGTCAAAGTGCTGTAGAGAAATCACAACGTTGAAGAGGCTACATGGGAACGAGAAAATGATATTAGAAATTTATACCCTCACTTGTTCTAAATTTTCGAGAATGAAAATTTTATAAGGAGGGGTGAATGTGATAACCAAGAATTTTAGATTCTCGGAGTATATTAAAATTGTATATGTGTACCAATTTTAATAAATAAAATAAAAAAAGTTTGTGTTTAAATACTGTTGTGAATACTATAAAAATGTTCTGACAGTGTTAAAATGAGTGAGTTCAGAGATGGAAAATCTTACCGAAAAGAATCAGGTGAGATGGTTAGAAAACGAGGCCAAAAACCCTAGAGAATGCACTAAAGTACACTAAAAAGATAAAGATTTACGGTAGAGAATTTTGACCAAACAGAAGCAAAATAAAGCAAACTGATCGCACCAGAGGCACCTGGAACCCACCTACACGGTTTCAGTAAAATTCCATTTGGTTTGACTTTCAGTCAAAATTTGACCACGAAATAATATACGAATTAAATCATTGATGATATCACATTTATGATGTCATAAACAGAAAATTGATAGCTTGGAAAGTAAGGTTAAGTATGTGTAAGGCTAGGATTTGTTACTTTTGTGATCAAAGGCCATGATTTAGCCAAAATGGCATTGAAAAAAATTTGAAAAATTTGGTAAAATGGGATTCGGCCACATAGAAAGAGGGCAGCCAAAAATTTTCAATTTTGGCCCAAAAAGTTTGCATTAAAGTCCCTTGACAATAAGGAAATTGTTGGAAAAAAATTGCTAAAAGGTCCCTTGCTTTTGCCTATAAATAGGTGATGAAAAATCACTTGAAAATTAGAGAAATGCACCTAAACCTTTGCTCCCAAAAACCGTGAGCCTTCCTCCCTTGCTAACCCAAGTTTGAACAAAAATTTCTCCCTAAATTAGCCTTCAAATTCACTTCTAGCATCAAGGAATCAAATTGAAAAAGGTAAGCCATAATTTTGAAGTTTTCTTGTTGAATTTAAAAAAAAAAATCCGTGGCTATTGGTGTGGAAAGATAGTGAAAATTTTTATGTTTTGCTTGATGTTTATGATTGGTTTGGTGCTCTAGAGTTTGAAGCATGATTTAGGATTAAAAAACAAGCAAAATTTTGCATGATTCTTGATTAAATCTGTGGCCTTGTAGGGAGGAAATAATGCGGAAAAATTGGTGATTTGTCTAATGATTTATAATAGTTTGATACTATGTTTATTAAAATATGAATTGGAACAATGAAACAAGAAATTTTGATGCATGTTTTATGCTAGAAACCGTGGCTGATAAACACTAGAAAATGGAAAAATTTTTAGTGTTCAACAATGAGGAGAAATGTGATAAAACCCTAGTAATAAGAACTAAATTTCCTCTGTGATTTAGCATGAAAAATCCGTGGTTAATGCTAAGGTTGGAATGAAATTTTGTTGGTTTTTTAATGTTGAAATGTGCATTTGAAAACCTAAGAGTGATATGTGATAATTGTTTAATGTGATGAAAAATATTTGGTGTTGATTGTCATGATAAATCGAGGCTATGATTGGAGAAAAATTTGATGATGTGTGTTGTATTTGAATATTGGTTAATGTGGAAAATTTTTATACAAAGTTTGGTACCTTTGTATAAAATAGGCCTTTGGTATAGTACATGGCAGGTACAAAGGTTTTGAGGTGCACCTAATGCCGGGAAAACCTTAAAATACAAGTGGAAATGCTGCTGAAATTTCTAAAACAGCATAAGGGTATTTCGGGAAACGAGGGGTAAAAATATTAGACTCAGAAAGGAAACTGAGACCCCTTTGTGGGTTAGGATTTAAAATGAAAAACCAACCCAAGAGGAATAGTAAACCGACCCTTAATGACTAAAATGCCTAAAACGAAAAAAAATTCATGTTAGGGGTATTTTAGGAAACGAGGGGGAAAAATTAGAACAGGATAGGAAGCCCGAGGCCCTTGGGAACGGGATGAAAAACGTTTCAGGAGTAGTGAAATGCCCATTTGAGGCTCCGAAACACTAAAAAAAAAAAAGAGAAACGACCCTAGGTGACAAATGAATAGTAATCGAGGGTCGAAAAATGAATAATTGTGATTTTGTAGCTATTAAAGCTGTAAAATGATACAGAAGCCTAGAAAATATTATTTTATGATATTTGGGCTTAAAAAATTCGGGAAAAATGATAAAACGGAATAATTGTGGTCCCGAGACCCGACAGGGGCGAAATGGTCATTTTGATCAAAAATTTCCGAAAGGCTTGGAAAGGACCGTACAGGATCTAGAGTGACTTAAATAAAATTCTAAAATCTAAAATAAAGATTTTAGAGTTAAGAATCTATAGTTTAAATAGTACACGGATGTGTATAGTGAAACACAGCCATGATACACGCTCGTGTAGAATGAAACCGAGAGGTACACGGGTAGGGACACGGGCGTGTTGCAGACCGTGTACCTATAAAGAGTTGAAATGTTTTGTAAAATTTATCACAAAATAAATATATTCAAAGTAATAATTAATAAAGGGTATTTACAGACAATACTATATCTGTAGGAACCCAAACTAGAGATAAAACTGAGGAGTTTCGGAAGTGGACACTATCACAGTGGTGGTAAGTTCAAGCATTTTCATGTTTACAACATAAAATACTGTATTATTTCGTTATGTACTAGTTGTACATTAGGCATTAAATCCTATGGACATTGGAAGATTAGTTAGTATAACACATCCCACATATTAAGAGAAAGAGAATATCTAAGGCCTATGGGCGATGGAGGTTAATGACCTTGAGGTGATGATTAATATCACTTGGTCAAAATTATAATTGAAAGATGGTAATAAAACCATTTAAGGCGTACCGCCCCTCCAACATTGTGGTGGAGGTTTTTCAGATCTTACGAGGATATAATAAGGGATAGAGAGGAAGAAGCTTTAGGGTCGCTCCCTAGGCCCTCCCAGTCAGCACTCAAAATAAATTATCGATACGGCCACAATGAGCTCAACACCAGAATACAAATAAAGAGAATAGTCAATAATGTGATGAAAGCCACAATTGAGCATAACCGACACTAACACTAAGTATAGTGAACTCGATTAGGATAATGTGAATAGTAAACGATTAGGGTAATATGAATAGTAAACGATTAGAGTAATGTGAACAGTAACTGGTTAGGGTAACAGTTACTATTCATCGATCAATTGTCAAAGTCACTATTTATGGTGAATAGTACTATTTGTGATGAATAGTATTATTTATGAATAAATAGTAATATTCATAAGAAATTGTAATTATGATGTTTTTAAATTTATGTGATTCTTATTAAGTATGCTTGAACTTACTGAGCCTGTTAGCTCATCAGTTTATTCCTGTTCTAAGTAAGAAACCTATCCAGTAGACTATATGGATGGCGGTAGGATGTGCGTGTGTCAATGGGATAGGGAGTCCATTGTGGATTTTGGTCCTACTACCAGTCTTCGACTGAGCGATAAGTTAGTGAATTGAAGAGAATGTATTTTGAAAAGCAGAGTATATGTATATTGTATGTTGTGCATTATGTTATACTTAAAAGGACAACTAAAAAGTTAGTATTATGCTTTACACGGCTTTCATACTTAGCTTTTTTCTAAGGAAATTATGTATTAAAAAGAGAAAAAAAATTTTGGGTGAAATTTTGGGCCCTGAAAATAAGAGTTGAGAGAAAAAGAGTTTTAAATGGCGATCCGGATTCGACACATGGGCTGCCTTGGTCGACAAAAAAGTCAGTTTATGACAGTTTCACGTGGTTAGATTTGGGGGCGCCACAAGTCGGTAATCCATATTTGCTTACATTTACTTTAACATGTAAATAGAATGAGGACATATAGTAATGTAATGAATAACCTCTTATATATTATTAACCAGTATAAAATAAATAAAATACATAAAAATATTTTTCTTGTTTAGGGCCCGGTGGAACCCACTTCTAACATATAAAATTTTCACCTCAATTTGACAATACAGAAAAATAAAGTACTATAATTAGATATTTCCAAAATAAAATGATATAGGTAAGCTCATTAGAAATATTTAATTTTAAGTTTATTTAATATACTATAACTAAAAGAAAAGGATAAGATAGTATAAAGTAAAATTAAATAAAGATTTCCCAAAATTTATTAAAAAATCTAAATTAAAATGTACAAACAAAATAAATCGAAACAAATAATAAAAAACTAAAATTCTCAAGGATAAGCAAACATTTGTGCATAAAAAGTTAGTAAAATAACTTTATTTTATAGAGTTATAAAGAGCCTTTAGAGTATAGTCTCACCAACTTTTTAGCTATGGTGAACTTAGGCAAGAAGCATTATTTTAAGGAAGATGGTGTTATGGATTGTGTTATAGCTCTTAAAGCGTTGCCTAGTGAAGTGGCTAATATTGCTCAAGTAGATATTTTTGAAGAGCCTAAGAGGATATCAAATTCTTCTAGTTCATCTCAAAGCAGGTTAGTTTTGAACCAACTACCCAATCATCTTTGATATGCCTTTCTAGGAGAGGATTCTACTAATCCGGTAATCACTTTGGCATCCTTGAATTGAGAAAAAGAAGAGAGGTTACTTTTTTTTTTTAAGAAGCATAAATCTGCTTTCATTTGGTTAATTTCTGACATCAAGGGTATTAGCCATACTATTTGCGCGTACAAAATTCTCATGGAAGATTACTACAAGCCATCTATAGAACACCAAAAAAGGATGAATCCAGCCATGAAAAAAGGTGATGCGAGCCAAAGTGTTAAAGTGGTTAAATGCTAGAATCACTTATGCTTTTTCAAATGATTCATGGGTTAGACTAGTTCAAGTTGTGCCAAAAAGGGAGGAATAACGATGGTGAAAAGAGTAAACTTATTCCAACTAGAACGGTCACGAGTTGGAGAGTGTGCATCCATTATAGGAAGTTAAACAAGGCCACTAAGAAAGATTACTTTTCTTTTCCTTTTATCGATCAAATGTTGGACTGACTAGTGGGCTATGAGTATTATTACTTTCTTGATGGCTATTTAGGCTACAATTGAATCGCCATTGTACTAGAGGATCAAGAAAAGACCACCTTCATTTGCCCATATGGTACATTTGCTTTCTATTGTATGTCCTTTGGTTTGTGCAATGTCCCTGCTACCTTTTAACGATTTTTCTCCAACATGGTTGAAGAATTAATTGAGGTCTTTATTTATGATTTCTTGGTGATTGGGTCATCTTTTGACCATTGTCTTCATAACTTATCTCTTGTGTAGCAAAGATGTGAAGAGAAGAACCTACAATTAGTGTCAAAGCTAACTCATGATTATATCATATACATATATTAAATGATCAATTTTCTACTTTATGAATGGATTTTAATTTTAGAGAATACCATTTTAGGTTTCCTTATGTTATTATCATGTATTATGTATGATATATGTGACGCTCCGTACCCTCAGCGGCCCAGACCGTCACTGAAAACTGTTACTTGCTTCTTTAACTTTTACTTATACTTCTTCTTTAAAACCGATACTTAAACTTGCTGAATTTAATACCATAAATTTAGAGGGATTTTTTTTATATACGCATACGTATTTACTATTCACATACGCATACTATTAAAATGCGGAATTTGAAAAACATAAAGATTTCAATTATACATACACACTTATATACTTGTTTATCTGATTACTATTCATCAAATACTATTTAAATATACTATTCATACATATACTGTTTACTATTCCAAAATACCATTTAACCTTTACTATTCAAAATACTATTTAACTGTCACCGTTCAAAATACTATTTACTCATACTGTGCAGAAGAATACTCGCGGTGTATCCATAACCTCATCCTCACATCCACCTCCGCCGCCATCATCGCCCCTTGGTGTTTACGCTATAGGAAGCTTACCTACAGCATGAACAAACTCTGTGAGCTTTACGCCCAATAAGTACAACATGTTAACCGCAAAACATATTTAAAATATAGCACATATTTAAAATCATAAGCATGACATATATCACTTAATAAATCACATACCATATAAGCATATCACATATCAGCTCACATATCATGTCATCACATAACATGTCATAACACTGAATATAAAACTTCACATACTTTATGCATGACAGAAGCATCGTGTACTGTATGCACTCTACTAAAAAAGAAAGCATAGCGAACTATAACTAATGCATGGTCCGGTTATGTTCATTTATGCTTCTAACTTCTCTTTTCTTTTATTGTCTATTTAGGGCCCATATGTCAGCACCGTGTGCGCACAGACCAACGGTAATGCCCGAGGTCAACTAATGCCGAAGAGCCATCAACTGATACTCAACTTTTGGCCTTAACTTTCTTTAACTGGAAACCCCTTAGGCTGAAGGAGCCGGTACGACACACCTACTTATTTCCATCTTATTTAACTGTTCGAGCCATATGCTTCTCTAAGCTATCCCCAATCCTACGTGGTAGGGATCTATGGCTTCTAACTTGTTCTTTCATCAATCTACTCAATTGTGAAACTATATGCTCTTATGTATGCTGTGCAACATTGTGTGCATGTAAGGCATACTTAACATACTCTAAAACCATCATTTTAACATCATTTTATTTATGCTGCAGGCGGAGTTGTACTTACCTGTTAGCAGACAGTTTATACTCTTGCCTTCGTCACAATACAGGTACCTCCCTGTAATCATAATGCATTTCATTAACATTTACTCTTAGGTCACTGTGGTCATTAGTGACTAATGAAAACTCTATCGTTAGTGATACCGATCCTTTTCGGTACTAATTGCCCTCTTCTTAAGAATTTGATTTTCTAATTTCTAATCATGGTTAATTAATTTATTTGCTTAATAAATTAATTAACGTCACTCTTAGGTCACTCTATCAATAGGAACTAATAAAACTATCGTTGTATGATACCGATGCCTATCGGTACCTAACTGCTCTACTTTGGGAATTTGATATCTAATTTCTAATCATGCTTGATTAATTTGTCTACTTGACAAATTAATCACTATCTCTCACTATCCCATTCAGACTTGGTCCTTGACTGGCTAACCGACCAATCAACTGACTGAATACCTCCCGTATGACCATTTAGCCTGTCGGGTTACCGTTATCGATGTAATCGGCCCAAATTTTATACTTAGATCGCACCCGTCTCTCGGGTGGTACTATTCTGACATAGGGGTCATTTTCTTACATTACGAAATTTCTAATGGGGCGGTTCACTAATCCTCACAACGTCCGTCCTTCTTTCCCGGACCTAGGTCATCGAGGGGGCTCAGATTTCCATCCCGATCACATTTTCACCCCTCGTTTCCTAAAATACCCCTTTGTGCCGTTTTAGAAAATTCGGCAGCATTTCTGCTTAATTTTTGGGTTTCCGGCGTTTAAGAAATGCCTCAAAACCATCTAACATATTCTAACCTACCAAGTACTAAACCAAAGGCCTAATTTTTATGTAAAAGCTCCGCTTTTTACGTAAAAATATTCACATTTCCTCACATTCTCTTTTTCTTCATTTCATCCCTTTTTCTTACAATTCCTCAAGTCAGTAAACCATAATTAATACATAATTATTTTCAATAATAAATTGAGGAATCAAGGGATCAAAACCACTACCAAAATCGTTCCCGTCGGCGGTCGGGTGAACCGTTCGATCTCGATCGCACAGTCTTTGAATCATCGTTCTTCACTTTTGAAACTCCAGTTTGCAAATCTGATGCCGCGGATGTGTCCAGAACGTCGAAAATAGGCCAACGGGCCATTCTTCAATTTTTGGTCTCTAGGTCACCGTTGACCGCCGTTGACCAGCATTGACCGTGCGTTGACCACAGCGGCGATGGGAGTGGCGACCACCATCTTGAAGAGCTCGACGAGAGGAACCCATTGGTGGTGTCAATTCCACCAATCAAGGCTCCTATCCCCAGAAATCGGCCCTCCAAAAGTCGGCGATGGCAGTAGTGTTGGATCTTCATTTTCCGATGTTGTTGCCCAAAATTGATTTGGGGCTTTTGACCTACGTGTTGTTCTAAGCATTTTGATACCCACCTTGCAACTCAACTCCGCTGGACTAGTGAGATTCGACGGCGGCGATGGCGACGGCAACTGTGAACCTTGGGCAGCGCGATCCGGCGGCTGTTAACGTGAAATGAAGCCTGGGTTTTGTTCTACTCTTCACCACGAATCCATTGGGACTGGAATCATGGCATTTGGACGTCGGACGGCGAAGAAATCATGGTTTGAAAAGTTCAGCCACCGGCGGCTTTAGGCGGTGCGTGCGGCGTTCTCCAGCGTTGGTTCCGTCAACTCGGCACACCGTTGGACTCAGCTTGTCGAGAGCTTTCCAGTGGTGCCGGCGGTGTCGAAAACGGAGGCCAGATTTGATGGTCGGTCACTGTTCATCTTCGTGTGGTGTGGGGGAGGGAGAAAATGAGATTTGGAAAAATATGGGGGCTATTTTTCAAGAATCCCCAAAATTTCGTCATTTATACTAATTTTTTTGAAAAATTTTAAGATAGGCTATACTGACTAATTTGGGCGTGCTGAACCCAAATATATCAGTTTTATCGTCATCCGAGGTCGTCTCGACTAGTTTCCCGATACTGCATGGTTCCCGGTCAAAAATTACTTTTTGTGCTCAAATGACTAATTTGAGCATTCTGATTCCAAATATATCAGTTTTATATCAAGAAAAGGTCATCTTGACCAATTTCTTGATACTGTGGTTAGGCCTACACTGTGTTGACACTGCGCATGCATAACGAGGCGTTTTCGCGTGAAATTTCAAACACAGTCTCCCTTGACTAATTTGGGCGTGCTGAATCCAAATATATCAGTTTTATCTTCATCCGAGGTCGTCTCGACCAGTTTCCCGATACTGCATGGTTCCCGATCAAAAATTACTTTTTGTTCTCAAATGACTAATTTGAGCATTCTGATTCCAAATATATCAGTTTTATATCAAGAAAAGGTCATCTTGACCAATTTCTTGATACTGTGGTTAGGCCTACACTGTGTTGACACTGCGCATGCATAACGAGGCATTTTCGCGTGAAATTTCAAACACAATGTCTCTTGACTAATTTGGACGTGCTGACTTCAAATTTATCAGTTTTACGTCCATCTGAGGTCTTCTAGACCACTTTTCGGGATCTGTATGACCCCATCTCGAAAAACATGTCAGGTGCCCGATTGACTAATTTGGGCGTCCTGAGTCTAAATATATCAATTTTGGGTTGCGAAAAGGTCGTCTTGTCCCTCATCCTGATACTGCGTATCTCTTAAACAAAATCTACATTTTATACTCAATTAACTAGATTGAGCCTGTTGACTATTAATATGTCAATTTTATGCCAGATTAAGGCCGTCTTGGCCATTAACCTGACACTGCGTTTCTCACTATTAACTAATCACTATTCACTATCTAACTGACTAATTTGAGCGTTCTAACTTTGGTTTTGTTAGTCTATTGGTGAGAAGAGGTCATCTAGACCACTTTTCTCGATACTATACATCTATTAGGGCAATTATCACTGCTGCGCTCAGGTGACCAGTTTGAGCGTACTGATGACTAGCTCATCAGTTCTGTATCATGAAATGGTCGTCTTGACCGGTTTCTTGATATTGCGTGTCTCAACGCATACTCACATAATGGGATGGACCGATTTCACTGTCGGTTGCCCCTTTTACTGCATGAATAGTAATTAAATGTTACTATTCACTGAAAGGTACACTGTGTTTATTAACTTAATTACATCATTACATAATAATTAAGTTTCATAATTCATGAGAGTCATTACAGTGGCTCTCGGCTCATTACACAGCCTTCTACACGGACTCTTACACGTGCGTGTGCAACGCAACACGGGCGTGTACTAGTTGAGACTACTCAACACGGCCATGTCTTTGAAATACATTCATCTATCTGAGCGGTACACAACCTCTTATACGACCGTGTACTTGACCGTGTTTCTTAAATTTGCACTAAAAGACATTAAATTATGTCCATTTTATTCCTTAGTGACTTATTACATGGTAAGTAGGTGCCATGAAAATGGCGGTCATTACAATATATGTGGCTATTTTAATTTTTAAAATTATTATAAGCATGCACAATTTTGTCGATCATGGTTTCTTAGAGTTTAGAAAAATTATATCTATGACTTTTCATGTAACCATGGAGTGGTTTATTGTCATCATAATTTTCCCATAGAATTTTAATTTTTTGTCTCTTTGAATTTTTAAAAATTTTTGTACACTAGAAATGGTATAAAAATTTTATGTAATTACTCATGGAGGAGATGAAGATTGAAGGCATCATTTATTTTCCTAAAGGATTAAATTTAATTTAATAATTGAAAATTTTTTTAGGTGGAAAATCCTAATTTAATTTGAATTCAATTTTTTTTTATCCTAATGGGTAAATTAGGAATATGGGACAAAATACGAAAACCAAACTGGGGATGGTACGCCAACCGACATGTACATCGAGGTGCATGCCAGAAGGTGGACATAGGTCTTGACAGGGGCTACAACCTCTACCTACAGGTAGCAGGGTTACATGTTAGGGCTGCAGGCAGCCCCTGTTAGGGCGACAAACCTACTGCCTGCACCCTGGCAAGCATTGCAACCCTACCAGGGACGTAGCAACCTGTGGCTACAGGCATCACCTATAGCTCAACAAGGTTGCAAGGGGCTATCGGGCCTACCATAGGCCAAGGCTACCTATAAGGGTTGTGGACCTTTAGGCCTATGGCATAATGGTTTGAGGTTCGAATTTTTTCAATTTTAAAATTTGATATTTAATTATCATTTGTGTATAAAATTATGTAATTGTAATTTTAAATTTGAAATTACAAATTGTTATGTATAAAATTTGAAATTGTTTAAAATTTGCATTTTAAATAATTTTTGGGATGAGAAATAAATAGAGAAGATGCATGAAGATGGATATGCGAAGATGGAACAAAATTCAAGACCCATAGTATGCTTTGGATGTAATTTTATAATCTTTATTTTTTCTCTTTTCTAGGATAGGACCATGATTAAGTTATTCAATTTTCCATCGTTTATTTTTTCTATGTTCTGTCATGGATTGATGAATATGTATTGAAGGATGTTATGTGTGACGCCTTCGATTCCGATCACCCACAACTGTCATGAACCGACTTTATTGCCGATCAAGACAGCTCGTGTGCCGAATCTGAGTTGTCAATTTAAAACTCTTTTTCTTAAACTTTCATTTCTCAGAGCCCGAAAATTTTGCTCATAAAATTTTTTTTTCTTTTTAACACATACTTTCTCCAAAAGAAAGCTAAGTATAAAAGCCATATAAAACACCATACTATTTTTAGATGTCTTTTTGGGTATAACATAATGTATAATATACAAAATATCTACACTGCAATTTTTTTATAACACATTCTCTTCAATTCACCAACTTTAAAAGCTCAATGGAAGACTTTTGGCAAGACCAAGTCTACGGCGAATTCCCTATCCTATCAGCACACGCGCACATCATGCCGCCATCCATAAAGTCTACTGGATGGGTTTCTTACCTATAACATGAACAAACTGGTGAGCTAACGGGCTTAGTAAGTTCAAACATACTTAGTAAGAATCACATGGATTCAAAAACATTGAAAACACAACTTCCTAAAAATAATACTATTCATGATGAATAGTATTATTCACCATAAATAGTGACTTTGACCATTGACTGATGAATAGTAACTGTTACCCAACTGGTTACTATTTATGTTATCCGAACGGGATATTATTCACATTAGCCTAACCAATTACTATTCACATATCCTAACCAAATTCACTATACTTAGTGTAAACTTCGGTTATGCTCAATTATGGTTTCCATCATATTATCGATTATTCTTTCTCTATTTATTTTCTGGTATAGAGCTTTTTTATAGTAGTACCGATATTTATCTTACACGCTGACTGGGAGGGCCTAAGGAGCGACCCTAGAGCTTCGGCCACCACAGCCCTTATGTATCCCCGTAGGATCTAAAAAAACCCCCATCATAATGTTGGAGGGGCGGTACATCTTAAATGGTTTTATTACTATCTTTCAATTATTGTTTTGACCAAGTGACATTAATCGTCACCTCAAGGTCACTAACCTCCATCACCCGTAGGCCTTAGATATTCTTATCTTTAAAACGTGGGACATGTTATACTAACTAATCCCCAAATGTCAATAGGACTTGATTCCTAATGTACGACTAATACATAACGAAGTAATACAGTATTTCATGTTGTAGACATGAAAATGCTTGAACTTACCAATACTGCGATAATGTCCACTTCCGGAACTCTTCCACAGTTTTATCTCTAATTTGGGTTCCTACAGACATAATATTGTCTGTTAATATTCTTCCTTAATTATCACTTTATAAATTTATTTTATGATAGATTTTACAAAACATTTCAATTCTTTAGGTAGTACATGGTCTGCAACACGCCCGTGTCCTTGACCGTGTATCTCTCGGCTTTATCTTACACGGCCGTGTTCCACTATACACACCTGTGTACTAATTAAACTCTAGATTTTAATCTTTAAAAACTCTATTTTGGGTTTTAGAATTTTATTTAAGTTATTCTAAATCCTTTACGGTCCTTTCCGAGTCTTTCAGAAATTTTTGGTCAAAATGACCATTTTTCCCTTGACGGGTCTTGGGACTGTAACTATTACGTTCTATTATTTTTCTGAAATTTTCTAAGCCTAAATATTTTAAAATAATATTCTCTAGGCTTCTGTATTATTTTACAGCTCAATTTGCTATAAAATCTCAATTATCAATTTTCCCAGCCCTTGATTACTATTCATCCATCACCTAGGGTTGTTTTTCGTTTTTCGAGCGTTTTGGAGCCTCAAATGGCTGTTTCACTTCTCTTAAAACACTTTTTATCCCGTCCCCAACCCTCGGTCCTTGAGAGGCTTTGGTTTCCTATCCCGATCTAATATTTTTTCTTGTTTCCCAAAATACCCCTAACATGGAATTTTTTTCTTGTTTTAGGTATTTTAGACATTAAGGGTTGGTTTACTATTTCTTTTGTGGTTTTCCATTTTCAATCCTAATCCACCGAGGGGTCCCGGTTTCCTTCCCGAGTTCAATATTTTTACCCCTCGTTTCACGAAATGCCCTTATGCTGTTTTAAAAATTTCGTCAGCATTTTCGCTTGTAGTTTTAGGTTTCCTAGAGTTAGGTACTCCTCAGAACCTTTGTACTTGCCATGTACTATACCAGAGGCCTATTTTATACAAAGTTTCCAAATTTTGTATAAAAATTTTCCACATTAACCAATATTCAAGAATCAATACACAACATCAATTTTTTCCAAACCTAACCTTGGTTTATCATGTCAATCATCACCAAATATTTTTTTTCATCACCTTCCAAACTTATCGCATTTTATTCTTAGGTTTTCAATGTACAAATCAACAATAAAACCTAACCAAATTTTCATTCTAACCCTAGCATTAGCCACGGATTTTTCATGCAAAACATATAGAAAATTTTGTTTTCTTTCCTAGGGTTTTATCAACATTATTCAACACTAAAAATTTCCATTTTCTAGTGTTCATCACCCACGGTTTTAGCATGAAAATTACATCAAATTTTTCTTGTTTCTTGATTCCAATTTATGCTTAATTCATTATATAACCAAATGAACATAAACACTAATCCAAAACACCAATTTCCAAATCATTTTTCACACCAATAATGCCACGGATTTTTCATGGAAACATGCAAAATTTTTGCTTGTTTCTTAACCCTAAATCATGCTTCAAATTCTAAAACAAAAATCTAATCATAACATCAACAAAACATCAACTTTTTCAATGTTTTTCTACACCAAAGACCCACGGATTTTCACTAAGAAAATCAAAGAGGAATGCTTCAATTTAGAAGGTTACCTTATCTAGTTGATAGCTTGATGCTAAAAATGCAATGGAAGCTAAGTTTGGTGTGAAATTTTATGCAACATTTTGGCTTAATGGGGGAAAGGCTCACGGCTTTGGGCTGCAAGAAAAGGGCAAGGGTTTGGTTAAATTTTTCCATTTTTTTGAATGAATTTTGGTGCCTATTTATAGGCAAAAATCCAAGGACCAATTAGCAATTTTTTTCAACAATTTGCTAATTATTTAAGGACTAAAAAGTATTTGGGCTCAAAATCAAATTTTTTTCTTTCTTCCCTTCCACATGACCGAATGGCCTTTTTCCTTATTTTTAAAAAGTTTTCAAAGTTAATTTTGGCATGATCTTGGCCATTGATCAAAAGGTGGTTTAATCTTAACCTTACACCTTTTACTATTACTTTCTACACTTTAAAGTTTTGTATTTATGACATCATCCATATGATGTCATCATATTATATATATACTAATCCCCTAATTAATTGGTGGTCAAATTTTGACCGAAAGCCGAACTGAACGGAACTTTACCGAAATCGCCTAGCCGGGTTTTGGGCACCTCTGGTGCGATCTGTTTGTTTTATTTTGCTTTCATTTGGTCAAAATTCTCTACCTTAAATTGCTATCTTTTTAGTGCATTTCAGTGTACTCCCTAGGGTTTTTGGCTTTGATTTCAAACCATCTCACCCAAATATGTTCGTAAGATTTTCCATCTCTGAACTCACTCACTTTAACACTGTCGGAACATTTTTACAGTATTCTCAACAGTATTAAAACATAACTTTTTCATAATTTATTCATTAAAATTCATACATACATACAATTTTAACCTACTTCGAGAATCTAAAATTCCCGGTTATCACATTCACCACTCCTTATAGAATTTTCGTCCTCAAAAATTTAAAACAAGTGGGGTATAAATTTCTAATTTTGTCTTCGCGTTCCCATGTAGCCTCTTCAACGTTGTGATTTTTCCACAGCACTTTGACTAATGGGATCTTCTTGTTCCTTAAAACTTTATCTTCTCGTGCCAGAATCTGAACAGGCCTCTCCTTGTAAGTCAGATCTTCTTGAATCTGGATTTGTTCATGTTTTAGCACATGAGACGAATCCGATATATACTTCTGTAGTATCGACACGTGGAACACATTATGCATTGTCGACATCTCTGGAGGTAATGATAATCTATAAGCGACTTTACTAATGCATTCGACAATCTTATATGGTCCAATATATCTTGGACATAATTTCCCTTTCCGAATTGCATTATTCCCTTCATTGGTGAAACTCTTAGGAATACGAAATCCCCTTCGTTGAACTCCAGGAATCTTCATCTCTTGTCCGCATAGCTCTTCTGTCGGCTTTGGGCTATTTTTATCCATTGCTCTATTTTTGTAACTACATCCACTGTCTCTTGTATGAAATCCATCTTATGCAGTCATTTTTCTTGTAAATCATACCAATGAACCGGTGATCTACACTTCCTTCCATATAGAGCTTCATAGGGTGCCATGCCTATCGAAGCTTGGTAGTTGTTATTATAGGAAAACTCTACCAATGGAAGTTTCTCATTCCAGCTTCCTGGGAAATCTATTGTACATGCACACAACATGTCTTCTAGTGTTCGAATGGTTCACTCAGATTGCCCATTTGTCTGCGGATGAAAAGCCATGCTCAGACGCACTTCTGTTCCTGTAGCTTTTTGCACACATGTCCAGAAGTTCGAAGTGAATTGTGGGTCACGATCTGACACAATGGATTTAGGAACTCCATGTAACCTGACTATGTGGTTGACATACAAGCTCGCTAACTTTTCCAATGAAAAGGTCATTTTTATGGCAATGAACCTTGTAGTTTTTGTCAATCTGTCGATAATGACCCAAATGGCATCGTAACCTTCTCGAGTCTTCGATAGTCCTACCACAAAATCCATTGTGATATGTTCCCATTTCCATTCAGGAATCTCCAACGGCTCTAATTTTCTGCCTGGATGACGATGTTCGGCCTTAACTTTTCGGCACGTCATACATCTGCTTACAAACTCTGCAATGTCCTTCTTCATCCCTTTCCACCAGAACTGTAGCTTCAAATCTTGGTACATCTTACTAGATTTGGGATGTACTGAATATGACGTTTCATGGGCTTCTAGCATAATTTGCCTTCGTAATCCTTTATCATCTGGAACTTGAATTCTTCACTGATGTAGGATTAATCCATCTTTAGACACTTCCTCTTGTGAACTAATTAGCTTTAGGTCTCGTTTCTGAGCCTCCCTAATGTCCTCATGTAGCGTTGACTCCAGTTGCAGTGCAGCCAATTTTCCAATTATCAATTCCACTCTCAACATGTTGATTTCTTTCTACAATGACTTTGGAAGTTTTCTAATTGGCAGTTGCTACGAGACAGTAGATTTCCTACTCAATGCATCTGCAACATGATTGGCTTTTCCAGGATGATAGAGAATTTCCCAATTATAGTCTTTGACTAGCTCCAGCCATCTTCTTTGCCGCATATTTAGCTCTTTTTGTGTGAAGAAATACTTTAGACTTTGGTGGTGTATATAAATCTGACACTGAGCTCCATATAGATAGTGTTGCCAGATCTTTAATGCAAACACTACTGTGGCAAGTTCCAAGTCATGCGTGGGATAATTTTTCTCATGGTCCTTTAATTAACGCGAGGCATAGGCAATCACTTTATTGCCTTGCATCAGGACAGCTCCTAATCCCATCTTCAAGGCGTCGCTGTATATCACGAACATCTCCCCTTCAATAGGAAGTGTAAGTATCAACACGCTCATTAGTCATTTCTTCAACGCTTGGAAGCTTCTTTCGCATATCTCCGTTGACTCGTACTTCCTCTCTTTACGTGTTAAAGCTGTAAGAGGTGCAGCGAGTCGTGCAAATCCCTTTACAAATCTTTTATAATAGCCAACTAGACCTAAGAAACTCTGTATTTCTATCACGCTTTTAGGTGCGGGTCATTCATTGATCGCCTCCACTTTTGCAGGATCCACAGTGATTCCATCCTTGGAAACCACATGTCCTATAAAATGTACTCTACCCAGTCAAAATTCGCATTTGGAGAATTCAGCATAGAGTTAATGCTTCCTTATCATTTACAGGACAATCTTCAAATGCTCTTAATGCTCCTCACGAGTCTTTGAATATATGAGTATGTCATCGATAAACACAATGACAAACTTATCCAAATATTCCTTAAAGACTCGATTCATCAAGTCCATAAAGGCTGCTGGCACATTTATTAACTCAAACGGCATCACAAGAAATTCATAATGACCATAGCAGGTTCGAAATGCGGTTTTGTGGATGTCACTCTCCTTGATCCTCAGTTGATGGTATCTTGATCGCAGATCAATCTTGGAGAATACTGCTGCAACTTTTAGTTGATCGAACAAGTAGTCAATTCTAGGTAATGGATACATATTCTTGACAGTGACCTTGTTAATTCCCGGTAGTCAATGCACATGCGAAATGATCCATCTTCCTTCTTGACAAAAAATACGGGAGCACCCCATAGGGAATAGCTCGTGCGTATAAATCCTTTGTCAAGAAGCTCCTTCAGCTGCTCTTGTAATTCTTTTAATTCAACTGGTGCCATTTGGTATGGTGCCTTTGAGAGAGGTGCAATTCCTGGCATCAGCTCAATCTTAAAAGAAATTTCTCTTTCAGGCGGTAATCCTGGTAATTCTTCTGGGAAGACATCGAGGAATTCATTTACAATCGGGACATCTTCGAGTTGAAGCTTCCATTTTTCTTGCACGTCCACTATATATGCTAAATATCCAGCACAGCCACTAGACATTAGCCTTCTCACTTTCATTGAATTGATCATCATCTTCCTTGGTTTATGTGATGATCCATCGTACTCAAAGCAGTCTTCTCCGTCGGGTTGGAACATTATCTTCTGCTTTCGACAGTCGATCGTGGCTTGGTACTTCCCTAGGAAATCCATTCCTAATATCACATCGTAATCAGCAAGCTCCATCACGATCAATTCTGCAAACAACTCCCTATTTGCCATAATTATTGGCACATGAGGTAACCAGTAATTGGACATCAGGACTTCCCCCGAGGGTAGTGCAGTTCTAAATGTCATACCCATATTGTCTTTAGGATATCCTATCCTATTTGCAAACTGGTATGAAATGAAAGAATGCGTAGGTCCAGAGTCAAATAAAACAGACGCCAAATTATTAGCAACAAAAAGCTGACCTATCACTACATTTGACGTTCCAGCTTCCGCTTCTGCCTTTGTGTATACCATGACTCTAGCATCTGCTCGGGGCAAGCGTTCTTGTCTTTCCTGTCTCTCAGAATGGGATGAACTTTCAGCTTTGGCCTATAACAAATGTGCCTGGGGACGTTGCTGTTGTGACTGAGACGTGCCATGCACATTCTGCCTATTTTCCGGACAGTTCCTGGCAAAGTGACTGTCCTTCCCACAATGGAAACAAGCATTTGGGGCAAGTCTGCATCAGCCTGCATGTCTTTTCCCGTAGTTCACACAGTCTCGAATAATAGGGCCAGCATTGTTGTTCATTCTCTTCTGCTAGTTCGTATTTCCAGGATTATTTCCTTTTCTCTTCCCCTGGGATTGTTGACCAACGGTACTTGGCTACCCAGCCTTAGTATTCTAATTTTGCTTGCTACTCTATCCAACTTGAGATATAGTTTGTATAGCTTTGGCCAACACCTTCTCTTTCTTCTTAGCATCCCAAATCTTTTCTCTCTCTTCCTTCTGTCAGACCAGATAATACTCTGCCCTCAGCGCACGGCTAACACAATCAGATATAGTGTCAGGTGGTGTCAACCCACTGTCCACCAATGCTGAGATCTCAGGGCAGAACATTCCTAGCATCTTCTGAATTTTCTCCCTTTCGGTGGTAACACTGTACGGACACAATCGAGACAGTTGATCGAACTTGCTGTAGACTTCTATCACTGTCATGTCCCCCTATTTCAACTCTGCAAACTCTCTTTGTTGTGGTCGTAGCAGTATAGGATTGTAATATTTCTGATTAAATTCCTCCAAAAAGTCCAACCAAGACATCGTATACATGTTTCTTCTCAACTTGACTGACTCCCACCAGAACCTTGCATCCTTCTTCAGAACAAAGGAAGCACACATAATCTTTTCTTGATCGTTCAGCTCCATAAATTCCAAGATCATATAGAGTGAAGATAACCATTCTTCTGCTTCTAGAGGGTTTGTGGAACCCTCAAACTCCGGTAGCTTCATTTGTCTGAATCTTTCATATAGTGGCTCATGATTGACCCAGGGTTGGGGCTTTATTTCTTCTTCTGGTACTATTGGTGGCATTTCTAGTTTAGGTGCGGCCATCTGTGGGTTCTGGCCCTCTTCTTGACCTTGTCTTTGCTCCATTTGCTCTAGTATTTGCCTTAATTCAGCATTTTCTCTCATTTGAGCTTCAATCAAAGCTTCCAACTCGTCCACTCTTTCTGACAGGACAGTACGCCCTCTCATGTTCCTTAGGTTTTGTGGATTCACCATCTTTTCAACTTCCTATAATCGCATGAGAGTCGATTGTTAGATTTTCACAAACATACTTTTACAGTATAAGTAAAAATATAGTTTTAGTCATTACATAATTTTCAACATTTCATCCATTGAACATGTCAAAATGTGATTATCATTTCTTTTCATTTCAAAAGTTTTCAAAAGTACATCAGTTCGAAGGCTTTTCTCAAAATAGCCTTTCGATATAGTCATATATACACATATATAGACATATATATACATTAGTACATCATATGTATTTCTATATCTAGTCTCCTAGTTGGGGTTGTTCTGGAATGATCAAAAATTCAATTAGATCCATTTCTTCTTCATCCGTTCTATTTCCGACCTCAGACGGTGTTGATCCTTCAGCTGGACCGGTACCTTCTAGTTGCCTCGACGGACCAGCCTCATGGTCATTCGCCATTGGTCCAGATCCATACAGGCGATCTAACATTGCTTCTTGTAGAACTGTTCATGCCTCTTGCGCACCATGCGCTCCATCATCATCTCTTCCTCTACTTTAGCTACAGTGACAATAAACTCACGCAAATTAGTAGGGTATAAAGGGGTTACCCTCTATCGTAGGTCAATAGTGAGCTCCTTCCAAAATATGTCATAAAAATCATCATTTGTGATGTTGGATAGAGGACATGTCCTTACGATGCTATCCTAAAATCTGACTGCATACGAGAATATAGTATCGCTTAGCATCATTTGCTGTCTCTCTGCCCGTAGAACAAAGTCTCTGACATCTGCATACTTGGGCATAGTCGGTGGTGGCGGTACTGCCCTGCTCTCAGGAGGGTCTAAAACTGGTGCTGCACTCTTATGCAGAAACTACTCCAGCATGACTTGGCAAAATTCAGCCCAATCCAATGCTAATAGCATCTCCTGATCACAATACTCCCAATATAACCATGCATCCTCACGGAATGTTCCAATGGCCATCAAAACCCAGCAATCCTCATCTATGTCGCACTGGCGCATGATAATCTCTACATCATGTATCCAGTCCCGCGTAGAGATCCCTTGTTGACCTCCCTCGAACGCAGGTGGATGACTGCCTCTAAAAGCATGTACAGCTTGCATTGATACTCTAGCTCCTATGCGAGCTCGATCTCCCACCACTGGAATATCTACTGCTACCGGTGGGTTTACAATCGGTCGCAGAGGTGGTGCTTGTACCAGTGTCGACGCTACAATCCTTGGCGCTAGTGGCTCAGGTACTGGTGGTCGCTGTATTGCTCACCTAATCATGGATGGTCTGATCACAGGCCTAGTCTATACCCAAAGCAGTCCTCTCGGTCGGTATAGATGAGGTCGCATATAAGGTGGTCTAGTCATCTTAAATCCTACAAAAATATATAATCTCGAATAAACAAAAAGTTAACTAATTTAAAGAAAGTTAACTTACTTGGATTGACGAGTAGGTCGTGTTTCGTGCCGATAGGGATATAATCAACCACTCTGATACCAACCTGTGACACCCTCGATTCTGATCACCCGCAACTGTCATGAATCGACTTTATTGCCAATCAAGACAGCTTGCGTGCCGAACCTAGGTTGTCAATTTAAAACTCTTTTTCTTAAACTTTCATTTCTCAGGGCCCGAAAATTTTGCCCATAAAATTTTTTTTTCTTTTTAATACATACTTTCTCTAAAAGAAAGCTAAGTATAAAAGCCATATAAAACAACATACTATTTTTAGATGTCTTTTTGAGTATAACATAATGTATAATATACAAAATAGCTACACTACATTTTTTTTATAACACATTCTCTTCAATACACTAACTTTAAAAGCTCAGCAGAAGACTTTTAGCAAGACCAAGTCCACGGTGAATTCCCTATCCCATCAGCACACGCGCATATCCTGCCGCCATCTATAAAGTCTACTGGACAGGTTTCTTACCTACAACATGAACAAACTAGTGAGCTGATGGGCTCAGTAAGTTCAAACATACTTAGTAAGAATCACATGGATTCAAAAACATTGAAAATACAACTTCCTACGAATAGTACTATTCATCATAATAGTACTATTCATCATGAATAGTGACTTTGACTATTGATCGATGAATAGTAACTATTACCTTGACTGGTTACTATTCACATTATCCTAACGGGATACTATTCACATTAACCTAACCGGTTACTATTCACATATCCTAACCAAATTCACTATACTTAGTGTAAACTTTGGTTATGTTCAATTATGGTTTTCATCAAATTATTGATTATTCTTTCTCTATTTATTTTCTGGTATAGAGCTCTTTTATTGTAGTACCGATATTTATCTTACGTGCTGACTAGGAGGGCCTAGGGAGCGACCCTAGAGCTTCGGCCGCCACAGCCCTTATGTATCCCCGTTGGATCTAAAAAAACCCATATCACAATGTTGGAGGGGTGGTACATCTTAAATGATTTTATTACCATATTTCAATTATTGTTTTGACCAAGTGACATTAATCGTCACCTCAAGGTCACTAACCTCCATCGCCTGTAGGCCTTAGATATTCTTATCTTTAAAACGTGGAACATGTTATATTAACTAATCCCCAAATGTCAATAGGACTTGATTCCTAATGTACGAATAATACATAACAAAGTAATACAGTATTTCATGTTACAGACATGAAAATACTTGAACTTACCAATACTGCGATAATGTCCACTTCCGAAACTCTTCCGCAGTTTTATCTCTAATTTGGGTTCTACAGACATAATATTGTCTGTTAATATTCTTCCTTAATTATCACTTTATAAATTTATTTTATGATAGATTTTACAAAACATTTCAATTCTTTAGGTGGTACACGTCTGCAACACGCCCGTATCCCTGACCGTGTACCTCTCGGCTTTATTTTACACGGCCGTGTTCCACTATACATGCCTGTGTACTAATTAAACTCTAGATTTTAATCTTTAAAAACTCTATTTTGGGTCCAAGAATTTTATTTAAGTTATTCTAGATCCTTTACGTTCCTTTTTGAGTCCTTCAGAAATTTTTGATCAAAATGACCATTTTGCCCTTGACGGGTCTCGGGACTGTAACTATTCCGTTCTATCATTTTTCTTAAATTTTCTAAGCCCAAATATCTTAAAATAATATTCTCTAGGCTTTTGTATTGTTTTACAGCTCAATTTGCTATAAAATCTTAATTATCTATTTTCCTGGCCCTCGATTACTATTCATTCATCACCTATGGTCGTTTTTCGTTTTTTTGAGCATTTCGGAGTCTCAAATGGCCGTTTCACTACACTTGAAACACTTTTTATCCCATCCCCGACCCTCAGTCCTCGAGAGGCTTAGGTTTTCTATCCCGACCTAATATTTTTTCTCGTTTCCCAAAATACCCCTAACATGGAAATTTTTCTTGTTTTAGGTATTTTAGACATTAAGGGTCGGTTTACTATTTCTCTTGGATTGGTTTTCCATTTTCAATCCTAATCCACCGAGGGGTCCCGGTTTCTCGAAATGCCCTTATGTCGTTTTAAAAATTTCGACAGCATTTCCGCTTGTATTTTTAGGCTTCCCGGCGTTAGGTATGCCTCAGAAACTTTGTACCTGCCACGTAGTATACCAGAAGCTTATTTTATACAAAGTTTCCAAACTTTGTATAAAAATTTTCCACATTAACCAATATTCAAGAATCAATACACAACATCAATTTTTTCCAAACCTAACCTTGGTTTATCATGTTAATCATCACCAAATATTTTTTTTCATCACCTTCCATACTTATCGCATTTTATTCTTAGGTTTTCAATGTACAAATCAACATTAAAACCTAACCAAATTTTCATTCTAACCCTAGCATTAGCCACGGATTTTTCATGCAAAACATATAGAAAATTTTGTTTTCTTTCCTAGGGTTTTATCAACATTATTCAACACTAAAAATTTCCATTTTCTAGTGTTCATCACCCACGGTTTTAGCATGAAAATTACATCAAATTTTTCTTGTTTCTCGATTCCAATTTATGCTTAATTCATTATATAACCAAATGAACATCAGCACTAATCCAAAACACCAATTTCCAAATCATTTTTCACACCAATAATGCCACGGATTTTTCATGGAAACATGCAAAATTTTTGCTTGTTTCTTAGCTGTAAATCATGCTTCAAATTCTAAAACACAAATCTAATCATAACATCAACAAAACATCAACTTTTTCAATGTTTTTCTACACCAAAGACCCATGGATTTTTACTAAGAAAATCAAAGAGAAATGCTTCAATTTAGAAGGTTACCTTATCTAGTTGATGGCTTGATGCTAGAAATGCAATGGAAGCTAAGTTTGGTGTGAAATTTTAAACAAAATTTTGGCTTAATGGGGGAAAGGCTCATGGCTTTGGGCTGCAAGAAAAGGGCAAGGGTTTGGCTAAATTTTTCCATTTTTTTGAATGAATTTTGGTGCCTATTTATAGGTAAAAATCCAAGGACCATTTAGTAATTTTTTTCAACAATTTGCTAATTGTTCAAGAACTAAAAAGTAAGATTTTGGGGGCCAAAATCAAATTTTTTTCTTTCTTCCTTTCCACATGGCCGAATGGCCTTTTTCCTTATTTTTAAAAATTTTTCAAAGTTAATTTTGGCATGATCTTGGCCATTGATCAAAAGGTGATTTAATCTTAACCTTACACCTTTTACTATTACTTTCTAAACTTTAAAGTTTTGTATTTATGACATCATCCGTATGATGTCATCATATTATATATATTCTAATCCTTAATTAATTGGTGGTCAAATTTTGATCGAAAGCCGAACTGAACGGAACTTTACCGAAATCACATAGGCGGGTTCTGGGCACCTCTGGTGCGATCGGTGTGTTTTATTTTGCTTTCGCTTGGTCAAAATTCTCTATCATAAATTTCTATCTTTTTAGTGCATTTCAGTGCACTCCTTAGGGTTTTTGGCTCTGATTTCGAACCGTCTCACCCAAATATATTCAGTAAGATTTTCCATCTCCGAACTCACTCACTTTAACACTACCGGAACATTTTTACAGTATTCTCAACAGTATTAAAACACAACTTTTTCATAATTTATTCATTAAAATTCATACAAACATACAATTTGAACCTACTTCGAGAATCTAAAATTCCCGGTTATCACATTATTATGTATATTTGATAACATATCATATAGGATAGAATATTCCGCTCAAACTATATTAATCATACATGTTCATTAAAAAACTTGCATGTTTTTTGAAATATTGAATAGGAGAGGGTTTCAAACAAAACCCACAACCTCCATTTTTGAACTATATGCGAAAGCATGATAACATCTCATGTCAGTTTTACCATGACCATACCCTTCGATAGGTGTTTGTCATTGATGGTGTACTAGGTTGGATCTTTTATGTGAAAAACGTATTTAGGCATGTTTTATTCATGACCATCCCTCGATGGATTGGACAGGCATGGATGGAACTATATAAACAGTGGTTACACACTCAAGACTCGTTTAGCTACTAACCTTCCCTTGAAGCTTTATTAGTTAAACTAGTGGCTAAAATAAATGGTCATTAATATATGTCTTAACCTTGGAGGATTTAAGATAATATATAATAATTGGACAGGGTTAATATTCCGGCTATTTATCATACGACCACTTTTCAATGGCTTGGGGCAATAAATGCTAAGAATTAATGTTGTAATGCTATATGTTTTTTTTTTTTTCAATTTTCATGTAGGAATATACTTGTATGTTTTATTTACTAAAAATCTTTTATATTGCTTGGGCTTTGTAGTGATGTTCTTTTGTATTTTATTTTAATTCAAAATGTCACCAACATCTCTAGTCTCAATACTGACGGAAAATAAATTAAACGGCAATAATTGTAAAGACTGAAAAATAAACCTGCTAATAGTTCTCAACTATGGAAGACACAAGTTCGTACTAAATGAACCATGCCCACTAGGGCTACGACCTGATGCACCACTTGAAGAGGTTCTTGTTATATATACTTGTTGGAAAGAACCTAACAAGATAGCTCGATGCTACATCTTAACGAGCATGATGAGTGCTTTACAAAAGTAACATGTAACCTATCAATTTGCTAGGGAGATCATGGAAATCTTGGAGGATATGTTTCGAGACTAACAAAAGTTGGCTCGACAATCCACTATCATAAGTATTATGAACTATGGGAAAACGACAAGTACTTTGGTAAAAGATTATGCTTATGGCATTCTTTGTTGAGGCTGTTGACAACGGTGCTAAAATGGACTACAACACCCAGATTGAGATAGTGTTTAAGACTCTGTTTAAGGATTTTGTGGGGTTCAAAGCCACATACAATCTGAAAGACTGTCTAAGGATTAGGTTTATTTTATTAAAAAACTATTTTTATGTTCCTAATTTTAAGAGGAACCTTATATAAGTAACTTGTTTAATTAAATATTCTTATTCAAGTTCTTTTAATAAAATAGTTATCATTTGCAAAAACAAGTCTTTATGGTTCAGGGTGGATGGATGGAAACCTTTATTTGGTTAAACCTAAGATGTACTTACTGCTGGACACTAAATTAGTAGATAACTCTAAAAGGTTAAAAGTTTCTCACTCTAACAAGGCATATCATTGACATTTAAGACTTAGTCATATTAATCAAGATAAGATTCAAATATTGGCAAAGGACAATCCTTCAAATTCTTTGAAGGAAGCACATTTTCCTCAATGTGAGTCTTGCCTTGAGGGCAAAATGACTAAAAAGTTTTTTAGAGCTAAGGGTACTAGGGCTAATGAACTCTTAAAAATTGTATACACTGATATATGTGGCCCTATGAATATCGAGGCACGAGGAGGGTACAAGTATTTTATCACTTTTTTAGATGATTAATCAAATTATGGATATATGTACCTGATGCACTGCAAGAGTAAAACCTCTAACAAGTTCAAAGAGTATGGTATGGAAGTGGAAAAGCAATTAGGTAAATCTATAAATACACTTCGATTTGATAGAGGTGGCAAATACCTCTCGAACGAATTTCTAGGACATCTTATAGAGAACAGGATTTTATCCCAATTGACTTCATTTAGAACTCTAACATAGAATGGTGTAGTTTAAAAGAGAAACAGGACCTTGTTAGATATGGTACGGTCCATGTTGAGTTATTCAACACTACCATTATCATTCTGGGGATATACACTACAAATGGTGTGTGTTATTTTGAACCAAGTTCTAAGTAAATCAATTCCTAAGACTTTATACAAATTGTGGCATGGCAAGAAGCCTTTCCTTGGATATATGAAAATATGGGGATGTGAAGAAGTTAGATTTGCATTCTGAATTGTGCATATTTATAGGGTATCCTAAAGGAATAAAAGAGGTTTGTTCTATAACTCAAAAGAACAAAAATTCATTGTCTTAACCCATGTGACATTCTTAGGGGAAAGTTACATGAATGGCTTTAAGCCTCAAAGTAAAGTAGTGCTAGAAGAGTTATTAGGTGATAGAATTACTCAATGGATTTCGATCTTGGATGCAAGTCTGAGTTTTAGTGAAAGACCTGCAAATGATCAACAGTTTAGGGTGCTTCCATATAGTGGGATGGTTTCTAGTTAACCTAACTTCTTCATGAATTATGCTGAGTTCTACCAGGTTGAAGCTTATAAGCATGATGATGACCCTATTACCTATAATGAGGCTGTAAATGATATTAATTCTAAATCTTAGAAACAAGCCATGAAAAATGAGATCGATTCTATGAAATCCAACTCTGTTTGGGAACTTGTGGACTGCCGGATGGGATCAAGCCCATTAGGTGCAAGTGGATCTACAAGAGAAAGAGGGATATAGAAGGGAAGGTTAAAACATTCAAGGCTAAACTTATGGCAAAGGGATACATGCAAAAGGCTAGAGTCGATTATGATGAAACCTTTTCACCTATTACGACACTAAAGTGTACATTCTTTTATCCATTGCTATGGCTCTCAATTTTGAGATCTGGCAAATGGATATCAAAACAGCATTCTTGAATGATCATCTTGATAAAGGTATCTATATGGTACAGTCCAAAGTGTTTGTGTGACAACCAGGAAATTTCATCATTCTCAAAAAATCGGTACATAGAATGCACATGATGAATTCCATATTTAAAATGTAAAATGTAGTGATTTTATATGTGTACACATGTATGTCACACACAGTATCAAGAAATTAGTCAAGATGACCTTTTCTTCAAATAAAACTAATATATTTAGAATCAGCATACTCAAATTAGTCAATTAAGCACAAAAAGTAATTTTTGATTGGGAAATCATAGTATCAGAAAATTGGTCAAGATGACCTCGAATGAATGTAAAAATGATATATTTGGGTTCAGCACAACCAAATTAGTCAGTATAACATGTGTTAAAATTTTCACCAAAAAAAAGTATATATAAAAGTAGAAAAAGATTGGTTTTTTTCAAAAAAAGCCCTTATTTTTTCTTCTCTCTCTCTCTCCTCCCCCACCACCTTGAGTGAACAGTAACCGCGAACCAGAAAGGCATCCATTTTCGACACTACCAGTCTCTTTGGAAAGCTCTCGACAAGTTGAGTCCAAGGCATATTGACTCGATGGAACCGCTGTCAGAGGAAGCCGCACGCGCCAGTCGAAGTCACCTGAATGCTCAAAATTTTTTGACGCCGTAACTTCACCGTCCTACCTCCGATTGAGGTGATTCCAGTCCCTATTGTTTCATGGTGATGAGAAGAACAAAACCCATACCTCATATCACCTCAACGGTTACCAGATCGTACCACCCAAGGTCGAGCCGTCGCCACCATAATTCCAGCGGAGATGAGCAACACCGCCTAGCCTAACTTGTTTAGAATAGTACGAAGAACAAAAGCCCAACTCAATTGCATGAATCGACGCCGCGACGATGGAGATCGAACGTCGTCGCTACCATCCACCGTGGAAAAGGTGTTTTCCAATGATGGGAGCTCCGATTCTATAAATTGACACCAGAAATGGATTCCTCTCATCAAAATCTACGAAATGGTGTTCACCTTTGCTCACGCTGCCATCGGTCAATGTCGGTCAATGGCAAGTCAATGCCGATCAATGGCAACTGGACCCCAAATTTTGAAGGATGGCCCTCTGGCCTATTTTGAATTTCTAGACACGTCCGCGGCATCATATTTGCCAACCAGAATTTCAAATGTGAAGAATGGTGAATTAAAGTTTGTGCGTGCGAGATTGAACGGCTCCTTTAATCACCGATTAGAGTCAACCTACCCATTGGATGACATTGAATAACTTTGGTAGTGATCTCAATTACTCTCATTCCTCAATTTATTAGTTGGAATGATTATATGTTAATTATGGATTATTGGTATAAGAAATGGTCAGATAAGAAAATGTGTGAAATGTGAAGATTTTTATGTAAAAAGTTTGAATTTTTACATAAAAATTAGGTCTCTGGTTTAGTATGTGGCATATTAGAATTGGTTAGATGGTTTTGAAGCGTTTCTTAAATGCCGGGAACCTAAAAATTAAGCGAAAATACTGTCAAAATTTCTAAACCGGCGCAAAGGGGTATTTTAGGAAACTAGAGGTAAAAAAAAAATGGTCGGGATAGAAACCTAAGCCCTCTCAGTGACCTAGGCCCAAGAAAGAAGGATGGATGTTTTGAGGATTAGAAAACCACCCATTCGAAATCTCGAAATGTAAGAAAACAAAGAAAAGCGAACCCTATATCAGAATAGCACCACCCGAGAGATGGGTGTGAACTAAGTATGAAAATTGGGGCAATTAAAGCGGTAAAGATTTGATAAAGACTAGAAAGTTGATTTTATGATTTTTGGGCTTAGAAAATCTAGTCTAAGCATTAAAATAAAAATGATACAACCCAAGGACCCATCAGGGGTAAAACGGTCATTTTGTTCAAAAATTTCAAGAATGATAGAAAAGGGCCCTTAATGGGCTTAGAATAGCTTAATTAAGATTCTAAGGGTCAAAACCAAGTTGTAAATCAAAGAAAAGTAAGGTTATAATGAAAAATACCATTAGGGGCAAAATGGTAATTTTGTTAAAAGTTAATAGAAAAGTTATAAACGGGATATTAGACCACTAAATTTATGATTAGAAAATGAAACATAGAATTTTTACATTTTACTAAGCTTTATGTATGCAATGAGGATTGAAAATAACCGTTATTATTTTGGTGTGATAACTGGGAATTTTTAGATTCTCGGAGTGAATTAAAATTGTATGTACATAATAATTTTAATGTATAAAATGTGAAAAAGTTATATTTTAATACTATTGAGAATGCAACAAAATGTTGTAACAGTGTTAAAAAGAGTGAGTTCGGAGATGGAAAATCTTCCCAAGCAGAATTAGGTGAGATGGCCAAAAAACGGAGCCAAAAACCCAAAGAGTGCACTGAAGTGTTAAAAGACAAAATTTTACAGTAATGAATTCTGGTCAAACGGAAGTAAAATAAGGCAGACTGATCGCACCGGATGCGTCAGAAACCCGCCTATGCAATTTCGATAAATTTTCGTTCAGTTTGACTTTTGGTCTAACTTTGACCATGAATTAATATAGAATTAATTAGATGATGTCATATGTGACATCATAAATATGATGTAATAAATGAGAAATAAAGGCTTGTTAAGGAAGTTAGTAGCATTAATGGCTAAGATTAGTGGAATCTTAGATCAATGGCCAAGATTAACCCAAAATGGCTTGGAAAAAATTTAAGAAAAAGGGAGAAAGGGGTTTGGCCAAAAGAAGAAAAAATCAGCCAAAAATTTTTAATTTGACCCCAAAAATATTGTTAAAAAGTCTCTAAACAATTACCAAATTGTTGAGAAAATTTGCTAAGAGGTCCTCCACCCTTTTGCCTATAAATAGGTGTGAAAATTCGTTTGGAAAAAAATGAAGAAAAGCAGCCAAATTCTGCCTCCTTGAATCCATGAGCCATCCTCCCCCTTAAGCCAATATTTTGACAAAATTTCTTCACAAAACTAGTTCCAAACTCACACCAAAAATCAAGAAGACAAATTGATAAGGTGAGCCATTAGTTTGAAGCATTTTCATTGATTTTCTTCATGAAAACTGTGGCTTTGTAGGTTTGGAAAAATGATGAAAAGTTTGTTGAATTGTTAAGTGTTTATATTGTTTTTGGTGTTATGGCGAATAACACATGTTATAGAATCTAGAAACAAGCAAAATTTGTGCATGTTTCATACCAAACCCGTGGCCAATATACATGAGATAATGAGAAAAATTTTGTGATGAATTTGATGAGGAAATGTTGATAAAATACCATAGGAATAAGAGAAAATTTTCTTCTGGCCTTGAACATGAAAACCTTGGCATGTGATGGCTAGGTTGGAATGAAAAATTTCTTAGGGTTTGATGTTGAAATGTACACTAGAAATCCTAAGGATGAATGGTGATAAATAAGACTTGTGATGAAAATTTTCTTAGTGTTGATTACCATGAAAATCTGTGGGCATAATTGAAGGAAAATGGTGAATATTGTGTTGTGAATGAAATTATGTTAATGTGGATAAGTTTTACGTAAAGTTTGGTAACTTTGCATAAAATAGGCCTCTGGTATAGTACGTGACAGGTACTAAGGTTCGGAGGCATGCCTAACGCTGGGGAAACCTAGAACTATAAGCAAAAATACTGTCGATATTTCTAAAACGGCATAAGGGCATTTCGGGAAACGAGGGGTAAAAATGTAGGCTCGGAAATAAAACCCGAGACCCCTCGGTAGGTTAGATTTAGTAATGGAAAACCAAATCCAAGAGGAATAGTAAAACGAACCACCAATGTCTAAAATGTCGAGAACGGAAAAAAATTGACATTAGGGGTATTTTAGGAAACAAGGGAAAATTAAGGACGGGAAAAAAAACCTGAGCCCCTCGGGAACCAAGGCTCGGGAACGGGATGACAAACGTTTCACGAGTAGTAAAATACCCATTTGAGGCTCCGAAACGCTAGAAAAACGAGAAACGACCTTAGGTGTCGGATGAATAGTACTTGAGGGTCGGGTGAGGAATAGTTAATGATTTTACAGCAAATAAGGCTGTAAAAATATATCGAAGCCTAAGAAATATTATTTTATGATATTTGGGCTTAGAAAATCCTGGAAAAATAATAGAATGAAATTGTTACGGTCCCGAGACCCATCAGGGGCAAAATGATCATTTTGACCAAAAATTTCTGAAAGGCTCGGAAAGGACCGTAAAGGATCTAGAATGCTTTAAATAAGATTCTAAAGGCCATAACTAAGATTTTAAAGTTAAAAATAAAATATATATAAGTACACAGGTGTGTACATACATTGAAACACGGCCGTGTAGTATAAACCCAACAGGTACACGGGCTTGGACACAAGCGTGTTGCAAGCCGTGTACCACCTAAAGAGATGAAATTGTTAGGAAATGCCCTAAGCATTAGAGATATTTTGATGCATTTATTTTGAACTGGATAATAAAATTATATAAAGAGGTTATTCATTACATTGCTGTTTGTCCTCATTCTATTTACATGTTAAAGTAAATGTAAGCAAATATGACTCCCTGACTGCTTGTGTTAAAACTGTTAGAACGTTGCATGCAATGAACTTTTTGTATGCGAGAAGATAATGTTCTAAAGTAAGCAGTCTAAACTAAGGTCTGTAGTCTATGGGTTAGACCGAGCATTTAACTCATATTAAGACTATTATGTTGTCTAAAGCCATGGTGGGGACGGTTTGTCTTGATTGTCTGGAGCATAGACTCCCAAGTAGAGACATAGATATGTTGCTTGGTGGTGACATATTAGACCGGAACTAAAGCGTGATTGATCTATGTAGTCCACTATGAGTGGATCAATCTGCTTTTGACGTTCGTTGTACAGTAACCTTAATCCTGAGTGAATGAACTACTTCATGTATATGACTTGTGTACTTTGAGGTTCCAATGGCTAAATCGTCTCAAAGGTAGTAAGCTTATGGACTGGTTCGTTGGGTGCATGACTTGTATACGATGAAGGGTTTGTCTACAGATATCGGAATCATAGCTCTAATAAGGAGTTAAGGGTATCCTCTTAAAGGAATTATACTGGAGGTGAAAATGGACAAGGCCTTGGATCGTCTACTAGGCGGATGACTCCTTATTCACATATGGTGAATATTCATTTTCTTATTCGGTAGTATAATGGAACTTTAAGATAGCCTGATCAGTAGGATTAAACAGACTTTGTCCTAAGGCTGATCATGGATATTATATGAGGGTTCTGCATACATGATAAGGTCATTGGACAATAGCTTGTCACAAGTTTACGTAATACGGTATATAATTGGGAGTTCAGTTTCAGGTTTATAGTGGTGTGACTCTGAAATTAGTGATCATATGATTGAGTTGTTTGGTAAATAATGATGACCATATAGATTCACAGGAGCCCGATTATATATGTTCAATTGGTCCCTCTACTAGCTCCACATAATTCCTTAACAATTGGTAAATTGATTTGTGTATGCTTATTAGCTGGTTGATTATGCATGGATGGTGTTGACATAGGATTAAGATGGTGGACAAGATTCTCTCTGGTTTGAATTCATATTTTTTTTGGATAATAGAGTACACAATTATTCGAACTCCAAATATAGTTGCCATGATTTTATTTGAGATTAGATTGGAGTTGTAGAAAATTATCCATGAGAACAAAAATTTGAAATACAACTATTTGTGGATTTTGAAAATTGAATTTTGAATTTTGAAATTTAAATTTTGAATTTGAAATTTGAAATTTAAATTTAAATTTGAAATTCGAATTTGAAATTTGAATTTTAAATTTAAATTTCAAATTTGAAATTTGAATTTTGAATTTTGAATTTGAATTTTGAATTTTGAAATTTGAAATTCAAATTTTGAATCACAGTCCAAGTGGAATTCGAATTCTTTGTGGATAATTCCACAAGGCTAGAATTCAAATTTGAGTTGGATTATGAAGAAGAAAATCATGTTTGAATCCTACTTGAATTTTGAATCTCAATCCTAACTAACTTGGTCGAAAATCTTGAGGAAAATACTCATGAAATTTTCGAAATTTTATGGATAAGATTCAAGGAAAAATTCAAGTTTCAATCCCAGTTGAATTTGGATTCTCTCCTCCCTGTATTGGCCGAAAATTTTGATTGGATCTCCAAGGAGATTTTCGATTATTTTGGATAAGGATGAGATAAAATTCAGGCTTGAAAATCCTAGTTGAATTTTTTATTCTCCCCTTACTTTAGTGGCCAAAAATATTTATTGAAAATCCTAAAAGATTTTTGGATTTTTTGGTCGGGTAATGGTGAGATAAAATTCAAGTTAAAATCCTGTTTAAATTTTGAATGCAAGATCCTAAATGTGGCCGAATTTTTTAGTTGGGATTTGGCTTGAAAATTTCAGATTTTATGTGTGGATAAGGGAGAGAAAATCTTTTCGTAATCCAATTCAAATTCAGAGGATCACCTTATGCAAGTCTATAAATAAAGGTCCTACCACTCCAGTTCTCTCAGACCACAGACTCTCAAGTGAGCAGGCTTATTGTTGCACAACTCACCGTGACAATAAGTTCTTTAGAGATACGGGTGGTCGGAAGAAGACTAGCAGTGCTAGCATACCGATCGAGGTTCAGAGTGCCCACACACTTAGCCATTCAGGAATTGGAGAATAGTAGAGAAGGTTAGTTGGTTGAAGCCCTCTGATCATTCTCCTCCTACAGATTGGCATCCTTGAGGTATGAGTTTAAATTGTTGTTAGTTTATTGTATATGGCATCATGAGATATTTAACGATCTTTAAAAATTTTTAGTGTTTTGCTGTGCCACTCTGATGCGTTTTTGCTGATTTATTTCCTACAATTGGTATCAGAGCCATCTCATGACTATGCCATGTGCATAAACTAGACAATTAATTAGTCTTTTTATTTATGTATGGATTTAATATTTAGAGAGTGGCATTCTAGGATTCCTTTATGTTGTTATCATGTATTATGAATGTAGTATGTGGTTATTTTAATTTTTTGAATTATTATAAGCATGCTTGTTTTATGCCGGTTATGGTTCCTTAGAATTTAGAAAATTGTATCTAGGAATTTTTATGTAACCATGAGAGCAGTTTATTATCACTGTAATTTTCCCATGGATTTTAATTTTTTGTCTCTTAGAATTATTATGGTTAGAATTTTTGTACACCGGAAACAGTTTAGGAAATTTTATATAATTATTCTTAGAGGAGATTCAAGTTTGAAGACCTAATTTATTTTTCCCAAAAGTTAAATTTAATTTAAAGGTTGAAATTTTGATTGTGTGGAAAATTTCAATTTAATTAGGATTCAAATTAATTTTTGGAGATCCTAATGGGTAAATTGGAATATGGCATGGAAATCGAGGAACGACCCCTCGGGATAAACCACCAGCTGTGGTGGGGCTGCAGCCCTTGCCCTCGGGTAGGATAGGGCTGTAGCAGACCCTGCCCACGGCTGCACCACCCACGACCGCAGGCTCTGCCTGTAGCCGAGGGTGGCCGTGGCCCCTTAAGGGCTGGCTGCAGCCCTAGGCATGCAGCCTGGCTGCTGCTGCGCCCAGCCCAAGCGTGCAGCCCAAGCCTGTAGCCCGGCAAGGCTGCACATGGCCTGCGGCCGTGGGCTGCCAACCCCCCTAGGGGCTGGGGGCTACCCACGGTGGCTGCTGGCCTCCGAGGCCATGGGGCCGATGGTTCGAAAATCAAAAAATTTTGATTTTGAAATTTGAAATTTAATTTTTAAATCATGTTTAAAAATATGTAATTGAAAATTTGAAATTTTGAAATTACATATTATTACACATGGTATTTAAAATTGTTTAAAAATTTGAATTTAAAATTTAAATTTGACATTCGAATTTGGAATTTGAATTTGAAATTTAAATTTTTGGGATTTAAATTTTAAATGATTCTTAGGATGAGAAATAAATGGAGAGGCTACATAAAGATGGATACAAGAAGACGGAATAAAATTCAAGACCCAAAGAATGCTTTGGATGGAATTTTGTAATCTTTATTTTCCTTGTTCTATGATGGAACCATGGCTTGGTTATTTATCTATCAATTATTTTTTCTGTGATATGTCATAGATGAATAAATATGTATTGATGGTTGTTTTATTTGCATATTTGATAACATGTCATATAGGATAGGTGAGTGCCGCTCGTACTATATTGATCATACATATTTGTCAAAACTTGCATGTTTTTCAAAATATTGAGTGGGAGAGGGTTTCAAACAAAACCCACAGCCTTCATTGTTGATCCATATGTGAAAGCATGGTAACGCTTTGCGTCAGTTCTGCCCTGACCATACCCCTTGGTAGGTGTTTACTGCTGTCGGTATACTAGGTTGGATCTCCTATGTGGAAAACGTGTTCGGGTATGATCCTATTCATGACCACCCCTCGGTGGCTTGGTAGGACATGGATCGGGCTACGTAAACAATGGTTATACACTCAAGACTCATTTAGTTATTAACCTTCCCTAGAAGCTTTGTTAACTAAACTGATGGCCAAAATAAGCGGTTATTAATATATGTCTTAACCTTGGAGGATTTAAGGCAACATATATTAACTGGACGGGGTCCATGTTCCAGCTATTTGTCTCATGACCACCCCTCGGTGGCTTAGGGCAATAGGTGCTGAGAATTACCATTGCAATGCTACATGTTTTTCAATTTTCATGTAGGAACATACTTGTATGTTTTATTTGCTAAATTATCTGTATATTTGCTTGGGCTTTGTAATGACGTCTATTATAATTTTATTTCAGTTCAAAATATCACCGACACCCCTCAGTTCAATACTTACTGAAAATAAGCTGAATGGCGATAATTATAAAGACTAGAAAAGAAATCTATTGATAGTTCTCAGCTGCGAGAGACATAAGTTCGTACTGGATGAACCATGCCCACCTGGGCCCAAACCTGACACACCGCTTGAGCATGTCCCGGTTGCCTATACTCGTTGGAGAGAATCCAATGAGATAGCTCGGTGCTACATTCTGGCTAGCATGACGAGTGCTTTACAAAAGTAGCATGAGACTTATCAAGTTGCTAAAGAGATCGTGGAAAATCTGGAGGACATGTTCGAAGGCCAAGAAAAATTGGCTCGACAGTCTGCTATAACCAGCATTATGAACTCCAAGCAGAAGGTAGGTACTCCGGTGAAGGATCATATGATCACTCTAATGGGATTCTTTACTAAGGTTACCGAGAACGGTGTTGAACTGGACTACAACACCCAGATCGAGATGGTGTTCAAAACTCTGTCAAAAGATTTTGTGGGGTTTAAGGCCGCATATAATCTGGCGACAAGGGAGTTAGGACTAACCGAGCTCATGAAGCAACTCCAGGCTTATGAGCGGATGATCAGGGATGGGGATACGGTCCAACCCAAAGGAAAGGCCAATTTGGCAGAATCTTCCAAACCCTCATGGAAGAGGAAGAGGCCAAATCAGAAGCAAGCGACTTCCAGTTCTTCTAATCCTCCTATCTCGGATAGGAAGAAGAAGAACAAGAACAAGAAGCCCAGGGACCCTAAAAAGTCTAAGTGCTTCAGCTATGGGAAGGTAGGTCAATTTAAGAAGGCTTGTTGGGAATTCCTAGCCGCCAAGGGCAAGAAAGGTAAAGAACTTCACTATTTAGAAGCGTGTTTGGTGGAAAAATCAAAAGATACTTAGGTCATTGATTCAGGCGCCACTAATCATGTTTGTGTTTCTATGCAGGAGTTTGTGAAAACGAGAAGTCTACACGATAAGAGCCTCTCGTTGCGGACTAGAGACGGTAGCGTGGTGGTGGCTGAGGCAGTGGGAGATGTTTACCTTTACTTTGATGAATTTAGGTTTATTTTATTAATAGACTATTTTTATGTTCCTAATTTTAGGAGGAACCTTATATCGATAGCTTGTTTAATAAAGGATTCTTATTCAGTTTCTTTTAGTAAAAGAGTTCATATTCGTAGAAATAAGTCTTTTATCTGTTTTGGATGGATGGATGGAAACCTATATTTGATCAAACCAAAGATGTGCTAACTACTTGACACTGAATTAATAGATAACTCTAAAAGGTTGAAAGTTTCTCACTCTAACAAGATGTATCTTTGGCATTTAAGACTTGGTCATATTAATTAGGATAGGATTCAAAGGTTGGTGAAAGACGGTCCTCTAGAGTCTCTGGAGGAGGTACGTCTTCCTCAATGTGAGTCTTGTCTTGAGGGTAAGATGACTAAGAGGTCTTTTGGAGCTAAAGGTACTAGAGCTCAGGAACTCTTAGAAATTGTACACACTGACGTATGTGGCCACATGAACGTCACAGCATGAGGAGGGTTCGAGTATTATGTCTCCTTTATAGACGATTACTCGAGGTATGGATATGTCTATCTGATGCACCGCAAGAGAAAAACCTTTGACAAGTTCAAAGAGTATAGTGCGAAAGTGGAAAAGTAATTGGGTAAATCCGTAAAGACACTTTGATCTGATCAAGGTGGAGAATACCTCTCTGAAAAATTTTTAGGACATCTTGTAGAGAATGGGATATTATCCCAATTGACTGCACCTGGTACTCCACAACATAATGGTGTAGTCGAAAGGAGAAACAGGACCTTATTGGATATGGTACGGTCCATGATGAGTTATTCAACGCTGTCGTTATTATTTTGGGGATATGTATTACAAACGGCGTGCTATATTCTGAACCAGGTTCTAAGCAAGTCAATTCCCAGGACTCCGCATGAATTTTGGCATGGCAAGAAGCCCTCCCTTGGACATATAAGAATATAGGGCTGCCCGGCACATGTACTGGATGGGGATGCGAAGAAGTTGGAACCAAGATCAAAATTATGCATGTTTGTAGGGTATCCTAAGGGAAGTAAAGGAGGTCTGTTCTATAACCCGAAAGAACAAAAAGTCATTATTTCAACCCATGCGACATTCTTGGAGAGAAGTCACATGAATGACTTTAAGCCTCGAAGCAAAGTGGTGCTAGAGGAGTTATCAAGTGAAAGAACTGCTCCACGGATTCGGTCTTGGACGCAAGTCTGAGTTCCAGTGAAAGACCTGCAGACGATCAACAATTTAGGGTGTCTCGTCATAATGGGAGGGTTTCGAAGAAACCTAATTTCTTCATGTATGATGCTGAGGTACACCAGGCCGAGGCTCATGAGCATGAGGATGATCCGGTCACTTATGATTAAGCTAAAAATGATGTTGATTCTAAATCTTGGAAACAGGCCATGAATAATGAGATGGATTCTATGAAATCTAATTCTGTTTGGGAACTTATAGATCTGCCAGATGGGATAAAACCCATTGGATGTAAGTAGGCCTACAAAAGAAAGAAGGATGCGGAAGGGGAAGTGGAAACTTTCAAAGCTAGACTAGTTGCAAAGGGGTACACGTAAAAGGTTGGAATTGATTACGATGAAACCTTTTCACTTATTGCTATGCCGAAGTCTATCCATATTCTTCTGTCCGTTGCTAAGGCTCTCGATTACGAGATCTGGCAAATGGACGTCAAGACGGCATTCTTGAATGGCCATCTTGAGGAACGTATCTACATGATACAGCCCGAAGAGTTCGTGGCAAAAGGCCAAGAAAGAAAAGTCTACAAGTTGCTTAGATCCATTTATGGATTAAAGCAAGCATCCCACTCATGGAACCAGAGATTTGATCAAGACATTTGGTTTTAAGCAGAATGTTAATGAACCCTCTGTTTATGAACGTATTAAGGATGGAAAAGTGGTATTTCTAGTACTCTATGTTGATGATATAATGCTCATTGGGAATGATGTAGGGAACTTATCATCGGTCAAGCTTTGGCTGCACCAACAGTTTGACATGAAGGACTTAGGAGAAGCTAATTATGTTCTAGGCATTCATCTCTTTAGAGATCGAAAGAACAAAATGATAGTATTATCCCAGGTTTCATACATAGATAAAATAATTAACAAATATACAATGCAAGAGGCAAAGAAATTGTGACGCCCCGTGCCCTCAGTGGCCCGGACCGTCACTGTAAACTCTATTACTTGCTTCTTTAGCTTTTACTTATACTTCCTCTTTAAAACCGATACTTAAACTTGCTGAATTTAATAGCATAAATTTAGAGGGATTTTTTTTTAATATACGCGTACGTATTTACTATTCATGTACGTATATTATTAAATTGCGGAATTTGAAAAATATAAGGATTTCAATTATACATACACACTTATATACTTGTTTATCTGATTAATATTCACCAAACACTATTTAAATATACTATTCATACATATACTGTTTACTGTTCCAAAATACCAATTAATCTTTACTATTCAAAATACTATTTAGCTGTCACCGTTCAAAATACTATTTACTCATACTGTGCGGAAGAATACTCGTGGTGTATCCATAACCTCATCCTCACATCCACCTCCGCCGCCATCATCGCCCCTTGGTGTTTGTGCTATAGGAAGCTTACCTACAGCATGAACACACTCCGTGAGCTTTACGCCCAGTAAGTACAACATGTTAACCGCAAAACATGTTTAAAATATAGCACATACTTAAAATCCTAAGCATGACATATATCACTTAATAAATCACATACCATTTAAGCATATCACATATCAGCTCACATATCATGTCATCACATAACATGTCATAACACTGAATATAAAACTTCACATACTTTATGCATGACAGAAGCATCGTGTACTGTATGCACTCTACTGAAAAAGAAAGCATAGTGAACTATAACTAATGCATGGTCCGGTTATGTTCATATATACTTCAAACTTCTCTTTTCTTTTCTTGTCTATTTAGGGCCCATGTGTCAGTACCATGTGCGCGCAGACTAACGGTAACGCCCGAGGTCAACTAATGCCGAAGAGCCATCAACTGATGCTCAACTTTTGGCCTTAACTTTCTTTAACTGGAAACCCCTTCGACTGAAGGAGCTGGTATGACACACCTATTTATTTCCATCTTGTTTAACTGTTCTAGCCATACGCTTCTCTAAGCTATCCCCAATCCTACGCGGTAGGGATCTATGGCTTCTATCTTGTTCTTTCATCAATCTACTCGATTGTGAAACTATATGCTCTTATATATGTTGTGCAGCATCGTGTGCAAGATACATACTTAAAATACTGGAAAAGTATCATTTTAAATTCATTTTATCCATGCTGTAGGCGGAGTTGTACTTACCTGTCATCAGACAGTTTATACTCTCGCCTTCGTCACAATATAGGTACCTCCCTGTAATCATAAGACATTTCGTTAACATTTACTCTTAGGTCACTGTGGTCATTAGTGACTAATAAAAACTCTATCGTTAGTGATACCGATCCTTGTCGGTACTAATTGCCCTCTTCTTAAGAATTTGATTTTCTAATCATGGTTAATTAATTTATTTGCTCAATAAATTAATTCACGTCGCTCTTAGGTCACTCTATCGTTAGGAACTAATAAACTTATTGTTGTGTGGTACCGATGCCTATCGGTACCCAACTGCTCTACTTTGGGAAATTTGATATCTAATTTTTAATCGTGCTTGATTAATTTGTCTACTTGACAAATTAATCACTGTCTCTCACTATCCCATTCAGACTTGGTCCTTGACTGGCTAACCGACCAGTCAACTGACTGAATACCTCCCGTATGACCATTTAGCCTGTCTGGTTACCGTTACCGATGTAATCGCCCCAAATTTTATACTTAGATCACACCCGTCCCTCGAGTGGTACTATTCTGACATAGGGGTCGTTTTCTTACATTTCGAGATTTCTAATTGGGCGGTTCACTAATCCTGTAAACGTCCGTCCTTCTTTCCTGGACCTAGGTCATCGAGGGGGCTCGGGTTCCCATCTCGATCACATTTTCACCCCTCGTTTCCTAAAATACCCCTTTGTGCCGTTTTAGAAATTTCGGCAGCATTTCCGCTTAATTTTTGGGTTTCCGGCGTTTAGGAAACGCCTCAAAACCATCTAACCTATTCTAACCTGCCACGTACTAAACCAGAGGCCTAATTTTTACGTAAAAGCTCCGCTTTTTATGTAAAAATATTCACATTTCCTCACATTCTCTTTTTCGACATTTCATCCCTTTTTCTTACAATTCCTCAAGTCAGTAAACCATAATTCATACATAATTATTTCTAATAATAAATTAAGGAATCAAGGGATCAAAACCACTACCAAAATCGTTCCCGTCGGCGGTCGGGTGAACCATTCGATCTCGATCGCACAATCTTTGAATCATTGTTCTCCACTTTTGAAACTCCGGTTTGCAAATCCGATGCCGCGGATGTGTCCGGAACGTCAAAAATAAGCCAACGGGCCATTCTTTAATTTTCGGTTTCTGGGTCGCCGTTGACGGGCGTTGACCGTCGTTGACCAGCGTTGACCACGGCGGCGATGGGAGTGCCGACCACCATTTTGAAGAGCTCGACAAGAGGAACCCATTGGTGGTGTCAATTTCACCAATCGAGGCTCCTATCACCGGAAATCAGCCCTCGAAAAGTCGGCGACGGCGGTGGTGTTGGATCTTCATTTTTCGGCGTTGTTGCCCAAAATTGATTTGGGGCTTTTGATCTACATGTTGTTCTGAGCATTTTGATACCGACCTTGCAACTCAACTCCGCCGGAATAGCGAGATTCGACGGCGGCGATGGCGATGGCGACGGCGAACCTTGGGCGGCGCAATCCGGCGGCTGTTGACGTGAAATGAAGCCTGGGTTTTGTTCTACTCTTCACCACAAATCTATTGGGACCAGAATCGTGGCATTTGGACTCCGGACGGCGGAGATACGGCAGTTTGAAAAATTCGGCCATTGGCGGCTTTGGGCGGCGCGTGCGGCGTGCTCCGGCGTCGGTTCGGTCGACTCGGCCCATCGTTGGAATCAGCTCGTCGAGAGCTTTCCAATGGTACCGGCGGTGTCGAAAACGGAGGTCGGATTCGACTGATGGTTACTGTTCACCTACGGGTGGTGTGGGGAGAAAATGATAGGAAAAAAATAATGGGGGCCCTTTTTACAAAAATCTAAAAATTTCGACCCCTATATACTAATTTTTTGAAAAATTTTAAGATAGGCTATACTGACTAATTTGGGCGTGCTGAACCCAAATATATCAGTTTTATCTTCATCCGGGGTCGTCTCGACAAGTTTTCCGATACTGCATGGTTCCCGATCAAAAATTACTTTTTGCGCTTAAATGACTAATTTGAGTATTCTGATTCCAAATATATCAGTTTTATGTCAAGAAAATGTCATCTTGACCAATTTCTTGATACTGTGGTTAGGCCTACACTGTGTTGACACTACGCACGCATAACGAGGTGTTTTCACGTGAAATTTCAAACACAGTCTCCCTTGACTAATTTGGACGTGCTGATTTCAAGTTTATCAGTTTTTTTTACGTCCATCTGAGGTCTTCTGGACCAATTTTCAGGATCTGCACGACCTCGTCTCGAAAAACGTGTCAGGTGCCCGATTAACTAATTTGGGCGTCCTGAGTCTAAATATATCAGTTTCGGGGGAAGAAAAGGTCGTCTTGACCCCTTATCCCGATATTGCGTATCTTTTAAACAAAATCTACATTTTGTGCTCATTTGACCAGATTGAGCCTGCTGACTATTAATATGTCAGTTTTATGCCAGATTAAGGCCGTCTTGGCCGCTAACCTGACACTGCGTTTCTCACTATTCACTAATCACTAATCACTGTTTACTATTCACTATCTGACTGACTAATCTGAGCGTTTTGACTCTGATTTTGTCAGTCTCTGGGCGAGAAGAGGTCATCTAGACCACTTTTCTCGATACTGTACATCTATTAGGGCAATTATCACTGCTGCGCTCAGATGACCAGTCTGAGCGTACTGATGACTAGCTCATCAGTTCTGTATCATGAAATGGTCGTCTAGACCGGTTTCTTGATATTGCGTGTCTCAACGCATACTCACATAATAGGGTGGATCGATTTCACTATCGATTACACCTTTCACTGCATGAATAGTAATTAAACATTACTATTCCTGTTTAATTCATTCAACTGAAAAGCACACTGTGCTTATTAACTTAATTGTTTCATTACATAGTAATTAAGTTTCATAATTCATGAGAGTCATTACAGTGGCTCTCGGCTCATTACACAGCCTTTTACACGGACTCTTACACGTACGTGTGCAACGCAACACGGGCATGTACATTTCAGACACGGGCATGTACTAGTTGAGACTACTCAACACGGCCATGTTTTTGAAATACCTTCATCTATCTGAGCGGTACACAGCCTCTTACACGATCGTGTACTTGACCGTGTTTCTTAAATTTGCACTAAAAGACATTAAATTATGTCCATTTTATTCCTTAATGACTTATTACATGGTAAGTAGGTGCCATAAAAATGGCGGTCATTACAACCTACCCCCCTTACAAAATTTTCGTCCTCGAAAATTAGAATAATTTCGGGACGTCTCTTCTTATGTCTTCTTCCCATTCTCATGTGGCTTCCTCAACACGATGATTCCGCCACAACACTTTTACTAGCAGTATACTTTATTCCTAAGTACCTTCTCCTCTCTGACTAGGATCCACATGGGTCTCTCCTAGTACGTCGGATCAGAGTATACTACAATGGATTCTTGGCTAAGAACATGGGAGCTGTCTGGTACGTACTTCTTCAGCATGAAGACGTGAAAGATGTTGTGCACTATAGCTAACTCGGGAGGAAGCGTTAGTCTATAAGCCACCTTCCCGACTTTCTCTATTATCTCGAGGGTCCTATATACCTAGGACGGAGCTTTCCTTTCTTTTCAAAGTGCATCATCCCTTTCATGGGTGCCGCCTTGAAAAGAAACTGAGTCTCCTACTTGAAACTCGAGGGGTCTATAGCGCTTATCGTCAAAATTTTTCTATCGACTATGCGTTGTATCTAACGTTTCTTGTATCAGCTTCACGTCTGCCATGGTATTCTTGATGATGTCTGAGCTAATTAGTCGTTTCTCTCCGGTCTCGTACTAATGAGCCAGAGATCTGCATTTCCTTCCATAACGTGTCTCGTACGGTGCCATTCCTATCTAGGAATGGTAGTTGCTGTTGTATGAGAACTCACTCAATGGTAGCTTCTGATTCCAATTTCCTTTAAAGTCTAGGACGTAGGTCTCAACATGTCCTCTAACATCTGTATGGTCCTCTCAGACTAACTATCGGTCTGAGGATGAAATGTTGTGCTGAACTCTCATTTGGACAGTAATGCGGCTTAAATACTTTGCCAAAATCTGGAGGTAAAGCATCCACTACGATCTGAGACGATCGACTCTGGTACTCCGTGCCATTTCACGAACTGTGCCACATGGATTCTGCTAGTCATTCCACCAAGTAGCTAACTTTCATTGCTAAAAAAAAATTAACTGATTTCATCAGTCTGTCTACAATCACCCAGATTGCATCATTATCGTTTGACGTCTTCGGCAGTCCGACTATGAAATTCATCGTAATCTAGTCCTATTTCCACTCGGGTAGCTTAATTTTCTACGATTATCCTGCTGGGCGCTGGTGTTCTGCCTTAACCTTCTGACACGTAAGGTATCTGGCAACGAACTCGACAATGTCATTCTTCATTTCAGGCCACCAAAAGCTTTCCTTCAGGTACTTGTACTGTTAGGAAATGCCCTAAGTATTAGAGACATTTTGATGTATTCATTTTGAACTGGATAATAAAATTATACTTAGAGGTTATTCATTACATTGCTATCTGTCCTCGTCTTATTTACATGTTAAAGTAAATGTAAGCAAATATGGCTCACTGACTGCTTGTGTTAAAACTGTTAGAACGTTGCATGCAATGGATTTTTGTATGCAAGAAGACAATGTTCTAAAGTTAGCAGTCTAAACTATGGTCTGTAGTCTATGGGGTTAGACCGAGCATCTAACTCATGTTAAGACTATTATGTTGTCTAAAGCCTTAGAGGGGACGGTCTGTCTTGACTGTCTGGAGCTGGACTCCCAAGTAGAGACATGGATATGTTGCTTGGTGGTGACATATTAGACTGGGACTAAAGCGTGATTGATCTATGTAGTCCGCTATGAGTGGATCAATCTGCTTTTGACGTTCATTATGCAATAACCTTAATCCTGAGTAAATGAACTTCTTCATGTATATGACTTGTGTACTTTGATGTTCCAATGGCTAAAGCGTCTCAGAGGGTAGCAAGCTTATAGACCGGTTCGTTGGGTGCATGACTTGTATACGATGAAGGGTTTGTTTGCAGATATCGGAATCATAGCTCTGAGGAGTTAAAGGTATCCTCTTAAAGGCATTATACTGAATGTGAAAATGGACAAGGCCTTGGGTCGTCTGCTGGGCGGATGACTTCTTATTCACATATGGTGAATAATCATTTTCTAGATTCGGTAGTATAATGGAACTTTAAGATAGCCTGATCAGTAGGATTAAACGGACTTTGACCTAAGGCTGATCATGGATATCATATGAGGGTTTTGCATATATGACAAGGTCATTGGATGGTAGCTCGTCACAGGCTTACGTAATACGGTATATAATTGGGAGTTCAGTTTCAGGTTTATAGTGGTGTGACTCTGAAATTAGTGATCATATGATTGAGTTGTTCGGTACAGAATGATGATCATATGGAATCACGGGAGCCCGATTATATATGTCCAATCAGTCCCTCTACTAGCTCCATATAATTCCTTAATGTTTGGCAAATTGATTTGTGTATGCTATTAGCTAGTTTATTATGCATGGATGGTGATGACACAGGATTAGGACGGTAGACAAGATTCTCTCCGGTTGGATTCAGATTTTGTTTTGGATAATAGAGTACACAATTATTCGAACTCCAAATAAAGTTGCCATGATTTTATTTGAGATTGGATTGGAGTTGTAGAAAATTATCCATGAGAACAAGAATATGAAATACAACCGTTTTGTGGAATTTGAAATTTGAATTTTGAAATTTGAAATTTGAATTTTGAAATTTGAAATTTGAATTTTGAATTTGAAATTTGAATTTGAAATTTGAATTTGAAATTCGAATTTGAAATTTGAATTTGAAATTTAAATTTGAAATTTGAAATTTGAAATTTGAAATTTGAATTTGAAATTTGAATTTGAAATTTGAAATTCAAATTTTGAATCACAGTCCAAGTAGGATTCGAATTTGTTGTGGAAAATCCACAAGGTTTGAAATTCGAATTTGAGTTGGATTTGGAGAGGATAATCTTGTTAGAATCCTACTTGAAATTTTGAATCCAAATCCCAACAAATAAGGGACGAAATTTTGAGGATAATCCTCATGAAAGATTTCGGATTTTGTGGATAAGATTCAAGGGAATATTCAAGTTTCAATCCTAGTTGAATTTGGTTTCTCTCTCCTCCCAAAAGTGGCCGAAATTTTGGATCCCTAATCCTAGGAAATTCGGTTATTTTTGGATAAGGTTAAGATGAGATTTTGCTTGAGAAATCCTAGTGGAATTTTGATTCTCCCTTATCCTAAAAGTGGCCGAAAATTTGGAGGATTTTCTCCTTGTGAATTTCGGATTTTTTGGTTGGAAAAGGGAGATAAAATTCTAGCTAAAATCTTGTTAAGATTTGGATTGGATTTATCTAGAAAAACCGAATTTAATTGTGGAGATTCTCCCTTGGAAAATTCGGATTTTTTGGGTTTGGATAAGGGAAAATATCTTTTCCTAGTCCAATTCAAATTCAGAGATTCACCTCATGCAGGTCTATAAATAGAGGTCCTGCCACTCCAGTTCTCTCAGACCACAGACTCTCAGGTGAGCAGGCTTATTGTTGCACAGCTCATCGTGACAATAAAGTTCTTTAGAGATCTGGGTGGTCGGAAGAAGACTAGCAGTGCTAGCATACCGATCGAGGTTCAGAGTGCCCACACACTCAGCCATTCGGGAATTGGAGAATAGTAGAGAAGGCTAGTTGGTTGAAGCCTCCGGTCATTCTCCTCCTGCAAGATTGGCGTCCTTGAGGTATGAGTTTTAATTGTTGTTGATTTATTATATATGGCATCATGAGATATTTAACGATCTAAAATTTTTTATTGTTCCGCTGCGCCACTCTGATATGTTTTTACCGGTTTATTTTCCTACAATTGGTATCAGAGCCATCTCATGACTATGCCATGTATATAAATTAGACAATTACTTAGTCTTTTTATTTATGTATGGATTTGATATTTAGAGAGTGGCATTCTAGGGTTCCTTTATGTTGTTATCATGTATTATGTATAAAGTATGTGGTTATTTTAATTTTTTGAATTATTATAAGCATGCTTGTTTATACCGGTTATGGTTCCTTAGAATTTAGAAAAATTGTATCTAGGAATTTTTTTATGTAACCATGGGAGCAGTCTATTAACACTGTGTTTTTCCCATGGATTTTAATTTTTGTCTCTTAGAATATTTATGGTTAGTTTTTTTGTACACCGGAAACGGTTTAGAATTTTTATGTAATTATTCTTGGAGGAGATTGAAGATTGAAGACCGTATTTTATTTTTCCCAAAAGTTAAATTTGATTTAAAGGTTGAAATTTTGATTGTGTGGAAAATTTCAATTTAATTGGGATTCAAATTAATTTTTGGAGATCCTAATAGGTAAATTGGAATATGGCACGAAATTCGAGACACGACCCCTCGGAATAGGCCGACGGGCCTTGGTGGGGCTGCAGCCCCTACCCTCGGGCAGGATGGGGCTGCGGCAGCCCCTATGCAGGCAAGCATCACCCACGGCCGCAGGCTTGGCCTGCAGCCGAGGGTAGCGCAGCCTGCCCAAGGCTGGCCGCAGCCTGGGCGTGCAGCCACTGGCTGCAGGCGCTGCCTGCAGCCTGCCGGCTGCTGCGCCCAGCCTGGGCGTGCAGCCTGGTGCTGCAGGCTTGGCCTGCAGCCCGGCAGGCTGCACAAGGGGCGGCCGTGGGCTGCCAGCCCCTCCGGGGTTGGTGGCTGCCCACGGCGGCTGCCGCCTACGGGGGTGGCGGTCCGACGGTCCAAAAATCAGAAAAATTTTGATTTTTAAATTTGAGATTTAATTTTAAATCATGTTTAAAAATATGTAATTTTGAAATTTTTGAAATTACATATTATTACACATGATGTTTAAAATTGTTTAAAAATTTAAATATGAAGTTTAAATTTGAAATTCGAATTTGGAATTTGAATTTGAAATTTAAATTTTTGGAGATTTGAATTTTAAATAATTCTTGGGATGAGAAATAAATGGAGAGGCTACATAAAGATGGATACAAGAAGACGGAACAAAATTCAAGACCCAAAGAATGCTTTGGATGGAATTTTGTAATCTTTATTTTCTTTGTTCTAGGATGGAACCATGGCTTGGTTAGTCTGTCAATTATTTTTTCTGTGATATGTCATGGATGTATAAATATGTATTGATGGATGTTTTGTATGCATATTTGATAACATGTCATATAGGATAGGTGAGTGCCGCTCATACTATATTGATCATACATAATTTGTCAAAACTTGCATGTTTTTCAAAATATTGAGTGGGAGAGGGTTTCAAACAAAACCCACGGCCTCCATTGTTGATCCATATGTGAAAGCATGGTAACGCCTCACGTCAGTTCCGACCTGACCACACCCCTCGGTAGGTGTTTACCGCCGCCGGTATACTAGATTGGATCTCCTATGTGGAAAACGTGTTCGGGTGCGATTCTATTCATGACCACCCCTCGGTGGCTTGGTAGGACGTGGATCGGGCTACGTAAACAATGGTTATACACTCAAGACTCGTTTAGTTATTAACCTTCCCTAGAAGCTCTGTTAACTAAACTGGTGGCCAAATAAGCGGTTATTAATATATGTCTTAACCTTGGAGGATTTAAGGTAACATATATTAATTGGACGGGGTCCATGTTCCGGCTATTTGTTCTCATGACCACCCCTCGGTGGCTTGGGGCAATAGGTGCTGAGAATTACCGTTGCAATGCTACATGTTTTTTCAAGTTTCATGTAGGAACATACTTGTATGTTTTATTTGCTAAATTATCTGCATATTTGCTTGGGCTTTGTAATGATGTCTAGTATAATTTTATTTCAGTTCAAAATGTCACCGACACCCCTCATTTCGATACTTACTGAAAATAAGTTGAATGGCGACAATTATAAAGATTGGAAAAGAAATCTATTAATAGTTCTCAGCTGCGAGAGACACAAGTTCGTACTGGACGAACCATGCCCACCTGGGCCCAAACCTGACACACCACTTGAGGAGGTCCCGGTTGCCTATAATCGTTGGAGAGAATCCAATGAAATAGCTCGATGCTACATCCTTGCTAGCATGACGAGTGCTTTACAAAAGCAGCATGAGACTTATCAAGTTGCTGGGGAGATCATGGAAAATCTGGAGGACATGTTCGGAGGCCAAGAAAAATTGGCTCGACAGTCCGCTATCACCAGCATTATGAACTCCAAGCAAAAGGCTGGTGCTCCGGTGAAGGACCATATGATCACTCTAATGGGATTCTTCGCTGAAGCTGCCGAGAGTGGTGCTGAGTTAGACTACAACACCCAGATCGAGATGGTGTTCAAGACTCTGTCTAAAGATTTTGTGGGGTTTAAGGCCGCATACAATCTGGCGACAAAGGAGTTAGGACTTACCGAGCTCATGAAGCAACTACAGGCTTATGAGCGGATGATCAGGGATGAAGATGTGGTCCGACCTAAAGGAGAGGCCAATTTGGCGGAATCTTCCAATCCCTCACGGAAGAGGAAGAGGCCAAATAAGAAGCAAGTGGCTTCCAGTTCTTCTAATCCTCCTGTCTCGGACGGGAAGAAGAAGAAGAAGAACAAGAAGCCAAAGGACCCTAAAAAGTCCAAATGCTTCCACTGTGGGAAGGTAGGTCACTTCAAGAAGGCTTGCCGGGAATTCCTAGCCTCCAAGGGCAAGGAAGGTAAGGAACTTCATTACTTAGAAGCGTGTTTGGTGGAAGAATCGAAAGACACATGGGTCATTGATTCGGGCGCCACTAATCATGTTTGTGTTTCTATGCAGGGGTTCGTGGAAACGAGAAGTCTACATGATAGGAGCCTCTCGTTGCGGACTGGAGATGGTAGCTTTGTGGTGGCTGAGGCAGTGGGAGACGTTCATCTTTATTTTGATCAATTTAGGTTTATTTTATTGAAAGACTGTTTTTATGTTCCTAATTTTAGGAGGAACCTTATATCGGTAGCTTGTTTAATAAAGGATTCTTATTCAGTTTCTTTTAGTAAAAGAGTTGATATTCGTAGAAATAAGTCTTTTATCTGTTCTGGATGGATGGATGGAAACCTATATTTGATCAGACCAAAGATGTACTCACTGCTTGACACTGAATTAATTGATAACTCTAAAAGGTTGAAAGTTTCTCACTCTAACAAGGCGTATCTTTGGCATTTAAGACTTGGTCATATTAATCAGGATAGGATTCAAAGATTGGTGAAAGACGGTCCTCTGGAATCTCTGGAGGAGGTACGACTTCCCCAATGTGAGTCTTGTCTAGAGGGTAAGATGACTAAGAGGTCTTTTGGAGCTAAGGGTACAAGGGCACAGGAGCTCTTAGAAATTGTGCACACTGACGTATGTGGCCCCATGAATGTCACAGCACGAGGAGGGTTCGAGTACTATGTCTCTTTCATAGATGATTACTCGAGGTATGGATATGTGTATCTGATGCACCACAAGAGCGAAACCTTTGACAAGTTCAAAGAGTATCGTGCGGAAGTGGAAAAGCAATTGGATAAATCCATAAAGACACTTCGATCTGATCGAGGTGGCGAATACCTCTCTGATGAATTTCTAGGACATCTTGTAGAGAACGGGATTTTATCCCAATTGACTGCACCTGGTACTCCACAACAGAATGGTGTAGCCGAAAGGAGAAACAGGACCTTATTGGATATGGTACGGTCCATGATGAGTTACTCAACGCTGCCATTATCATTTTGGGGACATGCTTTACAAACGGCGTGCTATATTCTGAACCAGGTTCCGAGCAAATCAATTCCTAGAACTCCGTATGAATTGTGGCGTGGCAGGAAGCCCTCCCTTGGACATATGAGAATATGGGGCTGCCCGGCACATGTACTGGATGGGGATGCGAAGAAGTTGGAACCAAGATCAGAATTATGCATGTTTGTAGGGTATCCAAAGGGAACTAAAGGAGGTCTGTTCTATAACCCGAAGGAACAAAAGGTCATTGTCTCAACCCATGCGACATTCTTGGAGGAAAGTCACATGAATGACTTTAAGCCTCGAAGCAAAGTGGTGCTAGAGGAGTTATCGGGTGAAAGAACTGCTCCACAGATTTCGGTCTTGGACGCAAGTCCAAGTTCCAGTGAAAGACCTGCAGACGATCAACAATTTAGGGTGCCTCGTCGTAGTGGGAGGGTTTCTAAGAAACCTAATTTCTTTATGTATGATGCTGAGGTATACCAGGCCGAGGCTCATGAGCATGAGGAAGATCCGGTCACATATGATGAAGCTATAAAGGATGTTGATTCTAGATCTTGGAAACAGGCTATGAACAATGAGATGGATTCTATGAAATCCAACTCTGTTTGGGAACTTATAGATTTGCCGGATGGGATAAAACCCATTGGATGCAAATGGGTCTACAAAAGAAAGAAGGATGCGGAAGGGAGAGTGGAAACTTTCAAAGCTAGACTGGTTGCAAAGGGATACACGCAAAAGGCTGGAATCGATTACGAGGAAACCTTTTCGCCTGTTGCTATGCTGAAGTCTATCCGTATTCTTCTATCCATTGCTGCGGCTCTCGATTACGAGATCTGGCAAATGGATGTCAAGACGGCATTCTTAAATGGCCATCTTGAAGAGTGTATCTATATGATACAGCCCGAAGGGTTCGTAGCAAAAGGCCAAGATAGGAAAGTCTGCAAGTTGCTTAGATCCATTTATGGATTAAAGCAGGCATCCCGCTCATGGAACCAGAGGTTTGATCAAGCGATTAAGACATTTGGTTTTGAGCAGAACGTTGATGAACCTTGTGTTTATAAATGTATTAAGGATGGAAAAGTGGTCTTTCTGATACTCTATGTCGATGATATACTACTCATTGGGAATGATGTAGGGAACTTATCATCGGTCAAGCTTTGGTTACACCAACAGTTTGACATGAAGGACTTGGGAGAAGCTAATTATGTTCTAGGCATTCGTCTCTTCAGAGATCGAAAGAACAAAATGATAGCGTTATCCCAAGCTTCATACATAGATAAAATAATTGACAAATATGCAATGCTAGAGGCAAAGAAAGGCTCACAACCTTCTATTGCCGGTTTAACTCTTTCATTGGATGACTGTCCCAAGACATCGGAAGAAAGAGAGCGTATGAGTAAGGTCCCTTATGCATCCGCTGTGGGTAGCCTTATGTACGCTATGCTTTGCACTCGCCCGGACATATGTTTTGCAGTAGGTATGGTGAGTCGATATCAAGCGAATCCTGAAACCAAGCACTGGCAAGCAGTAAAGCATATACTTAAGTATCTTAAGAGAACGAGGGATTATATGCTAGTGTATTCTGGAGGGGACCTAACACCCGTAGGATACACGGACTCAGACTTCCAGACTTGTAAGGATTCGAGGAAATCGACATCTGGATCAGTGTTTTTACTCGGAGGAGGCACCATTGTGTGGAGGAGCGTGAAGCAGGGCTGCACAGCTGACTCTACTATGGAGGCTGAGTATGTGGCTGCGGCTGAGGCATCTAAAGAAGCGGTTTGGCTCCGCAAGTTCTTTAGAGACCTTGAGGTCATTCCGGGTGTTGACAAGCCTATCACACTTTACTGTGATAATACAGGGGCTATTGCCAACACAAGGGAATCTCGACACCACAAGAGGACCAAGCACATCGATCGGAGGTATCACATTATTAGAGGGCATGTGGAGACAGGACAAGTGGATGTATGTAAGATCGCGTCCGAGGACAACATCGCTGATCCCTTTACTAAGACTTTGGTAGCTAGAAGCTTTGAGAGGCATGTAGAGGCGATGGGGATGCGTAACATGGCACATCTACTGGCTTAGGGCAAGTGGGAGATTGTTAGGAAATGCCCTAAGTATTAGAGACATTTTGATGTATTCATTTTGAACTGGATAATAAAATTATACTTAGAGGTTATTCATTACATTGCTATCTGTCCTCGTCTTATTTACATGTTAAAGTAAATGTAAGCAAATATGGCTCACTGACTGCTTGTGTTAAAACTGTTAGAACGTTGCATGCAATGGATTTTTGTATGCAAGAAGACAATGTTCTAAAGTTAGCAGTCTAAACTATGGTCTGTAGTCTATGGGGTTAGACCGAGCATCTAACTCATGTTAAGACTATTATGTTGTCTAAAGCCTTAGAGGGGACGGTCTGTCTTGACTGTCTGGAGCTGGACTCCCAAGTAGAGACATGGATATGTTGCTTGGTGGTGACATATTAGACCGGGACTAAAGCGTGATTGATCTATGTAGTCCGCTATGAGTGGATCAATCTGCTTTTGACGTTCATTATGCAATAACCTTAATCCTGAGTAAATGAACTTCTTCATGTATATGACTTGTGTACTTTGATGTTCCAATGGCTAAAGCGTCTCAGAGGGTAGCAAGCTTATAGACCGGTTCGTTGGGTGCATGACTTGTATACGATGAAGGGTTTGTTTGCAGATATCGGAATCATAGCTCTGAGGAGTTAAAGGTATCCTCTTAAAGGCATTATACTGAATGTGAAAATGGACAAGGCCTTGGGTCGTCTGCTGGGCGGATGACTTCTTATTCACATATGGTGAATAATCATTTTCTAGATTCGGTAGTATAATGGAACTTTAAGATAGCCTGATCAGTAGGATTAAACGGACTTTGACCTAAGGCTGATCATGGATATCATATGAGGGTTTTGCATATATGACAAGGTCATTGGATGGTAGCTCGTCACAGGCTTACGTAATACGGTATATAATTGGGAGTTCAGTTTCAGGTTTATAGTGGTGTGACTCTGAAATTAGTGATCATATGATTGAGTTGTTCGGTACAGAATGATGATCATATGGAATCACGGGAGCCCGATTATATATGTCCAATCAGTCCCTCTACTAGCTCCACATAATTCCTTAACGTTTGGCAAATTGATTTGTGTATGCTATTGGCTAGTTTATTATGCATGGATGGTGATGACACAGAATTAGGATGGTAGACAAGATTCTCTCCGGTTGGATTCAGATTTTGTTTTGGATAATAGAGTACACAATTATTCGAACTCCAAATAAAGTTGCCATGATTTTATTTGAGATTGGATTGGAGTTGTAGAAAATTATCCATGAGAACAAGAATATGAAATACAACCGTTTTGTGGAATTTGAAATTTGAATTTTGAAATTTGAAATTTGAATTTTGAAATTTGAAATTTGAATTTTGAATTTGAAATTTGAATTTGAAATTTGAATTTGAAATTCGAATTTGAAATTTGAATTTGAAATTTAAATTTGAAATTTGAAATTTGAAATTTGAAATTTGAATTTGAAATTTGAATTTGAAATTTGAAATTCAAATTTTGAATCACAGTCCAAGTAGGATTCGAATTTGTTGTGGAAAATCCACAAGGTTTGAAATTCGAATTTGAGTTGGATTTGGAGAGGATAATCTTGTTAGAATCCTACTTGAATTTTGAATCCAAATCCCAACAAATAAGGGACGAAATTTTGAGGATAATCCTCATGAAAGATTTCGGATTTTGTGGATAAGATTCAAGGGAATATTTAAGCTTCAATCCTAGTTGAATTTGGTTTCTCTGTCCTCCCAAAAGTGGCCGAAATTTTGGATCCCTAATCCTAGGAAATTCGGTTATTTTTGGATAAGGTTAAGATGAGATTTTGCTTGAGAAATCCTAGTGGAATTTTGATTCTCCCTTATCCTAAAAGTGGCCGAAAATTTGGAGGATTTTCTCCTTGTGAATTTCAGATTTTTTGGTTGGAAAAGGGAGATAAAATTCTAGCTAAAATCTTGTTAAGATTTGGATTGGATTTATCTAGAAAAACCGAATTTAATTGTGGAGATTCTCCCTTGGAAAATTCAGATTTTTTGGGTTTGGATAAGGGAAAATATCTTTTCCTAGTCCAATTCAAATTCAGAGATTCACCTCATGCAGGTCTATAAATAGAGGTCCTGCCACTCCAGTTCTCTCAGACCACAGACTCTCAGGTGAGCAGGCTTATTGTTGCACAGCTCATCGTGACAATAAAGTTCTTTAGAGATCTGGGTGGTCGGAAGAAGACTAGCAGTGCTAGCATACCGATCGAGGTTCAGAGTGCCCACACACTCAGCCATTCGGGAATTGGAGAATAGTAGAGAAGGCTAGTTGGTTGAAGCCTCCGGTCATTCTCCTCCTGCAAGATTGGCGTCCTTGAGGTATGAGTTTTAATTGTTGTTGATTTATTATATATGGCATCATGAGATATTTAACGATCTAAAATTTTTTATTGTTCCGCTGCGCCACTCTGATATGTTTTTACCGGTTTATTTTCCTACATGTACATCTTATTCGCTATCAGATGTACGGAATATGACGTCTCGTAAGGTTCCAAAAGGATTCGCTTCTTGAGTTCTTCATCTTTCAGAACATACACTCTATCTCTGTAGTAGAGTACGTCATCCTTAAGGATCTTAAACTCTGAACCCTTGTCCTCTATAGCTTCCTTTCTGGACTTGAGCAGGGACAAATCGAAACCTTGACTGATCTTGATCTCTTCTTGGAGCGTCGATTGGAGGGTCATGTCAGACAATCTCCCTATCAAAATCTTGATCTCGCTGTCGCATAGCTCCTTTGTAGCGCTCTTGACAAGGCACTAATATTCATAGTCATAGTAATATGCTTCTGACTCTATGCATTGACCACTTTATTGGCTTTCCCCGGATGGTATAGGATCTCACGGTCGTAATCCTTACCAACTCTAGCCATCTACGCTGCTTCATGTTGAGCCCTTTCTGCGTGAAGATACATTTGAGGCTCTAGTGGTCGATGTAAATCTCGCACGTGACTCTGTACAAGTAGTGCCTCCATGTTTTTATCGTAAAAACTATCGCTATTTGCTCCAGATCACGCGTTGGGTAGCTCTTCTCAAGGTTTTTGAGTTGTCGTGAAGCATACGTGACTACTCTACCACTCTGCATCAACACAGTTTCCAACTTGGTTTTAGATGCGGCGCTTAAATCACAAAGCTTCCCTGACCAACATTTGAAATGGTCAGCATTGGAGTGCTTATGAGTCTTCATTTCAGCTCTTGAAAGCTTTCCTCATACTTGTCGATTCACTTATACCTCTTTCTCTTCTTGGTGAGCGCTGTGAGCGAAGCAGCTAACTTTGAGTAGCCTTCGACTAAGTGTAGGTAACATCCTGTTAGTTTAAAGAAACTGTGAATTCCCGTTACGTTCCTCTGAGCTGGCCACGCGCTAACTGCATCAATTTTCATCGGGTCCACAGATACTCCTTCCTTGGGGACTACGTGGCCTAGGAAATGGACCTTCTCCAGCCAAAACTCATACTTGGAGAACTTGGTGTATAGATGATGGTCCTGTTACATGCGCAAAATGATCCTTAAGTGCTCTTTCTTCGTCTTAAGAGTGTATAAGTATGTCATCAATAAACAAAATGACAAACTTATCCAAATAGTCTTTGAATATGCGGTTTATCAAGTTCATGAAAGCTGCTGGCGCATTTGTCAATCCGAATGACATGAATAGAAACTCGTAATGTCTGTACCGCGTTTGAAAGGCTATTTTGGGTACATCTTCATTCCTGATTCGTAGTTGATGGTACCCAGGACGTAGATCGATCTTCGAGAACACTGCAGTGTCTCGGAGCTGATCAAATAGATCGTCAACCTATGGCAACGGATGCTTGTTCTTAATCGTAATCCTGTTCAACTCTCTGTAGTTGATGCACATTCTTAGTGGTCCATCTTTCTTCTTCACGAATAGTACAGGTGCTCCCCAGGGTGAATAGCTCTATCGAATGAATCCCTTATCTATTTAGTCCTTTAGCTGAGCTTGGAGCTCCTTTAACTCTACAGGGCCCATTCCGTAGGGGGCCTCAAAGATGGGGCTGATTCTAGTAGACGTTCAGTCTCTAACGAGATCCTGCACTCTGGTTGGAGTCCTGTAAGATCTTCTGGAAATATCTCCATGAATTCCTTGACTATCGGTACGTTGTCGGGTCCTATCTCTATTCCTTGAGTCTTATCTGCTACGTATACTAGGAAGTCCGTGCATCCACTGGATAGCATCTTGCGAGCCTTCACTGCTGATATCATCGTCTTTGGCTGCTCTGGCGACAAACCCTTGTAGATGAACTTTTCACATCCGATTAGTTCGAAAATGATTTTCCACCTTCAACAGTTTATGACAACGTTGTGTCCTAAGCTTTTTTTTTTTTGGCAGAATCTGATGATGCAACGAATGGGTGGCTCCAAAATCAAGTAGAACTAACGCATCAAAGTTGGTGATAGAAAACTGGCCTGTCACCATTGCAGAAGTTACAGCTTCAACGTCACTCCCCGTGTAAGCATAGATTCTCCCTTAGCTGTCTGAAGCTTTCAGTATACCTTGTGTGATTGAGGGTCTTCGATCCTGGTCTAGTTGGTGTGAAGTTGATTATTCCCAGTGCGGGGTTGATTCTGTTGATTCTACAGGTTGGAGTGGCAATTTTTTTTTTTTGGCATAGTGGCCTTCCTTGCCACGAATGAAACAACCACTTGCTCTCTACTTGTATTCTCCTGGGTGCCTCTTTCCACATCTCGTGCATGTCGGGTTGGCTATCATTTCCTTCCTGGTCATTTCTCTTCTGGGGGAAATTCTCCTGTGAATCTTGGTTGCCCTGGTTCCCCTTTTCTCTTGTTATTGTTGTTGGAATGCCTGCTATTTTGGTCGGTTCCCATGTTCTGTCCTCTGTGTTGTAACTCGAGGTTCTGCTTCCCCTGAGCCTGCTCAGCTTACGTTTTCTCCTCCTTTCGTGTCTTAAAATTCTGTGCCTTTCGCTCCTTATCATGAGCCGACCAGTACTCGGTTCAGATAGCCTTGCTGACACATTCTGCTAGTGTCGCTGGTCCATGGCTTCCGCTACAGACCTAAACTGCGATTTCTATTCTGAACATCTTCAGCATTCGTCTGACTCTCTCCTTTTAGTCGGTACTAAATCTGGAAAAAGTTGAGCCAACTGCTCAAACTTCTTGACTGCCTCCATAACAGTCATACTACCTTTGCGCAGGTTGTTGAACTCGTCTTACTGCGCTGCTAGTGCTTCCTTGTTGAAGTACATCTCCTTGAATTCCTCAATGAAATCGCTCCAACTCATCTCTCTAATGTTCCTCCTAATGGTTACCATCTTCCACCACTAACGCGCCTCATTGCGCAGGGTGAAGGATGCGTACATCACTTTCTCTCTCTATCTGTTAACCCTATAAAATCCAAGATTACTTGGATATCCGTTAGCCAATCATCAGCCTCTATAGGGATGGTGATTCCTAAGAATTCTAACGCTTTCATGCGTCAGAATCTCTCATACAAGTTGCCTTCCCTAGGGATTGGCAAAAGACAATTGCTGCTACGAAAGCAGCCATTACTATGGGTGCTAGTGCTTTCTAAGCTGGAGGAGCTGCTTGCTCCCTTAGAGTTTTTGGGGCTACTAGAGCCTCCTGTGCTGGCATCTCTACTGACTGTGGTGCCTGGGGTTGCTGGTCCAGCTGTTCCCTATGCTGGTTTAGCTCCCGTTGCTGGTTCTCTATCATCTCTCGCATGGCTGTTATCTGTGCTATCAACTCATCCTCTCGGGATGCTGGATTTAACTAAGCTCTCGTTCTTGCCATGTTTTCCTATGTAACCCTATCGTACAGCGGGAAAGAAAATATAAATCTCTTAAATTCTGTACTAGGGACTCGTATCATATATCATTTTCTTTCCTAGTTAACAATCTTACTTAAACATTATGGATATAAATATACACACCATATCCATCTTTCTTTCTCTCATACTGTGATGTTCAATACAATTGCCGCATTGTATTGGGACATCGTCTGAGTGCTAGGATTCGTCCTGCACTTTCTGTCATATCATACTCACACTGTGGAAAAAAAAATTATATCTGGCCTCTAGGGCAAAGCTTTACTGCTTATCTCATAATGTATTTCACATAATATATATACATATATTCAAGATTCTAGTTTAGCGGGAGTGACACACACTTCCCCTATACGATCCCAACAAGTACAATATGCTACAACTGACGGGGGAGAGCTACTGCTTCCCTCTATATTTTTTTTTTCATAAATAACATTCCCGCAGAAGGGTTACTATTATTGGAAGGACAATCCTGATTCAGTATCAGGCATCTCCTCATCATCACTATCGCTGAGTGAGTACTCCTCTGGGCTCTCCTCTTCTTATCAGTCAAAACTGACCTCGTCATCGCTGAGTATGATGACTTGGGGTTCGTACATCCCCATCTATTCGTCATTACTAAAGCGGTTGGGGATCTCCTCTCCCTCATCGTCGGGATGGGCGTCGGAAAGAGTCTCGCTATCTTCCTCTTTCATGGGGTGTTCGGGAGACATACGGGCTGGTTCAGGGTTCTCCATCGGCTCCCTATTGCCCTTGTGTACTTCTGGCTGATGCTCGGCCATGAACTCTTCATCGGCCAGTTGGGGTGCTGGTTCTACCGGGTCACCCTCCATAATGGTGGCTGCTATAATGCCTTGGGCTTGTGCAGGGTTCCCGGGATTGAGCACTTTTCTCTCGGCGTTCACTATCTCCTTGATAAGGCTTGCTAGTCCTGCTTGATTGCTCTTCTAATTCTGTTTGGCAAGGTCTCTTTCTCTCTTTAGGTCTTCTCCTGTCTTGATCCACTTTTGTCTCGGCATGTATTGTAGAAGTCCATTTCGGTTCCTTGTAGCGAACAGCATACGTTAGAACTGTATCGCCGGACATCAGCTGCAATCTTTCAGTCCGACAAACAAATTCTCGTATATCCATAACTCTAGGGAACTTAGGCGGTTTCACTCCCCGCTTACCCATAAAGAAAAACTGAGGCTGATGCTGGACTCCTCTCAGAGATTGGCTCGATCGTGGTATGGCGAAACTCGACGCAGTTAAGAGCTCATCCTGGTCATAAGGATCCCGATACACACGAGAGTATCTTCCTGAGAGATATCAACAGCCAACAGGACTCAGTTATCCTGATCAATGGCGTACAATCAGGGAATCACTTTGATAACATGAAACCAGTCCTGACATTCTCATGGAGTGCAGGAGTACTGTTTGCCACTCGAAACTTGGTGGACAACTAGTCCTGAAGATCGGTACAACTCAGGCAACAATCCATGTTCTTTCTCTGAGCAGTTCTCTAGCACTGCACGGTCGTGATTTTCGTATAATGATCTCAACATCTCTTCGTCTTATTCTCGCCATCATAGGTTTCATCATCTCATTATTATAAAATGTTATCTTCAATAGATAAACATTTGCTGACTAAAAAATAAAACTAACTTACTTGGACAGATGAGGCAGGCATGCGGTGATGTGAGGTAGGATGGCAGGAAACCGCTCTGATACCAACTGTGACGCCCCGTGCCCTCAGCGGCCCGGACCGTCACTGTAAACTCTATTACTTGCTTCTTTAGCTTTTACTTATACTTCCTCTTTAAAACCGATACTTAAACTTGCTGAATTTAATAGCATAAATTTAGAGGGATTTTTTTTTTAATATACGCGTACGTATTTACTATTCACGTACGTATACTATTAAAATGCGGAATTTGAAAAACATAAGGATTTCAATTATACATACACACTTATATACTTGTTTATCTGATTAATATTCACCAAACATTATTTAAATATACTATTCATACATATACTGTTTACTGTTCCAAAATACCAATTAATCTTTACTATTCAAAATACTATTTAGCTGTCACCGTTCAAAATACTATTTACTCATACTATGCGGAAAAATACTCGCGGTGTATCCATAACCTCATCCTCACATCCACCTCCGCCGCCATCATCGCCCCTTGGTGTTTGCGCTATAGGAAGCTTACCTACAGCATGAACACACTCCGTGAGCTTTACACCCAGTAAGTACAACATATTAACCGCAAAACATGTTTAAAATATAGCACATACTTAAAATCCTAAGCATGACATATATCACTTAATAAATCACATACCATTTAAGCATATCACATATCAGCTCACATATCATGTCATCACATAACATGTCATAACACTGAATATAAAACTTCACATACTTTATGCATGACAGAAGCATCGTGTACTGTATGCACTCTACTGAAAAAGAAAGCATAGTGAACTATAACTAATGCATGGTCGGTTATGTTCATTTATACTTCAAACTTCTCTTTTCTTTTCTTGTCTATTTAGGGCCCATGTGTCAATACCGTGTGCGCGCAGACCAACGGCAACCCCCGAGGTCAACTAATGCCGAAGAGCCATCAACTGATGCTCAACTTTTGGCCTTAACTTTCTTTAACTGGAAACCCCTTCGACTGAAGGAGCCGGTACGACACACCTATTTATTTCCATCTTTTTTAACTGTTCTAGCCATACGCTTCTCTAAGCTATCCCCAATCCTACGCGGTAGGGATCTATGGCTTCTATCTTGTTCTTTCATCAATCTACTTGATTGTGAAACTATATGCTCTTATGTATGTTGTGCAGCATCGTGTGCAAGATACATACTTAAAATACTGGAAAAGTATCATTTTAAATTCATTTTATCCATGCTGTAGGCGGAGTTGTACTTACCTGTCATCAGACAGTTTATACTCTCGCCTTCGTCACAATACAGGTACCTCCCTGTAATCATAAGACATTTCGTTAACATTTACTCTTAGGTCACTGTGGTCATTAGTGACTAATAAAAACTCTATCGTTAGTGATACCGATCCTTGTCGGTACTAATTGCCCTCTTCTTAAGAATTTGATTTTCTAATCGTGGTTAATTAATTTATTTGCTCAATAAATTAATTCACGTCGCTCTTAGGTCACTCTATCGTTAGGAACTAATAAACTTATCGTTGTGTGGTATCGATGCCTATCGGTACCCAACTGCTCTACTTTGGGAAATTTGATATCTAATTTTTAATCGTGCTTGATTAATTTGTCTACTTGACAAATTAATCACTGTCTCTCACTATCCCATTCAGACTTGGTCCTTGACTGGCTAACCGACCAGTCAACTGACTGAATACCTCCCGTATGACCATTTAGCCTGTCGGGTTACCGTTACCGATGTAATTACCCCAAATTTTATACTTAGATCACACTCGTCCCTCGAGTGGTACTATTCTGACATAGGGGTCGTTTTCTTACATTTCGAGATTTCTAATTGGGCGGTTCACTAATCCTGTAAACGTCCGTCCTTCTTTCCTGGACCTAGGTCATCGAGGGGGCTCGGGTTCCCATCCCGATCACATTTTCACCCCTCGTTTCCTAAAATAGCCCTTTGTGCCGTTTTAGAAATTTCGGCAGCATTTCCGCTTAATTTTTGGGTTTCCGGCGTTTAGGAAACGCCTCAAAACCATCTAACCTATTCTAACCTGCAACGTACTAAACCAGAGGTCTAATTTTTACGTAAAAGCTCCGCTTTTTACGTAAAAATATTCACATTTCCTCACATTCTCTTTTTCGACATTTCATCTCTTTTTCTTACAATTCCTCAATTCAGTAAACCATAATTCATACATAATTATTTCTAATAATAAATTGAGGAATCAAGGGATTAAAACCACTACCAAAATCGTTCCCATCGGCGGTTGGGTGAACCATTCGATCTCGATCGCATAATCTTTGAATCATCGTTCTCCACTTTTGAAACTCCAGTTTGCAAATCCGATGCCGCGGATGTGTCCGGAACGTCAAAAATAGGCCAACGGGCCATTCTTCAATTTTCGGTCTTCGGGTCGCCATTGACTGGCGTTGACCACGGCGGCGATGGGAGTGGCGACCACCATCTTGAAGAGCTCGACGAGAGGAACCCATTGGTGGTGTCAATTTCACCAATCGAGGCTCCTATCACCGGAAATCAGCCCTCGAAAAGTCGGCGACGGTGGCGATGTTGGATCTTCATTTTCCAGCGTTGTTGCCTAAAATTGATTTGGGGCTTTTGATCTACGTGTTGTTCTGAGCATTTTGATACCGACCTTGCAACTCAACTCTGCCGGAATAGCGAGATTCGACGGCGGCGATGGCGACGGCGACGGCGAACCTTGGGCGGCACGATCCGGCAGCTGTTGACGTGAAATGAAGCCTGAGTTTTGTTTTACTCTTCACCATGAATCTATTGGGACCGGAATCGTGGCATTTGGACGTCGGACGGCGGAGATACGGCGGTTTGAAAAATTCAGCCACCGGCGGCTTTGGGCGGCGCGTGCGGCGTACTCAGGTGTCGGTTCGGTCGACTCGGCCCACCGTTGGAATCAGCTCATCGAGAGCTTTCCAATGGTGCCGGCGGTGTCGAAAACGGAGGTCGGATTCGACTGATGGTTACTGTTCACCTACGGGTGGTGTGGGGAGAAAAAGATAGGAAAAAAAATAATGGGGGCCCTTTTTACAAAAATCTAAAAATTTCGACCCCTATATACTAATTTTTTGAAAAATTTTAAGATAGGCTATACTGACTAATTTGGGCATGCTGAAACCAAATATATCAGTTTTATCTTCATCCGAGGTCGTCTCGACCAGTTTTCCGATGCTGCATGGTTCCCGATCAAAAATTACTTTTTGCGCTTAAATGACTAATTTGAGCATTCTGATTCCAAATATATCAGTTTTATATCAAGAAAATGTCATCTTGACTAATTTCTTGATACTGTGGTTAGGCCTACACTGTGTTGACACTACGCACGCATAACGAGGTGTTTTCGCGTGAAATTTCAAACACAGTCTCCCTTGACTAATTTGGACGTGCTGATTTCAAATTTATCAGTTTTTTTTACGTCCATCTGAGGTCTTCTGGACCAATTTTCAGGATCTGCATGACCTCATCTCGAAAAACGTGTCAGGTGCCCGTTGACTAATTTGGGCGTCCTGAGTCTAAATATATCAGTTTCGGAGGGAGAAAAGGTCGTCTTGACCCCTTATCCCGATACTGCGTATCTTTTAAACAAAATCTACATTTTGTGCTCACTTGACCAGATTGAGCTTGCTGACTATTAATATGTCAATTTTATGCCAGATTAAGGCCGTCTTGGCCACTAACCTGACATTGCGTTTCTCACTATTCACTAATCACTAATCACTGTTCACTATTCACTATCTGACTGACTAATCTGAGCGTTCTGACTCTGATTTTGTCAGTCTCTGGGCGAGAAGAGGTCATCTAGACCACTTTTCTCGATACTGTACATCTATTAGGGCAATTATCACTGCTGCGCTCAGATGACCAGTCTGAGCGTACTGATGACTAGCTCATCAGTTCTGTATCATGAAATGGTCGTCTAGACTGGTTTCTTGATATTGCGTGTCTCAACGCATACTCACATAATAGGGTGGACCGATTTCACTGTCGATTACACCTTTCACTGCATGAATAGTAATTAAATGTTACTATTCCTGTTTAATTCATTCAACTGAAAAGCACACTGTGCTTATTAACTTAATTACATCATTACATAGTAATTAAGTTTCATAATTCATGAGAGTCATTACAGTGGCTCTCGGCTCATTACACAGCCTTTTACACGAACTCTTACACGTGCGTGTACAACGCAACACTGGCGTGTACATTTCAGACACGAGCATGTACTTGTTGAGACTACTCAACACGGCCATGTTTTTGAAATACCTTCATCTATCTGAGCGGTACATAGCCTCTTACACGATCGTGTACTTGACCGTGTTTCTTAAATTTGCACTAAAAGACATTAAATTATGTCCATTTTATTCCTTAATGACTTATTACATGGTAAGTAGGTGCCATAAAAATGGCGGTCATTACAGAAATGTTCACAACCTTCCATTGCTGGTCTAACTCTTTCATTGGATGACTGTCCCAAGACATCGGAAGAAAGAGAGCGTATGAGTAAGGTCCCTTATACATCCGTTGTGGGTAGCCTTATGTACTTTATGCATTGCACTCGCTCGGACATATGTTTTACAATAGGTATGGTGAGTCGATATCAAGTGAATCCTGGAACCAAGCAGTGGCAAGCAGTAGAGCATATACTTAAGTATCTTAGGAGAACAAGGGATTATATGCTGGTGTATTCTGGAGGGGACCTAACACCTGTAGGATACACGGATTCAAACTTCCAGACTTGTAAGGATTCGAGCAAATCGACATCAGGGTCAGTGTTCTTGCTCAGAGGAGGTGCCATTGTGTGGAGGAGCATGAAGCAGGGTTGCATAGCTGACTCTACGATGGAGGCTGAGTATGTGGCTGCGGCTGAGGCATCTAAAGAAGCGGTATGGCTCCATAAGTTCTTTAGAGACCTTGAGGTCATTCCGGGTGTTGACAATCCTATCACACTTTACTGTGATAACACTGGGGCTATTGCCAACCCAAGGGAATCTCGGCACCACAAGAGGACCAAGCACATAGATCAGAGGTATCACATTATTAGAGGGCACGTGAAGACAAGACAAGTAGATGTATGTAAGATCACGTCCGAGAACAACATTACCGATCCCTTTACTAGACTTTAGTGGCTAGAAGCTTTGAAAGGCATGTAGAGGTGATGAGGATGCATAACATGGCACATCACTGCCTTAGGGCAAGTGGGAGATTGTTAGGAAATGCCCTAAGTATTAGAGACATTTTGATGTATTTATTTTGAACTGGATAATAAAATTATATATAGAGGTTATTCATTACATTGCTGTTTGTCCTCATTCTATTTACATGTTAAAGTAAATGTAAGCAAATATGGCTCCCTGACTGCTTATGTTAAAACTGTTAGAACGTTGCATGCAATGGACTTTTTGCATGCGAGAAGACAATGTTCTAAAGTAAGCGGTCTAAACTAAGGTCTGTAGTCTATGGGGTTAGACCGAGCATCTAACTCTTGTTAAGACTATTATGTTGTCTAAAGCCATAATGGGGACGGTTTGTCTTGACTGTCTGGAGCATAGACTCCTAAGTAGAGACATAGATATGTTACTTGGTGGTGACATATTAGACCGGGACTAAAGCATGATTGATCTACGTAGTCCACTATGAATGGATCAATCTGCTTTTGACGTTCATTATGTAGTAACCTTAATCCTGAGTAAATGAACTGCTTTATGTATATGACTTGTGTACTTTAATGTTCCAATGGCTAAAGTGTCTCAGAGGTAGTAAGCTTATAGCCACAATGAAGGGTTTGTCTACAGATATCGGAATCATAGCTCTAATAAGGAGTTAAGAGTATCCTCTTAAAGGCAATATACTAAAGGTGAAAATGGACAAGGCCTTGGGTCATCTACTGGGTGGATGACTTCTTATTCACATATGGTGAATAATCATTTTCTTATTCGGTAGTATAATGAACTTTAAGATAGCTTAATCAAGAGGATTAAACAGACTTTGACCTAAGGCTGATCATGGATATCATATGAGGGTTTTGCATACATGACAAAGTCATTGGACAATAGCTTGTCACAGGTTTACGTAATATGGTATATAATTGGGAGTTCAATTTCAGGTTTATAGTGGTGTGACTCTAAAATTAGTGATCATATGATTGAGTTGTTCGGTAAAAAATGATGATCATATGGATTCACGGGAGCCCGATTATATATGTCAAATTGGTCCCTCTACCAGCCCTACATAATTCCTTAACGATTGGCAAATTGATTTGTGTATGCTTATTGGCTGGTTGATTATGCATGGATGGTGTTGACATAGGATTAGGATGGTGGACAAGATTTTCTCTGGTTTGAATTCAAATTTTGTTTTGGATAATAGAGTACACAATTATTCGAACTCCAAATAAAGTTGCCATGATTTTATTTGAGATTAGATTAGAGTTGTAGAAAATTATCCATAAGAACAAAAATTTGAAATACAACTATTTGTGGATTTTGAATTTTGAAATTTAAATTTTGAATTTGAAATTTAAATTTGAAATTTAAATTTGAAATTCGAATTTGAAATTCGAATTTGAAATTTAAATTTGAAATTTGAAATTTAAATTTCAAAATTTGAATCAAAGTCCAAGTGGAATTCGAATTCTTTATGGATAATTCCGCAAGGCTAGAATTCGAATTTGAGTTGGATAATGAAGAGGAAAATCATGTTTAAATCCTACTTGAATTTTGAATCCCAATCCTAACTAACTTGGTTGAAAATCTTGAGGAAAATCCTCATGAAATTTTCGAAATTTGTATGGATAAGATTCAAGGAAAAATTCGAGTTTCAATCCCAGTTGAATTTGGATTCTCTCCTCCCTGTATTGGCCAAAAATTTTGACTGTATCTCCAAGGATATTTTCAGTTATTTTGGATAAGGATGAGATAAAATTCAAGCTTGAAAATCCTAATTGAATTTTTGATTCTCCCCTTACTTTAGTGGCTGAAAATATTTATTGAAAATCCTAAAAGATTTTCAGATTTTTTGGTTGGGTAATGGTGAGATAAAATTCAAGTTAAAATCCTGTTTGAATTTTGAATGCAAAATCCTTAAGATGGACGAATTTTTTAGTTGGGATTTGGCTTGAAAATTTCAGATTTTATGTGTGGATAAGGGAGAGAAAATCTTCTCCTAATCCAATTCGAATTCAGAGGATCACCTCATGCAAGTCTGTAAATAGAGGTCCTACCAGTCCAGTTCTCTCAGACCATAAACTCTCAGGTGAGCAGGCTTATTTTTGCACAACTCACCGTCACAATAAGTTCTTTAGAGATCTAGATGGTTGGAAGAAGATTAGCAGTGCTAGCAAACCGATCGAGGTTCAGAGTGCCCATACATATATATCTGTATATGTATATGTATGACTGAATCGAATGTCTGTTTTGAGAAAAGCCTTCGAGATGATGTGTATATGAAATTTTGAAATGAAATGACATGAAATTTTGATATGTCAAAATGATGAGATGTTTGAAATTATATGATGATCGAAACTATTTTTACTTATATTGTAGAAATATGTTTGTTGAAAATCTAACGATTGATTTTCATGCGATTATAGGAAGTAGAAAAGATGGTGAACCCGCGAAACTTGTGAAATATGAGAGGGCATCTTGTCCTTTCAGAAAGGATAGATGAATTACAAGCTCTGATAGAAGCTCAGATGAAAAAAGATGCCGAGCTAAGGTAGAGATTAGAGCAGATGGAACAGAGGCAAGGCCAAGATGAAGGCCAAAACTATCATATGGCTACATCTGAACAGGAAGTACTACCAGTTGTACCTGAAATAGTAGTAGAACCACAACCGCAACCGTGAGTAAATCAGGAACCACTATATGAATGATTTTGATGGTTGAAGCCGCTAGAATGCGAAGGTTCCACAAACCCGCTAGAAGCAAAGGAGTGGCTGTCTTCACTCCATATGATCCTGGAATTTATGGATCTGAATGATCAAGAGAGAATCATGTGTGTATCTTTTGTATTGAAGAAGGATGCGAGATTTTGGTGGGACACTGTCAAACTAAGAAGGAACGTGGACACGATGTCATGGGTAGACTTCTTAAAGGAATTTAATCAAAAGTACTACGATCCTGCACTGCTGCGACCCTAGCAGAGGGAGTTTGTAGAATTGAAACAGGGAAATATGACAGTGAGTGAGGTCTATCAAAAGTTTAACCAACTGTCTCATTTATGTCCATATGTTGTCCCTACTGAGAGGGAGAAAATCCAAAAGATGCTCGGGATGTTCAGACTCGACATCGCAGTCCTGGTAAATAGTAGGTTAACGGCACCCACTACTATAGCTGACTGTGTAAGTCGAGCTTTGAGAGCTGAGTAACACCTAGCTTGATAGAGGGAAGAGAAGGAAAAGATCTAGGATGCCAAAAAGAAAGAGAAAGTATTAGCAAAAGCTGCACAAGCTGGATCCTAGGTCGGACAAGGAAGTAAGCCGAATTCGAACACTAAGACCAGATAATCAAGTACTTCTGGCCAACAGCCTCAAGGAAAGAGGAAAGGAAATAATTCCAAGAATAGGAATCAGCGGCATAAGTTGAACAACAATGCTTTAGCTGTTGTTCATGACTGTGTTGTGTGTAGAAGAAGGCATTCAGGCCGTTGCAAACTTGCTCTGAATGCCTATTTCCAATGTGGAAAGGAAGCTCATTTTGCTAGGAATTGTCCTCAGAATCGGCAAAATGTGCAGGGAATGTTTTAGCCACAGCAGCAACATCCCCAAGCTCATGCACTATAGGCAAAGATTGGACTGCTTGCCTCGTGTAGATGCTCGAGTTATGGTCTACACCAAAGAGGATGCGGAAGCCGGGACTTCCAATGCAATGATAGGCTAGCATTCTATCGCTAATCATTTGGCATTTATTTTATTTGATTCCCGAGCTACGCATTTATTTATTCATACGAATTTACGAATAAGATAGGATATCCTAAAGATAACATAGGTATGACCTTTAGAATGGCTCTACACTTAGGGGAAGTATTGATGTCCAATTCTGGTTACCACATGTACTAATAATTATGACAAATAAGGAGTTGTATGCAGAGTTGATCATGATCGAGCTCATCGATTACGACGTAATACTAGGAATGGATTTTCTAGGGAAGTATCAAGCCATGATCGATTGCCTGAAGCGGAAGATAATGTTCTGACCCGACTAGGAAGATGGCTTTGAATACGTCAGTTCATCGCACAAAGCGAGGAAAATGATGATCAACTCGATAAAAGCAAGAAAGCAAATATCTAACAGCTAGATGTGATGGAGGAATAGAAGCTTCAACCTAAGGATGTTCCTATTGTGAACGAGTTCCTTGATGTCTTCCCAGAAGAATTACCAGGATTGCCACCTGAACGAGAGATCTCTTTTGAGATCGAATTGATGCAGGAGCTACACCTATCTCAAAGGCACCATACCGGATGGCACCGACGGAGTTGAAGGAGTTACAATTGTAGTTGAAAGAGCTTCTTGACAAGGGATTTATATGTCCAACCTATTCCCCATGGGGTGCTCCGGTGTTGTTTGTCAAGAAGAAGGATGGAACATTTCGTATGTGCATCAACTACCAGGAATTGAATAAGGTCACTGTCAAGAATAGGTATATGTTACCTAGAATTGACGACTTGCTCGGTCAACTCAAAGGCACAACAGTATTTTCCAAGATCGATCTGCGATCGGGATATCATCAGCTATGGATCAAGAAGGGCAACTTTCCCAAGGCCATGTTTAGAACTCGTTACGGTCATTACGAATTTCTTGTGATGCCATTTGGGTTAACAAATGTGCCAGCTGCATTCATGGACCAAATGGACCGAGTCTTTAAAGAATTTCTAGATAAGTTTGTCATTGTGTTTATCGATGACATACTTATATATTCAAAGACTCACGAGGAGCATGAGGAATACGTGAGAATCGTTCTTCAGACAATAAGGAAGCACCAACTCTATGCAAAATTCTCCAAGTGTGAATTTTGGCTAGATAGAGTATATTTCCTCGGACACATGGTTTCCAAGGATGGAATCACCGTGTATCTTGCTAAAGTGGAGGCAATCAATGAATAGCCCACACCTAGAAATGTGACTGAAATACGAAGTTTCTTAAGTTTAGCTGGCTATTATAGGAGATTGGGAGAGGGATTCACACGACTCGCCGCACCTCTCACGGCTCTGACACGCAAAGAGAGGAAGTACGAGTGGACTAAAGAGTGCGAAACGAGCTTCCGAGAGTTGAAGAAGCGACTAACGAGCATACCAATCCTCATACTTCCTACTGAAGGGCAAATGTTCGTGATTTACAGTGATACATCAAAAATGGGATTAGGAGCTGTCCTGATGCAAGGCGATAATTTGATTGCTTATGCCTCGCATCAATTAAAGGACCATGAGAGAAATTATCCCATGCATAATCTGGAATTTGCCGCAGTAGTGTTCGCACTTAAGATCTAGTGACACTATTTATATGGAGCTCAATGTTATATCTATACTAACTATCAGAGTTTAAAGTACTTCTTCACACCGAAGGAGTTGAATATGCAGCAAAGGAGATGGTTGAAGCTTGTAAGGGATTATGATTGTGAGATCCTCTACCATCCTAAAAAAGCAAATCATGTGGCAGATGCATTAACTCAAAAATCTGCTGTTTCACAGCAACTGCCGATTGAAAAATTACTAAGGCCATTAGAAAGGCTCAGAAACGAGATCCAAATCTAGTCAGTCCTCAGGAAGGAGTGTCCAAAGATGGATTAATCCTACATTAGGGAAGAATTCATATTCCCGATGATGAAGGATTAAGAAGGCAGATTATGGCAGAAGCCCATGAAACTCCATATTTAGTGCATCCTAGAGCCAATAAGATGTACCAGGATTTAAAACTGCAATTATGGTGGAAAGGGACGAAGAAAGACATTGCAGAATTCGTGAGTAAATGCATGACGTGCCAAAGAGTTAAAGCTGAACACTGACATCCAAGCGGAAAATTAAAGTCGTTAGAAATTCCCAAATGGAAATAGGAACATATTATGATGGACTTTGTGGTAGGACTGTCGAAAACCCGAGAAGGCTTCGATGCCATTTGGGTTATTGTCGACAGATTAACAAAAACGGCAAGGTTTATAGTAGTGAAAATGACTTTTTCACTGGAAAAACTGGCGAACCTTTATGTAACCCATATCAGCCGGTTACATGGTGTTCCTATGTCCATTATATCGGATCATGATGCATGATTCACTTCAAATTTTTGGAAGTACATGCAAGAAGCTATGGGAATGGAAGTCCATTTGAGTACAGCATTTCATTCGCAAATAGACAGGTAATTTGAACGGATGATCCAAATGCTAGAAGACATGTTTCGTGTATGTACAATAGATTTCCCGGGGAGCTGGAATGAAAAAACTTCTATTGGTAGAATTTTCATATAATAATAGCTACCAAGCTTCTATAGGAATGGCACCCTATAAAGCTTTATATGGAAGGAAGTGTAGATCACCTGTCCACTGGTATGATCTATAAGAAAAGCAAATGCACAAGACGGATTTTGTGCAAGAAATAACTGATGTAGTTGCAAAGATGCATCAACGAATGAAGATTGCGCATAGCTGATAAAAGAGCTATGTGGATAAATGACGAACATCCCTAGAGTTTAATGAAGAGGATTTCATATTTTTAAGAATTTCACTGATGAAAAGGATAATGCGTCTCGGTAAGAAAGGGAAATTGAGTCCGAGATATATCAGACTATTTGAAATTATCAAACGCATTGGGAAGGTTGCCTATAAATTGGCATTACCTCCAGAAATGTCAGTACTGCATAATGTGTTTCACGTGTCGATGTTGCGGAAGTACATATTAGATCCATCCTATGCACTGAAATATGAACTGATCCAGATTCAGAAAGATCTGACATATGAAGAACGGCCTACAAAAATCTTGGCACGAGAAGACAAAGTCTTACGAAGCAAGACGATCTCATTAGTCAAAGTGCTGTGGAAAAATCACAACATCAAAGAGGCTACATGGAAACATGAGGATGAAATTAGAAAATTGTACCCCTACTTTTTCTAAATTTTCGAGGACGAAAATTTTATAAAGAGGGGTAAATGTGATAACCAGGAATTTTCAGATTCCTGGAGTGAATTAAAATTGTATATATATAACAATTTTAATGTATAAAATGTGAAAAAGTTATGTTTTAATACTATTGAGAATGCAACAAAATGTTCTAACAGTGTTAAAGAGAGTGAGTTCAGAGATGGAAAATCTTCCCGAATAGAAAGGAGTGAGACGGCCCAAAAACAGAGCCAAAAACCCTGGAGAGTGCACCGAAGTGCACTAAAAGATGAAATTTTACAGTAATGAATTTTGGTAAAACAGAAGCAAAATAAGGCAGACCGGTCGCACCGGAGGCATCAGAAACCCACCTACGCGATTTTGGTAAATTTCCGTTCGGTTTGACTTTTTGGTCAAACTTTGACCACGAATTAATATATGAATTAATTAGATGATGTCATATATGACATCATAAATACGATATAATAAATGAGAAATAAAGGCTTGTTAAGGCAGTTAGGTAGCATTAACGACTAAAATTAGTGGAATCTTGGATCAATGGCCAAGATTAACCCAAAATGGCTTGAAAAAAATTTAAGAAAAAGGGAGAAAAGGGGTTCGGCCAAAAGAACAAAAAAATCAGCCAAAAATTTTTAATTTGACCCCAAAAATATTGCTAAAAAGTCCCTAAACAATTACCAAATTATTGAAAAAATTTGCTATGAGGTCCTCCACCCTTTTGCCTATAAATAGGTGTGAAAATTCAATTGGAAAAAAATGAAGAAAAGCAGCCAAATTCTGCCTTCTTGAATCTGTGAGCCATCCTCCCCCTTAAGCCAAGATTTTGACAAAATTTCTTCACAAAACTAGCTTCTAAACTCACACCAAGGATCAATAAGACAAATTGATAAGGTGAGCCACTAGTTTGAAGCATTTTCATTGATTTTCTTCATGAAAACCATGGCTTTGTAGGTGTCGAAAAATGAGGAAAAGTTTGTTGAATTATTAAATGTTTATGTTGGTTTGGTGTTATAGTGAATAAAACATGTTGTAGAATCTAGAAATAAGCAAAATTTATGCATGTTTCATACCAAACCCGTGGCCAATATACATGAGATAATGAGAAAAATTTTATGATGAATTTGATGAGGAAATGTTAATAAAAGACCATAGGAATAAGAGAAAATTTTCTTATGGCCTTGAACATGAAAACCGTGGCATGTGATGGCTAGGTTGGAATGAAAAATTTCTTAGAGTTTGATGTTGAAATGTACACTAGAAATCCTAAGAATGAATGGTGATAAATAAGACTTGTGATAAAAATTTTATTGGTGTTGATTACCATGAAAAACCGTGGGCATAATTAAAGGAAAATGGTGAATATTGTGTTGTGAATGAAATGATGTTAATGTGGAGAAGTTTTATGTAAAGTTTGGTAACTTTACGTAAAATAGGCCTCTGGTATAGTACGTGACAGGTACAAAGGTTCTGAGGCGTGTTAGGAAATGCCCTAAGTATTAGAGACATTTTGATGTATTCATTTTGAACTGGATAATAAAATTATATATATAAAGGTTATTCATTACATTGCTATCTGTCCTCGTCTTATTTATATGTTAAAGTAAATGTAAGCAAATATGGCTCACTGACTGCTTGTATTAAAACTGTTAGAACGTTGCATGCAATGGACTTTTGTATGCGAGAAGACAATGTTCTAAAGTTAGCGGTCTAAACTATGGTCTGTAGTCTATGGGGTTAGACCGAGCATCTAACTCATGTTAAGACTATTATGTTGTCTAAAGCCTTGGAGGGGACGGTTTGTCTTGACTGTCTGGAGCTGGACTCCCAAGTGGAGACATAGATATGTTACTTGGTGGTGACATATTAGACCGGGACTAAAGCATGATTGATCTACGTAGTCCGCTATGAGTGGATCAATCTGCTTTTGACGTTCATTGTGCAATAACCTTAATCCTGAGTAAATGAACTACTTCATGTATATGACTTGTGTACTTTGATGTTCCAATGGCTAAAGCATCTCAGAGGTAGTAAGCTTATAGACCGGTTCGTTGGGTGCATGACTTGTATACGATGAAGGGTTTGTTTGCAGATATCAGAATCATAGCTCTGAGGAGTTAAAGGTATCCTCTTAAAGGCATTATACTGAATGTGAAAATGGACAAGGCCTTGGGTCGTCTGTTGGGCGGATGACTTCTTATTCACATATGGTGAATAATCATTTTCTTAATTCGGTAGTATAATGGAACTTTAAGATAGTCTGATCAGTAGGATTAAACGGACTTTGACCTAAGGCTGATCATGGATATCATATGAGGGTTTTGCATATATGACATGGTCATTGGATAGTAGCTCGTCACAGGCTTACGTAATACGGTATATAATTGGGAGTTCAGTTTCAGGTTTATAGTGGTGTGACTCTGAAATTAGTGATCATATGATTGAGTTGTTCGGTACAGAATGATGATCATATGGAATCACGGGAGCTCGATCATATATGTCCAATCAGTCCCTCTACTAGCTCCGCATAATTCCTTAACGTTTGGCAAATTGATTTGTGTATGCTATTGGCTAGTTTATTATGCATGGATGGTGATGACACAGGATTAGGATGGTAGACAAGCTTCTCTCCGGTTGGATTCAGATTTTGTTTTGGATAATAGAGTACACAATTATTTGAACTCCAAATAAAGTTGCCATGATTTTATTTGAGATTGGATTGGAGTTGTAGAAAATTATCCGTGAGAACAAGAATTTGAAACACAACCGTTTTTGTGGATTTTGAAATTTGAATTTTGAAATTTGAATTTTGAATTTTGAATTTGAAATTTGAATTTGAAATTTGAATTTGAAATTTGAATTTGAAATTTGAATCTGAAATTTGAAATTTGAATTTGAAATTTGAAATTCAAATTTTGAATTACAGTCCAAGTGGGATTCGAATTTGTTGTGGAAAATCCACAAGGTTTGAAATTCGAATTTGAGTTGGATTTGGAGAGGATAATCTTGTTAGAATCCTACTTGAATTTTGAATCCAAATCCCAACAAACTATGGACGACATTTTGAGGATAATCCTCAATGGAATTTCGGTTTTTGTGGATAAGGTTCAAGGGAAAAATTCAAGTTTCAATCCTAGTTGAATTTGGATTCTCTCCTTCCCTGAAAAGCGGCCGAAATTTTGGAGATAATCTCCTAGGAAAATTCGGTTATTTTGGATAAGGTTGAGATAAGATTTAAGCTTAAAAATCCTAGTGGAATTTTGATTCTTCCTTATCCTAAAAGTGGCCAAATATTTGGAGAAGATTTTCTCCTAGGAATTTCGGATTTTTTGGTTGAAAAAGGGAGAAAAAATTCTAGTTAAAATCTTGTTTAGATTTGGATTGGATTTATCCTAAGAAAACCGAATTTTATTGTTGGATTTTCCCATGGAAAAATTTGGATTTTTTGGTTATGGATAAGGGAGAATATCTTTTCCTAGTCCAATTCGAATTCAGAGAATCACCTCATGCAGGTCTATAAATAGAGGTCCTGCCACTCCAGTTCTCTTAGACCACAGACTCTCAGGTGAGCAGGCTTATTGTTGCACAGCTCATTGTGACAATAAAGTTCTTTAGAGATCTGGGTGGTCGAAAGAAGACTAGCAGTGCTAGCATACTAATCGAGGTTCAGAGTGCCCACACGCTCAGCCATTCGGGAATTGGAGAATAGTAGAGAAGGCTAGTTGGTTGAAGCCTCTGGTCATTCTCCTCCTGCAAATTGGCGTCCTTGAGGTATGAGTTTTAATTGTTGTTGGTTTATTGTATATGGCATCATGAGATATTTAACGATCTGAAAAATTTTTATTGTTCCGCTGTGCCACTCTGATACGTTTTTACCGATTTATTATCCTACAATTGGTATCAGAGCCATCTCATGACTATGCCATGTACATAAACTAGACAATTACTTAGTCTTTTTATTTATGTATGGATTTGATATTTAGAGAGTGGCATTCTAGGGTTCCTTTATGTTGTTATCATGGATTATGTATAAAGTATGTGGTTATTTTAATTTTTTGAATTATTATAAGCATGCTTGTTTATACCGGTTATGGTTCCTTAGAATTTAGAAAAATTGTATCTAGGAATTTTTATGTAACCATGGGAGCAGTTTATTAACACTGTAATTTTCCCATGGATTTTAATTTTTGTCTCTTAGAATTTTTATGGTTAGAATTTTTTGTACACCGGAAACAGTCTAGGAAATTTTATGTAATTATTCTTGGAGGAGATTGAAGATTGAAGACCGTAATTTATTTTTTCCCAAAAGTTAAATTTGATTTAAAGGTTGAAATTTTGATTGTGTGGAAAATTTCAATTTAATTGGGATTCAAATTAATTTTTGGAGATCCTAATAGGTAAATTGGAATATGACACGAAAATCGAGACACGACCCCTCGGGATAGGCCGACGGGCCTTGGTGGGGCTGCAGCCCCTGCCCTTGGGCAGGATGGGGTTACGGCAGGCGCTGTGCAGGCCAACACCACCCATGGCCGCAGGCTTGGCCTGCAGCCAAGGGTGGCCGTGGCCTGCCCAAGGCTGGCCACAGCCTGGGCGTGCAGCCTCTGGCTGCAGGCGCTGCGTGCAGCCTGCCGGCTGCTGCACCCAACCTGGGCGTGCAGCCTGGCGTTGCAGGCTTGGCCTGCAGCCCGGCAAGGCTGCACATAGGGGGCAGCCGTGGGCTGCCAGCCCCTTTGGGGCTGGTGGCTGGCCATGGAGGCTGCCGCCTTCGGAGGCGGCGGTACGACGGTCTAAAAAAAAAATCGAAAAATTTTGATTTTTAAATTAGAAATTTAATTTTAAATCATGTTTAAAAATATGTAATTGAAAATTTGAAATTTTTGAAATTACATATTATTACACATGATGTTTAAAATTGTTTAAAAATTTGAATTGGAAATTTAAATTTGAAATTCGAATTTGGAATTTGAATTTGAAATTTAAATTTTTGGAGATTTAAATTTTAAATAATTCTTGGGATGAGAAATAAATGGAAAGGCTACATAAAGATGGATACAATAAGACGGAACAGAATTCAAGACCCAAAGAATGCTTTGGATGGAATTTTGTAATATTTATTTTCTTTGTTCTAGGATGGAACCAAGGCTTGGTTATTCTGTCAATTATTTTTTCTGTGATATGTCATAGATGTATAAATATGTATTGATGGATGTTTTGTATGCATATTTGATAACATTTCATATAGGATAGGTGAGTGCCCCTCATACTATATTGATCATACATAATTTGTCAAAACTTGCACGTTTTTCAAAATATTGAGTGGGAGAGGGTTTCAAACAAAACTCACGGCCTCCATTGTTGATCCATATATGAAAGCATGGTAACACCTCGCGTCAGTTCTGCCTTGACCACACCCCTCGGTAGGTGTTTACCGCCGCCGGTATACTAGATTGGATCTCCTATGTGGAAAACGTATTCGGGTACGATCCTATTCATGACCACCCCTCGGTGGCTTGGTAGGACGTGGATCAGGCTACATAAACAATGGTTATACATTCAAGACTCGTTTAGTTATTAACCTTCGCTAGAAGCTCTGTTAACTAAACTGGTGGCCAAATTAGCGGTTATTAATATATGTCTTAACCTTGGAGGATTTAAGGCAACATATATTAATTGGACGGGGTCTATGTTCCGGCTATTTGTTTCCATGACCACCCCTCGGTGACTTGGGGCAATAGGTGCTGAGAATTACCGTTGCAATGCTACATGTTTTTCATGTTTCATGTAGGAACATACTTGTATGTATTATTTGCTAAATTATCTGTATATTTGCTTGGGCTTTGTAATGATGTCTAGTATAATTTTATTTCAGTTCAAAATGTCACTGACACCCCTCATTTCAATACTTACTGAAAATAAGCTGAATGGCGACAATTATAAAGATTGGAAAAGAAATCTATTAATAGTTCTCAGCTGTGAGAGACACAAGTTCGTACTGGACGAACCATGCCCACCTGGGCCCAAACCTGACACACCACTTGAGGAGGTCCCGATTACCTATAATCGTTGGAGAGAATCCAATGAGATAGCTCGATGCTACATCCTTGCTAGCATGACGAGTGCTTTACAAAAGCAGCATGAGACTTATCAAGTTGTTGGGGAGATCATGGAAAATCTGGAGGACATGTTCGGAGGCCAAGAAAAATTGGCTCGACAGTCTGCTATCACCAGCATTATGAACTCTAAGCAAAGGGCGGGTACTCCGGTGAAGGACCATATGATCACTCTAATGGGATTCTTCGCTGAGGCTGCCGAGAATGGTGCTGAGTTGGACTACAACACCCAGATCAAGATGGTGTTCAAGACTCTATCTAAAGATTTTGTGGGGTTTAAGGCCGCATACAATCTGGCGACAAAGGAGTTAGGACTAACCAAGCTCATGAAGCAACTACAGGCTTATGAGTGGATGATCAGGGATGAGGATGTGGTCCAACCTAAAGGTGAGGCCAATTTGGCGGAATCTTCCAATCCCTCAGGGAAGAGGAAGAGGCCAAATAAGAAGCAAGTGGCTTCTAGTTCTTCTAATCCTCCTGTCTCGGACGGGAAGAAGAAGAAGAAGAACAAGAAGCCAAAGGACCCTAAAAAGTCCAAATGCTTCCATTGTGGGAAGGTAGGTCACTTAAAGAAGGCTTGTCGGGAATTCCTAGCCGCCAAGGCAAGGAAGGTAAGGAACTTCATTACTTGGAAGCGTGTTTGGTGGAAGAATCGAAAGACACTTGGGTCATTGATTCGGGCGCCACTAATCATGTTTGTGTTTCTGTGCAGGGGTTCGTGGAAATGAGAAGTCTACATGATAGGAGCCTCTCGTTACAGATTGGAGATGGTAGCTTTGTGGTGGCTGAAGTAGTGAGAGATGTTTATCTTTATTTTGATCAATTTAGGTTTATTTTGTTGAAAGACTGTTTTTATGTTCCTAATTTTAGGAGGAACCTTATATCGGTAGCTTGTTTAATAAAAGATTCTTATTCAGTTTCTTTTAGTAAAAGAGTTGATATTCTTAGAAATAAGTCTTTTATCTGTTCTGGATGGATGGATGGAAACCTATATTTGACCAAACCAAAGATGTACTCACTGCTTGACACTGAATTAATTGATAACTCCAAAAGGTTGAAAGTTTCTCACTCTAACAAGGCGTATCTTTGGCATTTAAGACTTGGTCATATTAATCAGGATAGGATTCAAAGATTGGTGAAAGACGGTCCTCTGGAATCTCTGGAGGAGGTACGACTTCCCCAATGTGAGTCTTGTCTAGAGGGTAAAATGACTACGAGGTCTTTTGGAGCTAAGGGTACAAGGGCTCAGGAGCTCTTAGAAATTGTGCACACTGACGTATGTGGCCCCATGAACGTCACAGCATGAGGAGGGTTCGAGTATTATGTCTCTTTTATAGATGATTACTCGAGGTATGGATATGTGTATCTGATGCACTGCAAGAGCAAAACCTTTGACAAGTTCAAAGAGTATCGTGCGGAAGTGGAAAAGCAATTAGATAAATCCATAAAGACACTTCGATCTGATCGAGGTGGCGAATACCTCTCCGATGAATTTCTAAGACATCTTGTAGAGAACAGGATATTATCCCAATTGACTGCACCTGGTACTCCACAACAAGATGGTGTAGCTGAAAGGAGAAACAGGACCTTATTGGATATGGTACGGTCCATGATGAGTTATTCAACGCTGCCATTATCATTTTGGGGATATGCTTTACAAACGGCGTGTTATATTCTGAACCAGGTTCCAAGCAAATCAATTCCCAGAACTCCGTATGAATTATGGCGCGGCAATAAGCCCTCCCTTGGACATATGAGAATATGGGGCTGCCCGGCGCATGTACTGGATGGGGATGCGAAAAAGTTGGAACTAAGATCAGAATTGTGCATGTTTGTAGGGTATCCAAAAGGAGCTAAAGGAGGTCTGTTCTATAACCCGAAGGAACAAAAGGTCATTGTTTCAACCCATGCGACATTCTTGGAGGAAAGTCACATAAATGACTTTAAGCCTCGAAGCAAAGTGGTGCTAGAGGAGTTATCGGGTGAAAGAACTGCTCCATAGATTTCGGTCTTGGACGCAAGTCCGAGTTCCAGCGAAAGACCTGCAGACGATCAACAATTTAGGGTGCCTCGTCGTAGTGGGAGGGTTTCTAAGAAACCTAATTTCTTCATGTATGATGCTGAGGTATACCAGGCCGAGGCTTATGAGCATGAGGATGATCCGGTCACGTATGATGAAGCCGTAAATGATGTTGATTCTAAATCTTGGAAACAGGCTATGAACAATGAGATGGATTCTATGAAATCCAACTCTGTTTGGGAACTTGTAGATTTGCCGGATGGGATAAAACCCATTGGATGCAAATGGGTCTACAAAAGAAAGAAGGATGCGGAAGGGAGAGTGGAAACTTTCAAAGCTAGACTGGTTACAAAGGGATATACGCAAAAGGCTGGAATCGATTACGATGAAACCTTTTCGCCTGTTGCTATGCTGAAGTCTATCCGTATTCTTCTATCCATTGCTACGGCTCTCGATTACGAGATCTGGCAAATGGATGTCAAGACGGCATTCTTGAATGGCCATCTTGAAGAGTGTATCTATATGATACAGCCCGAAGGGTTCGTAGCAAAAGGCCAAGAAAGGAAAGTCTGCAACTTGCTTAGATCCATTTATGGATTAAAGCAACCATCCCGCTCATGGAACCAGAGGTTTGATCAAGCGATTAAGACATTTTGTTTTGAGCAGAACGTTGATGAACCCTGTGTTTATAAACGTATTAAGGATGGAAAAGTGGTCTTTCTGATACTCTATATCGATGATATACTACTCATTGGGAATGATGTAGGGAACTTATCATCGGTCAAGATTTGGTTACACCAACAGTTTGACATGAAGGACTTGGGATAAGCTAATTATGTTCTAGGCATTCGTCTCTTTAGAGATCGAAAGAACAAAATGATAGTGTTATCCCAAGCTTCATACATAGATAAAATAATTGACAAATATGCAATGCAAGAGGCAAAGAAAGGCTCACGACCTTCTATTGCCGGTCTAACTCTTTCATTGGATGACTGTCCCAAGACATCGGAAGAAAGAGAGCGTATGAGTAAGGTCCCTTATGCATCTGCTATGGGTAGCCTTATGTACGTTATGCTTTGCACTCGCCCGGATATATGTTTTGCAGTAGGTATGGTGAGTCGATATCAAGCAAATCCTAGAACCAAGCACTGGCAAGCTGTAAAGCATATACTCAAGTATCTTAAAAGAACAAGATATTATATGCTGGTGTATTCTGGAGGGGACCTAACACCCGTAGGATACATGGACTCAGACTTCCAGAGTTGTAAGGATTTGAGGAAGTCGACATTAGAGGGTATATGGGGACAGGATAAATAGATGTATGTAAGATCGCATCCGAGGACAACATCGCCGATCCTTCTACTAAGACTTTGGTGGCTAGAAGCTTTGAGAGGCATATAGAGGCGATGTGGATGTGTAACATGGCACATCTACTGGCTTAGGGCAAGTGGAAGATTGTTAGGAAATGCCCTAAGTATTAGAGAAATTTTGATGTATTCATTTTGAACTGGATAATAAAATTATATATATAGAGGTTATTCATTACATTGCTATCTGTCCTCGTCCTATTTACATGTTAAAGTAAATGTAAGCAAATATGGCTCACTGATTGCTTGTGTTAAAACTGTTAGAACGTTGCATGCAACGGACTTTTGTATGCGAGAAGACAATGTTCTAAAGTTAGCGGTCTAAACTATGGTCTGTAGTCTATGGGGTTAGACCGAGCATCTAACTCATGTTAAGACTATTATGTTGTCTAAAGCCTTGGAGGGGACGGTTTGTCTTGACTGTCTGGAGCTGGACTCCCAAGTGGAGACATAGATATGTTACTTGGTGGTGACATATTAGACCGGGACTAAAGCATGATTGATCTACGTAGTCCGCTATGAGTGGATCAATCTGCTTTTGACGTTCATTGTGCAATAACCTTAATCCTGAGTAAATGAACTACTTCATGTATATGACTTGTGTACTTTGATGTTCCAATGGCTAAAGCATCTCAGAGGTAGTAAGCTTATAGACCGGTTCGTTGGGTGCATGACTTGTATACGATGAAGGGTTTGTTTGCAGATATCGGAATCATAGCTCTAAGGAGTTAAAGGTATCCTCTTAAAGGCATTATACTGAATGTGAAAATGGACAAGGCCTTGGGTTGTCTGCTGGGCGGATGACTTCTTATTCACATATGGTGAATAATCATTTTCTTAATTCGGTAGTATAATGGAACTTTAAGATAGTTTGATCAGTAGGATTAAACAGACTTTGACCTAAGGCTGATCATTGATATCATATGAGGGTTTTGCATATATGACAAGGTCATTGGATAGTAGCTCGTCACAGGCTTACGTAATACGGTATATAATTGGGAGTTCAGTTTCAGGTTTATAGTGGTGTGACTCTGAAATTAGTGATCATATGATTGAGTTGTTCGGTACAGAATGATGATCATATGGAATCACGGAAGCCCGATTATATATGTCCAATCAGTCCCTCTACTAGCTCCGCATAATTCCTTAACGTTTGGCAAATTGATTTGTGTATGCTATGGGCTAATTTATTATGCATGGATGGTGATGACACAGGATTAGGATGGTAGATAAGATTCTCTCCGGTTGGATTCAGATTTTGTTTTGGATAATAGAGTACACAATTATTCGAACTCCAAATAAAGTTGCCATGATTTTATTTGAGATTGGATTGGAGTTGTAGAAAATTATCCGTGAGAACAAGAATTTGAAACACAACCGTTTTTGTGGATTTTGAAATTTGAATTTTGAAATTTGAAATTTGAATTTTGAAATTTGAAATTTGAATTTTGAATTTGAAATTTGAATTTGAAATTTGAATTTGAAATTCGAATTTGAAATTTGAATTTGAAATTCGAATTTGAAATTTGAAATTTGAAATTTGAATTTGAAATTCGAATTTGAAATTTGAAATTCAAATTTTGAATCACAGTCCAAGTGGGATTCGAATTTGTTGTGGAAAATCCACAAGGTTTGAAATTCGAATTTGAGTTGGATTTGGAGAGGATAATCTGGTTAGAATCCTACTTGAATTTTGAATCCAAATCCCAACAAACTATGGACGAAATTTTGAGGATAATCCTCAATGGAATTTCGGTTTTTGTGGATAAGGTTCAAGGGAAAAATTCAAGTTTCAATCCTAGTTGAGTTTGGATTCTCTCCTTCCCTGAAAAGTGGCCGAAATTTTGGAGATAATCTCCTAGGAAAATTCGGTTATTTTGGATAAGGTTGAGATAAGATTCAAGCTTGAAAATCCTAGTGGAATTTTGATTCTTTCTTATCCTAAAAGTGGCCGAATATTTGGAGAAGATTTTCTCCTAGGAATTTCGGATTTTTTGGTTGAAAAAGGGAGATAAAATTCTAGTTAAAATCTTGTTTAGATTTGGATTGGATTTATCCTAAGAAAACCGAATTTTATTGTTGGATTTTCCCATGAAAAAATTCGGATTTTTTGGTTATGGATAAGGGAGAATATCTTTTCCTAGTCCAATTCGAATTCAAAGAATCACCTCATGCAGGTCTATAAATAGAGGTCCTGCCACTCCAGTTCTCTCAGACCACAGACTCTCAGGTGAGCAGGCTTATTGTTGCACAGCTCATCGTGACAATAAAGTTCTTTAGAGATCTGGGTGGTCGGAAGAAGACTAGTAGTGCTAGCATACCAATCGAGGTTCAGAGTGCCCACACACTCAGCCATTCGGGAATTGGAGAATAGTAGAGAAGGCTAGTTGGTTGAAGCCTCTGGTCATTCTCCTCCTGCAGATTAGCGTCCTTGAGGTATGAGTTTTAATTGTTGTTGATTTATTGTATATGGCATCATGAGATATTTAACGATCTGAAAAATTTTTATTGTTCCGCTGCGCCACTCTAATACGTTTTTATTGATTTATTATCCTACAAGGCGTACCTAACGCCAGGGAAACCTAGAACTATAAGCAGAAATGCTGCCGATTTTTCTAAAATGGCGTAAGGGCATTTCGGGACATGAGGGGTAAAAATGTAGGCTCGGAAATAAAAATCGAGACCCCTCGGTAGGTTAAAGTTGCTAATGGAAAACCAAATCCAAGAGGAATAATAAAACAAACCTCTAATGTCTAAAATGCCGAGAACCGAAAAAAATTGATGTTAGGGGTATTTTAGGAAACGAGGGAAAATTAAGGAAGGGATAGAAAATTCGAGCCCTTCGGGAACCAAGGCTCTAGAACGGGATGAGAAACGTTTTAGAAGTAGTGAAATACCCATTTGAGACTCCGAAATGCTAGAAAAACGAGAAACGACCCTTGGTATCGGATGAATACTACCTAAGGGTCGGGTGAGGAATAGTTATCGATTTTACAACAAATGAGGCTGGAAAAATATATCAAAGCCTAAAAAATATTATTTTATGATATTTGGGCTTAGAAAATCCCAAAAAAATAATAGAATGAAATTGTTACGGTCCCAAGACCCGTCAGGGGCAAAATGGCCATTTTGACTAAAAATTTGTAAAAGGCTCGAAAAGGATCGTAAAGGATTTAGAATGCTTTAAATAAGATTCTAGAGGCCATAACTAAGATTTTAACGTTAAAAATCAAAAAAATTATAAGTACACGGGCGTGTACATTGAAACACACCCGTATAGTGTAAACCCGAGATGTACATGGGCTTGGACACGAGCGTGTTGCAAGCCGTGTACCACCTAAAGAGATGAAATGTATAGTAAAGTTAATCACAAAATGAATATATCCAATGTAATAAATGATGATGGGTATTAACAGACAATACTCTGTCTGTAGGAACCCAAACTAGAAAAGATAACAAAACTGCAGAGGATTTCTGAAGGTGGACATTATCGCAGTTGTGGTAAGTTTAAGCATTTTCTTGTCTGCAACATGAAATACTGTGATATTTAATTATCTACTAATTGTGCATTAGCTGTTAAGCCCTACGAGCACTAGGGTGTAGTTGGACTAACACACCCAGAGAAATGATAAATTGAGAGGTGTACTGTGGGTACACTACAGAAGGAGTATGACTAAATTTAAGACACACCTTTTAAGAAAGAACGTGTAAGACCTACGGGCAACAAAGGTTCCTGGCTTTGAGGTGATAATTCATGCCACCCAGTCAAAATTATAATTGAAAGATGGTAATGAAACCATGTTTGGCGTACCGACCTCCAATAATAAGGTGGAGGTTTACAAGTCCTATGGGGACACAATGACTGCTTCGGGTGATGATAGACTAGGGAGGATTAGCCTCAGGGTCGCTCCTAAGGCCCCTCACAGTCAGTGTGCACATGAAACGATAAAAGGCCAAAATGAGCTCAAATCCAGAACATAATCAAAGATAATGACCAAAATGTGATGAAAGCCATAATTGAGCATAATTGAGCATAACCAACATTAACGTTAAGTGTAGTGGACTCAATTAGGGTGACATAAATAGTAACCAGTTACAATCAAAGTTACTATTTATCGGTCAAAAGTCAAAGTTACTATTAATGAGTGAATTGTACTATTCACTTATTAATAGTACTATTCATAGAAAATTTTATTTTTGATGTTTTTGAATCTATATGATTCATAGTACGTATGTTTGAACTTACGAGCTTGTTAACTCACCGGTTTGTTCATGTTGTAGGTCAGAAACTTGTCCAGTAGACAACCTGCATGGCAACAGGATATGCAGTGTCAATGGGATAGGGAATCTACTGTGAATTTTGGTCCTGCTACTAATCTTCCGCTGAGCGTCAAGAGAGAGAGAGATGAAGAAAATGTATTTTTGAGAAACAAAGTTGGGATTATGTATTTTTGTAAATAATATATTGTATTGCAAAAAGACAACTAAAAGTTTAGTTCTAAAGTTTATATGGCTTTCATACGTGGCGTTTATGTGAGGAAAGTATTTTTTAAAAAAATAATAAAAAAAATATAAGCGAAAATTTTGGGCTCTATAAAATGAGAGATTCAAAGTGAAAGAGTTTTTTTTATGATGACCCAATGAGGTGCATGGGCTGTCTCAGTTGATAACAGAGTCAGATCGTGACAGTTTCGCGTGGCCAAGGTCGGGGGCATCACAGGTTGGTATTAGAGTAGTTGACCATATCCCTATTAACACAAAACGTAGCCTGCTCGTCAATCCAAGTAAGTTAGCTTTCTTTAAGTTAGTTAACTATTTATTTATACGAGGTTATATATTTTTGTAGGATATACGATGTCTAGGCCATCATACATGCGACCTCATCCATATAGACTGAGAGGACCTATCAGGGTATGGACCAGGTCTGTGATTAGACCGTCCATGATTCAGTGACCGGTACATCGACCGTCGATGCCTGAGCTGCCAGTGCCGCAGGTTAGAGCCACGACACCAATTCAAGCGCCACCTCCTCGACCGGTAATTAATCCACCAGTCGCCATAGATATTCCAGTTGTTGGAGGACGTGCCCATGTAGGAGTCAGAGTGTCAGTACGAGTGGTACATGCTTTTCGAGGTAGTTGTAGGAAAATAATTCAGAAAAAACGTATCAGAGTGGTGCAGCAGAACAATAAAAATTTTAAGATCGTTAAATATCTCATGATGTCATATACAATAAACCAACAACAATTAAAACTCATACCTCAAGGACGCCAATCTTGCAGGAGGAGAATGACCGGAGGCTTCAACCAACTAGCCTTCTCTACTATTCTCCAATTCCCGAATGGCTGAGTGTGTGGGCACTCTGAACCTCGATCGGTATGCTAGCACTGCTAGTCTTCTTCCGACCACCCAGATCTCTAAAGAACTTATTGTCACGATGAGCTGTGCAACAATAAGCCTGCTCACCTGAGAGTCTGTGATCTAAGAGAACTAGAGTGGTAGGACCTCTATTTATAGAATTGCATGAGGTGATTCTCTGAATTTGAATTGGATTAGGAAAAGATATTTTCCCTTATCCATATCCATAAAATCCGAATTTTTCCAAGGGAGAATCTCAACAAAAAATTCGGTTTTCTTAGGATAAATCCAATCCAAATCTAAACAAGATTTTAACTAGAATTTTATCTCCCTTTTTCAACCAAAAAAATCTGAAATTTCCAAGGAGATTTTTCCTCCAATAATTCGGCCACTTTTAGGATAAGGGAGAATCAAAATTCCACTAGGATTTTCAAGCTTGAATCTTATCTCAACCTTATCCAAAAATAACCGAATTTTCCTAGGAGATTTCCTCCATAATTTCGGCCACTTTTCAGGGAAGGAGTGAATCCAAATTCAACTAGGATTGAAACTTGAATTTTCCCTTGAACCTTATCCATAAAAACCGAAATTCCATTGAGGATTATCCTCAATAATTTTGTCTACTTTTGTTAGGATTTAGATTCAAAATTCAAGTAGGATTCTAACAAGATTATCCTCTCTAAATCCAACTCAAATTCGAATTTCAAACCTTGTGGATTTTCCACAACAAATTCGAATCCCACTTGGACTGTGATTCAAAATTTGAATTTCAAATTTCAAATTCGAATTTCAAATTCAAATTTCAAATTTCAAATTTCAAATTTCAAATTTAAATTTCAAATTCAAATTTCAAATTCGAATTTCAAATTCAAATTTCAATTTCAAATTTCAATTTCAAATTTCAAATTTCAAATTTCAAAATTCAAATTTCAAAATCCACAAAACGGTTGTGTTTCAAATTCTTGTTCTCACGGATAATTTTCTACAACTCCAATCCAATCTCAAATAAAATCATGGCAACTTTATTTGGAGTTCGAATAATTGTGTACTCTATTATCCAAAACAAAATCTGAATCCAACCGGAGAGAATCTTGTCTACCATCCTAATCCTATGTCATCACCATCCATGCATAATAAACTAGCCAATAGCATACATAAATCAATTTGCCAAACGTTAAGGAATTATATGGAGCTAGTGGAGGGACTGATTGGACATATATAATCGGGCTCCCGTGATTCCATATGATCATCATTCTGTACCGAACAACTCAATCATATGATCACTAATTTCAGAGTCACACCACTATAAACCTGAAACTGAACTCCCAATTATATACCGTATAATGTAAGCCTGTGACGAGCTACTATCCAATGACCTTGTCATATATGCAAAACCCTCATATGATATCCATGATCAGCGTTAGGTCAAAGTCCGTTTAATCCTACTTATCAAGCTATCTTAAAGTTCCATTATACTACCGAATTAAGAAAATGATTATTCACCATAAGTGAATAAGAAGTCATCCGCCCAGCAGACGACCCAAGGCCTTGTCCATTTTCACATTCAGTATAATGCCTTTAAGAGGATACCTTTAACTCCATAGAGCCATGATTCCGATATCTACAAACAAACCCTTCATCGTATACAAGTCGTACACCCAACGAACCGGTCTATAAGCTTACTACCTCTGAGACGCTTTAGCCATTGGAACATCAAAGTACACAAGTCATATACATGAAGTAGTTCATTTACTCAGGATTAAGGTTATTGCACAATGAACGTCAAAAGCAGATTGATCCACTCATAGCGGACTACGTAGATCAATCACGCTTTAGTCCCGGTCTAATATGTCACCACCAAGCAACATATCCATGTCTCTACTTGGGAGTTCAGCTCCAGACAGTCAAGACAGACCATCCCCTCCAAGGCTTTAGACAACATAATAGTCTTAACATGAGTTAGATGCTTGGTCTAACCCCATAGACTACAGACCATAGTTTAGACCGCTAACTTTAGAACATTGTCTTCTCGCATACAAAAGTCCATTGCATTCAATGTTCTAACAGTTTTAACACAAGCAGTCAGTGAGCCATATTTGCTTACATTTACTTTAACATGTAAATAAGACGAGGACAGATAGCAATGTAATGAATAACCTGTATGTATAATTTTATTATCCAGTTCAAAATGACATCAAAATGTCTCTAATACTTAGGGCATTTCCTAACAATCTCCCACTTGCCCTAAGCCAGTAGATGTGCCATGTTACGCATCCCAATCGCCTCTACATGCCTCTCAAAGCTTCTAGCCACCAAAGTCTTAGTAAAGGGATCAGCGATGTTGTCCTCGGACGCGATCTTACATACATCCACTTGTCCTGTCTCCACATGCCCTCTACTAATGTGATATCTTCGATCGATGTGCTTGGTCCTCTTGTGGTGCCGAGATTCCCTTGTGTTGGCAATAGCCCCTGTATTATCACAGTAAAGTGTGATAGGCTTGTCAACACCCGGAATGACCTCAAGGTCTCTAAAGAACTTACGGAGCCAAACCGCTTCTTTAGATGCCTCAGCCGTAGCCACATACTCAGCCTCCATAGTAGAGTCAGCTGTGCAGCCCTGCTTCACGCTCCTCCACACAATGGCACCTCCTCCGAGTAAAAACACTGATCCAGATGTCGATTTCCTTGAATCCTTACAAGTCTGGAAGTCTGAGTCCGTGTATCCTACGGGTGTTAGGTCCCCTCCAGAATATACTAGCATATAATCCCTCGTTCTCTTAAGATACTTGAGTATATGCTTTATAGCTTGCCAGTGCTTGGTTCCAGGATTTGCTTGATATCGACTCACCATACCTACTGTAAAACATATGTCTGGGCGAGTGCAAAGCATAGCGTACATAAGGCTACCCACAGCGGATGCATAAGGGACCTTACTTATACGCTCTCTTTCTTCCGATGTCTTGGGACAGTCATCCAATGAAAGAGTTAGACCGGCAATAGAAGGTTGTGAGCCTTTCTTTGCCTCTTGCATTGCATATTTGTCAATTATTTTATCTATGTATAAAGCTTGGGATAACGCTATCATTTTGTTCTTTCGATCTCTGAAGAGACGAATGCCTAGAACATAATTAGCTTCTCCCAAGTCCTTCATGTCAAACTGTTGGTGTAACCAAAGCTTAACCGATGATAAGTTCCCTACATCATTCCCAATGAGTAGTATATCATCGACATAGAGTATCAGAATGACCACTTTTCCATCCTTAATACGTTTATAAACACAAGGTTCATCAACGTTCTGCTCAAAACCAAATGTCTTAATCGCTTGATCAAACCTCTGGTTCCATGAGCGGGATGCTTGCTTTAATCCATAAATGGATCTAAGCAACTTACAGACTTTCCTTTCTTGTCCTTTCGCTACGAACCCTTCGGCTGTATCATATAGATACACTCTTCAAGATGGCCATTCAAGAATGCCATCTTGACATCTATTTGCCAGATCTCGTAATCGAGAGCTACAGCAATGGACAGAAGAATACGGATAGACTTCAGCATAGTAACAGGCGAAAAGGTTTAATCGTAATCGATTCCAGCCTTTTGCATGTATCCCTTTGCAACCAGTCTAGCTTTGAAAGTTTCCACTCTCCCTTCCGCATCCTTCTTTCTTTTGTAGACCCATTTGCATCCAATGGGTTTTATCCCATCCGGCAAATCTGCAAGTTCCCAAACAGAGTTGGATTTCATAGAATCCATCTCATTGTTCATAGCCTGTTTCCAAGATTTAGAATCAACATCATTTACAGCTTCATCATAAGTGACCGGATCATCCTCATGCTCATGAGCCTCGGCCTGGTATACCTCAGCATCATACATGAAGAAATTAGATTTCTTAGAAACCCTCCCACTACGATGAGGCACCCTAAATTGTTGATCGTCTGCAGGTCATTCACTGGAACTCGGACTTGCGTCCAAGACCGAAATCTATGGAGCAGTTCTTTCACCCGATAACTCCTCTAGCACCACTTTGCTTTGAGGCTTACAGTCATTCATGTGACTTTCCTCCAAGAATGTCGCATGGGTTGAGACAATGACTTTTTGTTCCTTCGGGTTATAGAACAGACCTCCTTTAGTTCTTTTTGGATACCCTAAAAACATGCACAATTCTGATCTTGGTTCCAACTTTTTTGCATCCCCATCCAGTACATTTGCCGGGCAGCCCCATATTCTCATATGTCCAAGGGAGGGCTTCCTGCCACGCCACAATTCATACGGAGTTCTGGGAATTGATTTGCTCGGAACTTAGTTCAGAATATAGCATGCCGTTTCTAAAGCATATCCCCAAAATGATAATGGCAGCGTTGAATAACTCATCATGGACCGTACCATATCCAATAAGGTCCTGTTTCTCCTTTCAGCTACACCATTCTGTTGTGGAGTACCAGGTGCAGTCAATTGGGATAAAATCCCGTTCTCTACAAGATGTCCTAGAAATTCATCGGAGAGGTATTCTCCACCTCGATCAGATCGAAGTGTCTTTATGGATTTATCCAATTGCTTTTCCACTTCCGCACGATACTCTTTGAACTTGTCAAAGGTTTCACTCTTGCGGTGCATCAGATACACATATCCATACCTCGAGTAATCATCTATAAAAGAGACATAATACTCAAACCCTCCTCGTGCTGTGACGTTCATGGGGCCACATACGTCAGTGTGCACAATTTCTAAGAGCTCCTGAGCCCTTGTACCCTTAGCTCCAAAAGACCTCTTAGTCATTTTACCCTCTAGACAAGACTCACATTGGGGAAGTCATACCTCCTCCAGAGATTCCAGAGGATCGTCTTTCACCAATCTTTGAATCCTATCCTGATTAATATGACCAAGTCTTAAATGCCAAAGATACGCCTTGTTAGAGTGAGAAACTTTCAACCTTTTGGAGTAATCAATTAATTCAGTGTCAAGCAGTGAGTACATCTTTGGTTTGATCAAATATAAGTTTCCATCCATCCATCCAGAACAGATAAAAGACTTATTTCTACGAATATCAACTCTTTTACTAAAAGAAACTGAATAAGAATCCTTTATTAAACAAGCTACCGATATAAGGTTCCTCCTGAAATTAGGAACATAAAAACAGTCTTTTAATAAAATAAACCTAAATTGATCAAAATAAAGATAAACATCTCCCACTGCCTCAGCCACTACAAAGCTACCATCTCTGGTCCGCAACGAGAGGCTCCTATCATGTAGACTTCTCGTTTCCACGAACCCCTGCATAGAAACACAAACATGATTAGTGGCGCCCGAATCTATGACCCAAGTGTCTTTCGATTCTTCCACCAAACACGCTTCCAAGTAATGAAGTTCCTTACCTTCCTTGCCCTTGGCGGCTAGGAATTCCCGACAAGCCTTCTTGAAGTGACCTACCTTCCCACAATGGAAGCATTTGGACTTTTTAGGGTCCTTTGGCTTCTTGTTCTTCTTCTTCTTCTTCCCGTCCGAGACAGGAGGATTAGAAGAACTAGAAGCCACTTGCTTCTTATTTGGCCTCTTCCTCTTCCGTGAGGGATTGGAAGATTCCGTCAAATTGGCCTCACCTTTAGGTCGGACTACATCCTCATCCCTGATCATCCGCTCATAAGCCTGTAGTTGCTTCATGAGCTCGGTTAGTCCTAACTCCTTTGTCGTCAGATTGTATGCAGCCTTAAACCCCACAAAATCTTTAGACAGAGTCTTGAACACCATCTCAATCTGGGTGTTGTAGTCCAACTCAGCACCATTCTCGGCAGCCTCAGCGAAGAATCCCATTAGAGTGATCATATGGTCCTTCACCGGAGAACCCGCCTTCTGCTTAGAGTTCATAATGCTGGTGATAGCGGACTATCGAGCCAATTTTCCTTGGCTTCCGAACATATCCTCCAGATTTTCCATGATCTCCCCAGCAACTTGATAAGTCTCATGCTGCTTTTGTAAAGCACTCGTCATGCTAGTAAGGATGTAGCGTCGAGCTATCTCATTGGATTCTCTCCAACGATTATAGGCAACCGGGACCCCTTCAAGTGGTGTGTCAGGTTTGGGCCCAGGTGGGCATGGTTCGTCCAGTACGAACTTGTGTCTCTCGCAGCTGAGAACTATTAATAGATTTCTTTTCCAGTCTTTATAATTATCGCCATTCAACTTATTTTCAATAAGTATCGAAATGAGGGGTGTCGGTGACATTTTGAACTGAAATAAAATTATACTAGACATCATTACAAAGCCCAAGAAAATATACAGATAATTTAGCAAATAAAACATACAAGTATGTTCCTACATGAAACTTGAAAAACATGTAGTATTGCAACGGTAATTCTCAGCAACTATTACCCCAAACCACCGAGGGGTGGTCATGAAAACAAATAGCCGGAACATGGACCCCGTCCAATTAATATATGTTGCTTTAAATCCTCCAAGGTTAAGACATATATTAATAACCGCTTATTTGGCCATCAGTTTAGTTAACAGAGCTTCTAGGGAAGGTTAATAACTAAACGAGTCTTGAGTGTATAACCATTGTTTACGTAGCCCGATCCACGTCCTACCAAGCCACCGAGGGGTGGTCATGAATAGGATCGCACCCGAACACGTTTTCCACATAGGAGATCCAATCTAGTATACCAGCGGTGGTAAACACCTACCGAGGGGTGTGGTCAGGGCAGAACTGACGTGAGGCATTACCATGCTTTCACATATGGATCAACAATGGAGGCCGTGGGTTTTGTTTGAAACCCTCTCCCACTCAATATTTTAAAAAACATGCAAGTTTTGACAAATTATGTATGATCAATATAGTATGAGCGGCACTAACCTATCCTATATGACATGTTATCAAATATGCATACAAAACATCCATCAATACATATTTATACATCCATGACATATCACAGAAAAAATAATTGACAGAATAACTAAGCTATGTTCCATCCTAGAACAAAGAAAATAAAGATTACAAAATTCCATCGAAAGCATTCTTTGGGTCTTGAATTCTGTTCCGTCTTCTTGTATCCATCTTTATGTAGCCTCTCCATTTATTTCTCATCCCAAGAATTATTTAAAATTTAAATCTCCAAAAATTTAAATTTCAAATTCAAATTCCAAATTCGAATTTTAAATTTAAATTTCCAATTCAAATTTTAAACAATTTTAAATATCATGTGTAATAATATGTAATTTCAAAAATTTAAAATTTTCAATTACATATTTGTAAACATGATTTAAAATTAAATATCTTATTTAAAAATCAAAATTTTTCGATTTTTTTTTAGACTGTCGTACCGCCACCTCTGAAGGCGGCAGCCACCGTGGGCAGCCACTAGCCCCAAATGGGCTGGCAGCCCACGGCTGCCCCCTTTGTGCAGCCTTGCTAGGCTGCAGGCCAAGCCTGCAGCGCCAGGCTGCACGCCCAGGCTAGGCGCAGTAGCCGGCAGGCTACAGGCAGCGCCTGCAGCCAGAGGCTGCATGCCCAGGCTGCGGCCAGCCTTGGGCAGGCCACGGCCACCCCTGGCTGCAGGCCAAGCCTGCGGCCGTGGGTGGTGTGGGCCTGCACAGGGGCTGCTGCAGCCCCATCCTGCCCGAGGGCAGGGGCTGCAGCCCCACCAATGCCCGTTGGCCTATCCCGAGGGTCGTGTCTCGATTTTCGTGCCATATTCCAATTTACCTATTAGGATCTCCAAAAAATTAATTTGAATCCCAATTAAATTGAAATTTTCCACACAATCAAAATTTCAACCTTTAAATCAAATTTAACTTTTGGAAAAAATAAATTACGGTCTTCAATCTTCAATCTCCTCCAAGAATAATTACATAAAATTTCCTAAACCGTTTCCAGTGTACAAAAATTCCAACCATAAAAAATTCTAAGAGACAAAAATTAAAATCCATGGGAAAATTACAGTGTTAATAAACTGCTCCCATGGTTACATAAAAATTCCTAGATACAATTTTTCTAAATTCTAAGGAACCATAACCGGTATAAACAAGCATGCTTATAATAATTCAAAAAATTAAAATAACCACATATTTTATACATAATCCATGATAACAACATAAAGGAACCCTAGAATGCCACTCTCTAAATATCAAATCCATACATAAATAAAAAGACTAAGTAATTGTCTAATTTATGTACATGGCATAGTCATGAGATGGCTCTGATACCAATTGTAGGAAAATAATTCAGAAAAAACGTATCAGAGTGGCGCAGCGGAACAATAAAAATTTTAAGATCGTTAAATATCTCATGATGCCATATACAATAAACCAACAACAATTAAAACTCATACCTCAAGGACGCCAATCTTGCAGGAGGAGAATGACCGGAGGCTTCAACCAACTAGCTTTCTCTACTATTCCCTAATTCCCGAATGACTGAGTGTGTGGGCACTCTGAACCTCGATCGGTATGCTAGCACTGCTAGTCTTCTTCCGACCACCCACATCTCTAAAGAACTTATTGTCACGATGAGCTGTGCAACAATAAGCCTGCTCACCTAAGAGTCTGTGGTCTAAGAGAACTAGAGTGTAGGACCTCTATTTATAGACCTGGATGAGGTGATTCTCTGAATTTGAATTGGATTAGGAAAATATATTTTCCCTTATCCATATCCATAAAATCTGAATTTTTCCAAGGGAGAATCTCAACAAAAAATTCGGTTTTCTTAGGATAAATCCAATCCAAATCTAAACAAGATTTTAACTAGAATTTTATCTCCCTTTTTCAACCAAAAAATCTGAAATTTCCAAGGAGATTTTTCCTCCAATAATTCGGCCACTTTTAGGATAAGGGAGAATCAAAATTCCACTAGGATTTTCAAGCTTGAATCTTATCTCAACCTTATCCAAAAATAACCGAATTTTCCTAGGAGATTTCCTCCATAATTTCGGCCACTTTTCAGGGAAGGAGTGAATCCAAATTCAACTAGGATTGAAACTTGAATTTTCCCTTGAACCTTATCCACAAAAACCGAAATTCCATTGAGGATTATCCTCAATAATTTTGTCTACTTTTGTTAGGATTTAGATTCAAAATTCAAGTAGGATTCTAACAAGATTATCCTCTCCAAATCCAACTCAAATTCGAATTTCAAACCTTGTGGTTTTTCCACAACAAATTCGAATCCCACTTGGACTGTGATTCAAAATTTGAATTTCAAATTTCAAATTCGAATTTCAAATTCAAATTTCAAATTTCAAATTTCAAATTTCAAATTTAAATTTCAAATTCAAATTTCAAATTCGAATTTCAAATTCAAATTTCAAATTCAAATTTCAAATTTCAAATTTCAAAATTCAAATTTCAAAATCCACAAAATGGTTGTGTTTCAAATTCTTGTTCTCACGGATAATTTTCTACAACTCCAATCCAATCTCAAATAAAATCATGGCAACTTTATTTGGAGTTCGAATAATTGTGTGCTCTATTATCCAAAACAAAATCTGAATCCAACCGGAGAGAATCTTGTCTACCATCCTAATCCTGTGTCATCACCATCCATGCATAATAAACTAGCCAATAGCATACACAAATCAATTTGCCAAGCGTTAAGGAATTATATGGAGCTAGTAGAGGGACTGATTGGACATATATAATCGGGCTCCCGTGATTCCATATGATCATCATTCTGTACCGAACAACTCAATCATATGATCACTAATTTCAGAGTCACACCACTATAAACCTGAAACTGAACTCCCAATTATATACCGTATTACGTAAGCCTGTGACAAGCTACTATCCAATGACCTTGTCATATATGCAAAACCCTCATATGATATCCATGATCAGCCTTAGGTCAAAGTCCGTTTAATCCTACTGATCAGGCTATCTTAAAGTTCCATTATACTACCGAATTAAGAAAATGATTATTCACCATAAGTGAATAAGAAGTCATCCGCCCAGTAGACGACCCAAGGCCTTGTCCATTTTCACATTCAGTATAATGCCTTTAAGAGGATACCTTTAACTCCTTAGAGCCATGATTCTGATATCTACAAACAAACCCTTCATCATATACAAGTCGTGCACCCAACGAACCGGTCTATAAGCTTACTACCTCTGAGACGCTTTAGCCATTGGAACATCAAAGTACACAAGTCATATACATGAAGTAGTTCATTTACTCAGGATTAAGGTTATTGCACAATGAACGTCAAAAGCAGATTGATCCACTCATAGCGGACTACGTAGATCAATCACGCTTTAGTCCCGGTCTAATATGTCACTACCAAGCAACATATCTATGTCTCTACTTGGGAGTCCAACTCCAGACAGTCAAGACAGACCGTCCCCTCCAAGGCTTTAGACAACATAATAGTCTTAACATGAGTTAGATGCTCGGTCTAACCCCATATACTACAGACCATAGTTTAGACCGCTAACTTTAGAACATTGTCTTCTCGCATACAAAAGTCCATTGCATGCAACGTTCTAACAGCTTTAACACAAGCAGTCAGTGAGCCATATTTGCTTACATTTACTTTAACATATAAATAAGATGAGGACAGATAGCAATGTAATGAATAACCTCTATGTATAATTTTATTATCCAGTTCAAAATGAATACATCAAAATGTCTCTAATACTTAGGGCATTTCCTAACAGTAGTCATCCACCCACCTTTGAGGGAGGTCAACAGGGGATCTCTACTTGAGATTGGCTGCATGATGTGGAGACAATTATGCACCAATGTGACATTAATAAGGACTGCTGGGTCCTATTAGCAGTCGATACTTTTTGAGAGGATGCACAGATGTTCTGGGAATATTGTGACTAGGACATGCTATTAGGACTCGACTGGACTGAGTTCAGACACATCAGGATATAGTAGTTCCCATAAAAGAGTCTAGCACCGGTTCCAGACCCTCCAGAGAGTAGGGTAGAGACACCGCCACCTACTACGCCTAGATATACAGATGTTAGAGAGTTTGTTCTCCGGGCAGAGAGACTGTAAATGCTGCTTAGTGATACTATCTTTACTTATGCAGTACGGTTCGAGGAGAACATTGTGAGAAGATGTCCCATGTGTAACCTCACTGATGAGGATTTTTGCGACATATTCTGCAAGGGGATTACTATAGATCTACAACAAAGGGTAACCCCTTTATATCCTACTACACTACGAGAGTTTATAGTTACGGTAGCTAAAGTAGAGGAAGAATTAATGATGGAGCGCATGGTGCGTAAGCGACGTGAACAGTTATTGCAAGAGGTAATGCTAGATCGTCTGTATGGATCAAGACCTATGGCAAATGACCATGAGGCTGGCCCATCAAGGCAACGAGAGGGTACGAGTCCCACTGGAGGATCGACGACATCCAAGATTAGGAATGGGACAGATGAGGATGAAGAGGATCCGAGGAAGTTCCGATAGTTCCGGACCGACCTCAACCAGGGGACTAGATGTAAAAACATATAAGATGTATAAATGTATATATCTGTATATGTATATGTATGACTGAATCGAATGTCTGTTTTGAGAAAAGCGTTCGAGATAATATGTATATGAAAATTTTGAAATGAAATGTCATGAAATTTTGATATGTCAAAATGATGAGATGTTTGAAATTATATGATGATCGAAACTATTTTTACTTATATTGTAGAAATATGTTTGTTGAAAATCTAACTATGGATTTTCATGCGATTACAGGACGTAGAAAAGATGGTGAACCTGCGAATCTTGCAAAATATGAGAGGGTGTCCTGTCCTTTCAAAAAGGGTAGATGAATTACAAGCTCTGATAGAAGCTCAGATGAAAACGAATGCTGAGCTAAGGCTGAGATTAGAGTAGATGGAACAGAGGCAAGGCCAAGATGAAGGCCAAAACTCTCATATGGCTGCACCTGAACGGGAAGTACTGCCAGTTGTACCTGAAATAGTAGTAGAACCACAACCGCAACCGTGAGTAAATCAGGAACCACTATATGAACAGTTTTGACGTATGAAGCTGCTGGAATTCGAGGGTTCCATAAACCCGCTAGAAGCAAAGGAGTGGCTGTCTTTACTCCATATGATCCTAGAATTTATGGATCTGAATGATCAAGAGAGAATCATGTGTGTATCTTTTGTATTGAAGAGGGATGCGAGATTTTGGTGGGACACTGTCAAGCTAAGAAGGAACGTGGCCACGATTTCATGGGTAGACTTCTTAAAGGAATTTAATCAAAAGTACTATGATCCTGCACTGCTGCGACCCTAACAGAGGGAGTTTGCAGAATTGAAAAAGGGAAATATGACAGTGAGTGAGGTCTGTCAAAAGTTTAACCAACTATCTCGTTTATGTCTATATGTTGTCCCTACTAAGAGGGAGAAAATCTGAAAGATGCTTGGGATGTTCAGACCCGACATTGCAGTCCTAGTAGATAGTGGGTTAACACCACCCACTACTGTAGCTGACTATGTAAGTCAAACTTTAAGAGCTGAATATCACCTAACTCGACAGAGGGAAGAGAAAGAAAAGATCTAGGATGTCAAAAAGAAAGAGAAAGTGTTGGCAAAAGCTACACAAGCTGGATTCCAGGTCGAACAAGGAAGTAAGCTGAATTCAAACGCTAAGGCCTAACAATCAAGTACTTCTAGCCAACAGCCTCAAGGAAAGAGGAAAAGAAATAATCCAGGAACAGGAATCAACAGCAGAAGTTAAACAACAATGCTTTAGCCGTTGTTCATGACTGTGTTGTGTGCGGAAGAAGGCATTCAGGCCATTGCAGACTTGCTCCGAATGCCTATTTCCAATGTGGAAAGGAAGGTCATTTTGCTAGGAATTGTCCGGAGAATCGACAAAATGTGCAGGAAATGTTTCAGCCACAGCAGCAACGTCCCCATGCTCATGCCCTATAGGCAAAGATTGAAGGTCCTTCATCTTTAAAGATGCAAGAAAGACTGGACCGCTTGCCTCGTGCAGATGCTCGAGTTATGGTCTGCACCAAAGAGGATGCGGAAGCTGAGACGTCCAATGCAGTGACAGGTCAGCTTTCTGTCGCTAATCATTTGGCGTCTATTTTATTTGATTCCGGAGCTATGCATTCATTTATTACATACGAATTTGTGAATAAGATAGGATATCCTAAAGATAACATACGTATGACCTTTAGAACGGCTCTACCCTCAGGGGAAGTATTGATGTTCAATTCTGGTTACCACATGTACTAATAATTATGGCAAATAGGGAGTTGTATGCAGAGTTGATCATGATCGAGCTCACTGATTACGATGTAATACTAGGAATAGATTTTCTAGGGAAGTATCAAGCCATCATCGATTGCCTGAAGTGGAAGATAATGTTCTAACCCAACTAGGAAGATGGCTTTGAATATGTTGGTTCGTCACACAAATCGAGGAAGATGATGATCAGCTTGATAAATGTAGGAAATAAATCGGTAAAAATGTATCAGAGTGGCGCAGCGGAATAATAAAAAATTTTAAAGATTGTTAAATATCTCATGATGTCATATACAATAAACTAACAACAATTTAAACTCATACCTCAAAGGACGCCAATCTACAGGAGGAGAATGATTAGAAGGCTTCAACCAACTAGCTTTCTCTACTATTCTCCAATTCCCGAATGGCTGAGTGTATGGGCACTCTGAACCTCGATTGGTATGCTAGCACTGCTAGTCTTCTTCCGACCACCCAGATCTCTAAAGAACTTACTGTCACGATGAGTTGGGCAACAATAAGCCTATTCACCTAAGAGTCTATGGTCTAAGAGAACTGGAGTGACAGAACCTCTATTTATAGACTTACATAAGGTGATCCTCTGAATTCGAATTGGATTAGGAGAAGATTTTCTCCCTTATCCACACATAAAATCTGAATTTTCTAGGGCCAAATCCCAATGAAAAAATTCGGCCAATCTTTAGGATTTTATATTCAAAATTCAAACAGGATTTTAACTTGAATTTTATCTCACCATTAACTAATTAAAAACCAAAAATCCCTTTCAAGATTTCCTCAAAAATTTTCGACCACAAAAGTAGGGAGAATCAAAATTCAACTAGGATTTTCAAGCTTGAATTTAATCTCATCCTTATCCAAAATAACCGAAAATCTCCTTGAGATTTCCTCAATATTTTCGGCCACTTTTAGGGAGGAGAGAATCCAAATTCAACTGAGATTGAAACTTGAATTTTTCCGTGAATCCTTATCAATAAAAATTGAAAATCTCTTGGAGGATTTTCCTCAACAAAATTTGGCCACTTTTGTTAGAGTTAGGATTCAAAATTCAAGTAGGATTCAAATAAGATTTTCCTCTTCATAATCCAACTTAAATTCGAATTCTAGCCTTGTGGAATTATCCACAAAGAATTCGAATTCCACTTGGACTGTGATTCAAAATTTTAATTTCAAAATTCAAAATTCAAAATTCAAATTCAAATTTTAAATTTTAAATTTAAATTTCAAATTCAAATTTCAAATTTCAAATTTCAAATTCAAATTTCAAATTTCTAATTTCAAATTTCAAAATTCAAATTTTAAAATCCACACTGCCTTAGCCACTGCCTCAGCCACCACCAAGCTACCGTCTCCAGTCCGCAACGAGAGGCTCCTATCATGTAGACTTCTCGTTTCCACGAACCCCTGCATAGAAACACAAACATGATTAGTGGCACCCGAATCAATGACCCAAGTGTCTTTTGATTCTTCCACCAAACACGCTTCTAAATAGTGAAGTTCCTTACCTTCTTTGCCCTTGGCGGCTAGGAATTCCTGACAAGCCTTCTTGAAGTGACCTACCTTCCCACAACGGAAGCACTTGGACCTTTTAGGGTCCCTAGGCTTCTTGTTCTTCTTCTTTTTCTATCCGAGATAGGAGGATTAGAAGAACTGGAAGCTGCTTGCTTCTGATTTGGCCTCTTCCTCTTCCGTGATGGTTTATAAGATTCTGCCAAATTGGCCTCTCCTTTTGGTTGGACTGCATCCCTATCCTTGATCATCCGCTCATAAGCTTGGAGTTGTTTCATGAGCTCGGTTAGTCCTAACTCCCTTGTCGCCAGATTGTATGCAGCCTTAAACCCCACAAAATCTTTTGATAGAGTTTTGAACACCATTTCGATTTGGGTGTTGTAGTCCAACTCAGCACCATTCTTGGCAGCTTTAGCAAAGAATCCCATTAGAGTGATTATATGGTCCTTCACCGAAGTATCTGCCTTCTGATTGGAGTTCATAATACTAGTAATAGCAGACTATCAAGCCAAATTTTCTTGGCCTCTAAACATATCCTCCAGATTTTCCATGATCTCTTTAGCAACTTGATAAGTCTCATGCTGCTTTTATAAAGCACTCGTCATGCTAGTCAGAATGTAGCACCGAGCTATCTCATTAGATTCTCTCCAACAAGTATAGGCAACCGGGACCTCCTCAAGCAGTGTGTCAGGTATGGGCCCAGGTGGGCATGGTTCGTTCAGTACGAACTTGTGTCTCTCGCAGCTGAGAACTATTAATAGATTTCTTTTACAGTCTTTATAATTATCACCATTCAGCTTATTTTCAGTAAGTATTGAAATGAAGGGTGTCAGTGACATTTTGAACTGAAATAAAATTATACTAGACATCATTACAAAGCCCAAGCAAATATACAGATAATTTAGCAAATAAAACATACAAGTATGTTCCTACATGAAACTTGAAAAAACATGTAGCATTGCAACGATAATTCTTAGCACTTATTGCCTCAAGCTACTGAGGGGTAGTCATGAGACATATAGCCAAAACATAGACCCCATCCAGTTAATATATGTTGCCTTAAATCCTTCAAGGTTAAGACATATATTAATAACCGCTTATTTTGTCCACCAGTTTAGTTAACATAGCTTCTAGGGAAGGTTAATAACTAAACAAGTCTTGAGTGTATAACCATTGTTTATGTAGCCCGATCCACGTCCTACCAAGCCACCGAGGGATGGTCATGAATGGAATCATACCCGAACATGTTTTCCACATAGGAGATCCGATCTAGTATACTGGCGGCGGTAAACACCTACCGAGGGGTGTGGTCAGGGCAGAACTGACACGTGGCGTTACCATACTTTCACATATGGATCAACAATGGAGGCCGTGGGTTTTGTTTGAAACCCTCTCCCACTCAATATTTTGAAAAACATGCAAGTTTTGACAAATATGTTTGATTAATATAGTATGAGCGGCACTCACCTATCCTATATGACATGTTATCAAATATGCATATAAAACATCCATCAATACATATTTATACATCCATGACATATCACAGAAAAAATAATTGACAGATAAATAACCAAGCCATGGTTCCATCCTAGAACAAAGAAAATAAAGATTACAAAATTAAATCCAAACCATTCTTTGGGTCTTGAATTTTGTTCTGTCGTCTTGTATCCATCTTTATGTAGCCTCACCATTTATTTCTCATCCCAAGAATCATTTAAAATTTAAATTTCAAATTCAAATTCCAAATTCGAATTTCAAACTTAAATTTCAAATTCAAATTTTAAACAATTTTAAATATCATGTGTAATAATATGTAATTTCAAAAATTTCAAATTTTTAATTACATATTTTTAAACATGATTTAAAATTAAATCTTAAATTTAAAAATCAAATTTTTTTTTTGATTTTTTGAACCGTCCCCCCCACGGCCCGGGAGACCAGCAGCCACCGTGGGCAGCCTCCAGCCCCTGGGGGGGGGGGCGCTGGCAGCCCACGGCCGTAGGCCATGTGCAGCCTTGCCAGGCTACAGGCCAAGCCTGCAGCCACAAACTGCATGCCCAAGGCTGCAACCAGCCCTTGGGGGGCCACGGCCACCCTCGGCTGTAGGCAGAGCCTGCGGCCGTGGGTGGTGCTCCTACCCGAGGGCAGGGGCTACAGCCCCACCATGGCTGGTGGCCCGACCCGAGGGGTCGGTCCTCGATTTCTATGTCATATTCCAATTTACCCATTAGGATCTCCAAAAATTAATTTGAATCCTAATTAAATTGAAATTTTCCACATAATCAAAATTTCAACCTTTAAATTAAATTTAATATTTGGGAAAAATAAATTACGGTCTTCAAACTTCAATCTCCTCCAAGAATAATTACATAAAATTTCCTAAACCGTTTCTGGTGTACAAAAATTCTAATCATAATAATTCTAAGAGACAAAAATTAAAATTCATGAGAAAATTACAGTAATAATAAACTGCTCCCATGGTTGCATAAAAAATTCCTAGATACAATTTACTAAATTCTAAGGAACCATAACCAACAAAAAAAAGCATGCTTATAATAATTTAAAAAATTAAAATAACCATATACTACATACATAATACATGATAACAACATAAAGGAATCCTAGAATGCCACTCCTTAAATGTCAAATCCATACATAAATAAAAAGGCTAATTAATTGTCTAATTTATGTACATGGCATGGTCATGAGATGGCTCCGATACCAATTATAGGAAATAAATCGGTCAAAATGTATCAGAGTGACGCAGCGGAACAATAAAAATTTTTCAAGATCGTTAAATATCTCATGATGCCATATACAATAAACCAACAACAATTTAAACTCATACCTCAAAGGATGCTAATCTGACGGAGGAGAATGATTGGAGGCTTTAACCAATTAGTCTTCTCTACTATTCTCCAATTCATGAATGGCTGAGTGTGTGGGCACTCTGAACCTCGATCGATACTCTAGCACTACTAGTCTTCTTACGACCACCCAGATCTCTAAAGAACTTATTGTCATGGTGACTTGTGCAACAATAAGCCTGCTCACCTGAGAGTTTGTGGTCTAAGAGAACTGGAGTGGCAGGACCTCTATTTATAGACTTGCATGAGGTGATCCTCTGAATTCAAATTGGATTAGGAGAAGATTTTCTCCCTTATCCACACACAAAATCCGAATTTTCTAGGGCCAAATCCTAACGAAAAAATTTGGCCAATCTTTAGGATTTTGTACTCAAAATTCAAACAGGATTTTAACTTAAATTTTATCTCACCATTAACTAATTAAAAACTGAAAATCCCTTTCAAGATTTCCTCAAAAAAATTTCGGCCACAAAAGTAGAGGGAGAATCAAAATTCAACTAGGATTTTCAAGCTTGAATTTAATCTCATCCTTATCCAAAATAACCGAAAATCTCCTTGAGATTTCCTCAATATTTTCGACCACTTTTAGGGAGGAGAGAATCCAAATTCAATTGGGATTGAAACTTGAATTTTTCCGTGAATCCTTATCCATAAAAACTGAAAATCTCTTGGAGGATTTTCCTCAACAAAATTTGGCCACTTTTGTTAGAGTTAGGATTCAAAATTCAAGTAGGATTCAAACAAGATTTTCCTCTTCATAATCCAACTTAAATTCAAATTCTAGCCTTGTGGAATTATCCATAAAGAATTTGAATTCCACTTGGACTGTGATTCAAAATTTTAATTTCAAAATTCAAAATTCAAAATTCAAATTTCAAATTTCAAATTTAAATTTCAAATTCAAATTTCAAATTTAAATTTCAAATTCAAATTTCAAATTCAAAATTCAAATTTCAAATTTCAAAATTCAAAATTCAAATTTTAAAATCCATAAACAGTTGTATTTCAAATTTTTGTTCACATGGATAATTTTCTACAACTCCAATCCAATCTCAAACAAAATCATGGTAACTTTATTTGGAGTTCGAATAATTGTGTACTCTATTATCCAAAACAAAATCTGAATTCAACTGGAGAGAATCTTGTCCACCATCCTAATCCTATGTCAACACCATCCATACATAATCAACTAGCCAATAGCATACACAAATCAATTTGCCAATCGTTAAGGAATTATGTGGAGCTAGTAGAGGGACCAATTGGACATATATAATCGGGCTCCCGTGAATCCATATGATCATCATTCTTTACCAAACAACTCAATCATATGATCATTAATTTCAGAGTCACACCACTATAAACTTGAAACTGAACTCCTAATTATATACTGTATTATGTAAGCCTGTGACAAGCTATTGTCCAATGACCTTGTCATATATGCAGAACCCTCATATGATATCCATGATCAACCTTAGGTCAAAGTCCGTTCAATCCTACTGATCAGGCTATCTTAAAGTTCCATTATACTACCGAATAAGAAAATGATTATTCACCATATATGAATAAGAAGTCATCTGCTCAGCAGACGACCCAAGGCCTTATCCATTTTCACATCCGGTATAATGCCTTTAAGAGGATACCCTTAACTCCTTATTAGAGCTATGATTCCGATATCTGTAAACAAACCCTTCATCGTATACAAGTCATGCACCCAATGAACCGGTCTATAAGCTTACTACCTCTGAGACGCTTTAGCCATTGGAACATCAAAGTACACAAGTCATATACATGAAGTAGTTCATTCACTCAGGATTAAGGTTACTGCACAATGAATGTTAAAAGCAGATTGATCCAATCATAGCGGACTACGTAGATCAATCACGCTTTAGTTCCGGTCTAATATGTCACCACCAAGCAACATATCTATGTCTCTACTTAGGAGTCTATGCTCCAGACAGTCAAGACAAACCGTTCTCACCATGGCTTTAGACAACATAATAGTCTTAACATGAGTTAGATGCTCGGTCTAACCCCATAGACTACAGACCTTAGTTTAGACTGCTTACTTTAGAACATTGTCTTCTCGCATACAAAAAGTCCATAGCATGCAACGTTCTAACAGTTTTAACACAAGCAGTCAGGGAGCCATATTTGCTTACATTCACTTTAACATGTAAATAGAATGAGGACAAACAGTAATGTAATGATTAACCTCTATATATAATTTTATTATCCAGTTCAAAATAAATACACCAAAATGTCTCTAATGCTTAGGGCATTTCCTAACAATAAAGGCAAGAAAGCTAATATCTAGCGGCTACGCTGGATACTTAGCGCACATTGTAGATGCGATGAAGGAACAGAAACTTCAACCTAAGGATGTTTCTACTGTGAACGAGTTCCTTGATGTCTTCCCAGAAGAATTACCAGGATTGCCACCAGAACGAGAGATCTCTTTTGAGATCAAATTGATGCAGAAACTACACCTATCTCAAAGGCGCTGTACCCGATGGCACCGGTGGAGTTGAAGGAGTTATAAGTGCAGTTGAAAGAGCTTCTTGACAAGGGATTTATACATCCGAGCTATTCCCCATGGGGTGCTTCGGTGTTGTTTGTCAAGAAGAAGGATAGAATGTTTTGTATGTATATCAACTACCGAGAATTGAACAAGGTCACTGTCAAGAATAGGTATCCGTTACCTAGAATTGATGACTTGTTCGATCAGCTCAAAGGTGCAGCAGTATTTTCTAAGATCGATTTGCGATTGGGATATCATCAGCTACGGATCAAGGAGGGCGACATTCCCAAGACCACGTTTAGGACTCGTTATGGTCATTATGAATTTCTTATGATGCCATTTGGGTTAACAAATGTGCCAGCTGCATTCATGGACCAAATGAATTGAGTCTTTAAAGAATTTCTAGATAAGTTTGTTATTGTGTTTATCGATGACATACTTATATATTCAAAGACTCGTGAAGAGCATGAGGAATACCTGAGAATCACTCTTCAGACCATAAGGAAGCACCAACTCTATGTAAAATTCTCCAAGTATGAATTTTGGCTAGATAGAGTATATTTTCTCGGACATGTGGTTTCCAAGGATGGAATCGCCATGGATCTTGCCAAAGTGGAGGTGATCAATGAATAGCCCGCACCTAGAAACGTGACTGAAATACGTAGTTTCTTAAGTTTAGCCGGCTATTATAGGAGATTGGTAGAGAGATTCGCACGACTCGCCGTACCTCTCACAGCTCTAACACGCAAAAAGAGGAAGTACAAGTGGACTAAAGAGTGTGAAAGGAGCTTCCGACAGTTGAAGAAGTGACTAACGAGCATACCAATCCTCACACTTTCTACTGAAGGGCAAATGTTCGTGATTTACAGTGACGCGTCAAAAATGGGATTAGGAGCTGTCTTGATACAAGGCGATAAGGTGATTGCTTATGCCTCGCATCAATTACAGGACCGTGAGAGAAATTATCCCAAGCATGATCTGGAACTTGTCGCAATAGTGTTCGCACTTAAGATCTGGCGATACTATTTATATGGAGCTCAATGTCAGATCTATACTGACCATCAAAGTTTAAAGTACTTCTTCACACTGAAGGAGTTGAATATGCAACAAAAGAGATGGTTGAAGCTTATAAAGGATTATGATTGTGAGATCCTCTACCGTCCCAAAAAAGCAAATCGTGTGGCAGATGCATTAACTCAAAAATCTGTTGTTTCGCAGCAACTGTCGATTGAAAAATTGCCAAGGCCATTGCGCAGGAGATCAATGCATTGAAGATGGAGATGATATCCGGAAGATTGGCTACACTTTAATTAGAATCATCCCTATTTGAGGACATTAAAGAGGCTAAAAAACGAGATGCAAATCTAGTCAGTCCTTAGGGAGGAGTGTCCAAAGATGGATATGAAGGATTAAAAAGGCAGATTATGGCAGAGGCCCATGAAACATCATATTCAGTGCATCCTAGAGCTAGTAAGATGTACCAAGATTTAAAACTGCAATTATGGTGGAAAGGGATGAAGAAAGACATTACAAAATTCGTGAGTAAATGCATGGCGTGCCAAAGAGTTAAGGCTGAACACTGACATCCAAGTGGAAAATTAAAGCCGTTAGAAATTCCTGAATGGAAATGGGAACATATTACGATGGACTTTGTGGTAGGACTGCCAAAAACCCTAGAAGGCTTCAATGCCATTTGGGTTATTGTTGACAGATTAACAAAAACGGCAAGGTTCATAGCAGTGAAAATGAATTTTTCACTGGAAAAATTGGCAAACCTTTATGTAACCCATATCATCAGGTTACATGGTGTTCCTAAGTCCATTATATCGGATCGTGATGTATGATTCACTTCGAATTTTTGGAAGTGCGTGCAAGAAGCTATGGGAATGGAAGTCCATCTGAGTACGGCATTTCATCTATAAATAGACAAGTAATTTGAATAAATGATCCAAACTCTAGAAGACATGCTTTGTGCATGTACAAAAGTCAAAGTTACTGTTCATAGGTGAATAGTACTATTCACTTATTAGTAGTACTATTTATAGGAAATTTTATTTTTGATGTTTTTGAATCTATATGATTCATAGTATGTATGTTTGAACTTACTGAGCCTGTTAGCTCACCGGTTTGTTCATGTTGCAGGTAAGAAACTTATCCAGTAGACAACCTGGATGGCGGTAGGGATATGCGGTGCCAATGGGATAGGGAATCTACTGTGAATTTTGGTTCTGCTACTAGTCTTCCCCTGAGCGTCAAGAGAGAGAGAGATGAAGTATTTTTGAGAAACAAAGTTAGGATTATGTATTTTTGTAAATACTATATTGTATTGCAAAAAAACAATTAAAAGTTTAGTTCTAAAGTTTATATCGCTTTCATACGTGGCTTTTATGTGAGGAAAGTATTTTTAAAAAAAATAAGAAAAAAAACATGGGTCAAAATTTTGGGCTCTGTAATATGAGAGATTCATAGTAAAAGAGTTTTTTTTTATGACGACCCGACAAGGTACACACGCTGTCTCGGTCGACGGAGTCGGATCATGATGGTTTCACGTAGCCAAGGTCGGGGGCATCATATTTTGGTTATAGGAACCAGATCCAGACGTGATGTAGGAACATTTGCGGATCCAGAAAGTGAAAAAGGAGATGCTCGTGAAGTATCTATAAGTTCAGACATTGCATTGTCTACAACATGAATTTACTTGACTTGTTTATGCCTATGTGTTATATATTGTAAGTTCAAGTATTTCGTTGACTGCAACATGAACTGGCATGTTATGTCTATGTTTATGTGTTATATGAAAGTTATGTATGTGAGTGCTAAATGCACTAAAGTGTAACTAACATAATGCATACTATGAAAACTAAGTTAAAAAAGAAATGATTTATGAAATGGTTATGAAAGAAAAGAAATGAACGAAAGAAAGAAAAGAAAAGAAATGAATGAAAGAAAGAAAGAATGAATGACCGAAAGAAAGAAAGAAATGTAAAGGGTTTCGGACCAAGAGGCAATGGGAATGTCACCTAGTTGAAACCATATGAAAGAACGAAAAGATAAAGTAAAGAAAGAGAAAGATAAACAAGTTAATAAGACTGAAAAATTAAATGTTGGCGTACCAACCTCCTATAAGGTGAGGTTTTAAAGAATGATTATCCAATTCGACGGGATACTACCTCGAAGGTGCGGAAGTTTAACGTTAAAGTGCGGCCATGAGATTGGTTGTTGGGTAGCTCCCCCTCCCCTTATTAGTTTGCGTGCATCAGGTACAACCATCGAACGGGGCTCGCAAGTGAAAGTAAAGTAAAGACATGAAAAGAATAAAATGTTAAGAAAGAAAGAACAATGACAATAAGAACAAAAGAACAAAAGAACAAAAGAAAAATAAGCAAGCATAGCGTGACTAACATACGTTGTTATGCATATGTTATGTTATGCATAAGTTGATATGCATAAGTCAGTCATACTATGTTAAGTATGCTCTATGTTATGTTAAGTATCTTATGTGTAAGTATGAATGTTTTAAGCAATGAATGATATGTGTATGTAATGTTTTGTATGTATATTAAGTATGTTTAAAGTATGTTAAGTATGTTGAAGTATTTCATTTTGGAAATATCTAATCTTAGCACTTTGTTTTTCTATAGTGTCAAAGAGGGCATCACTATTCATGTCAAGAAACTGTGAAAACCAAGCTTATCACGTATTCTAGCACACTGAATCCTTTCTAATGTACTATTATCGTAGCAAGCATACACCGACACTAGAGCAAGCATGTACCAAACACTGTAGCAGACTGTAACAAGTATCACTGAATACTGTAGTACTGTAGTAAGCATGCGCCGGCACTGTAGCATTCTGATCACTGTAGCACATGTGCATCGATCACTATAGTACTGTAAGAAGTTTGAAAATTTACGTTATGTGGGCACCAAATACTATAGAAAGTTTAAAAGTTTGTGTGAAGGTTAGGTGGAATAATACAAATTTATGCTTATAAAAAGGGATATTCTTGGAGAGATTTGAGAGAGAAAGGGTACACTTTGTCTCTCTTATTTTTGCCTTGCTTTCATTCTTATGTTTTCTCTCTAGAATATTGTGGGAATGTTTTGCAAGTTAGGCTAGAGTTCTTGGGTGAGGCTAGAGATGATCTTATATGTATAGTGAGCTTGTTTGTATTTTGATTCTCTATGGTTTGTAAGGTTTATACATTTGAGTAAATAATTTTCTTTCATCACATTTATTTCTCACATCAATATATTTTGTTGACAACTTTTATATAAATTCAGTCAAGCTTTTTTTATGTGATTGTTGTATGATACAATATATTGACAAACATAGTTTTATAAGTAGTCTTTTATTGCATTATTATCGGTAGCATATTCTCGATTTTAGATTTCTTATAAGACAATATTTTTTAGCACTTATCGTAAGAATCTTAATTACTTGAATTCATTTAATTTACAAGTTCTTCAAATTTTATCTTCTGATTGATTGTTTGGAATGTGAAACTTTCAATTGCATCAATTTGTGAATCAAAATTCAAATAGGTGAACAAAGCATATAGGGGATTCTCGATGTCTTACCATTTTTAACTATTGAATTTTCATTACTTTAAATTGCATTATCTTTCAATCAAATTGCTCTAAAATCACAAAAATGCTTTCTTTCTTTTCTTGTTTAATTGCGTATCTCTCTAAAGCTTTTGTTCTACTAATCTCTTTTATTGTTTTTTATCACCTCCTCATGGGATCGACCGTCCTAATTGTACTACAATTGACTGCTTTATTTTGTCATAATTTGGGCATAATTAAATTTTGGTGCCGTTGCCAAGAAGGTACTTCAAGCAAGATTGATTGGTAGATTTTAATCCAAAAGAGGTACGTTCAACTTTCTTTTATTTTCTTTTATTTATTTTACCTTTTATTTTCTTATTCTTACCAAAAAAATATTTATTTTACCTTTTATTTTCTTATTCTTACCAAAAAAAAAAAAAGAGAAATTAACAACTAGTTTTAATTTTTAGGTTAGTTTTTAGGTTACCAATTTTTATTATGTCTCATAATTTGTATAAGTGTAAGTTTTAGAGTAATGTTAACTTAGGGTACTAGCATCTAACAATTAACATTTCATAAAACACATTATAAAATTTAATAAAATTTTCAAACAATTGTGTGGAATCGTTGAAAAGTACAAATTAAGGGAGTTCTGTGTAGGAGGCTGGGTTTTGTTAGCGTTCTACACTACCAGTCTTTCCTAGGAATATTGCTCTGTCTAGGAGGTTGGTTTTTAAGGAGGTCTTGCCCCAACAATCTTTCTTGGGAGCACTCTGTTAGGAAATGCCCTAAGCATTAGAGACATTTTGATGTATTTATTTTGAACTGGATAAGAAAATTATATATAGAGGTTATTCATTACAGTGCTATCTGTCCTCGTTTTATTTACATGTTAAAGTAAATGTAAGCAAATATAGCTCCCTGACTGCTTTTGTTAAACTGTTAGAACGTTGCATGCAATGGACTTTTGTATGCGAGAAGACAATGTTCTAAAGTTAGCGGTCTAAACTAAGGTCTGTAATCTATGGGGTTAGACCGAGCATCTAACTCATGTTAAGACTATTATGTTGTCTAAAGCCTTGGAGGGGACGGTTTGTCTTGACTATCTGGAGCATAGACTCCTAAGTAGAGACATAGATATGTTGCTTGGTGGTGACATATTAGACCGAGACTAAAGCGTGATTGAACTACGAAGTCCACTTTGAGTGGATCGATCTGCTTTTGACGTTCATTGTGCAGTAACCTTAATCTTGAGTAAATTGACAGCTTCATGTATATGACTTCTGTACTTTGATGTTCCAATGGCTAAAGCATCTCAGAGGTAGTAAGCTTATAGACCGGTTCATTGGGTACATCACTTGTATACGATGAAGGGTTCATCTACAGATATCGGAATCATAGCTCTAATGAGGAGATAAGGGTATCCTCTTAAAAGGCATTATACTGAATGTGAAAATGGACAAGGCCTTGAGTCGTCTGCTAGGCGGATGACTTCTTATTCACATATGGTGAATAATCATTTTCTTTATTCGGTAGTATAATGGAACTTTAAGATAGCCTGATCAGTAGGATTAAACGGACTTTGGCCTAAGGCTGATCATGGATATCATATGGGGGTTCTGCATACATGACAAGGTCATTGGACGATAGCTTGTCACAGGCTTACGTAATACGGTATATAATTGGGAGTTCAGTTTCAGGTTTATAGTGGTGTGACTCTGAAATTAGCGATCATATGATTGAGTTGTTCGGTAAAGAATGATGATCATATGGATTTGCGGGAGCTCGATTATATATGTCCAATTAGTCCCTCTACTAGCTCCACATAATTCCTTAACGTTTGGCAAATTGATTTGTGTATGCTATTGGCTAGTTTATTATGCATGGATGGTGTTGACATAGGATTAGGATGGTAAACAAGATTCTCTCCGGTTGGATTCAGATTATGTTTTGGATAATAGAGTACACAATTATTCAAACTCCAAATAAAGTTGCCATGATTTTATTTGAGATTGGATTGGAGTTGTAGAAAATTATCCACGAGAACAAGCATTTGAAATACAACAGTTTTGTGGATTTTGAAATTTGAATTTTGAATTTTGAAATTTGAACTTTGAAATTTGAAATTTGAAATTTGAATTCGAAATTTGAATTTGAAATTTGAATTCGAAATTTGAATTTGAAATTTGAATTTGAAATTTAAATTTGAAATTTGAAATTTGAATTTGAAATTTGAAATTTGAAATTCAAATTTTGAATCACAGTCCAAGTGGGATTCGAATTTGTTATGGTAAATCCACAACGAATGAAATTCGAATTTGAGTTGGATATGGAGAGAAAAATCTTGTTAGAATCCTACTTGAATTTTGAATCCAAATCCTAACCAAATATAGACAAAAATTTTGAGGATTATCCTCAATGGATTTTCAGACTTTTGTGGATAAGGTTCAAGGAAAAATTCAAGTTTCAATCCCAGTTGAATTTGGATTCTCTCCTCCTTGATAATGGCTGAATTTTGGAGTAAATCTCCTAGGAGATTTTTGGCTATTTTGGATAAGAATGAGATAAGATTTAAGCTTGAAAATCCTAGTGGAATTTTGATTCTCCCTTGTCCAAAAGTGGCCGAATTTTTTGTGGGGATTTTCCCCTTGAATTTTCAGATTTTTTGGTTGAAAAAGGGAGATAAAATTCTACTTAAAATCTTGTTTAGATTAGGATTGGATTTATCCTATAATGGCCAAAATTTGTTGGGATTTTCCCTTGGATAATTTCAGATTTTATGGTTGTGGATAAGGGAGAATATCTTCTCCTAATCCAATTTGAATTCAGAGAATCACCTCATGCAAGTCTGTAAATAGAGGTCCTGCCACTCCAGTTCTCTCAGACCACAACTCTCAGGTGAGCAGGCTTATTGTTGCACAGCCCACCGTGACAATAAGTTCTTTAGAGATCTGGGTGGTCGGAAGAAGACTAGCAGTGCTAGCATACCGATCGAGGTTCAGAATGCCCACACACTCAGCCATTCAGGAATTGGAGAATAGTAGAGAAAGCTAGTTGGTTGAAGCCCTCCGTTCATTCTCTTCCTGTAGATTGGCGTCCTTGAGGTATGAGTTTTAATTGTTGTTGGTTTATTGTATATGGCATCATGAGATATTTAACGATCTGAAAAATTTTTATTGTTCCGCTGCACCACTCTTATACGTTTTTACCGATTTATTTTCCTACAATTGGTATCAAAGCCATCTCTTGACTATGCCATGTACATAAATTAGACAATTATTTAGTCTTTTTATTTATGTATGGTTTTGATATTTAGAGAGTGGCATTCTAGGATTCCTTTATGTTGTTATCATGTATTATGTATAAAGTATGTGGTTATTTTATTTTTTTTAATTATTATAAGCATACTTGTTTATGCCGGTTATGGTTCCTTAGAATTTAGAAAAACTGTATCTAGGAATTTTTATGAAACCATGGGAGCAGTTTATTAACACTGTAATTTTCCCATAGATTTTAATTTTGTCTCTTAGAATTATTATGGTTAGAATTTTTTGTACACCGGAAGCGGTTTCGGAAATTTTATGTAATTATTCTTGGAGGAGATTGAAGACTGAAGACCGTAATTTATTTTTCCCGAAAGTTAAATTTGATTTAAAGGTTAAAATTTTGATTGTGTGGAAAATTTCAATCTAATTAGGATTCAAATTAATTTTGGAGATCCTAATAGGTAAATTAGAATATGGCACGAAAATTGAGACACGACCCCTCGGGATAGGCCGTCGGCCCTTTGTGGGGCTGCAGCCTCTGCCCTCGGGCAGGATGGGCTGCAGCAGCCCCTGTGCAAGCCATAACCACCCACGGTCATAGGCTTGGCCTGCAGCCAAGGGAGGCCGTGGCCTCCCCAAGGCTGGCCTGCAGCCTGGGCGTGCAGCTTGTGGCTGCAAGCGCTGCCAGCAGCCTGCCAGCTGCTGCGCCCAGCTTGGGCGTGCAGCCTAGCGCCGCAGCAGCCGGCAGGCTGCTGGCAGCGCCTGCAGCCACAAGCTGCATGCCCAGGCTTGGCCTGCAGCCCGACAGGGCTGCACATGGGTGGCCGTGGGCTGCCAGCCCCCCCGAGGGCTGGGGGCTGCCCACAGCGGCTGCCGCCTCCGGGGGCGGTGGTGCGACGGTTCAAAAATCGAAAAATTTTGATTTTTAAATTTGAGATTTAATTTTTAAATCATGTTTAAAATATATGTAATTGAAAATTTGAAATTTTTTAAATTACATATTATTATACATGATGTTTAAAATTGTTTAAAAATTTGAATTTGAAATTTAAATTTGAAATTTGAATTTGGAACTTGAATTTGAAATTTAAATTTTTGGAATTTAAATTTTAAATGATTCATGGGATGAGAAATAAATGGAGAGGCTACATAAAGATGGATACAAAAAGATGGAACAAAATTCAAGACCCAAAGAATGCTTTGGATGGAATTTTGTAATCTTTATTTCCTTTGTTCTAGGATAGAACCATGGCTTGGTTATTCTGTCAACTATTTTTTCTATGATATGTCATGGATGTATAAATATGTATTGATGGATGTTTTATATGCATATTTGATAACATGTCATATAGGATAGGTGAGTGCTGCTAATACTATATTAATCATACATAATTTGTCAAAACCTGCATGTTTTTCAAAATATTAAGTGGGAAAGGGTTTCAAACAAAACCCACGCCTCCATTGTTGATCCATATGTGAAAGCATGGTAACGCCTCGCGTCAGTTTTGCCCTGACCACACCCCTCGATAGGTGTTTACCGCCGCCGGTATACTAGATTGGATCTCCTATGTAGAAAACGTGTTTGGGTAACATCCTATTCATGACCACCCCTCAGTGGCTTGGTAGGATGTGGATCGGATTACGTAAACAATGGTTATACACTCAAGACTTATTTAGTTATTAACCTTCCCTAGAAGCTCTGTTAACTAAACTGGTGGCCAAATAAGCAGTTATTAATATATGTCTTAACCTTGGAGGATTTAAGGCAACATATATTAATTGGACGGGGTCCATGTTCTGGCTATTTGATTTCATGACCACCCCTCGGTGGCTTGGGGCAATAGGTGCTGAGAATTACCGTTGCAATGCTACATGTTTTTCAAGTTTCATGTAGGAACATACTTGTATATTTTATTTGCTAAATTATCTGTATATTTGCTTAGGCCTTGTAATGATGCCTAGTATAATTTTATTTCAGTTCAAAATGTCACCGACACCCCTCATTTCAATACTTACTGAGAATAAACTAAATGGCGATAATTATAAAGATTGGAAAAGAAATCTGTTAATAGTTCTCAGCTGCGAGAGACACAAGTTCGTACTAGACGAACCATGCCCACCAGAGCCAAAACCTGACACATTGCTTGAGGGGGTCCCGGCTGCCTATACTCATTGGAGAGAATCTAATGATATAGCTCGATGCTACATGCTTGCTAGCATGACGAGTGCTTTACAAAAGTAGCATGAGACTTATCAGGTTGCTAGGGAGATCATGGACAATCTGGAGGACATGTTCGGAAGCCAAGAAAAGTTGGCTCAACAGTCCGCTATAACCAGCATTATGAACTCTAAGCAAAAGGCAGGTACTCCGGTGAAGGACCATATGATCACTCTAATGGGATTCTTCACTGAGGCTGCCGAGAACGGTGCTGAGTTGGACTACAACACCCAAATCGAGATGGTGTTCAAAACTCTGTCTAAAGATTTTGTGGGGTTTAAGGCCGCATATAATCTGGTGACAAGGGAGTTAGGACTAACCAAGCTCATGAAGCAACTCCAAGCTTATGAGCGGATGATCAGGGATAGAGATGTGGTCCAACCCAAAGGAGAGGCCAATTTGGCAGAATTTTCCAAACCCTCACGGAAGAGGAAGAGGTCAAACCAGAAGCAAGTGGCTTCCAGTTCTTCTAATCCTCCTGTCCCAGATGGGAAGAAGAAGAACAAGAACAAGAAGCCCAGGGACCCTAAAAAGTCTAAATGCTTTCGTTATAAGAAGGTAGGTCACTTTAAGAAGGCTTGCCGGGAAATCCTAGCTGCCAAGGGCAAGAAGGGTAAGGAACTTCACTACTTAGAAGTGTGTTTGGTGGAAAAATCGAAAGACACATGGGTCATTAATTCAGGCGCCACTAATCATGTTTGTGTTTCTATGCAGGGGTTCGTGGAAACGAGAAGTCTACATGATAGGAGCCTCTCGTTGCGGACTGGAGATGGTAGCTTGGTGGTAGCTGAGGCAGTGGGAGATATTTATCTTTACTTTGATGAATTTAGGTTTATTTTATTGAAAGACTGTTTTTATGTTCCTAATTTTAGGAGGAACCTTATATCGATAGCTTGTTTAATAAAGGATTCTTATTCAGTTTCTTTTAGTAAAAGAGCTGATTTTCGTAGAAATAAGTCTTTTATCTATTTTGGATGGATGGATGGAAACCGATATTTGATCAAACCAAAGATATACTCACTGCTTGACACCAAATTAATGGATAACTCTAAAAGGTTGAAAGTTTATCACTCTAACAAGGCGTATCTTTGGCATTTAAGACTTGGTCATATTAATCAGGATAGGATTCAAAGATTGGTGAAAGACGATTCTCTAGAATCTCTGGAGGAGGTATGTCTTCCTCAATTTGAGTCTTGTCTAGAGGGTAAACTACGACGGTATAGTTTCCAAGTAAAGTTAAAAGGAAAAAAAAAAATTTATTCCATATTTTCATATTCAAATAGGAAGTTAGGGTAAGCATGTTGTAGAAAGTATGTTAAAAGTAAGATACCAGCTATTATAGATGGTATCAGAATAAGTTAGAAACAAGTTAAAAGTAAGTTGCCGACGACCCAAGTGGTTACAGTCTATCGCAGTTGGCAACAGTGGCTGACTGTAATAGTACTGTTTAACACTACGTAGGGCGGGTTGTCACATAAACTGACTAAGAGGTTTTTTGGAGCTAAGGGTACAAGGGTTCAGGAGCTCTTAGAAATTGTGCACACTGACGTATGTGGCCCCATGAACGTCACAGCACAAGGAGGATTCGAGTATTATTTCTCCTTGATAGATGATTACTCGAGGCATGGATATGTGTATCTGATGCACCGTAAGAGTGAAACCTTTGACAAGTTCAAAGAGTATTGTGCGGAAGTGGAAAAGCAATTGGATAAATTCATAAAGACACTTTGATCTGATCGAGGTGGCGAATACCTCTCCGATAAATTTCTAGGACATCTTGTAGAGAAAGGGATATTATCCCAATTGACTGCACCTGGTACTCCACAACAGAATGGTGTAGCCGAAAGGAGAAACAAGACCTTGTTGGATATGGTACGATCCACGATGAGTTATTCAACACTGCCATTATCATTTTGGGGATATGCTTTACAAACGGAATGCTATATTCTGAACCAGGTTCCAAGCAAATCAATTCCCAGAACTCCGTATGAATTATGGTGTGGCAGGAAGCCCTCCCTTGGACATATGAGAATATGGGGCTGCCCGGTGCATGTGCTGGATAGGGATGCGAAGAAGTTGGAACCAAGATCAGAATTGTGCATGTTTGTAGGGTATCCAAAGGGAACTAAAGGAGGTCTGTTCTATAACCCGAAGGAACAAAAAGTCGTTGTCTCAACCCATGCGACATTCTTGGAGGAAAGTCACATGAATGACTTTAAGCCTCGAAGCAAAGTAGTGCTAGAAGAGTTATCAGGTGAAAGAACTGCTCCACAAATTTTGGTCTTGGACGCAAGTCCGAGTTCCGGTAAAAGACCTGCAGATGATCAACAATTTAGGGTGCCTCGTTGTAGTGGGAGGGTTTCAAAGAAACCTAATTTCTTCATGTATGATGCTGAGGTATACCAGGCCGAGGCTCATGAGCATAAGGGTGATCCGGTCACCTATGATGAAGCTATAAATGATGTTGATTCTAAATCTTGGAAACAGGCTATGAACAATGAGATGGATTCTATGAAATCCAACTCTGTTTGGGAACTTGTAGATTTGCCGGATGGGATAAAACCCATTGGATGCAAATGGGTCTACAAAAGAAAGAAGGATACGGAAGGGAGAGTAGAAACTTTCAAAGCTAGACTAGTTGCAAAGGGGTACACGCAAAAGGCTGGAATCGATTACGATGAAACCTTTTCGCTTGTTGCTATGCTGAAGTATATCCGTATTCTTCTGTCCGTTGCTGCGGCTCTCGATTACGAGATCTGGCAAATGGATGTCAAGACGGCATTCTTGAATGGCCACCTTGAAGAGTGTATCTATATGATACAGCCCGAAGGGTTCGTAGCGAAAGATGAAGAAAGGAAAGTCTGTAAGTTGCTTAGATCCATTTATAGATTAAAGCAAGCATCCCGCTCATGGAACCAGAGGTTTGATCAAGTGATTAAGACATTTGGTTTTGAGCAGAACGTTGATGAACTCTGTGTTTATAAACGTATTAAGGATGGAAAATTGGCCTTTCTGATACTCTATGTCGATGATATACTACTCATTGGGAATGATGTAGGGAACTTATCATCGGTCAAGCTTTGGTTGCACCAACAGTTTGACATGAAGGACTTGGGAGAAGCTAATTATGTTCTAGGCATTCGTCTCTTCAGAGATCGAAAGAACAAAATGATAGCGTTATCCTAAGCTTCATATATAGATAAAATAATTGACAAATATACAATGTAAGAGGCAAAGAAAGGTACACAACCTTCTATTGCTGGTCTAACTCTTTCATTGGATGACTGTCCCAAGACATCAGAAGAAAGAGAGCGTATGAGTAAGGTCCCTTATGCATTCGCTGTGGGTAGCCTTATGTATGCTATGCTTTGCACTCCCCCGGACATATGTTTTGCAGTAGGTATGGTGAATCAATATCCAGTGAATCCTGGAACCAAGCACTCGCACGCAGTAAAACATATACTCAAGTATCTTAAGAGAACGAGGGATTATATGCTAGTGTATTCTGGGGGGGACCTAACACCCGTAGGATACATGGACTGTGTCTTCCAGACTTACAAGGATTCGAGGAAGTCGACATTAGAGGCCACATGGAGACAGGATTAGTGGATGTATGTAAGATCGCGTCTGAGGACAACATTGCCGAACCCTTTACTAAGACTTTGGTGGCTAGAAGCTTTGAGAGGCACGTAGAGGCGATGAGGATGCATAACATGGCACATCTGCTAGCTTAGGGCAAGTAGGAGATTGTTAGGAAATGCCCTAAGCATTAGAGACATTTTGATGTATTTATTTTGAATTAGATAATAAAATTATATATAGAGGTTATTCATTACATTGCTATCTATCCTTGTTTTATTTACATGTTAAAGTAAATGTAAGCAAATATGGCTCCCTGACTGCTTGTGTTAAACTGTTAGAACGTTGCATGCAATGGACTTTTGTATGCGAGAAGACAATGTTCTAAAGTTAGCAGTCTAAACTAAGGTCTATAGTCTACGGGGTTAGACCGAGCATCTAACTCATGTTAAGACTATTATGTTGTCTAAAGCTTTGGAGGGGACGGTTTGTCTTGACTGTCTGGAGCATAGACTCCCAAGTAGAGACATAGATATGTTGCTTGGTGGTGACATATTAGACCGGGACTAAAGCGTGATTGATCTACGAAGTCCGATTTGAGTGGATCGATCTGCTTTTGACGTTCATTGTGCAGTAACCTTAATCCTGAGTAAATGGACGGCTTCATGTATATGACTTGTGTACTTTGATGTTCCAATGGCTAAAGCGTCTCAAAGGTAGTAAGCTTATAGACCGGTTCGTTGGGTGCATGACTTGTATACGATGAAGGGTTCATCTACAGATATCGGAATCATAGCTCTAATGAGGAGATAAGGGTATCCTCTTAAAGGCTTTATACTGAATGTGAAAATGGACAAGGCCTTGGGTCGTCTGCTAGGCGGATGACTTCTTATTCACATATGGTGAATAATCATTTTCTTTATTCGGTAGTATAATGGAACTTTAAGATAGCCTGATCAGTAGGATTAAACGGACTTTGGCCTAAGGCTGATCATGGATATCATATGGGGGTTCTGCATACATGACAAGGTCATTGGACGATAGCTTGTCACAGGCTTACGTAATACGGTATATAATTGGGAGTTCAGTTTCAGGTTTATAGTGGTGTGACTCTGAAATTAGTGATCATATGATTGAGTTGTTCGGTAAAGAATGATGATCATATGGATTTGCGGGAGCCCGATTATATATGTCTAATTAGTCCCTCTACTAGCTCCATATAATTTCTTAATGTTTGGCAAATTGATTTGTGTATGCTATTGGCTAGTTTATTATGCATGGATGGTGTTGACATAAGATTAGGATGGTAGACAAGATTCTCTCCGGTTGGATTCAGATTTTGTTTTGGATAATAAGTACATAATTATTCGAACTCCAAATAAAGTTGCCATGATTTTATTTGAGATTGAATTGGAGTTGTCGAAAATTATCCATGAGAACAAGAATTTGAAATACAACTGTTTTGTTGATTTTGAAATTTGAATTTTGAAATTTGAAATTTGAATTTGAAATTTGAATTTGAAATTTCAATTTGAAATTTCAATTTGAAATTTGAATTTGAAATTTGAATTTGAAATTTGAAATTCAAATTTTGAATCACATTCCAAGTGGGATTCAAATTTGTTGTTGTAAATCCCCAACGAATGAAATTCGCATTTGAGTTGGATATAGAGAGGAAAATCTTGTTAGAATCCTACTTGAATTTTGAATCCAAATCCTAACCAAATATGGATGAAAATTTTGAGGATTATCCTCAATGGATTTTCGGATTTTTGTGGATAAGGTTTAAGGAAAAATTCAAGTTTCAATCCCAGTTGAATTTGGATTCTCTCCTCCCTGATAATGGCCGAATTTTGGAGTAAATCTCCTAGGAGATTTTCGGTTATTTTGGATAAGGATGAGATAAGATTCAAGCTTGAAAATCTTAGTGGAATTTTGATTCTCCCTTATCCAAGTAGCCGAATTTTTTGTGGGGATTTTTCCCTTGAATTTTCGGATTTTTTGGTTGAAAAAGGGAGATAAAATTCTACTTAAAATCTTGTTTAGATTTGGATTGGATTTATCCTATAACGGCCAAAATTTGTTGGGATTTTCCCTTGGATAATTTCAGATTTTATGGTTGTGGATAAGGGAGAATATCTTCTCTTAATCCAATTTGAATTCAGAGAATCACCTCATGCAGGTCTATAAATAGAGGTCCTGCCACTCCAATTCTCTCAGACCACAACTCTCAAGTGAGCAGGCTTATTGTTGCACAGCCCACCGTGACAATAAGTTCTTTAGAGATCTGGGTGGTCGGAAGAAGACTAGCAGTGCTAGCATACCGATCAAGGTTCAGAGTGCCCACACACTCAGTCATTCGGGAATTGGAGAATAATAGAGAAGGCTAGTTGGTTGAAGCCCTCCGGTCATTCTCCTCTTGCAGATTGGTGTCCTTGAGGTATGAGTTTTAATTGTTGTTGGTTTATTGTATATGGCATCATGAGATATTTAACGATCTGAAAAATTTTTATTGTTCGCTGAGCCACTCTGATACGTTTGTACCGAGTTATTTTCCTACACACTCTTAGAGGGTGCGATTCACAGTTTACATTATTGTTGTTTTTGTAAAAAAAAAAAACTTTTCCTTGTTTTTAAAAAAATAAAAAAAAATAAATGAGGTCAATTAGAACATGGGAAGAAAATGACAACTGCATTTTTCAACAAGTCTTTCCCATAACATAAGACTAATGTTTTAAAGCGATAGATATCGACCTTCATCCAAAAAGATAATGAAATTTTCTATCTAACTTGGGAACGATTCAAAAATCTATTAAATTAGTGTCCTCACCATGGTTACGAGAGCTGACGTCTTGTCAGCTATTTCTATGAAGGACTCACAATTCGAGAGTGCCAGTTTGCGAAGACGATGTGCTATGGAGAGTTTTTCTAAAAAGACCCTGAAGAGGCTTTTGAGTATCTCAACGAGCTAGCTGAGAAATCCTGCACATGGATTAGACAAAGGGTTATTAATAACAATAGTCAATCTTAACATGTTGGAATCTACCAACTAAGGGAAGAGGACAACCTCAAAGCCGAAATTGAGTCTTTGACTCGACAACTTGAAGCCCTCAAAACCAAAGAAAGTAGAGGAATCCACATGATCACAAGGGCAGAATCACAAAAGCCATGCTTTTTTTATGGAGGGGTGGAACATCTAGCTAAGGATTGCCTTGCTTACGGTGAAATGAGAAGAGTTTACAAGGAGCAACATAACAACTTAGAGGTGTACAATAACCTTTTCTCTAACACGTATAGTATTGGCTGGAGGAACTATCCGAACTTTAGTTAGAGATATTCCAATGGAGAGCTGAGCAACAGCCACAACCACCAAAGGCGTATTCTACACCTCATTATCATGTACGACAATCGATGAGTTCTTTTGAGAACACCGTGCTGGCTTTCATGGAGATACAGAATAAGATAAACCAAGAGTTTAAATCACTTTTTACACAAAAAGTGGAAGAAGGAAAGGAGATAAAGAGCCAGATCTCAAAACTGACTGAAGCTTTAACTGTTTCTTATGAAGAACACGACAAGTTCCCTTTACAAGCTCAATCTAATCCAAAGGGGCAATACATGACACAAAACTCCAACTCTAAAGATCATAACATCAAAGAGGACATTGCCATAACCACTCATAGAGACAAGATTTTGGATGATCCATCAATAACCACAGTCACTTCGATTGGTCAAAAAGTCACCTCCAAGAAAGATGAGCTAACCAATCTTCTAGTTAAAGTACCTTTTCACTAAGATCTTCAACATGCTGGGAAAGTGATGGAATATCAAGATCCCATGTGGCCAACTCCTCTGAAACCATCAATAGCATTAATCTTTAGGGTTCACAAAGCAAAACATTCGAAACCAACTTTTGTTGGACACACGTGCCGAATCACTCTACATTCAACCAAGCTTGAGGGCATTATTAACAAAGACCCGTATGTGGTGTTGCATGACAGCTATTATGAGCGAAAATTGCTTTTTGATAAAATGTGTTTTGAAGTTAAGCTAATGACTATAAATCAAGCACTCTTTGGGAGTCAACCCAAGCTGTCTTTCCTTTTTTTTTTCTTCATTTTATTTATTTATTTTTTTTGTGTGTTTGTTCTCTATTTTATTTTCACATATATTTTTAACTTTCTTAGTTTTAAAATATGGAAGGCGCTCTATTAAATCTCCAGAATAGGTTTCCTTCTCTTCCTCAGAATGCATTACTGAAGATATACAGATGCAAAATGGAAAGGATGAAGTTGCTCATGCATTTTGGCATCCCAGAAAATCTGCGTTGGATTATTGAGGCTAAGGTACGCTTATCAGGTGAATTTTCTAATTCATTTGACAAAAATATGTCAGGAATGGGAAAAAGTACTTTTACCAAGAAAAAGAAGAGTAAAGAGAATGGGAGTTTGTTTTAGATATGTAATATGGAACGGTAACAAATGCTGCAAAAACATAGGAATTACCTCCATAAATCGAGATGACAAAATTCAATATATAAAGGATAGTTTGAGTAAAGAGTCCTTGGATGATATCCTTTTGTCTGTTGATGCATATTTGAGTGGACAAGTTCAAGGTATCATTCTTGACTTATGGAGTTTATTCATGGATGAACAGAAGTGCTACAGTGTAGGGAATCTGACGTTAAAAGACCCTGTATAATGACCCCCACATTCACGGAAACTACTTACCATGTAGTAAGTAATTAAGGAATGAATTTGGAGTATTTTGAAGCTTTTTGGTGCACATTTGAGGAACACGGTCAAGTATACAACTGTGTAAGTGGCCGTGTACCATTCGGACTGTGTATCTGTGAGTAGCCATGTGAGTGTACATGGCTATGTAGTGTGACACAGTCAGGTACACGATTGTATAAGAGGCTGTGTGCCGCTCGGATAAATGAACATGTTTCAGAACATACGCGTGTTGAGCAATCTTAACTAGTACACGCCCATGTTCGAAATGCACACACTCGTGTTGCCTTGCACACGCCCGTGTAAGAGCCTCTGTAGAAGGTTGTGTAATAAGCAGAGAGCCACTGTAATGACTCTCATGAATTATGTAGCTTAATTACTATGTAATGAGTAATTTAGTTAATGAATACAGTATACTTTCCAGTTGAATGAATTAAACGGATATAGTAATGTTTAATTACTATTAATACAGTGACAGGGGCAATTGACAGTGAAATTGGTCCACCCTATTATGTGAGTGTGCGTGTAAGACACGCAGTATCAAGAAACCGGTCCAGACGACCATTTCTTGACACAGAACTATCATGCAGTGAAAGGGGCAATTGAGATACCTTAGTACATGTGAGTGTGCATGTGAGACACGCAGTATCAAGAAACCGGTCCAGATGACCATTTCTTAACACAGAACTGATGAGCTAGTCATCAGTACGCTCAAATTGATCATCTGAGCATAGCAGCGATAATTGCCCTAATAGATATACAGTATCGAGAAAATGGTCCAGATGACCTCTTCTCGCCCAGAAACTGACAAAATCGGAGTCAGAATGCTGAGACTAGTCAGTCAGACAGAAAACGATGAATAATGAATAATGAATAGTGAATAGTGAAAAATGTAGTATCATGTTAATGGCCAAGATGGCCTTAATCTGGCATAAAACTGATATATTAATAGTCAGCAGGCTCAATCTAGTCAATTGAGCACAAAATGTAGATTTTTGTTTGAGAGATATGCAGTATCGAGATGAGGGTCAAGACGACCTTTTCTCACCCCGAAACTGATATATTTAGACTCAAGACGCTCAAATTAGTCAATCGGGCACCTGACATGTTTTTCGAGGCAGGGTCTCATAGATCCTGAAAACTGGTCCAGACGACCTCCGATAGACGTAAAACTGATAAATTTGAAATCAGCACATCCAAATTAGTTAGGAGAGACTGTGTTTGAAATTTCGCGTGAAAATGCCTCATTATGCATGCATAGTGTCGACACAATGTAGGCACAACCACAGTATCAAGAAATTAGTCAAGATGACCTTTTCCTGATATAAAACTGATATACTTGGAATCAGAATGCTCAAATTAGTCATTTGAGCACAAAAAGAGATTTTTGACCTGAAACCATGTAGTAACGGAAATCTGGTCGAGACGACCTCGGATGAAAATAAAACTGATATATTTAGATTCAGCACGCCCAAATTAGTCAGTATAGCTTATGTTAAAATTTTTCAAAAAATTAGTATAAAGGGATGGAAAATTTTGGATTTTTGTAAAAAAGCCCCCCTTATAAATTTTTCTTATCTTTTTTCTCCCCACACCACCCGTATGTGAACAGTAACCACCTATCGAATCTTACCTTCATTTTTGACACCGCCAGCACCATTGGAAAGCTCTCGACGAGCTAAGTCCAACGTTGGGCCGAGTCGACGGAATGGACACCGGAGGAAGGCGCACGTGCCTCCCAAAGCCGCTAGAGGCTGAAATTTTCAAACAACGTATCTCCGCCGTCTGACGTCCAAATGCCACGATTCTGGTCCCAATGGATTTGTGGTGAAGAGTAGAACAAAACCCAGGCTTCATTTCACATCAACAACGGCCAGATCGCACCGCCTAGCCTTTGTCGTCACCGCCACCGTTGCCGCCATGGAATCCGTCGATTCTGGCAGAGTTGAGTTACAAGGTGGGTATCAAAATGCTCAGAAAAACATGGGGAACAAAATCCCCAAATCAATTTTGGGCAATAATGCCAGGAAGACGGAGAACTAACCACCACCGCCATCGCTAACTTTCGAGGGTCGATTTTCGGTGATAAGAGCCTTAATTGGTGAAATTGACACCACCATTGGGTTCTTCTCGTCGTGCTCTTCAAGATGGTGGTCGCCATTTCCTCGCCACCGTAGTCAACACCGGTCAACGGTTGGTCAACGATGGTCAACACCGGTCAACGGTGACCCGGTGACCAAAATTTAAAAATGGCCCATTGGCCTATTTTGGACATTCTTGACACATCTGCGACATCGGATTTGCAAACCGAAATTTCAAAAGTGAAGAACGAGGATTCAAAGATTGTGCAATCGAGACCAAACTGCTCTTTCGATTGTCGATGGGAACAATTTTGGTAGTAGTTTTGATCCCTTTATTCCTCATTTTATTAATGGAATAATTGTGTATTAATTATGGATTACCGACTTGAGGAATTATAAGAAAAAGGGATAAAATATCAAAAAAAGAAAATGTGTGGAAATGTGAATATTTTTATGTAAAAAGTTGAGCTTTTACGTAAAAATTAGGCCTCTGGTATCATACATGGTAGATTAGAATAGGTTAGATGGTTTTGAGGCATTTCCTAAACACCGAGAACCCAAAAATTAAGCAGAAATGCTGTCGAAATTTCTAAAACGGCACAAAGGGGTATTTTAGGAAACGAGGGGTAAAAATGTGATCGGGATGGAAACCCGATTCCCCCCTCAGTGACCTAGGTCCTAGAAAGAAGGATAGACATTTTAAAGATTAGTAGACCGCCCATTCGAAATCCTGAAATGTAAGAAAACGACCCGTATGTCGGAATAGTACCACCCGAGGGACAGGTGCGAGCTAAGTATAGAATTTGGGGTGATTATATTGGTAAAGATAACCCGATAGGCTAAACAGTCAATAGGTGAGGTATACAGTCAGTTGACTAGTCGGTTAACCAGTCAAGGACCGAGTTTGAACGGGATAGTGAGAGACAGTGATTAATTTGTCAAGTAGACAAATTAATTAAGCACGATTAGAAATTAAATATCAAATTCCAAAGTAGAGCAGTTGGATACCGATAGGCATCGGTACCACACAACGATAGATTTATTAGTCACTAACGATAGAGTAACCTAAGAGCTATGTTAATTAATTTAGTGGGTAAATAAATTAATTGACCATGATTAGAAAATCAAACTCTTAAGAGAAGGGCAATTAGTACCGATAAGGATCGGTATCACTTAACGATAGGGTTTGTTTTTATTAGTCACTAATGACCACAGTGACCTAAAAGCGAATGTTAACGAAAGGTGTTATGATTATAGGGAGGTACCTGTATTGTGACGAAGGCGAGAGATTAAACTGTTCACTGATAGGTAAGTACAACTCCACCTACAGCATGAATAAAATGAGTTTTAAATGATAATTTTTACAGTATGTTAAGTATGCAAACCATGCACAAGTTATTGCACAGCATGCATAAGAGCACATAGTTTCACAATCGAGTAGATTGATGAAAGAGCAAATTAGAGGCCATATATCCCTACCGCATAGGATTAGGGACAGCTTAGAGAAGCATATGGCTAGAACAGATAAATAAGATGGAATTTATTAAGCGTGTCGTACCGGCCTTTTCAGTTGAAGAGGTTTTCAAGTTAAAGTAAGTTAAAGTAGAAAGTTGAGCATCTGTTGATGGCTCTTCAACTTTTTGACCACGGGTGTTAGCAATGGTCTGCGCACACATGGTACTAACACACGGGCCCTCAGCAAAGTAAAGAAAAGATAATAAATAATGAAGCAGAATATGAGCACAATCGGATCATGCATTATTATGATATGCCTTAGCTACAATTCAGCATGCTTCTAGTTACAGTAGATATGCATTCAGTACACGGTGTATTCTGTTATGCATAAAGTATGTGATGTCTTGCATTCAGTAATATGCTAAGTTCTGATATGTGAATGTTTCAGTGGTATATGTTAATATATGACATGCTTATATGATTTTAAGTATGTACTATATTTTAAACATGTTTTGCGGTTAACATGTTGTACTTACTGGGTATAAAGCTCACAGTGTGTGTTTATGCTGTAGGTAAGCATCCTACGGCTTAAACAGCAATGGGCGATGACAGCAGCAGAGGTAGATGTGAGGGCAAGGTTATAGATACACCGCGAGTATTCTTCCGCACAGTTTATGTAATGGGTATTTTTGAATAGTAATCATTAAATAGTAGCTTTGAATAGTAACAGTTAAATAGTATTTTTGAATAGTAATAATTAAATAGTATTTTTAAATATTAACAGTTAAATAGCACATTTGGAATAATATTTAATTAAACAGTCAGTATAAGTATGTATGTATAATTGAAATCCCTATGTTTTCCAATTTCACATTTTAATAGTATACATACATGAATAGTAAATACGTACGTGTATATAAAAAAACCCTAAAATTCTGATATCCAAACAAGTAAGTTTAAGTATCAGTTTTAAAGTAAAAGTTAAAGAAGCAGTTTTTAGTGACGGTTCGGGCTACTAAGGGCACGGAGCGTCACACCCTGTTTGCCAGTTTATAAGAAAACTGGATGGTAAGGAAGGCGTTTAAGCCGTTCCTGGACGTAAAACCAGAGAAGGATGTGAGCCATAATCATAACTACTGTATAAATCTTGCTTATTTTTCTCATGTTTTACTGTAATCATTATTATTATTATTTTACATCGAGTTTACATTTTTGACTTTTTCTTTGCATCAAGTCTATATTTTTTTCTTTTTCTTCTTTTTTTTCCATTAAGTGTGTATTTTTTACTTTTTCTTTTCGCATCGAGTGTGCATTTTTGACTTTTTCTTTGCATTAAGTGTGTATTTTTATCTCTTTCTTCTTTTTCTGTCGAATGTGCATTTTTGACTTTTTCTTGCATTAAGTGTGTATTTTTATCTTTTTCTTCTTTTTATGTTGAGTGTGCATTTTTTTACTTTTTCTTTGCATTAAGTGTGTATTTTTATCTTTTTCTTCTTTTTCTGTCGAGTGTGCATTTTTGACTTTCTCTTTTTGCATCGAGTGTATATTTTTGACTTTTTCTTTTCACATCAAGCATGTATTTTTGACTTTCTCTTTTTATTTTTTACAGTTTTCTGACAAATAGCTAATCTACCCCCTGATAGACTTAACTCAACATCGTCTTTCCTCACCTTATATATATGCATGCATTTTCACCATTTTCATCATACACATATCCATTTGTAAGGTTAGAAATAAGTGAGTTGAGATAGAAGGTCCTTTAGTTCATAAGTTTAAAACTATTTGTATATTTTGTAGGACTAGTCTAGAAAATGATAAAGAGTTTTTGAAAATAGCAAACAACCTTGGTAAGGTGTTACCCACTAGACAAATTAATCTAATATATGGGGGAAGAAGTCTTGGGTTAATGGGTTATGTGTCGTCCAGTGCATATGTGGGGGTAGCAAAGTCTTAGATATCATTTCTAGTGCTTTAGTTCAAAATAATCACTGGTTATACTCTAGATAATGAGTTAAAGGTCTCGTCCATGCATAAGAGAATGGGTAACATGATGTGTAATACAGATGCCTTTATTGCTTTACCTGGTGATTTAGGAACGCTTGAGGAGATTTTCAACACTGCCTCTTAGGCCCAACTTAATCTCCATCAAAAGCCATTAGGATTGTTAAATGTTAATGGTTTTTATGATGGTTTGTTTTCTTTTCTAGATCATGCTGTGGAACAGAAATTCATTACACCATCGGTTCAGAAAATCCTAGTCTCAACTCCAACTACTGATTAGCTGATTGATCAACTACAAATCTTTGTGCCTGAACCTGACTCATTAATGTCATAGGTAATATAGTCAACTACGGACAACAAAAGTAGTAAGAAGCGAGGGTTGGATCTGACGCTACAGTTGTAACATTCCTTAACTTGTTGGTTTTACCCATAACATTTGATTTTCTATCTTAGTTTCAGCTTGTGAGTTTTGTTTTCAATAACATCAAATTAGGTGAGACCGTTTATTCTCTACTTATCTACATTAGACATTGGGGACAATGTCTCAATTAGGTTGTGGGGAGGGAATAGTTTGATTTTTTTTTTGTTTATTCAGTTTCTTGGGTTTTTACTATTAAAAAAATGAAAAAAAATTTAAACAACTAGATTCATTATTTATAAGATGGTTGAGTAAAGAGTTACTTTTAGTACTCTTGATGCGCATCTTATAGTAATAATTATTTCCTTACGTTATTGTTTTGTCTTTATTTAAAAAAATTTAAAAAAAAAAAGAGAAAAAAAGTAAAAAAAAAATGTTGATTTCCCACAGATCCGATGATAAAAATTTTGGTTGTTTATTTTATATAATCTTTCAGAAAAAATATAAATTTTGGACAAATTTGCCTTTAAATTTTTGAGTTAGTCTAACTCAGTTGTGATATTCAATATTTGAACACTAATTCTTGATCTATAAGTTGTGTGTTTGTTTAGAGAAAGTTTTGTGAATATGAAATATTTCTGATTTCACAAGTCTTAGAATTTGTTTGATTTTTTCTCGAGACGAAATCCCAAACAATATCAAAAATTAGGGAAATGATTTAGGCAAATTTTTTTTTTCTTTTAACGTTTGAGCTTTTCAAGCCAACCCTGAAATATCTTTATCCTTAGTTTACCCCTTTTGAGCCTTATTTTATACAATGTTTTCTTTGTTACCCACATTTTTAGCCTAGCCTTTAAAATAAAATATCTAACCGTTAGCCCAGAAGCATGTTGATCATTTTAAAAATTATTTTGAGCTATGCTGAAATATGAGAGGAAGGTTGGAATTACGAAATTCAAAAAAACAAGAAAAAAAAGAATACTATTGTCACGGCCCAAAATTTAGACACGTGACACGGCAGCCAAATCATAATATCAACCCGAGATTTAAGGAAAAACATTTATTACGAAAAGCGGGTCAACATCATAATTTAGCTAAGCCTAATTATATATAAAGTAGCATCATAACCACATAATAAAATAAAGTAGAAAATAAATATTTTTTAATGCGGAAACCAAACACAAAATCGGTCTTCAAAAGAAATTACCAACCATAAAATATTCCCAAGCATGAAATTTAAATAACGCGAAATAAAGTCCAAACTTAAAGTCTCATTACATCAGAACGAGAAACAGAAAGAAGAAGATGGAGAAAACAGATAACATCATCTTCGGTAGAAACGGATAGCTCAACGATTTTCGAAACTGCTACCTCCCGTACCTAGAAGTAGTCATTTCGAAATCACAAAGAAAAGGGACGTGAGCGCTGGCTCAGTAGGACAGAAACAAAGGTGGATTAAACATGTAACATTTAAAAGTACGACATAATATTTGTTTTAAAAAAATAATCAACAATTTAAGAATACATGGCATAATAATCATTTCCAAAAATAATCAACAATTTCGTGAAAACATTTTTAATACAAGTTTTATTCTGCTGAGGACTAAGCGTAGCTGCAATATACGTGCCCCAATATTAAAAATAATAAATCATTAAAATAAACCATCATATTTTGAGTGAGGACTTGTCGTAGCTATAATATACGCGCCTCGAATTGAATTATCTTAGATCATCTCATTACAGTCTAAATAGGCCGAACGGCCCTACGCAGGTTTAAGGACCTTCCCCCATGACGTCAACTTTGGCACGCACGCATCATTTATAATGATCGTTAACTAGAGCTCAATTATGTTCACCGGATTATTCAAAAGATGGTATTTACCAAGTTATATTATGCCATTAATCAAAATACGCTTTAAAATACACATTTATTACATAACACTTTGCATGCGTTTATTTCATCAAAAACAGTATAATAATTTCATAAACTAAAAACAGCATGCCATCGATAAAAGAGGGAAATTTAAAACACTTGACTACTCTCAGAAAAGGCTAGAAAGTCTTACCTCGATTATCGCACAAGCTTTGCGATGACGTGATCCACGAATCAAGCAAGAACGTCAAATAAATCCTATAATCACAACATATGATCAGTCTAGGTCTAGACATAACCATCCAATCATTTTAGTGTGCCACAAAAGGATTTTAAAATGTTTAATAAACATTTGGGATTTAAACTTTGTGAAAAACCCTAAGTTAGAATATTACTGGACATGGGCAGACCGACCTAGGCTGACTGTAAAATCAATATTAATTCATTTTTAATTCTAAAAATTCTAAATTTTTAATATGTTAAACTAGACATCCATAGCTTTAATTCCATATAATTTTTATAATTTTTAGATATCGTTTGGTTATTCAATTTGGCCAAAACCCGAGGGGTTGTTTTCAGGCATAAAATTAGGGTTTTAGTTTCAGTTCAAAAACTGGCAATTCTGTCCACCTATCTTAGAAAAATATTTTGACTAGGCCCACGGATGAGTTTGGTTCTAAAATTTTGCAGGAATTTAGGGGACATCTTGAATTTAATTTTAGGCTCAAGATTCACTCAAAAATCATTTTTAAAACTCAAGTTATGGCTGACAAAAATTTACTGTTTATATGGTAATTTTCCAGATTTCCGTTTTTCTGTCCGAATTTCAATTAGCCTCAAACTAATTCAATTTTCATCCAATGGTCATGAAATTTCGTGGAGAACCTTATTTATATGTCATTAACACAACCCAAGAATAAAATTGGAAAAAATCATAAAATTTTACACATGTGATCATAGGGATTTTGAAAGGGGATCAATGAGCAAAATTTTTAGGGTTTTAGAGAGAGAAATTCACACCTTGTTTGTGCTGCACTATTTTTGATGCTTGGTCTCCTTTTTGGCTGAATTTGTGTGAGTGTTGGAGTCTTCAAAATAGTAGGGAAAATAGTGGAGAAAAACCATATAAATTTTGGGGTTTAAATCAAAAGGAAAAGGAAGGAAAAAGTTGATTTCTTACCTTGTTTTTGTCTCAAAAATTGTTGAATCCTTGAGCTGCTTTTAGGTAGGTTTTGCCTGCTGTTTTGGGTGTGTTTTGGGAGAGAAAAATTCAGAGAGGAAATAGGGTGAGGCTGGCCGAATTTTGAGAGTGAAAGGAAAGGTGAATGAGAGTTGAAAGAGGGTTTTTATAATAGGTTTTTTTTTATTTTCTTTCCTTTTTGTTTCCTTGCTTGGCCGAATATTTTAAGGGGAAAAAGGGGAGATTTTTGTGCTGTTTTGAGGCTAGGTTTTTCTCTCCTTATTTCTCCTTAAGTGGCCGAAATTACCCATTAGTTTTTAAGGAAAAAAATTTGAATTTTGATTGAGTTTTGACCTAACTTTTAATTCAAATCAAATCTCTTTTATTTCCTACACTTTATGGCCGAATTTCTTCTTTTTATTTAAGGGATGAAATTTGAGTTTGAATCCTCCTTGGATTTGTGGGATTTAAATTTTAATTAAAAATCCCAAGTAATGGCCGAATATTTTAGGGTTTTTGAAGTCAAAATTGTTGACTTTTTGAGTGGAATTTGACTAGGAAACTAACCTAGGGTTTCCAAAAGATTTTTAATTAATTTTTGGCACACTAATTTTATTTAAATTATATATTGACCCTTAAATAAAATTTAAGGCGTCACAAATATCTACCACTAAAAATAGTTTCGTCCTCGAAACTTTAAGAATTACTCCACACTAAAGAAGAGAATAAGAATATGAATAACTTCTCATTTCATGAAGCAATCTTAATGCACCTTTCAAAACATATAGTGGTATATCTACCACTATAAATAGAGTAGGGTTACAAAACAAACTTAGGTCAACTACATTACATGTACTCTACTGCTTAGCGAACCATTCAGCATGGTTCTCACGCATATCTTTCTCGGTTTCCCATGTGGCTTCCTCTTCACCATGGTTACTCCAAAGAACCTTCACCATGGGTATTGTTTTCGTTCTCAGCTGCTTGACCTTACGATCCAAAATCTTCACCAGAATCTCGACGTAAGAGACATCTGGTTGGATTTCTACATCATCTGTTGAAATGACTTCGGACTCTGTTCGTGCACTCTTCCTCAGCATCGATACATGGAAAACGTTGTGCACTCCCAAGGTGTCGGGTAACTTCAGCTCATATGCAACCTTACCAACTCTGCGTACGATCTCGAAAGGTCTAATGTAACGCGGTGCTAGCTTCCCTTTAACTCCGAAACGAGAGATACCTTTCTTCGGTGAAACCTTTAGCAACACAAACTCTCCGACCTCGAACTCTAACGGCTTTTTGCGTTGATCTGCATAGCTCTTCTGTCGACTCTATGCTGTTAGAAGTCGTTGTTTGATGATGGCAATCTTCTCGTACTGGTCTAGGATCATATTGGGTCCACCCACTGGTGCTTCCTGGTTGTCAACCCAATAGATAGGGGATCGACAAGGCTTTCCGTATAACGCTTCAAAAGGTGCCATTCCGATACTCGCTTGATAACTGTTGTTGTATGCGAATTCTGCCATGTAGAGGTGTTTGCTCCATCCATCTCCAAGATCAAGAACACAGGCACGTAGCATATCCTCGAGAATCTGTATGAGACGCTCCGACTGACCATCTGTCTGCAGATGAAAAGCGGTGCTGAAGTTCAGTTCTGTGCCTAGAGCTTCCTGTAGACTTTGCCAAAAGCGGGCGTTGAAGCGCGGATCACGATCAGAATCGATCACTGAAGGGACTCCATGTAATCTGACTATGTTCCTTATGTAAAGCTCGGCTAGCTGGTTCCTATTGCAAGTCGTCTTGAACGGGATGAAGTGCGTGGTCTTCGTGAGACGATCTACAACTACCTAGACTCCATCAGTTCCTTCACGTGCTCTCGGTAAGCCGGTTAAGAAGTCCATTCCTATACTATCCTACTTCCACCGAGGTATTGGAAGTGGTTGGAGCAGACCTGCGGGTCTCTCCCGTACTGCCTTTACCTTCTGACACGTCAAACAATTGGCCACGAAGTTCTTCACATCTAACTTCATACCTCTCCACCAAAGTTGCCGTCTTAGGTTTTGATACATCTTGTTTCCACTTGGGTGCATGGCGAACCTCGACTGATGAAACTCTGACAAGATCTCCTGTATAAGCTCTGGGATGTGTGGCACTGCTAAGCGACCCTCGTTGTAAAGAATTCCACTGGCGTCCATCGATCACTCTACAACATGCTTGCCCTTTAACAATCTATCTCAGATGTCAACGAAACGTGTATCTGCCAACTGATTCTCCTTGATCCTCTGCACGTAGTCTGGTTCCATCACTAAGTTGTACAACACTGGGTGACCCTGAACTTCGCCAAAACGAACCTGATAAGCTGTAAGAACTCTGTCCTTTTCCCACTCATCTATCTGCATAGCCATTATAGAAGCACCATGATCAGGATTGGGAACTGCCTCTCTTTTCCTACTTAGTGCATCTGCAACCACGTTTGCTTTACCCCGATGGTACTCGACTTGGAAGTCGTAGTCTTGCATGTATTCTACCCATCTTCTCTGACGCAGGTTGAGATCTTTCTGTGTAGCTAGGTATTTCAAACTCTTGTGATCTGAAAACAGTCTAAAACTGGCACCATACAGATAACAACACCAAATCTTAAGCGCGAACACTACTGCAGCTAACTCTAGATCGTGTATAGGGTAGTTTCGTTCATGTTGTTTCAGCTGTCGTGAGGCATAAGCGACAACTCGGTTCTGTTGCATCAAAACTGCTCCAAGAGCTTGATGAGAAGCATCGGTGTAGACGTCATATACTTGATCCTGATCCGGAATGATAAGGATAGGTGCAGAAGTCAAACGACTCTTTAACTCCTGGAAAACTGACTCACAGCTATTGTCCCAAACGAAAGGTACATCTTTCTTTGTCAGATTGGTGAGGGGAGCGGCGAGCTTGTTGAAATCCTGTACAAAACGTCGATAATATCCCGCTAAGCCCAAGAAGTTTCTGATCTCTGGAACATTCTTCGGTCGTTCCCACTTAAGAATCGCTTCAATCTTGGATGGATCAACTGATATACCGTCTCCTGAGATGATATGCCCGAGAAACTTACCCTCTGTCATCCAAAACTCACATTTTTCTTTCTTGGCGTACAACTGATGTTCACGAAGAGTCTGTAAAACTATACTGAGATGCTGTGCATGATCTTCATGAGTTCGGGAGTAGATGAGGATGTCGTCGATGAATACGATGATGAACTTTTCAAGAAAAGGTCGGAAGACTCTATTCATCATATCCATGAAGGCTGCTGGCGCGTTTGTCAAACTGAAAGGCATTACTAAGAACTCATAACTGTCATACCTTGTTTGGAATGCTGTCTTCGAGATATCCTCCTCTCTAACACGAAGCTGATGATAACCGGATCTCAAATCAACCTTGGAGAAGAAACAAGCTCCACCCAACTGATCGAACAAGTCATCTATACGTGGTAACGGATACTTATTTTTGATGGTCACACTGTTGAGCTTTCTGTAGTCCACACAGAGACGTTGCGAACCGTCGGCTTTCTTCACAAAAAGGACTGACGAACCCCAAGGTGAGTTGCTGTCTCGGATAAAGCCCAGCGATTTCAACTCATCCAGCTGCTTGCTCAACTCTTTCATCTCTAGAGGTGCCATACGATACGGAGCAGAAGCAAAAGGAGCTGTTCCGAGAACTAAGTCGATACGAAACTCTATTTCTCGATGAGGCGGTAAACCTGGAAGAGCTTTTGGAAAAACATCTGGAAAACTATCGACAACAGGTATAGGTTGGGTACTCTTTTCAGAACTGGATCCTTCCACTGCACACAAGGATAAGAAGCAAAGAATACCCTGTCTACTCTTCGACACTAACCTCAAAGCAGATCTATCAACATCTGAAACTAAGCTTAACTGATAGGACACCACATGTCCGAAATCAGTTGTAAAGATAACGAGACGATTACGACAATCAAGCATAATCCCATATTGGGAAAGCCAGTCATATCCCAGAATAACATCATAAGCAAACATAGGCATTACCACAAGTGATGCCTCCAACCAAACATCCCCAACATAAACATAGGCTTGACACCCATCACTAACGGTAGTCGTGCCCAACGGGGATTTCACATATAAGGGAGAGTCAAAACTTTGCAGTTTTAAACCAAGTGAACGAGCATAATATTGGGCTATAAAAGAGTGTATAGCCCCGGTGTCAAACAAAACATGTGCATATGTACCGAAGAGAGGAATTATACCATCTAATGCAGTCGGTGTATGATCTATCTCCATGCTGTCAGCTCCAAGAGCGCGTACCTGTGGTGCCTTACCACGATTTTGAGTTGTATTCCCTCGCTGATAGCCCGTACTCTGACCTTGTGGTGGCGGTCTCTGATAACTCAGCACTGGGAACTGCTATAGCAATGTAGCATGTAATGACCGCCATTTTCATGATACCTACTTACCATGTAATAAGTCACTAAGGAATAAAATGGACATAAATTAATGTCTTTTAGTGCAAATTTAAGAAACACGGTCAAGTACACGGCCGTGTAAGAGGCTGTATACCGCTCAGATAGATGAATGTATTTCAAAGTCATGGCCGTGTTGAGTAGTCTCAATTAGTACACGCCCATGTCTGAAATGTACACGCCCATGTTGCGTTGCACACACACGCGTAAGAGTTCGTGTAGAACGCTGTGTAATGAGCCGAGAGCCACTATAATGACCCTCATGAATTATGAAAATTAATTACTATGTAATGATGTAATTAAGTTAATAAACACAGTGTGCTTTTTAGTTGAATGAATTAAATGAGAATAGTAACGTTTAATTACTATTCATGCAGTGAAAGGGGCAACCGAGAGTGAAATCGGTCCACCCTATTATGTGAGTATGCGTTGAGACACGCAATATCAAGAAACCGGTCAAGACGACCATTTCATAATACAGAACTGATGAGCTAATCATCAGTACGCTCAGACTGGTCACCCGAGCGCAGCAGCGATAATTGCCCTAATAGATGTACAGTATCGAGAAAAGTGGTCTAGATGACCTATTCTCGCCCATAGACTGACAAAATCAAAGTCAGAACGCTCAGATTAGTCAGTCAGATAGTGAATAGTGAATAGTGAGAAACGCAGTGTTAGGTTAATGGCCAAGACGGCCTTAATCTGGTATAAAACTGACATATTAATAGTCAGCAGGCTCAATCTGGTCAATTGAGCATAAAACGTAGATTTTGTTTAAAAGATACGCAGTATCGGGATGAGGGTCAAGACGACCTTTTCTCGCCCCGAAACTAATATATTTAGACTCAGGACGCCCAAATTAGTCAATCGGACAACTGACACGTTTTTCGAGACGAGGTCATACAGATCCCGAAAACTGGTCTAGAAGACCTCAGATGGACGTAAAACTGATAAATTTGAAATCAGCACGTCCAAATTAATAAAGGGAGACTGTGTTTGAAATTTCACGCGAAAACGCCTCGTTATGCGTGCACAGTGTAGGCCTAACCACAGTATCAAGAAATTGGTCAAGATGACCTTTTCTTGATATAAAATTGATATATTTGGAATTAGAATGCTCAAATTAGTCATTTGAGCACAAAAAGTAATTTTTGACCGGGAACCATGTAGTATCGGGAAACTGGTCGAGACGACCTCGGATGAAGATAAAACTGATATATTTAGGTTCAGCACGCCAAATTAGTCAGTATAGCTTATCTTAAAATTTTTCAAAAAATTAGTATAAAGGACGAAATTTTGGGGATTCTAGAAAAATAACCCCCATATTTTTCCAAATCTCATTTTCTCCCTCCCCCACACCACACGAAGATGAACAGTGACCGACCATCGAATCCGGCCTCCGTTTTCGACATCGCTGGCACCATTGGAAAGCTCTCGACGAGCTGAGTCCAACGGTGTGCCGAGTCGACGGAACCGACGTCGGAGAACGCCGCACGCGCCGCCTAAAGCCGCTGGTGGCCGAATTTTTCAAACCGTGATTTCTCCGCCTTCCGACGTCCAAATGCCACGATTCCGGTCCCAATGGATTCGTGGTGAAGAGTAGAACAAAACCCAGGCTTCATTTCACGTCAACAGCCACCGGATCACGCCGCCCAAGGTTCGCAGTCGCCATCGCCGCCGTCGAATCTCGCTATTCTGGCGGAGTTGAGTTGCAAGGTCGGTATCAAAATGCTCAGAACAACACGTAGATCAAAAGCCCCAAATCAATTTTGGTCAACAACGCCGGAAAATGAAGATCTAACACTGCTGTCGTCGTCGACTTTTCAAGGGCCAATTTCCGGTGATAGGAGCCTCGATTGGTGAAATTGACACCACCAATGGGTTCCTCTCGTCGAGCTCTTCAAGATGGTGGTCGCCACTCCCATCGCCGCCGTGGTCAACGCCGGTCAACGTCGGTCAACAGCGACCCGGAGACCGAAAATTGAAGAATGGCCCATTGGCCTATTTTCGACGTTCCGGACACATCCGCGGCATCGGACTTGCAAACCGGAGTTTCAAAAGTGAAGAACGATGATTCAAAAATTGTGCGATCGAGATCGAACGGTTTACCCGACCACCGATGGGAACGATTTTGATAGTGGTTTTGATCCCTTGATTCCTCAATTTATTATTAGAAATAATTATGTATTAATTATGGTTTACTGACTTGAGGAATTGTAAGAAAAAGGGATGAAATGTCGAAAAAGAGAATGTGAGGAAATGTGAATATTTTTACGTAAAAAGTGGAGCTTTTACGTAAAAATTAGGCCTCTGGTATAGTATGTGGCAGGTTAGAATAGGTTAGATGGTTTTGAGGCGTTTCCTAAACGCCGGAAACCCAAAAATTAAGCAGAAATGCTGCCGAAATTTCTAAAACGGCACAAAGGGGTGTTTTAGGAAACGAGGGGTGAAAATGTGATCGGGATGGAAACCCGAGCCCCCTCGATGACCTAGGTCCGGGAAAGAAGGACGGACGTTTACAGGATTAGTGAATTGCCCAATTAGAAATCTCGAAATGTAAGAAAACGACCCCTAGATCGGAATAGTGCCACCCGAGGGATGGGTGTGATCTAAGTATAAAATTTGGGGCGATTACATCGGTAACGGTAACCTGACAGGCTAAATGGTCATACGGGAGGTATTCAGTCAGTTGACTGGTCGGTTAGCCAGTCAAGGACCAAGTCTGAATGGGATAGTGAGAGACAGTGATTAATTTGTCAAGTAGACAAATTAATCAAGCACGACTAAAAATTAGATATCAAATTTCCCAAAGCAGAGCAGTTGGGTACTGATAGGCATCGGTACCACATAAAGATAAATTTATTAGTTCCTAACGATAGAGTGACCTAAGAGCGACGTGAATTAATTTATTGAGCAAATAAATTAATTAACCACGATTAGAAAATCAAATTCTTAAGAAGAGGGCAATTAGTACCGATAAGGATCGGTACCACATAACGAGAATTTTTATTAGTCACTAATGACCACGGTGACCTAAGAGTGAATGTTAATGTAATGCATTATGATTACAGGGAGGTACCTGTATTGTGATGAAGGCGAAAGTATAAACTGTCTGCTGAAAGGTAAGTACAACTCCACCTACAGCATGGATAAAATGAATTTAAAATGATGCTTTTCCAGTATTTTAAGTATGTATCTTGCACACGATGCTGCACAGTATACGTAAGAACATATAGTTTCACAATCGAGTAGATTGATGAAAGAACAAGATAGAAGCCATAGATCCCTACCGCGTAGGATTGGGGACAGCTTAGAGAAGCATATGGCTAGAACAGTTAAACAAGATGGAAACAAGTAGGTGTCTCGTACCGGCTCCTTCAGTCGAAGGGGTTTCTAGTTAAAGAAAGTTAAGGCCAAAAGTTGAGCATCAGTTGATGGCTCTTCGGCATTAGTTGACCTCGGGCGTTACCGTTGGTCTACGCGCACACGGTACTGACACATGGGCCCTAAATAGACAAGAAAAGAAAAGAGAAGTTTGAAGCATAAATAAACATAACCGGACCATACATTAGTTATAGTTTGCTATGCTTTCTTTTTCAGTAGAGTGCATACAGTACACGATGCTTTTGTCATGCATAAAGTATGTGAAGTTTTATATTCAGTGTTATGACATGTTATGTGATGACATGATATGTGAGCTGATATGTGATATACTTATATGGTATATGATTTATTAAGTGATATATATCATGCTTAGGATTTTAAGTATGTGTTATGTTTTAAACATGTTTTGTGGTTAACATGTTGTACTTACTGGGCGTAAAGCTCACGGAGTGTGTTCATGCTGTAGGTAAGCTTCCTATAGCGCAAACACCAAGGGGCGATGATGACGGTGGAGGTGGATGTGAGGATGAGGTTATGGATACACCGCGAGTATTCTTCCGCACAGTATGAGTAAATAGTATTTTGAACGGTGACAGTTAAATAGTATTTTGAATAGTAAAGATTAATTGGTATTTTGGAACAGTAAACAGTATATGTATGAATAGTATATTTAAATAGTGTCTGGTGAATATTAATCAGATAAACAAGTATATAAGTGTGTATGTATAATTGAAATCCTTATGTTTTTCAAATTCCACATTTTAATAGTATACGTATGTGAATAGTAAATACGTACGAGTATATTAAAAAAAAATCCCTCTAAATTTATGGTATTAAATTCAGCAATTTTAAGTATCGGTTTTAAAGAGGAAGTATAAGTAAAAGCTAAAGAAGCAAGTAATAGAGTTTACAGTGACGGTCCGGGCCGCTGAGGGCACGGGGCGTCACAGTTGGTATCAGAGCGGTTTCCTGCCATCCTACCTCACATCGCCGCATGCCTGCCTCATCTGTCCAAGTAAGTTAGTTTTATTTTTTAGTCAGTAAATGTTTATCTATTGAAGATAACATTTTATAGTAATGAAACGATGAAATCTATGATGGCGAGGATAAGATGAAAAGATGCTGAGATCATTATACGAAAAATCACGACCGTGCAGTGCTAGAGAACTGCTCAGAGAAAGAACATGGATTGCTACTCGAGTTGTACCGATCTTCAGAGCTAGTTGTCCACTAAGTTTCGAGTGGCAAACAGTACTCCTGCACTCTATGAGAATGTCAGGACTGGTTTCACATTATTAAAGTGATTCCCCGATTGTACGTCATTGACCAGGATAACTGAGTCCTGTTGGCTGTTGATATCTTTCAGGAAGATACTCTCGTGTGTATCGTGATCCTTATGACCAGGATGAGCTCTTAACTGTGTCGAGTTTCGCCATACCACGATTGAGCCAATCTCTGAGAGCAGTCCAGCATCAGCCTCAGTTTTTCTCTATGGGCAAGCGGGGAGTGAAACCGCCTAAGTTCTCTAGAGTTATGGATATACGAGAATTTGTTCATCGGACTGAAAGACTGCAGCTGATGTCCGGCAATACAGTTCTAACATATGCTGTTCGCTACAAGGAACCGAAATGGACTTCTACAATACATGCCGAGACAAAAGTGGATCAAGACAGGAGAAGACCTAAAGAGAGAAAGAGACCTTGCCAAACAGAATTAGAAGAGCGATCAAGCAGGACTGGCAAGCCTTATCAAGGAGATAGTGAACGCTGAGAGAAAAGTGCTCAACCCCAGGAACCCTGCACAAGCCCAAGGCATTATAGCAGCCGCCATTATGGAGGGTGACCCGGTAGAACCAGCACCCCAACTGGCCGATGAAGAGTTCATGGCCGAGCACTAGCCAGAAGTACACGAGGGCAATAGGGAGCCAATGGAGAACCCCGAACCAGCCCATATGTCTCCCGAACACCCCATGGAAGAGGAAGATGACAAGACTCTTTCCGATGCCCATCCCGACGATGAGGGAGAGGAGATCCCCGACCGCTTTAGTAATGACAAATAGATGGGGATGTACGAATCCCAAGTCATCATAGCTAGTGATGACGAGGTCCGTTTCAGCTGAGAAGAAGAGGAGAACCCAGAGGAATTTCCACTCAGCGATAGTGATGACGAGGAGATGCCTGATACTGAATCAGGATTGTCCTTCCAATAGTAGTAACCCTTCTGCGGGAATGTTAGTTATGAAAAAATATAGAGGGAAGCAGTAGCTCTCCCCCGTCAGTTGTAGCATAATGTACTTGTTGGGATCGTATAAGGGAAGTGTGTGTCACTCCCACTGAACTAGAATCTTGAATATATGTATATATATTATGTGAAATATATTATGAGATAAGTAGTAAAGCTTTGCCCTAGGGGCCAGATATAAATTTTTTCCACAGTGTGAGTATGATATGACAGGAAGTGCAGGACAAATCCTAGCACTCAGACGATGTCCCAATACAATGCGGTAATTGTATTGAACATCACAGTATGAGAGAAAGAAAGGTGGATATAGTGTGTATATTTATATCCATAAAAGAAAGGTGGATATAGTGTGTATATTTATATCCATAATGTTTAAGTAAGATTGTTAAGTAAGAAAGAAAATGATATGTGATACGAGTTCCAAGTACAGAATTTAAGAGACTTATATTTTCCCTTTCCGCTGTACGATAGGTTAACATAGGAAAACATGGCAAGAACGAGAGCTTAGTTAAACCTAGCATCCTGAGAGGATGAGTTGATAGCACAGATCGCAGCCATGCGATAGATGATGGAGAACTAGCAACCGGAGCTAAACCAGCTTAGGGAACAGCCGGGCCAGCAACCCCAGGCACCACAGTCAGTAAAGATGCTAGCACAGGAGGCTCTAGCAGCCCCAGAAACTCTGAGGGAACAAGCAGCTCCTCCAGACCAGGAGGCACTAGCGCCTATAGTAATGGCTACTCTCATAGCAGTAATTGTTTTTTTTGCCAATCCCTAGGGAAGGCGAGTTGTATGAGAGATTCCGACGCATGAAAGCATTAGAATTCTTAGGAATCACCAACCCTATAGAGGCCGATGATTGGCTAACGGATATCCAAGTAATCTTGGATTTTATAGGGTTAATAGATAGAGAGAGAAAGTGATGTACGCACCCTTCACCCTGCGCAATGAGGCGCGTTAGTGGTGGAAGATGGTAACCATTAAGAGGAACATCAGATAGATGAGCTGGAGTGATTTCATTGAGGAATTCAAGGAGATGTACTTCAACGAGGAAGCACTAGTAGCGCAGTAAGACGAGTTCGACAACCTGCACCAAGGTAGTATGACTGTTATGGAGGCAGTCAAGAAGTTTGAGTAGTTGGCTCAACTTTGTCCAGATTTGGTACCGACCAAAAAGAGAGAGTCAGACGAATGTTGAAGATGTTCAGAACGGAAATCACAGTTTAGGTCTGTAGCGGAAGCAACGGACCAGCGACACTAGCAGAATGTGTCAGCAAGACTATCTGAGCTGAGTACTGGTCGGTTCATGATAAGGAGCGAAAGGCATAGAATTTTAAGGCACGAAAGGAGGAGAAAACACAAGCTGAGTAGGCTCAGGAGAAGCAGAACCCCGAGTCACAATACAGAGGGCAGAATGTAGGAACCGGCTAGAATAGTAGGCATTCCCATAACAACAACAAGAGAAAAGGGGAATTAGGACAATCAAGATTCACAGAAGAATTTCCCCAGAAGAGAGACGACCAGGAAGGAATGACAGCCAATACCCGACGTGCACGAGATGCGGAAAGAGGCACCTAGGAGAATGCAAGCAGAGAGCAAGTGGTTGTTTCATCTGTGGCAAGGAAGGCCACTATGCCAAAAAAAATTGCCACTCCAACTTGCAGAATCGACAGAATCAACCCTACACTGGGAATAATCAACTTCACACCAACCAGACCACGATCAAAGACCCTTCGATCACACAAGGTATACTGAAAGCTTCAGACAGCTAAGGGAGAATCTATGCTTACACGGGAAGTGACGTTAAAGCTGTAACTTCTGCAATGTTGACAGGCCAGCTTTCTATCGCCAACTTTGATGCGTTAGTTCTACTTGATTCTGGAGCCACCCATTCATTGCATCATCAGATTCTGCCAAAAAAAAAAAAACTTAGGACATAATGTTGTCATAAACTGTTGAAGGCGGAAAATCATTTTCGAACCAATCGGATGTGAAAAGTTCATCTACAAGGGTTTGTCGCCAGAGCAACCAAAGATGATGATATCAGCAGTGAAGGCTAGCGAGATGCTATCCAGTGGATGCACAGACTTCCTAGTATACATAGTAAATAAGACTCAAGGAATAGAGATAGGACCCGACAACGTATCGATAGTCAGGCAATTCATGGAGATATTTCTAGAAGATCTTGCAGGACTCCAACCAGAGCGCGGGATCTCGTTCGAGACTGAACGTCTACTAGAATCAGCCCCATCTTTGAGGCCCCCTACGGAATGGGCCCTGTAAAGCTAAAGGAGCTCCAAGCCCAGCTAAAGGACTAAATAGATAAGAGATTCATTCGACAGAGCTATTCACCCTGGAGAGCACCCATACCATTCGTGAAGAAGAAAGATGGACCACTGAGAATATGCATCGACTACAGAGAGTTGAACAGGATTACGATTAAGAACAAGCATCTGTTGCCGCGAGTTGACGATCTATTTGATTAGCTCTGAGACGCTGCAATGTCCTCGAAGATCGATCTACGTTCAGGGTACCATCAACTACGAATCAGGAAAGAAGATGTACCCAAAACAGCCTTTCAAACGCGGTACGGACATTACGAGTTTCTGTTCATGTCGCTCAGATTAACGGACGCACCAGCAACTTTCATGAACCGGATGAACCGCATGTTTAAGGACTATTTGGATAAGTTTGTCATTGTGTTTATTGATGACATACTTATACACTCTAAGACGAAGGAAGAGCACTTAATTATCATTTTGCGCATGCAACAGGACCATCAGTTATACACCAAGTTCTCCAAGTACGAGTTTTGGCTGGAGAAGGTCCATTTCCTAGGCCACGTAGTCCCCAAGGAAGGAGTATCTATGGACCCGATGAAAATTGATGCAGTTAGCATGTGGCCAGCTCAGAGGAACATAACGGGAATTCACAGTTTCTTTAAACTAACAGGATGTTACCTACACTTAGTCGAAGGCTACTCAAAGTTAGCTGCTCCGCTCACAGCGCTCACCAAGAAGGGAAAGAGGTATAAGTGAATCGACAAGTGTGAGGAAAGCTTTCAAGAGCTGAAATGAAGACTCATAAGCACTCCAATGCTGACCATTTCAAATGTTGGTCAGGGAAGCTTTGTGATTTAAGCGCCGCATCTAAAACCAAGTTGGAAACTGTGTTGATGCAGAGTGGTAGAGTAGTTGCGTATGCTTCACGACAACTCAAAAACCTTGAGAAGTGCTACCCAACGCGTGATCTGGAGCTAGTAGCGATAGTTTTTATGATAAAAGCATGGAGGCACTACCTGTACGGAGTCACGTGCGAGATTTACATCGACCACTAGAGCCTCAAATGTATCTTCACGCAGAAAGAGCTCAACATGAGGCAGCGTAGATGGCTAGAGTTGGTAAGGATTACAACCGTGAGATCCTATACCATCCGGGGAAAGCCAATAAAGTGGCCGATGCACGGAGTCAGAAGTATATTACTATGCCTATGACTATTAGTGCCTTGTCAGGAATGCTACAAAGGAGCTATGTGACAGCGAGATCAAGATTTTGATAGGGAGATTGTCTGACATGACCCTCCAATCGACGCTCCAAGAAGAGATCAAGATCGGTCAAGGTTTCGATTTGTCCCTGCTTAAGTCCAGAAAGGAAGCTATAGAGGACAAGGATTCAGAGTTTAAGATCCCTAAGGACGACGTACTCTACTATAGAGGTAGAGTGTGTGTTATGAAAAATGAAGAACTCACGAAGCGAATCTTTTTAGAACCTTACGAGACGTCATATTCCATACATCCGGTGGCGAATAAGATGTACAAGTACCTGAAGGAAAGCTTTTGGTGATTTGGAATGAAGAATGACATTGTCAAGTTCGTTGCCAGATACCTTCCGTGCCAGAAGGTTAAGGCAGATCACCAGCACCCAGTAGGATAATCATAGGAAATTAAGCTACCCGAGTAGAAATGGGATCAGATTACGATGAATTTCGTAGTCGGATTGCCGAAGATGTCAAACGATAATGACGCAATCTGGGTGATTGTAGATAGACTGACGAAATCAGCTAGATTTTTAGTAATGAAAGTTAGCTACTCGGTGGAACGACTAGTAGAAATCTATGCAGCACAGTTCGTAAAATGGCACGGAATACCAGAGTCGATCGTCTCAGATCGTAGTGGATGCTTTACCTCCAGATTTTGGCGAAGTGTTCAGGCTGCATTATGGTCCAAGTGAGAGTTCAGCACAGCATTTCATCCTCAGACCGACAGTTAGTCTGAGAGGACCATACAGATGTTAGAGGACATGTTGAGACCTGCGTCCTAGACTTCAGAGGAAATTGGGATTAGAAGCTACCATTGAGCGAGTTCTCGTACAACAGCAACTACCATTCCTCGATAGGAATGGCACCGTACGACACTTTGTGGAAGGAAATGCAGATCTCTGGCTCATTAGTACGAGTTTGGAGAGAAACAACTAGTTAGCTTGGACATCACCAAGAATACCATGGCAGATGTGAAGCTGATACGAGAAACGTTAGATACAACGCACAGTCGACAGAAGAATTTTGACGATAAGCGCCGTAGACCCCTCGAGTTTCAAGTAGGAGACTCGGTCTTTTTCAAGGCTGCACCCATGAAAGGGGTGATGCGCATTGAAAATAAAAGAAAGCTCAGTCCTAGGTACATAGGACCCTTGAGATAATAGAGAAAGTCGGGAAGGTGGCTTATAGACTAGCACTTCCTCCCGAGTTAGCTACAGTGCACAATGTCTTTAACGTTTTGATGTTGAAGAAGTACGTGCGAGACAGCTCCCATGTTCTTAGCCAAGAATCCGTTGTAGTATACACTGATTCGACGTACCAGGAGAGACCCGTGTAGATCCTAGTTAGAAAGGAGAAAGTACTTAGGAATGAAGTATACCGCTAGTAAAAGTGTTGTGGCGGAATCATAGTGTTGAGGAAGCCACATGAGAATGGGAAGAAGACATGAGAAGGGACTTCCCGGAATTATTCTAATTTTCGAGGACGAAAATTTTGCAAGGGGGGTGATGACACCTACTTACCATTTAATAAGTCACTAAGGAATAAAATGGACATAAATTAATGTCTTTTAGTGCAAATTTAAGAAACACGGTCAAGTACACGGCCGTGTAAGAGGCTGTATACGCCTCAGATAGATGAATGTATTTCAAAGTCATGGCCGTGTTGAGTAGTCTCAACTAGTACACGCCCATGTCTGAAATGTACACGCCCGTGTTGCGTTGCACACGCACACGTAAGAGTTCATGTAGAACGCTGTGTAATGAGCCGAGAGCCACTGTAATGACTTTCATGAATTATGAAAATTAATTACTATGTAATGATGTAATTAAGTTAATAAACACAGTGTGCTTTTCAGTTGAATGAATTAAATGAGAATAGTAACGTTTAATTACTATTCATGCAGTGAAAGGGGCAACCGACAGTGAAATCGGTCCACCCTATTATGTAAGTATGCGTTGAGACACGCAGTACCATGAAAGAAACCGGTCAAGACGACCATTTCATGATACAGAACTGATGAGCTAGTCATCAGTACGCTCAGACTGGTCACCTGAGCGCAGCAGCGATAATTGCCCTAATAGATGTACAGTATCGAGAAAAGTGGTCTAGATGACCTATTCTCGCCCATAGACTGACAAAATCAAAGTCAGAACGCTCAAATTAGTCAGTCAGATAGTGAATAGTGAATAGTGAGAAACGCAGTGTTAGGTTAGTGGCCAAGACGGCCTTAATCTGGCATAAAACTGACATATTAATAGTCAGCAGGCTCAATTGAGCATAAAACGTAGATTTTGTTTAAAAGATACGCAGTATCGGGATGAGGGTCAAGACGACCTTTTCTCGCCCCGAAACTAATATATTTAGACTCAGGATGCCCAAATTAGTCAATCGGACACCTGACATGTTTTTCGAGACGGGGTCACACAGATCCCGAAAACTGGTCTAGAAGACCTCAGATGGACGTAAAACTGATAAATTTGAAATCAGCACGTCCAAATTAGTAAAGGGAGACTGTGTTTGAAATTTCACGCGAAAACGCCTCGTTATGCGTGCACAGTGTAGGCCTAACCACAGTATCAAGAAATTGGTCAAGATGACCTTTTCTTGATATAAAATTGATATATTTGGAATTAGAATGCTCAAATTAGTCATTTGAGCACAAAAAGTAATTTTTGACCGGGAACCATGCAGTATCGGGAAACTGGTCGAGACGACCTCGAATGAAGATAAAACTGATATATTTGGGTTCAGCACGCCCAAATTAGTCAGTATAGCCTATCTTAAAATTTTTCAAAAAATTAGTATAAAGGACGAAATTTTGGGGATTCTAGAAAAATAGCCCCCATATTTTTCCAAATCTCATTTTCTCCCTCCCCCACACCACACGAAGATGAACAGTGACCGACTATCGAATCTGGCCTCTGTTTTCGACACTGCTGGCACCATTGGAAAGCTCTCGACGAGCTGAGTCCAACGGTGTGCCGAGTTGACGGAACCGACGTCGGAGAACGCCGCCTAAAGCCGCTGGTGGCCGAATTTTTCAAACCGTGATTTCTCCGCCGTCCGACGTCCAAATGCCACGATTCTGGTCCCAATGGATTCGTGGTGAAGAGTAGAACAAAACCCAGGCTTCATTTCACGTCAACAGCCGCCGGATCGCGCCGCACAAGGTTCGCCGTCGCTGTCGCCATCGCCGCCGTCGAATCTCGCTATTCCGGCGGAGTTGAGTTGCAAGGTCGATATCAAAATACTCAGAGCAACACGTAGATCAAAAGCCCCAAATCAATTTTGGGCAACAACGCCGGAAAATGAAGATCCAACACCGCCGCCGTCGCCGACTTTTCAAGGGCCGATTTCCGGCGATAAGAGCCTCGATTGGTGAAATTGACACCACCAACGGGTTCCTCTCATCGAGCTCTTCAAGATGGTGGTCGCCACTCCCATCGCCACGGTGGTCAACGCCGGTCAACGGTCGGTCAACACCGGTCAACGGCGACCCGGAGACCGAAAATTGAAGAATGGCCAGTTGGCCTATTTTCAACGTTCCGGATATATCCGCGGCATCAGACTTGCAAACCGGAGTTTCAAAAGTGAAGAACGATGATTCAAAAATTGTGCGATCGAGATCGAACGGTTCACCCGACCGCCGACGGGAACGATTTTGATAGTGGTTTTGATCCATTGATTCCTCAATTTATTATTAGAAATAATTATGTATTAATTATGGTTTACTGACTTGAGGAATTGTAAGAAAAAGGGATGAAATGTCAAAATAGAGAATGTGAGGAAATGTGAATATTTTTACGTAAAAAGCGGAGCTTTTACATAAAAATTAGGTCTCTGGTTTAGTACGTGGCAGGTTAGAATAGGTTAGATGGTTTTGAGGTGTTTCCTAAACGCCGGAAACCCAAATATTAAGCGAAAATGCTGCCGAAATTTCTAAAACGGCACAAAGGGGTGTTTTTGGAAACGAGGGGTGAAAATGTGATCGGGATGGAAACCCGAGCCCCCTCGATGACCTAAGTCCGGGAAAGAAGGACGGACGTTTACAGGATTAGTGAACCGCCCAATTAGAAATCTCGAAATGTAAGAAAACGACCCCTAGATCGGAATAGTGCCACCGGAGGGATGGGTGTGATCTAAGTATAAAATTTGGGGCGATTAAATCGTTAACGGTAACCCGACAGGCTAAATGGTCATACGGGAGGTATTCAGTCAGTTGACTGGTCGGTTAGCCAGTCAAGGACCAAGTCTGAATGGGATAGTGAGAGACAGTGATTAATTTGTCAAGTAGACAAATTAATCAAGCACGATTAAAAATTAGATATCAAATTTCCCAAAGCAGAGCAGTTGGGTACTGATAGGCATCGGTACCACATAACGATAAATTTATTAGTTTCTAACGATAGAGTGACCTAAGAGCGACGTGAATTAATTTATTGAGCAAATAAATTAATTAACCAGGTTAGAAAATCAAATTCTTAAGAAGAGGGCAATTAGTACCGATAAGGATCGGTACCACATAACGAGAATTTTTATTAGTCACTAATAACCACGGTGACCTAAGAGTGAATATTAATGTAATGCATTATGATTACAGGGAGGTACCTGTATTGTGATGAAGGTGAGAGTATAAACTGTCTGCTGACGGGTAAGTACAACTCCGCCTACAGCATGGTTAAAATGAATTTAAAATGATGCTTTTCCAGTATTTTAAGTATGTATCTTGCACACGATGCTGCACAGCATAGATAAGAGCATATAGTTTCACAATCGAGTAGATTGATGAAAGAACAAGATAGAAGCCATAGATCCCTACCACATAGGATTGGGGACAACTTAGAGAAGCGTATGGCTAGAACAGTTAAACAAGATGGAAACAAGTAGGTGTGTCGTACCGGCTCCTTCAGTCAAAGGGGTTTCCAGTTAAAGAAAGTTAAGGCCAAAAGTTGAGCATCAGTTGATGGCTCTTCGGTATTAGTTGACCTCGGGCGTTACCGTTGGTCTGCGCGCACACGGTACTGGCACTTGGGCCCTAAATAGACAAGAAAAGAGAAGAGAAGTTTGAAGTATAAATGAACATAACCAGACCATGCATTAGTTATTGTTCACTATGCTTTCTTTTTCAGTAGAGTGCATACAGTACACGATGCTTCTGTCATGCATAAAGTATGTGAAGTTTTATATTCAGTGTTATGACATGTTATGTGATGTCATGATATGTGAGCTGATATGTGATATGCTTATATAGTATGTGATTTATTAAGTGATATATATCATGCTTAGGATTTTAAGTATGTGTTATGTTTTAAACATGTTTTGCGGTTAACATGTTGTACTTACTGGGCGTAAAGCTCACGGAGTGTGTTCATGCTGTAGGTAAGCTTCCTATAGTGCAAACACCAAGGGGCGATGATGGTGGCGGAGGTGGATGTGAGGATGAGGTTATGGATACACCGCGAGTATTCTTCCGCCCAGTATGAGTAAATAGTATTTTGAACGGTGATAGTTAAATAGTATTTTGAATAGTAAAGATTAATTGGTATTTTGGAACAGTAAACAGTATATGTATGAATAGTATATTAAAATAGTGTCTGGTGAATATTAATCAGATAAACAAGTATATAAGTGTGTATGTATAATTGAAATCCTTATGTTTTTCAAATTCCGCATTTTAATAGTATACGTATATGAATAGTAAATACATACGTGTATATTAAAAAAAATCCCTCTAAATTTATGGTATTAAATTCAGCAAGTTTAAGTATTGGTTATAAAGAGGAAGTATAAGTAAAAGCTAAAGAAGCAAGTAATATAGTTTATAGTGACGGTCCGGGCCGCTGAGGGCACGGGGCATCACACAGCATGTGGAGCGTAAGGCGCAGTGTACTGGCTCGTGCGCTGAGGCTGATGGAGAGCCGGAAGTTGAGGGCGCTGTGACTGCGAAGACTGGGAAGTAACTGTTGCCTCTATGGAAGACCATTCTGATTCCGCTGATGATGATGTCTATGAGCATTGTCTCTTGACTGTCTCTTCGGGCAGGCATTTCTTTTGTGGCCTTCATCACCACACTCGAAGTAGGTAATCACATTCACCCGACCCTATCGCTGTCCAGAAAACTGATGAGAACCCGATCCCTGAGACTGCTGGTTCTTCTGGTAAGGGTCTATGGCTTGTGCTGAGGCTTGTTGCGGATTGTTCCAGACTTGTTTCTGTTACGAGCTTCAAGGAACTCCTTGTCGCCCTCTTCCACTGTCAACACCTTAGCAACTATCTGCTGGTAGCTATCCCTGATCTGGAATGGTTGTACACCCCTCTTCACATAGAGGCTAAGCCCTTCCTCAAAGCGGAGACACTTAGTAGCTTCATCCAAAACCTGATTCTTCGCATACCGGGCCAACTCGGTGAACTTGGCTTCATATTCCCGCATTGACATAGACCCTTGCTTCAAACGGACGAACTCCCTAGCTTTTCTGTCGCGGAACTGAGTTGAAAAGAAACGCTCGTGAAAACGCTCCTCGAAAATTGTCCAAGAAGACCTCTGCTCCTCTGTCAAACCATCCTCGATACTAGCCTACCAGGTAGAGGCTAGACCCACCAGCTTGTTGGAAGCAAACTCAACCTAGAACTCTGCGGGTGTGGCGGTCAACTTTAGCTGCTTGCGAATGGCATCAAACCAGTAGTCGGCATCCATCTCTGTGCCCGTGCCGTCAAAAGTGGGTACGTGAGGCTTAAAGAAAAGAGTTAGGGCTGCCTGTTTAGGATGTATCATAGGCTGGGTAGGTACTGCTCCAAAGGTAGGGTTTTCGGTGGTAGGCGTTTGCTGAGGAGTCTAAGAAGAACTCCCCGCTCTCTGGGTCTCATTAGGAATAACATTGGCTACAGGAGCTGGGTTAGGTGTTCCAAAAGGTAAGACGGTGAGGAGAGCCTGTATCACTGCCGTGAGATTCTGCATCGCCGTTAGCTGATCATTCGGTGCAGGAACCGCTGTATTCTGACTCCCTTAAGGCTGCGTGTTCCCGGGGTTCTCTTCGTCGTTGCCTCTCTGCTACCTCTGACTACGCGTGCTGGGACGAGCCATTTTGCTGCATAAGATTAAAGGAAGAGGAAATCCTATAAGCTTCTAAGAGTAAGAAAACTATGCTTGGGTATTTTGAAAACGTTTTGATGAAAATCCTTTTAAAAACCTGGACTCTGATACCATTATTTGTCACGGCCCAAAATTTAGACACGTGACATGGCAACCAAATCGTAATATCAACCCGAGATTTAAGGAAAAACATTTATTACGAAAAGCGGGTCAACATCATAATTTAGCTAAGCCTAATTATTTATGAAGTAGCATCATAACCACATAATAAAATAAAGTAGCAAATAAATACTTTTTAATGTGGAAACCAAACACAAAATCGGTCTTCAAAAGAAATTACCAACCATAAAATATTCCCAAGCATGAAATTTAAATAACGTGAAATAAAGTCCAAACTTAAAGTCTCATTACATCAGAACGAGAAACAGAAAGAAGAAGATGGAGAAAGCGGATAGCATCATCTTCGGTAGAAACGGATAGCTCAACGATTTTCGGAACTGCTACCTCCCGCACCTAGAAGTAGTCATTTCGAAATCACAAAGAAAAGGGACATGAGCGCTGGCTCAGTAGGACAGAAACAAAGGTGGATTAAACAGGTAACATTTAAAAGTATGACATAATATTCGCTTTAAAAAATAATCAACAATTTAAGAATACATGGCATAATAATCATTTCTAAAAATAATCAACAATTTCGTGAAAACATTTTTAATACAAGTTTTATTCTGCTGAGGACTTAGCGTAGCTGCAATATACGTGCCCCAATATTAAAAATAATAAATCATTAAAACAAACCATCATATTTTGAGTGAGGACTTGTCGTAGCTATAATATACGTGCCTCGAATTGAATTATCCTAGATCATCTCGTTACAGTCTAAATAGGCTGAACGACCCTGCGCAGGTTTAGGGACCTTCCCCCATGGCGTCAACTTTGGGACGCATGCATCATTTATAATGAACATGAACTAGAGCTCAATTATGTTCACCGAATTATTCAAAAGATGGTATTTACCAAGTTATATTATGCCATTAATCAAAACACGCTTTAAAATACACATTTATTACATAACACTTTGCATGCGTTTATTTCATCAAAAACAGTATAATAATTTCATAAACTGAAAACAACATGCCATCGATAAAACAGGAAAATTTAAAACACTTGACTACTCCCAGAAAAGGCTAGAAAGTCCTACCTCGATTATCGCACAAGCGTTGCGATGACGTGATCCACGAATCAAGCAAGAACGTCAAATAAATCCTATAATCACAACATATGATCAGTCTAGGTCTAGACATAATCATCCAATCATTTTAGTGTGCCATAAAAGGATTTTAAAATGTTTAACAAACATTTGGGATTTTAAATTTGTGAAAAACCCTAAGTTAGAATATTACTGGACATAGGTAGACTGACCTAGGCTGATTGTAAAATCAATATTAATTCATTTTTAATTTCAAAAATTCTAAATTTTTAATATGTTAAACTAGACATCCGTAGCTTTAATTCCACGTAATTTTTATAATTTTTAGACATCGTTTGGTTATTCAATTTGGCCAAAACCCGAGGGGTTGTTTTCAGGCATAAAATTAGGGTTTCAGTTGCAGTTCAAAAACTAGCAGTTCTGTCCGCCTATCTTAGAAAAATATTTTGACTAGGCCAACGGATGTGTTTGATTCTGAAATTTTGCAGGCACTTAGGGGACATCTTGGATTTAATTTTAGGCCCAAGATTCACTCAAAAATCGTTTTTAAAACTCAAGTTATGGCTGACACAAATTGACTATTCATATGGTAATTTTCCAGATTTCCGTTTTTCTGTCCGAAATTCAATTAGCCTCAAACCAATTCAATTTTCATCCAATGGTCATGAAATTTCGTGGAGAACCTTATTTATATGTCATTAACACAACCCAAGAATCAAATTGGCAAAAATCATAAAATTTTACCCATGTGATCATAGGGTTTTTGAAAGGGGATCAATAAGCAAAATTTTTAGGGTTTTAGAGAGAGAAATTCACACCTTGTTTGTGCTGCACTATTTTTTATGCTTGGTCTCCTTTTTGGCTGAATTTGTGTGAGTGTTGGAGTCTTCAAAACAGTAGGGAAAACAGTGGAGAAAAACCATATAAATTTTGGGGTTTAAATCAAAAGGAGAAGGAAGGAAAAAGTTGATTTCTTACCTTGTTTTTGTCTCAAAAATTGTTAAATCCTTTAGCTGCCTTTAGGTAGGTTTTTCTTGCTGTTTTGGGTGTGTTTTGGGAGAGAAAAATTCAGAGAGGAAATAGGGTGAGGCTGGCCGAATTTTGAGAGTGAAAGGAAAGGTGAATGAGAGTTGAAAGAGGGTTTTTATACTAGGTTTTTTTTTTTCTTTCCTTTTTGTTTCCTTGCTTGGCCGAATATTTTGAGGGGAAAAAGGGGAGATTTTTGTGCTGTTTTGAGGCTAGGTTTTTCTCTCCTTATTTTTCCTTAAGTGGCCGAAATTACCCATTAGTTTTTAAGGAAAAAAAATTTGAATTTTGATTAAGTTTTGACCTAGCTTTTAATTCAAATCAAATCTCCTTTATTTCCTACACTTTATGGCCGAATTTCTTCTTTTTATTTAAGGGATGAAATTTGAGTTTGAATCCTCCTTGGATTTGTAAGATTTAAATTTTAATTAAAAATCCCAAGTAATGGCCGAATATTTTAGGGTTTTTGAAGTCAAAATTGTTGACTTTTTGAGTGGAATTTGACTAGGAAACCAACCTAGGGTTTCCAAAAGATTTTTAATTAATTTTTGACACACTAATTTTATTTAAATTACATATTGACCCTTAAATAAAATTTAAGACGTCATAACTATATCCTTTGATTATCATAATAAGTTTGGGGATGTAGTAGTTCTTACAAAAAAATAATAATAAAAATAAATAAAACAAAAGCAAAGAAAAAAAAAGAAAAAGAAAAAGAAAAAGTTTTATTTTTGACAAGGGAAAGTTGTGAATAAGTTTGGGGGTGTTACTTGGATGTAAATAAAAAGCTCTATAACAAGTCTTAAAATGATTAATGGGTGATCTAAACCATATTACCCTATATTTTACCTTCACCTTAGCCACATATTACGAGCCTAATAAAGCCCTAATGATCCTTAGATTTGTATTTGTCGACATTAGTCGGGAGAGAAATGAAAAATGAACCTATGGGATTTGATAATCATATGAGATTGATTGTTTCATTTATCAGAAACTAATCTAAATTGCATATAGTTTAATGAAAAAAAATTTTTGCACACACACACATAATATCCAACTGTAAGTAGACATACTCTTAAATTAAACTCAAAATTTTGATCACAATTTATGTTTTTCTATAGACTATATCTTTTACAGCAACCTATGAGGAAATTTCTAGAAATCACCATTACTAATAAAATATTTTCTTTCTTTCTTTCTTTCTTTTCTTTTCTTTTGCTCAAGGACAAGTGATAAGTGATAAAATGTATATATTTATAGTCCCATAATTAGGGCATTATTGCTTAGTTTAAAGATATTCTCATGGATTTTGGGTCTTAATTGGTTGTTATTTTACTTTTAGGCTATTCAAGCAATGGGAGCATAAAGAGCAAATTCAAGCAAGTCTGGAGCAGTTTGAAGCGATTTGACCCAAGTTATTAAATACATGGCTGTGTACCAGAATTCTGGGCCTATTTAGATACCGTGAAGTGATACACGCCCGTGTCAAGTCCCTAGTAGCCGTGTCCTTGCCTGTGTACCAATCAGATTAAACTAATCACACAACACGGCTAAATACACAAACGTGTCTATGCCCGTGTATTTTCCATGTAACCGACTTTGCCAACTATAAAAGGAGCAGAGTCTGACGTGAGTGAGGAAGCATCGCCAACCACAAAAGAGAGACCTAGGAAGAAAGAGAGGACTTAGAACAGAAAGAAAGTTAGTCCAACAAGCAAATTTTCATCAATTCAAGTTGATTTTCATTAGATTAAAGGGGATTGTTCATAGATTCATTTATTCTTTGCATTCAATTGAATTTCAGCACAATAATTTCCATAAGTATGAACTAATTTTGATTTAATACCTAGATAGGATAAACCCTAGACTGCATATTGTTAATTGACTTTCATTTAATTCAATTTATTCTACAGCTTCATTGAGATTCAATTATGTGTTCTTTATTATATTGAATTGATATTTACCGGTATATTGATTCATGTTTGATATCATAGCAATTGTGATTGGGAGATCCTGTGTATGAATTGATCTAGCATAATTACAAAGAGTTGCACGTGATCCTAGAGATAGGGCAACATAAATCTTCCAGATTTGGATAAAACCTAATAGAGAAATTCATTGACTAAGTAATGCAATTACAGGGGTTTTAATTAGAAAGAGATTTCAATTAATCAATATAGGATTAGTTGTTAATAGTCTTGAGAAAGATATTATCATAATTAAGGAATTTCCACAGTCCAATAAATTGTAGATAAATTTATGTATAAACATTTAAATGCAATAGACATCGGGGATTCACTATTTAGGTATTATTTGGTTGACTTGATTATCTCTTAAAAAATTTCTGCTTAGACTTGATTTGTGTCGGTTAGATTTAGTTCAGTTCTTTATTCTATTTAAATCACTTCTAATCAGAAATTATAGGTTAGATAATAAGAAGAGAGTTAGAACTAGTAATCATAGTCTCTGTGGGATCGACACTCCATATTTTATCCACTATACTATAGAAATCGATAGATGCACTTGCCTAGAGGATGTATAGGGTAGGAGATCGTTATCAAGTTTTTGACGCCATTGCCAGAGACTAGGATATTACGAACACTTAATTCCTATTAATCTATCCATTTATTTTTTAATTTAATTTAATTTATTTATTTATTTAATTTTTTTTCATGTTGCTATTTCAGGAACTTGAATCAGTTTATGACCCAAAATAATCCATTCGAGTTTTTTGAAGAAGATTCTGAGATTGAAAGAATAACTCTTCAAAACCTTAGAACCAGACATATACAAAGAAAAGAAGAGTTCGCTCAACAGGCAATCATGGCCAAACCAGAGCCACAAATGACAATGTCCAACTATGCAATGCCATCCTTGATGGATTAGACCAGCTGTTGCGGCTAATAATTTTGAGATTAAACCCAATATCATTCAAATGGTGCCACAATATGTACAATTTGACAGGTTGTAGGATGAGAACCCTAATGCATATATAGCAAATTTTCTGGAGATTTGCGATACCTTCAAGATTAATGGTGCCACTGATGATGCGATAAGGCTGAGGCTATTTCCTTTTTCTTTAAGGAATAGGGCAAAGCAATGGTTGAATTCTCTTCCGAGGGGCTCTATTACTACATGGAACTAGATGACAGAGAAGTTCTTGTTGAAATACTTCCCACCTGCAAAGACTGCCAAATTGAGGAACGATATCTCTTCTTATACCCAAATTGACTCTGAGACACTATATGATACATAGGAGAGATTTAAAGATCTACTGAGGAGATGTCCGCACCACGGCTGCCAACATGGTTGCAAGTTTAAACTTTTTATAATGGGTTGAATCTGGTAACCAAGCAGATGATAGATGCAGCAACTGGGGGTACATTGAACAACAAAACACCAGAGACAGCCCAGAAGTTGATAGAGGATATGGTCATGAATAATTATCAATGGCATTCGACACAAACATAGTCTAACAAACCCACTGGGGTTTATGAAGTTGATGTAGTCACAGCCTTGGCAATGCAAGTCAAACTTTAAGTAAGAAAATCAATGGATTATCTGTAGTCCAACAACCAAGTCAAGTCCTACAGTGTGACATGTATGGGGGAGGATATGTAACTGATGATTGTCAAGGTTTCAAAGCTATGATGAAACTGACACTGAAATATGTTGATTATATGGGTAACTTACTTCGGCCCCAGAACAATCCTTATAGCAACTCATACAACCCAAGCTGGAAAAACCACTTAAATTTCTCTTGGGGAAATCAAGGACAACAGAGGAATAATCCTCCTCCGGGATTTCAATAACAACACCCACCGTAAGAAAAGAAGCCTAATATGGAAGAACTGATGGCTAAATTCATTCAGACATCTGAAGCTCGATTCCAGGCTACTGAAATATCATTAAGGAATCAAAAAGCCTCCATTCACAACCTTAAGAACCAGATTGGCCAGCTTGCAAAGCTCATTTTGGAAGGACAACAAGGGAGCTTGCCTAGTAATACTGAAAAGAATCCCAAAGAACATGTTAAGGCAGTTGCCTTGAGAAGTGGTAAGGAGCTACAAGTTGAGAAGAAGACATAAGGCGAGGAAGAGAATAACAAGAGATCCAAAGGTAAAGAAAAAAGAGAGGAACATCCCCAACTTGTGCACGGTTTTAAACCCACTATCCCGTATCCTACAAAGCTGAAGAAAGACATAATGGATGAGAAGTTCGGTAAGTTTCTTGAATTGTTTAAGCAACTTTATATTAACTTACCTTTTGTTAAAGCTCTTTCGCAGATGCCAAGGTATGCAAAATTTTTGAAGGAATTACTTTCAGATAAGAGGAAGTTGAAGGAGCTATTGATGGTGACATTAAGTGAAGAGTGCTTAGCCATCTTGCAAAACAAACTGCCCAAGAAATTAAAAGATCTAGGGAGTTTTACTATCCCTTGTCTCATTAGTAGTTTGTTGGCTGACAAGGCATTAGCAGATTTAGGAGCTAGTATCAATTTGCTACCTTATAAACTATTTAAAAAACTAGGGCTGGGAGAACCTAAACCAACCAGGATGAGCATACAATTAGTTGATAGGTCAGTTAAATACCCTAGAGGCATTGTTGAGGATGTGTTGGTTAAAGTAGACAAATTCATCTTCCCGGTGGATTTTGTTATTCTTGATATGGATGAAGATATTGAGGTACCCCTCATTTTAGGTCGACCATTTCTAGCTACTGCCAGAGCCATTATAGATGTGAGTGATGGGAAGTTAGTCCTCAGGGTTGGGGATGAAGAGGTGACTTTTAAGATAACTAATGCCATGAGACATTCTCTTAAGCAGGATGACACTTGTTACTTTCTTGATTCTACTAATATTATTGTGTCAGATTATTTACAGGGATTGGTCCATGATGATCTCCTAGAGCTGTGCCTTGTACAAGGGAAGGAAGAGAATGATGATAATCCTTACATTAGGGAACAATTAGCATATTTAGAAGCCAGTGAACCTATGGTGAGGAAGAAAGAGTTCGAGGAGATCAAACAAAGCAGAGAAAAGAGGTTGAAACCCTCCCTCTAGGATCCACCGGTTCTGGAGTTAAAGGCATTACTGGATCATCCCGAATATGCTTTCTTAGAGAAAGACTCAAAGTTACCAGTCATCATCTCCTTGGGACTAAAGGCAAACCAGAAGGAAAAGCTACTGATAGTACTTAAGAAGCATAAAAGGGCCATTGCTTGGAAGATCTCCAACATTAGAGGAATTAACCCTTCATTTTGCACCCATAAAATTTTAATAGAGGATGAATTCAAGTTAGTGGTGCAACCCCATAGGCAGCTTAACCCCAAGATGAAGGAAATAGTCAAAGCAGAGGTGAGTAAACTCCTTTATGCAGGTATGATTTATCTAATTTCTGATAGTGCTTGGGTAAGTCCCGTGCAGGTAGTCCCAAAGAAAGGTAGAATGATGGTGGTGCCTAATGAAAAGAACGAATTAATTCCCATGAGAACTGTCACCAGGTGGAGAGTGTGCATTGACTATAGGAAACTCAATGATGCAACTCGGAAAGACCACTTCCCACTGCCTTTCATGGGCCAAATGTTGGAGAGATTGGTAGGGCATAAGTACTATTGTTTCTTGGATGGTCTATCCGGCTACTTTCAGATTCCAATAGCGTCAAAGGACCAAGAGAAGATGACCTTCACATGTCCTTACGGTACATTTGCATATAGGTGGATACCTTTTGGGTTGTACAATGCACCTGTTACTTTTCAAAGGTGTATGATGGTCATTTTTGACGATTTGATAGAAGACATCATGGAGGTATTTATGGATGATTTTTCTATTTTTGGTGATTATTTTGATTCATGCCTCCATAACCTTGAAAGAGTGCTTAAAAGATGTGAGGAAACTAATCTAGTTTTGAACTGGAAAAAATGCCATTTCATGGTACAAAAGGGCATAGTGTTAGGCCATAAAATCTCATATAAGGGAATAGAGGTAGATAGAGCAAAATTGAGACCATTGAAAAACTACCACCCCCAACTGTAGTTAAGGCAATAAGGAGTTTTCTAAGGTATGCAGGTTTTTATAGGAGATTTATCAAAGACTTCTCTAAGATTGCTAAACCCTTAACCCAACTACTCGAGAAAGATGAGCCATTTTTATTCACTTAAGAGTGTTCAAAAGCATTTAACACTCTTAAGGAGAAATTAACTAATGCCCCAATTATGGTTGTACTTGATTGGAATCTTCCTTTTGAACTAATGTGTAATGCTAGTGACTTTGTAGTAGGTGCAGTACTTGGACAGTGGAGGGACAAGCATTTTTAATCCATTTATGACACTAGCAAGACCTTGATAGACACTCAAGAGAATTACATAACTAACCGGTGCACTAAAAGATGAAAAACTTCCGGGATTGATTTTAATCAAACGGAAGCAGTATAAATTGATCCGACTGCACAGGAAACCTCAGGAACCCACCGGGACGATTTCAGGAAAATTTCGGCTCGAACCGGTATCGGTCAAAAAGTAGTCGAATTAATGTGAATAGTAAAGTCAAAGTCAACACTTTGCTTTACATTTATGACATCATAAAGCTAAAATATTAAATGAAAGAAATATGGTGGTTGGTGGCATTAAAGGCCAAGATTTAATCACTTTTTGATCTAAAGGCCAAGATTTGGCCAAAATTCCATCCTTTTATTTTTTTGAAAAATTTGGAAAGAAATGGATGGAAAAGTGTTGCATTTTGATTAGTTGGAAACCAAATTAATTGGTTCCTTTAGTGTTTAAGTCGGCAAAGTTTTACACAAAGTGGCCGAAACATTTTCCAAGCCAAAAACATAAGAGAAAATTTTTCTAAGTGTTCTCCCAAGAGGAACCGTGAACCACCAAGAGAAACCAAGTAAATACTCCAAGTTTCTTTCACAAAAGTGGTGTCAAACCCTTCCTTGAAGACAAAGGAAGCAAGAAAGCAAGGTAACTTTCTTTAGTTTGCAAATTTTGGCTTGTTTTCTCCCTAAAATCCGTAGAATGAATAGTGTAAAGGATGAAAAATTTTTGGTTTGTTTTGATTGATTTGGTTCTTGGGTTTTGTTAAGGGTATGATTAGAAGAAAAACCATGCAATTTTGTTTAAAGAAAAACAAAATTTTGGTTGGTTTTCCAAGGGTAAAACTGTGGGTTACCAAGTGTAGTCAATGATGAATTGTTGTGGTTTAAGTGTTAAAATGCTTTAAATCATGTTTTGATTAAATGTAAAGCATGATTTGTATGGTTGAAAGCTTGGAAAAATTTTGGTGTCAAATAACCCTAATATGGCCGTGGGTTTAATTAGGGTTTGGGGAAAATTTTTTGCATGATTTACTTGATGTTTGGATGGTTTAAATCATGCATTTAATTATGGAAATGATGGATTTGTGATTGAAAGCATGAAACAAAATGTTGTGCATGTTTTTCTCTTAAATGGCCATGGGTTGTAATGATGAAAAAACCCTAGAAATTGTGTTGAAAAATGCATATAAATTGGCTTGACAATGTGTTAGATAATGACATTGGAATAGCCTAAAATTTGATTGAAAAATTGAGAAGTTTTGGTTAGGTTTTGAGTGTGAAAACCGTGGCCAAAACCAAGGGTAAAAATTGAAAGAAATTTTGTGTAATGTGGTACAAAATGTGAATTGAAATTTTGTGAGCTTTTATGTAAAAGTTTGGAAAACTTTTACATAAAATAGGTTTGTGGTATAGTACATGGCAGGTACATATGGTTCGAGGTGTACCTAACGCTGGTAGCCTTAAATTTATGCCGAAATGCTGCTGAAATTTCGAAAACGGCATTTGGGGTAAAAAGAGAATTAAAAATAAAAGTTTAGGGTCGGGTTGGAAACCCGAGTCCCTAAAAGAAAATTGAATAAGGAAAACCATTCGTGAATAGTAATCCGTCCCCTAAAAATGTAAAACGTAAGTGAAACTGAAAAACCGACTCCGAGGGGGGGGCGTTTTTAGAAAACGAAATAAAGGTTCGAGTCGGGTACGGAAAATCCGAGCCTCGGAGACCTAGATCGAGAATGTCTAGATGAACGTTTTAAATACTAGTAAAACGTCCATTTGAGGCTCTGAAACGATAGAAAATCACTAAACTGACGTAAGGGTCGGAATAGTGCTTCCTGAAAGTCGGGAAAGTGAAAAATGGAAATAAAATAGAAACGAACCCGGTAATGAATAGAAAAGAGTCAGAAAAGTTCCTGAAAGCCAAAAATGCAGTCTGGATCAAGAAAATTCCGTCAGGGGCTTAATTGCAATTTTACCAAAATATAGGGTCAAAATCGCAATTTTGTAAAAGTTGAGAAAAATGGGAAAAATGATAAATAAAGCCTAAAAAGTTATAAATAGGTCTTATTTAAGCTTTTTAATGAAAAATAAAAGCTATAAGTGGAAATGAAATTAACAGACAAAGTTTTGTCTATAGGATCCCAAAATCGACCTACAAGGAGGGCGATCAAAGATCCAAGAGAGAAAAGGGGAAGAAACTGATAAGGTAAGTTCAGACATTTACCTGTCTGCAACATATAGCATTATTGTTGCTAACTTTGATGTACTTACTATAAGTTAGGTACATATGTGCTACGGGCACTATTATAGAGTAGAAAGAGAGACGAAATGTACTACGGGCACTATTAAGAATGGGACACATAATAAATCGTGCTTTGGGCACTAGAGCAAGGTTAATGAAACTCACTCACCTAAAATTAAAATGTGAACCATTCCTAACCATGGGACAATATGAAGTCACCGGGTTAGAACTTTAAAAAGTTGGTAATGAAACCACTTTTTGGCGTACCAGCCTTCCGTACAGGGAGGTAATTTTGCCTTCGGGGCTATGATAATGAGATTAAGGCTGTGGAGGTCAGCACTGATGTACCGCTCCCAGTGATGTACAATTTTGCCTTCAGGGCTATAAGATTAAGGCTGTGAGGTCAGCACTAATGTACCGCTTCCAGTCATGTGCACTTAAATGGTACTGCCAACCTGAGCTCAAAACCAGAACATAATATAAGATAATTATCTAAAACTGAAACTATGCCATAATTGAGCATAAGACAGTTTCGTGAGGGTACTAACATCGCGGTAGATGTACTGTTGATATACTGTGTTGTGGTCAAACTTACTATTTACGATGAATAGTTGTCAAAGTTACTATTCACGTATGAATAGTGATCAATGTTACTATTCATAGAAATTTTATTTCTTGCATGTTTGAACTTACTGAGCCTGTAGCTTACCATTTTTGCTTATGTTGCAGGTAAGTGACCAGCTCAGTAGCTTTGTATGACTGGATGGCAGACAGGATGGCGTGTGTCGAATAGGATAGAAGGCAAGGGATATGGTCCTGTCAGAGTCTTTCCGCTGAGCGATAAAAGAGAAGGGAAAAAGAAACAGTCTTTTGTAATAATATATATTTTACGAAAGTACTGTATTATGCAAATTACTTGGTACTTGTAAACAAAGTAAATAGTGGATAATGTTTTACATGATGTTTTAACAAAAAAATTTCCCCAAAAACGTCATGTTTTAAAGAAAGATAGATTAGCCGGCGACCCATAAGAGTACAATCTATCGCAGTTAGCGGTAAAGCTTAACTGTAATAGTATTGTATGATCTCTACGAGGGCGGGCCGCCACAACTACGGAGAAAGAATTACTAGCTGTTATCTTTTGATAAAATTTGGATCATATCTAATTTTATCTAAAGTCATTGTTTATAATGATTATTTTGCATTGTGTTATTTGTTAAATAATTCAGATGCTAAACCCAAACTGATCATGTGGATTCTATTATTGCAAGAATTTGACTTGGAAATAAGAGACAAGAAGGGAGCTGAAAACCTAGCAGTAGACCATCTTTCACGTTTGGAAAACCCAAACTTAAAGAAGCTGGCAGAAGATGACATAGATGATGCACTTTCCCGAAGAACGTCTATATAATCATAGAGAGGTAAGTGAAACTGAATTTCCTGGGTTTGCTAATTTTGCTAATTACTTAGCTACTAACATTAGGGACTTTCTCATCAGTAAAAGAAGAAATTCTTTTCTGAGTTGAAAAATTACTTCTGGGATGACCCCTACCTGTTTAAGATTTGTACAGACCAAGTTATTAGGCGATGTGTTTCGCAATTAGAGGGATGGCGAATTCTGCAACATTGTCATGCCGGGTTGATAGGAAGACACCATTATGTAAATAGGATAACTTAGAAGGTGCTCGGTTTTTATTGGCCCACCTTGTTTAGAGACGCCCAAAGTTATGTAACGTTGTGTGGTAATTGTCAGCCATCAAGTAACATCTCCCGCCGGGATGAAATGCCCCAAAACTTCATTCTTGTTTGTGAAATTCTTGATGTCTGGGTTATTGATTTTATGGGCCCATTTCAAGTTTCATTTGGGAACAAATACATTCTAGTTATAGTAGATTATGTGTCTAAATAGGTTGATGCTTGAGCTTTACCAACAGACGATACTAGAGTGATGGTTAAGTTCCTTAAAAAGCTATTCTCATGATTTGGCACACCTAGAACAATCATTAGTGACAGGGGTACACACTTTCGTAATGCACAGTTTGACAAAATTCTGAAAAAGTATTGTGTTACACATAGAACTACAACCCCTTACCATCCGCAGACGTGTAGACAAGTCGAAGTATCCAATCGGGATTTGAAACACACCCTGGAAAACACTGTAGAGCACCACAGAAAGAATTGGTCTATCAAGCTAGACGATGCTCTTTAGGCCTATAGGACAACATATAAAACGCCGATAAGTACTACACCATATAGGTTAGTATATAAAAAAGCATGTCACCTGCCTGTTGAACTTGAGCACCAAGCATATTGGGCAATTAAGTTCTTTAACTTTAACTTGGATATTGCTGGAGAAAAGAGGGAACTTCAGATAAATGAGTTAGAAGAATGGCACTTGCTAGCCTACGAGAACTCGAAGCTATACAAGGAGTGGACCAAGTTATATCATGATAAGAGAATCAAACAAGTTAAGGAGTTTAGAGAAGGAGATCAAGTGCTATTGTACAACTCTCAGCTCAAATTATTCTTGGGAAAGCTCAAGTCCAGATGGTCAGGGCCTTTCACAGTTAAACAGGTTTTTCCATACGGCACCATTGAGATAACACATTATGAGAAAGGTACATTCAAGGTAAACGGTCATCGGCTAAAGTTATTTCTTGGAGGAGAGTTTGATAACTCTCAAAGGGAGGAATTTAACCTCCACACTGAATCATGAATGCGAGTGACTGCATCTAGCTAAGTATGTTAAACAAGTACTTCTTGGGAGGCAACCCAAGTGTTTTCTTTCTCTATTTACTTTGATCGTGTTTTAATTTTTGCTAGTTTATAGTGTTCTTATCATTCAAAAAATATATATATTTATCTGAGTGGTGGGTTTGCTTATATTTGGTTCTGTATGTTAGGTTGAATCCAAGGAATTTCGAGCTTTAAAGGGTTGGGTAATTGCTGAATTTCTGAACAAGAGATGAACAAATTTCCTAAAGAGAACACACCTAGGAACATGCCCATGTTTACGAGCATGTCTGATGTCGTGTATGGCCATATACATGTCAGAAACACACCCATGTTCACTAGAGGAAACAAAGGAGTCAAATTCCTGAGGAGAACATGCCCAACAGACACGGTCGTGTTTATAACCGTGTATAACGATAAGACACCGTTGAACACGCCCATGTCCATGGCCATGTCTGGACCTATGTCTAGAAGAAGGAGTAGAAACATCTTACAGAAAAGTACACGGCCTCAAATATGCTGTGTTAGGGACCGTGTCCTAAAAAGGTAAGTAACACGGCCTCACACATGCCTATGCACATTACCATGTCTGAAAATATTAAAACACGTCTCCTAACATGCCTGAGTACTACACACCCGTGTTCCATCATTTTCTTCATGTAAGTTGACACGGCCAAATACACAACCGTGTATGAGGCCGTGCCAACGTTAGTTTTTAAAATAGACTGGAAACACGGGTATTTTACTCACACACACGCTCCCTCTTTCCTAAAACCCTAATCTTCACCAAAAATCTTGCTTTCCTTCTCACAATAGGGTGGACAATCTTAATTTGAACCAATTGATCGATAAAAATTCATTAGAAATTTAGATTTAATGGGAATTTGGGGTGAATTTCTTCCTTATTCTTTGCTTCACATGCATCACTCAAGGTATGTACCTCTTTCTTTTTCTTTTTTTTTTTTCTTCAGTAATGGTTGGATTTCTCTAATTATTTCAGTTCTAGGAAAACCTTCGTTACAAGCATTGCTCATGAATGATCCCAATTTTGAGATAATTGTTATTTTTACCCTTAGGCTTTAATTCTTTTAATTTCGTATGCGCTTGAATAATATCTCAGTGTCGAATTAGTTCTCTCAATTCATACATTTGTTTGTTTTACCGTCTACGACTATTTATTCATCATGGATTATTCGTAAGATTCGGCCTATCATCATGACAAGACGTATGGATGAGCTTTATCAAAGACAGAAGGAGATTCTGAGGAAAAGGCAAAGAGGAGGGGGTTCTTCCCAAGCACGGCAGCAACCTCCAGAACAACCTGCCATACACCCGATGTTACACTTTACGACCCAAACGTTCACTTCGAGATATGAGGTTGATGGAAAAGCCATTTGAGCAGAGCAGCTATATAGACTGGCCAGTGCTGCGACAGCTTGGCCTAGAGTAATAGGTGAGAGAGCTGGTCACATTCGGAGGTTGGGATCGATTTTTTGAGATTGAAGAACCTGCGTATCAAGAGTTAACTCTACAGTTCCTCACCACATTTGCCCTTAATAAGAAATCATTGGGTTGGACCACCCTACTATCGAGTTCCAAATTTGCGACCAACAATTTCAGAAGAGCTATACGCAGTTCTCCATTAACTGTAGCTTCTACACTGAGGAGTTCACCCACACTGATGAATATAAAGAATTAATGGTAGACTGGCTTGCTAATTTCAATGACCAGCAGTATTAGAGGTCTATCAGCAGAGAGATTGAGTACGCACCAACAGGATCTAAAGCCTCCCGTCTCTATCATCCTGAAATCTGATATGTGCATAAACTGTTAGTGTACATTATTAGTAGATGGAGAGATAGTATCGGTGTGGTTTCTCGACGAGATCTCTATTACATTCACAGCATGAGGGAGAAGGTAGCTATTCATCTCGGACATGCATTGGCGTGGTATTTGGAAACTCAGGCAAATAGGCTGAGAGTGGGAGCATTGTGCTGCAAACCCTACATCACAAGATTGGCCCGCACCTTAGGCCTTTTTAATCAGTTACCCCTACTGACCATTGCCTGCTGAATGACACCAATTGACATGGAGTCTCTATGATCCATGGGGATGGTGGAGAAACGATAGGGGCCGAGTGGACCAGTTTATGCTCTAATTGGTGCCCCACAACTGCACCTGAGGCCAGAGTCGAAAGGGATCACTCCCACATACCAACACCATAGGAGGCAGACCCAAACACCCCTCCACGCTCTCCAGTCATCCTAGATACTCAGGCAAAACCATCCCACCGACCTTCTGGTCCATCCACCTCAAACATTGTGAGACTTTGCAGTTAGATGCTACCCATGCTAAAGAGGTCTGTGGCCACCCAGCGAAATCAATCGACTCAATTAATGTGAATTGAATGATAGTCAACATCCATGGACACACGGGTCGCTTGGATAGAGGATACATTGACTCGACCATATGCTCACCTTAGAGTTCCAACCCTACCTACTGTTTGGACAGTCAACCCTACCACTAGCACCCCTAACAAGCCATTGAGAGCTGGACCGACTTCTGAGGATCCCAGCGCAGAGCCTCAGTCCACCCCAACTGTTGACCTTGACCTTTCAGCGTCTGATGAGCAGATTAAGGAGTCGAGCTCAACTCTGATTTTTTAGTCGGGCCAGGAAAATCAGGACATTTGATTTCTCTCTCTTTCCTTCTTTTTTGGATGACTATACCTAATTGAATGGCAACTATGTTCAGATTCTACCCCATATATATATATCCAGGGAAGTACCAAGTAACCTTTTCTTTTACTTTTATGTCTCTACTTGACCCATTTACTTTTCATTTTTTTTGATTGTGTACATTGGGAACAACGTACATCTTTAAGTGGGGGGAAGGAATCACTATTTTTGTTCTAGAAATAATTCAAAAAAAATTTTTTTTTTGGAATCAAGCACAATGTAGTTTTCTTTCATTGATTCTTCTGTTGGGAAATCTCGATCTTGTGTAAACTTACTTCGAAACAATCCTGATGACTGTCAAATCTTGAATTGAATTAGGATACAAATAGAAAAAAGACATGAATAGCTAGACTTTTATGAGCTTCATTATAGGTAGTTATTGAGACAGTTGATTTGGATGAGAATTGCATAGGATTCATACACATGAGCCTACAAATTGTGAGCATTTGAGCCTATAAGCAGTCATCACTATATTATATGCTCTAATTATTTTCTTTGTTGTGTGTCTATCATGCATAGTTGGAGGATTCTAGAACTTGTTTTGTTATGCACATCGTTGCACTAGATGCATTGAAAAAAAAAAAGGGGGAGGGGGGGGGGTGTTCTTGTCTTAACCTCTTCCTTGTTTCACCATACCCCTACCTTAACTTAACCTCTTCAGTGTAATCAAAACTTAAGCCTTAGCCTTGTTTTGATCGAGCTACAAACCGAATACCTCATCTTTCTTGTCAACACCATAACCATTTTTTGTATCCCGAAGGGCTATGTCAACCTAATTACATAAGAATCTGAACTAAGGTCCTGTTCGATTTGATAGAGGTGCATGTTATGTATTCAAGATTTCATCTTCTGGTGTGTTTCAATTCTACTTTTATGCTCAAAAACTTTCACGTTCAAAATTCATAAAGCGAGCATTGAGATTCAAAAAAAAATGATGAAAATGAATGATGATGAAAATAAAAAAAGAAAATGTTTGTGGTTAAAGATGTTCTATGAACTGTACTTGAACTTTGATTGAAGGATCTGTGTTTAAGAGAGTTAGATTTTTACGTAATATGGCCTATGCATGTTTTTTTCCTTCCTTTGGTTAATCCATAATCCACTTTCCCCATACCACCACCTAACCCTTATTACGACCTGTGATAAGAATCTTTTGATTCATGCATCTAATGACAATAATGTGATATATTAGCAAGCTTATGGTTAAGATTCCTGCTATGTATTGATTTGAAAGTGTTATATATTCGCCACCTTAAACACTTTGAGCATCTATAAGTGAATCGTATGTGAGGTTATGAGTCCTATGTGTTTGATTTTGGAAAAGCTGTCAAGACAACTGCTTATTGATGATAGTTTATGGGAGTTTAGTCTAGGATTGTTGAACTCTAGCTGCATTTTAATTTAATTTGGTAACCATAGTAGGAAGGAGTATGGAGAGGTGAGTAGAAACAAGAGAGAGATGGATAATTAGAGGGGTTTATGGATCTGAACTAATTTTTGCTTGAGGACAAGCAAATGCTTAAGTGTGGGGAGGTTTGATAAGTGATAAAATGTATATATTTGTAGTCCCATAATTAGGGCATGATTGCTTGGTTTAAGGATATTCTCATGGATTTTGGGTCTTAATTGGTTGTTATTTTGCTTTCAGGCCATAATTCAAGCAATGGGAGCATAAGGAGCAAATTCAAGCAAGTCAGAGCAGTTTGAAGCAATTTGAACCAAGTTGTTAAATACATGGATGTGTACCAGAATTCTGGGCATGTTCAGATACCATGAAGCGATACATGCCCATGTCAAGTCCCCAGTAGTTGTGTCCTTGTCCGTGTACCAATCGAGTTAAACTGATCACACAACACAGCCAAATACACGAACGTGTCTATGCCTGTGTACTTTCCATGTAACCGACTTTGCCAGCTATAAAAAGAGTAGAGTCTGACGTGAGTGAGGGAGTGCCAACAACCATAAAAGAATGACCTAGGAAGAAATAGAGGATGTAGAACAGAAAGAGAGTCAGTCCAACAAGCAAATTTTCATCAATTCAAGTTGAATTTCATTAGAGTAAAGGGGATTGTTCATAGATACATTTATTATTTGCATTCAATTGAATTTTAGTGCAATAATTTCAATAAGCATGAACTGATTTTGATTCAATACCTGGATAGGATGAACCCTAGAATGCATATTGTTAATTGACTTTCATTTAATTCCATTTTTTATACGGCTTCATTGAGATTCAATTATGTGTTTTTTATTATATTGAACTGATATTTACCGATATATTGATTCATGTTTGATATCATGCAATTGTGATTGAGAGATCCTGTGTATGAATTGATCTAGCATAATTGAAAGGAGTTACACGTAATCCTAGAGATAGGTCAACGTAAATCTTCCAAATTAGGGTTAAACCTAATAGAGAAATTCATTGACTAAGTAATGCAATTCCAGGGGTTTTAATTAGAAAGAGATTTCAATTAATCAACCTAGGATTAGTTGTTAATAGTCTTGAGAAAGATATTATCATAATTAAGGAATTTCCATAGTCCAATGAATTGTAGATAAATTGATGTATAAACGTTTAATTGCAATAGACATCCTAGGGGGATTCACTATTTAGGTATTATTTGTTTGACTTGATTATCTCTTAATAAATTTCTACTTAGACTTGATTTGTGTTGGTTAGATTTAGTTCAGTTCTTTATTCTATTTAAATCACTTCCGATCATAAATTGTAAGTTAGATAATAAGAAGAGAGTTAGTACTAGTAATCATAATTTCTGTAGGATCGACACTTGATATTTTATCCACTATACTATAGAAATCGATAGATGCACTTGCCTAAAGGATCTATAGGGTAGGAGATCATTATCAACAAGCAAAATCTTAAGTTTGAGAGTATGATAACTCTATAAAATAGAGTTATTTTACTATTTTTTTCATGCATAAAAATTAGCTTGTTCTTGAGAATTTTAATCGTTTTTTATTTGTTTTTGATTATTTTGTTTTGTGTACTTTAATTTAGATTTTCATAAATTTCATAAATTTTTTATTTAATTTTCATCTTTTTCTAATAGTATATTGAATAAGCTCAAAATTAAATATTTTCAATAGTATATTATTGGAAATATCTAATTTTGTAAAGTTTCATAAAGTTTATAAATTTCACTGGATCCTAGGTTTAATTTAGAAATAGTGCTAATTTTATAAAAATTTAATTTTACAAGTTTATACTATTGAAAATATCTAATTTCCAATAGTATATTAAATTTCATAAAGTTTTTATTTAATTTTTATCTTTTTCTAATAGTATATTAAATAAGCTTAAAATTAAATATTTTCAATGAGTCTACTTATAATATTTTATTTTGGAAATATTTAATTTTAGCACTTTGTTTTTTTATAGCGTCAAAGAAGGCATCACTATCTATGTCAGGAAACTATGAAAACCAAACTTATCATGCATTCTATCATACTGGATCCTTCCCAATGTACTATTGTAGCAACACTGTAACAAGCATGTGTCGACACTGTAGCAAGCATGTACCAACACTGTAGCAGCTGTAGCAAGTGTGCACCAAATATTGTAGTACTATAGCAAGCATGCACTGACACTGTAGCAATCTGATCACTATAGCACATGTGCACTGATCACTGCAGCAAGTTTGAAAATTTGTATTGTGTAGCACCGAATATTGTAGTAAGTTTGAAAATTTGCATTATGTGGGCACTAAATACTGTAGAAAGTTTAAAAGTTTATGTGAATGTTAGGTGGAATAGTACAAATTTATACTTATAAAAGGGGGTATTCTTGGAGAGATTTGAGAGAGAAAGGATACACTTTGTCTCTCTTATTCTTACCTTGCTTTCATTCGTATGTTTTCTCTCTAGAATATTGTGGGAATGTTTTGCAAGTTAGGCTAGAGTTCTTGGGTGAGGCTAGAGATGATCTTATATGTATAGTGAGCTTGTTTGTATTTTGATTCTCTATGATTTGTAAGGTCTATACATTTGAGTAAATAATTTTCTTTCATCACATTTATTTCTCACATCAATATATTTTGTTGACAACTTTTATATAAATTCAGTCAAGCTTTTTTTATGTGATTGTTGTATGATACAATATATTGACAAACATAGTTTTATAAGTAGTCTTTTACTACATTATTATCGGTAGCATATTCTTGATTTTAGATTTCTTATAAGACAATATTTTCTAGCACTTAACGTAAGAATCTTATTTACTTGAATACATTTAATTCACAAGTTCTTCAAATTTTATCTTCTAATTGATTGTTTGGAACGTCAAACTTTCAATTGAATCAATTTGTGAATCAAAATTCAAATAGGTGAACAAAGCATATAGGGGATTCTTGATGTCCTATCATTTTTAACTATTGAACTTTCTCTACTTTAAATTGCATTATCTTTCAATCAAATTGCTTTAAAATCACAAAAATGGTTTCTTTCTTTTCTTGTTTAATTGCGTATCTCTTTAAAGCTTTTGTTCCACTAATCTATTTTGTTTGTTTTTTATTACCTCCTTATGGGATCGACCGTCCCAATTGTACTACAATTGACCGCTTTTTTTTTGTTACAATTTGGGTGTAATCACTCACCTAGAAATTTGTTTTGTGATAAGTATGGTGAGTCGATATGAAACGAATCCTGGAATCAAGCATTGGCACGCTGTGAAGCATATACTCAAATATCTTTAAAAAAAACAAGGGATTATATACTGGTATATTCTACAGGGGATCTAACACCCATAGGATACATGGACTCAAACTTCTAAACTTGTAAGGATTCGAGGTAGTCAACTTCAGGATCAATGATCATACTTGGAGGAGGCGCCATTGTGTAGAGGAGTATGAAACAGGATAGCACAACTGACTTTATGATGGAGGCTGAAAATATGGCTGCGGCTAAGGCATCTAAAGAAGTGGTTTGGGTCCGTAAGTTCTTTAGAGGCCTTGATGTCATTCCAGGTGTTGATAAGCCTATCACACTTTGCTATGATAACAACATAGCTATTGCCAACACAAGGGAATCTAGGCACCACAAGAGGGCTAAGCATATTGATAGAAAATACCATATAATTAGTAGGCATGTGTAGGTAGGTCTAGTAAATGTATGTAAGGTCGTGTCCGAGGACAATATTACTGATTCCTTTATTAAGACTTTAATAGTTAAAAGCTTTGAAAGGCACATAAAGGTGATGAGGATGCATAACATGGCACTTTTACTAGCTTAGAGCAAGTAGGAGATTGTTAGGAATGCCCTAAGTAGGAAAGACATTTTAATGTATTTCTTTTATTTTGAACTACTTAATAAATATATTAGAAGTTATTCATTACATATGTGACGCCCCGTGCCCTCAGCGGCTCGGACCGTCACTGAAAACTCTTATTACTTGCTTCTTTAAAACCGATACTTAAACTTGCTGAATTTAAGACTATAAATTTAGAGGGATTTTTTTTTTTTTTTTTTTTTATACACGTACGTATTTACTATTCACGTACGCATACTATTAAAATGCGGAATTTGAAAAACATAAGGATTTCAATTATACATACATAATTATATACATGTTTATCTGATTACTATTCACCAGATACTATTTAAATATACTACTCGTACATATACTGTTTACTGTTCCAAAATACCATTTAACCTTTACTATTCAAAATACTATTTAACTGTCAGCATTCAAAATATTATTTACTCATACTGTGCGGAAGAATACTCGCGGTGTATCCATAACCTCATCCTCACATCCACCTCCGCCATCATCATCGTCCCTTGATGTTTACGCTATAGGATGCTTACCTACAGCATGAACACACTCCGTGAGCTTTACGCCCAGTAAGTACAACATGTTAACCGCAAAACATGTTTAAAACATAGCACATACGTAAAATCATAGGCATGACATATATCACTTAATAAATCATATATCATATAAGCATATCACATATCAGCTCACATATCATGTCATCACATAACATGTCATAACACTGAATATAAAACTTCACATACTTTATGCATGACAGAAGCATCGTGTACTGTATGCACTCTACTGAAAAAGAAAGCATAGCGAACTATAACTAATGCATGATCCGGTTATGTTCATTTATGCTTCAAACTTTTCTTTTCTTTTCTTGTCTATTTAGGGCCCATGTGTCAGTACCGTGTGCGCGCAGACCAACGGTAACGCCCGAGGTCAACTAATGCCGAAGAGCCATCAACTGATGCTCAACTTGTGGCCTGAACTTTCTTTAACTGGAAACCCCTTCGACTGAAGGAGCCGGTACGACACACCTATTTATTTCCATCTTGTTTAACTGTTCTAGCCATACGCTTCTCTAAGCTGTCCCCAATCCTACGCGGTAGGGATCTATGGCTTCTATCTTGTTCTTTCATCAATCTACTCGATTGTGAAGCTATATGCTCTTATGTATGCTGTGCAGCATCGTGTGCAAGATACATACTTAAAATACTGGAAAAGCATCATTTTAAATTCATTTTATCCATGCTGTAGGCGGAGTTGTACTTACCTGTCAGCAGACAGTTTATACTCTCGCCTTCGTCACAATACAGGTACCTCCCTGTAATCATAATGCATTTACATTAACATTCACTCTTAGGTCACCGTGGTCATTAGTGACTAATAAAAATTCTCGTTATATGGTACCGATCCTTGTCGGTACTAATTGCCCTCTTCTTAAGAATTTGATTTTCTAATCATTGTTAATTAATTTATTTACCCAATAAATTAATTAACATCGCTCTTAGGTCACTCTATCGTTAGGAACTAATAAACTTATCGTTGTGTGGTACTGATGCCTATCGGTACCCGACTGCTCTACTTTGGGAAATTTGATATCTAATTTTTTTTAATCGTGCTTGATTAATTTGTCTACTTGACAAATTAATCACTGTCTCTCACTATCCCATTCCGACTTGGTCCTTGACTGGCTAACCAACCAGTCAACATACTGAATACCTCTCGTATGACTATTTAGCCTGTCGGGTTACCGTTACCGATGTAAACGCCCCAAATTTTATACTTCGACCGCACCCGTCCCTCGGGTGGTACTATTCTGACATAGGGGTCGTTTTCTTACATTACGAAATTTCTAATAGGGCGGTTCACTAATCCTCACAACGTCCGTCCTTCTTTCCCGGACCTAGGTCATCGAGGGAGCTCGGGTTTCCATCCCGATCACATTTTCAGCCCTCGTTTCCTAAAATACCCCTTTGTGCCGTTTTAGAAATTTCGACAGCATTTCCGCTTAATTTTTGGGTTTCCGGCGTTTAGGAAACGCCTCAAAACCATCTAACCTATTCTAACCTGCCACGTACTAAACCAGAGGCCTAATTTTTACGTAAAAGCTCCGCTTTTTACGTAAAAATATTCACATTTTCTTTTTCGATATTTCACCCTTTTTTTCTTACAATTCCTCAAGTCATTAAACCATAATTAATACATAATTATTTCCAATATTAAATTGAGAAATAAATAGATCAACACCACTACCAAAATCGTTCCCGTCGGCGATCGGACGAACCGTTCGGTCTCGACCGTGTAATCTTTGAATCGTCGTTCTTCACTTTTGAAACTCCAGTTTGCAAATCCGATGCCGCGGATGTGTCCGGAACGTCGAAAATAGGCCAACGGGCCATTCTTCAATTTTCGGTCTCCGGGTCACCATTGACCGGCGTTGACCGCCGTTGACCGGTGTTGACCGGCCGTTGACCGGCGTTGACCACGGCGGCGATGGAAGTGGCGACCACCATCTTGAAGAGCTCGACGTGAGGAACCCATTGATGGTGTCAATTTCACGAATCGAGGCTCCTATCACCGGAAATCGGCTCTCGAAAAGTCGACGACGGCGGCGGCGTTGGATCTTCATTTTTCCGGTGTTGTTGCCCAAAATTGATTTGGGGCTTTTGATCTACGTGTTGTTCTGAGCATTTTGACACCGACCTTGCAACTCAACTCCGCCGGAATAGCGAGATCCGACGGCGGCGATGGCGACGGCGACGGCGAACCTGGGGCGGCGCGATTCGGCGGCTGTTGATGTGAAATGAAGCCTGGGTTTTGTTCTACTCTTCACCACGAATCCATTGGGACCGGAATCGTGGCATTTGGACGTCGGACGGCGGAGATACGGCGGTTTGAAAAATTCGGCCACCGGCGGCTTTGGGCGGCGCGTGCGGCGTGGTCCGGCATCGGTTCGGTCGACTCGGCCCACCGTTGGAATCAGCTCGTCGAGAGCTTTCCAATGGTGCCGGCGGTGTCAAAAACGGAGGCCGGATTCGATAGTTGGTCACTGTTCATCTTCGTGTGGTATGGGAGGGAGAAAATGTGATTTGGAAAAATATGGGGGCTATTTTTCTATAATCCCCAAAATTTCCTCCTTTATACTAATTTTTTTGAAAAATTTTAAGATAGGCTATACTGACTAATTTGGGCGTGCTGAACCCAAATATATCAGTTTTATCTTCATCCGAGGTCGTCTCGACCAGTTTCCCGATACTGTATGGTTCTCGGTCAAAAATTACTTTTTGTGCTCAAATGACTAATTTGAGCATTCTGATTCCAAATATATCAGTTTTATATCAAGAAGAGGTCATCTTGATCAATTTCTTGATACTGTGGTTAGGCCTACACTGTGTTGACACTGTGCACGCATAACGAGGCATTTTCGCGTGAAATTTCAAACACAGTCTCTCTTGACTAATTTGGACGTGCTGATTTCAAATTTATCAGTTTTACGTCCATCTGAGGTCTTCTGGACCAGTTTTCGGGATCTGCATGACCCCGTCTCGAAAAACGTGTCAGGTGCCCGATTGACTAATTTGGGCGTCCTGAGTCTAAATATATCAGTTTCGGGGCGAGAAAAGGTCGTCTTGACCCTCATCCCGATACTGCGTATCCCTTAAACAAAATATACATTTTATGCTCAATTGACCAGATTGAGCCTGCTGACTATTAATATATCAGTTTTATGCCAGATTAAGGCCGTCTTGGCCACTAACCTGACACTGCGTTTCTCACTACTCACTATTCACTATTCACTGTTCACTAATCACTATTCACTATCTGACTGACTAATCTGAGCGTTCTGACTTTGATTTTGTCAGTCTATGAGCGAGAAGAGGTCATCTAGACCACTTTTCTCGATACTGTACATCTATTAGGGCAATTATCACTGCTGCGCTCAGATGACCAGTCTGAGCGTACTGATGACTAGCTCATCAATTCTGTATCATGAAATGGTCGTCTAGACCGGTTTCTTGATATTGCGTGTCTCAACGCATACTCACATAATAGGGTGGACCGATTTCACTGTCGATTACCCCTTTCATTGCATGAATAGTAATTAAACGTTACTATTCCTGTTTAATTCATTCAACTGAAAAGCACACTGTGCTTATTAACTTAATTACATCATTACATAGTAATTAAGTTTCATAATTCATGAGAGTCATTACAGTGGCTCTCGGCTCATTACACAGCCTTCTACACAGACTCTTACACGTGCGTGTGCAACGCAACACGGGCGTGTACATTTCAGACACGAGCATGTACTAGTTGAGACTACTCAACACGGCCATGTCTTTGAAACACATTCATCTATCTGAGCGGTACACAGCCTCTTACACGGTCGTGTACTTGACCATGTTTCTTAAATTTGCTAAAGGACATTAAATTATGTCCATTTTATTCCTTAATGACTTATTACATGGTAAGTAGGTGCCATGAAAATGGCGGTCATTACAACATAACTATATGTCATCATCTTATTAATATATTAAAGTAAATGTAAGCAAATATGACTTACTGACTGCTTATTGTTAAATTAGTAGAATGTTGCATATAATGGACTTTTGTATGCATGAGACAATATTCTAAAGTAAATAGTTTAAATCTATAATTCGTAGTCTATGGGGTTAGATTGAGCATCTAACTCATATTAAGACTACTATGTTGTCTGAAGCCAATTGGGGAAACGGTTTATCTCAACGGTTTGGAGCATCAACTCCTGAGTAGAAACATAGATATGTTGCTTGGTGGTGTCGTATTGGACTTAGACTAAAGTATAATTGATCTATGTAGTCTACTTGAGTGGATTAATTCACTTTTGATGTTCATTATGTAATAACCTTAATCTTGAGTAAGTGAATCGCTTCATGTGCATAAATTGTATAATTTGATGCTCCAAAAACTAAAGTGTCTTAGAGGTAATAAGCTTATAAATCGGTTCATTGAGAACATGACTTGTATAAGATAGAAGTTTGTTTATAGAATATTTGAATCATAGCTCTAATGAGTAAATGTTATCCTCTTAAAGGCATTATACTGGATGTGAAAATTGACAAGGCTACTTACTTTAAAATATTGTCTTTTTGCATACAAAAGACATTGTATGCAACATTCTAATAGTTTAATAACAAATAGTTAATGAGCCATATTTATTTACATTTAGTTCAACATATAAACAGGATGAGGACATATAGTAATATAATGAATAACCTCTAATATATTATTAATCAGTTAAAAAATAAATGAAATACATAAAATATCTTTCCCGCTTAAGACATTCGTAACACACAGGGCCTGCATTCACAGGCGCATTATTGGTTGGGGCATTAATCGTTTGAGCCTAAACCAATGCTTTAAACTGCTGTCGCAGTTGATCTAACACATTGGTGATCCGTTGGAGACTCCCATTAATCTCTTTTACATGGCCTTCTAGAATCGTCATTTGAGAAGGCCTACCAAGCTACCTAAATGGCTACTTAGCTTGTTAGGCTACTCTGTTTTCCTTTCAGTTCACTATACTAGTGGTTGAAGGTACAAGTTCTCCTTCTAGTACTAATTATTTGTTAGGAATGCCCTAAGCGGGAAAGACATTTTAATATATTTCATTCATTTTAAATTGGATGATAAAATTATATTTAGAGGTTATTCATTATATTATTGTATGTCCTCATACTATTTACATGTTAAAGTAAATGTAAGCAAATATGACTCACTGACTGCTTGTGTTAAACTGTTAGAATATTGCATATAATGGACTTTTGTGTGTGAGAAGATAATGTTCTAAAGTAAGCAGTCTAAACTATGGTCTGTAGTCTATGGGGTTAGACCAAGCATCTAACTCATGTTAAGACTATTATGTTACCTAAAGCCATTTGGGGGACGATTTGTTTTCACTGTCCACAGCATAGACTCCCAAGTAGAGATATAGATGTGTTACTTGGTGGTGACATATTGGGCCGAGACTAAAGTGTAATTGATCTGTGTAGTCCGCTTGAGCGGATCATATCACTTTTGACGTTCATTATGCAATAACCATAATCCTGAGTAGATGAATTACTTCATGTATATGACTTATGTACTTTGATGTTCTAATGGCTAAAGCATCTCAACGAGTAGTCGTAGGAAAAAATAGATAAAAACGCATCAGAGCGGCGCAGTGGAACAACAAAAATTTTTCAAGAACGTTAAATATCTCATGACGTCATATACAATAAACTAACAACAATAAAACTCATACCTCAAGAGGACACCAAACTGCAGGAGGAAAATAACCGGAGGGCTTCAACCAACTAGCCTTCTCTACTATTCTCCAATTCTTGGATGGCAGAGTGTGTGGGCACTCAGTTCCTCGACCGGTATGCTAGCACTGCTAGTCTCCTTCCGACCACCCAGATCTCTAAAGAACTTATTGTCATGGTGAGTTATGCAACAATAAGCCTGCTAACCTGAGAGTCTGTGGTCTGAGAGAACTAGAGTGGTAGGACCTCATTTATAGACTGGCATGAGGTGATCCCTTGAATTTGAATTGGACTAGGAGAAGATTTTCTCCCTTGTCCACTCACAAAAAATCCAAATTTTCTAGGCCAAATATTAAGGATAATTTTCGGCCATTCTAGGATTTTTGCGATCCAAATTTAAACAGGATTTTAACTTGAATTTTATCTCCTCATTTATCCATAAAAACCGATTTCCCCTAGTGCCATAAACAAGACTAGATTCGGCCATTAAAAAGTGAGGAGAATCAAAATCCAAATAGGATTTTCTAGCTTGAATTTAATCTCACCCTTATCCACTCACAATCGAAAATCTCCCTTAGGTTTGTCCTCAAAATTTTCAGTCATTTTAGAGGGGAGAGAATCCAAATTCAACTGGGATTAAAACTTGAATTTTTCCCTGCATCTTTATCCCATAAAATCCGAATTCTCCTAGGAGTTATCCACCCTAACAAATTCGATTTTTCTAGATAGATTTAGGACTTAAAATTCAAGTAGGATTCAAACAAGATTTTTCACTCCATTATCCAAATCAAATTCGAATTCTAACCCTATGGAATTATCCATAAAAAATTCGAATCCTTCACGGATTGTGATTCAAAATTTGAATTCAAATTTCAAAGTTCAAATTTCAAAAAATTCAAACTTCAAATTTAAAATTCAAATTTAAATTTCGAATTCAAATTTTAAATTTTAAATTTCAAATTTAAATTTTAAATTTAAATGTCAAATTCGAATTTCAAATTCAAAATTTAAATTTCAAATTTCAAATTTCAAAATTTAAACTTCAAACTCCACAAAAAATTGTATTTCAAATTTTGTACTCATGGATAATTTTCTACAACTCCAATCCAATCTCAAATAAAATCATAACAACTTTATTTGGAGTTCGAATAATTGTGTACTCTATTATCCAAAACAAAATCTGAATTCAACAGAAGAGAATCTTGTCCACCATCCTAATCCTATGTCAACACCATCCATGTAAAGTCAACTAGCCAATAAGCATACACTGATCAATTTGCCAACCGTTAAGGAATTATGTGGAGCTAGTAGAGGGACCAATTTGACATATATAATCGGGCTCTCATGAATCCATATGATCATTATTCTGTACCGAACAACTCAATCATATGATCACTAATTTCATATTCACACCACTATAAACCTGAAACTGAACTCTCAATTATATACCATATTACGAAAGCCTGTGACAAGCTAAATGTCCAATGACCTTGTCATGTATGCAAAAACCCTCATATGATATCCATGATCAGCCTTAGGTCAAAGTTCCTATTGATCACGCTATCTTAAAGTTCTATTATACTACCGAATAAGAAAATGATTATTCACCATGTGTGAATAAGAAGTCATCTGCCCAGTAGACGACCTAAGGCCTTGTCCATTTTCACATCCAGTATAATGCCTTTAAGAGGATACCTTTAACTCCTTAGAGCTCTGATTCCGATATCTGTAAACAAACCCTTCATCGTATACAAGTCATGCACCCAACAAACCGGTCTATAAGCTTACTACCTCTGAGACGCTTTAGCCATTGGAACATCAAAGTACACAAGTCATATACATAAAGTAGTTCATTTACTCAGGATTAAGGTTATTGCGTAATGAACGTCAAAAGCAAATTGATCCACTCATAGCGGACTACGTAGATCAATCACGCTTTAGTCCCGGTCTAATATGTCACCACCAAGTAACATATCTATGTCTCTACTTGGGAGTCTATACTCTGGACAGTCAAGACAAGCCATCCCCACCATGGCTTTAGACAACATAATAGTCTTAATATGTGTTAAATGCTTGGTCTAACCCCATAGACTGCAAACTTTAGTTTAGACTGCTTACTTTACAACATTGTCTTCTTACATATAAAATCCATTGTATGCAATGTTTTAACATTTTTAACACAAGTAGTCAGTGAGCCATATTTACTTACATTTATTTTAACATGTAAATAGAATAAGGACAAATAGCAATGTAATGAATAACCTCTATATTATAATTTTATTATCCAGTTCAAAATAAATACATCAAAATGTCTCTAATGCTTAGGGCATTTCCTAACAGTAGTACTCTTATAGATCGGTTCATTGGGTACATGACTTGTATAGGATGGAGGGTTTGTTTGCAGATATCAAAATCATAGCTCTAATAAGGAGTTAAGGATATTCTCTTAAAGGCATTATACTGGATGTGAAAGTGGATAAGGTCTTGAGTCGTCTGCTAGTCAGATGACTTCTTATTCACACATGGTGAATAATCATTTTCTTATTCGGTAGTATAATGGAACTTTAAGATAGCTAGATCAGTAGGTTGAACGGATTTTGACCTAAGGCTGATCATGGATATCATATGAGGGTTTTGCATACATGATAAGGTCATTGGACAAGAGCTTGTCATAGGCTTTCGTAATACAGTATATAATTGGGAATTCAATTTCAGGTTTATAGTAGTGTGACTCTGAAATTAGTGATTATGTGATTGAGTTGTTCGGTACAGAACGATGATCACATGGATTCACGGGAGCCCGATTATATATGTCCAAGTGGTCCCTCTACTAGCTCCACATAATTCCTTAACGGATGGCAAATTGATTAGGGTATACTTGTTGGCTTGTTGTCTTGCGTTTGATAAAGAGAAAATCTGGATCACCTTCCCACAGGTGTAGGCGTTTTTCTCAGTGTATTGGAGGGGCAAAATTATAATTTTATATTATTTAATAAATAGGATAAATAATATTTATTTTTGGATAATAAGATTTGAATTTCAAAAACAAAATTATCAAAATTCAAATCAATCATATATTTGAATTTAAAATTTGAAATTCAAATATATGATTGATTTGAATTTTGATAATTTTGTCTTAGAATAGATATTTAAAATTTGATTCCTATTTGAATTTGAATTGAATAAAATCTTGCCCTTGCATGGATATAGGTGGCGTCCACATTGGTTAAAAGTGGAAGACAAGATTCTCTCTTATTTGAATTTGAATTTTGTTTTTGGATAAGAGATTACACAATTATTCGAATGTTAGGTAAAGCTGCCATGATTTTACTTGAATTTGAATTGGAGTTATAGAAAATTATCCATGAGGATAAAATTCGAAATTCAAAATTTTGTGGATTTTGAAATTTGAATTTGAAAGTTAAATTCGAAATTTAAATTTGAAATTTGAAATTGAAGTTTGAATTTGAAGTTTAAATTTTTGAAATTTGAATTCATATTTTGAAACACAATCTTAGAAGGAACCGAATTCTTTGTGGATAAATCTACTAAGAGGGGATCGGTTTTCTTATGGATAAGGAAGAGAAAAATCTTGTTTGAATCCTACTTGAATTTTGAATCCTAATCCTACTCAAAATAGCTGAATTTGTTGAAAGGAATCCCACCCTTGATGGAATCAGTTTTTGTGGGTAAGGATGAGAGGAAATTCAAGTTAAAAATCCTATTTGAATTTTGATTCTCCTCACACTTGAATAGCCAAATCTAGTCATGTATTTTTGGCCTTGGAGGAATCAGTTTTAGTAGATAAAAAGGATAAAATTCAAGTTAAAATCTTGTTTAAATTTTGAATACAATCTCTTCTTAGTGTGGCCGAATTTGATCATGATCTTGGCCTAAGGAAGAGTTCGGATTTTGCATGGAAAAGGGAGAGAAAAATCTTCTCCTAGTGCAATTCAAAATTCAACAAATTACCTCATGAAAATTTATAAATAGGGGTTCTATCACTCTAGTTCTCTTTAGACCACAAACTCTCAGGTGAGCAGGCTTATTGTTACACAAATCATCGTATTAATAAGTTCTCAAAGAGATCTGGGTAATAAGAAAGAGACAAGCTGTGTTAGTATACCGATTGAGGATCCAGATACCCACACACTCTGCCGTCTAAGAATTGGAGAATAGTAGAGAAGGCTAGTTGGTTGAAGCCTTCTAGTCACTTTCCTCCTACATTCCTGGCGTCCTCTCCGAAGGTATAAATTGATCGTTGTTAATTTATTGTATATGACATCATGAGATATTTAACGATTTTGAAAAATTTTTGTAATTCCATTATACAATTTTACTGTTTTTTCCTACATTGTTGGCAATGAAAACCTGCCTAATAAATCTGGAGTCCAATGTGAAGCTGTTAATGAACTTGGATGCAGAAAAGTAGTCAAAAGATTGCAAACAAATAAATGACATCAGAATTTTATAGAGTTTTACCTTTAATATAAAGGGTACGCCCTCTTTGGAGAACACTCAGGGAATGATTTACTATTTTGAAGCAAGGTACAATATGTGCTCTTGGATCTCCTAAATTTCTTGAGAGCCAAATTAACCTATTGGGTTTTTATGAGACTTACAGGCCTTTTTATAGTCAATTATCTTTTTATTTGAAATTTGAATTATAAGTACTTAAATTACAAAAATATAGGATTTTCTCACCATGTGACCTTTAATTTAATTATATTGAATCTATTCAGCTCTTGATGTCTTGAAGAAAACTTATCGACCGTTGACATGATCATCAAAAAACTCGAATTTCTTGAAATTTGAAATTGAAAATCCTTCTTTGATGTAACTAGACATCTTATCACCATATTTAATTAAGCATTTTTTACCTAATACCTTTTATTAACATTTTTTAAATTTTTAGGCAGTATTTTTATCATAAATATAAATGAAGTTGAAGAAAATAGTGAATCCAATAATTCTTATAATTTAGAAATACAAAGACCAATTTTAAATGCCAGAAAGACAACAAAATTAACTACAACACTATTTTTTTTTTATTAATTTTTATTATTTCAATTATTTTCGATCTTTTACGCTTTCTCTTACGAGGCTGATAAACATTAACATATGTGAGCGGTACGGAGATAACGATATGGTAGGATGCTCTCCTGTCTCGCCCGGACTCCGTCCTCCTGCCAACCGTATTCGGGGGTAGTCCCGTGGGCATATTGCCATCTCTAGCCTCTGTACTAATGTGCCACAACTTTTGATATGCCTCTCTGATTTCTTCCACCTCACTACTCAAAAGTCAGAAATCTCATATTAACACTGGTCTTTTGTCCTTTTCTTTTGCATTGGGTTTTGAGGTTCTTTACACAACCACCGTGCGTCCTTTTTTAGAGTTTTCTCACATAATGGTGAAATATCAAATTTCTTTTGGGTGGGTCTGTGGCTCTCGACCTATGCTTTTTTTTATTTTTTGGCGGTGAAAATTCGAGGAAATTGCGATCTACGTACTTTTGAAGACAATTTGTCTTAAAAACTATTTCAAAATCTCTTTTATGTCTTTTTCAAAAATTTTACAGTAGTGGTTAGTTGCCTTTATAATTTCCTTGCAATAATAGAACGCAAATTTTCATCCTCAAGAAACGAAAGGAATAAAAGAGTCTCTATCTCTTTAACATTCCATGCATTAGAAGGAAAAAAGGAAATTCTGCATTGGACCCAGTTGGGTAAAGAAAGGTAATTAGCAGAAATTAAGACAAACAAGCGATGCCCATGAATCCTTTAACCGCAAGAAAAAGACCCTTTTTTCGAAAATCCACGTTCCACGCATTTAAAACTCGCCAAAACATGGACTATTGGACTCGTCTTCGTTTTGGCATTTTGCCGAACAGGTGGTGGGCAAACTCAAGGAAAACGACAAAGGAGCAAGTACTTGCGAAAACTCATTGGTTCTCTCATTTTTTTGGTTGGACTGAGATAAGAGTGAGAGAGTTAGTAAAAGAAAGATGAAGAGAGTCGAGGTGGGTTTGTGGTTATGGGCGTTGGTCTTGTTAATGGCTTGGTCTGCAACAATCTCATCGGCTGCTTTTTTCGAGAGCCGGCATAGAAGAAAATCGACTCCACCACCCGTTCCTGCGGCGACAACGTCGTTTGAGCTGAACCGAGTTGGGTCTTCTGTCGTTTTCCCAGTCCATGGGAACGTATATCCTATTGGGTACGTGTTTTCCGACCAACATGAGAAGCGAAAATATTAGATGACAAAGTTAATAGCTTGTACTGTTTTCAATCTTCCCTGAAAGGTCTCTTTGTGACTGTCTGACTTTTTGTTGTTTGAAAACATGAAGAGGTATGATTAATGGGAAGCTGGCTTCGTTGCAAAAAAGTAATATTATTTTATTTTTTCCCTTTCCTTTTTTAACTATTAGTGTGACGGATAATTTGTTTTTGATTTTATTTTAAATGAATTTTTTTGTTTAATACCTTTAGAAAATTATCATTATTATGTAAAATAAACGTCATATTAAAGCTTCTACTTACATATATTATGTGAAAAACTTTATACTCTTTGCCTGAGTACATAATTGATTGTAGTTGTTATTGTTGAATGAAACAGAGGATTTGCATTCCAGAATGTGACACTGATTCGTAAAACATGTTTCGAAATTAAAGTCAGCATTTGGTGATTTGTTATGCACATTTCTTCAACTTCTTCTAAATTCAGTGCTCATAGATGTGGCCAAGGGTGTTAAAAAAAATGAACTACACTGCTTTTTGTTTTTGTTAAAGACAAGTGAACGATATTAATATGTTTTGCCTTTGCCTTTCGAATAACAACACAAAAAAAAAAAAAAAAAAAAAAGGGAGGGAAGGGGTTGGATGAAAGGGAAAATGATAAAGCTTTGTCATTTTTTTTAATATATTTTCACTTCACCCTTTCTTGTGTTGGACAATGCCAATAGACTGTACTCTAGTATAATTTATTGCCCGATTGTTATCGGTTTAAGATTTCCTCCAGAAATTTCAGTGCTTCATTTTTTCTATCTACAAATCACAACTTCGAAACTAACAAGATTTCATTTTATTTTTCCCTTTTTCATCCGTGTTCTGTATCCCAGCTTTTACAATGTTACCCTGAACATAGGCCAGCCTCCAAAGCCATACTTTCTTGATCCCGACACTGGCAGTGATCTTACATGGCTCCAATGTGACGCTCCCTGTGTCCGGTGTACTGAGGTAAATCACAATGCCAAGTCTTTTCTAATTGCCTTTTCATATTTACACTTGAAGAGAGAGTTCTATTTGCAGTAGTATTTGATGTTAGTTATTGAATGAGAAGCCTTTTTAGATATCAGTTACGCTTTTTCTCCATTTACATGAAAACAAAAAAACAAGAAGCCCATTTTGATTGGTGTGGCACCTAGATAGATTGATGAAAGAGAGAAAATGAAGAGAAAACACAGAGATATTGATGAAGTAGAAGAATTTAGAGAGAGAAACAAAACAATAGAGAGGAAATCTGTAGATTTAATAAATAATTATTAAAATCCAAAGCTAAAAATACAAATATTAGGTCTTACAATAGATGCATAAAACCTAATAATAAGATAAACATAGCCAAATACTATCTTGTTCCTAATTACTGATCCACTACGATGTCAATTAGTTTGTTTCATTCAAAACTCCTACCAATATCTCTCCTTGCAACATCAGTTGTTGATTTAATCTTTTTATTTATTTCCACAATCTTGCCTTTTACTATGTTTACAAACCAATTTAAGACCCGATTTCAATGATTCATATTATCCTGAATTCCGAAATTGTTAGTATAATTTTTTTTTTTTTTTGGGTCTTCTTTATAGACTCCTCATCCACTTTACAGACCCAGCAATGACTTGGTCGGGTGTGGAGATCCCCTCTGCATAGACTTACACTTACCCGGCACTCCCAAATGTGAGAACCCAGAGCAATGTGACTATGAGGTCGAGTATGCTGATGGAGGTTCCTCGCTTGGTGTACTTGTCAAAGATTCCTTCCATTTCAACTCTACAAACGGAGTCCAACTTAAACCTCGCCTTGCCCTTGGGTCTGTCACTTATCTCCTTGATTTTTTTTTTTTTTAATATTTCTTGTTGGACAATAATTATTGTTGTCGAACCATGTCCTATCATGTTAAGCTTTTTGAAGAATTGGTAATCTGACAATTCTTTTACCCCTGTTATTTTTCTCTTATTTTTTTAATTTGCAAAACAAATATGTAGAATTATTCCTCATCATGCTGTTCAATCGAACCTTAATAGTTGCTCATTACAAAATGCGTTATTCTTTTTTTAGAGAATGGTCTTTCTAAAAGCAAACAAGCCATGTGCCATTACTAAGTTTGTTTCAGTACTTTAATTTGGATGTAGAGTTTATTTTGTTCTCCTGTCTCCAGATGTGGATACGATCAACTTCCCGGTTCATCCAATCACCCCTTAGATGGAGTACTCGGCCTTGGTAGGGGAAAAACCAGCATTGTATCACAACTTCATAATCAAGGTTTGGTGCGAAATGTTGTTGGCCACTGTTTAAGTGGGCGAGGTGGAGGGTTTCTCTTCTTTGGAGATGACGTTTATGATTCCTCACGAGTGGAGTGGACACCGATGTCCAGTGATTACTCGTAATTAATTAAACCTTTCTGAGCACCATTTATCCATTGAAGGCATGGTATCTCTGTTTAAGTTTACATTTCTTATTCGGCTGTTACTATAAAGATTTTGTTATTGTTGATTGTGCAGAAAACATTATTCACCTGGATATGCAGAACTCAGATTTGACAGAAAGCCTACTGGTTTGAAAAACCTGCTTACAGTTTTTGACAGCGGTAGCTCTTACACTTATCTTACCTCGCAGGCTTACCAAACTTTGACATTTTGGGTGAGTACAAGCATATTCATCATTTGTAGAAACGGTAACAAAAAAATAGTCCTGAAAAAGTATTATCCCAAAATTGGGAGTTTCTATGGTAAGACCTTTTATTTTGTACTACTGGTAGAAACTGCTTTTTAAGAGAAGATTAATTATTTTAGGCTTAATGCATGAGTGTTGACATTAAGAATTTATAGCACGCAGAACAGAACTTCTCCAATCATAGATCAAACATTGAAAAATTTATCTAATGGCTGATACCGCAGTTCCTACCAGTAATGCAAAATTGGATATCCTACCATGGAATTCCTTCCATAATTGTTAGCTTTATTAAGCACATTAAGATAGAGCAATGCCATTTTTCAGTCCCCTAAGTCCGCTTCTACTGATAAACTATTGCTTTCATTTTCTTGTAAGAAATAGTTTGTATCCCAGTGCTCAAATATTTGTTCTAGATCAAAACAAATCTTCTCTATTCCATTGGTGACGATGCAGGTGAATAGAGAAATACCTAGAAAGTATCTAAGAGAAGCCCCGGAGGAACAAACTCTCCCACTATGTTGGAAAGGTAAAAGGCCGTTTAAAAGAGTAAGCGATGTCCGAAAATACTTCAAGACCTTGGCACTGGACTTCACAAATGGTGGCAAAACCAGAACTTATGAGTTGCCTCCTGAAGCCTATCTAATCATATCAGTAAGCCTCACTTTGCATGTTTTATCTTCTGATTTCCATGTTTATATTTGTTAAAGATTATTTTCATCTATACTCTTTAACTTAGGATCAGTTTCACTTTATTTCTGACTTTGAAAATTCCCACTCTGCTCCCCTTAATATTGAATTAGCTCCCAATAAGCTTTCTATTATAATTTCTGTTAAAAACAGACGGCAAAAAAGTGAATTAAGTATAATTATGTGATCTTTTTTTTTTTTGTTCGGTTTTAACATAAATATGGAAAAACTGAGTTTTGTAAGGCTAATTCCCCTTTTTTCCTATTTTTTTCCAATAAAAATTTTAATAAAAGAGGTTAACTAGGATGAATTCAAAACTTAGGAGACTAAAGTTTAAAGTTAGAGATAAAATAGGAACAATTCTAAAATTTAACAGCGTAAATAACAATAATCATTCTATAAATATCACTATGTGTTATATAACACTAACAAATGTGTTCTTTCAGTCTAAGGGAAATGTTTGCTTGGGAATTCTAAATGGCTCTGAAGTTGGGCTCCAAAATTCTAATATCATTGGAGGTAAGTTTTCTATGTATATGATTAACCCTTGGTCTCAAATATATTAAAGGGTCGATTTTTCTTTATATAGCATTAATTTAAAGAATACATATTTCAAAATAGTACTGATTTGATTACTTTGTTTTATGTCACTTCTGTGTATTAAATTGTCAGATTCCATAATTATTTGTGATATTACTAAACGACAATGATATTAAAAAAAGGGAACCAAAACTGATTTCTTTTTTAAAATACATTTTCTAATAGTGCCATATAATGAAGATTAACCTTGCCCCATTTGATCTCTCTCGCTTAAAAATTTGCTCTGTTGTCACTTCCATAGATGTATCAATGCAAGATAAGATGGTGATCTATGACAACGAGAAGCAGATGATTGGATGGGTCTCTGCAAACTGTGATAAGCCTCCCAGAACAAGCACCATCAGCTTCTGATGATATGCTTTAGTAGTTTCCAATGCTTTATATTTAGTACAAAAGTGGTTATAGAGCATGCCCAAAAGAAATATAAGTGTTTATAATAGGCCTCTCATTTGTGTGTATAACTATATATGTGTGTATCTATATAGGTGGGCGTAGGGTATATATATTCTCATTTGTTTGGAGGGTGCTTCGTACTTGTGTTAATTGCTTTATACAAACGTGAACAGTATCCCAAATTTTAAGGGTATTGGTAAGGGTCAAGTTAATAATATTATTTATTTCTAAACATTCAAGTAGTGACCGAATTAATGAGATATTCGGTCACATGCAGATTTTTGGACATTTATGATAAAAAAAAAATCTGAACTTTTTTATTTTTTATTTTTTATTTTTTAAAAATAGTTTATGAAATGATTGATGAATTGATCAATTACATCTGATAAATCACTCATTGAGAAATTATTAATTTCTTTTGATTAAATATATTTTAATATTATCAAATCATTAAGAAAATGATAATTCTGCTCATTTAATAAAAGTTAGGATTTCTTATTTCAAAAAAAAAAAAATACTTAAAAGCTGTCGTTTTCTACGTATTAATATTCTCATATATGTTTCTATTAAATTTTATATTTCTTTTTTGTATATTTTTAATTACCAATTTTATCCTTTTTATTCTATTACCTCATTGGTCGAAACAGGAGGTTGGGGGGAAAAAAATATCAAAATTCAAGTTACATATTTACACCAATTTTATGTGGAGTTATTTTGGTTGCCATTGATATACAACTTCCGCAATTAAATTATCGTTTTGCGCAGGTAGATAGAATTCGCTTCTCTGCTTTTTTAGCTTGCTTGGGTTTAGATGGTTTATTTGTTTGTTTTGCCATAGACAAACTTATCCAACTTGTTAAGTATTTGTCAAGAGATTTTTAAGGGAGAGTGTAGTCTCATATTGACTAGACATGAAATTGAAAATGAGCTAAAAAGAACTTGGATTATTCCTTTTAATATGTTAATTCTTTTAAGATAGAACTTTATGAATCCAATAAATAATATCGAAGATAGGTTCTAAATACAACTATATGGAGCGCAAGATGAATCTTAGAGAAAAATTAGATGAAAGTTGATGACCTAACGAGTGATTGTGATGGGAAAAAAAAAATTCATGGTCAAAAATGGACTATCGAAGATGGAAAGTTCATAATAACAAAGGGCCTAACACAGTGGAGATTTTGATGGAGTTGTGATTTTCTTGGTTTTTCTGTTTCAAGGATATAGAAAAACGGATCATCATTAAAGATGATTGTAATGATTGTGGATTTTATTTAAGTAGAGATTGTTAAGAATGTGCAAACAAAAATCCCATATTAACTTAATATGAAATTAGAAGTGGGTTTAAAAGAAACTGGATTACTATTTATAATAGTTTTATCTTTGAAGATGTGATCAAGGAGGTTCTTACAATCCTTAATAATCAATTTGAAGCTGTTATGCAATACCTTGAAACTCATTGTCATCTAGTTTAATGCGTTATCAACGCAACTGGTATCTCTCTCTCCCTCTATTTTTTTTTTTATATAAATCAATGCAATTGGCTGTTCTTTTTAAAAATATTGTAATATATATATATATATATATATGCTCATCCCTCCACAGCGCACTATGCAGGAATTGAACGGTGATGTCATTGCATATGTTGTCGTTTTTCTTTGGATGCTCGGATAATATACTTATTATTGTAATTATTTTATTATCATTATACTCTAATTATGGGTCCACATGCCGACAAACAAAATTAAGTGTTCGTTTTGGTGAACGCATTATATTTGTATTGCATTTGAATACAATATATTGAATATAATTTGTATTTGGAGGAAAAATATTAGCATTACATTTAAATATAATATGTATTTGGGTGAAAAGTATTTGAATTGTATTATAATAATAAATATGTGATGTGATGGGTAAAAGTAGAGAAAAAAAAGGAGAGAGAAAGAGAATATATGATGTAATTAATAAAAGTAATAAAAAAGTGAAATAATGAATAGTGATTGTATTGAATTTAAAATGTGATGTGATTGGTATTTGAATGAAATGCTTTTGTATTTGAGTGAAAATTACATTGTATTTAAATGTGATGCAATTTAAATGTGTGTATCAAACGTGCTATAAAGAAGATAAAAATGGGCTAACAAAGTTTGAAAAATGTTTAGAATAATCATCATTAACAAAATGTGGGTCTCATATACGAGTCCCATGGAACCTATCTTTTATTAACAGATGATGTTTAACACTATCAATATCTTATAATAATAATCAAATTAACACGATAAGCCGTAAGAAGCCTCAACAAAAAGTTTTTATGAAGGAAATTAACGTTATCAGTTGTGAGAAAAAAATTTATCATTGTTCGTATCACTCACTTTAGTAAATATTATGTTGTAATTTTTTTTTTTGGATATTAATACTATTGGGATGTCCCATTCTATTATAATTTGATTGAGGAGCCAAATTCAAACTTACCATGAAAGAGACTTGCCTTGTGACCCACAAAATTAATATATAAACGACAGACTAAAAAACTAGGAATTCAAACCACTACATAGCTACATTTAATAATTTGTACTCTCATCTTATCAGTCTAACCCCTCCATGGACCATGCATATATAAATGCCATTGTCTAGCTGCAAATACAACCAAAACCAAGTAGAAAAAACCATTGACTTGAATCACCTTTATCAGCCAAATCATTTCAAACTCCCCACAAGTAGAAATGGATGCTGCCGAAGAGCTAGATATCGCTATAGTAGGCGCCGGAATCTGCGGCCTCGCCACGGCCCTAGCACTTCATAGGTGCTTTTTCTTTTTTCTTTTCTTTTTTTTTTTCTCTTTTTTCCTCCATGAAAACAAATTCATCACCACTGAAAGCTGTGCACTTTCAGTGATGGAAAAGAAAAAAGATTCATGGTTCAAAGTTTGGTTGCTAAAAGCTAAGTAGTCTCTGGTTTTTGAGGTCAAGAGATCTTGATCACGTTGTTTTACGTTTGTACATGTAATATTTATTTAGGAAGGGCATAAAAAGCGTGGTTTTAGAAAGATCAGAGACATTGCGAGCTTCCTGCGCAGCCATTGGAATTTTGACAAACGGTTGGCGTGCACTTGATCAACTCGGTATCGGCCAGAAGCTTAGACAAGCCGCACTTCCGCTGCAAGGGTACACTCTCTGAATTGAGCAAATATGTGATTATTGTGCAAATTATAGCCTAATCTTGCTTTATTTCTTATATTAATCTGCCTAATATTTGTGTCTATTAATCTTAACCTTTTGAAAACAGATTACGAGACATATGGCTAGATAACAACAAGCAACGAACAGGATCTGTCTCGTAAGTAAAATCTATGAATCTCTATTAGAGTTGTGAACATTTTTCTTTAGTTTTATGACCCGTAAAATAAACATATTCACATTAATGTGGATTTACCGTTAAATTAGACAGTTTAACATATGGAAACGTAAATTTAATGAAATATTTATTTATTTATTGTTGGTTACGAAAACGGACATGTATACGTGGTCAACACATCTTTTCTAACAATTTTTAAAGTTGGAATGATTTTTTTTTTTTTGGGCTAAAAGTTTTGAGGTTGGAATTGGATAGGAGAGGAGAAGCCCGGTGTATGAAAAGGAGTGATCTAATAAACATGCTTGCTTAGGATTTGCCCCATGGAACCATACGCTTTGGATGCCACATACTCTCTGTTGAATCGGACACTTTCACCAATTTCCCCACTCTACTATTTAGTGATGGACGTAAATTAAAGGCCAAGGTAACATCTATTTTGCGTTCTGCACAACTTGCTTGACAGCTTCGCTTCTGGAAGATTTTTTTTTTTTTTTGAAAAATAGCACAAAAGAGTATATTTTTAAAATATTGTTTTATTTGTAATTTTGTAATATTAAACAAAAAAAATCAATAGATAAAAGTTTAAACAGTAATTAAGTGTGACAAAAATCCAATATATATTAAACAAAACATCTATTTTGCGTTCTGCACAACTTGCTTGACAGCTTCGCTTCTGGAAGATTTTTTTTTTTTTTGAAAAATAGCACAAAAGAGTATATTTTTAAAATATTGTTTTATTTGTAATTTTGTAATATTAAACAAAAAAAAATCAATAGATAAAAGTTTAAACAGTAATTAAGTGTGACAAAAATTCAATATATATTTCATATTTTTCTCAAATTTTTTACCTATTATCAATTGAGGACATCTATTGACACCTTTTTTTTTTTTTTCAATCCCTCTACTTAAACCACCCACTACAAAGATTTTAATTTTAATTATTACTTGTTACACCCCTTTTCTATTCCTAAAAAAAACTCTACAATCAAATTACAATATCTATCTTTTTTTACTCTCCAAACCACACCAAGGAAACCAATATCAGTTTTTTTTTTCCTTTTTTTTTTCTCACCAGTAAACCAAGTATCCCACATTTAATGCTTTTGTTTTTTATTTTTTATTTTTATTTTGTTTTTGCTTTTTGTTTAAATTTGTTTTCACATGCAAAATCGCACATTGCATATTGAATTTAAGATTCCAATTTCAAAAAATTATCCCAAAAAAACAAAATTCGATACATAAAGCTGCATTCGCTATTGTGATTAGCATTCAGAATGAAGATTAAAGATTGATCTTATATTAAACAAATTCAAAAATAAAAAAAAAAGTTAATGAAACATTAGTAAACAAACTCAAAAAAAAAAAGAAAAGAAAAGAAAAGAAAAAGGGAATCCATTTGAGCAAAAGGAAAAAAACAAAAAACAAAAAACAAAAACGACAACAACGAAACAATTTATGTATATAATATAATTAAAATTAAGGCAAAAAACACTTTACTCTTTCACAACCATTATTTATATCCATTTTATATTCTTATGAACAATTAGGGCTTAAGAGTTTTTGTTTTTGTCATTTTAGGATAAATAGCGTATTTATTTTAGGGTGGTTATAATGAATAGTTTTTTAAACATGGTTGTACTTATAAGTAATTTTACTAATGGATAATATAGTAATAAAATAATTTATAAAAAAGTGAGTGGGAAAAGTAAAAAAAAAGTGTGTCAATAAACACCCCCTTAACAATTATGGTGGAATAATATCAACACATTGTGTCATTTATAGTGTCATAACTGAGCTAATGATAAGAAATAACGTTATTCTTTTGCTTCACACTAATATGGAGTATCTACTAAGCAGTGTTGTTTGCACCAAGTTACGTTATAATAAATTGTTATTATTTTAGTAATAAAACAATTTCTTATTACAAATAGGTGTGATAATCTTTTAAAAACTTATTAATTCATGTAACATGTATGTACTTTTTTGTTTTTTAATTTTTTACTCTAACATAACATACAAGTTGATATAAAAAATTGATATTAAAATTGATGTCACGGGCACTAGAATTATTTTAATATAATTAGTGAAATATTTATCCTCACAGATTTTGATTGGATCTGATGGAGCGAGCTCCGTAGCGGCGGAATTTCTCCAGATAAAGCCGAAGAAGGCCTTCCCGGCTTGTGCCGTGAGAGGGCTAACGTATTATCCAAGCCCTCATGGATTTTCCCCTGAGTTTGTCAGAACCCATGGCAACAACGTTGTATGTGGAAGATCTCCCATCACTGAAAACCTTGTTTTTTGGTTCTTACTCTTACCAGATTACTCCCAAGGTACGTGTTTTTAGTATAATTACAGGATACCAAAATTTTAGTAACATAATTTGGTATTGCTTTTGATATCTATAAAAGTATTCCATACGTCACATATTGCAACTGAGGTGTTTGATAAAAATGTACAAAAGCACTTGCGCAAATACCAATCTAGTTTTTTAGTTATTTTGAGATTTTTTTTTTTTTTGCTTTTAATTTGTATTTTATCTTTTTATTACGTACAAGTAAAAGTAGTGCTCCTTTGAAAGTCACAAATTCACCCTAAAACGAGTCAATATAACCTACAATTTATCAAACATGTTCTGCTTAACTTCTCTGCTATAATGTGATGCCATTTATTTTCAACTTCAAGTCGGAATCATCCTTCCATGTTAAATTTAACTTCCAACCTGCCATTTCAAACATAGTAGGCCCAACAAATTACTATTTGGCATGTGAACACATTAATGTTCGGTAATTATTTCTTTTGAAATTTACCGGTTATAATAATAAAGTGGGTCGTTTAACATAGGACTTTTTTTTCGGTAGAATTAGTTTTTAATCAGTGAATTAAATTTTTAGTAATTTGATCTATATAAGTGTATATTTTAAAAAATTTGCAGTAATGTGACATGGAACTATTTTAGTCATAAATCAATCCATTGAAAATTTATTTAATTAAAACAATAATTTTTATCAATAATATAAAATAAGAGGTCCTACAAGCAAGAATGTCCTCAAAAGTAATATAATCTTTTTCTTATTCTTCCATGATTAGTGAAGCATACAATAAATCCCATGCTAATGAGTAATGCATACATAATTAAGTGAGGAAAAAAAAAAGATTCAAATTTGCATATGGCACTTTTGAATAAATATTGGATAATATTAGAAAATACTGGACCACTGTCACACCCTACTCAGACAGCTTTGTTTTTTGCTTGCTGCCTTAAGCAACAGCTAAATTAATACCTGAAATTCATAGTCTATTTATTCAGATTCAGAGATGGAGATTTTCAAAGATCCAGAACGGATCAAGCAAATGGCTCTAGGGAAAACCAACAGCTTCCCAAGGGAAACAGTAGAAATGATAAAAGACTGTGACATGACTTCACTATCCCTCACAAACTTGTGGTATCGGCCAGCTTGGGACATACTGCTTGGAACATTCCGAAAAGGGACGGCGACGGTGGCGGGTGACTCAATGCATGTGATGGGGCCATTTCTAGGACAAGGCGGCTCGGCGGCCATGGAAGACGCGATAGCCCTCGCTAGATGTTTGGCTCATAAGATTCATAGAGAGGCTGTTTTAGAAGGAAATGATGGACTAAGGAAGAAAGTGGAGGAAGCAATGGATTTGTATGTGAAGGAAAGAAGGATGAGGTTGGTGAGATTGTCTACCCAGTCTTATGTGACCGGTTTGCTGCTTAGCTCTGCATCAATGATAAGGAAAATCTTGCTTATTGCTTTGATTACTGTCCTCTTTCAGGATCACCTTAGTCACACTCATTACGACTGTGGACACCTTTGAAAATTCAAAATATGTTAGTCTTAGTGTTCTTTGACACATAGGTTCAAATCTATTTAATCCATTGGAACAAGATGAAAAAATAAATAAATAAATAATGGGGGTGGGTGGGAAGAGAGAATGGTTTCGATTTTTTTTTTAATGAAAAAAAAAAGTTTAAATCAGATTAGATGGGTTTGACATCATGAGACTGTACATGAAGTATTGAGTTACTAGTTTGGATAGGCGTTACTAATACAAATGTTTTGGTCCTCCATGATTCCTAAGTTCTAGACGTATTAGTGGAAAAATTATTTAAAAGGCCAAATATACCACATCATCATATTTTTATAATATATTCATTAAACTAAAATATAACATTTAGCAGATTTGTTTATATTAACTTTTTATAATTACATTTCTCTTTTTTTTATGTGTATCATATTAATTACTAATTCAATATCTCTATAAATATTTTACTTAAAATTTCCTAGTGTGAAATTTCTATCAGATGGATGTACCACGTAAACATGAAGACGTGATACACTCAGTTTATTAAATAATTTCTCGTTTTAATGATTGTAGCTCTCCATGTAAAATGTCTATTACGCTTATTTGTACCATGTATTATTGATGTGTTAATCATTTATGAACTTATACTTTATATAGTTGTAATTGACATTCTTTAGGTGGAATGTTTTATATGATTTGATAAGAAACACAAATATAATCTAGATTATATTTTTATATCTTGAATTTGGATATTTTTATAATTTTATTTTCTAAATTTGAAAACTAATAAAAATGTCCCTGAACTATAAAATGTTATTATATTTTCTTCTTCTGTTAGTTAAATGAATGAAATATTTTTATTTTTATCCATGAAATTTAATGCTCTTATAACCTTTTCCCTATATTTTGAATACAAGTGTTTATATCCCTCAAATTTTAAATCGATATCAACAAAGTCCTTCAAGTTTTAAATCGTTATAAAAACACATATTCTTTAATATTTTAGTCATATAAAACTTGAAAAAACTTTATATTTTTCTCCTAAACTTTGGTATATTTGAAAATTCAGTCTCAAAACCTAAAAATAATGTATGTGTTCATAAGATTTTCTTTTAAAATTGAAATTATTACAAAAAATAAAAAAAAAATGAAACTTGTATATTGAGATCTCTAGAACTTCAAATTGGTAGCAAAAAGTATCCCTTATTTCATATTTTGGCCATATAAAACTTTGATAACTTTATTTTTATACTCTAAATTTTAGTATAATTTTATTTTTATATCCAAACATTGAAAAACTAGTACTTATAACTCTTGACCTTTAAACTATTAGCAAAATCATTTATATTTTGTCAACTTAAAATGGATGTATCACAAGTATAATAAAAAATTAATTTAAATTAAAATCTTTATAATTACAAAAATAATTTTAAAAGTAAATCAAAGGATATAAATGTACAAATTCTTTTTATTTTTTATTTTTTGTAATTACTTCAATTTGAAAAACAAATTTTATGAACGCATTAATCATTTTTAAGTTTGAAAAGTTAAGTTTCAAATGTACTAAAATTTAGAGGTAAACATAAAGTTTTTCCAAGTTTTGTATGGTAAAAAAATGAATGAATGTGTATTTTTGCTAATAGTTTAAAGTTTAAAAGTCTTTTTTTGATATTAATTTAAAGTTTGAGGGTTATAAACAACAGTTTTCAAAGTTTGAAGGTCAAAGTTACAAAAATATTAAAGTTTAAAAGAATATTTCATCTATTTAACTGATTAATAATATTTTATAATTTAGAGAGTATTTCTATCAGTTTTTAAAATTTATAAAGTAAATTATAAGAGTACCAAAGTTTTGGAGTAAAAATGAAATTTATCTTGGTATTTATTATTATTATGGATAAACAAGTTACACATGGCAAAAACGACATGTTCTTTTGCCTTCGAAAGTTTGTTGTCGTTTCCACGGAAAAGTTGCCATTCTGTTTGGAGTTTGCTGTCGCTTAACGCTGAAGAGATTCATACGTAACTTTTTCTTTTCTTTTTTTTTTTTTAAGAATAGACTGAAACAGTAAAAATCTTGGTTTTAGCGGTGTATTAACAGGTAACAAAATTTTCGTCCATCATAAATTAGTATTACTTCCCATCAAATTACCAGTGATAGATCTGAAAATTTATGTGACTGAGGCCACTTAATAAAACTTCTATAAATTAATTATAGCACTATGAATAAATGCTAAAGTTACTGAAAATTAGGAGAAAACTTCGTTCGCATAAAAATTAACGATACGAGGAGGAAAAGGATGAAATTTAACCATAAAATTTAAGTTAAAAAATACAAAAATTAGTAAGAGAATACATAACATTTTGAAATCACAAATTTGAACGGTTAGGATATTAACTATTGTTAGCCACATCTTAGTTTAACCTTTTAGGATGAATTGGTAAACTAAACTTCTGTTTAGACGGGATGTTCTGTGACAACCGAGAAATTCAGGCAATTCTCGGATGAAAAATGTACAATTGTACGTATATAACAATTTGTACTATTTAAAGAGTGAAATAAATGTAATTATATTGTTTAGAATATATGAAAATGTTCTAACAATACTGACGAGTAAGAATTCAGTGTTGGAAAAATTTACTGAGTTGAAACGGGTGAAACGGTATCAAAATCGGCATTGAAAACCCTAACCGAGCCAATAAAAGACGGTAAACTTCCGGGATTGATTTTGATCAAACGGAAGCAGATTAAATTGATCCGACTGCACAGGAGACCTCAAGAACACGCCGGGACGATTTCAGGAAAATTTCGGCTCGAACCGGCATCGGTCAAAAAGTAGTCGAATTAATGTGAATAGTGAAAGTCAAAGTCAACTTTCACTTTAGCATTTATGACATCATAAATCAAGATTAATAAATGAAATAAATAAGGTAGTTGGTGGCATTAATGGCTAGGATTTAATCACCTTTTGATCTAAAGGCCAAGATTTGGCCAAAAATTACCATTTTTAATTTTTGAAAAATGGAGAAAGAATTAGGTATGAAAGGTGTCAAAATTCCATTGGTTTAGAGCCAAATTAATTGGCTTTCTTGCATGGTTAAGTCGGCAACATTTTGATAAAGTGGCCGAGACCACATTTTCATGCCAAACTAAAAGAAAAAAATTTTCTAAGTTTCTTCCATGGAGTCTACGTGAGCCACCCAAGGGAAACCAAGATTTTCTTCAACTTTTCTTCACAAAAAAGAGTGTCAAAGTGTTCCTAGAAGACAAAGGAAGCATTAGACCAAGGTAACTCCCTTTTTCACTTAATTTTTCATGGTTTTTCTTCTTAAAATCCGTGGGTGAATAGTGAGAAAAAGATGGAAAATTTTTGGTTGTTTTCCATTGAATTGATGTTGGGTTTTGTTAAGGATGTAATAAGGAAGAAAACCATGCAAATTGTGTAAAAAAAAAACCGAAATTTTGTTGGTTTTTCAAGGGAAAATCCGTGGGTTACCTTGAGTAACCAATGAGAAAAGTTTGTGGTTTAATTTCTAACTTGCTTCCAAGTTTAATTTTGTGAAGAATAAAGCTTGTATTTCATTATGAAAAGCTTGAAAAAAAAATTTTTGGTATGAATTACATAATGTGGCCGTGAGTTTCCTAAGGGTTTGGAAGAAAAATTTGCATGCTTTTATGTGATATTTGGTTAATTTAAGTCATGCAATTTAATGTGTAAATGGTGGCAATGTGATTGAAAGAATGAAACAAAAATGTTTGGCATGTGTTTCATTAAATGGCCGTGGGTTATACAAGGGTAAAAACCCTAGGAAATTTGGTTGAAAATGCAAAGATAATGGGCTTGAAAATGTGTTAAGAACGTGACATTTGAATGGCCTAAAATGTGGTGAAAGTTTGACAAAATTTGGTTCGGTTTGGTTGTGAAAACCGAAACCAAATTAAGGGTAAAATTGTGAAAAATTTTTGTTATGTGGGTGATAATGTGGAATTGGAATTTTGTGGGTTTTTATGTAAAAGTTTGGAAAACTTTTACATAAAATAGGCTTGTGGTATAGTACGTGGCAGGTACATACGGTTCGAGGCGTACCTAACGCCAGAAGCCTTAAAATTACGCCGAAATGCTGCCGAAATTTCAAAAACGGCATTCGAGGTAAAATAGGAATTTAAAATAAAAGTTAGGGCCGGGACGGAAACCCGAGTCCCTAACGGAAAAATTGAATAAGGAAAAAATTTAAGGGGTGGGTCGTGAATAGTAACCCGTCCCCTTGAAAATGAAAAACGTGAGTGAAATTGAAAAACCGACCCCGAGGGGGGGGGGCGTTTTTGGAAATGAAATAAAGGTCCAAGTCGGGAACGGAAAACCCGAGCCTCGGAGACCTAGGTCGGGAAAGTCTAGATGAACGTTTTAAATACTAGTGAAACGTCCATTTGAGGCTCCGAAACGATAGAAAATCGCTAAACCGACGTAAGGGTCAGAATAGTGTTTCCCGAGGGCCGGGAAAACAAAAAGTGGAAATAAAATAGAAACGAACCCGGTAATGATTAGAAAAGAGTCAGAAAAGTTCCTGAGAGCCAAAAATGCAGTCTAGATCAATAAAATTCCATCAGGGGCAAAACTGTAATTTTACCAAAATATTGGGGCAAAATCGTAATTTTACAAAAGTTGGGGGAAAATGGTGAAAATAATAAATAAAACCTAAAAAGTTATAAATAGGTTTTATTTAAGCTTTTTAATGAAAAATAAAAGCTATAAATGGAAATGAAATTAACAGACATAGTTTTGTCTGTAGGATCCCAAAATCGGCCTACAAGGAAGGCGATTCAAGATCCAAGAGAGAGAAAGGGAACAGTCTGATAAGGTAAGTTCAGACATTTACCTGTCTGCAACATATAGCAATATTGTGCTAACTTTAATGTACTAACTATAAGTTAGGTATATATGTGCTACGGGTACTATGATAGAATAGAGAGAGAGACGAAATGTGCTACGGGCACTATAAGAATGGGACACATGGTTAATTGTGCTTCGGGCACTAGAGTGAGGTTAATTAAACTCACTCACCTAAAATTAAAATGTGAACCATTCCTAACCACGGGACAATGTGAAGTCACCGGGTTAGAATGTTAAAAAGTCGGTAATGAAACCACTTTCTGGTGTACCAGCCTTCCGTATAGGGAGGTACTTTTGCCTTCGGAGCTATGAGATAAGGCTGTGGAGGTCAGCACTGATGTACCGCTCCCAGTCATGTACTATTTTGCCTTCGGGGCTATAAGATTAAGGCTGTGGAGGTCAGCACTAATGTACCGCTCCCAGTCATGCGCACTTAAATGGTACTGCCAACCTGAGCCCAAAACCAGAACATAAGCAAAGATAATTACCTAAAACTGAAACTGTGCCATAATTGAGCATAAGACAGTTTAGTGAGAGCACTAACATCGCGGTAGATGTACTAGTGTGATACAGGTTTGTGGTCAAACTTACTATTCATCATGAATAGTGATCAAAGTTACTATTCATGTATGAATAGTGGTCAACGATACTATTCACGATGAATAGTACTATTCATAGAAATTTTATTTCTTGTATGTTTGAACTTACTGAGCCTGTAGCTCACCATTTTTGCTAATGTTGCAGGTAAGCGACCAGCTCAGTAGCTTGTTTGACTGGATGCGGACGGGATGGCGCATGTCAAATGGGATAACTGGACGAGGGATATGGTACTACCAGAGTCTTCCCGCTGAGCATTAAAGTGAAGGGAAAAAGGGGGAAACAGTTCTTTTGTAATTATGCATATATTTTACAAAAGTACTGTATTATTTATATTACTTTGTACTTATCAACAAAGTAAATAGTGGAAAAAGGTTTTACATGTTGTTTAAAAAAAAAAAAATTTCCCCAAAAACGACATGATTTTAAAAGAGAGAGAGATAAGCCGGCGACCCATGAGAGTACAATCTATCGCAGTTAGCGATAAAGCTCAACTGTAATAGTATTGTATGATCTCCACAAGGGGCGGGCCGTCACATGTTCATTTTTTGAAAATGAAAACTTTTCACTTTTTAAAAATGAAAAATTGTTTGGATTTGTGATCAAAAGTGAAAAACTGTTTTGATAAGTAAAATATATATATATATTTTCTATAGAGAAACTCCTTTTCTATTTTCGAAAAGTGAAAATTTTTTATGTACAGGTTTAGAAATTTAGAAAGATCTATTTTCCAAAAGTAAAAAAATTGTCATATTCCAAAAATCAACCCCTTTGCTTGAGAAGCATAACTATCAAAGTAAATAGTTTTAAACCAGCAATAAAAAAAAGAAAAGAAAAGAAAAATGAGTTCAATTCTCGACAATAGCACTCTTTTAACTTTTTTATTATCATTTACGTGTTAAGTTTTTAATATGTTCAGGCTTCTTATTTGTGTTAGACTTTCAAATTAATATTTGCTTTACGTTTACCCATTGTTTGGCCTGCATGTGAGGACATACAATAAATTATTATTGACTCACTATTTAATAGTTTAAGTTTTTGGGATAGATTGATAAACTAATAGAACAATTAGAATAATATGAACAAATTTTTAATATATGGAGGCTATATTTAAATTCTAGAATAAAAAATGAGTGGGGACATGTAAGAGGTAATATATGGATAACCTAAAATAGGTAGGTTGTTGTAGTTATATGCAAGTATACGAATCAAACAAGTAATAAAGTGTTAAAAAAAATATCGTTCCTACGAGAATAATATTATTAAGTATCAAAATTAGTTAATTTTAATTTTATTTGAGCGCTCAAAAAAATATTACAAGTAAAAAAATTATAAAAATAAATGAACATAAATTGATAACAAACAATCAAGTACACAGATGTTAGAAATTATGATTTTACCATAATAAATTAAATTAAATTTTATTTAAATATATTATTATGATTTTGTGTTCATACTTGTTGATAGTTAATTACCTTTTTTACTTTGTATACTTTTTTTTAAAGTTATACATATATTCTATATTTTTATAATTAAATTATTATAACGGATTAATAAATTAAAATTCAAAATAAATAGTTCTATATATATAACAGTATCGTATATATGAATAATAAAAATACAAATTTGAATTCAATTATAAAAAGTGTTCGTTGAGAAATCTATAGTAATTAATAATATGACCATAAAAAAAAAATATAGATGTATCTTTGTTCTATCCTAGATTTTATGGCATTTATTCTAGAGTTATGTCATAAAAATTTTCTTTCAGTTTTATTTTGTTCTTCAAATCATTCAAAAGTTGACTAGAAATTTGAAAATATTAATTTAAGAATAAATACTTAAACAAATATGATAATCATAATAACATGTTTAAATTAACTAAATCATCATAATCAAGCTATATCATAACTCCTAGTAAAAATATTTTTAATTTATAATAAAAAATAAAATAATACAATAAAATAAATTAAATATAATGACAAAATAAAGATAAAAGAAAAAAATTTTAGAATAGATTCTCATATTTGTACTAGTAGAACCTCCGAAAACTCCTAAAGAAAAGTTAAAAGTGACTTTTTTTTTTAACTTCAAGGGAAGCTTTATTTATTTATTTATTTTTTGCACTCGATCTTTCTCTCTTATCTCTATGCCTCCCTAAAATGGCCTTTTATAGGCCACAATTTCATACTATTCCATTAAACTTTATGTGCACAAGCAAAGAAATTCAAACTTGGTAGTAGTGGCAGTGGTGGTGCATGGTTGAAATGCGGCGGCATGTGATTAAGAAAAATCCAATCGATAAGGTACATGATAAGCTTAATTCTAATTTGCTGAAATCAAGAGGATGTAAGTGTCACATTTTTATTAGTTCCTTTCAAACCTCTGCCATGTGTGGCATTATTATAAGATCGAAAAAAATGAGCTCATGTGATTTTATGTACATTAGACCTATATCTTAAAATATAATAATATGTATGAGTCATAAGTGTCTCCTTATTGATTCAATTGTAAAAATTACCATAACTTCTTCATACGAGTTTCGATTAGAGTGATTCCTTTTTCAAAGTGCTCATATCGATGAAATAATCAAAACAAGACGAATCAAGCCCAAGGACTCCTGATCTAAATAGTGATGCTTGGTGAGACCCATTTAAAACACATCAAATTTTTTCACTACAATTTAACTTTGTAGAAAAATAAAGTGCTAAAATTAAATATTTCTAAAATAAAATACTATAGGTAATCTCATTAAAAATATTAAATTTTAAGCTTATTTAATATATAAATATTAAAAGTAAAAAAAGATAAAATAAAGAAAAATTAAATAAAAATCTCATGAAATTTATTAAAAAATCTAAATTTAAAATAAATAAAACAAAATAAATCAAAACAAATCAAAAACAAATTAAACTCTCAAGAATAAGCTAATTTTCATGCATGAAAAAGTGATAATGTTAGGAATACCATAAGCGAAAAAGAAATTTTTAATTTATTTTATTTAGTTTAAACTGATTAATAATATATTAAAGATTATTTAATACATTGCTATATGTCCTCATCCTATTTACATATTAAAATAAATATGAGCAAATATGCTCATTAACTACTTGTTGTTAAACTGATAGAATGTTGCATATAATAGACTTTTGTATGCTAGAAGATAATGTTATAAAATAAGCAGTTTACATCTATAGTCGATAGTTTATAGGATTAGGGTGAGTATCTAACTCATGTTAAAACTATTATGTTGTCTAAAACCAATTAGAGAGAAGGTTTATCTTGACTGTCTAGAGCATTAGACTCCTGAGTTGAGACATAGATATATTGCTTGGTAGTGACATATTGGACTAGGACCAAAGTGCAATTAGTCTACGTTGTCTGCTTGAGTGGATTAATTCACTTTCGAACTTCATTATGTAATAAACTTAATCTTGAGCAGGTGAATTGCTTCATATGTATGATTTGTGTAGTTTAATATTCTAAAAGCTAAAACGTTTCAGAAGTAATAAGCTTATAGACTGGTTTGTTGGGTATATAACTTGTATATGATGGAGGGTTTGTTTATAAATATTAAAAACATAGCCTTAATGAGGAGTAACAGTTATTCTCTTAAAGGCATTATGTTGAATGTGAAAATGGACAAGTTCTTGAGTCGTTTGCTTGGGCACATGACTTCTTATTGACATATAGTGAATAATTATTTTCTTAATCAGGTATATAATGTAGGAAAAAAATCATAAGAGTACGCAGTGAAATTTTACAAAGTTTTCAAAGATCATTACGTAGTGGAATTTTACAAAGTTTTCAAAGATTATTATAAATCTCATGTTGCCATATACAATAAATTATCAACAATGAACATACCTTTGGAGGAAAGCACCAAGAACACCAGAGGAAGTGACCAAAGGGCTTCAACTAACTAGTCTTTTTTACTATTCTCCGATTCTTGGATGGTAGAGTGTGTGGGCACTCGATTCCTCAATCGATATTCTAGCATGACTTGTCTCCTTCCAATCACTCAGATATCTAAGAATTTATTATTACTAGTGAGATACACAATAATAAATTCACTAACTTGAGGTCTTTGGTCTAAAGAAAATAGAAGTGTCAAAACCCCTATTTATAAAATTGCATTTAGTGATTTTTTGAATTTTGAATTAGACTAAAAAAAATTTTTGCCTTCCCATTCACCCAAAAACCAATTCTCTCTATGGGGAATTACCCTAAAAAATTCGGCTATTATAGAATAAAGGGGATTTAAAATTTAAATAGGATTCAAATAAAATTTTTCTTCTCCCTAATCCACTTGAAAATCTGAATTTACCTTATGGATTTCTTCACATAAAATTTCAGCCTCTCTTGATAATTGTGATTCAAATTTCAAACTCCACAAATCTTGAGATTTTGTTTGCATGAATAATTTCCCACAACTCCAATTCAAATTCAAATAAAATCATGAAAATTTTATTTGAAATTCAAATAATCGTATAATCTCTTTTCCAAAACAAAATTCAAATTCAAATTAGGAGAAAATCTTTTCTTCCATCCTTATCCATTGAGGATGCCACCTTTGTCTGTGTCAAGACAAGATTTTATTCAATTCAAATTCAAATAGAATAATATTTTACATTTCAAATTTTATTTTAAGACAAGATTTTCAAAATTCAAATTAATATTGTCTTCCATCCTTATCCATAGAGGACACCACCTTTGTCTGTGCCAGGATAAGATTTTGTTCAATTCAAATTCAAATAGGATAATCTTTTAAATTTCAAATTTTATTTTAAGACAAGATTTTCAAAATTCAAATTAATCTTATATTTATTTTTTGAAAGATAAATATAATTAAGTTTAATTTCAAATCTTATCTTCTAAAATAAATATTAATTAAATATATATCCTATTTATTGAATAATACAAAATTGTAGTTTTATCCCTTCAGCACCAAGAGTAAAATGCCCACATTCTGTGGGAGAGTGATCTTGATTTTTCTTTTTACTAAATACAAGACAACAAGTAAGGAAAGATATCCCAATCAATTACTATCTATTAATGAATTATACAGCGCTAATAGAGGGACTAATTAGACATATATAATGTGGACTTCAATAATCCATGTAACTATTAGTCTATATTGAATAAACCCGTTATAATTATTAGTTTCAGAGTCACACCACTATGAACCTGAAATTGCACTCCTAATTATATACCATATTACATAAGCCAGTGATAAGCTATTATCCAATGACCTTGTCATATATGCGGAACTCTCATATGATATCCATGATCAGTCTTAGGCCAAAGTTCGTTCGACCTACTGATTAAGCTACCTTAAAGATCCATTATACTCCCAAATAAGAAAATGATTATTTACCATGTAAGTAAATTATAATTATCTAATCATGCTAAAACGAATCCAAATAAAGCATATAGATCAAAATGCGAAAAAAAACGTCGGGACCGAAAAATACCTCCCGCCATTGTTATTACTCCGACAAACCTACAAAACCTTGAACCAAAACGTTAAATACACACACAGAAGGCTTGGCCTTCGAAGCTCTCAATCCTCACGATTGATGGTGCAATAAAAACTGAAAATTTTTTGAGAATTTGAGCTGCGGGACCGAGAGCTGACGTCCTCCTCTTATTCTCTTCCATCAAGAGAATTTTTCAACGTAAATGGAGGAATAATGGTGGATTAATGGACCATAATCACGAACGGTTACGTCCGTTTATATTCAAAACCAAAAGTAACTATTCGGTTACCAAGAGTAACCGACATTCTCCCACTTGGTCCATAAATTCCAACATTCACCAAGTAAGAAACAAATTACATGAATCATGGCGACAAGTCCTCTTAAGCACGAGTATTATCTTCCATGTATTACAATGTAATCTGTCCCTTTAATAGCTCATATAACTTAATGAATAAACCCTATGTTTATTCTTGGTCCAAACATAAAGATATTTTCTCAAGACTAACATATGTGTACACGAGATGACAAAAATGAGAAAACATCACAAAGGAATTTCATTATAATAATATCGTTCTTATAACGAAATTACATAGAGGAACCAAGTCCCATTCTAACTACATGATCCTTGAATTTTTGTGGTGGCATGCCTTTAGTTAAAGGATCAGCAATCATCAATTCAGTGCTAATGTGTTCAATAACCACTGATTTGTCTTTAACACGTTCTTTTATGGCTAGATACTTAATGTCGATGTGCTTGCTTCGACTACTACTTCTATTATTCTTAGCCATAAAAACAGCAGCTGAATTGTCACAATATATCTTCAATGGCCTAGATATCGAATCCATAATTCTAAGCCCAGAAATGAAATTCTTTATCCATACACCATGTGAAGTAGCCTCAAAACAGGACACGAACTCAGCTTCCATAGTGGAAGTAGCAGTCAAGGTTTGCTTTGCACTTCTCCAAGAAACAGCTCCACTGGCTAGCATAAAGATGTATCCCGAAGTTGACTTTCAAGAATCAACACAGCCAGCGTAGTCTGAATCGGAGTAGCCAATCACTTCCAAAAGATCAGTCCGTCTGAACATAAGCATGTAATCCTTGGTACCTTGAAGATACCTAAGCACCTTCTTTGCAGCTTTCCAGTGGTCTATACCTGGATTACTCTGATATCTTCCTAACATCCCGACTGCAAAAGCTATGTCAGGCCTTGTGCAGACCTGAGCATACATAAGGCTTCCCACAACTGAGGCATAAGGAATATTCTTCATTTGTTCTCTTTCAAGATCATTCTTTGGACATTGATTCAAGCTGAGTTTATCACCCTTCACAATAGGAGCTATACTCGGTGAACAATCCTTCATCCGAAATCTCTCTAAAACCTTGTTGATATAGGTTTCTTGAGACATACCCAGAATACCACGTATTCTGTCTCTATGTATCTTAATCCCAATGACATAAGATGCATCACCCATATCCTTCATATCGAAGTTTTTAGAGAGAAATTGTTTCACCTCATGTAGCATGCCCTTATCATTGGTTGCAAGTAAAATATCATCCACATACAGAATAAGAAAACAAATCTTACTCCCACTGACCTTCTGGTATATACATTGATCCATAATGTTCTCTACAAATCCAAATGAAGAGATGACATCATGAAATTTCAAATACCACTGACGGGAAGCTTGTTTCAATCCGTATATAGATTTCTTGAGCTTGCAAACCAAATGCTCACCACCACTAGAGGAAAATCCTTCTGGTTGTTTCATGTAAACCTCTTCCTCTAGATCTCCATTGAGAAAAGCCGTTTTCACATCCATCTGTTGCAACTATAGGTCAAAATATGCAACTAATGCCATGATAATACGAAGAGAATCTTTCTTAGATACAGGAGAAAATATCTCTATGTAATCGATCCCTTCCTTTTGAGTGAATCCTTTTGCAACGAGTCTAGCCTTGTATCTCTCAATGTTGCCCAGTGAGTCTTTCTTTGTCTTAAAGACCCATTTGCATCCAATGGCTTTTGCACCATCAGGAAACTCAACAAGGTCCCAAACACCGTTAGATGACATAGAATTCATCTCATCTTTCATAGCATCATGCCATAAGTTAGATTCCTTACAACTCATGGCTTGTGAAAACGTTTTAAGATCAATTTCGGCTCCAATGTTATAGTCTGACTCTTGTAGATACACAATGTAATCACTAGGTACTGCTGACCTTCTTAATCTAGTAGATCTTCTTAAAGTTGTTTCAACATTCTCTTGAAGATCGTGTTGATCAACTAGTTGTTCAACCATTTCTGGTACTTCTTGAACAACTTGATCTACTGGTTGATCATTAGTAGTTTGTAGAACCTCAACAACTGGTTGTTGAACACCCGTTGGAACTTGAGGGGCATTAACAATGACAATCATTTTATTACTTGATGTGGAAGGTTGAGCATCAATATGATCTCTTTCAGAAACAATGTCTTGAAATCGATCTCTCCCACTAATCATGTCATTCTCAAGAAACTTCGCATTTCTAGATTCCACAATCTTAGTGCTGTGAGATGGACAATAGAATCTGTATCCTTTGGACTTTTCAGCATATCCAATGAAATATCCACTAATAGTCCTTGGATCCAGCTTCTTTTCTTGTGGGTTGTAAACTCTAACTTCAGACGGGCATCCCCAAATGCGTATATGATGCAAACTCGGTATCCAACCTTTCCATAACTCAAAAGGCGTTTTTGGGACAGCCTTGGTTGGAACTCAGTTTAATATATACGCTGCCGTTTTAAGAGCTTCAGTCCACAATGATATAGGAAGTTTAGCATTACTGCGCATACTCCTCACCATCTCTATTAAAGTCCGGTTTCTTCTTTCTGCAACACCATTCTCACTCGGAGAACCAGGATTGGTGTATTGAGCAACTATTCCTTGCTCTTCAAGAAACTTAGCAAATGGACCAGGAGCTTGTCCATCCTCGGTGTATCTACCATAATACTCTCCTCCTCTATCAGTTCTCACGATCTTAATTTGTTTTTCACATTGTTTCTCTACTTCAGCCTTGAAAACCTTAAAGGCATCTAATGCTTCGTTTTTATTCTGAAGCAAGTAGATATACATGTAACGTGAGAAATCGTCAATAAAGGAGATAAAGTATTTTGGACCACTTTGTATGTCCATATCTGGACAACAGATATCTGAATGGATGATTTCAAGTAATTTGGAACTTCTGTGCGCACCCTTCTTAGATGTTTTGGTCTGCTTTCCCTTAATGCAGTCCACACAGATCTCGAAATCAGTAAAATCCAAAGTACTTAGTACTCCATCATTTACCAATCTCTTAATCCTATCTTTGGAGATATGTCCCAATCTCCGGTGCCACAACATAGAAGAATCCTCATTTATAACACATCGTTTTAAACCAGCATGAACATGCATAGCATTATTAGTGGCATCATTTTGTAAATTAATATAGAAAAGACCATTAGATAAAATACCATTTCCAACAACATCAGATTTATAAGATAAACTAAAGGATGTCTTTGAAAAATTAAAGGAAAAACCCAATGGTACAAGTCTTGAAACAGAAATCAAGTTTCTAGAAAAACTTGGAACATAAACGGTATTTTCTAAATTCAAAATAAAGCCACTACTTAAAATTAAACTGCATGTCCCAATGGCCTCCACATGCGAGCCCATCTTATTTCCTGAAAAGATGCATTGCTCACTTCCCACTGGTTTCCGCAGATTTCGCATACCCTGCAAGGTATTTGAAACATGGATTGTAGACCCAGAATCAATCTACCATGTGTTATGACCAACATCAACCATATTAGATTCATAACAAACAAATGAGATTAGTTTACCTTTCTTCTCAAGCCATTTTTGGAATTTAGTGCAATCCTTCTTCATGTGCCCCTTCTTTTTACAGAAGAAACACTTGGATTCTTTCTTTATTCCATCTTGTGGAGGTATTTTACCTTTCCCTTTCTTCTTGGCTTGCTTGTCATCTTTCTTGTCTATTGCCATCATCACACTCTCACCTTGTTCCATTATCAGCTTGCCCTCTTCTTGAACACACATGGTCATGAGTTCATTAATTGACCACTTTTCTTTATGTGTGTTGTAAGAAATTTTAAAGGGCCCATACTGCTGTGGAAGAGTGTTCAATATGAAATGGACAAGAAATGTTTCAGACATTGTAACCTCAAGTGTTTTTAATTGAGCCGCAATATCCCTCATCTTCATGATGTGCTCTCGCACACCTTTTACTGTAGTGAGCCTCATAGATGAAAACTTCATTATTAAGGTGCTAGCAAGCGCCTTATCAGAAGTTTCAAACTGTTCATCTATGGCCTTCAGCAGATCTCGGACCTTTTCATAGCCTTCGACAGAACCACGAATACCAGCAGAGATGTTAGTCTTTATGAACATGACACTAAGGCGATTAGATCGCTCCCATTTTTCATAAAGAGCAACATCAGCTTGAGTGCTGGTTTTAGTTATGGCAGGTGGTTCGTCCTTCCTTATGGCATAATCAATGTCCATCCAGCCCAAATGAAGAAGAATTCTCTCCTTCCAGATCTTGTAATTATCGCTTTTTAATTCGGGAATGTCACACTTAAAATCAGAAAAATTCACAGGTTGCATAGCTGCACAAATTAAATATACATGCTTAATTCACAATTTTTTAAGGCCAAAACTTAAGTTATGCTTTACCAATGCAAAACATAAATATGAATCTAGTGACATAAAACTTGCCTGTGGGCTAAAGTTTTACTCAATTAGGTCCATTTCAAATAAATGACAAAACTATCAAATTACGTTCCTTTTCTTAATTCCTATGGGTAGATTAAGAAATATAATTTGACATTTCATCCTAATTAATTATACAAATACAACAAAATTTCCTGTGGGATAAATTTTATTGTACTACATATAATTAATTACAACTAATGTTATAATGTGATCCTAAAAATTCTTAAAATATAATTTGCATAATTTAAAAATGCTGTGACCACTCAAAAAATTAAACAAATTATATGGATCATACAACATTTAATTAACAAGATAACCATATATATTGCTTAATATCATAAGCAATATCAACAAAAAATTAATAATATTGCAAAAAACCATAAGCAATATTAATAAAATTAATGTACTTTATTAATTAACACAATATTGCATGTATAATAAAAATAATAAATTTATACACACAAACCCAAATAAATTAATTAAGTACATCAAAATAAAACAACAATTTAAAAAAAATTTTTTTTTGAAAAGAAAAAACGACAAAATCTTCAAAAAACGACATAAATGGGCTTCTGGAAACGACATGTCGTTTTTGACATCAGAATGTCGTTTCCCAACCGTCAAAACGACGTGTCGTTTTTACTCTGCCAAAACGACATGTCGTTTTTCTAAATTGACAGCAGTTTTTCACCCCTCAAAACGACATGTCGTTTTCTCAACAGCATAAAACGACATGTCATTTTCCGTCGTCTTCAACCTCCAGCCGGGTTTTTACAGACCCGTTCGACCCGGTTTCGACCCGAAATGAAACCAGACGGTTTCTTGGCCTTCTGGACGTCAAAATTAACGTTTCAAAAGCCAGAATTCATAGAAATCAAATTTCCTAATGATTTCTAATCTTATTTTTCAAAAACAACATCTAAAAAACAAGCCCAAAATCAAAAATTTTAACGTATGTTTTTGAAAAAAAATTTGCAAGTTCTCCGGCAAACAAGACAGAGGCATAAATGTAGGCTCTGATACCAAATGTAAGTAAATTATAATGATCTAATCATGCTAAAACGAATCCAAATAAAGCATATAGATCAAAATGCGGAAAAAAACGTCGGGACTGAAAAATACCTCCCGCCATTGTTATTACTCCGACAAACCTGCAAAACCTTGAACCAAAACGTTAAATACACACACAGAAGACTTGGCCTTTGAAGCTCTCAATCCTCACGATCGATGGTGCAATAAAAACTGAAAATTTTTTGACAATTTGAGCTGCGGGACCGAGAGCCGACGTCCTCCTCTTATTCTCTTCCATCAAGAGAATTTTTCAACGTAAATGGAGGAATAATGGTGGATTAATGGACCATAATCACGAACGGTTACGTCCGTTTATATTCAAAACCGAAATTAACTATTCGGTTACCAAGAGTAACCGACATACCATATATGAATAAGAAGCCATCTACCCAACAGATAACCCAAGGCCTTGTCTATTTTCACATCCAGTATAATACCTTTAAGAGGATAACCTTTACTCTTCATTAGAGTTATGATTCTAATATCTGTAAAAAAACCCTCTATTGTATACGAGTCATGTATCCAACGAGCTAGTCTATAAGTTTACTACCTCTGAAATGCTTTAGCCATTAGAAAATCAAAGGACACAAGTCATGTACATGAAGTAATTCATCTACTCAGGATTAAGGTTACTGCATAATAAACATCAATAGTGAATTGATCCACTCAAGCGGACTATGTAAATCAATTACATTTTAGTCCTGGTCCAATACATCACCACCAAGCAATATATTTATTTCTCTACTCGAGAGTCGAAGCTCCAGACAGTCAAGACAAACTGGGCTTTAGACAACATAATAGTCTTAACATGAGTTAGATACTCGATCTAACTCTATAGACTATAGACCATAATTTAGATTACTTACTTTAAAATGGTGTGTTCTTGAATACAAAAATCCATTGCAAACAACATTTTAATAGTTTCACACAAGTAGTCAGTGAAGCATATTTGCTTACATTTATTTTAATATATAAATTGGATGAAAACGTATAGCAATATAATGAATTACCTCTAATATAATTTTATTATCCAGTTTAAAATAAATGATATACATATAAAATGTCTTTCCTACTTAGGGTATTCCTAACAATCTCCAACTTTCCCTAAGCTAGTAGATGTGTCATGTTACACATCCCCATCGCCTCTACGTGCCTTTTAAAGCTTCTAGCCATCAAAGTCTTAGTAAAGGGATTAGCAACTTTGTCTTTGGATGCGACCTTGCATACATCTTCTAGTCCTGCATCCACGTGCCCTCTAATTTTATGGTATCTTCGATCGATATGTTTTGTCCACTTATGATGCCTAGAATCCCTTGTGTTAGCAATCGTCGCGTTATTATCACAATTGAGTGTGATAAGCTTGTCAACACCCGGAATGACCTCAAGGTCTCTAAAGAAATTGTGGAGTCAAATCACCTCTTTAGATGCCTCATCATAGCCACATATTCAGCCTCTATGTAGAGTCAGTATTGCAACCCTGTTTCACGCTCTTCCACATAATGGCGCCTCTTCCAAGTAAAAATACTGATCCCAAAGTCGACTTCTTCGAATCCCTACAAGTTTGGAAGTCTGAATCAATGTATCCTATGAGTGTTAGGTCCACTCTAGAATATATCAGCATATAATCCCTCGTTCTCTTAAGATACTTGAGTATATGCTTCACAGATTGGCAATGCTTGATTCTGGGATTCACTTGATATCGATACTCCATACCTACCTTAAAATAAATGTCTGGGGAAGTGCAATGCATAGCATACATAAGGTTACCCACAGTGGATGCATAAAGGACCTTACTCATATGTTCTCTTTCTTCTAATGTTTTAGGACAGTCATCCAATGAAAGAGTTATACTAATAATGGACGGTTATGAACTTTTCTTTGCCTCTTGCATTGCATACTTCCCAATTATCTTGTCTATGTATGAAGTTTGAGATAATGCTATGATTTTGTTCTTTCAATCTCTAAAGAGATGAATCCTTAGTACATAATTAACTTCTCCTAAGTCCTTTATATCAAACTGTTAGACAACCAAAGTTTGACCAATGATTAGTTCCCTACATCATTCCTAATGAGCAGTATATTATCGACATTGAGCAACAAAAAGACCACTTTCCCATTCTTCATACATTTATGAACACAAGGTTCATCAATGTTCTACTCAAAACCGAATGCTTTGATCGCTTGATCAAATCTTTAGTTCCATGAGTGAGATGCTTGCTTTAATCCATAAATGGATATAAGCAACTTGTAAACTTTTCTCTCTTAGCCTTTTATCACGAACCCTTCGGGCTATACCATATAGATACTTTCCTTAAGATGGCTATTTAAGAATGCTATCTAGACATCTATTTGCTAGATCTCGTAATCGAGAGCCGCAGCAACAGATAGAAAAATGTGGATAGACTTTAGCACTATGACAGGTGAAAAGGTTTTGTTTTGATTGACTCCAACCTTCTGCGTGTACCCCTTTGCCATAAGTTTAGCCTTGAAAGATTCAACTCTCCCTTCTACATCCTTCTTTCTTTTGTAGACCACCTAATAGGTTTGATTCCCATCCAGTAGGTCCATAAGTTCACAAACAAAGTTAGACTTCATAGAATCCATCTCATTGTTCATAGCATGTTTCCAATATTTAGAATCAATATCATTTATAGTTTTATTGTAAGTGATCGGATCATCATCATGCTCATGAGCTTTGGCCTGTCATACCTCAGCATCACATATGAAGAAACTATGTTGAAACACCCTAAACTATTGATCGTTTGTAATGTAGGAAAATAAATCGGTAAAAACGTATCAGAGTGGCGCAGTGGAACAATAAAAATTTTTCAGATCATTAAATATCTCATGATACCATATACAATAAACCAACAATAATTAAAACTCATACCTCAAGGATGCCAATCTGCAGGAGGAGAATGACCGGAGGGCTTCAACCAACTAGCCTTCTCTACTATTCTCCAATTCCTGAATGGCTGAGTGTGTGGGCACTCTGAATCTCGATCGGTATGCTAGCACTGCTAGTCTTCTTCCGACCACCCAGATCTCTAAAGAACTTATTGTCACGGTGAGCTGTGCAACAATAAGCCTGCTCACCTGAGAGTCTGTGGTCTTAGAGAACTGGAGTGGCAGGACCTCTATTCATAGACCTGCATGAGGTGATTCTCTGAATTCGAATTGGATTAGGAGAAGATATCCTCCCTTATCCATAAGCACAAAATCTGAATTTTCCAAGGGAAAAATCCCAACAATAAATTCGGCCACTTTACGATAAATCCAATCCAAATCTAAACAAGATTTTAACTAGAATTTTATCTCCCTTTTTTTAACCAAAAAATCTGAAAATTCAAAGGAGAAAATCTCCTCAAAAATTCAGCCACTTTTAGATAAGGGAGAATCAAAATTCCACTAGGATTTTCAAGCTTGAATCTTATCTCATCCTTATCCAAAATAACCGAAAATCTCCTAGGAGATTCACTCCAAAAATTCGGCCATTATCTGGGAGGAGAGAATCCAAATTCAACTAGGATTGAAACTTGAATTTTTCCTTGAACCTTATCCACAAAAAATCCGAAAATCCATTGAGGATAATCCTCAAAATTTTCGTCCAACTTTAGTTAGGATTTAGATTCAAAATTCAAGTAAGATTCTAACAAGATTTTCCTCTCCATATCTAACTCAAATTTGAATTTCATTCCTTGTGGATTTACCACAACAAATTCGAATCCCACTTGGACTGTGATTCAAAATTTGAATTTCAAATTCAAATTTCAAATTTCAAATTTCAAATTTCAAATTTAAATTTCAAATTCAAATTCGAATTTCAAATTTAAATTTCAAATTCAAATTTCAAATTCAAAATTCAAAATTCAAAATTCAAATTTCAAATTTCAAATTTCAAAATCCACAAAACAGTTGTATTTCAAATTCTTGTTTTCATGGATAATTTTCTATAACTCCAATCCAATCTCAAATAAAATCATGACAACTTTATTTGGAGTTCGAATAATTGTGTACTCTATTATCCAAAACAAAATCTGAATCCAACCGGAGAGAATCTTGTCTACCATCCTAATCCTATGTCAACACCATCCATGCATAATAAACTAGCCAATAGCATACACAAATCAATTTGCCAAACGTTAAGGAATTATATGGAGCTAGTAGAGGGACTAATTGGACATATATAATCAGGCTCCCATAAATCCATATGATCATCATTATTTACCGAACAACTCAATCATATGATCACTAATTTTAGAGTCACACCACTATGAACCTGAAACTGAACTCCCAATTATATACTGTATTACATAAGCCTGTGACAAGCTATCGTCTAACGACCTTATCATGTATGCAGAACCCTCATATGATATCCATGATCAGCCTTAGGCCAAAGTCCGTTTAATCCTACTGATCAGGCTATCTTCAAGTTCCATTATACTACCGAATTAAGAAAATGATTATTCACCATATGTGAATAAGAAGTCATCTGCCCAGCAGACGACCCAAGGTCTTGTCCATTTTCACATTCAGTATAATGCCTTAAGAGGATACCCTTAACTCCTCATTAGAGCTATGATTCCGATATCTGTAAATGAACCCTTCATCATATACAAGTCATGCACCCAACGAACCGATCTATAAGCTTACTACTTCTGAGACGCTTTAGCCATTGGAACATCAAAGTACACAAGTCATATACATGAAGCTGTCCTTTTACTCAGGATTAAGGTTACTGCACAATGAACGTCAAAAGCAGATTGATCCACTTAAAGCGGACTTCGTAGATCAATCATGCTTTAGTCCCGGTCTAATATGTCACCACCAAGCAACATATCTATGTCTCTCCTTAGGAGTCCAGCTCCAGACAGTCAAGATAAACCGTCTGCTCCAAGGCTTTAGACAACATAATAGTCTTAACATGAGTTAGATGCTCGGTCTAACCCCATAGACTATAGACCATAGTTTAGACTGCTAACTTTAGAACATTGTCTTCTCGCATACAAAAGTCCATTGCCTGCAACGTTCTAATAGTTTAACACAAGCAGTCAGGGAGCTATATTTGCTTACATTTACTTTAACATGTAAATAAAATTAAGGACAGATAGCAATGTAATGAATAACTTCTATATATAATTTTATTATCCAGTTCAAAATAAATACATCAAAATGCCTCTAATGCTTAGGGCATTTCCTAACGTATAAGTCTTTCACTAGAACTCGGACTTGTGTGCAAGACTGAAACATGTGGAGTAGTTCTGTCACCTAATATGTCCTCTAACACCACTTTACTTCAAGGCTTAAAGTCATTCATGTAACTTCACATGGATTAAGAAAATGGCCTTTTGTTCTTTTAGGTTATAGAACAGACCTCCTTTAATTTCCATAAAACACCTTACAAACATGCATAATTTCGATCGCAGTTCCAACTTCTTCACATTCCCATCCAATACCTACGTCAGGTAAGCCCATGTTTTCATATATCCAAGGGAAGGTTTCTTGCCATGCCATAATTTGTTTGGAGCCCTAGGAATTGATTTGCTCAAAACTTGGTTCAGAATATAGCACACCATTTGTAGTGCATATCCTCAGAATGATAATGTCAGCGTTGAATAACTTAGCATGGACCATACCAAATCGAACAAGGTCCTATTTCTTCTTTCAGTTACATTATTTGATTGTAGAGTACCACGTGCTAGGAAATGCCCTAAGCATGAAAGACATTTTGATGTATTTCATTTATTTTAAACTAGATAATAAAATTATATATAGAGGTTATTTATTACATTGTTGGTTGTCCTTATTCTATTTACATGTTAAAGTAAATGTAAGCAAATATAACTCACTGACTGCTTGTGTTAAACTATTAGAATGTTGCATGTAATGGAATTTTGTATGCGAGAAAACAATATTCTAATGTAAGCGGTCTAAACTAAGGTCTGTAGTCTATGGGGTTAGACTGAGCATCTAACTTATGTTAAGACTATTATGTTGTCTAAAGCCATGGTGAGGATGGTTTGTCTTGACTATCTAGAGCATAGACTCTTAAGTAGAGACATAGATATGTTGTTTGGTGGTGACATATTGGACCAGGACTAAAGCTTGATTGATCTACGTAGTCCGCTATGAGTAGATCAATCTGCTTTTGATGTTCATTATGTAATAACCTTAATCCTAAGTAAATGAACTACTTCATGTATATGACTTGTGTACTTTGATGTTCCAATAGCTAAAGCGTCTCAGAGGTAGTAAGCTTATAGACCAGTTTGTTTGGTGCATGACTTATATACAATGAAGGGTTTGTTTACATATATTAGAATCATAGCTCTAATAAAGAGTTAAGGTTATCCTTTTAAAGGAATTATACTGGATTTAAAAATGGACAAGGCCTTGGGTCGTCTATTGGGCGGATGACTTCTTATTAACATATGGTGAATAATCATTTTCTTATTTGGCAGTATAATGGAACTTTAAGATAGCCTGATTAGTAGGTTGAATGGACTTTGACCTAAAACTGATCATGGATATCAGATGAGGGTTTTGCATACATGACAAGGTCATTGGACATTAGCTTGTCAGCGGCTTTCGTAATACGGTATATAATTGGGAGTTCAGTTTCAGGTTTGTAGTGGTGTGACTCTGAAATTAGTAATCATATGATTGAGTTGTTCGGTACAGAATAATGATCATATGGATTCACAGGAGCTCGATTTTATATGTCCAATTAGTCCCTCTACTAGCTCCACATAATTCCTTAATGAATGGCAAATTGATCTGTGTATGTTTATTGGCTAGTTGATATGCATGGATGGTGTAGACATAGGATAAGGATGAAAGACAAGATTCTCTCTGGTTAAATTTAGATTTTGTTTTGGATAATAGAGTACACAATTATTCGAACTCCAAATAAAATTGCCATGATTTTATTTGAGTTTGAATTGGAGTTGTAGAAAATTATCCATGTGGACAAAATTTGAAATACAATTTTTTGTGGAGTTTAAAATTTGAAATTTGAAATTTAAATTTTGAATTTGAAATTTGAAATTGAAATTTAAATTTGAAATTCGAATTTGACATTTGAATTTGAAATTTGAATTTGAAGTTTGAATTTTGAAATTTAATTCAAATTTTGAATCACAATCCAAGTGAAATTCGAATTTTTTGTGGATAATTCCACATGGCAGAAATCAGTTTTGATATGGATAATAGAGAAGAAAATCTTGTTTGAATACTACTTGAATTTTGAATCCTAAACTTAACCGAAAGTGGTTGAATTTGTTAGGGAAGATTTTGCCTAAGAGAATTCGGTTTTGTGGATAAGGATGAAGGGAAATTCAAGCTAGAAAATCCTATTTGAATTTTGATTCTCTCCCTTACAAAATGGTCGAAAATTTGTGGATAATTCCAAGGGAAAATTTCAGATTTTTAGTGGATAAGGGTGAGATAAAATTCAAGTTAGAAAATCCTATTTGAATTTTGATTCTCCTCACACTTGGATGGCCGAATCTTGCCTTGTTCTTAGGCTAAGGGAAAATTCGGTTTTAGTGGATAATGATGAGATAAAATTCTTGTTAAAATCCTGTTTGAATTTGGAAAGCAAAATCCATCCAAAGGTGGCCGAATCTTCCCTTGTTTTTGGCCCATTTAATTTCAGATTTTGTGTGGAAGATAAGGGAGAAAATCTTTTCCTAGTCCAATTCAAATTCAAGGGATCACCTCATGCTAGTCTATAAATAGGGGTCCTACCACTCTAGTTGTGACAACCGAGAAATTTCATCATTCTTGGAAAATTGGTACATGGAATGTACATGATGAATTCCATGTTTAAAATGTGAAATGTAGTGATTTTATATGTATACTGTGTGTGTTACACACAGTATTAAGAAATTGGTCAAGATGACATTTTCTTGATATAAAACTGATATATTTAGAATCAGTATGCTCAAATTAGTCAATTGAGCATAAAATGTAACTTTTGACCAGGAAATACACAATATCAAGAAATTGGTTAGGACGACTTTTTCTTGAAATAAAACTGATATATTTAGACTCAGCATGCTCAAATTAGTCAATTGAGCACAAAAAATAAATTTTGATTGGGAAATCGCAGTATCGGAAGACTAGTCAAGATGACCTCGGATGAATGTAAAACTAATATATTTGGGTTCAACATGCTCAAATTAGTCAGTATAGCCTATGTTAAAATTTTCACAAAAAAAAAAAAGTATAAAAGGGGGGTAAAATCAGAAGTTTGCAAATAAGGCTCCCATAATTTTTTTTCCCTTTCTCTTTCCTCCCACACCACTGAAATAAACAGTAATCGACCACCGGAAATGGTGTCCATTTTCAACACCGCTGGTACCATTGGAAAGCTCTCAGGGAACTAAGTCCAACGATGGGTCGACGCGACAGAACGGCCGCCAGAGGAAGCAGCACGCGTCGCCCAAAGCCGCCAGTGGCGTAAAAATTTTTGATGTCGTATCTTTGCTGTCTGATGTCTGATCAACATGATTCCAAATCCAATAGGTTCGTGGTGAAGAGGAGAACAAAACTCAAGTCTTGTTTTATCTCAATGGCCGTCGAATCGCGCCGCCCAAGCCTTCGCCATCGCCGTCACTACCGTGTCGCTGTCATGGAAGTCGCCATTTCTGGCGGAGGTAAGCGACACCGCTGGTCTCAAAACTTTCAGAATAATGCGAAAGTCAAAAGCCCCAAGTCAATTTTGAGAATTAACGTCGGCACGGTGGAGAATGGATCTCGCCACCACCGTTCACTTTTCGAGGGTTCGTTTCCGACGATGGGAGCTCTAATTTGGGAAATTGACAACGGAAATGGGTTTCTCATGTCAAGATCTATGAAATGGTGTTCACCATTGCCTACACCGCCACCGGTCAATGGTGAGCCAACGCCGGTCAACCACGACCCGGACCCCAAAATTTGAATAATGGCCCTTTGGCCAATTTTTGACTTTTGGACACGTCCGTGGCTTCGGAATTGCAAGATGGAATTTCAAACGTGAAGAACGGAGAAACAACGTTTTTACGCATGAGATCGAACGACTCCGTCGATTGGAGTTAACCTACCCATTGGACGTCATTGAACAACTCCAGTACTGATCTCGATACTTTCATTCCTCAATTTATTAATTGGAATGGTTAAATGTTAATTATGGACTATTTGTATGAAAAATGGTTGAATAAGAAAATGTGTAAAATGTGAAGATTTTTACATAAAAAGTTTGAGTTTTTACGTAAAAATTAGGCCTCTAGTTTAGTACGTGGTAGATTAGAATTTGGTTAGATGATTTTGAGGCGTTTCTTAAACGCTGGGAACCCAAAAATTAAGCGAAAATACTGTCGAAATTTCTAAAACGACACAAAGGGGTATTTTAGGAAACGAGGGTAAAAATTGTGGTCAGAATGGAAACCCAAGCCCCCTCGGTGACCTAGGGTTGGAATAGTGCTACCCGAGGGTTAGTGAATAGTAAATTAAGGAATGGCGGCAAATGATGCCGTAAAAATTTAGTAAAGCCTAAGAAAAATGATTTTATGATTTTTAGGTTTAGAAAATCCAGCCTAAGCATTAAAATGAAAATGATACGATCCAAAGACCTGTCAGGGGCAAAATGCTCATTTTGATCAAAAATTTTAGGAATGATAGAAAAGAGTCCTAATGGACTTAGAATAGATTAATTAAGATTCTAAGGGTCAAACCTAAGTTGTAAATAAAAGAAAAGTAAGGTTATGATGAAAAATCCTATTAAGGGTAAAATAGTAATTTTATCAAAAGTTAGCATAAAAGTTATAAATGAGATATTAAACCCCTAAGTTTATGATCGGGAAATGAAACATAGAATTTTTACATTTTATTAAGCTTTATATATGACTTAAGTAACGAAAATAACCGTTATTATTTCGATTATAGGGATCCACTCCAGACGCGATGAAGGGACGTCTGCGGACCAAGAAAGCAAGAAAGGAGATACGAGCAAAAGTGTTTGTAAGTTCAAATATTTTCTTGTCTGCAACATGAATTAGCTGATAGGTATAAGTGTTATATGTTGTAAGTTCAAGCATTTAGTTGACTGCAATATGAATTAACATATTATGTCTATGCTTATGTGTTATATAAAAGTTATGTATGTGAGTGCAATATGTACTAAAGTGTGACTAACATAATGCACACTATAAAAACTACTATGTTAAGAAAGAAATGGTTTATGAAATGCTTATGAAAGAAAAGAAATGAACAAAAGAAAGAAAGAAAAGAAACGAAAGAAAGAAAGAAAAGAAATGAATGAAAGAAAGAAAAGAAAAAGAAATGAAAGAAAGAAAGAAAGAACGAAAGAAAGAAAGAAAGTAATGTAAAAGGGTTCCAGACCAAGGGGCAATGGAATGTCACCTGGCTGGAATCAAGCGGAAGAACGAAAAGATAAAGTAAAGAAAGAGAAAGATAAGCGAGATGATAAGACTGAAAATTTAAGGTTGACATACCAGCCTCCCAAGAAGTATGGTTTAAGAATAAGAATAGCCTCCACTCCAGAAGTATGGTGCTACCACAAGAATATGGTAGTTAATGGCTCAATGTGCTACCCCCAAGCTTGGTAGTTCAAAGTTTGACCTTGGGGTTGATTGGTGGGTCACTCCCCTTTCCCCTATTGGTTCGTGCGCATTAGGTACGTTCAACCATGGGCCCACAAGAGAAAGTGAAAGAAAGAAAGTGAAAGAAAAGAAAGAAAAACAAAGAAAAGTTAAGAAAAGAAACGAAAAGAAAAGAAAAGAAAAGAATAGAATGATATGATACCAAAGAAAGAACAAACAATGAAATGAAAGTTAAACAAGAAAAGAAATGAGTACAATGAAAATGAAAGAATGAAAAATAAACAAGTATAATGCGACTAACATGTATGCATATGTTATGTTATGCATAAATTGTTATGCATAAGTTAGTCATACAATTTTAAGTATATTCTATATTATACGTAAGTATGTTTATGATGTTTAAGCATACATTAAGTATGCTATGTTTAATGTACGTTAGGTTTTCGATGTTCAAGTATACATTAAGTATGCTATGTTTAAATTATATTATGTTAAAGTACATTAAGTATGAAAGTTTTTTTCTCGATGTTAGAATATGTTAAGCATGAAGTTTAAAGTAATGTATGATATATATTATGTTAATGTTCTGATGCCACAGTTGGTATCAGATATGATCTGTCCAAAAAGGTACGAATTCTTATATGTCACGTCTATTTTTTGAACTTACTAAGCTTGTTAGCTCACAAGTTTGTTCATGTTGCAAGTAAGTAACTTGCATAATGATAAGATAAGTGATGGATGACGAATGAGATCTGCATATGCCAAGGAACTGGGCGAGGGTTATGGTATTGCTATGAGTCTTCCGCTGAACTGTTTAAAAGAGTATTGAAAAGAATGTTTAAACGAAATGTTTATGAAGTAATAAAGTTTAAATTATGTAAACTGTTTACTATAGTAAATGTTTTGCAATAGTATGCTTTTCAAGTTTAGTTTAAAAAAAAAGATTCCCTATTTTTATGAACACGTTAAATCGGGAAAGTTAAAATGACCAAGTTTAAAGGTATAAAAGTAAGTTGCCGATGACCAATGAGGCGACGGTCTATCGCAGTCGGCTTTAGAGTTCGACCGTGATGGCACACTAAGTTTCGGGTCGTTACAGGTGGCCTCTAACGCAATTACAGTCATCACACTTGGTATCAGAGCAGTTTCACCATATCCCTCCTGGCACGATGCATATCCTGTTCACCATCCAAGTAAGTTATTTTTTATTCTGAACTAGTAAATGTTTATTTATTGGAAATAAACATTTAATAAGGATAAGATGATGAGATGACGAGATCACAGTACAGGCACTAGTTCCCTGTACGAGTTTTGAGGACAGACAGCACTCTTACTTTAGCATTCCATGGGAATGCAGGACTAGTTTCATGCTATCAAGATAATTCTTCGCCTGTGCACCATTGATCAAGATAACTGGGTCCTCTTGGCTGTTAACACTTTCACGGAAATGCTCTAACGTGTACTGGGATTCTTGTGACCAGGATGAGCACTTAACTAGACCTAGTTTCACCATACCATGATTGAGTGATTCTCTTGGAGGAGTCTAGCATCAGCCCCAGTTTCCTAATGGAGAAGCGGGGTGTCATTTTCAACACAACGTATGTTCCCTAGAGTTGCGGTTATACAGGAAAATTAGATGTACAAGGCTATGATATATATATAGCCTTCATGTTATGTAGATATGTCTGAAATGACACGTAAATGTTATGAAATGACATCCATATGTGATGAACAAAGATGAAATGAAATCTTTGTACCCCTACTTGTCCTAATTTTCGAGGATAAAAATTTGATAAGGAGGGATGAATGTGACAACCGAGAAATTTCATCATTCTCGGAAAATCGGTACATGGAATGTACATGATGAATTCCATGTTTAAAATGTGAAATGTAGTGGTTTTATGTGTGTACGTGTGTGTGTCACACACAGTATCAAGAAATTGGTTAAGATGACATTTTCTTGATATAAAACTGATATATTTAAAATTAGTATGCTCAAATTAGTCAATTGAGCATAAAATATAACTTTTGACCAGGAAATATGTAGAATCAAGAAATTGGTCCGGATGACCTTTTCTTAAAATAAAACTGATATATTTAGACTCAGCATACTCAAATTAGTCAACTAAGCACAAAAAGTAAAGTTTGACTGGGAAATTGCAGTATCGAAAAATTAGTTGAGATGACTTTGGATGAATGTAAAACTGATATATTTGGGTTCAGCATGCCCAAATTAGTCAGTATAGCCTATGTTAAAATTTTCACAAAAAAAAAAAGTACAAAAGGAAGGGGGGGGGGGGGATCAGAAATTTACAAATAGGGCCCCCATAATTTTCTTCCCTTTCTCTTTCCTCCCACACCACCAAAATGAACGGTAAATGACCATTGGAAACGGTGTCTGTTTTCAACACCACTGGTACCATTGGAAAGCTTTTGACGAGCTAAGTCCAACGGTGGGTCGACGGGACAGAACGACCACCAGAGGAAGCTACACATGCTGCCCAAAGTAGCCGGTGATGTAAAATTTCTCAACGCCGTATCTTTGCGTCTGACGTCCGATCGACATGATTCCAATTCCAATAGGTTCGTGGTGAAGAGGAGAATAAAACCTAGGTTTTATTTCACCTCACTGGCTACCGGATCGTGCCGCCGAAGCCTTTGCCTTTGCCGTCGTGAAATTCCCCATTTTCGGTGGAGGTAAGCGACACCGCCAGTCTTAAAACATTCAGAATAGGGTGAAAATCAAAAACCCAAAGTCAATTTTGAGAATCAATGTTGGCACGGCGGAGAGCAGACCTCACTACCGCCATCAGCCTTTCGAGGAATTGTTTTCGACAATGGGAGCTCCAATTCAGTAAATCGACACTAAAAATGGGTTCCTCACGTCAACATCTACGAAATGGTGTCCACCATTGCCCACGTCGCTGCCGGTCAATGTTGGTCAACGGTGACCAGGACCCCAAAATTTGAAGAATGGCCCTTTGGCCTATTTTTGACGTTTCAGTCACGTCCATGGCTTCAGAATTGCAATACGAAATTTCAAATGTGAAGAACAGAGAAACAAAGTTTGTACGCATGAGATCGAATGGCTCCGTCGATCACCGATTGAAGTCAACCTACCCATCGGACGTCGTTGAACGACTCCGGTAGTGATCTCGCTACTTTCATTCCTCAATTTATTAATTGGAATGATTAAATGTTAATTGCGAACTATTTGTATGAAAAATGATCTAATAAGAAAATGTGTGAAATGTGAAGATTTTTACACAAAAAGTTTGAGTTTTTACGTAAAAATTAGGCCTCTGGTTTAGTACGTGGTAGATTAGAATTTGGTTAGATGGTTTTGAGGCGTTTCCTAAATGTTGAGAACCCAAAAATTAAGCGAAAATGCTATCAAAATTTCTAAAACGGCATAAAGGGGTATTTTAGGAAACGAGGGGTAAAAATTATGATCAGATAGGAAACCCGAGCCCCCTCGGTGACTTAGGGTTGGAATAGTGCCACCCGAGGGTTGGTGAATAGTAAATTGAGGAATGACGGCAAATGATGTCGTAAAAATTTAGTAAAGCCTAAGAAAAATAATTTTATGATTTTTGGGCTTAGAAAATCCAACCTAAGCATTAAAATGAAAATGATACGACCTAAAGACGCGTTAGGGGCAAAACGGTCATTTTGACCAAAAATTTCAAGAATGATAGAAAATAGCCCTAATGGACTTAGAATGGCTTAATTAAGATTCTAAGGGCCAAAACTAAGTTGTAAATAAAAAAAAAGTAAGGTTATGATGAAAAATCCCGTTAGGGGCAAAATGGTAATTTTGCCAAAAGTTAGTAGAAAAGTTATTAATGGGATATTAGACCCCTAAGTTTATGATCGGGAAATGAAACGTAGAATTTTTATGTTTTACTAAGCTTTATATATGACTTAAGTAACGAAAATAACCGTTATTATTTCGATTATAGGGATCCACTCCAAACGCGATGAAGGGACGTCTGCGGACCAAGAAAGCAAGAAAGGAGATACGAGCAAAAGTGTCTGTAAGTTCAAATATTTTCTTGTCTGCAACATGAATTAACTGATAGGTATAAGTGTTATATGTTGTAAGTTCAAGCATTTAGTTGACTACAACATGAATTAACATGTTATGTCTATGCTTATGTGTTATATAAAAGTTATGTATGTGAGTGCAATATGCACTAACATGTGATTAACATAATGCACACTATAAAAAGTACTACATTAAGAAAGAAATGATTTATAAAATGCTTATGAACGAAAGAAAGAAAGAAAAGAAACGAAAGAAAGAAAGAAAAGAAATGAATGAAAGAAAGAAAAGAAATGAAAAGAAAGAAAAGAAAAGAAATGAAAGAAAGAAAGAAAGAAAGAAAGAAAAGAAATGAATGAAAGAAAGAAAAGAAATGAAAAGAAAGAAAAGAAAAGAAATGAAAAAAAGAAAGAAAGAAAGTAATGTAAAAGGGTTCCAGACTAAGGGGCAATGGAATGTCACCTGGTTGGAATCAAGCGAAATAACGAAAAGATAAAGTAAAGAAAGAGAAAGATAAGCAAGATAATAAGACTGAAAATTTAAGGTTGATGTACCGGCCTCCCCAGAAGTGAGATTCAAGAATAAGAACAGCCTCCACCCCAAAAGTGTGGTGCTACCATAAGAATATGGTAGTTAATAGCTCAATGTGCTACCCCTAAGCTTAGTAGTTCAAAGTTTGATCTTAGGGTTGATTGGTGGGTTGCTCCCCCTTCGCCCATTGGACCGCGTACATTAGGTATGTTCAACCATGGGCCTACAGGAGAAAGTGAAAGAAAGAAAGTGAAAGAAAAGAAAAGAAAAGAAAGAAAAACAAAGAAAAGTTAAGAAAAGTTAAGAAGAGAAAAGAAAAGAACAGAACAATATGATACCAAAGAAAGAATGAACAATAAAAATGAAAGTTAAATGAGAAAAGAAAAGAATACAATGAAAACAAAAGAATGAAAAGTAAACAAGTATAATGCGACTAACATGTATGCATACATTATGTTATGCATAAGTTGTTATGCATAAGTCAATCATACGATTTTAAGTATATTCTATATTATACGTAAGTATGTTTATGATGTTTAAGCATACATTAAGTATGCTATGTTTAATGTACGTTAGGTTTTCAATGTTCAAGCGTACATTAAGTATACTATGTTTAAATTATGTTATGTTAAAGTACATTAAGTATGAAAGTTTGTTCTCGATGTTAGAATATGTTAAGCATGAAGTTTAAAGTAATGTATGATATATGTTATGTTAATGTTCTGATGCCACTATTGATATCAGATATGCTCTGTCCAAAAAGGTATGAATTCTTATATGTTATGTCTGTATGTTTGAACTTACTAAGCCTATTAGCTCACAAGTTTGTTCATGTTATAAGTAAGCAACTTGCATGACAATAAGACAAGTGATGGATGATGAATGAGATCTACATGTGCCAAGGGATTGGGCGAGGGTTATGGTACTGCTATGAGTCTTCCACTGAGCTATTTAAAAGAGTATTGAAAAGAATGTTGAAACGAAATGTTTATGAAGTAATAAAGTTTAAATTATGTAAAATGTTTACTATAGTAAATGTTTTGCAATAATATGCTTTTCAAGTTTAGTTTAAAAAAAAAAAATTTCCCTATTTTTATGAGCACGTTAAAACAGGAAAGTTAAAATGACAAAGTTTAAAGGTATAAAAGTAAGTTGTCGATGACCCATGGATGACGGTCTATTGTAGTCAGCTTCAGAGCTCGACTGTGATGGCATACTAAGTTTCAGGTCAGCACAAGTGGCCTCTAACACAGTTACAGTGGTCACACCAGTTCTCTCAGACCACAGACTCTCAGTTGAGTAGGCTTATTATTGCATAACTTACTGTGACAATAAGTTCTTAGAGATCTAGGTGGTCAGAAGAAGACTAGCAGTGTTGGCATACTGGTTGAGGAGCCGAGTACCCACACACTCGGCCATCTGAAAATTGGAGAATAGTAGAGAAGGCTAGTTGGTTGAAGCCCTCTAGTCATTCTCCTTCTGCAGTTTGGCGTCCTCTGAGGTATGAGTTTATATTGTTGTTAGTTTATTATATATGGCATCACGAGATATTTAACGATCTTGAAAAATTTTTGTAATTCCACTGCACCACTCTGATGCGTTTTTACCGATTTTTTCCTATACCAGGTGCAGTCAATTGGGATAAAATCATGTTCTCTACAAGATTTCCTAGAAATTCATTGGAGAAGTACTCACCACCTTGATCAGATCAAAGTGTCTTTATGGATTTTGCCTAATTGTTTTGCCACTTTCACACGATACTTTTTGAATTTGTCAAAGGTTTTACTCTTACGATGCATCAGGTACATATATCCATACCTCGAGTAATTGTCTATAAAGGAGACATAATACTCATACCCTCCTTACACCCTGACATTCATGAGGTCACATATGTCAGTGTACGCAACATCTAAGAATTCTTGAGGCCTAATACCCTTAGCTCCAAAAGACCTCTTAGTCATCTTTATTGGGTATGCCCTTAGCGTGAAAGTACTTATTGTGTTTTGAATAGATTAATAAAATATTATAGAGATTATTCATTATATTGCTAAAATTCCTCAACTTATTTACATGTTAAAGTAAATGTAAGTAAATATGGCTCATTTACTGCTTGTATTTAATTGCTAGAATGTTGCATGCAATGATCTTTTATATACGGAAAGACAATGTTATAGAGTATGTGGTCTAAATCTATAGTCTGTAATCTATGGAGTTAGAGTGAGCATTTAACTCATGTTAAGACTATTATGTTATCTAAGGCCATCTGGTGGATAGTTTGTCTTGACTGCTAGAGTATTGACTCTCATGTAGAGATATAGATATGTTACTTAATGGTGATGTATTGGACTGGGATAAAGCGTGATTAATTAGTGTAGTCTGCTATGAGTGGATCAATTTGCTTTTGACGTTCATTGTGCAACAACCTTAATACCGAGTAAGTGAACAGCTTTGTGTATGTGACTAGTATACTTTGATGTTCCAAAGGCTAGGGTGTCTCAGAGATAGTATGCTAATAAACTGATTCATTGGATACATGGTACACATATGATGGAGGGATTGTTTACAGATCAAGAATCATAGCTCTTATATAGAGTTAATATTATCCTCTTAAAGGCATTATACTAGATTGGTGAGAATGGATAGGGTCTTAGGTCGTTTACTTTGCAAACGGCTTATTATTCACATACAGTAGAAAATCATTATTTTATCAGGTGTATAATGGATCTTTAAAATAGTGTGATCAAAAAGTTAAATAGACTTTGATCTAGGTTGATCATGGATATCATATGAGAGTTTTACATTAATAACAGGGTTATTGAATGGTTTTTTTTTTTTTCTAAGGCTTGTATAATTTGTAATATAATTGGAAGTTCATTTTCAGGTCTATAGTGGAGTGATCCTGAAATAAGTGATCATGTGATTGAATTATTTGGTATAAAACAATGATTACATGGATTCACGAGAGCCCGATTATATATATCTAACTAGTACCTTTACTAGCTCTGTATAATTTCTTAAAGGTGGTAGTTAATCAGGGTATTCTTTTATGGTTTGTGTTCTTGCATTTAGTTATGAGAAAAATCTGAATCACCCTCCACAAGGGTGTAGGCATTTTCTTTATGTGCCAAGAGGGCAAAATTATATTTTTGTATTATTCAATAAATAGGATAAATATTTAATTAATATTTATTTTGGAAGATAAGATTTGAAATTTAAATTAATTGTATTTGGTTTGAAAATAAAATATGAGATTAATTTGAATTTTTGAAAATCTTGTCTTAAATAAATATTTGAAATTCAAAAGATTATCTTATTTGAATTTGAATTGAACAAAATCTTGTCCTAGCACAAAATAAGGGTGGCATCCATATTGGATAAGGATGGAAGACAAGATTTTCTCCTAATTTGAATTTGAATTTTGTTTTGGATAAGAGATTACAGGATTATTTGAATTTCAAATAAAGTTGTCATGATTTTATTTGAATTTTAATTGGAGTTGCGGAAAATTATCCATGTGGACAAAATTCAAAGATTTGTGGAATTTGAAATTTGAATCAGATTTTGAGTCACAATTATCCTATTATGGCCGAAAATTTTAAGGATTAAGATGAAGAAAAATCTTGTTCAAGACTTGTTTGAATCTTGTTTGAATATATCATATATGTAAATTAAACAATTGATTGTATCTCCTATATGTATGAATTTATTATTTAGAGAGTGACACTTTGGGATCTTATATGATGTTATTATGGATTATGTGACAAATTGCATGTGGTTATTTTAATTTTGTGATTATTATAGCATGCTCAATTTTACTTGTTATGGATCCTTAACTTTAGAAAAATTGTATTTATGAATTTTATGTAACTATGAGAGCGGTCTATCATCACCATAATTTTTCCATGGATTTTTTTTTATCTCTTTGAGTATTTAGAATTTTTTCTATACCGAAAAGAGTATAGGAAATTTTATGTAACTATTCATGGAGGAGATTAAGATTGAAGACTTTATATTTATTTTTCCCATAATTAGAATTTAATTTTGATAATTCAAAAATTATTTTTGTATGAACAATTCCAATTTTTAATTAGGACATCCTAAGGGGTAAAATTGGAATTTAGCATGAAAACTGAGAAAAAAAGTCATGGATACCAAGAAGTGGCCACAAGCGAAAGCCGTGGCAACCTAGGTAGCCGAGGGCAGCTTAGAGGCAGACACGGGCTACTGGCAGCCTGCAAGTTGCCAATGGTAGCCCAAAGCGCTACTGGCAACCATGACTTCATGGGGCAGTGACAAGTGCAAACCTGTGGTAGCCCAAGGTAGCCCTGGGGTGTTTTTCTCATGCCTCGACCCCTCGAGGTTAGAACGGAATTTTTGGGAATCATTGATAATTTAAATTTAAAATATAAATTATGTATAATTATATATAATTTTGAAATTTGAAGCTACGTGTGCTTATGCATGAGATTTAAAAATTGCTTATAATTCAAATTTTTCTGAAATTTGAATTTTAAAGGAATTTATGGAATGAGAAATCGATGGTGGAGTTACACGAAGATAGACACAAAAAAATGGAGCAAAAATTCAAGACTCAAAAAATGCTTTGGATAAAAATTTGTAATCTTTATTTTTTTTAAGGATAGAATCATGGCTAGGTTATTTAAATTTTCAGTCATTTATTTTTTCCTATGTTTTATCATGGTTGGATAAACATGTATTTATGGAAAGTTCTGTTGCATATTTGATGACATGTCATATAGGATATAAGAATATTGCTCATAATATGTTAATCATGTATATTTTAAATAAAAAACTTATTGTTTTAAAATATTGAGTGGGAGAGGGTTTCAAACAAAACCCACAGCTTTCATTATTGATCTATATGTAAAAGCACAGTAGCATCTTGTGTCAGTTTCACCCTGACCACACTTTCGTAGGTGTCTACCACTGCCAATATACTGGGTTGGATCTCCTATGTCGAAAACATGCTTAGGCATGTTCTATTTGGAACCATCGTGAAATAGGTTGAATGGGGTATGGATCAGACATTGTAAACAACGGTTATACACTCAAGACTAGTTTGGTTGTTAACCTCCTCAAGGAGCTCTGTTAGTTAAATTGGTGGCCAAAACAAATGATTGTTAATATATGTCTTAACCTTGGAGGATTTAAGGCAATATATATTAATTGGATAGGGTCTATATTTTCACTATTCCTTTTATGATCACCCCGAGGTGGCTTGAAGTGATAGATGCTGAAAATTATCATTGCAATACTATATGTTTTTTGTTTAAGTTTTTCATGTAGGAATGTATTCGTATGTTTAATGTGCTAAAATCTTTAATATTTGCTTGGACATTGTAATGATGTTATTTTTTATTTTATCATCAATTCAAAATGTCACTGTGACGCCTTAAATTTTATTTAAGGGTCAATATATAATTTAAATAAAATTAGTGTGCCAAAAAGTAATTAAAAATCTTTTGGAAACCCTAGGTTGGTTTTCTAGTCAAATTCCGCTCAAAAAGTCAACAATTTTAACTTCAAAAAAAAAAACCCTAAAATATTCGGTCATCACTTGGGATTTTTAATTAAAATTTAAATCCCACAAATCCAAGGAGGATTCAAATTTAAATTTCATCCCTTAAATATAAAGAAGAATTTCGGCCATAAAGTGTAGGAAATAAAGGAGATTTTATTTGAATTAAAAGCTAGGTCAAAACTCATTCAAAATTCAAATTATTTTTTTTCCTAAAAACTAATGGATAATTTTCGGCCACTTAAGGGGAAATAAGAGAGAAAACCCTAGCCTCAAAATAGCACAAAAACTTTCCCTTTTGCCCCTTAAAATTTTCGGCCAAACAAGGAAGAGAAAGGGAAAGAAAAACCTAGTATAAAAACCCTCTTTTAACTCTCATTCACCCTTCCTTTCACTCTCAAAAATTTGGCCAGCCTCCCCTTGTTTCCTCTCTGAATTTTCTCTCCCAAAACAACCCCAAAACAACAAACAAAAACCTACCTAAAGGCAGCTCAAGGATTTAACAAATTTTGAGACAAAAACAAGGTGAGAAATCAACTTTTTCCTTCCTTCTCCTTTTGATTTTAAATCCGAAATTTATATGTTTTTCTCCACTGTTTTCCCTACTGTTTTGAAGACCCCAACACTCACACAAATTCAGCCAAAAAGGAGACCAAGCATCAAAAATAGTGCAGCACAAATAAGGTGTGAATCTCTCTCTCTAACCCTAAAAATTTTACCTCTTTGTTTCCCTTTCAAAAACCCTATTATCACATGTGTAAAATTTTATGTTTTTGTCAATTTGATTCTTGGGTTGTGTTAAGCACATATAAATAAGGTCCTCCACAAAATTTCGTGATCATTGGATGAAAATTGAGTTGATTTGAGACTAATTGAAATTCGGACACAGAAAAACGGAAATCTGGAAAATTACCATATAAACAGTAAATTTGTGTCAGCCATAACTTGAGCTTTAAAAACGATTTTTGAGTGATTCTTGAGCCTAAAATTAAATTCAAGATGTCCCCTAAATGCCTGCAAAATTTCAGAACCAAACTCATACGTTTGCCTAATCAAAATATTTTTCTAATATAGGCGGACAGAACTGCCAGTTTTTGAACTGAAACTAAAACCCAGATTTTATGCCTGAAAACAACCCCTCAGTTTTTGGCCTAATTGAATAACCAAACGATGTCCAAAAATTATAAAAATTACATGGAATTAAAGCTACGGATGTCTAGTTTAACATATTAAAAATTTAGAATTTTTGGGATTAAAAGTGAATTAATATTAATTTTAAAATCAGCCTAGGTCTGTCTGTCCATGTCCAGTAATATCCTAACTTAGAGTTTTTCACAAATTTTAAATCCCAAATGTTTATTAACATTTTGAAATCTTTTGTGGCACACTAAAATGATTGGATGATTATGTCTAGACCTAGACTGATCATATGTTGTGATTATAGGAATTATTTGACATTCTTGCTGGATTTGTGGATCACGTTATCATAACGCTTGTGCGATAATCGAGGTAGGACGTTCTAGCCTTTTCTGGGAGTAGTCAAGTGTTTTAAATTTCCCTTTTTTATCGATGGTATGCTGTTTTCAGTTTATGAAATTATTATATTGTTTTTGATGAAATAAACGCATGCAACGTATTTGGTAATTAAATGTGTATTTTAAAACGTGTTTTGATTTATGGCATAATATAACTTGGTAAATACCATCTTTTGAATAATCCGGTGAACATAATTGAGCTCTAGTTGACGATCATTATAAATGATGCGTGCGTCCCAAAGTTGACGCCATGGGGGAAGGTCCCTAAACCTGCGCAGGGCCGTTCGGCCTATTTAGACCGTAACGAGATGATCTAGGATAATTCAATTCGAGACACGTATATTATAGCTACGACAAGTCCTCACTCAAAATATGATGGTTTATTTTAATGATTTATTATTTTAATATTGGGGCACGTATATTGCAGCTACGCTAAGTCCTCAGCAGAATAAAACTTATATTAAAAATGTTTTCACGAAATTGTTGATTATTTGTTTTAAATGATTATTATGCCATGTATTCTTAAATTGTTGATTTTATTTTTGGAAACGAATATTATGCCATGCATTTAAATGCTACCTGTTTAATCCACCTTTGTTTCTGTCCTACTGAGCCAGCGCTCACGACTCTTTTCTTTGTGATTTCGAAATGACTACTTCCAGGTGCGGGAGGTAGCAATTCCGAAAATCGTTGAGATATCCGTTACTACCGAAGATGATGCTATCCGTTTTCTCCATCTTCTTCTTTATGTTTCTTTTTCTGATGTAATGAGACTTTAAGTTTGTACTTTATTTCGTGTTATTTAAATTTTATGCTTGGGAATATTTTATGGTTGGTAATTTCATTTGAAAACCGATTTTGTGTTTGATTTCCGCATTAAAAAGCATTTATTTTCTCCTTTATTTTATTATGTGGTTATAATGCTACTTTATAAATAATTAGGCTTAGCTAAATTATAATGTTGACCCGCTCTTCGTAATAAATGTTTTTCCTTAAATCTCGGGTTGATATTATGATTTGACTGCCGTGTCACGTGTCTAAATTTTGGGCCGTGACAGTCACCGACACCCCTAATCACGATACTTACTAAAAAAAATTGAATGGGGAAAATTATAAGGAATGGAAAAGAAACCTACTTATAGTTCTCAACTGCAAGAGACATAAGTTCATACTAGACGAACCATACCTACTAGAGTCCAGACCTGATACACCACTTGAACAGTTCCCTGTCGTGTAGACTCAATGGACAAAATCCAATGAAATAGCTTGAAGTTACATCCTAGCTAGTATGACGAGTACTTTACAAAAGCAACACGAAACCTATCAAGTTGCCAAGGAGATCATGGAAAACTTGGAGGACATGTTCAGAGGCAAATAAAAATTTACTCAACAATCTACTATTATAAGTAAAATGAACTTTAAGTAGAAAGCGGGTACTCTGATAAAAGATTATATGCTCACACTTATGGCATTGTTTGTTAAGGCTGCTGAAAATAGTGTTGAGTTAGACTATAACACCCAGATTGAGATAGTGTTCAATACTTTATCAAAGGATTTTGTGGGGTTTAAATTCGCATCTGATATGATGACAAAGGAGTTATGACTTACCGAGCTCATGAAGCAAATCCAAGCTTATGAGCGGATGATTAATGATGGGAATTTGATATAATCAAAAGGAGAGGCTAATTTAGTGGAATCTTCTAAACCCATTGGAAACAAGAAGAAGCCAAAGAAAAAGTAAGAAGCTAAGGACCATAAAAGTCTAAGTGCTTCTACTGTGGAGGGTAGGTCACTTTAAGAAGGCTTGTCGGGAATTCCTAGCCTCCAAGGCAAAGGAAGGTAAGGAACTTCTATACTTAGAAGCTTGTTTGGTGGAAGAATCAAAAGACAATTGGGTCATTGATTCAGGCACCACTAATCATGTTTATATTTCTTTGTAGGGGTTTGTAAAAAAGAGAAGACTACATGACAGGAGCTTTTTGTTATGGACTAGAGATGGTAGCTTGGTGGTGGCTAAAGTAGTAGGAGATGTGCATCTTTGGTTTGATAATTATAGGTTTATTTTATTAAAGGATTGTTTTTATATTCCTAATTTTAAGAGGAACATTATATCAATAACCAATTTAGTTAAGGATTGTTATACAGTCTAGTTTAATAAAAAGATTGTTATTTGTAAAAACAATTCTTTTGTTTGTTCTGGGAGGATGGACGGAAACCTTGATTTTATCAAACCAACGATATACTTACTACTAGATACTGAATTAATAAATAACTCTGAAAGGCTTAAAACTTCTCACTCTAATAAGGCATACCTTTAGCATTTAAGACTAGATCATATTAATCAAGATAGGATTCTGAGATTTGTAAACAAAGGTACTTTGATGCTCTAGAGGAGGTACGTCTTTACTAATGTGAATCTTTCCTTAAGGGCAAGATGACCAAGTGGTCCTTTGGAGCCAAGAGAACTAAGGCTAAGGAATTCTTAGAAATCATGCACATTGACGTATATGGCCCTTTGAATGTCGAGGCGTGAGGAGGGTATGAGTATTATGTATCCTTTATAGATGATTAATCGAGGTATGGGTTTGTGTACTAAATGAACTACAAGAACGAAGCCTTTGACAAATTTAAAGAGTATCATGCGAAAGTGGAAAAGCAATTAGGTAAATTCATAAAGACACTTTGATCTGATTGAGGTTGCACAAATTTCTAGGACATCTTATAGAGAATGAGATTCTATCCCAATTGACTGTACCTGGTACTCTATAATATAATGTTGTAGTCGAAAGGAACCTTAATGGATATGGTACAGTCCATGATGAGTTATTCAAAGTTACCAATATCTTTTTAGGGATATGCACTACAAACAGCATGCTATATTTTAAACCATGTTCCAACCAAATCAAATCCTGGAACTCCATTCAAATTGTGGAAAGGCAAGAAGCCTATTCTCTAACATATGAGAATATGGGCCTGCCCAACACACGTATTGGATAGGGATGTGAAGAAACTGGAACCAAGATCACAATTGTTCATGCTTGTAGGGTATCCTAAGGGGACTAAAGGAGGTCTTTTCTATAACCCGAAGGAGTAAAAGGTCATTGTTTCAACTCATACGACTTTCCTGGAGGAGAGTTACATGAATGACTTTAAGCCTTAAAGCAAAGTATTGCTAAAAGAGCTATCGAGTGATAGAATTGCTCTATAGGAATCAGTCTTGGATGCAAGTCCGAGTTTCACTAAAAGATAAGCAAACAATCGATAGTTTAGTATGCTTCGACGTAGTAGGAGGGTTTCAAGGAAACTGAATTTCTTTATGTATGATGCTGAAGTTTACCAAGTTAAGGCTCATGAGCATGAAGATGACCCTGTAACTTATTAAGAAGCTATAAATGATGTTGATTCTAAACTTTGAAAATAGTCCATAAAGAATGAGATGAACTCTATGAAGTCCAACTCTATATGGGAACTTGTGGACCTGCCAAATAGGGTAAAACCCATTAGGTGTAAGTGGGTCTATAAGATAAAGAGGGATGCAAAAGGAAAAGTTGAAACTTTTAAAGCTAGACTTATAGCAGAAGGGTACACACAGAAGGCTAGAATCAATTATGAGGATGTAGGAAAAAATCGGTAAAAATGCATCAGAGTGACACAGCGAAATTACAAAATTTTTTTAAGATCGTTAAATATCTAGTGATGTCATATACAACAAAATAATAACAATAAAACTTATACCTCTAGAGGACGCCAAACTGTAAGAGGAGAATGACTCGAGAGCTTCAACCAACTAGCCTTCTCTACTATTCTCCAATTCCCGGATGGCAGAGTGTATGAGCACTCAGATCCTCGACCAGTATGCTAGCACTGCGAGTCTTCTTCCGACTAGCTAGATCTCTAAAGAACTTATTGTCATGGTGAGTTGTGCAACAATAAACCTGTTCACCTGAGAGTCTATGATCTCAGAGAATTGGAGTAGTAAGACTCCTATTTATAGACTTGCATGAGGTGATGTGATAACCGAGAATTTTGATATTCTTAGAGAAATTTAAAATTGTATGTATATGACAATTTTAATGTACAAAAGGAGTTATGTTTTAATACTGGTTAGAATGCGATAAAATATTTTAACAGTGTTAAAGAGAGTGAGTTCAGAGATGGAAAATCTTCCGGAACAGAAACGGGTGAGACGGCACTAAAACGGAGCCAAAAAACCCTGAAGAGTGCACTGAAGTATACTAAAAGATGAAAATATACTGTAACGAATTTTGGTCAAACAAAAGCAAAATAAGGCAGACCGATCGCACCGGAGGTGTCAGAAACCTGCCTACGTGATTTCGATAAATTTCCGTTCGGTTTGACTTTTGGTCAAACGTTGACCACAAATTAATACATGAATTAATTAGATGATGTCAAGTATGACATCATAAATGTGATGTATTAAATAGGTAATTAAGGCTTTAAAGGGAGTCAGGTAGCATAATGGCTAAGATTAATGGGAATCTTGGATCAACGGCCAAGATTTAGCCAAAACGACTTGAAAAAAATTTGGAAAAATAGGGAAAATCATAGTTGGCCAAAGGAAGAAAAAAATCAGCAAAAAAAATTTTATTTTGACCCCAAAAAGATTGCAAAAAAGTCCCTAAACAATATCCTAATTGTTGGGAAAAAATTGCTAAGAGGTCCTCCACCATTTGCTTATAAATAGGTGTGGAAATTTCACTTAGAAAAATGGTGAAATGCAGCCAAATTCTGTCCATTTTGGCCGTGAGCTTCCATCCCATTCCAAAACAAATTTTATCAAAAATTCTTCACAAAATTAGCTTCTAAACTCACACCAAGCATCAAGAGGACAAATTGATAAGGTGAGCCACCATTTTGAAGCATTTTTCATTGATTTTCTTTAAGAAATCTGTGGCTTATTGGTGTGGAAAAACGTTGAAAATTTGATGAGTTGTTTTAGTGTTTATGTTGATTTGGTGATGTAGTGATGAAAGCATGATTTAGAAACTTGAAACAAGCAAAATTGATGCATATTTCTTTGCAAAATCCATGGCCTATATACATGAGAAAATGAGAAAAATTTTGTGATGGAAATGATGAGGAAATGGTTGATAAATGATTATCAGATTGAGGAAAAGTTTTCCTAAGGGTTTGGACATAAAACCCGTGGCATAAAGGTAGGTTGGAATGAAAAATTTCTTAGGTTTTTAATGTTGAAATGTGCATTAGGAACATTAAGAATGAAATGTGATAATTGAGTTGTGTGACAAAAATGTTTGGTGTTGAATACCATGTGAAACCGTGGTTTATGATGAGAAAAATGGTGAATTGACTTGTTGTGATTTGAATGATGTTAATGTGGAAAATTTTTACCTAAAGTTTGGTAACTTTGTGTAAAATAGGCCTTTGGTATAGTACGTGGTAGGTACTAAGGTTCTGAGGTGTACCTAACGCCGGGAAAACCTAAAAATATAAGCGGAAATGCTATCGAAATTTCTAAAATGGCATAAGGGCATTTCGGGAAATAAGGGAAAAAATGTAAGCTCGGAAATAAGAACTGAGACACCTTGGTATGTTAGAGTAGGTAATGGAAAACTAAACCCAAAAGGAATAGTAAAACGACCCTTCGATGTCTAAAATGCCAAGAACGGGAAAAATTCACGTTAGGGGTATTTTATAAAACGAGGAAAATTATGGACGGGATAGAAAACCTAAGCCCTTCGAGAACCAAGGCTCAGGAATGACATGAGAAACGTTTCAGGAGTAGTGAAATACCCATTTGAGGCTCCGAAACGCTAGAAAAATGAGAAACGACCTTACGTGTCGGATGAATAGTACCTGAGATTTGAGTGAGGAATAGTTATTGATTTTGCAGCAAATAATGCTATAAAAATATATCGAAGTCAAAGAAATATTATTTTATCATATTTGGGCTTAGAAAATCCCAGAAAAATAATAAAACAGAATTGTTACGGTCCCGAGACCCATCAGGGGTAAAATGATCATTTTGACTAAAAAAAATTTCTAAAAGACTTGTAAAGGATCGTTAAGGATCTAGAATGCCTTAAATAAGATTTTAGAGGCCACAATTAAGATTTTAAAGCTAAAAATCTAAAGTTTATAAGTACACGGGCGTGTACTATAGGACATGGGCTTGTAGTGGAAACTCGAGAGGTACACGGGCTTGGACACAGGCGTGTTGCAAGCTGTGTATCACAAAGAGAGATGAAATGTACTGTAAAGTTGATAACAAAATGAATATATCCAATGTGATAAATGATGATGGGTATTAACAGACAATACTCTATCTGTAGGGACCCAAACTAGAGAAGATAACAAAACTGCGGAGGATTTCCAAAGGCGGACATTATCGCAGTTGTGGTAAGTTCAAGCATTTTCATGTCTGCAACATGAAATACTGTGATATTTAATTATGTACTAATTGTACATTAGTTGTTAAGTCCTATGGGCACTAGGGTGTAGTTAGACTAACACACCCAGAAAAATGATAAAGTGATATGTGTACTGTGGGTACACTATAGAAAGAGTGTGACTAAATTTAAGACATACTCTTAAAAGAAAGAATGTGTAAGACTTACGGGCAACAAAGGTTCTTGACTTTAAGGTGATGATTAATGCCATTCAGTTGGAACTGTAATTAAAAGACGGTAATAAAACCACTTTTGGTGTACCGGCCTCCAATAATAAGGTGGAGGTTTACAGGTCCTTCGGGGACACGATGAAACCTTCGGGTGATGATAGACTAGGGAGGATTAGCCTCAAGGTTGCTCCCAAGGCTCCTCACAGTCAGTGCGCACATGAAAAGGGTACAAGGCCAAAATGAGCTCAAAACCAGAACATAAACAAAGATAATGACTAAAAATGTGATGAAAGACATAATTGAGCATAACCGACACTAATGTTAAGTGTAGTGGACTCAGTTAGAGTGAAGTGAATAGTAACCCATAAGAGTTGATGCGAAGCCCACTAAGAATAACGAGACCCATCCAGATTAGGACCCCAAGAACGTTCTAAGACTCAGGCTTTGGATGGAACCTCGACTCGTTGCTTCAACAAAAACAAGAACCTCAGTATAGGATGACCTCAACCCGTTGCTTATTGTGAAACAAGAACCTTGGTATAACGAAGACGCCACAAATGGTGATGGAAATCTATTTGATAAGTCGATGGTGAATGTCACGGAAAACTCCGATAAGTTCGAATAGCTCTCAAAGGACTAAAGAGAAATATAACTCTCAAATTTGTGAATAAAACTGATGGTGTCTTTTCATTGCCCTATGAACGCCTTTTTATAGGCATAAATTACAAGAATATTCTCAAAATATACTCTAAAATAATATGGAAACTATATGAAATATTCCCGTAATATTCTCCTAATATTCCCCTAATTATGCTCTAGAAAAAGCAGAAACTATAAGGATGAAATCTGGTAATTAAGGCTGAATCCTACCCAAATCATGCCTCAACTAGAAAAGGAAAGTTGACAATTTGATTGGCTTTATTATCAGCCATTTACAAAAAGGAAACTTGGCATAAAAGCGAATCCTAGAAAAGGAAAGCGTAAAATACTTGCAGCAACACAATCAGCCAAAAACTTGCCCATAAAAGAACATGCCAATTTACTAGTTAGGAATGAACCAATTCTGCTAGTTGGAATAAAGCCAAGCATTAGTTGGATTCCTTTAAAGCCGTACTTTGATTCGTATCATTCTCCCCCTCTTGAGAAGGATTTGTCCTCAAATCATCACCATCTCTACTATAAAGTCGCTTGGAATATCTTTGTGTTGGAATTCGTTTCTCTCTTACGCGTAGCCAAGGCAAATCTCTGGGATCAAAAACTAATATGTGACTTTAACGCTTCTTAGGCTTCTCGGGATTACTTTTGTAAACTTGTCTATTTGGATTGTAAGCTTCGGGTGCAAAATCAGTTTGATTTTCAATCCCTCGGATAGATGATAATTCGCATGGTGCTTCCTTGGGAAAGACATCCTCAAAGTCCTGCAAATGAGAGACAAAAGAACTAGGCAAAGCAGGATTAATCTCATTAGTGTTAAAAAACGTCTCCTTGTACAAAACTATAATCATTGACTGATTTGAAAACGACGCTTTGTTGATTTTGCTCGCTTTTGCATAGAAATTCTTTTGATTTCTTTCTAATTTTCTCTCAATAACTATAAGACTTTTCTCTTTGTTTTGCTCACTTTTCTCGGCCTCTCTCTCTTTTTCACTCTCTTTCTTTTGTTCTTTCTCTTTTTCACTATTCATCTTTTGGTTGCTTTCTTTTTCACTCGTTTTCTTTTGTACATCCTCTTTTTCACTTTTTGTCTTTTGGTTGCTCTCTTTTTCACTCATTTTCTTTTGTTCACTCACTTTTTGTAACCTCACTTGTTCTTTATAGCCTTGTCTCGAGGTTAACGGTACAAGAGTGATTGGTTGATCGTTGAGCATGAATGAATACTTGTTGGTGAAGCCATCCATGTTGAAACACCAATCAAACTGCTTCTCTAAATCGTCAGGGATGGTTTTATCTTGGAATGGAGGAATCTTCATCTTAATGCTACCTAAATTGTTGGCTTCTTGATTCCTAGCTCTTGTAAATCACTCTCCATGTGTCCTATTACCCACAATCAAATCCTGATCATCCTCTTTATTAAAACTAAACCCATAATACTCTTCATCTTCAACCCTCACTCCCCTCGGCTGAACTCTTTCCCTTCTACGCATATTAGGAGCGTTTCGTGGCTGCTTCAAACATGCATTCTCTATCCGGTCCAACCGTTTATGCACTTGTCCTAATTCAGCCCTCAACATTCGTCTCATCTCCCTCATCAACTGCAATTGCAGGTTCGGTATAGTTAATCGTGGTGCTTCTTTGGTTGAGCTTTCTTCTTGATTGCGTGACATGTTTAAAATCTACAAAATAAGGTTAGAAACCTCATAAGCACTCCCTCACGTGTTTCATTCACTCTCATGTTTGTCACTTAAATGGCTTTTACCCTCTAATATACTCACCACTCCTGCCTTTTTCCACTCGTTGATTCTCTTTTTGTTCTTTTCAATCCAAAAAAACGATCATCAAAATTTCCAGCAATAATTTACTAAGAACTCACAAAGAAACAATAAGTACACGAATTGACAGCAAGAAAACAATTTCACAAAACTGAATCTTTCTTGATAATGAATCAACGTTTTTTTTTTCTGATTTTTTTTGAATCTGAATTTTCTATTTTTTTTAATCAAAAACTAAAATAAACTAGGATTTAAGGGGAAGAAAATAGAATAAGAAAGACACAAAATTTAAACAAGAATGGAGTACAAGAAATTTGGCAAACTAGAATTTACTACCAAAAAAAAAAATTGTTTTTCCCGTAGTCTGTACTGTCGTTCCCCCTTTTTTTTTTTTTTAATAAAACAGAATTCGGAATTGAAAAAGGAAAGGGAGGAAATTAAATGGGATAGGAAAACCTGACTTAGAGTCTAGCTCTGATACCAAATGACGCGAACCCCACCAAGAATAACGAGACCCAACAAGATTAGGACCCCAAGAACGTTATAAGACTCAGGCTTTGGATGGAACCTCGACCCGTTGCTTCAACAAAAACAAGAACCTCAGTATAGGATGATCTCAACCCATTACTTATTGTGAAACAAGAACCTTGGTATAACGAAGACACCACAAATGGTGATGGAAATCCGTTTGATAAGTCGATGGTGAATGCCACAGAAAACTCTGATAAGTTCGAATAGCTATCAAAGAACCAAAGAGAAATATAACTCTCAAATTTGTGAATAAAACTAATGATGTCTTTTCATTGCCCTATGGACGCATTTTTATAAGCATAAACTATAAGAATATTCTCAAAATATACTCTAAAATAATATGAAAACTAAATGAAATATTCTCGTAATATTCTCCTAATATTCCCCTAATTATACTCTAGAAAAAGCGGAAACTATAAGGATGAAATCTGGTAATTAAGGCTAAATCCTACCTAAATCATGCCTCAACTAGAAAAGGAAAGTTGACAATTTGATTGGCTTTATTATCAGCCATTTACAAAAAAGAAACTAAGCATAAAAGCGAATCCTAGAAAAGGAAAGTGTAAAATACTTGCAGCAACACAATCAGCCAAAAACTTGCCCATAAAAGAACATGCCAATTTACTAGTTAGGAATGAACCAATTCTGCTAATTGGAATAAAGCCAAGCATTAATTGGATTCCTTTGAAGCCGTACTTTGATTCGCATCAAGAGTCAAAGTTAATATTCACCGGTCAAAAGTCAAAGTTACTATTTATGATAAACAGTACTATTCATAGATGAATAATACTATTCATAGAAAAGTTTATTATTGATATTTTTGAATCTATGTGATTCATATTATACATGTTTGAACTTACTGAGCCTATTAGCTCACCGGTTTGTTCATATTGCAGGTAAGAAACCTGTCTAGTAGATTACCTGGATGGTAGTAGGATACGCGGTGCTAATGGGATAGGGAATCCATTGTGGATTATGGTCTTACTACCAGTCTTCCGCTGAGCATCAAAAGAGAGAATTTGAAGAAAATGTATTTTGAGAAACAAAGTTGGAAAAAAAAAACATAGCTTTGTAAATTATGTTGTATTATACTAAAGACAACTAAAAGTTTGTTTTAATTTTTATATGGCTTTCATACGCGGCTTTCATGCAATGAAAGTATTTTGGAAAGAAAAAAAAATGGGCATAAATTTTGGGCCCTATAAGATGAGAGTTTAAAAGTAAAAGTGTTTTTAGTGGCGACCGATGAGGTGCACAGGCTATCTTGATCGACTACAGAGTCTGATTGTGATAGTTTTGCGTGGTCGAAGTTGGAGGTGTCACAGGTTGGTATTAGAGCAGTTGACCATATCTCTATTGACACAAAACACAGCCTGCTCATCAATCCAAGTAAGTTAGCTTTTTTAAAGTTAGTTAACTATTTGTTTATACGAGGTTATGTATTTTGTAGGATATACGATGACTAGGCCACTATACGTGCGACCTCAACCATACAGACTAAGAGGGTCGATTAGAGTATGGACCAGGTCTATGATTAGGCTGTCCATGACTTAGCGACTAGTACATCGACTGCCTATGCCTGAGCAGCTAGCACTACGGGCTAGAGCACTGGCACCGATCCAAGCACTGCCTCCTCGACTGGTAGTTAACCCACCAGTTGATATAGATATTCCAGTTGTTGAAGGACGAGCCCACATAGGTGTGACATCCCGTGCCCTGAGTGGCCCAGACCATCACTTAAAAACTACTACTTGAACTAATACTTATACTTTCTTGTAAACCATTGATACTTACTTAAAATCTATTTACTTAGATACCCTAATTTTAGGGATTTTTTTTGAAGGTGTACGTTATTTTTTATATTCACGTACGTATACTTTAAATATACGTCATCTAAACATTTGGGAGTTTAATTACCCATACACACTTATAAGACTGCTTAACTATTACCATTCAAAAACACTGTTCAACTGTTACTATTCAAAAATACTGTTTAACTGTTAGTATTCAAAAATAATTTTTACTATTACTATTCAAAAATAATGTTTACTATTACTATTAAAAAATACGGTTTACTATTACTATTCAAGAATACTAGTTACTCAAGCTGTGTGGAAGATTTACTCGCGGTGTATCTATAACCTTACCCTTACATCCACCTCCACCGCCATCATCGCCCATTTTTTGTTTAAGCCATAGGACACTTACTTATAGCATGAACACACTCCGTGAGCTTTATGCCCAGTAAGTACAACATGTTAAGCGCAAAACATGTTTAAACATAGTACATACTTAAAATCATATAAGCATGCTAGGTATCAACATATATCACTTAAACATGTCACATACCAGATCATCATATATCACATCACTGAATTAACTTCACATACTATATGCATGGCAGATAGCACCGTATACCGAAATGCATTTTACTATGAATGGAAGCATAGTGAACTATTGCATACCATGTACAATGCATGGTCCAGTTATGCTCATTTATGCTTTGTTATTCTCTTTTCTTTCTTATGTCTACTTAGGGCCCGTGTGTCAGTACTGAGTGCATGTGGATCATCAGGAACGCCTCTGATCCTAGGCCTTGGCCCGTTATGGATATATTTTATGGCCTTGGCCTGTTATATATTATGAGCCTCAGCTTGTTAGATTTTGTGGGCCTTGGCCCGTTATACTGACACCCTTATTCTCATCTTTCCCAATTCTTTATTTGATCGTGCCACATACTCTACTAGGCTATCCCCTAATCTTACGTGATGGGGATGTATGGCCTTTAACTTGTGCTTTCAATAATCTACGTGATTGTGAAACTATATGCTCTTATGTATGCTGTGCAACATCGTGTGTATGATAGGCATACGTACTTAACATACTGTAAAAACATCATTTTAAATTCATTTCATTCATGTCGTAGGTGGAGTTGTACTTACCTAGTTTGCACGCAAACTTGTACTCTCACCTTAGTCAACTTACAGGTTACTACCTGTCATCAATAACATTTCTCATTAATACACTTGCTAAGTCACTAATACCGTTAGTGACTAAAGTGGATACTAACGTATGGTACCGATTGCCGTTAGTACTAACTTGCCCTCTTTTGGTGAATTTTGATTCTCTAGGCATGGTTAATTAATTTATTCTCCCATAAATTAATTAACATCATCTTCAGTCACTATTACCATTAGTGACTATTACTTGTATCATGATATGGTACCAAGGCCTATCGGTACCCTACTGCTCTACTTTGGGAATTTGGTGTATATCTTCTATCGTATTTGATTAACTATCTTCTTGACAGATTAATCACCATTCCTTATAGTATTGTTCAAAACACGGTCCTTGATTGGTTTACAGGCCAGTCAACTGATCGGTTACCTCGCGTGTCGTTAACTATGTAGCCTACCGGGTTACTATGTGTAAACTTGGTGTAGTAACCGATTGGGTTACTTCGCTTGCTTAGGTGTGGTAGCCTACCGGGCTACTATTGCTTATTCGGTGTGGTAGCCTACAGGGCTACTATGGCTTATGTGGTAGCCTACCGGGCTACTATTGCTTGTTGGGTGTGGTAGCCTACTAGGCTACCCACACTGTTTTGGTTATTTAAGAAAATCGTTTTTGGTTGTCTTATAAAATTCTTAGGAAAATTATTTATTTTAAAACTATCCCCTTGCCACCCCATTGGAAGGTGGGGGACGTTTTTATGAAAACCATTTTTATTTTTAACGAGTTAAAATACATTTTGGGTGTTGCATTTTAAGGGTGGTTTTTGAACCACTTATCGAAATTGTTTTGAAACTTGTTCGAAACAACTTAGTTTGTAAATATGGTAGCATAAATTTTTTCATCCTCGATGAGATGAACAATTCTTATGTTCACCTTGGAGCTCAAATCTAATTCGAACGGGTCCTAATCTTACTAAACCCATGGCTATTATGCCCAGTTTTTGTAAAAATTCCAGTTTTACATCATTTTAAAAATGGCTCTGTTTGAGGCTCGAAACTGCCAAATTTTTAAAATGTACATAGGTCATCTTAAAGATTTCGATGTGTTCTACAACTTTTATGTTGAGCCCGAGATCCGGTTCGGATTCTAATTAGTCCATTTTTAACAAAACCCAAGACTAATTCTGGGTTCAAATTTTTAGTTCCAGTTTTGGGCACCGAACGAAAATCACTCGAAAAACCTATCTTAGTGTCATTTTTGACCAAAACCTATTCGATACAAAAACGACCATAACGAAATTTTCTTAAAACTTTGTTGACTAAATCCCAAATTCGGACCCTAAAGGGGTCAAAATAGCCAAAATCTGTGGTCTTTTTCTGGGGACAAATTGTGTCCAGCCACTTTTCTAAATGTTTATGCATCACACATACTCACATCCATTCGTAGAAAATGTAAACACAACCATACAACCACAAACTTAAAAATGGAAAGCTAAGGGCTCAAAATAAACTTATTACAACCTATGTGCATAAACAAATACATATAAATTTCTTGATCAAAAACTTAGAATCAACTAACCACAAGAGAGGTTTTTTGGTTTTTACCACTTGTGCTTCGAAACAATCACAATTTCACAATTTCTTGGTGAAAAAGGGTCGGTTTGTGTTAGCAAGATACCAAAAAAAATTTATCTTAACATCAACCTAAAATAATAACTAAAAACCACAAAGATAGTTTCTAAAAACTCACCCTTGAGTATCCTTGAAATGGCTTGGATTGAGCACCTCTAACACAAGTTTGAAGGGGCTGGTTTTTGGCAAACTTTTAGCTGGGTTTTTAGGCTTGAAAATGGTGGTTTTGGGGGTATGGAATGGTTGGCTGTAGCAAGGGAAAGAGAGAGAAAAAGAATTGTGGTTTTTGGGGTGTGAAAAAGAAAGACTAAAACCTAAAGCCATGCCCACCCTTTTATAGACAAATCCTAATCAAACTTAACCAACTTTAAGCTCAATTAATCAAGCCAATCTTAGGCTAATTTGGGAATAAATTTCTACCCATTTCAGCCCTTGGGAGCCATGGGAGCTGCTGCATTGAAGGAAGGGAAATAAACAAGGTTTTCTTGGTGACATGTGATGAAACGTGATGGAAAGCTTGAATTTTTAATTCAAGTGGTGTCATAACTTGTCCAATTTTTTTATTGCTACCTTTTTGGGGTTTTTATGTAGTAAAACCAGCTGGTTTCCAGTTAAGGCACACTGGTTTTAAGGCCAAAATTCATCTGTATTTGGTTCTCTTCACAATCCAGTTTCTGCCATTTGGTATCCGACCCTTTTTCGGCAGTATTCTAGTTTTCATCTGGAATTGGATTTTCTAAATCTGATTTTTGTGCTGATCAATTCTAGTCGATTTATACTGTCTAAGAGCCTGCTCTATACTAGTTTACTATTCATCTCTTATACTGTGGTTGTATCTACACTGTGTTGTACTTGCACACGCATATCGAGGTGTTTTCACGTGAAATTTTCAACATAGTCTCTCTTGACTAATTTGGACTTGTTGATTTCAATTTTATCAGTTTTACGTCCATCCGGGGTCATCTGGACTAGTTTTCAAGATCTCTATGGCCTCACCTCGAAAAACGTGTCAGGTGCCTAATTAACTAATTTGGGCGTCCTGAGTCTAAATATATCAGTTTCGGGGCCAGATTAGGTCGTCTTAACCCTCTTCCCGATACTGCATAACTGTCACGGCCCAAAATTTAGACACATGACACGGCAGCCAAATCATAATATCAACCCGAGATTTAAGGAAAACATTTATTACAAAAACAACGGGTCAACATTATAATTTAGCTAAGCCTAATTATAAAGTAGCATCATAACCACAAAATAAAATAAAGTAGAAAATAAATACCTTTTAATGCGGAAATCAAACATAAAATCGGTTTTCAAAAGAAATTACCAACCATAAATATTCCTCAAGCATAGAATTTAAATAACGTGAAATAAAGTACCAACTTAAAGTCTCATTACATCAGAACGAGAAACAGAAAGAAGAAGATGGAGAAAACGGATAGCATCATCTTCGGTAGTAACGGATATCTCAACGAATTTCGGAACTGCTACCTCCCGCACCTGGAAGTAGTCATTTCGAAATCACAAAGAAAAAGGGACGTGAGCGCTGGCTCAGTAGGACAGAAACAAAGGTGGGTTAACAGATAACATTTAAAAATATGGCATAATATTCGTTTCCAAAAATAATCAACAATTTTAAAAAAATACATGACATAATAATCATAAAAAAAATAATCAACAATTTTGTGAAAAACATTTTTAAAAGAAGTTTTATTCTGCTGAGGACTTAGCGTAGCTGCAATATACGTGCCCCAATATTAAAATAATAAATCATTAAAACAACCATCATATTATGAGTGAGGACTTGTCGTAGCTATAATATACGTGCCTCGAATTTGAATTATCCTAGATCATCTCGTTACGGTCTAAATAGGCCGAACGGCCCTGCGCAGGTTTAGGGACCTTCCCCCATGACGTCAACTTTGGGACGCACGCATCATTTACAATGATCGTTAACTAGAGCTCAATTATGTTCACCGGATTATTCAAAAGATGGTATTTACCAAGTTATATTATGCCATAAATCAAAACACGTTTTAAAATACACATTTAATTACCAAATACGTTGCATGTGTTTATTTCATCAAAAACAATATAATAATTTCATAAATTGAAACAGCATGCCATTGATAAAACAGGGAAATTTAAAACACTTGACTACTCCCAGAAAAGGCTAGAATGTCCTACCTCGATTATCGCACAAGCGTTACGATAAGGTGATCCACAAATCCAGCAAGAACGTCAAATAAATCCTATAATCACAACATATGATCAGTCTAGGTTTAGACATAATCATCCAATCATTTTAGTGTGCCTCAAAAGATTTTAAAACGTTTAATAAACATTTGAGATTTAAAATTTGTGAAAAACTCTAAGTTAGGATATTTCTGGTCATGGGCAGACTGACCTAGGCTGATTGTAAAATCAATATCAATTCATTTTTAATCCCAAAAATTCTAAATTTTTAATATGTTAAACTAGACATCCGTAGCTTTAATTCCATATAATTTTTATAATTTTTAGACATCATTTGGTCATTCAATTAGGCCAAAAACCGAGGGGTTGTTTTCAGGCATAAAATCTGGGTTTCAGTTTCAGTTCAAAAACTGGCAGTTCTGTCCGCCTATATTAGAAAAATATTTTGACTAGGCAAACGGATGATTTTGGTTCTGAAATTTTGCAGGAATTTAGGGGACATCTTGAATTTAATTTTAGGCTTAAGAATCACTCAAAAATCGTTTTTAAACTCAAGTTATGGCTGACACAAATTTACTGTTCATATGGTAATTTTCCAGATTTCCATTTTTCTGTGTCCGAATTTCGATTAGCCTCAAACCAATTCAATTTTCATCCAAAGATCACGAAATTTTGTGGAAAACCTTATTTATATGTCATTAAAACAACCCAAGAATCAAATTGACAAAATCATAAAATCTTACACATATGATAATAGGGTTTTTGAAAAGGGGATCAATGAGGCAAAATTTTAGGGTTTGAGAGAAAAATCACACCTTGTTTGTGCTGCCCTATTTTTGATGCTTGGTCTCCCTTTTGGCTGAATTTGTGTGAGTATTGGAGTCTTCAAAACAGTATGGAAATAGTGGAGAAAACCATATAAATTTCAGATTTAAAATCAAAAGGAGAAGGAAGGAAAAAGTTTGATTTCTCACCTTGTTTTTGTATCAAAAGTTGTTGAATCTTTGAGCTGCCTTTTGGTAGGTTTTGTTTGCTGTTTTGGGTGTGTTTTGGGAGAGAAAATTCAGAGAGGGGAGAGGGGAAAGCTGGCCGAAATTTTGAGGGTGAAAGGAGGGGTGAATGAGAGTGAAAAGGGGGTTTTTATAATAGGTTTTTCTTTCCCTTTCTCTTCCTTGTTTGGCTGAAAATTTTAAGGGGCAAAAGGGAAAGTTTTTGTGCTGTTTTGAGGCTAGGGTTTTCTCTCTTATTTCCCCTTAAGTGGCCGAAAATTATCCCTTAGTTTTTAAGGAAAAATAATTTGAATTTTAATTAAGTTTTAATCTAGCTTTTAATTTAAATAAAATCTCCTTTATTTCCTACACTTTATGGCCGAATTTCTTCTTTATATCTAAGGAATGAAATTTGAATTTGAATCCTTCTTGGATTTGTGGAATTTAAATTTTAATTTAAAATCCCAAGTGATGGCCGAATGTTTTAGGGTTTTTTTTTTTTTGAAGTTCAAATTGTTGACTTTTTGAGCGGAATTTGACTAGGAAACCAACCTAGGGTTTCCAAAAGATTTTTAAATTAATTTTTGGCACACTAATTTTATTTAAATTATATATTGACCCTTAAATGAAATTTAAGGCGTCACAATAACTCTCAGACTAAATTTTACATTTTGGGCCTAATTGACCTAATTGAGCCTACTAACTGTGGATATATCAGTTTTAAGTCAATTTAAGGCTGTCTTGGCCATTAACTTGACACTGCATTTTCACTATTTACTATTCATTGCTTTCTATTCTAACTGACTAATCTGAGCTTTCTGACTCCGATTTGGTCAATTTCTAGATGAGAAGAGGTCATCCGGATCATTTTCTCGATATTGTACCCCTGCTAGGGTTTCTATTGCTATTGTGCTCAGATGTTCGGTTCGAGCATTCTGGTGATCTATTCACTAGCCTTTTGTCAAGAAATAGTCGTCCGGACCAGTTTCTTGACACTGCGTGTCTCGTACACTCTTACACATAATAGGGTAAATCGAGTTCACTGTCAGTCACCCCTTTCACTGCATGAATAGTACTTAAACAGCACCGTACCTGTTTAATCTATTCAACTAGAAATTATACTATATTTTTCAACTTAATTACTCAATACATAGTAATTAGTTTTCCTGCATTTTGAGAGTTTGTATAGCAGCTCTCTGCTAATTACACGGCCTTTTACATAGGTTCTAACACGGGTATGTACAAGGAAACACGAGCGTGTATTGTCCGGACACGGGCGTGTACTAGTTGAGCTTGCTCAACACGGCCATGTCTTGGAACACCTTCATTTACCCGAGTGGTACACGACCACTTACACGACCGTGTACCCAACCGTGTTACATTACATGGCCATGTTCACTCACACGGCCTCTCTCTCACGTATACGGTCCGATCAGTACACGGCTTCTTACACGGCTGTATAACGGATCGTGTTCTATAAATTTGTACTAAAAGGCATTAAACTAACCCAAATTCATTCCTTAGTTCCTCATTATATTGAATTTAGGTTACATGAGTATGGGGGTCCTTACAGTAGGAGCCAGAGTATCAGTACGAGTGGTACATGCTTTCCGAGGTAGTCATCCACCCACTTTTGAGGGAGGTCAACAGGGGATTTCTACCAGAGATTGGCTGTATGATGTGGAGATGATTATGCACCAATGCGACATTGATGAGGACTGGTGGGTCCTGTTAGTAGTTGGTACATTCTGTGAGGATGCTCGGATGTTTTGGGAGTATTGCCACTAGGACATATTGTTAGGACTTGACTGGGCTGAGTTTAGGCACACCATGATACATCAGTTCCCACAAAAGAGCCCAACACCGGGTCTAGACCCTCCAGAGAGCAGGGTAGTGACACTGCCACCTACTATGCCCAGATACATAGATGTTAGAGAGTTTGTTCTTCGAGCAGAGAGACTATAGATGCTGCTCAGTGATACTGTCTTTACTTATGTAGTATGATTTAGGGAGAACATTGTGAGGAGATGTCCCATGTATAACCTCACTAACGAGGATTTTTACGACATATTCTGGAAGAGGCTTACTATAGATCTATGAAAAAGGGTAACCCCATTATATCCTACTACGCTACGAGAGTTTATAGTTACGGTAGCTAAAGTAGAGGAAGAATTAATGGTGGAGCGCATGGTGCACAAGCGACACCAACATTTATTGCAAGAGGCAATGTTGGATCGTCTTTATGGAGCGCGACCTATGGCAAATGACCATGAGGCTGGCCCATCAAGGTGACGAGAGGGAACGAGTCCCATTAGAGGATCGACTCCATCTGAGACTGGGAATGGTTCGAATGAGGATGAAGAGGATCCGGAAGAAGTTTAGATAGTTCCAGACCAACCTTAACCAAGGGACTAGGTGTAAAAACATATAAGATGTATAAATGTATATATCTGTATATGTATATGTATGACTGTATCGAAAGGCTATTTTGAAAAAAAAAGCCTTTGAGTTGATATGTATATGAAAATTTTAAAATGAAATGACATGAAATTTTGATGTCAAAATGATGAAATGTTTGAAATTATATGATGATCAAAATTATTTTCACTTATATTATAAAAATATGTTTGTTGAAAATATAACGATTGATTTTCATACGATTATAGGAAGTAGAAAAGATGGTGAACCCACAAAACCTGTGAAATATGAGAGGGCATCCTATCCTTTCAGAAAGGGTAGATGAACTACAAGCCCTTATAGAAGCTTAGATGAAAGAAAATGCTGAGCTAAGACAGAGATTAGAGCAGATAGAGCAGAGACAAGGCCAAGAAGAAGGCCAAACCTCTCAGATGGCTTACAAGAAGTGCCGATAGTTGTACCTAAAATAGTAGTAGAGCCCCAACCGTAACCCCGAGTCAATCAGCAACCACTCTATGAATGATTTTGACTGATGAAGCCACTGGAATTTGAGGGTTCCACAAACCCACTAGAAGCAGAGGAGTCGCTGTCTTCACTCCATGTGATTCTGGAATTTATGGATCTGAATGATCAAGAAAGGATAATATATGTATCTTTTATATTGAAGAAGGATGTGAGATTTTGGTGGGACACTGTCAAGCTAAGAAGAAACATGGCTACTATGTCATGGGTAGGCTTCTTAGAGGAATTTAATCAGAAGTACTACAATCCTGCACTACTACGACCCCAACAGAGGGAGTTTATAGAGTTGAAGTAGGGAAATATGACAGTGAGTGAAGTCTGTCAAAAGTTTGATCAATTGTCCCGCCTATGTCCTTACGTTGTCCCTACTGAGAGGGAGAAAGTTCAAAAGATGCTTGGGATCTTCTAACCCGACATCTCGGCTTTAGTAGATAGTGGGTTAATGCTACCCACTACTGTAGCAGACTGTATTAGTCGAGCTTTGAGAGCTGAGTATCATCTTGCTCCACAGAGGGAAGAGAAGGAGAAGATTTGGGATTCCAAAAAGAAGGAGAAAGTTTTGGCAAAAGCTGCTCAAGTTGGATCCTAAGTTGGACAAGGCAGCAAGCCAAATCCGAACGCTAAGGTCGGACAATCAAGCACTTCTGGCCAAGAGTCGCAAGGCAAGAGGAAAGGAAATAATTCCAGAAATAGGAATCAGCAGTGGAAGCTGAACAATAATGCCTTATCTGTTGTTTGTAAAAGAAGGCATTCAGGCCAATGCAGACTTACAATAAATGCATGTTTTCAGTGTGGAAAGGAAGGTCATTTTGCCAAGAACTGTCCTGAAAATAGGCAAAATGTACAGGGAACATTTTAGCCACAGTAGCAACGTTCCCAAGCTCATGCACTATAGGCAAAGATTGAAGGGCCTTCATCTTCAGAGACGCAAGAAAGACTGGACCGCTTGCCTCATGCAGATGCTCAAGTTATGGTCTATACAAAGGAGAATGCTGAAGCCAGGACGTCCAATGTAGTGACAGGTTAGCTTTCTGTCGCTAATCACTTGGCATCTATTTTATTTGATTCTGGAGTTACGCATTCATTTATTTTATATGAATTTACGAACAAAATAGGATATCCAAAAGATAATATGGGTATGACGTTTAGAACGAGTCTACCCTCGGAAGAAGTATTGATGTCCAATTATTGGTTGCCTCATGTGTCAATAATTGTGGCAAATAGGGAGTTGTATACAGAATTGATTATGATGGAGTTGGCAGATTATGATAGAATACTAGGAATGTATTTCCTAGGGAAGTATCAAGCCACGATCGATTGCCGGAAGCGGAAGATAGTGTTTCAACTCGACCAGAAAGATGGTTTTGAATATGTCAACTCGTCACACAAATCGAGGAAGATGATGATTAACTCGATGAATGCAAGAAGGCTAATATCTAGCGGCTATGCTGGATGCTTAGCGTACATAGTGGATGTGACGGAGGAGTAGAAGCTTCAACCTGAAGAAGTTCTTATTGTGAACGAGTTCCTCGATATCTTCCTAGAGAAATTACTCAGATTGTTGCCAGAACGACAGATCTCTTTTGAGATTGAATTGATGCCAGGAACTGCATCCATCTCAAAGGTGCTGTACCGGATGGCACCGGTGGAGTTAAAGTAGTTGTAAGAGCAATTGAAAGAGCTTCTTAAGAATGGATTCATACGCCCGAACTATTCCTGATAGGGTGCTTCAGTACTGTTTGTCAATAAGAAGGATGGAACGTTTCGTATGTGCATCGATTATCGAGAATTGAACAAGGTCACACTCGAGAATAAGTATCCGTTACCTAGAATTGATGACTCGTTCAATCAACTCAAAGGCACAACGGTATTTTCCAAGATCAATCTGCGATCAGGATATTATCAGTTGTGGATCAAGGAGAATGATATTCTAAAAACCACCTTTAGGACCCGTTACAGTCATTACGAATTTTTGGTGATGCTGTTTGGGTTAACAAATGCGCCAGCTACATTCATGGACCTAATGAATCGAGTCTTCAAGGAATTATTAGATAAGTTTATCATTGTGTTTATCGATGACATACTTATATATTCAAAGACTCAGGAGGAGCATGATAAGGAAGTACCAACTCTATGCAAAATTCTCTAAGTGCAAATTTTGGCTAGATAGAGTATATTTCCTCAGACACATGGTTTCCAAAGAAGGAATCACTGTGGATCTTGCTAAAGTGGAGGCGATCAATGAATGACCCACACCTAAGAACGTGACTGAAATACGAAGTTTCTTAGGTTTAGCCGGCTATTATAGAAGATTTGTAGAGGGATTCGCATGACTTGCTGCACCTTTTACGGCTTTTACGTGCAAAGACTGAAGAGTGTGAAAGGAGCTTCCGAGAGCTGAAGAAACGACTAACAAGTGCACAATCCTTACACTTCCTACAGAAGGGGAGATGTTTGTGATTTACAGTGACGCGTTAAAAATGGGATTAGGAGTTGTCCTGATGCAAGGCAATAAGGTGATAGCATATGCGTTGCATCAATTAAAGGACCATGAGAGAAATTATCCCACGCATGATCTGGAATTTGCTACCATAGTGTTCGTACTTAAGATTTGGTTACACTATTTATATGAAGCTCAGTATCAGATTCATACTAACCACCAGAGTTTAAAGTACTTCTTCATGTAGAAGGAGTTGAATATGCAGTAGAGGAGATGGTTGGAGCGGGTAAAGGATTATGATTGTTAGATCCTCTACCATCCAAAAAAAGCCAATCATGTTGCAGATTTGTTAAGTAGAAAATCTGCTGTTTCGTAGCAACTGTCGATTAAAAAATTTCCAAGGCCATTGCAGCAGGAGATTAACGCATTAAAGATGGAGCTAATATTAGAAAGATTGGTTGCACTTCAATTAGACTCATCATTATATGAGGACATTAGAGAGGCTAAAGAATAAGATCCAAATCTAGCAAGTTTTCAGGAAGGAGTGTCCAAAGATGGATTAATCCTGCATCAGGGAAGAATTTATATTCCGGATGATGAAGGATTAAGAAGGCAAATTATGGCAGAAGCCCATGAAACGCCATATTCAGTGCATTCTGGAGCCAGTAAGATGTACCAGGATTTGAAACTGCAATTCTGATGGAAAGGGATGAAAAAGGATATTGTAGAATTCGTGAGTAAATGCATGACGCGCCAAAGAGTTAAGGCTAAACATCAACATCCAAGCAAAAATTAGAACCATTAGAGATTCCCAAATGGAAATGGGAACATATTACAATGGATTTTATGGTAGAATTGTCAAAAACCCGAGAAGGCTATGATGCCATTTGGGTTATCGTCGATAGATTGACAAAAACAGCAAGGTTATCGTAGTGAAAATGACTTTTTCACTGGAAAAGTTGGCGAATCTCTATGTAAACCATATCATCAGGTTCATGGTGTTCCTAAGTCTATTATATCAGATTGTGATGCACGATTTACTTTGAATTTCTGAAAGTGCGTGCAAGAAGCTATGGGAACAGAAGTGCGCCTGAGTACGGCATTTCATTTGTAAATAGACGGCAATCTGAATGGATGATCCAAATGTTAGAAGACATGCTTCGTGCATGTACAATAGATTTCCCCGGAACCTGGAATGAAAAACTTCCATTGGTAGAATTATCATATAATAATAGCTACCAAGCTTTCATAGGAATGGCACCCTATGAAGCTTTATATGGAAGGAAGTGTAGATCACTTGTCCACTGGTACGATCTACAAGAAAAGTAGCTGCACAAGACAAATTTTGTGCAAGAAACAATTGATGTAGTTGCAAAAATACAACAATGAATGAAGATTGTGCAAAGCCAGCAAAAGAGCTATGCTGATAAAAGACGAAGATCCCTAGAGTTTAACAAAGGGGATTTCGTATTCTTAAGGGTTTCGCCGATGAAAGGAATAATGCGTTTCGGTAAGAGAGGGAAATTAAGTTCGAGGTATATCGGACCATTTGAAATTATCGAACGCATTAGGAAGGTTGCCTATAAGTTGGCATTACCTCCAGAAATGTCAGCAGTGCATAATGTGTTTCATGTGTCGATGTTGCAAAAGTACATATCGGATCCATTCTATGTACTGAAACATAAACCGATCCAGAGTCAGGAAGATCTGAAGTATGAAGAACGGCCTATAAAAATCTTGGCACGAGAAGACAAAGTCTTACGAAACAAGACGATCCCATTAGTCAAAGTGCTGTGGAAAAATCACAACATCGAAGTGGCTACATGGGAACACAAGAATGAAATTAGAAAATTGTACCCCCACTTGTTCTAAATTTTCGAGAACAAAAATTTTATAAGGAAGGGTGAATGTGATAATCAGGAATTTTGAGATTTTCAGAGAAATTTAAAATTCTATGTTTATGACAATTTTAATGTACAAAAGGTGAAAAAGTTGTGTTTTAATACTGGTTAGAATGCAATAAAATATTCTAACAGTGTTAAAGAGAGTAAGTTCGAAGATGGAAAATCTTCTCGAATAGAAACGGATGAGATGACCCTAAAACAGAGCCAAAAACCCTGAAGAGTGCACCGAAGTGCACTAAAAGAAGAAAATTTACGGTAATAAATTTTGGTTAAACGGAAGCAAAATAAGGCAGACCGATTGCACCAGAGGTGTCAGAAACCCACCTATGCGATTTCGGTAAATTTATGCTCGGTTTGACTTTTGGTCAAACGTTGACCACGAATTAAATACATAAATTAATTAGATGATGTCAAGTATGACATCATAAATGTGACGTATTAAATAGGTAATTAAGGCTTTAAAGGGAGTTAGGTAGCATTAATGGCTAAGATTAATGGGAATCTTGGATCAATGGCCAAGATTTAGCCAAAATAGCTTGATAAAAATTTGAAAAAATGGGCAAAATCATAGTCAGCCAAAGGAAGAAAAAATCAGCAAAAAAATTTTATTTTGACCCCAAAAAGATTGTAAAAAAGTCCCTAAACAATGTCCTAATTGTTGGGAAAAAATTGCTAAGAGGTCCTCTAACATTTGTCTATAAATAAGTGTGGAAATTTCACTTAGAAAACTGGTGAAATGCAGCTAAATTCTATCCATTTTGGCCGTGAGCTTCCATCCCATTCCAAACCAAATTTTACCAAAAATTCTTCGTAAAATTAGCTTCCAAACTCACACCAAGCATCAAAACGACAAATTGATAAGGTGAGCGACCATTTTGAAGCATTTTTTATTGATTTTCTTGAAGAAATCTGTGGCTTGTGTGGAAAAATGTTGAAAATTTGATTAATTGTTTTATTGTTTATGTTGATTTGGTGATGTAACAATGAAAGCATGATTTAGAAACTTGAAACAAGCAAAATTGATGCATGCTTCTTTGCAAAATCCATGGCCTATATACATGAGAAAATGAGAAAAATTTTGTGATGGAAATGATGAGGAAATGGTTGATAAATGATTATAAGATTGAGGAAAAATTTCCCTAAGGGTTTGGACATAAAAACCGTGGCATAAGGGTAGGTTGGAATGGTAAATTTCTTAGGTTTTTAATGTTGAAATGTGCATTAGGAACCTTAAGAATGAAATGTGATAGTTGAGTTATGTGACAAAAATATTTGGTGTGGAATACCATGTGAAACCGTGGGTTATGATGAGAAAAATGGTGAATTGATATGTTGTGATTTGAATGATGTTAATGCGGAAAATTTTTACGTAAAGTTTGGTAACTTTGTGTAAAATAGGCCTCTGGTATAGTACGTGGCAGGTATTAAGGTTCTGAGGCGTACCTAACACCGGGAAAACCTAAAAATATAAGCGGAAATACTGTCGAAATTTCTAAAACGGCATAAGGGCATTTTGGGAAACGAGAGATAAGAATATACACTTGGAAATAAAAACCAAGACCCCTCAACATGTTAGAGTAGGTAATGGAAAACTAAACCCAAAAGGAATAGTAAAACGACCCTTCGATGTCTAAAATGCCGAGAACGGGAAAAATTCACATTAGGGGTATTTTAGGAAACGAGGAAAATTACGAACGGGATAGAAAACCCAAGCCCCTCGGGAACCAAGGCTTGGGAACGGGATGAGAAACGTTTTCGGAGTAGTGAAATACCCATTTGAGACTTTGAAACGCTAGAAAATGAGAAATGACCCTAGGTGTCGAATGAATAGTACTTAAGGGTCGGGTGAGGAATAGTTATCGATTTTGCAGCAAATAATGCTGTAAAAATATATCGAAGCCTAAGAAATATTATTTCATGATATTTGGGCTTAGAAAATCCTGGAAAAATAATAGAACGGAATTGTTACCGTCTCAGACCTATTAGGGGTAAAATGGCCATTTTGACCAAAAAAAATTTCTAAAAGACTCGAAAAGGACCGTTATGGATCTAGAATGCTGTAAATAGGATTCTAGAGACCATAATTAAGATTTTAAAGTTAAAAATCTAAAGTTTATAAGTACACAGGCGTGTACTATGGGACACGGGTGTGTAGTGGAAACCTGAGAGGTACACGGGCTTGAACACGGGCGTGTTGCAAGCCGTGTATCACAAAGAGAGATGAAATGTGTTGTAAAGTTAATAACAAAATGAATATATCTAATGTGATAAATGATGATGAGTATTAACAAACAATACTCTGTTTGTAGGGACCCAAACTAGAGAAGATAACAAAACTGTGGAGGATTTCTGAAGGTGGACATTCTCGCAGTTGTGGTAAGTTCAAGCATTTTCGTGTCTGCAACATAAAATACTGTGATATTTAATTATGTACTAATTGTACATTAGCTATTAAGTCCTACGGGCACTAGGGTGTAGTTAGACTAACACACCCAGAGAAATGATAAAGTGAGATGTGTACTGTGGGTACACTACAGAAAGAGTGTGACTAAATTTAAGACACATCCTTAAAAGAAAGAATGTGTAAGACCTACGGACAACAAAAGTTCCTGACTTTGAGGTGATGATTAATGCCACCCAGTTAGAACTGTAATTAAAAGACGGCAATAAAACCACTTTTGGTGTACCAGCCTCCAATAATAAGGTGGAGGTTTACAAGTCCTTCGGGGATACGATGAAAGCTTCGGGCGATGATGGACTGGGGAGGATTAGCCTCAGGGTCGCTCCCAAGGCCCTTTAGAGTCAGTGCGTACATGAAAACGGTACAAGGCCAAAATGAGCTCAAAACCAGAACATAAATAAAGATAATGACCAAAAATGTGATGAAAGCCATAATTGAGCATAACCGACACTAACGTTAAGTGTAATGGACTTGGTTAGGATGACATAAATAGTAACCGGGAAGAGTCAAAGTTACTAGTCAAAAGTCAAAGTTACTATTTATAGTGAATAGTTTATTCATGGATGGATAGTATTATTCATAGGAAAGTTTATTATTGATATTTTTGAATCTATGTGATTCATACTATGCATGTTTGAACATACTGAGCCTGTTAGCTCACTGGTTGGTTCATGTTGCCGGTAAGAAACCTACCCAGTAGATTACCTAGATGGTGGCAGGATGCGCGATGCCAATGGGATAGGGAATCCATTGTGGATTATGATCCTGCTACCAGTCTTTCGCTGAGCGTCAAAAGAGAGAATTTGAAGAAAATGTATTTTGAGAAACAAAGTTGGAAAAAAAAACATATCTTTGTAAATTATGTTGTATTGTACTAAAGACAACTAAAAGTTAGTTTTAAATTTTATATGGCTTTCATACATGGCTTTCATGCGAGGAAATTATTTTGAAAAGAAAAAAAAATGGGCATAAATTTTGGGCCCTGTAAGATGAGAGTTTAAAAGTAAAAGGGTTTTTAGTGGCGACCGATGAGGTGCACGGGTTGTCTTGATCGACTACAGAGTCTGATTGTGATAGTTTCATGTGGTCGAAGTTAAGGGAGTCACAGATGCTCCCTTGAATTCGAACTAGACCAAGAAAAGATTTTCTCTCTTCCATCCATACAAAATCTGAATTTCCTACATGCCATAATCAAGGGAAGATTCGGCCACATTAGGGGATTTTGTATTCAAAATTCAAACAGGATTTTAACTTGAAATTTATCTCATCATTACGACTAAAATTGATTTCCCCTAGTGCCAAGAATATGGTTAGATTCGGCCATTTAAGTGTGAGGAGAATCAAAAATTCAAACAAGATTTTCTAGCTTGAATTTCATCTCATTCTTATGCACAAAAAATTGATTCTCCCTAGGCTTATCCATAAAGATTTCGACCACCAATTGTGAGGGAGAGAATCAAAATTCAAATAGGATTGAAACTTGAATTTTTTACTCATCCTTATCCAATTAAAATCTGAATTCTCCTAGGGATAAATCCCTTCAACAAATTTGGCTATTCTTGATAGATTTAGGAATCAAAATTCAAGTAGGATATAAAAAAGATCTTCCTTTCCCTTATCCACTAAAATCGAATTCTATTGTTTAAAATTATCCATAACAAATTCAGTTACACCATGGATTTGTGATTCAAAATTTAAATTCAAATTTCAAAGTTTAAATTTCAAAATTCAAACTTCAAATTCAAATTTCAAATTTAAATTTCAAATTCAAATGTCAAATTCAAATTTCAAATTTAAATTTCAAATTCAAATTCAAAATTTAAATTTCAAATTTCAAATTTCAAAGTCTATAAAAAGGTTGTATTTCAAATTTTTGTCCTCATAGATAATTTTCCACAACTCCAATTCAAACTCAAATAAGATCATGGCAATTTTATTTGGAATTCAAATAATTGTGTAATCTCTTATCTAAAACAAAATTCGAAATCAATCGGAGAGAATCTTACATTCCATCCTTATCCTATGTAGACACAAACTATATCCATGCAAAGACAATTAACCAATAAGCATACACATATCAATTTTCCATCTGTTAAGGAATTATGTATAGCTAGTAGAGGGACTAATTGGACATATATAATCGAGCTCCTGTGAATCTATATGATCATTATTCTGTACTGAACAACTCAATCATACAATCATTAATTTTAGAGTCACACCATTATAAACCTGAAACTGAACTCCCAATTATATACTATATTACAAAAGCCTGTGACAAGCTATTGTTCAATGACTTTGTCATGTATGTAAAACCCTTATATGATATCCATGAGCAGCCTTAGGTCAAAGTCCAATCAACCTACTAATCAAGCTATCTTAAAGTTCCATTATACTACCGAATAAGAAAATGATTATTCACCATATGTGAATAAGAAGTCATCCGCCTAGCAGATGACCCAACGCCTTGTCCATTTTCACATCTAGTATAATGCCTTTTAGAGGATACCCTTAACTCTTTATTAGAGCTATGATTCTAATATCTGCAAATAAACCCTTCATCATATACAAGTCATGCACCCAACGAACCGATCAATAAGCTTACTACCTCTAAGACGCTTTAGCCATTGGAACATCAAAGTACACAAGTCATATACATGAAGTAGTTCATCTACTCAGGGTTAAGGTTATTGTATAATGAACGTCAAAAGCAGATTGATCCACTCATGGTGGACTATGTAGATCATTCACGCTTTAGTCTCGGTCCAACATGTCACCACCAAGCAACATATCTATGTCTTTACTCAGGAGTCTATGCTCCGAACGGTCAAGACAAACCATCCCCACCATGCCTTTAGACAACATAATAGTCTTAACATGAGTTAGATGCTTGGTCTAATCTCATAGACTACAGACCATAATTTAAATTGCTTACTTTAAAACATTGTCTTCTTACATACAAAAAACCATCATATATAACGTTCTACAGTTTAACATAAGCAGTTAATAAGCCATATTTGCTTATATTTACTTTAACATGTAAATAAAATAAGGACAAACAGTAATGTAATGAATAACCTCTATATATAATGTTATTATTCAGTTCAAAATATATGAAATACATCAAAATGTCTTTCATGCTTAGGGCATTTCCTAACAATCTCCCACTTGCCCAAAGCCAGTAGATGTACCATGTTACGCATCCCCATCACCTCAACATGCGTTTCAAAGCTTCTAGTAGCCAAAGTCTTAGTAAAGGGATCAATAATATTGTCCTCGGATGCAAATTTACATACATCCACTTGTCCTGTCTCCATATGCCCTCTAATTATGTGGTATCTCCGATCTATGTGCTTAGTCCTTTTGTGGTGTTGAGATTCCTTCGTGTTGGCCATAGCCCTGCTATTATCACACTAGAGTGTGATAGGCTTATTAACACTCGGAATGACCCTAAGGTCTCTAAAGAACTTGCGGAGCCAAACCGCTTTTTCACACTAGAGCCTTAGCTGCAGCCATATACTCAACCTCCATCGTTGGGTCAGTCGTGTAACCCTGTTTCATGCTCCTCCATATAATGGCACATCCTCTAAGCAAGAACACTGATCCTGATATCGACTTCCTCGAATCTTTGCAAGTCTGAAAGTCTGAGTCCGTGTATCCTATGGGTGTTAGGTCCCCTCTAGAATACACTAGCATATAATCCCTTATTCTCTTAAGATACTTACATATATGCTTTACTGCTTGCTAGTGTTTGATTCCAGGATTCGCTTGATATCGACTCACCATACCTATTGTAAAACATATATCCGGGCGAGTACAAAGCATAGTGTATATAAGGCTACCCACAGCGGATGCATAAGTGACCTTACTCATATGCTCTTTTTCTTTTGATGTCTTAGAACAGTCATCCAATGAAAGAGTTAGTCTGGCAATCGAAGGTTGTGAACCTTTCTTTGCCTCTTGCATTGCATATTTGTCAATTATTTTGTCTATGTATGAAGCTTGGGATAATGCTACCATTTTGTTCTTTTGATATCTAAAGAGACGAATTCCTAGAACATAATTAGCTTCTCCTAAGTCTTTCGTGTCAAACTGTTAGTGCAGTCAAAGCTTGACCGATGATAAATTCCCTACATCATTCCTAATGAGCAGTAAATCATTGACATAGAGTACCAGAAAGACCACTTTTCCATCCTTAATGCGTTTATAAACACAGGGTTCATTAATGTTCTGCTCAAAACTGAATGTTTTGATCACTTGATCAAACCTTGGTTCCATAAGTGGGATGCTTGCTTTAATCTATAAATATATCTAAGCAACTTGCAGACTTTTCTTTCTTAGCCTTTGACCATGAACCCTTCGGGTTGTATCACGTAAATACTTTCCTCAAGATAGCCATTCAAGAATGCCGTCTTGACATCTATTTGCCAGATCTCGTAATCAAGAGTCACAGCAATGGATAGAAGAATACGGGTAGACTTCAGCATACCAATAGGCAAAAAAATTTTACCGTAATTGATTCCAGCCTTTTATGTGAATCTCTTTGCCACAAGTCAAGCTTTGAAAGTTTTCACTCTCCCTTCTCCATCATTCTTTCTTTTGTAGACCCACTTGCATCCAATGGGTTTTATCCCATCTGGTAGATACACAAGTTCTCAAATAGAGTTGGATTTCATAGAATTTATCTCATTGTTCATGGCTTGTTTCCAAGATTTAGAATCAACATTATTTATAGTTTCATCATAAATGACCAAATCCTCTTCATGCTCATGAGCCTCAGCCTGGTATACCTTAACGTTATACATGAAGAAATTAGTTTTCCTAAAACCCTCCCACTACGATGAAGCACCCTAAATTGTTGATCATCTGTAGGTCTTTCACTGGAATTCGGAATTGCGTCCAAGACCAAAATCTATGGAGCAGTTTTATCACCCGATAACTCCTTTAGCACCACGTTACTTCGAGGCTTAAAGTCATTTATATGACTTTCCTCCAAGAATGTTGTATGGGTTGATGCAATAACCTTTTGTTCCTTCGGGCTATAGAACAGACCTCCTTTAGTTCCCTTAGGATACCTTATAAATATGCATAATTCGGATCTTAGTTCCAACTTCTTCATATCCCCATCCAGTACATGTCCCATATTCTCATATGTCTAAGGGAGGGCTTCTTGTCTCACCATAATTCATACGGAGTCCTTGGAATTGACTTACTTGGAATCTGGTTCAGAATATAGCATGTCGTTTGTAATACATATCCCCAGAATGATAACGACAGTGTTGAAAAACTCATCATATACCATATCTAATAAGGTCCTGTTTCTCCTTTCGACTACACCATTCTGTTGTGGAGTAGCAGGTGCAGTCAATTGGGATAATATCCCATTCTCTATAAGATGTCCTAGAAATTCATTGGACAAGTATTCGCCACCTCGATCAGATCGAAGTGTCTTTATGGATTTACCTAATTGCTTTTCCCCTTCCGCACGATACTCTTTGAACTTATCAAAGGTTTTGCTCTTGTGGTGCATTAGGTATATATATCCATACCTTGAGTAATTGTCTATAAAGGAGACATAATATTCGTACGCTCCTTGTGCTACGACGTTCATGGGCTACATACATCAGTATGCACAATTTCTAAGAGTTTTTGAGGCCTAATATCATTAGCTCCAAAAGACCTCTTAGTCATTTTACCCTCAAGACAAGACTCACATTAAGGAAGACGTACCTCCTTCAGAGATTCTAAAAAATTGTCTTTCACCAACATTTGAATCCTATCCTGATTAATATGACCAAGTCTTAAATGTCAAAGATATGCCTTGTTAGAGTGAGAAACTTTCAACCTTTTAGAGTTATTAGTTAATTCGGTGTCAAGTATTGAGTACATCTTTTATTTGATTAAATATAGGTTTCCATCGATCCATCCAGAATAGATAAAAGATTTATGAATATCAACTCTTTTAGTAAAAGAGACTGAATAAGAATCTTTTATTAAACAAGCTATCAATATAAGGTTCCTCCTAAAATTAGGAACATAAAAACTGTCTTTCAATAATATAAGCTAAATTTATCAAAATAAAGATAAACATCTCCCACTACCTCAGCCACCACCAAGCTACCATCTCTAGTCTACAATAAGAGGCTCCTATCATGTAGACTTCTCGTTTCCATGAACCCTTACATAGAAACACAAATATGATTAGTGGTGCCCGAATCAATGACCCAAGTGTCTTTTGATTCTTCCACCAAACACGTTGCTAGATAAAGAAGTTCCTTACCTTCCTTGCCCTTGGTAGCTAGGAATTCCCGGCAAGCCTTCTTGAAGTGACCTACCTTCCCACAGTGGAAGCACTTAGACTTTTTAGGGTCCTTAGGCTTCTTGTTCTTCTTCTTCTTCTTCCCATCCGAGACAGGAGGAATAGAAGAACTGGAAGCTGCTTGCTTCTTATTTGGCCTCTTTCTTTTTTGTGAGGGTTTGGAAGATTCTATCAAATTGGCCTCTCCTTTTGGTTGGACTGCATCCCTATCCCTAATCCTCTGCTCATAACCTTGGAGTTGCTTTATGAACTTGGTGAGTCCTAACTCCTTTGTCGCCAAATTATATGTAGCTTTAAACCCCACAAAATCCTTTGATAGAGTAAACACCATCTTAATCTGGGTGTTGTAGTCCAGCTCAGCATCACTTTCAATAGCCTCAGCAAAGAATCTCATAAGAGTGATCATATGGTCCGTCATCGGAGTACCTGTTTTCTGCTTAGAGTTCATGATACTGGTAATGGCAGCTATCAAGCTAATTTTTCTTAGTCTCCGAACATGTCCTCTAAGTTCTCCATGATCTCCCTAGCAATTTGATAAGTCTCATGCTACTTTTATAAAGCACTCATCATGCTAACATGAATGTAACACCGAGCTGTCTCATTGGATTCTCTCCAACGAGTATAGACAACTGGGACTTCCTTAAGTGGTGTGTCAGGTTTGGGCCTAGGTGAGCATGGTTCATCCAGTACGAACTTGTGTCTCTCAAAGCTAATAACTATTAGCATATTTCTTTTCCAGTCTTTATAATTATTGCCATTAAGTTTATTCTCAGTAAGTATTGAAATGAGGGGTGTCAGTGACATTTTGAACTGAAATAAAATTATACTAGACATCATTACAAAGCCCAAGAAAATATACAGAGAATTTAGCAAATAAAACATACAAGTATGTTTCTACATGAAACTTGAAAAAACATGTAGTATTGCAATGGTAATTCTCAATACCTATTGCCCTAAGCCACTGAGGGGTGGTCATGAGATAAATAGCCAGAACATGGACCTCATCCATTTAATATATGTTACCTTAAATCCTCCAAGGTTAAGACATATATTAATAACCGCTTATTTTGGCCACCAGTTTAGTTAACAGAGCTTCTAGGGAAGGTTAATAACTAAACGAGTCTTGAGTGTATAACTATTATTTACGTAGTCTGATCCATGTCCTACCAAGCCACCGAGTGGTGGTCATGAATAGAATCATGCACGAACATGTTTTCCACATAGGAGATCCAATATAGTATACCAGCAGCGGTAAACACCTACTGAGGGGTGTGGTCAGGGCAGAACTGACACAAGGCGTTACCATGCTTTCACATATGGATCAACAATAGAGACCGTGGCTTTTTTTTAAAACCCTTTCCCATTCAATATTTTGAAAAACATGCAAGTTTTAATATATATGATCAATATAGTGTGAGCGGCATTCACCTATCCTATATGACATGTTATCAAATATGCATCCAATTCATCCATCAATACATATTCATTCATCCATGACATATCACATAAAAAAATAATTAATGGAAAAATAACCAAGCCATGATCCCATCCTAGAACAAAGAAAATAAAGATTACAAAATTCCATCCAAAGCATTCTTTGGGTCTTGAATTTTGTTCTGTCTTCTTGTATCCATCTTCATGTAACCTCTCCATTTATTTCTCATCCCAACAATCATTTAAAATTCAAATTTTAAAAAATTTAAATTTCAAATTCAAGTTTCAAATTTGAATTCCAAATTTAAATTTCAAACTTCAAAATTTTAAATAATTTAAATTTCATGCATAATAATATGTAATTTCTAAAATTTCAAATTTTCAATTACATATTTTTAAACATGATTTAAAATTAAATCTCAAATTCAAAAATTGAAATTTTTGGTTTTTCGGCTCGTCGGCCCCTTGGGCTTGGAGGCCTGCAGCCGTTGTGGGCAGCCTATGCTCAGGCCAGGTGTAGCCCTGCCAGGCTGCAAGCTCTCAGGTTGCACACCTTAGGGAGTTGTAGTAGCTCGCTAGGCTGCAACCAGCGCCTGCAGCCAAGCGCTGTACACCTCGGGTCGGTGTAGTAGCCCATTAGGTTGCAGGCAGGCTGCACGGCCCAGGTAGCCACGACAACCCCTACGGGGGCCATGTCTACCCCTGGCTACAGGTAGAGCCTGCGATCGTGGGTGGTCCAGTCTTAGACAGGGGCTGCCACAACCCTATCCTGCCTGAGGGCAGGGGCTGTAGCCCCACCAAGGTCAGTGGCCCGTCCCAAGGGGTCGGCCCTCGATTTTCATGCCATTTTCCAATTTATCCATTAGGATCTCCAAAAATAAATAGGAATCTCATTTAAATTGAAATTTTCTGCACAAACAAAATTTCAATTTTCAAATTAAATTTAATTTTTGGGAAAAATAAATTATGGTCTTCAAACTTTAATCTCTTCCAAGAATAATTATATAAAATCTCCTAAACCATTTTTAGTGTACAAAAAAAAATTAAAATCCATAAGAAAATTACGGTGATAATAAACCGCTCCTATGCTTACACAAAAATTCCTAGATACAATTTTTCTAAATTCTAAAGAACTATAACCGGCATAAGCATGCTTATAATAATTTAAAAAATTAAAATAACTACATACTATATAAATAATTCATGATAACAACATAAATGAATCCTAGAATACCACTCTCTAAATATCAAATCCATACATAAATAAAAAGACTACTAGTTATCTAATTTATATATATGACATAATCACGAGATGGCTCTAATACCAATTGGAGGAAAAAATCGATAAAATGCACCGAGTTGCGTAGCAGAATTACAAAAATTTTTCAAGATCATTAAATATTTCGTGATGCTATATACAATAAACTAACAATAATAAAACTCATACCTCTAGAGGATGCCAAACTGCAGGAAGAAAATGACTGGAGGGCTTCAACCAACTAGCCTTCTCTACTATTCTCCAATTCCTAAATAGTAGAGTGTGTAGGCACTCGGATCCTCGATCAGTATGCTAGCACTGCTAGACTTCTTCTGACCACCCAGATCTCTAAAGAACTTATTGTCACGGTGAGTTGTGCAACAGCAAGCCTGCTAACCTGAGAGTCTTTAGTCTGAGAGAACTGGAGTGGTAGGACTGCTATTTATAGATTTGCATGAGGTGATCCCTTGAATTTGAATTGAACTAGGAAATGATTTTCTCCCTTCCATCCACATAGAATCTAAATTTCCTATAGGCCATAACAAGGGAAGATTCGGCTATCCTAGGGGATTTTGTATTCAAAATTCACACTGGATTTTAACTTGAATTTTATCTCATCATTATCCACTAAAACCGATTTCCCCTAGTGCCAAGAATATGGCTAGATTCGACCATTCAAGTGTAAAGAGAATCAAAATTCAAATAGGATTTTCTAGCTTGAATTTCATCACTCTTATCCACAAAAACCCGATTCTCCCTAGGCTTATCCACGAAGATTTTGGCCACCAATTGTGAGGGAGAGAATTAAAATTCAAATAGAATTGAAACTTGAATTTTTCAATCATCCTTATCCAAATAAAATCTGAATTCTCCTGGGGATAAATCCCTTTAACAAATTCGGTCATTCTTGATAGATTTAGGATTCAAAATTCAAGTATGATTCAAACAAGATCCTCCTCTCCCTTATCCACTAAAACTGAATTCTATCTTTTGAAATTATTCATAACAAATTCGGTTATACCATGGATTTGTGATTCAAAATTTGAATTCAAAATTTCAAAGTTCAAATTTAAATGTTGAATTCAAATTTCAAGTTTCAAATTTAAATTTCCAGTTCAAATTTTAAATTCAAAATTTAAATTTCAAATTTCAAATTTCAAATTTCAAAATCCACAAAAAGGTTGTATTTCAAATTTTTGTCCTCATGGTTAATTTTCTATAACTCCAATTCAAACTCAAATAAAATCATAGTAATTTTATTTGGAATTCGAATAATTGTATAATCTCTTATGCAAAACAAAATTCAAAATCAACCGGAGAAAATCTTTCCTTCCATCCTTGTCCTATGTAGACACAATCTAGATCTATGCAAAGACAACTAACCAATAAGCACACACAGATCAATTTGCCATCCCTTAAGGAATTATGTGGACCTAGTAGAGGGACCAATTAGACATATATAATTGGGCTCCTGTAAATCCATATGACCATCATTCTGTACCGAACAACTCAATCATACGATCACTAATTTCAGAGTCATACTGCTGTAAACCTGAAACAGAACTCCCAATTATATACCGTATTACGAAAGCCTGTGACAAGCTATTATTCAATGACCTTGTCATGTATGCAAAACCCTCATATGATATCCATGATCAGTCTTAGCTCAAAGTCTGATTAACCTACTAATCAAGCTATCTTAAAGTTCCATATACTACCGAATAAAAAAATAATTATTCACTATATGTGAATAAGAAGTCATCTGTCTAGTAGACGACCCAAGGCGTTGTCTATTTTCACATCCAGTATAATGCCTTTAAGAGGATACCCTTAACTCCTTATTAGAGCTATGATTCTAATATCTACAAATAAACCCTTCATCGTATATAAGTCATGCACCCAATGAACCGATCTATAAGCTTACTACCTCTGAGACGCTTTAGCCATTAGAACATCAAAGTACACAAGTCATATACAAGAAGTAGTTCATCTACTCAAGATTAAGGTTATTGCATAATGACGTCAAAAGCAGATTGATCCTGTCATAATCGAGAAATTTCATTGTTCTTAAAAATTTTGTATAACCTGAGTACTCAATGATTTTTATGTGAAAAATTACAAAACAAATGTTTTAATATTATTTAGTATGTGATGAAATGTTCTGATGGTCCCGATAAGAGTGTGTTCAGGAACAGAAAATTTTACCGAACCGAAATTGGAGAAAATATGCCTTTTCAGTTTTGAAAATTTTGAAATTATACTATAAGCCACTAAAAGACCAAAATACTTACGGGATGAAATTTTAGGCAAACTGGAGTGAAATAAGAAAAACTGATCGCACGGACAGCCTCAGAAATGTTAAGAAATGCCCTAAGCATTAGAGACATTTTGATGTATTTATTTTAAACTGGATAATAAAATTATATATATATAGAGGTTATTCATTACATTGCTATCTGTCCACGGTTCATTTACATGTTAAAGTAAATGTAAGCAGTATGGCTCTCTGACTGCTTGTGTTAAACTGTTAGAACGTTGCATGTAATGGACTTTTGTATGCGAGAAGACAATGTTCTAAAGTTAGCAGTCTAAACTATGGTCTGTAGTCTATTAGGTTAGACCGAGCATATAACTCATGTTAAGACTATTATGTTATCTAAAGCCTTGGAGAGGACGGTTTGTCTTGACTGTCTGGAGCTGGACTCCTAAGTAGAGACATAGATATGTTACTTGGTGGTGACATATTAGACCGGGACTAAAACGTGATTGATCTACATAGTCCGCTATGAGTGGATCAATCAGCTTTTGACGTTCATTGTGCAATAACCTTAATCCTGAGTAAATGAACTACTTCATATATATGACTTGTGTACTTTGATGTTCCAATGGCTAAAGCGTCTCAGAGGTAGTAAGCTTATAGACCGGTTTGTTGGGTGCATAACTTGTATACGATGAAGGGTTTGTTTGCAGATATCGGAATCATAGCTCTAAGGAGTTAAAGGTATCCTCTTAAAGGCATTATACTGAATGTGAAAATGGACAAGGCCTTGGGTCGTCTGCTGGACGGATGACTTCTTATTCACATATGGTGAATAATCATTTTCTTAATTCGGTAGTATAATGGAACTTTAAGATAGCCTGATCAGTAGGATTAAACAGACTTTGACCTAAGGCTGATCATGGATATCATATGAGGGTTTTGCATACATGACAAGGTCATTAGACAATAGCTTGTCACAGGCTTACGTAATACGGTATATAATTGGGAGTTTAGTTTCAGGTTTATAGTGGTGTGACTCTGAAACTAGTGATCATATGATTGAATTGTTGGGTAAAAGAATGATGATCATATGGATTTGCGGGAGCCCGATTATATATGTCCAATCAGTCCCTCTACTAGCTCCACAAAATTCCTTAACGTTTGGCAAATTGATTTGTGTGTGCTATTGGTTGGTTTATTATGCATGGATGGTGATGACACAGGATTAGGATGGTAGACAAGATTCTCTCCGGTTGGATTCAGATTTTGTTTTGGATAATAGAGTACACAATTATTCGAACTCCAAATAAAGTTACCATGATTTTATTTGAGATTGGATCGGAGTTGTAGAAAATTAACCATGAGAACAAGAATTTGAAACACAACTGTTTTGTGGATTTTGAAATTTGAATTTTGAATTTTGAAATTTGAATTTTGAAATTTGAATTTTGAATTTTGAATTTGAAATTGGAAATTTGAATTTTGAATTTGAAATTCGAATTTGAAATTTGAAATTCAAATTTTGAGTCACAGTCCAAGTGGGATTCGAATTTGTTGTGGAAAATCCACAAGGTTTGAAATTCGAATTTGAGTTGGATTTGGAGAGGATAATCTTGTTAGAAACCTACTTGAATTTTGAATCCAAATCCTAACAAATAGTGGACGAAATTTTAAGGATTATCCTCGATGGAATTTCGGTTTTTGTGGATAAGGTTCAAGGGAAAAATTCAAGTTTCAATCCCAGTTGAATTTGGATTCTCTCCTCCCCAGAAAGTGGCCGAAATTTTGGAGAATATCTCCTAGGAAAATTCGGTTATTTCGGAAAAGGATGAGATAAGATTCAAGCTTGAAAATCCTAGTGGAATTTTGATTCTCCCTTATACTAAAAGTGGCCGAAATTTTTAGGAGATTTTCTCCTTAGATTTTTTTGGATTTTTTGGTTGAAAAAGGGAGATAAAATTCTAGTTAAAATCTTGTTTAGATTTGGATTGGATTTATCCTATAATGGCCGAATTTTATTGTTGGGATTCTCCCTTGGAAAATTCAGATTTTATGGTTATGGATAAGAGAGAATATCTTCTCCTAATCCAATTCAAATTCAGAGAATCACCTCATGCAGGTCTATAAGTAGAGGTCCTGCCACTCTAGTTCTCTTAGACCACAGACTCTTAGGTGAGCAGGCTTATTGTTGCACAGCCCACCGTGACAATAAAGTTCTTTAGAGATCTGGGTGGTCGGAAGAAGACTAGCAGTGCTAGCATACCGATCGAGGTTCAGAGTGCCCACACACTCAGCCATTCGGGAAATGGAGAATAGTAGGGAAGGCTAGTTGGTTGAAGCCTCCGGTCATTCTCCTCCTGCAAGATTGGCATCCTTGAGGTATGAGTTTTAATTGTTGTTAGTTTAGTATATGGCATCATGAGATATTTAACGATCTAAAAAATTTTTATTGTTCCGCTGCGCCACTCTGATGCGTTTTTACCGATTGATTTTCCTACAATTAGTATCAGAGCCATCTCATGACAATGCCATGTACATAAATTAAACAATTACTTAGTCTTTTTATTAATGTATAGATTTGATATTTAGAGAGTGGCATTCTAGGTTTCCTTTATGTTGTTATCATGTATTATGTATAAAGTATGTGGTTATTTTAATTTTTTGAATTGTTATAAGCATGCTTGTTTATGCCGGTTATGGTTCCTTAGAATTTAGAAAAATTGTATCTAGGATTTTTTATGTAACCATGGGAGTAGTTTATTAACACTGTAATTTTCCCATGGATTTTAATTTTTGTCTCTTAGAATTATTATAATTAGAATTTTGTACACCGGAAACGGTTTAGTAAATTTTATGTAATTATTCTTGGAGGAGATTGAACATTGAAGACCGCAATTTATTTTTCCCAAAAGTTAAATTTGATTTAAAGATTGAAATTTTGATTGTGTGGAAAATTTCAATTTAATTAGGATTCAAATTAATTTTTGGAGATCCTAATAGGTAAATTGGAATATGGCATGAAAATCGAGACACGACCCCTCGGGATAGGCCAACGGGCCTTGGTGGGGCTGCAGCCCCTGCCCTTGGGCAGGACAGGGCAGCGGCAGCCCCTGTGCAGGCCATAACCACCCACGGCCGCAGGCTTGGCCTGTAGCCGAGGGTGGCTGTGGCCTACCCAAGGCTGGCCGCAGCCTGGGCGTGTAGCCTCTGGCTGCTGCGCCTAGCCTGGGCATGCAGCCTGGCGCTGCAGGCTTGGCCTGCAGCTCGATAAGGCTGCACATATGGGGTGACCGTGGGCTGCCAGCCCCTCCGGGGCTGGTGGCTGCCCACGGCGGCTGCCGCCTTTGGGGATGGTGGAACGACAATTTAAAAAATCAGAAAATTTTGATTTTTAAATTTAAGATTTAATTTTAAATCATGTTTAAAAATATGTAATTAAAAATTTGAAATTTTTGAAATTACATATTATTACACATGATGTTTAAAATTGTTTAAAGTTTGAATTTGAAATTTAAATTTGAAATTCAAATTTGGAATTTGAATTTGAAATTTAAATTTTTGGAGATTTAAATTTTAAATGATTCTTAGGATGAGAAATAAATGGGGAGGCTACATAAAGATGGATACGAGAAGACGGAACAAAATTCAAGACCCAAAGAATGCTTTGGATGGAATTTTGTAATCTTTATTTTCTTTGTTCTAGGATGGAACCATGGCTTGGTTATTCTGTCAATTATTTTTTTGTGATATGTCATGGATGTATAAATATGAAATGATGGATGTTTTGTATGCATATTTGATAAAATATCATATAGGATAGGTGAGTGCCGCTCATACTATATTGATCATACATATTTTGTTAAAACTTGCATGTTTTTCAAAATATTGAGTGGGAGAGGGTTTCAAACAAAACCCACGGCCTCCATTGTTGATCCATATATGAAAGCATGGTAACGCCTCGCGTCAGTTCTGCCCTGACCACACCCCTCGGTAGGTATTTACCACCGCCGGTATTCTAGATTGGATCTCTTATGTGGAAAACGTGTTCGGGTACGATCCTATTCATGACCATCCCTCGGTGGCTTGGTAGGACATGGATCGTGCTACGTAAACAATGGTTATACACTCAAGACTCGTTTAGTTATTAACCTTCTCTAGAAGCTCTGTCAACTAAACTGGTGGCCAAATAAGTGGTTATTAATATATGTCTTAACTTTAGAGGATTTAAGGCAACATATATTAATTGGACGGGGTCCATATTCCAGCTATTTGTTTTCATGACCACCCACTGGTGGCTTGGGGCAATAGGTGCTGAGAATTACCATTGCAATGTTACATGTTTTTTCAAGTTTCATGTAGTAACATACTTGTATGTTTTATTTGCTAAATTATCTGTATATTTGCTTGGGCTTTTTAATGATGTCTAGTATAATTTTATTTCAGTTCAAAATGTCATCGACAATGTTCTAAAGTTAGCAGTCTAAACTATGGTCTGTAGTCTATGGCGTTAGACTGAGCATCTAACTCATGTTAAGACTATTATGTTGTCTAAAGCCTTGGAGGGGACGGTTTATCTTGACTGTCTGGAGCTGGACTCCCAAGTAGAGACATAGATATGTTACTTGGTGGTGACATATTAGACCGGGACTAAAGCGTGATTGATCTACGTAGTCCGCTATGAGTGGATCAATCTGCTTTTGACGTTCATTGTGCAATAACCTTAATCTTGAGTAAATGAACTACTTCATGTATATGACTTGTGTACTTTGATGTTCCAATGGCTAAAGCGTCTCAGAGGTAGTAAGCTTATAGACCGGTTCGTTGGGTGCATAACTTGTATACGATGAAGGGTTTGTTTGCAGATATCGGAATCATAGCTCTAAGGAGTTAAAGGTATCCTCTTAAAGGCATTATACTGAATGTGAAAATGGACAAGGCCTTGGGTCGTCTGCTGGGCGGATGACTTCTTATTCACATATGGTGAATAATCATTTTCTTAATTCGGTAGTATAATGGAACTTTAAGATAGCCTGATCAGTAGGATTAAACGGACTTTGACCTAAGGCTGATCATGGATATCATATGAGGGTTTTGCATATATGACAAGGTCATTGGATAATAGCTCGTCACAGGCTTACGTAATACGGTATATAATTGGGAGTTTAGTTTCAGGTTTATAGTGGTGTGACTCTGAAACTAGTGATCATATGATTGAATTGTTGGGTAAAAGAATGATGATCATATGGATTTGTGGGAGCCCGATTATATATGTCCAATCAGTCCCTCTACTAGCTCCACAAAATTCCTTAACGTTTGGCAAATTGATTTGTGTATGCTATTGGCTAGTTTATTATACATGGATGGTGATGACACAGGATTAGGATGGTAGACAAGATTCTCTCCGGTTAGATTCAGATTTTGTTTTGGATAATAGAGTACACAATTATTTGAACTCCAAATAAAGTTACCATGATTTTATTTGAGATTGGATTGGAGTTGTAGAAAATTATCCATGATAACAAGAATTTGAAACACAACTGTTTTGTGGATTTTGAAATTTGAATTTTGAATTTTGAATTTTGAAATTTGAAATTTGAATTTGAAATTTGAAATTGAAATTCGAATTTGAAATTTGAAATTCAAATTTTGAATCACAGTCCAAGTGGGATTCGAATTTGTTGTGGAAAATCCACAAGGTTTGAAATTCGAATTTGAGTTGGATTTGGAGAGGATAATCTTGTTAGAATCCTACTTGAATTTTGAATCCAAATCCTAACAAATAGTGGACGAAATTTTGAGGATTATCCTCAATGGAATTTCGGTTTTTGTGGATAAGGTTCAAGGGAAAAATTCAAGTTTCAATCCCAGTTGAATTTGGATTCTCTCCTCCCCAGAAAGTGGCCAAAATTTTGGAGAATATCTCCTAGGAAAATTCGGTTATTTTGGATAAGGATGAGATAAGATTCAAACTTGAAAATCCTGGTGGAATTTTGATTCTCCCTTATCCTAAAAGTGGCTGAAATTTTTAGGAGATTTTCTCCTTAGATTTTTTTGGATTTTTTGGTTGAAAAAGGGAGATAAAATTCTAGTTAAAATCTTGTTTAGATTTGGATTGGATTTATCCCATAATAGCCGAATTTTATTGTTGGGATTCTCCCTTGGAAAATTCAGATTTTATAGTTATGGATAAGAGAGAATATCTTCTCCTAATTCAATTCAAATTCAGAGAATCACCTCATGCAGGTCTATAAATAGAGGTCCTGCCACTCCAGTTCTCTTAGACCATAGACTCTCAGGTGAGCAGCCTTATCGTTGCACAGCCCACCGTGACAATAAAGTTCTTTAGAGATCTGGGTAGTCGGAAGAAGACTAGTAGTGCTAGCATACCGATCGAGGTTCAGAGTGCCAACACACTCAGCCATTCGAAAATTGGATAATAGTAGAAAAGGCTAGTTGGTTGAAGCCTCCGGTCATTCTCCTCCTGCAAGATTGGCGTCCTTGAGGTATGAGTTTTAATTGTTGTTGGTTTATTGTATATGGCATCATGAGATATTTAATGATCTAAAAAAATTTATTATTCCGCTGCGCCATTCTGATACGTTTTTACCGATTTATTTTCCTACAAGAAACTCGTCTACGCAATTTTGGTGCAAAACTTTTCAATTTGAATTTTGGTCAAAAGTTTGGCCTAGAATTAACGAGGGGAGTCAAAGATTGGATGTGAATCTTTGAATGGATGTAAGAATACATCCAAATCCAAAGGCTAGTGTTTAAAGTCAAGAAAATTCAATGGTTAGGATGCAAAGTCAAAGTAAAAAGTCAAAGAAAGTTTAACCAAAAATTCAAGAAACTTCTAGGGCACTAGGTGGCGCAGTTTTAAGGGCAAAAACAGAAAAAAAAAAATCTACCCTACTTTGATTAATTATAAATCAGCCCCTAAAGAGTGGAAAAATTACATAAAAAGCTAGCAAAAGGGTCTCTAAGAGTTTTGCAACTTAGTCCTTCCTTTTTGGCTGCATATATACACGGTTTTGGGCATCTAAAAACCAGAAAAAAAAAATTTTGGTTTTCAGCCATTGTAGCAGTCGTGCACCTCCCCCATTGAAACCATAAAATTTTCTTCAAGTTCGTTGCAAGAAAGTGTAAAAAAATTCATCCCAAAGTTCAAGTAATCAAGTAAGCAAGGTAAACTTCCATTTTGACATGATTTCTTCTTGTTTTTCATGGCAAAATCCATGTGTTATGGGCTGTTTTGAAGTGAGAAATTTTAGTTTTTATTTGGTTGATTTATGTTGGAAAGTGTGTTAATGGTGAGTGATTAAAAACAAGTGTGGAATCATGAGCATGAAAATCAAGTCTAGGTGCATTCTTGCTCACTAAAACCATGGGTTATATAGGGGTTGGAATGGTAAATTTTTGGTGTTAACTTGTGTGCTTTTGGTGTTGAAAAATATGTGAAAATGAAATGAAAGAAATGGATGTAATGAAATTGAAAAACACAAATTTTTATGCTTGTTTTTCAATTGGAACCGTGGGTGGCATTAAAGAGAAATGAGATGTTTATGTTGTTGATTTTGAATTGGAAACATGGTGTTAACATGTTGATAAACCAAGTAAAGGAATGAGATGAGAAAACTAAAAGTTAGTGCTTGGATTTTTAAGTAAAAATCCGTGGCTTTCTAAGGGCTTAATGCATGAAAATTTGATGAGTTATGCTAGGGTTTTGTGATATAATGTGAATGTGTTGATGTGGAAAATAAATAAGGAAAAATGGAGCTATGAAACAAAAATTTTGTTTTGGTTTTTTTGTAGGAAAACCGTGTATAGGTTTAGTGAAAATGAGAAGTTTTGATAGAGTTAAGTGAATGTGTAAATAGTGTATAAAACTGGGCCTAAAAATGAGAAAGAACGGGTTTAAATCCCGTTAGAAACAATGAGATTTTAATGACAAATTTTACGTAAAAAGTTTGTAACTTTTACGTAAAATTAGATATGTGGTATAGTAATTGGCAGGGTAGAATAGAATAGATGGTTTTGAGGCGTTTTCTAAATGACGGGAACTTACAAATTCAGCGAAAATGCTACTGAAATTTTCAAGATGCCCGAAGGACAATTTGGTAAACGAGGGGTAAAAATAGGGTCAGGAACTAGAAACCTGAGCCCCCTCGAGAACCTAGGCTCGAGAAAAGGATAACAGAAGATTTCATAACTGGTGAATTGTCCATTTGAGGTCCCAAACGATTAAAAAAATGAGAAACGACCCCAAGGGTCGAAATAGTACCACCCGAGGGTCGGGTGAATAGTAACCTGAGCATTTTGGTGAGAAACATTGTAAAAGCTCGGCAAGATCTAAGAAAGATTATTTTATGATTTTTGGGACTAGAAAACTCAGTTAAAACGTTAAAACGGGAATTTCACGGTCTATGGTCCCGTCAGGGGCAAAATTGTCATTTTGATCAAAATTTTCTAGAATGCTAGAAAAAGACCATAAAAGCCTCCAAATGATTTAATAAAAATTTTTAAGGCCTTAACTAAGGTTTTAACAATTAAATTTGAAATTTTAAACAGTACATTGGTGTGTACCTGGGGAACACGGGCATGTAGTAAAAGACTCTTTGATATACACGGGCATGTAGAAAGGATTCCCAAACTCGAGAGGTACACGGCCAGGGACACGGCCGTGTAATAAGTGCAAAATTGAAAAATAAACCCTAAATGAATAATTAGGAATAAACAAATTAGAAATTTACATTTTCACAACATTGTGAATGTAAAATGAGTAGTACTAATAACCGTGATTTATTTCGGTTATAAGGAATCAACAAAAAGGTGATGTAAGGTAGTCGATTTACTCAGGAAAGGAATCGCTAGCAAAATAGCGATAAGTTCAGACATTTACTTGTCTGTAGTATGAATTTACTTGATATGTCTATATACTATGTATGATATGTAAATATATATATTCATGTGCTATATGCACATTAACGTGGAAAAATAAATAACCACAGATAAAGAACATGATGTAAAGAGTTCCAGACCCAGGAGGCAAACATAATGCCACTGGTCAGGAACCATAATAAAGTTGGTAATAAAACCAGTATTGGCGTACCGGCCTCCCGCACAGGTGGAGGTTCTCCATGTTCAGATATGATATGGCTTCCAAATCGATGGTGGTACATCCCAGGTATGGAAGTCCATTATTATGTAAACTGTAGAAGCTTGGCCAGTGGGTCACTCCCCAAAGTCCCTCTCAGTCATGTGCACACTACGGTACGACCAATCTCGGGGCCCAATACCATAACTTAATGCAGGATAAAGACCTAATACTTAATATTTATCATGATTGAGCATAATATGTACTAACTGTATGTGTGTAGCAACTTAGATCAAAGTTGGCATGAATAGTATTGGTCAAAGTCAACCTTACTATTCATGATCAAAAGTCAAAATTACTGTTTATATGAATAGTACTTTTCATGATTTTATATTTTATGTTCCAGTTTGTATGTTTGAACTTACTGAGCCTGTCGCTCATAAGTTTATTCATGTTGCAGGTAAGAAGCTTGTACATCAGTAGCTACTGGATGGATGAGGGGCAGGATCTGCATCTGCCAACAGGGTTGGGCGAGGGGAATGGTCTTACTTATGTTTTCTGCTGAGCAGATTTTGAAAGTTATTTTGAATGTTTGTAACATGATGTAAATTAAATATGACAGAATATGATATGTATTACAGTATGTATTTGTTAGGAAATGCCCTAAGTATTAGAGACATTTTGATGTATTCATTTTGAACTGGATAATAAAATTATATATAGAGGTTATTCATTACATTACTATCTATCCTCGTCTTATTTACATGTTAAAGTAAATATAAGCAAATATGACTCACTGACTGCTTGTGTTAAAATTGTTAGAACGTTACATGCAATGGACTTTTGTATGCGAGAAGATAATGTTCTAAAGTTAGCGGTCTAAACTATGGTCTGTAGTCTATGGGGTTAGACCGAGCATCTAACTCATGTTAAGACTATTATGTTGTCTAACGCCTTAGAGGGGACGGTTTGTCTTGACTGTCTAGAGCTGGACTCCCAAGTAGAGACATAGATATGTTGCTTGGTGGTGACATATTAGACCGAGACTAAAGCGTGATTGATCTACGTAGTCCGCTATGAGTGGATCAATCTGCTTTTGACGTTCATTGTGCAATAACCTTAATCCTGAGTAAATGAACTACTTTATGTATATGACTTGTGTACTTTGATGTTCCAATGGCTAAAGCGTCTCAGAGGTAGTAAGCTTATAGACCGGTTCGTTGGGTGCATGACTTGTATACGATGAAGGGTTTGTTCGCAGATATCGGAATCATAGCTCTAAGGAGTTAAAGGTATCCTCTTAAAGGCATTATACTGAATGTGAAAATGGACAAGGCCTTGGGTCGTCTGCTGGGCGGATGACTTCTTATTCACATATGGTGAATAATCATTTTCTTAATTCGGTAGTATAATGGAACTTTAAGATAGCCTGATCAGTAGGATTAAACGGACTTTGACCTAAGGCTGATCATGGATATCATATGAGGGTTTTGCATATATGACAAGGTCATTGGATAATAGCTCGTCACAGGCTTACGTAATACGGTATATAATTGGGAGTTCAGTTTCAGGTTTATAGTGGTGTGACTCTGAAACTAGTGATCATATGATTGAGTTGTTCGTTAAAGAATGATGATCATATGGATTTGTGGGAACCCGATTATATATGTCCAATCAGTCCCTCTACTAGCTCCACATAATTCCTTAACGTTTGGCAAATTGATTTGTGTATGCTATTGGCTAGTTTATTATGCATGGATGGTGATGACATAGGATCAGGATGGTAGACAAGATTCTCTCCGGTTGGATTCAGATTTTATTTTGGATAATAGAGTACATAATTATTCGAACTCCAAATAAAGTTGCCATGATTTTAGTTGAGATTGGATTGGAGTTGTAGAAAATTATCCATGAGAACAAGAATTTGAAACACAACCGTTTTGTGGATTTTGAAATTTGAATTTTTTAATTTTGAAATTTGAATTTTGAATTTGAAATTTGAATTTGAAATTTGAATTTGAAATTCGAATTTGAAATTTGAAATTTGAAATTTGAAATTTGAAATTTGAATTTGAATTTGAAATTTGAAATTCAAATTTTGAATCACAATCCAAGTGGGATTCGAATTTGTTGTGGAAAATCCACAAGGTTTAAAATTCGAATTTGAGTTGGATTTGGAAAGGATAATCTTGTTAGAATCCTACTTAAATTTTGAATCTAAATCCTAACAAAAGGTGGACGAAATTTTTGAGGATAATCCTCAATAGAATGTCGGTTTTTGTGGATAAGGTTCAAGGGAAAAATTCAAGTTTCAATCCTAATTGAATTTGGATTCTCTCCTTCCCTGAAAAGTGGCCGAAATTATGGAGGAAATCTCCTAGGAAAATTCGGTTATTTTGGATAAGGTTGAGATAAGATTCAAGCTTGAAAATCCTAGCGGAATTTTGATTCTCCCTTATCTTAAATGTGGCCGAATTTTTGGAGGAAAAATCTCCTAGGAATTTTCAGATTTTTTGGTTGAAAAAGGGAGATAAAATTCTAGTTAAAATCTTGTTTTGATTTGGATTGGATTTATCCTTAAAAAACCGAATTTTATTGTTGGGATTTTCCCATGGAAAAATTCAGATTTTATGGTTATGGATAAGGGAGAATATCTTTTCCTTATCCAATTCGAATTCAGAGAATCACCTCATACAGGTCTATAAATAGAGGTCCTGCCACTCCAGTTCTCTCAGACCACAGACTCTCAGGTGAGCAGGCTTGCACAGCTCATCGTGACAATAAGTTCTTTAGAGATCTGGTTGGTCAGAAGAAGAATAGTAGTGCTAGCATACCGATCGAGGTTCAGAGTGCCCACATACTCAGCCATTCGGGAATTGGAGAATAGTAGAGAAGGCTAGTTGGTTGAAGCCTCCGGTCATTCTCCTCCTGCAGATTGGCGTCCTTGAGGTATGAGTTTTAATTGTTGTTGGTTTATTGTATATGGCATCATGAGATATTTAACGATCTGAAAAATTTTATTGTTCCGCTGCGCCACTCTGATATGTTTTTACCGATTTATTATCCTACAGTATTTTATGAGATTTTATGACTTTATAGTTTAAAGTTCAGTTTAAAAAAAAAATCCCAGTTTTTCCCAAGCTATAAATTTAAGTTTAAAATTACAATCAGTAAACACCAAGGAAAAGCTATAAGTAAGTTGCCGGTGACCTAATGAGGTGACAGTCTATTATAGTGGATTTTAGAGTTCTACTATGCTAGTATTGTTGGCCTCCATAGAGGGCGGGCCACCACAGTTGGTATCAGAGCAGTTGACTATGTCCCTCAAGGCCTGATGCATATCCCGTTCATCGATCCAAGTAAGTTAAGTTTATTTTTATGAATAGTAATATTTTATTTATATTAAGTAAACCTTACGTAGGAACTAAAGGATGAGACCACCATATAGCAGACAGCCTCCATACAGAGTTAGAAGTCCTCCTAGGGTGTGGACCAGACCCATAATTAGATCATCCCCACCCCGACAACTGACTGTACGCTCTCCAGTACCGGCCAACCTAGCCACTCCACGAGCAGAGGCATCGGTGACCACCAGGGCACCAACGCCTCTGCCAGTGCCTAATCCACCACTGGTAGTAGTTGATATCCCCGTAGTTGGTGGACAAGATCACATAGGTTTGAGGGTTTCTGCTAGGGCTACCTAGGCTTTTAGGGCCTATCAGCCACCTATATTTGATGGAGGATGCTAGTCAATGGCAGTATAGGACTGGCTACACACTGTAGAGATCATTTGCCGATCCTGTGATATAGACCGAGATTACTAGGTCATCCTCGCAGTGAGCACTTTTCAAGGAGATGCCCAAATATATTGGGAGTTTTGTGATCAAGAGGCATTGTTGAGACTTAACTGGGCCAACTTCTGCTTGGTCATGAGACAGCAATTTGATTGAAGGAGCCCAGAGCACTCTCCAGTTCCTCCAGCTAGAGAGGAAAGTACACCATAACCAACATTACCCTGAATAACAGATGTTAGGGATTATCGTCAGAGAGTGGAGAGATTTTAAATGATGCCTGGGGATACGGTGCTGACATATGCGGTGCCATTTGATGAAAATGTTGTTAAGAGGTGCCCACTTCCAAACTTTTCAGATGAAGATTTTCGTAAAATGTTCTGGAGAAGACTTACCTCCAAATTGAAACGAAGGGTGAGTCTACTTCATTCCATTCTTAGGGTAGAGTTTGTCACCAGCGCCATTTAAGCAGAGAGGACGCAGTTAAGGGAATGTATGGAAAAGCATCAATGGGAGCAAGATCATGAAGAAGAGGTACTGACATGTTTGTATGGACCCCCACCAAGGGCAAATGACCACGAGGCCGTCCATCGCGATGAAGGATGACTACGACTCATGATTAGGGGATGTCCATGGGTGATGATTCAGAGGAAGAAGATGAAGACCCAGAGGAGTTTCCATCGGGTCAAAATGAATAAGATAGTGAATCCTAAAAAGTGTGTAAGTATACCCCATATGTAAATATGTATATACGTATGTATGTAAAGAAGCTAGGACAGATGTAGTCTAAACATTACAGTATACGTGAATATTGTGTATGCTATGTGTGATGTAAGAAAATGTTATGAAATGATATGAGATGTTTTGAGGTGTTTATGCTTTGCAGTAAATGACATGTTTAAAATTTCTGCCATATTCCAAGATTATTTATGGGAAATCTAACTTTTGGTTTTTGCACAAGGCTAGAAGAGAAAGATCATAATGAGTGCAAGAAGAGGACGATGCCCTACATTAGCTGATAAACTGGAGGAAATACAAGCCCTCCTAGAGAATCAAATGAAAGAAAATGTTGAACTTTGACAACGGCTATCTACTTGGAACAACAATAAGGCCAAGAAGAAGGCCATGCTTCTCAGGTGGCAAAGACAGTACCAGCAATGCTGCCAGTTGTTCCAGAGGTCCAGCAACCCTAGCCTAGGGGAACCAGGAACCCCTATGTGAACAATTCCGTCGGATGAAGCCGCTGGAATTCAAGGGTTCAATTGATCCACTTGAGGCAGAGGAGTGGCTTTCTTCTCTGCAGATGATTCTTGACTTCATGAATTTAACTGACCAAGAGAAGATTTTGTATGCGTCCTTTGTACTCAAGAAGGATGCTCGATTCTGGTGGGACACAGTCCGTATAAGAAGAGACGTAACCACAATGACTTGGGAGGAATTTCTGGAGGAATTTAACCAGAAATATTATGATCCAGCTGCTCTACGCCCCCAATAAAAAGAATTTGCTAAACTGAAACAGGGGAACCAATTAGTGAGTGAAGTATGCTGCAGATTTGATCAGCTATCTTGGTTATGTCCTTATATGGTGCCAACAGAAAGAAAGAAGATTCAGAAGATGATTGGTATGTTTAGGCTAGAAATATCAGTGCTAGTTGACAGTGGCCCAGTACCACCCACCTTCAAGGCAGACTGTGTAAGTAGGGCACTCAGAGCTGAATACCATCTGCTCAAACAAAAAGAGGAATGAGAAAAAGTCTGGGGGGCAAAGAAGAAAGAAAAGATTTTAGCTAAGTCAGCACAAGCAGGGATGCCGACCGGACAGGGCAGTAAGTCTGGTCAGAATAGACCAAATTAGACCAACACTCAAGGCTCCCAACAACAGCAGAGCAAAAGAAAAGGAAATTTTTCTGGGAATAGAAGCCAAGACAGCTGCAACCAATAGCGAAAGACCAGTCAGGGTTCAGGACCAAGTTTTCCCACATGTGCTACGTGTGGAAGGAGGCATCCAGGCCAATGCAAGTTTGGCACAAGCACATGTTATCAGTGTGGACGAGAAGGGCATTTTGCAAAGAATTGCCCCATGAACCGCCAGAATACTGCAGGGCCGATGCAACAACTTCAGCAATATCCTCCATATCAACCACCGCCTCAAGCTCATGCCTTACAGGGGAGGATTGAAGGGTTTTCAAGAGTGCCACCAACATGACCTGAATGCCTAGAACAGACCTCTAGACTAGATGCTAGTGTCACCATATTTACTAAGGAAGACACTGAATTGGGAACATCCAATGTGGTTACAGGTTAGCTTTCTGTATTTAACCACGTGGCATATGTCCTTTTTGATTCAGGAGCTACATATTCCTTTGTGTCCCACGAATCCACTGACAAGTTAGGATATGCTAAGGATCCTATAGGAATGACCTTTAGGATAGCTCTACCTTTAGGGGAAGTGATGCTGTCAAATTACTGGTTACATCATGTGCTAGTAATTATGGTAAATAGGGAGCTATATGTCGATTTGATCATAATGAAGATCGTCGACTATGATGTGATCCTAGGAATGGATTTCCTAGGAAAGTACCAAGCCATGATCGACTGTCAGAAGCAAAAAATGGTCTTTCGACTTGATGGACAAGAAAGTTTTTGAAGGAAAATAAATCGGTAAAAACGTATCAGAGTGGCGCAGCGGAATAATAAAAATTCAAAGATCGTTAAATATCTCATGATGCCATATACAATAAACCAACAACAATTAAAAACTCATACCTCAAGGACGCCAATCTTGCAGGAGGAGAATGACCGGAGGCTTCAACCAACTAGCCTTCTCTACTATTCTCCAATTCCCAAATGGCTGAGTGTGTGGGCACTCTGAACCTCGATCGGTATGCTAGCACTGCTAGTCTTCTTCCGACCACCCAGATCTCTAAAGAACTTTATTGTCACGATGAGCTGTGCAACAATAAGCCTGCTCACCTGAGAGTCTGTGGTCTCAGAGAACTGGAGTGGCAGCACCTCTATTTATAGACCTGCATGAGGTGAATCTCTGAATTTGAATTGGATTAGGAAAAGATATTTTCCCTTATCCAAACCCATAAAATCTGAATTTTTCCAAGCGAGAATCTCCACTTAAAAATTTAGTTTTCTTAGGATAGATCCAATCCAAATCTCAACAAGATTTTAACTAGAATTTTATCTCCCTTTTTCAACAAAAAATCCGAATTTCACAAGGAGAAAATCCTCCAAAAAATTTCGGCCATTATGGATAAGGGAGAATAAAAAATTCCACTAGGATTTTCAAGCTTGAATCTCATCTCAACCTTATCCAAAAATAACCGAATTTTTTCTTGGATAAGTCCAATAATTTCGGCCACTTTTAGGGAGGGAAAGAATCCTAATTCAACTGGGATTGAAACTTGAATTTTTCCTTGAATATTATCCACAAAAACCGAATTTTCCATTAGAGATTATCCTCCAAAAAATTCGCCCACTTTTGTTGGGATTTGGATTCAAAATTCAAGTAGGATTCTAACAAGATTATCATCTCCAAATCCAACTCAAATTCGAATTTCAAACCTTGTGGATTTTCCACAATAAATTCGAATCCTACTTGGACTGTGATTCAAAATTTGAATTTCAAATTTCAAATTCAAATTTCAAATTCAAATTTCAAATTTCAAATTTCAAATTTCAAATTTGAATTTCAAATTCAAATTTCAAATTCGAATTTCAAATTCAAATTTCAAATTCGAATTTCAAATTTAAAATTCAAATTTCAAATTTCAAAATTCAAATTTCAAAATTCAAAATTCAAATTTCAAATTACACAAAACGGTTGTGTTTCATATTCTTGTTCTCATGGATAATTTTCTACAACTCCAATCCAATCTCAAATAAAATCATGGCAACTTTATTTGGAGTTCGAATAATTGTGTACTCTATTATCCAAAACAAAATCTGAACCCAACCGGAGAGAATCTTGTCTACCATCCTAATCCTATGTCATCACCATCCATGCATAATAAACTAGCCAATAGCACACACAAATCAATTTGTCAAACGTTAAGGAATTATGTGGAGCTAGTAGAGGGACTGATTGGACATATATAATCAGGCTCCCGTGATTCCATATGATCATCATTCTTTTACCCAACAATTCAATCATATGATCACTAGTTTCAGAATCACACCACTATAAACCTGAAACTAAACTCCCAATTATATACCGTATTACGTAAGCCTGTGACAAGCTATCGTCTAATGACCTTGTCATGTATGCAAAACCCTCATATGATATCCATGATCAGCCTTAGGTCAAAGTCTGTTTAATCCTACTGATCAGGCTATCTTAAAGTTCCATTATACTACCGAATCAAGAAAACGATTATTCACCATATGTGAATAAGAAGTCATCCGCCCAGCAGACGACCCAAGGCCTTGTCCATTTTCACATTCAGTAAAATGCCTTTAAGAGGATACCTTTAACTCATCAGAGCTATGATTCCGATATCTGCAAACAAACCCTTCATCGTACACAAGTCATGCACCCAACGAACCGGTCTATAAGCTTACTACCTCTGAGACGCTTTAGCCATTAGAACATCAAAGTACACAAGTCATATACATGAAATAGTTCATTTACTCAGGATTAAGGTTATTGCACAATGAACGTCAAAAGCAGATTGATCCACTCATAGCGGACTACGTAGATCAATCACGCTTTAGTCCCGGTCTAATATGTCACCACCGAGCAGCATATCCATGTCTCTACTTGGGAGTCCAGCTCTAGACAGTCAAGACAGACCGTCCCCTCCAAGGCTTTAGACAACATAATAGTCTTAACATGAGTTAGATGCTCGGTCTAACCCCATAGACTACAGACCATAGTTTAGACTGCTAACTTTAGAACATTGTCTTCTCGCATACAAAAGTCCATTGCATGCAACATTCTAACAGTTTTAACACAAGCAGTCAGTGAGCCATATTTGCTTACATTTACTTTAACATGTAAATAAGACGAGGACAGATAGCAATGTAATGAATAACCTCTAAGTATAATTTTATTATCCAGTTCAAAATGAATACATCAAAATGTCTCTAATACTTAGGGCATTTCCTAACAATCTCCCACTTGCCCTAAGCCAGCAGATGTGCCATGTTACGCATCCCCATCGCCTCTACATGCCTCTCAAAGCTTCTAGCCACCAAAGTCTTAGTAAAGGGATCAGCGATGTTGTCCTCGGACGCGATCTTACATACATCCACTTGTCTTGTCTCCACATGTCCTCTAATAATATGATATCTCCGATCGATGTGCTTGGTCCTCTTGTGGTGCCGAGATTCCCTTGTGTTGGCAATAGCCCCTGTATTATCACAATAAAGTGTGATAGGCTTGTCAACAACCGGAATGACCTCAAGGTCTCTAAAGAACTTGCGGAGCCAAACCGCTTCTTTAGATGCCTCAGCCGCAGCCACATACTCAGCCTCCATAGTAGAGTCAGCTGTGCAGCCCTGCTTCACGCTCCTCTACACAATGGCGCCTCCTCCGAGTAAAAACACTGATCCAGATGTCGATTTCCTCGAATCCTTACAAGTCTGGAAGTCTGAGTCCGTGTATCCTACGGGTGTTAGGTCCCCTCCAGAATACACCAGCATATAATCCCTCGTTCTCTTAAGATACTTAAGTATATGCTTTACTGCTTGCCAGTGCTTGGTTCCAGGATTCGCTTGAAATCGACTCACCATACCTACTGCAAAACATATGTCCGGGCGAGTGCAAAGCATAGCGTACATAAGGCTACCCACAGCGGATGCATAAGGGACCTTACTCATACGCTCTCTTTCTTCCGATGTCTTGGGACAGTCATCCAATGAAAGAGTTAGACCGGCAATAGAAGGTTGTGAGCCTTTCTTTGCCTCTAGCATTGCATATTTGTCAATTATTTTATCTATGTATAAAGCTTGGGATAATGCTATCATTTTGTTCTTTCGATCTCTGAAAAGACGAATGCCTAGAACATAATTAGCTTCTCCCAAGTCCTTCATGTCAAACTGTTGGTGTAACCAAAGCTTGACCGATGATAAGTTCCCTACATCATTCCCAATGAGTAGTATATCATCGACATAGAGTATCAGAAAGACCACTTTTCCATCCTTAATACGTTTATAAACACAAGGTTCATCAACGTTCTGCTCAAAACCAAATGTCTTAATCGCTTGATCAAACCTCTGGTTCCATGAGCGGGATGCCTGCTTTAATCCATAAATGGATCTAAGCAACTTGCAGACTTTCCTATCTTGGCCTTTTGCTACGAACCCTTCGGGCTGTATCATATAGATACACTCTTCAAGATGGTCATTCAAGAATGCCGTCTTGACATCCATTTGCCAGATCTCGTAATCGAGAGCCGCAGCAATGGACAGAAGAATACGGATAGACTTCAGCATAGCAACAGGTGAAAAGGTTTCCTCGTAATCGATTCCAGCCTTTTGCGTGTATCCCTTTGCAACCAGTCTAGCTTTGAAAGTTTCCACTCTCCCTTCCGCATCCTTCTTTCTTTTGTAGACCCATTTGCATCCAATGGGTTTTATCCCATCCGGCAAATCTACAAGTTCCCAAACAGAGTTGGATTTCATAGAATCCATCTCATTGTTCATAGCCTGTTTCCAAGATCTAGAATCAACATCATTTATAGCTTCATCATATGTGACCGGATCTTCCTCATGCTCATGAGCCTCGGCCTGGTATACCTCAGCATCATACATGAAGAAATTAGGTTTCTTCGAAACCCTCCCACTGCGACGAGGCACCCTAAATTGTTGATCGTCTGCAGGTCTTTCACTGGAACTTGGACTTGCATCCAAGACCGAAATCTGTGGAGCAGTTCTTTCACCCGATAACTCCTCTAGCACCACTTTGCTTCGAGGCTTAAAGTCATTCATGTGACTTTCCTCCAAGAATGTCGCATGGGTTGAGACAATGACTTTTTGTTCCTTCGGGTTATAGAACAGACCTCCTTTAGTTCCTTTTGGATACCCTACAAACATGCACAATTCTGATCTTGGTTCTAACTTCTTCGCATCCCCATCCAGTACATGTGCCGGGCAGCCCCATATTCTCATATGTCCAAGGGAGGGCTTCCTGCCACGCCACAATTCATACCGAGTTCTAGGAATTGATTTGCTCGGAACCTGGTTCAGAATATAGCACGCCGTTTGTAAAGCATATCCCCAAAATGATAATGGCAGCGTTGAATAACTCATCATGGACCGTACCATATCCAATAAGGTCATGTTTCTCTTTTCGGCTACACCATTCTATTGTGGAGTACCAGGTGCAGTCAATTGGGATAAAATTCCGTTCTCTATAAGATGTCCTAGAAATTCATCAGAGAGATATTCGCCACCTCGATCAGATTGAAGTGTCTTTATGGATTTATCCAATTGCTTTCCCACTTCCGCACGATACTCTTTGAACTTATCAAAGGTTTCGCTCTTGCGGTGCATCAGATACACATATCCATACCTCGAGTAATCATCTATAAAAGAGACATAATACTCGAACCCTCCTCGTGCTGTGACGTTCATGGGGCCACATACGTCAGTGTGCACAATTTCTAAGAGCTCCTGAGCCCTTGTACCCTTAGCTCCAAAAGACCTCTTAGTCATTTTACCCTCTAGACAAGACTCACATTGGGGAAGTCGTACCTCCTTCAGAGATTCCAGAGGACCGTCTTTCACCAATCTTTGAATCCTATCTTGATTAATATGACCAAGTCTTAAATGCCAAAGATACGCCTTGTTAGAGTGAGAAACTTTCAACCTTTTAGAGTTATCAATTAATTCAGTGTCAAGCAGTGAGTACATCTTTGGTTTGATCAAATATAGGTTTCCATCCATCCATCCAGAACAGATAAAAGACTTATTTCTACGAATATCAACTCTTTTACTAAAAGAAACTGAATAAGAATCCTTTATTAAACAAGCTACCGATATAAGGTTCCTCCTAAAATTAGGAACATAAAAACAGTCTTTCAATAAAATAAACCTAAATTGATCAAAATAAAGATGAACATCTCCCACTGCTTCAGCCACCACAAAGCTACCATCTCCAGTCCGCAATGAGAGGCTCCTATCATGTAGACTTCTCGTTTCCATGAAACCCTGCATAGAAACACAAACATGATTAGTGGCGCCCGAATCAATGACCCAAGTGTCTTTCGATTCTTCCACTAAACATGCTTCCAAGTAATGAAGTTCCTTACCTTCCTTGCCCTTGGCGGCTAGGAATTCCCGGCAAGCCTTCTTGAAGTGACCTACCTTCCCACAATGGAAGCATTTGGACTTTTTAGGGTCCTTTGGCTTCTTGTTCTTCTTCTTCTTCTTCCCGTCCGAGACAGGAGGATTAGAAAAACTGGAAGCCACTTGCTTCTTATTTGGCCTCTTCCTCTTCCGTGAGGGATTGGAAGATTCCGCCAAATTGGCCTCTCCTTTAGGTCGAACCGCATCCTCATCCCTGATCATCCGCTCATAAGCCTGTAGTTGCTTCATGAGCTCGGTTAGTCCTAACTCCTTTGTCGCCAGATTGTATGCGGCCTTAAACCTCACAAAATCTTTAGACAGAGTCTTGAACACCATTCTATCTGGGTGTTGTAGTCCAACTCAGCACCATTCTCGGCAGCCTCAGCAAAGAATCCCATTAGAGTGATCATATGGTCCTTCACCGGAGTACCCGCCTTTTGCTTGGAGTTCATAATGCTGGTGATAGCGGACTGTCGAGCCAATTTTTCTTGGCCTCCGAACATGTCCTCCAGATTTTCCATGATCTCCCCAGCAACTTGATAAGTCTCATGCTGCTTTTGTAAAGCACTCGTCATGCTAGCAAGGATGTAGCATCGAGCTATCTCATTGGATTCTCTCCAACGATTATAGGCAACTAGAACCTCCTCAAGTGGTGTGTCAGGTTTGGGCCCAGGTGGGCATGGTTCGTCCAGCACGAACTTGTGTCTCTCGCAGCTGGGAACTATTAATAGATTTCTTTTCCAATCTTTATAATTGTCGCCATTCAACTTATTTTCAGTAAGTATTGAAATGAGGGGTGTCGGTGACATTTTGAACTGAAATAAAATTATACTAGACATCATTACAAAGCCCAAGCAAATATACAGATAATTTAGCAAATAAAACATACAAGTATGTTCCTACATGAAACTTGAAAAAACATGTAGCATTGCAACGGTAATTCTCAGCACCTATTGCCCTAAGCCACCGAGGGGTGGTCATGAAAACAAATAGCCAGAACATGGACCCCGTCCAATTAATATATGTTACCTTAAATCCTCCTAGGCTAAGACATATATTAATAACCGCTTATTTGGCCACCAGTTTAGTTAACAGAGCTTCTAGGGAAGGTTAATAACTAAACGAGTCTTGAGTGTATAACCATTGTTTACGTAGCCCGATCCACGTCCTACCAAGCCACCGAGGGGTGGTCATGAATAGGATCGCACTTAAACACGTTTTCTACATAGGAGATCCAATCTAGTATACCGGCGGCGGTAAACACCTACCGAGGGGTGTGGTCAGGGCAGAACTGACGCGAGGCGTTACCATGCTTTCACATATGGATCAACAATGGAGGTCGTGGGTTTTGTTTGAAACCCTCGCCCACTCAATATTTTGAAAAACATGCAAGTTTTGACAAATTATGTATGATCAATATAGTATGAGCGGCACTCACCTATCCTATATGACATGTTATCAAATATGCATACAAAACATCCATCAATACATATTTATACATCCATGACATATCACAGGAAAAATAATTGACAGAATAACCAAGCTATGGTTCCATCCTAGAACAAAGAAAATAAAGATTACAAAATTCCATCCAAAGCATTCTTTGGGTCTTGAATTTTGTTCCGTCTTCTTGTATCCATCTTTATGTAGCCTCTCCATTTATTTCTCATCCCAATAATTAATTAAAATTTAAATCTCCAAAAATCTAAATTTCAAATTCAAATTCCAAATTCGAATTTCAAATTTAAATTTCAAATTTAAATTTTAAACAATTTTAAACATCATGTGTAATAATATGTAATTTTAAAAATTTCAAATTTTAATTACATATTTTTAAACATGATTTAAAATTAAATCTCAAATTTAAAAATCAAAATTTTTTGATTTTTGGACCGTCGGACCGCCGCGCCCGTAGGCGGCAGCCGCCGTGGGCAGCCACCAACCCCGGAGGGGCTGGCAGCCCACGGCCGCCCCTTGTGCAGCCCTGCCGGGCTACAGGCCAAGCCTGCAGCGCCAGGCTGCACGCCCAGACTGGGCGCAGCAGCCGGCAGGCTGCACGCCCAGACTGGGCGCAGCAGCCGGCAGGCTGCACGCCCAGGCTGTGGCCAGCCTTGGGCAGGCCACGGCCACCCCTGGCTGCAGGCCAAGCCTGCGGCCGGGGTGGTGTGGGCCTGCTTAGGGGCTGCCGCAGCCCATCCTGCCCGAGGGCAGGGGCTGCAGCCCCACCAAGGTTTGTCAGCCTATCCCGAGGGGTCGTGTCTCGATTTTCGTGTCATATTCCAATTTACCTATTAGGATCTCCAAAGATTAATTTGAATCCCAATTAAATTGAAATTTTCCACACAATCAAAATTTCAACCTTTAAATCAAATTTAACTTTTGGGAAAAATAAATTACGGTCTTCAATCTTCAATCTCCTCCAAGAATAATTACATAAAAAATTCCTAAACCGTTTCCGGTGTTCAAAAATTCTAACCATAAAAATTCTAAGAGACAAGAATTAATATCCATGGGAAAATTACAGTGTTAATAAACTGCTCCCATGGTTACATAAAAATTCCTAGATACAAATTTTTTTTAAATTCTAAGGAACCATAACCGGTATAAACAAGCATGCTTATAATAATTCAAAAAATTAAAATAACCACATACTTAATACATAATACATGATAACAACATAAAGGAACCCTAGAATGCCACTCTCTAAATATCAAATCCATACATAAATAAAAAGACTAAGTAATTGTCTAATTTATGTACATGGCATAGTCATGAGATGGCTCTGATACCAATTGAAGGAAAATAAATCGATAAAAACGTATCAGAGTGGCGCAGCGGAACAATAAAAATTCAAAGATCGTTAAATATCTCATGATGCCATATACAATAAACCAACAACAATTAAAAACTCATACCTCAAGGATGCCAATCTTGCAGGAGGAGAATGACCGGAGGCTTCAACCAACTAGCCTTCTCTACTATTCTCCAATTCCCGAATGGCTGAGTGTGTGGGTACTCTGAACCTCGATCGGTATGCTAGCACTGCTAGTCTTCTTCCAACCACCCAGATCTCTAAAGAACTTTATTGTCACGATGAGCTGTGCAACAATAAGCCTGCTCACCTGAGAGTCTGTGGTCTCAGAGAACTGGAGTGGCAGGACCTCTATTTCTAGACCTGCATGAGGTGAATCTCTGAATTTGAATTGGATTAGGAAAAGATATTTTCCCTTATCCAAACCCATAAAATCCAAATTTTTCCAAGGGAGAATCTCCACTTAAAAATTCGGTTTTCTTAGGATAGATCCAATCCAAATCTCAAAAAGATTTTAACTAGAATTTTATCTTCCTTTTTCAACAAAAAATCCGAATTTCACAAGGAGAAAATCCTCCAAAAAATTTCGGCCATTATGGATAAGGGAGAATCAAAAATTCCACTAGGATTTTCAAGCTTGAATCTCATCTCAACCTTATCCAAAAATAACCGAATTTTTTCTTGGATAAGTCCAACAATTTCGGCCACTTTTAGGGAGGGAAAGAATCCTAATTCAATTGGGATTGAAACTTGAATTTTTCCTTGAATATTATCCACAAAAACCATATTTTCCATTGGAGATTATCCTCCAAAAAATTCGCCCACATTTGTTGGGATTTGGATTCAAAATTCAAGTAGGATTCTAACAAGATTATCCTCTCCAAATCCAACTCAAATTCGAATTTCAAACCTTGTGGATTTTCCACAATAAATTCGAATCCTACTTGGACTGTGATTCAAAATTTGAATTTCAAATTTCAAATTCAAATTTCAAATTCAAATTTCAAATTTCAAATTTCAAATTTCAAATTTAAATTTCAAATTCAAATTTCAAATTCGAATTTCAAATTCAAATTTCAAATTCAAATTTCAAATTCAAAATTCAAAATTCAAATTTCAAAATTCAAATTTCAAAATTCAAAATTCAAATTTCAAATTCCACAAAACGGTTGTGTTTCATATTCTTGTTCTCATGGATAATTTTCTACAACTCCAATCCAATCTCAAATAAAATCATGGCAACTTTATTTGGAGTTCGAATAATTGTGTACTCTATTATCCAAAACAAAATCTGAATCCAACCGGAGAAAATCTTGTCTACCATCCTAATCCTATGTCATCACCATCCATGCATAATAAACTAGCCAATAGCACACACAAATCAATTTGCCAAACGTTAAGGAATTATGTGGAGCTAGTAGAGGGACTGATTGGACATATATAATCGGGCTCCCGTGATTCCATATGATCATCATTCTGTACCGAACAACTCAATCATATGATCACTAATTTCAGAGTCACACCACTATAAACCTGAAACTGAACTCCCAATTATATATCGTATTACGTAAGCCTGTGATGAGCTACCATCCAATGACCTTGTCATGTATGCAAAACCCTCATATAATATCCATAATCAGCCTTAGGTCAAAGTCCGTTTAATCCTACTGATCAGGCTATCTTAAAGTTCCATTATACTACCGAATCAAGAAAATGATTATTCACCATATGTGAATAAGAAGTCATCCGCCCAGCAGACGACCCAAGGCCTTGTCCATTTTCACATTCAGTATAATGCCTTTAAGAGGATACCTTTAACTCCTCAGAGCTATGATTCCGATATCTGCAAACAAACCCTTCATCGTATACAAGTCATGCACCCAACGAACCGGTCTATAAGCTTACTACCTCTGAGACGCTTTAGCCATTGGAACATCAAAGTACACAAGTCATATACATGAAGTAGTTCATTTACTCAGGATTAAGGTTATTGCACAATGAACGTCAAAAGCAGATTGATCCACTCATAGCGGACTACGTAGATCAATCACACTTTAGTCCCGGTCTAATATGTCACCACCGAGTAACATATCCATGTCTCTACTTGGGAGTCCAGCTCCAGACAGTCAAGACAGACTGTCCCCTCCAAGGCTTTAGACAACATAATAGTCTTAACATGAGTTAGATGCTCGGTCTAACCCCATAGACTACAGACCATAGTTTAGACTGCTAACTTTAGAACATTGTCTTCTCGCATACAAAAGTCCATTGCATGCAACGTTCTAACAGTTTTAACACAAGCAGTCAGTGAGCCATATTTGCTTACATTTACTTTAACATGTAAATAAGATGAGGACAGATAGCAATGTAATGAATAACCTCTAAGTATAATTTTATTATCCAGTTCAAAATGAATACATCAAAATGTCTCTAATACTTAGGGCATTTCCTAACAGTTTTGAGTATGTCAACACCTCTTGTCAATCGAAGAAGATGTTGATTAGTGCAATGAAAGCGAAGAAGCTAATAGCTAGTGGCTATATGGGATACCTGGTGTACGTGACAGACACGACTGAGGAAAAGAATTTGCAACCGGAAGATGTTCCAGTTATCAATGAATTCCTTGATGTATTTCTAGAGGAATTGCCAGGGTTACCTTCGGAAAGGGAAATTTCGTTCGAGATTGAGATTATGCCAGGGACTGCTCCAATTTCCAAGGCACCATATCTTATGGCCCTAGCAGAATTGAAAGAACTGCAAGTGCAGTTGAAAGAGCTATTAGACAGGGGGTTTATCTAGCCAAGTTACTCCCAATGGGGCGCTCCAGTTCTATTCGTTAAAAAGAAAGATAGAACTCTCTAGATGTGTACTGATTATAGAGAGTTGAATAAGGTTACCATCAAGAATAGGTATCCACTACCTAGAATTGATGACCTGTTTGACCAGTTAAAGGGAGCAGCAGCATTCTCAAAGATTGATTTACGTTCAAGATATTATCAGCTGAGAATCCGGGAGAGTGACATTCCCAAGACAGCATTCAGAACCAGATACGGTCACTATGAATTTTTAGTGATGCCGCTTAGACTGACCAATACTCCGGTCGCGTTTATGGATTTGATGAACAAAGTCTTTAAGGAGTTTCTTAATAAGTTTGTCATCGTGTTTATCGATGACATACTTGTAGGAAAATAAATTGGTAAAACGTATCAGAGTGGCGCAGCGGAACAATAAAAATTTTTAGATCGTTAAATATGTCATGATGCCATATACAATAAATCAACAACAATTAAAACTCATACCTCAAGGACGCCAATCTTGCAGGAGGAGAATGACCGGAGGCTTCAACCAACCAGCCTTCTCTACTATTCTCCAATTCCCGAATGGCTGAGTGTGTGGGCACTCTGAACCTCGATCGGTATGCTAGCACTGCTAGTCTTCTTCCGACCACCCAGATCTCTAAAGAACTTTATTGTCACGATGAGCTGTGCAACAATAAGCCTGCTCACCTGAGAGTCTGTGGTCAAAGAGAACTGGAGTGGTAGGTCCTCTATTATAGACCTACATGAGGTGAATCTCTGAATTTGAATTGGATTAGGAAAGGATATTTTCCCTTATCCAAACCCATAAAATCCGAATTTTTCCAAGGGAGAATCTCCATAAAAAATTCGGTTTTTCTTAGGATAAATCCAATCCAAATCAAAACAAGATTTTAACTAGAATTTTATCTCCCTTTTTCAACCAAAAAATCTGAATTTTTCTTGGAGAAAATCTCAACAAAAGTTTCGGCCATTATGGATAAGGGAGAATCAAAAATTCCACTAGGATTTTCAAGCTTGAATCTCATCTCAACCTTATCCAAAATAACCGAATTTCCTAGGAGATTTTCTCCCCAATTTCGGCCACTTTTCAGGGAAGGAGGGAATCCAAATTCAACTAGGATTGAAATTTGAATTTTTCCCTTGAATCCTATCCACAAAAACCGAAATTTGCTTAAGGATTATCCTAAAAATTTCGTCCCTTATTTATTGGGATTTGGATTCAAAATTCAAGTAGGATTCTAACAAGATTATCCTCTCCAAATCCAACTCAAATTCGAATTTCAAACCTTGTGGATTTTCCACAACAAATTCGAATCCTACTTGGACTGTGATTCAAAATTTGAATTTCAAATTTCAAATTCAAATTTCAAATTCAAATTTCAAATTTCAAATTTCAAATTTCAAATTTAAATTTCGAATTCAAATTTCAAATTCGAATTTCAAATTCAAATTTCAAATTCAAATTTCAAATTCAAAATTCAAATTTCAAAATTCAAATTTCAAATTCCACAAAACAGTTGTATTTCATATTCTTGTTCTCATGGATAATTTTCTACAACTCCAATCCAATCTCAAATAAATCATGGCAACTTTATTTGGAGTTCGAATAATTGTGTACTCTATTATCCAAAACAAAATCTGAATCCAACCGGAGAGAATCTTGCCTACCATCCTAATCCTGTGTCATCACCATCCATGCATAATAAACTAGCCAATAGCATACACAAATCAATTTGCCAAACATTAAGGAATTATGTGGAGCTAGTAGAGGGACTGATTGGACATATATAATCGGGCTCCCGTGATTCCATATGATCATCATTCTTTACCGAACAACTCAATCATATGATCACTAGTTTCAGAGTCACACCACTATAAACATGAAACTGAACTCCCAATTATATACCGTATTACGTAAGCCTGTGATGAGCTACCATCCAATGACCTTGTCATATATGCAAAACCCTCATATGATAACCATGATCAGCCTTAGGTCAAAGTCCGTTTAATCCTACTGATCAGGCTATCTTAAAGTTCCATTATACTACCGAATTAAGAAAATGTTTATTCACCATATGTGAATAAGAAGTCATCCGCCCAGCAGACGACCCAAGGCCTTGTCCATTTTCACATTCAGTATAATGCCTTTAAGAGGATACCTTTAACTCCTTAGAGCTATGATTCCGATATCTGTAAACAAACCCTTCATCGTATACAAGTCATGCACCCAACGAACCGGTCTATAAGCTTACTACCTTTGAGACACTTTAGCCATTGGAACATCAAAGTACACAAGTCATATACATGAAGTAGTTCATTTACTCAGGATTAAGGTTATTGCACAATGAACGTCAAAAGCAGATTGATCCACTCATAGCGGACTACGTAGATCAATCACGCTTTAGTCCCGGTCTAATATGTCATCACCGAGCAACGTATCCATGTCTCTACTTGGGAGTCCAGCTCCAGACAGTCAAGACAAACCGTCCCCTCTAAGGCTTTAGACAACATAATAGTCTTAACATGAGTTAGATGCTCGATCTAACCCCATAGACTACAGACCATAGTTTAGACTGCTAACTTTAGAACATTGTCTTCTCGCATACAAAAATCCATTGCATGCAATGTTCTAACAGTTTTAACACAAGCAGTCAGTGAGCCATATTTGCTTACATTTACTTTAACATATAAATAAGACGAGGATAGATAGCAATGTAATGAATAACCTCTATGTATAATTTTATTATCCAATTCAAAATGAATACATCAAAATGTCTCTAATACTTAGGGCATTTCCTAACAATACTTATATATTCAAAGACTCATAAAGAGCATGAGGAATATCTAAGAACAGTTCTTCACACTGTGAGAAGCCATTAGTTGTATGCGAAATTCTCTAAGTGTGAATTCTGGTTGAATAAAGTGCATTTTCCTGGGCACATGGTAACAAAAGAAGGGATTGCTATAGATCTTGATGTGAATCAAGGAACGGCTTTAAAGGAACCAATGAACATCAAGGGAACCAATTCACATACCAATTGGGCCAGTTACAAGAGCGAGAGCAAAGAGATTTAAAGAAGCACTTAATGGGCTAATTCAAGAGGTTTGGGCTTAATCAAATTCGTAGCCCATTGAGCATGATTCATGATACATTAACTTAATTCAAGCCCATGAGGAATTCAGCTAATTCATTCAAGCCTAAGACGTTTTTTAACTAAGGATTTTCGAATTTGGGATGAATAACTACCTTCCTACATTTACGAATTTGGTTAGGATTAGGTTTTCAGATTTGTTAGGATTTAGGATTATCTTTTGTAATAAATTTTAGTTAGGATTTAGGATTAACTTTTGTAACAAATTTTCAAATAATTTTCGGATTTTTTAGGCTTATTTTTTTCAGATTTTTTTTAGGAATATTCTTTGTAACAATTGCCTATAAATAGGCGTCCCCATAACAATAAAACAGAACACATCAGTTTAATTCATAAATTTGAGAGTTTTAATTCTCTTTGGTTCTTTGAAGAACTATCTGAACTTATCGGAATTTTCCGTGGCGTTCGCTTCTGACTTATCAATCAACCCTTCCATAGTTGATTGTGGCGTTTTCATTATACCAAGGTTCTTGTTTCACATTAAGCAATGGGTTAAGGTCAATATACCAAGGTTCTTGTTTTTACTGAAGTAACGGGTCGAGGTCTCCCATCCATTTGTACCTGATTTTAGAACATTCTTGGGTTCATAATCAGTCTCGTTATTCTTAGCGAGGTTCGTATCATTTGGTATCAGAGCTTAGGTTCTAGGTCAGGTTTTCCTATCCTTTAAATTTTTTTTTTCTTTTCATATTAACTCCTTGTTCTTCTAGTCTCTCAAAAAAAAAAAAAAAAAAAAGGAACAACGGTACGGACTGTATGGACTACCGGGAAAAAAAAAATTTTTGGGTTGTAAATTCTAGTTTGCCGAATTTCTTCTACTTCATTCTTGTTTGAATTTTGTGTCTTTTTTATTCTATTTTTTCCCCTTAAATCCTAGTTTATTTTAGTTTCTGATTAAAAAAGAAGAAGAAAATTCGGATAAAAAAAATCAGAAAAAATTTGATTCATCATCAAGAAAGATTCAATTTTGTGAAATTCTTTTCTTGTCTATCAATTTGTGTACTTATTGTTTCTTTGTGGGTTCTTGAAAAATTGTTACTGGAAATTTTGATTATCATTTGTTTATTTTGAAAAGAACCGAAAGAGAATCAATGAGTAGAAAAAGGCAGAAGTAGTGAGCATATTAGAGGGTAAAAGCCATTTGAGTGACAAACACGAGAGTGAGTGAATTTTCTTATCTCGAGTGAAACACGTGAGGGAGTGCTTGTGAGGTTTCTAACCTTATTTTGCAGATTTTAAATATGTCACGCAATAAAGAAGAAAACTCAACCGTAGAGGTATCACGACCAACTATTCCAAACCTGCAATTACAGTTGATGAGAGAGATGAAACGGATGTTGAGAGTTGAATTACAATGAGTGCATGAACGATTGGATCGGATAGAGATTGCACGTTTGAAGCAGCCACAAAATACTCCTGATATGTATAAAAGGGAAAGAGTTCAATTTCGAGGAGTGAGAGATGAAGACGAAAAGTATTATGGGGCTGGTTTTAATAAAGAAGACGATCAGGATTTGGTTGTGGGTAATAGGAGACACGGAGGGCGATTTACAAGAGCTAGGAATCAAGAAGACAACAATTTGGGTAGCATTAAGATGAAGATTCCACCGTTCCAAGGTAGAACCATCTCTGACGATTTAGAGAAGCAATTTGATTGGTGTGTCAACATGGATGGCTTCACCAACAAGTATTCGTTCATGCTCAACGATCAACCAATCACTCTTGTGCCGCTGACACCACAACAAGTGTATAAAGATCAAGTGAGATTACAAAAAGAGGGTGAACAAAAGAAAAGGAGTGAAAAAGAAAGCAACCAAAAGATAAAAGATGAAAAAGAAAGTGAAAAAAAGAAAGAGAGTGAAAAAGAGAGAGAGGCTGAGAAAAGTGAGCAAAAAAAAGAGAAGAGTCTTACGGCTATTGAAAGAAAATCGGAGAGAAAACAAAAGAATTTTTATGTAAAAGCAAGTGAAATCAAGAGAGCTATGTTTTTAAAACAGCCGATGACTGTACTATTGTACAAAGAGGTATTTTTAAACACTAACGAGCTTGACCCTTCTTTGTCTAGTTCTATTGTTGCACTTTTGCAGGGATACAAGGATGTCTTTCCTGAGGAAGGACTACGCAGATTACCATCGATCCGAGGGTTCAAACATCAAATTGATTTTGTGCCCAGTGCTTCCAATCCAAACTAACAAATCTATAGTAGTAATCCCCAGAAGACTAAGGAGCTTCAAGGTCAAGCCAACAAAATATGTCACAAATTACTTTTTGATATCGGAGATTGGGTTTGGCTATGCATAAGGAAGAAACGAATCCCAACACAAAGACGTTCCAAGCGACTTCCTAGGGGGGATGGACCTTTCCAAGTTCTTGAATGAATCAATGACAATGTATACAAATCCTTATTAAGTGATGATTTGAGGACAAATCCATTTCAAGAGGAGGGGAATGATGTGAATCAAGGAACTGTGACGCCCCGTGCCCTCAGCGGCCCGGACCGTCACTGAAAACTATTACTTGCTTCTTTAGCTTTTACTTATACTTCTTCTTTAAAACCAATACTTAAACTTGCTGAATTTAATACCATAAATTTAGAGGGATTTTTTTTAATATACGCATACGTATTTACTATTCACATACATATACTATTAAAATGCGGAATTTGAAAAACATAAGGATTTCAATTATACATACACACTTATATACTTGTTTATCTGATTAATATTTACCAGACACTATTTAAATATACTATTCATACATATACTGTTTACTGTTCCAAAATACCAATTAATCTTTACTATTCAAAATACTATTTAGCTGTCACCGTTCAAAATACTATTTACTCATACTATGCGGAAGAATACTCGCGGTGTATCTATAACCTCATCCTCACATCCACCTCCGCCGCCATCATCGCCCCTTGGTGTTTGCGCTATAGGAAGCTTACCTACAGCATGAACACACTCCGTGAGCTTTACGCCCAGTAAGTACAACATGTTAACCGCAAAACATGTTTAAAATATAGCACATACTTAAAATCCTAAGCATGACATATATCACTTAATAAATCACATACCATTTAAGCATATCACATATCAGCTCACATATCATGTCATCACATAACATGTCATAACACTGAATATAAAACTTCACATACTTTATGCATGACAGAAGCATCGTGTACTGTATGCACTCTACTAAAAAAGAAAGCATAGCGAACTATAACTAATGCATAGTCCGGTTATGTTCATTTATGCTTCAAACTTCTCTTTTCTTTTCTTGTCTATTTAGGGCCCATGTGTCAGTACCGTGTGCGTGCAGACCAACGGTAACGCCCGAGGTCAACTAATGCCGATGAGCCATCAACTGATGCTCAACTTTTGGCCTTAACTTTCTTTAACTGGAAACCCCTTCGACTGAAGGAGCCGATACGACACACCTATTTATTTCCATCTTGTTTAACTGTTCTAGCCATACGCTTCTCTAAGCTGTCCCCAATCCTACGCGGTAGGGATCTATGGCTTCTAACTTGTTCTTTCATCAATCTACTCGATTGTGAAACTATATGTTCTTATGTATGCTGTGCAGCATCGTGTGCAAGATACATACTTAAAGTACTGGAAAAGCATCATTTTAAATTCATTTTATCCATGCTGTAGGCGGAGTTGTACTTACCTATCATCAGACAGTTTATACTCTCACCTTCGTTACAATATAGGTACCTCCCTGTAATCATAATACATTTCGTTAACATTTACTCTTAGGTCACTGTGGTCATTAGTGACTAATAAAAACTCTATCGTTAGTGATACCGATCCTTGTCGGTACTAATTGCCTTCTTCTTAAGAATTTGATTTTCTAATCATTGTTAATTAATTTATTTACCTAATAAATTAATTAACATCGTTCTTAGGTCACTCTATCGTTAGGAACTAATAAACTTATCGTTGTGTGGTACCGATGCCTATCGGTACCCAACTGCTCTACTTTGGGAAATTTGATATCTAATTTTTAATCGTGCTTGATTAATTTGTCTACTTGACAAATTAATCACTGTCTCTCACTATCCCATTCCGACTTGGTCCTTGACTGGCTAACCGACCAGTCAACTGACTGAATACCTCTCGTATGACCATTTAGCCTGTCGAGTTACTGTTACCGATGTAATCACTCCAAATTTTATACTTAGATCACACCCGTCCCTCGGGTGGCACTATTCTGGTCTAGGGGTCGTTTTCTTACATTTCAAGATTTCTAATTGGGCGGTTCACTAATCCTGTAAATGTCCATCCTTCTTTCCTGGACCTAGGTCATCGAGGGGGCTCGGGTTCCCATCCCGATCACATATTCACCCCTCGTTTCCTAAAATACCCCTTTGTGCCGTTTTAGAAATTTCAGCAGCATTTCTGCTTAATTTTTGGGTTTCCGACGTTTAGGAAACACCTCAAAACTATCTAACCTATTCTAACCTACCACGTACTAAACCAGAGGCCTAATTTTTACGTAAAAGCTCTGCTTTTTATGTAAAAATATTCACATTTCTTCACATTCTCTTTTTCTACATTTCATCCCTTTTTCTTACAATTCCTCAAGTCAGTAAACCATAATTAATACATAATTATTTCTAATAATAAATTGAGGAATCAAGGGATCAAAACCACTACCAAAATCGTTCCCGTCGGCGGTCGGGTGAACCGTTCGATCTCGATCGCACAATCTTTGAAACATCGTTCTCCACTTTTGAAACTCCGGTTTGCAAATTCGATGCCGCGGATGTGTCCGGAACGTCAAAAATAGGCCAACGGGCCATTCTTCAATTTTCGGTCTCCGGGTCAGCGTTGACCAGTCGTTGACTGGCGTTGACCACGGCGGCGATAGGAGTGGCGACCACCATCTTGAAGAGCTTGATGAGAGGAACCCATTGGTGGTGTCAATTTCACCAATCGAGGCTCCTATCACCGGAAATCGGCCCTCGAAAAGTCGGCAACGGCGGTAGTGTTGGATCTTCATTTTCCGGCGTTGTTGCCCAAAATTGATTTGGGGCTTTTGATCTACGTGTTTTTCTGAGCATTTTGATACAGACCTTGCAACTCAACTCCGCCGGAATAGCGAGATTCGACGGCGGCGATGGCGACGGCGACGGCGAACCTTGGGCGGCGCGATCCGGCGGCTGTTGACGTGAAATGAAGCCTGGGTTTTGTTCTACTCTTCACCACGAATCCATTGGGACTGGAATCGTGGCATTTGGACGTCGGACGGCGGAGAAATCACGGTTTGAAAAATTCGGCCACCGGCGGCTTTAGGCGGCGCGTGCGGCGTTCTCCGACGTCGGTTCCGTCGACTCGGCACACCGTTGGACTCAGCTCGTCGAGTGCTTTCCAATGGTGCCGGCGGTGTCGAAAACGGAGGCCGGATTCGATGGTCGGTCACTTTTCATCTTCGTGTGGTGTGGGGGAGGGAGAAAATGAGATTTGGAAAAATATGGGGCTATTTTTCTAGAATCCCCAAAATTTCGTCCTTTATACTAATTTTTTGAAAAATTTTAAGATAGGCTATACTGACTAATTTGGGCGTGCTGAACCCAAATATATCAGTTTTATCTTCATCCGAGGTCGTCTCGACCAGTTTCCCGATACTGCACGGTTCTCGGTCAAAAATTACTTTTTGTGCTCAAATGACTAATTTGAGCATTCTAATTCCAAATATATCAATTTTATATCAAGAAAAGGTCATCTTGACCAATTTCTTGATACTGTGGTTAGGCCTACACTGTGTAACACTGTGCACGCATAACGAGGCGTTTTCGCGTGAAATTTCAAACACAGTCTCTCTTTACTAATTTGGACGTGCTGATTTCAAATTTATCAGTTTTACGTCCATCTGAGGTCTTCTAGACCAGTTTTCAAGATCTGTATGACCCCGTCTCGAAAAACGTGTCAGGTGTCCGATTGACTAATTTGGGTGTCCTGAGTCTAAATATATCAGTTTCGGGGCGAGAAAAGGTCGTCTTGACCCTCATCCCGATACTGCGTATCTTTTAAACAAAATCTACATTTTATGCTCAATTGACCAGATTGAGCCTGCTGACTATTAATATGTCAATTTTATGCCAAATTAAGGCCGTCTTGGCCACTAACCCGACACTATGTTTCTCACTAGTCACTAATCGCTGTTCACTATTCACATCTGACTGACTAATCTGAGCGTTCTGACTCTGATTTTGTCAGTCTCTGGGCGAGAAGAGGTCATCTAGACCACTTTTATCGATACTATACACCTATTAGGGCAATTATCACTGCTGCGCTCAAATGACCAGTCTGAGAGTACTGATGACTACCTCATCAGTTCTGTATCATGAAATGGTCGTCTAGACCGGTTTCTTGATATTGCATGTCTCAACGCATACTCACATAATAGGGTGGACCGATTTCACTGTCGATTATCCCTTTCACTGCATGAATAGTAACTAAACATTACTATTTCTGTTTAATTCATTCAACTGAAAAGCACACTGTGCTTATTAACTTAATTACATCATTACATACTAATTAAGTTTCATAATTCATGAGAGTCATTACAGTGGCTCTCGGCTCATTACACAGCCTTCTACACGGACTCTTACACGTGCATGTGCAACGCAACACGGGCGTGTACATTTCAGACACGGGCATGTACTAGTTGAGACTACTCAACACGGCCATGTCTTTGAAATACATTCATCTATCTGAACGGTACACAGCCTCTTACACGATCGTGTACTTGACCGTGTTTCTTAAATTTGCACTAAAAGACATTAAATTATGTCCATTTTATTCCTTAATGACTTATTACATGGTAAGTAGGTGTCATGAAAATGGCGGTCATTACAGGAATGACTTTAAAGGAACCAATGAACGTCAAGGGAACCAATTCACATACCAATTGGCCCGGTTACAATAGCGAGAGTAAAGAGATTTAAAGAAGCACTTAATGGGCTAATTCAAGAGGTTTTGGCTCAATCAAATTCGTAGCCCATTGAGCATGATTCATGATACATTAACTTAATTCAAGCCCATGAGAAATTCAGCTAATTCAATCAAGCCCAAGACGTTTTTTAACTAAGGATTTTTGAATTTGGGCTGAATAACTACCTTCCTACATTTATGAATTTGGTTAGGATTAGATTTTCAGATTTGTTAGGATTTAGGATTATCTTTTGTAACAAATTTCAGTTAGGATTTAGGATTAACTTTTGTAACAAATTTTCAAATAATTTTCAGATTTTTTAGGCTTATTTTTTTCAGATTTTTTTAAGGAATATTCTTTGTAACAATTGCCTATAAATAGGTGTCCCCATAGCAATAAAACAGAACACATCAGTTTAATTTATAAATTTGAGAGTTTTAATTCTCTTTGGTTCTTTGAAGAACTATCTGAACTTATTGGAATTTTCCATGGCGTTCGCTTCTGACTTATAAATCAACCCTTCCATAGTTGATTATGGCGTCTTCATTATACCAATGTTCTTGTTTCGCATTAAGCAATGGGTTAAGGTCAATATACCAAGGTTCTTGTTTTTGCTGAAGCAATGGGTCGAGGTCTCCCATCCATTCAAACCTGATTTTAGAACGTTCTTAGGTTCATAATCTTGACGGGTCTCGTTATTCTTAGCGAGGTTCGTATCAGATCCAGTCAAGGTGGAAGCAAATAATGAGTGGCCTACTCCTAAGAGTGTGATTAAGATACGAAGCTTCTTAGGTTTAGCCGGCTACTACAGAAGGTTTGTAGAAGGATTTGCACGACTAGCTATACCCCTCATTACTCTCACTCGTAAGGAAAAGAAATACGAGTGGACACAAGAGTATGAAAGAAGTTTTCAAGAACTGAAGAGGTGATTAACAAGTGCACTTGTTCTTACTTTACCCACCGAAGGAGAAAAATTCACAATCTACAGTGACGCTTCAAAGATCAGCTTGGGAGTTGTACTCATGCAGAATGATAAGGTGATTGTATATGCATTACGCCAGTTAAAAGACCATGAGAGGAATTGTTCCACTCATGACCTAGAACTTGCTGCTATAGTGTTCGCACTCAAAATTTGGTGACACTATTTATATGGAGCTCAATGTCAAATCTTCACTGATTATCAGAGTCTGAAATACTTCTTCACGTAGAAGGAGTTAAACATGCGACAGAAAAGATAGTTGGAGTTAGTGAAAGACTATGATTGTGAAATTCTATACCATCCGATAAAGGTGAACTGAGTAGCGGATGCATTAAGTAGAAAGTCAACTACTCCGCAGAAGCTGCCAATAGATAAGGTACCGAGAGCCTTGCAGCAAGAAATTAACTCCCTTAGATTGGAGTTAATAACCAGAAAGTTGTCAGGTTTACGATCAGAATCCTCTTTGGTTGAAGATATTAAAGGAGCCCAGAAGTAGGATCCAAGTGCAATAAAACTCTGAGAAAAGGCTTTGAAGGACAAGGAATCAGATGTAAGCATCTCCAATGACGGAATACTTTTGTATCGAGGGAGAATCTATGTCCCAGCTAATGAAGGACTGAGAAGATGAATCATGGTAGAAGCTCATGAAACATTGTATTCCCTTCATCCTGGAGCCAGCAAAATGTATCAAGATCTCAAAATATAGTTTTGGTGGAAAGGGATGAAGAAGGATATTATGGAATTCGTGAGTAGATGCCTAACTTGTCAAAGAGTCAAAGCTGAACATAGACATCCAGGAGGAAAATTGGAACCTCTAGAAATTCCAGAGTGGAAATGGGAGCATCTTACCATGGACTTCGTGGTAGGGCTTCATAAGACGCGAGAAGGGTATGATGCTATTTGGGTAATTGTTGATAGGCTGACCAAGACGGCACGATTCATAGCCATGAAGACAACTTGCACATTAGAGAAATTGGCACAATTGTATGTGACCAATATTATTCGGCTACATGGAGTCCCGAAGTCTATTGTTTCAGATCGAGATGCACGGTTTACTTCAGCATTTTAAGAGTGCATACAAAAAGCTATGGGGACAGAATTATGTCTTAGTACAGCTTTTCATCCCCAAACAGATGGACAGTCAGAGTGAACTATTCAGACACTGGAAGACATGCTCAGAGCCTGTGTTATAGATTTCCCCAGAAGCTGGAATGAGAAACTACCATTGATAGAATTTTCATACAACAATAGTTACCAAGCTTCCATAGGAATGGCACCGTATGAAGCTCTATATGGACGAAAGTGTAGGTCACCTATTCATTGGTACGATCTATGGGAAAAGTAGCTGCACAAGACTAATTTCATATGGGAAACTATAGAGGCAATTGCAAAAATTCAAAGAAGAATGAAGATCGCTCAAAGCTGACAGAAGAGTTACGCAGACGAACGGTGAAGATTCTTGGAGTTCAAAAAGGGGGATTACATATTCCTCAAAGTATCACCAATGAAAGGCGTAATGCGATTTGGTAAAAAGGGAAAATTGAGTCCAAGATATATTGGGCCATTTGAAATAATCGAATGCATTAGGAAGGTAGCCTACAAGTTAGCATTACCCCCAGATCTATCGACAGTGCATAATGTTTTTCATGTGTCAATGTTGAGGAAATATATACCTAATCTATCACATGTGCTAAAGTATGAACCGATATAAGTTGAAGAAGATTTGACCTACCAAGAGCAACCAGTATAGATTTTGACGCGTGAAGAAAAGGTATTAAGAAATAAGACGATCCCACTTGTCAAGGTTCTATGGAGAAAACACAGTGTTGAAGAGGCTAGGTGGGAATGTGAAGATGAGATGAAAGCTTTATACCCCCACTTATTCTAATTTTTGAGGACGAAAATTTTATAAGGAGGGGTGAATGTCATAATCGAGAAATTTCTCTATTCTTAGAAATTTTGTATAACCTGAGTACTCAATGATTTTTATGTGAAAATTTGTAAAACAAATGTTTTAATATTATTTAGTACGTGATGAAATGCTCTGATGGTCCCGATAAGAGTGTGTTCAGGAACAGAAAATTTTACCCAACTGAAATCGGAGAAAATATGCCTTTTCGGTTTCAAAAATTTTGAAATTATACTGTAAGCCACTAAAAGACAAAATACTTATGAGATGAAATTTTAGGCAAACCGGAGTGAAATAAGGAAAACCGATCGCACGGACAGCCTCAGAAACTCATCTACGCGATTTTGGTGCAAAACTTCTCGATTTGACTTTTGGTCAAAAGTTTGATCTAGAATTAATGAGGGGAGTCAAAGATTGGATGTGAATCTTTGAAAGGATGTAAAGATACATCCAAATCCAAAGGCTAGGGTTTAAAGTCAAGAAAATTCAATGGTTAGGATGCAAAGTCAAAGTAAAAAGTCAAAGAAAGTTTAACCAAAAATTCAAGAAACTTCTAGGGCACTAGGTGGCACAATTTTAAGGGCAAAAACAGAAAAGAAAATCTATCTTACTTTGACTAATTATAAAGTAACCCCTAAAGAGTGGAAAAATTACACAAAAAGCTTGCAAAAAGGTCCCTAAAAGTTTTGCAACTCAGTCCTTCCTTTTTGGCTGCATATATACACGGTTTTGGGCATCTAAAAACCAGAAAAAATAAATTTGGTTTTCATGATTTCTTCTTGTTTTTCATGGCAAAATCCGTGTGTTATGGGCTGTTTGAAGGGAGAAATTTTAGTTTTTATTTGGTTGATTTATGTTGGAAAGTGTGTTAATGGTGAGTGATTAAAAATAAGTGTGGAATCATGAGCATGAAAATCAAGTCTAGGTGCATTCTTGCTCATTAAAACCATGGGTTATATAGGGGTTAGAATGGTAAATTTTTGGTGTTAACTTGCGTGCTTTTGGTGTTGAAAAATATGTGAAAATGAAATGAAAGAAATGGATGTAATGAAATTGAAAAACACAAATTTTTATGCTTGTTTTTCAATTAGAACCGTGGGTGGCATTAGAGAGAAATGAGATGTTTATGTTGTTGATTTTGAATTGGAAACATGGTGTTAACATGTCGATAAACCAAGTAAAGGAATGAGATGAGAAAAATAAAAGTTAGTGCTTGGATTTTTAAGTAAAAATCCGTGGCTTTTTAAGGAGTTAATGCATGAAAATTTGATGAGTTATGGTAGGGTTTTGTGATGTAATGTGAATGTGTTGATATGGAAAATAAATAAGGAAAAATGGAGCTATGAAACAAAAATTTTGTTTAGGTTTTTTTGTAGGAAAACCATGTATAGGTTTAGTGAAAGTGAGAAGTTTTGATAGAGTTAAGTGAATGTGTGAATGGTGTATAAAACTAGGCCTAAAAGTGAGAAAGAACGGGTTTAAATCCCGTTCGAAACAATGAGATTTTAATGACAAATTTTACGTAAAAAGTTTGTAACTTTTACGTAAAATTAGGTTTGTGGTATAGTATTTGGTAGGGTAGAATAGGATAGATGGTTTCAAGGCTTTTCCTAAATGTCGGGAACTTAGAAATTCAGCAGAAATGCTGTCAAAATTTTCAGGACGCCTGAAGGGTAATTTTGTAAATGAGAGGTAAAAATAGGGTCAGGAACCGGAAACCCGAGCCCCCTCGGGAACCTAGGCTCGAGAAAAGACAATGGATGATTTCATAACCAGTGAATTGTCCATTTGAGGTCTTGAACGGTTAGAAAAACGAGAAACGACTCCGAGGGTCGGAATAGTACCACCCGAGGGTCAGGTGAATAGTAACCCGAGCATTTTGGCGAGAAACGTCATAAAAGCTCGACAAGATCTAAGAAAGATTATTTTATGATTTTTAGGACTAGAAAACTCAGTTAAAACATTAAAACGAGAATTTCACGGTCTACGGTCCCGTCAGGATAAAATGATTATTTTGACCAAAATTTTCTAGAATGCTAGAAAAAGACCGTAAAAGCCTCCAAATGATTGAATAAAAATTTTTAAGGCCTTAACTAAGGTTTTAACAATTAAATTTGAAATTTTAAACAGTACATGGGCGTGTACTAGGGGAACACGGGCGTGTAGTAAAGGACTCTTTGATATACATGGGCATGTAAAAAAGGATTCCCAAACCCGAGAGGTACACGGCCATGGACACGGCCGTGTACCAAGCCGTGTAATAAGCACAAAATTGAAAAATAAACCCTAAATGAATAATTTGGAATAAAAAAAATTAGAAATTTACATTTTCACAACATTGGGAATGTAAAATGAGTAGTATTAATAACTGTGATTTATTTCGGTCACAGGGAATCAACGAAAAGGTGATATAAGGAAGTCAATTTACTCAGGAAAGGAATCGCTAACAAAATAGTGGTAAGTTCAGACATTTACTTGTCTACAGCATGAATTTACTTGATATGTCTATATGCTATGTATGATATGTAAATATATATATATTCAGGTGCTATATACACACTAATGTGGAAAAATAAACAACCAAAGATAAAGAACATGTGTAAAGAGTTCCAAACTCAGGAGGCAAACATAATGCCACCAGTCAGGAATCATAAGAAAGTCGGTAGTGAAACCAGTGTTGGCATACCGGCCTCCCACATAGGTGAAGGTTCTCTATGTTTAGATATGACATGGCTTCCAAACTGATGGTGGTACGTCTCGGGTATGGAAGTCCATTATTATGTAGACTGTAGAGGATTAGCTAGTGGTTCGCTCCCCAGAGTCACTCTCAGTCATGCGCGTACTACGGTACGACCAATCTAAGGGCCCAACACCATAACTTAATGCAAGATAAAGACCTAAGACTTAAGATTTATCATAATTGAGCATAATATGTACTAACTGTATGTGTGTAGCAGCTTAGATCAAAGTTAACATGAATAGTATTGATCAAAGTCAACCTTACTATTCATAATCAAAAGTCAAAGTTACTATTTATATAAATAGTACTTTTCATGATTTTATGTTTTATGTTCCAGTTTGTATGTTTGCATTTACTGAGCCTGTCCCTTACAAGTTTATTCATATTGCAGGTAAGAAGCCTGTACATCAGTAGTTAGTGGATTGGTGAGGGGCGGGATCTGCATCTGCCAACAGGATTGGGCGAGAGGAATGGTCTTGCTTATGTTTTCTGCTGAGTAGATTTTGAAAGTTATTTTGAATTTTGTAACATGATGTAAATTAAATATGATAGAATATGATATGTATTACAGTATGTATTTTATGAGGTTTTACAACTTTACAATTTAAAGTTCAGTTTAAAAAAAAAATTTCAATTTTTCCCAAGCTATAAATTTAAGTTTAAAATTATAATCAGTAAACACCAAGGAAAAGTTATAAGTAAGTTACCGGCGATCCAATGAGGTGACAGTCTATCATAGTGGACTTTAGAGTTCTACTATACTAGTATTGTTGGCCTTCATGAAGGGCGGGTTGCCACAGATCCACTCATAGCAGATTACGTAGATCAATCATGCTTTAGTCTCGGTCCAACATGTCACCACCAAGCAATATATCTATATCTCTACTTGGGAGTCTATGGTCCAAACGGTCAAGACAAACCGTCCCCACCATGACTTCAGATAACATAATAGTCTTAACATGAGTTAGATGCTCGGTCTAACCTCATAGACTACGGACCATAATTTAGACTGCTTATTTTAGAACATTGTCTTCTCGCATACAAAAAACCATTGCATGTAATGTTCTAACAGTTTAACATAAGCAGTTAGTGAGCCATATTTGCTTACATTTACTTTAACAAGTAAATAAAATAAGAACAAATAGCAATGTAATGAATAACTTCTATAGATAATTTTATTATTCAGTTCAAAATAAATGAAATACATTAAAATGTCTTTCATGCTTAGGACATTTCCTAATAGAGGAAACCTTTTTGCCTATTGTGATACGCAATTTTATCTACATTCTTCTATCCATTGTTGCAGCTCTCAATTACAAGATTTAGAAAATGGACGTCTAGACTACATTCTTGAATGGTCATCTTAACGAAAGTATCTACATGGTACAACCAGACAGATTCATGGAAAAGGGCCAAAGTTATAAAATTTGCAAGCTGCTTAGATCTATCTATGGATTAAAGCAAGCATCCTACTCATGGAGTTAGAGGTTCGATCAAGCAATTAAGACTTTTGGATTTGAGCAGAACGTTGATGAACCCTATGTTTATAAACGTATAAAGGATGGCAAGGTGGTCTTTCTAGCCCTCTATATCGATGATATACTTATAGGAAAATAAATCGGTAAAAACTTATCAGAGTGGCGCAGCGAAATAATAAAAATTTTTAGATCGTTAAATATCTCATGATGCCATATACAATAAATCAACAACAATTAAAACTCATACCTCAAGGACGCCAATCTGCAGGAGGAGAATGACCGGAGGCTTCAACCAACTAGCCTTCTCTACTATTCTCTAATTCCCGAATGGCTGAGTGTGTGGGCACTCTGAACCTCGATCGGTATGCTAGCATTGCTAGTCTTCTTCTGACCAGCCAGATCTCTAAAGAACTTTATTGTCACGATGAGCTGTGCAACAATAAGCCTGCTCACCTGAGAGTCTGTGGTCTGAGAGAACTGGAGTGGCAGGACCTCTATTTATAGACCTGCATGAGATGATTCTCTGAATTTGAATTGGACTAGGAAAAGATATTCTCCCTTATCCATAACCATAAAATCTGAATTTTTCATGGGAAAATCCCAACAATAAAATTCGGTTTTTTTAAGGATAAAACCAATCCAAATCTAAACAAGATTTGAACTACAATTTTATCTCCCTTTTTCAACCAAAAAATCCGAAATTTCCTAGGAGATTTTTCCTCCAAAAATTCGGCCACATTTAGGATAAGGGAGAATCAAAATTCTACTAGGATTTTCAAGCTTGAATCTTATCTCAACCTTATCCAAAATAACCGAATTTTCCTAGGAGATTTCCTCCATAATTTCGGCCACTTTTCAGGGAAGGAGAGAATCCAAATTCAACTAGGATTGAAACTTGAATTTTTCCCTTGAGCCTTATCCACAAAAACCGAAATTCCATTGAGGATTATCCTCAAAATTTTGTCCATAATTTGTTAGGATTTGGATTCAAAATTCAAGTAGGATTCTAACAAGATTATCCTCTCCAAATCCAACTCAAATTTGAATTTCAAACCTTATGGATTTTCCACAACAAATTCGAATGCCACTTGGATTGTGATTCAAAATTTGAATTTCAAATTTCAAATTCGAATTTCAATTTCAAATTTCAAATTTCAAATTTCAAATTTCAAATTCGAATTTCAAATTCAAATTTCAAATTCAAATTTCATATTCAAAATTCAAAATTCAAATTTCAAATTTCAAAATTCAAATTTCAAAATCCACAAAACAGTTGTTTTTCAAATTCTTGTTCTCATGGATAATTTTCTACAACTCCAATCCAATCTCAAATAAAATCATGGCAACTTTATTTGGAGTTCGAATAATTATGTACTCTATTATCCAAAACAAAATCTGAATCAACCGGAGAGAATCTTGTCTACCATCCATGCATAATAAACTAGCCAATAGCATACACAAATTAATTTGCCAAACGTTAAGGAATTATGTGGAGCTAGTAGAGGGACTGATTGGACATATATAATCGGGCTCCCGTAAATCCATATGATCATCATTCTTTACCGAACAACTCAATCATATGATCACTAGTTTCAGAGTCACACCACTATAAACCTGAAACTGAACTCCTAATTATATACCGTATTACGTAAGCCTATGACGAGCTACTATCCAATGACCTTGTCATATGTGCAAAACCTTCATATGATATCCATGATCAGCCTTAGGTCAAAGTCCGTTTAATCCTACTAATCAGGCTATCTTAAAGTTCCATTATACTACCGAATTAAGAAAATGATTATTCACCATATGTGAATAAGAAGTCATCCGCCCAGCAGACGACCCAAGGCCTTGTCCATTTTCACATTCAGTATAATGCCTTCAAGAGGATACCTTTAACTCCTTAGAGCTATGATTCCGATATCTGCAAACAAACCCTTCATCGTATACAAGTCATGCACCCAACGAACCGGTCTATAAGCTTACTACCTCTGAGACACTTTAGCCATTGGAACATCAAAGTACACAAGTCATAAACATGAAGTAGTTCATTTACTCAGGATTAAGGTTATTGCACAATGAACGTCAAAAGCAGATTGATCCACTCATAGCGGACTACGTAGATCAATCACGCTTTAGTCCCGGTCTAATATGTCACCACCAAGTAACATATCTATGTCTCGACTTGTGAGTCCAGCTCCAGACAGTCAAGACAAACCGTCCCCTCTAAGGCTTTAGACAACATAATAGTCTTAACATGAGTTAGATGCTTGGTCTATCCACATAGACTACAGACCATAGTTTAGACCGCTAACTTTAGAACATTTTCTTCTCGCATACAAAAGTCCATTGCATGCAACGTTCTAACAGTTTTAACACAAGCAGTCAGTGAGCCATATTTGCTTACATTTACTTTAACATGTAAATAAGATGAGGACAGATAGCAATGTAATGAATAACCTCTATATATAATTTTATTATCCAGTTCAAAATGAATACATCAAAATGTCTCTAATACTTAGGGCATTTCCTAACAATACTACTCATTGGGAATGATGTAGAGAACTTATATCAGTCAAGCTGTGGTTATCCTAACAGTTTGATATGAAGGACTTAGGAAAAGCTAATTATGTTATAAGTATTCGTCTCTTTAAAAGCCGCAGAACAAAATGATAGCAATATCCTAAGCTTCATACGTACATAAATTAATTAAGAAATTTGTAATACAAGAAGCAAAGAAAGGTTCACAACCTACTCCTTCAGGCTTCACTCTTTCATTGGATGACTGTCCCAAGACATCAAAAGAGAGAGAGAGGATGAGCAAAGTCCCTTATGCATCTGTTGTGGGTAGTCTCATGTATGCTATGTTTTGCACCTATCCTGATATTTTTTTTCTATATGTATGGTAAGTTCATATTCAGCATATCCCAAAACCAAGCATTGGCAAGCTGTGAAGCATATACTCAAGTATTTAAAGAGAAAGATGGATTATATGCTGGTATATACTGGAGGGGACCTAACACCTATAGGATACATGGACTTAGACTTCCAAACATATGGGGATTTATCTATGGATTAAAGCAGGCATCTTGCTCATGGAACTAGAGGTTCGATCAAGCAATTAAGACTTTTAGATTTGAGTAGAATGTTGCTGAACCCTATGTTTATAAACGTATAAAGGATGGCAAGAGGGTCTTTCTAGTACTCTATATTAATGATATATTATTTATTGGGACTAATATAGGGAACTTATCATCTATCAGGCTGTAGTTATCCCAACAGTTTGATATGAAGGACTTAGGAGAAGCTAATTATGTTCTAGAAATTCATCTCTTTAGAGACCAAAAAACAAATTGATAGTATTATCCCAAGCTTTAAATTGACAAAAGGTTCATAACCTACTCTTTTGGGCTTTATTCTTTCACTGGATGACTGTCCCAAGACATCGGAAGAAAGAGAGCTGACGAGCAAAGTCCCTTATGCACCTGTTGTGGGAAGTCTTATGTACACTATGCTTTGCACCCGTCTTAACGTTTGTTTTGTTGTAGGTATGGTTAGTTGATATCAAGTGGATCTCAGAACCAAGCATTAACAAGCCATAAGCCATATATTCAAGTATCTAAAGAGAACGAGGGATTATATGCTAGTATATTATGGAGGGGACCTAACACTCGTAAGATACATAGACTCAGACTTCTAAACTTGTATGGATTTTAGGAAATCAACTTCAGGATCAGTATTTTTACTTAGAAGAGGTGCCATTATATGGAGTATGAAACAAAACTGCACTGCATACTCCACGATGGAGGCTAAATACATGGTTACGGTCGAGGTATCTAAGGAAATGATTTGGCTCTGGAAGTTCCTAAGAGACCTTGAGGTCATTCCGGGTGTTGACAAGCTTATCACACTTTATTGTGATAACTGCGTGGCAATTGCCAACACAAAGGAATTGAGGTACCATAAGAGATCCAAACACATTAATCAGAACTACCATATTATTAGAGAGTATGTGGAAGGAAAACTAGTATATGTATATAAGATCACGTCTGAGGACAACGCTGCTAACCTCTTTACTAAGGCTCTAGTGGGTAGGAGTTTTAAAAGACATTTCGAGGCAATGGGAATGCGTAACATGACAGATTTATTAGTTTAGGGCAAGTGGGAGATTATTAGGTGTGCCCTAAACAGGAAAGTACTTTTTATTGTATTATGAATTGATTAATAAAATATTATAGAGGTTATTTATCACATTACTGAAAGTCCTCAACTTGTTTACATGTTAAAGTAAATGTAAATGTTAAAGTAAATGTAAACAAATATGATTCATTGACTGCTTATGTTAAACTACTAGAATGTTGCATGCAATAATCTTTTGTATATGAGAAGATAATGCTCTAGAATAAGTAGTTTAAATCTATAATATGTAGTTTATGGGGAATATCTAACTCATGTTAAGATATTATATTGTTTAAGGGCAATCTAGAAGACGGTTTGTCTTAACTGTCCAAAGCATTGACTCCCGAGTTAGAGACATATATGATGGAGAGATTGCTCACAGATAAGGAATCATAGTTCTTATGTACAATTAAGTTTATCCTCTTAAAGTCATTATACTAAATTGGTAAGAATGGACAAGGCCTTGGGTCGTTTACTTTACACACGGCTTATTATTCATATATAGTGGATAATCATTCTCTTATTGGGTGTATAATGGATCGTTAAGATAGCTTGATCAAAAGGTTGAATAGACTTTGCCCTAGGTTGATCATAGATATCATATGAGGGTTTTGCATTATTGACAAGGTCATTAGACGGTGTCTTTTCTAAGGCTTGTGTAATTTATAATATGATTAAGAGTTCAATTTCAAGTCTATAGTGGAATGATCCTGAAATTAGTAATCATGTGATTGAATTGTTTAGCATAGAGCAAAGATTACATTCACGAGAGCCAGATTATATATGTCTAATTAGTCTCTCTACTAGCTTTTTATAATTCCTTAAAGGTGGTAGTTGATCGAGGTATTCTTTTATGGCTTGTGTTCTTACATTTAGTGATGAGAAAAAATCCGAATCACCCTACACAAGGGTGTGGGCGTTTTCTCTATATGCCGTGAGGGTAAAATTATAATTTTATATTATTCAATAAATATGATAAATATTTAATTAATATTTATTTTGAAAGATAAGATTTGAAATTTAAATTAAATGTATTTGGTTTGAAAATCAAATATGAGATTAATTTGAAATTTTGAAAATCTTGTCTCAAATAAATATTTGAAATTTAAAATATTATCCTATTTGAGTTTGAATTGAATAAAATCTTGTCCTAGCAGGGTGGCATCCATATTGGATAAGGATGGAAGATAAGATTTTCCCCTAATTTGAATTTGAATTTTGTTTTGGATAAGAGATCATACAATTAATTGTATATCAAATGAAGTTGCAATGATTTTATTTGAATTTAAATTGGAGTTATGGAAAATTATTCATGTGGACAAAATTCAAAGATTTGTGGAGTTTGAAATTTGAATCAAATTTTGAATCACAATTATCCTATTATGGCTGAAAATTTTAAGGATAAATCCTAGGTGAATTTTTGGATTTATTAAATGGATAAAGGAGTAGAAAAATCTTATTTGAATCCTATTTGAAATTTGAATCCCTTTAACTCAAGGTTGCCAAATTTTTGTAGGGAGATTTCCCTAGAGAGAAGTCAGCCTTTAGGGGGTTTTAGGAAGGAGAAAAATCTTTTCTTGGTGTAATTCAAAATTCAAAAGTCACCTTATGTAATTTTATAAATAGAGGTTTTGGTTCTTTTATTTTCTTTAGACCACAGACTCTTAGGTGAGTGAGTTTATTATTGCACAAATCACATGACAATAAATTCTTAGAGATATAGGCGGTCGAGAAAGAGACAAGCCGCGTAGAGTACCAATCAAGGAAATAGGTACTCATACACTCAACTATCTTGGAATTGGAAAATAACAGAGAATGCTAGTTAGTTTAAGCCATTCTTGGTGTTGTCCTCTGGCATTTCGGATGTTGACTTTGGTATCCTAGGTGTTTTCTTTGAAAGGTAAGTTCGATTGTTGATAATTTATTATATATGACAATATGAGTTTTAACGATCTTAAAAATTTTTTAAAATTTCACTGTGCATATTTTTCATTTTTTTCAACAATGTTACCCTCAAGACAAGACTCACATTGAGAAAGACGTACATCCTTCAGAGTTTCCAAAAGACTGTCTTTCACTAACTTTTGAATCTTATCCTGATTAATATGATTAAGTACTAAATTTCAAAGGTACGCCTATAAAGATTTCCATCCATCCATCCAAAACAGATAAAAGACTTGTTTTTATGAATATTAACTTTTTTATTAAAAGAAACTAAATAAGAATCCTTTATTAAATAAGCTACCGGTATAAGGTTCCTCCTAAAATTAGGAACATAAAAACAGTCTTTCAATAAAATAAAACTAAATTCATCAATATAAAGATGCATGTCTCCCCCTACCTTAGCCATTACTAAGCTATCGTCTCTAGTCCGCAACGAGGGGTTCCTATCATGTAGACTTTTTAATTCTATAAACCCCTACAAAGAAACACAAATATGATTAGTGGTATGCGAATCAATAACCTAAGTGTCTTTTGATTCTTCTACTAAACACGCTTCCAAATAAAGAAAATCCTTACCTTCATTGCCCTTGACGGCTAGGAATTCCTTCCAAGTTATCCATGATCTTCTTGGTAACTTGATATGTTTTATGTTGCATTTGTAAAGTGCTCGTCATGCTAATGAGGATGTAGCATCGACCTACCAGGGCCCTGGTGGGCATGGTTTGTCTAGTATGAACTTATGTCTCTTACAGCTTAGAACTATTAGTAAGTTTCTTTTCCAATCTTTATAATTATCACCGTTTAATTTGTTTTCAGTGAGTATGAAGATAAGAGGTGTTGGTAACATTTTGAACTGAAATAAAATTATACAAGGACATTATTATAAAGCGTAAGCAAATATAAAGAAAGTTTAGCAAATAGAAATATACGAGTATGTTCCTATATGAAACTTGAAAAAACATGTAGTATTATAATGATAATTCTCAACACCTATTGCCTCAAGCCACCAAGGGGTGATCACAAGATAAATAACCAGAATATGGCCCCTCCAATTAATATATGTTGCCTTAAATCCTTTAAGGTTAAAACATATATTTATAATCACTTATTTTGGCCACCAGTTTAGCTAATAGAGTTTTTGGGGAAGGTTATATATTTATAATCGCTTATTTTGGCCACCAGTTTAGCTAATAGAGTTTTTGGGGAAGGTTAATAGCTAAACGAGTCTTGAGTGTGTAACCATTATTTACATAATTCGATCCATGTCCCACCAAGTCATCGAAGGATGGTCATGAATAGGATCATGTGTAAACACATTTTCTATATAGGAGATCCAACCTATTATATCGGTGGTAGTAAAAACCTACCAAGGGGCATGGTCAGGGCGAAACTAATGCGAGGCATTACTATGCTTTCACATATGGATCAACAATAGAGTTCATGGGTTTTGTTTGAAACCCTCTCCCACTTAATATTTTAAAAACATGCAATTTTTTAAATAAACATGTGTGATCAATATAGTTTGAGCGACATTCTTCTATCCTATATGATATGTCATCAAATATGCATACATAATCATCCATCAATATATATATATATATTTATCCATATGTGACAAAAAATAGAAAAAAATAAATCCAGAAAAATTAAACAACCTAGCCATGGTCCCATCCTAAAAAAAATAAATAAATAAAGATTACAAAATCACATCCAAAGCATTTTTTAGGTCTTGAATTTTGCTCCATCTTCACGTATCCATATTCATGTAGCTCCTCCATTTATTTCTCATCCTAAAAATTATTTAAAATTTAAATTTCCAAAAATTCAAATTTTAAACAATTTCAAATTTTATGTATAAGAATATACAATTTACAAAATTTAATTTGTGGGAAAAAATAAATTACGACCTTCAATCTTCAATCTCCTCCATGAATAATTATGTAATATTTTATGTACTATTTCTAGAGTACAAAAATTCTAAAATAAAAATTAAATGTGACAAAAATTAAAATCCCTAGGAAAATTATGATAATGATAAATTGCTCCTATGGTTACATAAAAAATCCTAGATATAAATTTTCTAAATTCTAAGAAACCATAACTCGCATAATTGAGCATGCTTATAATAATTTTAAAATTAAAATAACCACATATACTATACATAATCTATGATAACAACATAAAAGAATCTTAGAATGCCATTCTTTAAATATCAAATCCATATATTAAGAAGAAAAAATGATTGTTTAATTTATGTATATGATATAATTATGAGTTGTCTTTGATATCAATTATAAGAAAAAAATCATAAGAGCATGCAATGGAATTTTAAAAATTTTTTCAAAGATTGTTGTAAAACTCATGTTGTCATATATAATAAATTATCAACAATCAATATACCTTTAGAGAAAAGGACCATGAACATCGGAGGAAATGACCGAGGGGCTTCAACTAACTAGTCTTCTCTTCTATTCTCCAATTCCTAGATAGTAGAGTGTGTGGGCATTCGATTCCTCAATCGATATTCTAGCACGACTTGTCTCCTTCCAACCACCCAGACCTCTAAGAATTTATTGTTGCTAGTGAGATACACAATAATAAATTTTCTCACTTAAGAGTCAGTGGTATAAAGAAAATAGGAGTTCCAAAACCCCTATTTATAAAATTGCATTAGGTGATTTTTTGAATTTTGAATTGGATCAAGAAAAGGTTTTTCTTCTTCCCATTCACCCAAAGTCGATTTTCTCTATAAAGAATTACCTTGAAAAATTTGGCCACCATAGAGTAAAGGGGATTTAAAATTCAAGCAAGATTTTTCGTCTCCCTTGTCCACTTAAAAATTTGAATTTATCTTGTGGATTTCTCCACATAAAATTTTGGCATCCCTTGATAATTGTGATTCAAATTTCAAACTCTGTAAACCTTGGGATTTTATCTGCATGGATAATTTTCCACAACTCCAATTCAAATTCAAATAAAATTATGACAACTTGATTTAAAATTCAAATAATTGTGTTATCTCTTATGCAAAACAAAATTCAAATTCAAATTAGGAGAAAATCTTGTCTTCCATCCTTATCTATAGAGGATGCCACTTTTGTTTATGCCAGGACAATATTTTGTTCAATTCAAATTCAAATAGGATAATCTTTTAAATTTCAAATATTTATTTTAAAGCAAGATTTTCAAAATTTAAATTAATCTCATATTTATCTTTTAAAAGACAAATATAATTAATTTAAATTTTAAATTTTATCTTCTAAAATAAATATTAATTAAATATTTATTTTTTTATTAAATAATACAGAATTACAATTTTGTCTCTTTAGCACCTAGAGAAAAACGCCTACACCCTGTGGAAGGGTGATCTGAATTTTTCTTTTCATTAAATACAAGATAACAAGTAATAAAAAATATTCTAATTAATTACTATCCGTTAAGAAATTATGCGGAGCTAGCAAAGGGACCAATGAGACATATATAGTGTGGGCTCTAATAACCAATATAACTATTATTCTATACCAAATAAACCTGTTATAATTATTAGCTTCAGAGTCACACTACTATAAACCTGAAACTGCATTCCTAATTATATACCATATTATATTAGCCAGTGATAAGCTATCTTCCAATGACCTTGTCATATATGCAAAACTCTCATATGATATCCATGATTTACCTTAGGTCAAAGTCTGTTCGCTCTGCTAATCAAGCTATCTTAAAGATCCATTATACTCCTGAATAAGAAAATGATTATTCACCATATGTGAATAAGAAATCATCTACCTAGCAAACAACCCAAGGCCTTGTCTATTTTCACATTCAATATAATGCCTTTAAAAGGATAACTTTTACTCCTCATTAGAGCTATGATTCCAATATCTGCACACAAACCCTCCATCGTATACAGGTTATGTACTTAACAAACTAGTTTATAAGCTTACTACCTCTGAGATGTTTTAGCCATTGGAACATCAAAGTACATAAGTCATACACATAAAGCGATTCATCTACTTAAGATTAAGGTTATTGCATGATGAATGTCAAAAGTGAATTGATTCACTTAAGCAGACTATGCAATCAATTACACTTTGGTCCTGGTCTAATACGTCACCATTAAGCAATATATCTATGTCTTTACTTAGGAGTCGAAGCTCTAGACAGTCAAGACAATATCTATACATAAACCCTCTATCGTATATAAGTTATGTACCTAACGAACTGGTTTATAACCTTACTACCTCAGAGACGCTCTAACCATTGGAATATCAAAGTACATAAGTCATGCACATAAAGTCATTCATCTACTCAGGATTAAAGTTATTGCATAATGAACGTCAAAACTGAATTGATCCACTTAAGTAGACTATGCAATCAATTACACTTTGGTCCCAATCTAATATGTCACCATCAAGCAATATATTTATGTCTCTACTCGGGAGTCGAAGCTTTGGACAGTCAAGACAAACTATCTCCCCAATTGGCTTTAGACAACATAATAGTCTTAATATAAGTTAAATACTCGGTCTAATCCTATAGATTACAGGCTATAATTTAGACTGCTTACTTTAGAACATTATCTTCTTGCATATAAAAGTATATTACATACAACAATCTCATAGTTTAACACAAGCAATCAATGAGCTATATTTGCTTTCATTTACTTAACATGTAAATAGGTTGGGGACATAGAGTAATGTAATAAATAACCCCTACTATAATTTTATTATGCAGTTCAAAATAAACAAAATACATATAAAATATATTTCCTAATTAAGCATTCCTAATATATAATGGATATTTAAGATAGCATGATCAATAAATTGAATAGAATTTGACCTAAGATTGACCATAAATATTATATGAGGGTGTTGTATAAATGACAAGATCATTGGATGATAGCTAATTACTGGCTTGCATAATACGGTATATAATTGGGAGGGCGGTTTCGTGTTTATAGTAGTGTGACTCTAAAATTAATAATAGTGTAATAGGTTTATTTGGTATAGAATAATAGTTACATAAATTGTTGGAGCCCATATTATATATGTTCAATCAGTTCCTTTATTAGCTCTGTAAAATTCCTTAATAAATGGTAATTGATTAGGATACTCTTTATCGCTTATATTTTTGCATTTAGTGAAGAGAAAAATGTGGGTCACCTAAACCTAGGTGTAAGCTTATTCTCTGGGCCAAGGGTAAAATTGTAATTATATTTTTATTCAATAAATGGGATAAATATTTAATTTGTATAAATATTTATTTTGAAAGATAAAATTTGAAATTTAAATTAATTGTATTTGTCTTTTGAAAGATGAATATGAGACTAATTTAAATTTTGAAAATCTTATTTGAATAAATATTTTAAATTGAAAGATTATCATATTTGAATTTGAATTGAACAAAATATCGTCCTTGCACAATTGTAGGTGGCGAATTTTATAAGATTTGGAAGACAAGATTTTCTCCTAATTTAATTTTGTTTTGGATAAGAGATTACATAATATTTTGAATTCAAATAAAGTTACCATAATTTTGTTTTGAATTTAAACTGAAGTTGTGAAAAATTATCCATGCAGATAAAATCACAAGATTTGTGAAGTTTGTAATTTGAATCAAATTTTGAATCACACAATCTGTGGGAGCTAAATTTTTTGAGGTATTTTACCCTAGGAAAGATTTTGGCCATAGTGATAGGAAGAAGAGAGAAAAATCTTTTCTAAAATCTTGTTCGACTTGTGAATTTTACCTCCATATGGTGGCTAAATATATTTAAGGGATTTTCCTTGAGGAGGAGTTGGTTTTTTGTGAGGAAAAAAGCATATAAACAGGACTTTTAAGAATCCTACTTTCTTTAGACCACAGAATCTCAGGTAAACAAATTTATTATTATACCTCTCACTCATAATAATAAATTCTCAAAGATCTGGGTGGTTGGAAGGAGATAAGCCAAGTAAGAATGTCGATTGAGGAACCGAATGCTCACAAACTTTACTATTTGAGAATTAGATAATAGTAAAGAATGCTAATTAGTTGAAACCTCTCGTTTACATCCTCTAGCATTCCTGATGTTTTCTCTTGAAGGTGTAATGATTGTTATATAATATATTATATATGACAATATGAGTTTTTAAAGATCTTAAAAAATTATTAAAATTTTACTATACATGTCTTACTATTTTTCCTACAATTGGTATCAAAGTCCACTTGTGATTATGTCATATACATAGATTAAATGATCAAATTTCTCCTTTATGTATAGATTTTATATTATAAGCATGCTCAATTTTGCCGATCATGGTTAGGTAGAATTTAAAAAAATTGTATCTAGGAATTTTTATGTAACCATGAGAACAGTTTATCATCACTGTAATTTTTCTATGGATTTTAATTTTTTATCACTTTGAATGTTTAGAATTTTTGTATATTAGAAATGGTATAGGAATTTTATATAAGTATTCACGAAGAAGATGAAGATTGAATGCCATAATTTATTTTTTCCAAGAATCAAATATAATTTTAATGATTGAAAAAAATTTTTGTGTGGAAAATCCTAATTTAATTAGAATTCCTAATTTTTTGGGATCCTAATATGTATATTAGGAATATGACACAAAATATGAGAGAACCAACTCTTAGGGGATGGCATACCAACTGACACGTATATTGAGGTGTATGTCGGCATAGACCCGTAGGCCTAGCCTACAGGTCTAGGTGGCAACGAGCCTTGGCCGGGCTACAGCCCCTACCTTTAAGGCTGTGGGATTGCAATAGACCTTACAAGGTACTATATGCCCTGCCATGGGCTGGGTTGCCCAGAAGGGCTGCAGGCCAGGCCTGTGGCCCGATGGGCTGAAGTTCTTGATTTCAATTTTTTTAATTTAAGATCTAATTCTAAATTGTGTATAAAAATATATAATTATAAATTTAAATTTTGAAATTATATATTGTTATACATGAAATTTAAAATTGTTTAAATTTTGAATTTTTGAAATTTGAAATTTAAATAATTATTGGGATGAGAAATAAATGTAGGACTTACATAAAGATGGATAAGTAAAAATGGAACAAAATTCAAGACCCAAAGAATGCTTTGGATGTAATTTTGTAACCTTTAATCTTTCTTTTTTTTAGGATAGGACTATGGCTAGGTTTGTGATGCCCCTAATTTCAATCACGCAAAACCGTTACAATCGAACTCTGCAGCTGACTGAAACAACCCGTGCACCTCATTGGATTGTCAAAACTTTATTTCATTTTTAACCCTTCATATCTTGGAGCTTATTTTTTAAAATACTTTTCAAATGTGAAAGCCATAAAAAAAAAAAATTAAAACTATACTTTAGTTGTTCTTTGTACAACAACATAATTTACAAAATTACATTGTTCAACTCTGTAGCTTAAAATACATTTTCTTCAAAATTTTCTCTTTCAACGCTCAGCTAAAGACTGGTAGCAAGACCATAATCTACAATGGAAATGCCTATCCCAATGGCACCACATATCCTGTCGCCATCTAGCAAAATCAACTGGATAGGTTTTGTGACAACCGGGAAATTCAGGCATTCTCGGAAGAAAATGTACAAATGTATGTATGTAACAATTTGTACTATTTAAAGAGTGAAATAAATGTATTTATATTGTTTAGAATGTATTAAAATGTTCTAACAATACTGACGAGTAAGAATTCAGTGTTGATAAAATTCGCTGAATTGAAACGGGTGGAACGGTGCCAAAAACGGCATTGAAAACCCTAACCGGTGCACTAAAAGATGAAAAACTTCCGGGATTGATTTTGATCAAACGGAAGCAGTATAAATTGATCCGACTGCATAGGAGACCTCAGGAACCCGCCGGGACGATTTTAGGAAAATTTCGGCTCGAACCGACATCGGTCAAAAAGTAGTCGAATTAATATGAATAGTAAAATCAAAGTCAACACTTTACTTTTGCATTTATGACATCATAAAGCAAATTTAATAAATGAAAGAAATATGGTGGTTGGTGGCATTAATGGCCAAGATTAAATCACTTTTTGATCTAAAGGCTAAGATTTGGCCAAAATAAGCCAAATTTAATTTTTGAAAAATTTGGAAAGAAAAGGCTTGAAAAGTGTTGCATTTTGATTGGTTGAAAGCCAAATTAATTAGCTTTCTTTGTGCTTAAGTCGGCAAAGTTGGAACACAAAGTGGCCGTAGCCATTTCAAAGCCAAAACATAAGAAAAAAATTTTTCTAAGTGTTCTCCCTAGTGGAATACATGAGCAACCAAGAGGAACCAAGCAAATCATCCAAATTTCCTTCACAGAAGTGGTGTCAAATCCTTCCTTGAAGACAAAAGAAGCAAGAAAGCAAGGTAACCTTCTTTGGTTTTCATTTTTTCTTGATTTTTCTCCCTAAAATCCGTGGGATGAATAGTGTAAAAATGAGAAAATTTTTGGTTTGTTTTGGTTGATTTGGTGCTTGGGTTTTGTTAAGGGTGTGATTAGAAGAAAAACCATGCATTTTGTTTAAAGAAAAACAAAATTTTGGTTGGTTTTCCAAGGGTAAAACCGTGGGTTACCATGTGTAATTGATGAGGAATTGTTCTTGTTTAAGTGTGGAAATGCTTTAAATCATATTTTGGACAAATGTAAAGCATGATTTGTATGGTTATAAGCTTGGAAAAATTTTGGAATTTAAAAACCCTAAATGGTCGTGGGTTTAACTAGGGTTTGGTGAATAATTTTTGCATGATTAACTTGATGTTTGGATAGTTAAATTCATGCATTGAATTATGGAAATGACAGTTATGTGATTGTAAGTATGAAACAAAAATTTGGTGCATGCTTCTCTTAAAAATGTAAAACGCGAGTGAAACTGAAAAACCGACCCGGAGGGCGGGTGTTTTTGGGAAACGAAATAAAGGTCTGAATCGGGTACGGAAAATCCGAGCCTCAAAGATCTAGATCAGGAACGTCTAGATGAACGTTTTAAATACTAGTAAAACATCCATTTGAGGCTCCGAAACGATAGAAAATCACTAAACCGACGTAAGGGTCGGAATAGTGCTTCCCGAGTGTCGGGAAAGTGAAAAATGAAAATAAAATAGAAACGAATCCGGTAATGAATAGAAAAGAGTCAGAAAAGTTCCTGAGAGCCAAAAATGCAGTCTGGATCGAGAAAATTCTATCAGGGGCAAAATTGTAATTTTGTCAAAATATAGGGGTAAAATCATAATTTTACAAAAGTTGAGAAAAATGGGGAAAATGATAAATAAAGCCTAAAAAGTTATAAATAACTTTTATTTAAGCTTTTTAATGAAAAATAAAAGCTATAAATGGAAATGAAATTAACAGATAAGGTTTGTCTATAGGATCCCAAAATCGACCTACAAGGAGGGCGATCAAAGATCCAAGTAAGAAAAGGGGAAGAAACTGATAAGGTAAGTTCAGACATTTCCCTGTCTACAACATATAGCATTATTATTGCTAACTTTGATGTACTAACTATAAGTTAGGTACATAATGTGCTACGGGCACTATTAAGAATGGGACACATAGTAAATTGTGCTTCGGGCACTAGAGTGAGGTTAATGAAACTCACTCACCTAAAAATTTAAAATGTGAATCATTCCTAACCACGGGGCAATATGAAGTCACCGAGTTAGAATTTTAAAAAGTCAGTAATGAAACCACTTTTGGCATACCAGCCTTCCGTACAGGGAGGTAAACTTTGCCTTCGGGGCTATAATGAGATTAAGGCTGTGGAGGTCAGCACTGATGTACCGCTCCCAGTCATGTACAATTTTGCCTTCACGGCTATGAGATTAAGGCTGTGGAGGTCAGCACTAATGTACCACTCACAGTCATGCACACTTAAATGGTACTACCAACCTGAGCTCAAAACCAGAACGTAATCAAAGATAATTACCTAAAACTGAAACTATGCCATAATTGAGTATAAGACAGTTTCGTGAGGGTACTAAAATCGCGGTAGATGTACTGTTGATATACTGTGTTATGGTCAAACTTACTATTCATAATGAATAGCGGTCAAAGTTACTATTCACGTATGAATAGTAGTCAAAGTTACTATTCACATATGAATAGTGGTCAACGTTACTATTTATGATGAAAAGTACTATTCATAAAAATTTTATTTCTTGCATGTTTGAACTTACTGAGCCTGTAACTCACCATTTTTGCTTATGTTGCATGTAAGCGACCAGCTCAGTAGCTTTGTTTGGCTGGATGGCGGACGGGATAGAGCGTGGCAAATGGGATAGGAGGCGAGGGATATGGTCCTGCCAGAATCTTTCCGCTGAGCGATAAAAGAGAATGGAAAAAGAAACAGTTCTTTTGTAATGATATATATATATCATTTTATGAAAGTACTTTATTATGTAAATTACTTTGTACTTATAAACAAAGTGATTAGTGGATAATGTTTTACATGATGTTTAAAAAAAAATTTCCCAAAAAAAACGTCATGATTTAAAAGAGAGATAGATTAGCCGGTGACCCATGAGAGTACAATCTATCGCAGTTAGCGATAAAGCTTAACTGTAATAGTATTGTATGATCTCTACGAGGGGCGGGCCGCCACAGTTGGTATCAGAGCGGGCTTACGATTGGTTTAGTTTAGATTACCAACTGTTACCACAGTTGGTATCAGAGAGGATTTATGATTGGTCTAGTTTAGATTACCGACTGTCGCCACAGTTGCTATATCAGAGCAGTGTTGACCATTCCTGATTTGACACTTCGCGCATCCTGCACCACTATCAAAGTAAGTAGTTTACTTAAGTTTAGTGAATTATTTTCTTCTGTGAAAATAATTATCTTATAGGTAGCAAGATGACCAGACCTCCTTATGTGAGACCACCGCAACCACGATCGAGAGGGGTGTTACGGGTATGGCGAGACCTATTGTAAGGCCGTCTATTTCCCAACGACCAGTAGTTAGACCCCCAGTGCCAGAGAGACCTCCAGCACCAGCACCAGCACCTGCTCTAGTAGATGTAGTACAGCCTCGACCGGTACTTCATCCACCTGTAGTAGTGGACATTCTAGTTGTTGGTGGACACCAATGTGAGAGTTTCGGCACGGGCAGTACAGGCATTCAGAGCAAGCAGTCCCTTATGTTTGATGGTGGACGATAGTCGATGGATACGAAGAACTGGCTTCATGCCATAGAGAGGATTATGGTGATGTGAGATATCGATCGAGCGATGTGGATCCAGTTGGCCATAAACATGTTTCAGGGAGATGCTCGAGTATTTTGGGATTATTGCGACCAGGAGATTTTGTTGGGATTCAGTTGGGCTGAGTTTTGTCAATGATTGGCTGATCAGTTTCCACCTAAGGATCTGACACCTGCTCCAGCACCTCCAGAGAGATGAGAGGCAGATACACCAGCGTACGCTGGATTTGATGAGCTTAGGGACTATATTCTCCAGACTGAGAGGATGGTCATGTTGTCTGGTGAGACAGTTATGTCTTACGTAGCACGATTTGAGGAGACCATTAGGAGGAGATGTCCGTTGCCTAACCTCACTGAAGCAAACTGTTGTGAGCTTTTCTGGAGAGGTTTACCCATGGAGTTGAGACAGAGGGTGATTAAGCTATATCCTCCTACGCTCCAAGAGTTTGTAGTGACGATCAGGATGATCGAGAGGGAGATTTTGATTGAGCATCTGACGCAGAGTCGACGAGAGACACTGGGTCAAGGTGAGATGTTGGCACGCATCTTTGGGCCAAGAAGAATGATGAACGATCATGAGGCCGGACCGTCTAGACCACGAGGAGGTGATGACTCAGGACAGGGAGCATTGCCTAGGGGTGGTGATGACTCAGATGATCCAGATGACGATGAGGATCTAGAAGAATATCCTCTACTCCCAGACACAGGGGATGTGTGACCAGTAAATGTGTACATGTACATAAGTAGCTTATAGAGAAAAGCTCTTTTGTATAGACTTGTGGCCAAGATGTATAAAATGGCCGATGTATATATGACTGGTGATGGTTATGTATGATATACAAACGTTTTGCTATGAATGAAATATCAAAATGATTATATGTTGTACGATGATGTGTTAAGATGATGTGGCTTTACATTATCCTGAATTTCGTAAATTTATATGATTTTACGAATGTGGTCATGAAAAAGCTAACGGTGAATTGTTGTGCCATAATAGGATAATAGGCAAGATGGTGGATTTGCGAAATCGACCAGAGGGACGAGAACGACGTCCTAATATCATGGAAAGATTAGATCAGATACAAGCCTTACTAGAAGCTCAGATGCAGGAAAATGCTAATCTGAGGCAACGAGTAGAGGAGTTAGAACAGAGGCAAGGTTCTGAACGTACCCAAGTAGAACAGGAAGCTGAGGTAGATCCGGTTATCCCTCCAGCTGCTGTACATGAGAGAGCTCCTCAACCGCAATCGGTATTAAATCTGGAACCCCTCTATGAAAGATTCAGGCGTATGAGGCCGCCAGAATTTGAAGGTTCTACAAATCCTCTAGAGGCTGAAGATTGGTTGTCATCATTGCAAGTGATCATAGAATTCATGAACCTAACTAACCAAGAGAAGGTTGTATGTGCGTCTTTTGTGTTGAGAAAAGATGCTCGTTTTTGGTGGGACACTGTGCGAATGAGAAGAAATGTGTCTACCATGAGTTGGACAGAATTTCTGGAAGAATTTAACCAGAAATATTATGACCCTGCATCTCTGAGACAACAGCAGAAAGAGTTCTCTGAATTGACGCAAGAAAATATGTCGGTGAGCGAAGTTTTCTGAAAGTTCGATCAACTATCCCGCTTATGTCCCTACTAAGAGGGAGAAAATACAGAAAATGATCGGGATGTTCAGGCCAGAAATTGCTGCATTGGTAGATACTGGACAGGTACCACCTACTTCTATAGCAGATTGTGTTAGTCGGGCCATAAGAGCTGAGTTTCACGTAGCCCGACAGAAAGAGGAGAGAGAGAAGCACTGGGAGGCCAAAAAGAAAGAGAGGGCTTTGGCTAAGTCTACACAACCTGATCAATCGAGCAAGCCAAATCAGAATGCTAAACCAAGCCAGGGCAATAATCAAGGATCCCAGCAAAACAAGAAGAAAGGCAATTTTACTGGAAATCGCTAGGCAAATAATCGAAACCAGTAGTGAAGAACAGCTGGTAATGCGGAATCCAATGTGCAAAATTGTCCTACATGCGGGAAGAGACATTCTGGGTAATGCAGATATGGGCCACTTGTTTGCTATGAATGTGGAAAGGAAGGTCATTATGTCAGGAACTGTCCAAGCAATAAGCAGGGTGTACAAGGCACTTCCCAACCGCACCAGACACGCCTACAAGCTCATTCCCTTCAGGCTAGAGTTGAAGAGTCTCCAGTAAGGCCGCAATGCTAGGAGCGTGTGCTACGTGCTGATGCTCATGTGATGGCCTACAGCAAGGAGGATGCAGAGGCAGGAACATCGAATGTGGTGACAGATCAGCTTCCTGTCGCTAGTCATGTCACCTCTGTACTATTCGATTCCGGTGCTACGCATTCTTTTGTTTCCTATGAATTTGCTGACAAGATAGGACTTCTTAAGGAATATATGAGAAGAGTATTTAAGACAGCTTTTGCCCTCTGGGGAAGTATTGTTGTCCAATTACAGGCTACCTCATGTACCAGTATATGTGGCAAATAGGGAGCTATATGCTGAGTTGATCGTAATGAAGATCATGGATTATGATGTGATTCTAGGCATGGATTTCCTAGGGAAATATCAACCTATGATCGACTGTCAAAATCGAAAAATAGTATTCCAACCTGAGGAAGAAGAGAGTTTTGAATATGTCGATGCTTCTCGAAAACCCGGGAAGATGATGATTAGTTCACTGAAAGCAAGCAAGCTGCTGGCCAGTGGTTGCATGGGATATCTGGCATATGTGGTGGACACTACAGAGGAACAGAAGCTTCAACTTGAAGATGTTCCTGTTGTTTCTGAGTTTCTTGACGTATTTCTGGAAGAGTTACCAAGGATACCTCTAGAGAGAGAAATCTCGTTCGAAATTGAGTTGTTACCTGGAACGGCACCTATTTCCAAAGCACCAAACCGCATGGCTCCAGTGGAGTTAAAGGAGCTGCAGGAACAATTAAAGGAGCTTTTGGACAAGGGATTTATTAGACCGAGTTATTCTCTATGGGGCGCACCTGTGTTGTTTGTCAAGAAAAAAGATGGAACGTTCCATTTGTGCTTTGATTATCGGGAGTTGAATAAGGTTACAATCAAAAATAGGTATCCGTTACCTAGAATTGATGACTTATTCGACCAGTTAAAAGGCACAGCGGTATTTTCCAAGATCGATTTACGATCAGGATATCACCAGCTGAGAATTAAAGAAAGTGATATTCCTAAGATGGCGTTTAGGACTCGTTATGGTCACTATGAGTTCCTTGTGATGCCATTTAGATTAACAAATGCACCGACAGTGTTCATGGACTTGATGAACAGAATTTTTAAAGAGTATTTAGATAAGTTTGTCATTGTATTCATTGATGACATTCTTATATACTCAAAGACTCATAAGGAGCACAAGGAGCATCTGAGGATCGTGTTGCATACGATAAGGAAGCATCAACTGTATGCTAAATTCTCAAAATGCTAGTTTTGGCTGGATAAAGTACATTTTCTCGAACATGTTATATCCCAGGAAGGTATTGCTGTAGATCCGACGAAGGTAGATGCAATTAACCAGTGGCCTGCACCCAAGAGTGTGACGAAAATACGTAGTTTCTTGGGGTTAGCTGGTTATTATCGGTGATTTGTAGAGGGATTCGCACGATTAGCTGCACCTCTTACTGCTCTTACACGCAAGGAAAGGAAGTATGAGTGGACTATGGAATGCGAAAGAAGCTTCTAGGAGTTAAAGAGACGGCTGACAGGCACACTAATCCTTACGCTTCCCACTGAAGGGGAGAAGTTTGTGATCTACAGTGATGCATCTAAAATAGGATAGGCAGTAGTCCTGATGCAAGGCGGTAAGATGATTGCCTACACTTCCCGTCAATTAAAGGATCATGAAAGGAATTACCCTACGCATGACCTTGAACTTGCTGTAGTAGTGTTCGCACTTAAAATTTGGTGACACTATCTCTATGGAGCTCAATGTCAGATTTTTACTGATCACCAAAGCCTGAAGTATTTCTTCACGCAAAAGGAGCTCAATATGCGGTAGAGACGATGGTTGGAACTGGTGAAGGATTATGATTGTGAAATCCTATACCATCCAGGAAAGGCCAAACGTGTAGCGGATGCTTTAAGTAGAAAGTCTACCATATCGCACCAGCTACCAAAAAAAGGGCTTCTGAAGCCATTACAGCAAGAAATAAATTCCTTGAACTTAGAGCTGATATCCAGAAGATTGGCTGCACTCCAAGTGGAATCATCGTTGTTTGAGGATATAAAGGAAGCTCAAAGACGAAATCCAAGAATGACAAGTTCTCAAGAAGGAATTTCTAAGGATGGAATGATCCTTTATCAAGGAAGGATAAATTTTCCAGCTGATGAGGAACTTAGAAGACGAATCATGTCAGAAACCCATGAGACACCATATTCAGTTCATCCCGGAGCTAGCAAGATGTATCAGGACTTGAAGTTATAGTTCTGGTGGAAAGGGATGAAGAATGATATAGCGAAATTCGTGAGCAGATGCATGACCTGTCAGAGAATCAAAGCGGAATATAAACATCCAGTAGGAAGACTGGAACCTTTGGAGATTCCTAAATGGAAATGGGAACACATTATGATGGATTTTGTAGTGGGACTCCCAAAAACCCGAGAAGGTTATGATGCCATCTGGGTTATTGTGGACAGACTGACCAAGACGGCACGGTTTATAGCTGCCAAGATGACTTTTTCATTGGAAAAGTTTGCTCAGTTATACGTAACTCATGTCGTCATATTACATGGAGTACCAAAATCCATTGTATCAGATCGAGATGCACGATTCACTTCGAATTTCTAGAAGTGTGTGCAAGAAGCCATGGGTACTGAATTGAGACTCGGTATGGCTTTTCATCCATAAACAGACGGGCAGTCAGAACGGACCATTCAGACATTAGAGGACATGCTTCGAGCTTGTGTAATGGATTTTACAGGAAATTGGAACGAAAAGTTACCATTAATTGAATTCTCGTACAATAATAGTTATCAAGCTTCCATAAGCATGGCACCTTATGAGGCTCTTTATGGACGGAAGTGCAAATCGCCGATACATTGGTATGATTTGTGAGAGAAGCAGTTGCATAAGACGGATTTTATACGAGAGACTTCCGATGTAGTTGCTAGAATTCAACGTCAAATGAAAATTGTGCAAAGCCGACAAAAGAGTTATGCGGACAAGAGGTAGAGATCCTTGGAGTTTGATGAAGGAGACTTCGTGTTTCTTAAGGTATCGCTTATGAAGGGGATTATGCGTTTCAGTAAGAAGGGGAAACTGAGTCCAAGATATATTGGACCTTATGAAATTATCGAACGCATTGGAAAGGTCGCTTACAGATTAGCGTTACCCCCTGAATTGTCGGTAGTGTATAATGCATTTCATGTGTCGATGCTAAGAAAGTATATCCCAGATCCGTCCCATGTGTTGAAGCATGAACCTGTTCAGATCCACGAGAATTTGACATATGAAGAACAACCTATTCGAGTACTGGCTCGTGAAGAAAAAGTACTGAGGAATAAGACAATCCCGCTAGTGAAGATTTTGTGGAAAAATCATAACATTGAAGAAGCTACGTGGGAACGAGAAAACGAGATGAGGAGTTTATACCCCTACTTGTTCTACTTTTCGAGGACGAAAATTTTAGAAGGAGGGGTGAATGTGACAACTAGGAAATTCAGGCATTCTCGGAAGAAAATATACAAATGTATGTATATAATAATTTGAACTATTTAAAGAGTGAAATAAATGTATTTATATTGTTTAGAATGTATTAAAATGTTCTAACAATACTGACGAGTAAGAATTCAGTGTTGATAAAATTCACCGAATTGAAACGGGTGGAACGGTGCCAAAAACGGCATTGAAAACCGTAACCGGTGCACTAAAAGATGAAAAACTTTCGGGATTGATTTTGATCAAACGGAAGCAGTATAAATTGATCCGACTGCACAGGAAAGATCAGGAACCCGCCGGGACGATTTCAGGAAAATTTCGACTCGAACCGACATCGGTCAAAAAGTAGTCGAATTAATGTGAATAGTAAAGTCAAAGTCAAAGTCAACACTTTACTTTTGCATTTATGACATCATAAAGCAAATTTAATAAATGAAAGAAATATGGTGGTAGGTGGCATTAATGGCCAAGATTAAATCACTTTTTGATCTAAAGGCCAAGATTTGGCCAAAATAAGCCAAATTTAATTTTTGAAAAATTTGGAAAGAAAAGGCTTGAAAAGTGTTGCATTTTGATTGGTTGAAAGCCAAATTAATTGGCTTTCTTTGTGCTTAAGTCAGCAAAGTTGGAACACAAAGTGGCCGCAGCCATTTCAAAGCCAAAACATAAGAAAAAAATTTTTCTAAGTGTTCTCCCTACTGGAATACGTGAGCAACCAAGAGGAACCAAGCAAATCATCCAAATTTCCTTCACAAAAGTGGTGTCAAACCATTCCTTGAAGACAAAGGAAGCAAGAAAGCAAGGTAACCTTCTTTGGTTTTCATTTTTTCTTGATTTTTCTCCCTAAAATCCATGGGATGAATAGTGTGAAAATGAGAAAATTTTTGGTTTGTTTTGGCTGATTTGGTGCTTGGGTTTTTGTTAAGGGTGTGATTAAAAGAAAAACCATGCATTTTGTTTGGAGAAAAACAAAATTTTGGTTGGTTTTCCAAGGGTAAAACCGTGGGTTACCATGTGTAATTGATGAGGAATTGTTCTTGTTTAAGTGTGGAAATGCTTTAAATCATATTTTGGTCAAATGTAAAGCATGATTTGTATGGTTATAAGCTTAGAAAAATTTTGGAATTTAAAAACCCTAAATGGTCGTGGGTTTAACTAGGGTTTGGTGAATAATTTTTGCATGATCAACTTGATGTTTGGATAGTTAAATTCATGCATTGAATTATGGAAATGATGGTTATGTGATTGTAAGCATGAAACAAAAATTTGGTGCATGTTTCTCTTAAATGGCCATGAGTTATAATGGTGAAAAACCCTAAGAATTTGTGTTGAAAAATGGATGGAAATTGGCTTGAAAATGTGCTAGGTAATGACATTGGAATAGCCTAAAATTTGGTTGAAAAATTGAAAAGTTTTGGTTAGGTTTTGAGTGTGAAAACCGTGGCTAAAACTAAGGGCAAAATTGAAAGAAATTTTGTGGAATGAGGTTCAAAATGTGAATTGAAATTTTGTGAGCTTTTATGTAAAAGTTTGGGAAACTTTTACATAAAATAGGCTTGTGGTATAGTACGTGGCAGGTACATATAGTTCGAGGCGTACCTAACTCCGGTAGCCTTAAATTTACGCCGAAATGCTACCGAAATTTCAAAACCGGCATTTGGGGTAAAAAGGGAATTAAAAATAAAAGTTTAGGGTCGGGTCGGAAACCCGAGTCCCTAAAGGAAAATTGAATAAGGGAAACCTAAGGGGTGGTTCATGAATAGTAACCCGTCCCCTTAAAAATGTAAAACGCGAGTGAAACTGAAAAACCGACCCCGAGGGGGGGGGGCGTTTTTGGGAAACGAAATAAAGGTCCGAGTCGGGTACGGAAAATCCGAGCCTTGGAGACCTAGATCAGGAACGTCTAGATGAATGTTTTAAATACTAGTAAAACGTCCCTTTGAGGCTCCGAAACGATAGAAAATCACTAAACCGACGTAAGGGTCGGAATAGTGCTTCCCGAGTGTCGGGAAAGTGAAAAATAGAAATAAAATAGAAACGAACCCGGTAATGAATAGAAAAGAGTCAGAAAAGTTCCTGAGAGCCAAAAATGCCGTCTGGATCGAGAAAATTCCGTCAGGGACAAAATTGTAATTTTGCCAAAATATAGGGGCAAAATCGTAATTTTGTAAAAGTTGAGAAAAATTGGGAAAATGATAAATAAAGCCTAAAAAGTTATAAATAGGTTTTACTTAAGCTTTTTAATGAAAAATAAAAGCTATAAATGGAAATGAAATTAACAGACAAGGTTTGTCTGTAGGATCCCAAAATCGACCTACAAGGAGAGCGATCAAAGATCCAAGAAAGAAAAGGGAAAGAAACTGATAAGATAAGTTCAGACATTTCCTTGTCTGCAACATATAGCATTATTATTGCTAACTTTGATGTACTAACTATAAGTTAGGTACATAATGTGCTACGGGCACTATTAAGAATGGGACACATAGTAAATTGTGCTTCGGGCATTAGAGCGAGGTTAATGAAACTCATTCACCTAAAAATTTAAAATGTGAACCATTCCTAACCACGGGGCAATATGAAGTCACCAGGTTAGAAATTTAAAAAGTCGGTAATGAAACCACTTTTGGCGTACTAGCCTTCCATACAGGGAGGTAAACTTTGCCTTCGGGGCTATGATGAGATTAAGGCTGTGGAGGTCCGCACTGATGTACCGCTCCTAGTCATGTACAATTTTGCCTTCGGGGCTATGAGATTAAGGCTGTGGAGGTCAGCACTAATGTACCGCTCCCGGTCATGCGCACTTAAATTATACTACTAACCTGAGCTCAAAACCAAAACGTAATCAAAGATAATTACCTAAAACTGAAACTATGCCATAATTGAGCATAAGACAGTTTCGTGAGGGTACTAACATTGCGGTAGATGTATTGTTGATATACTATGTTATGGTCAAACTTACTATTCATAATGAATAGTGGTCAAAGTTACTATTTATGTATGAATAGTGGTCAACGTTAGTATTCATGATGAATAGTACTATTCATAGAAATTTTATTTCTTGCATGTTTGAACTTACTGAGCCTGTAACTCACCATTTTTGCTTATGTTGCAGGTAAGCGACCAGCTCAGTAGCTTTGTGTGGCGGCCTGCCCCTCGTAGATATCATACAATACTATTACAGTTAAACTTTATCGCTAACTGCGATAGATTGTACTCTCATGGGTCGCTGGCAAATCTCTCTCTCTTTATATCATGACGTTTTTGAGGAAAATGTTTTTTTTAACATCATGTAAAACATTCCCACTATTTACTTTGTTGGCAAGTACAAAGTAATTTACAAAATACAGTACTTTCGTAAAATATATACTATTGCAAAAGACTGTTTCTTTTTCCCTTCTCTTTTATCGCTCAGCGGAAAGACTCTGGTAAGACCATATCCCTCGCCCACTTATCCCATTTGACACACGCTATCCCGTCTGCCATCCAGTCAAACAAGCTACTGAACTGGTCGCTTACCTGCAACATAAGCAAAAATGATGAGCTACAGGCTCAGTAAGTTCAAACATGCAAGAAATAAAATTTCTATGAATAGTACTATTCATCATGAATATTACTGTTGACTACTATTCATTGTGAATAGTAAGTTTGACCACAACACAGTGTCACAACAGTACATCTACCGCGATGTTAGTACCCTCACAAAACTGTCTTATACTCAATTATGGCATAGTTTCAGTTTTAGGTAAGTATCTTTGCTTATGTTCTGGTTTTGAGCTCAGATTGGCAGTACCATTTAAGTACGCATGACTGGGAGTGGTACATTAGTGCTGACCTCCACAGCCTTAATCTCATAGCCCCGAAGGCAAAATTGTACATGATTGGGAGCGGTACATTAGTGCTGACCTCCACAGCCTTAATCTCATAGCCCCGAAGGCAAAAGTACCTCCCTGTACGGAAGGCTGGTACGCCAGAAAGTAGTTTCATTACCGACTTTTTTAAAGTTCTAACCCGGTGACTTCACATTGTCCCGTGGTTAGGAATGGTTTACATTTTAATTTTAGGCGAGTGAGTTTCATTAACCTCGCTCTAGTACCCGAAGCACGATTACCAATGTGTCCATTCTCAATAGTGCCCGTAGCACGTTACGTCTCTCTCTCTATTCTATAATAGTGCCCGTAGCACATATGTATCTAACTTATGGTTAGTACATTAAAGTTAGCAACAATAATGCTATATGTTACAGACAGGTAAATGTCTGAACTTACCTTATCAGTCTCTTCCCTTTTTCTCTCTTAGATCTTTGATCGCCTTCCTTGTAGGTCGATTTTTGGATCCTACAGACAAAACCTTGTCTGTTAATTTTATTTCCATTTATCACTTTTATTTTTCATTAAAAAGCTTAAATAAAACCTATTTATAACTTTTTAGGCTTTATTTATCATTTTCCCCATTTTTCTCAACTTTTACAAAATTACGATTTTGCCCCTATATTTTTGTAAAATTACAATTTTACCCCTGACGGAATTTTCTCGATCCAGACTGTATTTTTGGCTCTCAGGAACTTTTCTGACTCTTTTCTAATCATTACCGGGTTCGTTTCTATTTTATTTCTATTTTTCACTTTCCCGACCCTCGGGAAGCACTATTCCGACCCTTACGTCGGTTTAGTGATTTTCTATCGTTTTAGAGCCTCAAATGGACGTTTCACTAGTATTTCAAACGTTCATCTAGACATTCTCGATCTAGATCTTCGAGGCTCGGATTTTCCGTTCCGACTCGGACCTTTATTTCGTTTTCCAAAAACGCCCCCCCTCGGGGTCGGTTTTTCAGTTTCACTCACGTTTTACATTTTCAAGGGGATGGGTTACTATTCATGAACCACCCCTTAGGTTTCCGTTATTCAATTTTCCTTTAGGGACTCGGGTTTCCGACCCGACCCTAAACTTTTATTTTTAATTCCCTTTTTACCCTAAATGCCGTTTTTGAAATTTCGGTAGCATTTCGGCGTAAATTTAAGGCTACCGGCGTTAGGTACGCCTCGAACAATATGTGTTAGGAAATGCCCTAAGTATTAGAGACATTTTGATGTATTCATTTTGAACTGGATAATAAAATTATACATAGAGGTTATTCATTACATTGCTATCTGTTCTCGTCTTATTTACATGTTAAATTAAATGTAAGCAAATATGGCTCACTGACTACTTGTGTTAAAACTATTAGAACGTTGCATGCAATGGACTTTTGTATGCGAGAAGACAATGTTCTAAAGTTAGCAGTCTAAACTATGGTCTGTAGTCTATGGGGTTAGACCGAGCATCTAACTCATGTTAAGAGGGGACGGTTTGTCTTGACTGTCTGGAGCTGGACTCCCAAGTAGAGACATGGATATGTTGCTCGGTGGTGACATATTAGACCGGGACTAAAGTGTGATTGATCTACGTAGTCCACTATGAGTGGATCAATCTGCTTTTGACGTTCATTGTGCAATAACCTTAATCCTGAGTAAATGAACTACTTCATGTATATGACTTGTGTACTTTGATGTTCCAATGGCTAAAGCGTCTCAGAGGTAGTAAGCTTATAGACCGGTTCGTTGGGTGCATGACTTGTATACAATGAAGGGTTTGTTTGTAGATAACGGAATCATAGCTCTGAGGAGTTAAAGGTATCCTCTTAAAGGCATTATACTGAATGTGAAAATGGACAAGGCCTTGGGTTGTCTGCTGGGCGGATGACTTCTTATTCACATATGGTGAATAATCATTTTCTTGATTCGGTAGTATAATGGAACTTTAAGATAGCCTGATCAGTAGGATTAAACGGACTTTGACCTAAGGCTGATCATGGATATCATATGAGGGTTTGCATATATGACAAGGTCATTGGATAGTAGCTCGTCATAGGCTTACGTAATACGGTATATAATTAGGAGTTCAGTTTCAGGTTTATAGTGGTTTGACTCTGAAACCAGTGATCATATGATTGAGTTGTTCGGTAAAGAATGATGATCATATGGAATCACGGGAGCCCGATTATATATGTCCAATCAGTCCCTCTACTAGCTCCACATAATTCCTTAACGTTTGGCAAATTGATTTGTGTATGCTATTGGCTAGTTTATTATGCATGGATGGTGATGACACAGGATTAGGATGGTAGACAAGATTCTCTCCGGTTGGATTCAGATTTTGTTTTGGATAATAGAGTACACAATTATTCGAACTCCAAATAAAGTTGCCATGATTTTATTTGAGATTGGATTGGAGTTGTAGAAAATTATCCATGAGAACAAGAATATGAAACACAACCGTTTTGTGCAATTTGAAATTTGAATTTTGAATTTTGAATTTTGAATTTTGAAATTTGAAATTTGAATTTTGAATTTGAAATTTGAATTTGAAACTCGAATTTGAAATTTGAATTTGAAATTTAAATTTGAAATTTGAAATTTGAATTTGAAATTTGAATTTGAAATTTGAAATTCAAATTTTGTGTAAGGACCACCCCGTCCTTGTAACTCAGTAAATTATTCAATGAGAAGCTAAGGAATAATTTGATGCATTTTTAGTCCAAATACATCGAACACGGTCAGGTACATGGTCGTGTAAGAAACCGTGTACTGATCGGATTGTTTTATGAGAGAGGCCGTGTGAGTTAACATGGCCGTGTAGTTTTATATGGTCAGGTACACGGCTGTGTAAGTGGCCGTGTACCACTCGGGTAAGTGAGCATGGTCCAAGACACGGTCGTGTTGAGAAAGCCTAGCTAGTACACGCCCGTGCTCAAGCCATACACGCCCGTGTTAGAACCCTTGTAGAAGGCCGTGTACTGAACAGAGAGCCAATTTGAAGACTCTCGTAATGCGTGAAACCTAATTACTATGAAATGAGTAGTTAAGTTGATAAATGTAGCATAAATTCCAGTTGAATTAACTAAACAGGTGCAGTACTGTTTATTACTATTCATATAGTGAAAAGGGGTAACCGACAGAGAACCCGGTCTACCCTGTTATGTGTATAAGTGTATAAGATACACAGTGTCATGAAACTAGTTCGGATGACCATTTCCTAACACACGACTGGTGAGCAGATCACTGAAATACTCGGACCAAACGTCTGAGCACAATAACGAGAATCTCCCTAGTAGGGTACAGTATCGAGAAAATGGTCTGGATGACCTCTTCTCACCCAGAGACTGACAAAATCGGAGTCAGAACACTCGGACTAGTCAGTTAGAACAAAGAACAGTGAACCATGAATAGTGAATAGTGAATAGTGCAAGATGCAGTGTCAAGTTATTGGCCAAGACGGCCTTAGTTTGACTTAAAACTGATATATCTAGACTCAGGACGCCCAAATTAGTCAAACGGACACCTGACACGTTTTTCGAGGTGGAACCCCACAGATCCTGAAAACTGGTCTAGACGACCTCAGATGGACATATGACTGATAAAATTGAAATCAGAACGTCCGAATTAGTCAAGAGAGACTGTGTCTGAAATTTCACCTAGGAACACCTCGGTTTGCGTGCGAAAGGACAACACAGTGTAGACACTACCGCAGTATAGGAATGAATAGTGATTTGGTATAGAATGGGCTCTTAGACAGTATAAAACAATTAGAAATCGTCGGTACAAAAATCAGATTCAGAAAATCCAATTTTTGGATGAAAATTAGAACACTGCCGAGAAAGGGCTGAAAAACGCAGTAGAAAACTAGACTGCACAGAACCGATTCGGTTGGACTTTTACTCCAACCAAACCATGCCCCCTTTGGTTAGGAAAACAGCTGCAAAACCAGCTGCAAAACCAGCTGAAAGTGATCCCTTAAATCAAGGGATGTGTTGGAGTTTTTAGATTAAAAAAATGGGGTTTTAAGGACAAGAGGACCATGACCATTTAATGCAAACTTGCTCCCTTTCACCCTCCATCATGGCTCCGAAATTTCAAGGGCTGCAGCACAGATTTTTGTCCCCCAATTGAGCTAAATTATGGCTTAATTAAGAGAGCTTAGAGTTAAGCAAAGTTGCTTTGAGTTGCCTATAAAAAGGTGCAACCACCCTTACGTTTCACTTTTTCCATTTGCTCACAAAAACACTCAAGAAAAATACAGCTTTCTCTCCCCTTTCTCTTCAGAAAATCCGACCCCTCTTCAGCCCCTAAACCACCCATTTTTTCACATAACTTTCACACAAAAGCTTGGCCACACAAGTTGTTAGAGGTGCACTCTTCCAAGGTAGTTTCGGTAAGACCCTAAAACCGAAATTTTTCTATGGTGTAATTTTTCATCTTGGCTGGATATTAAGAGAAACTTTTTGTTTTCCTTGTGTTCTCATTCTACCACAAATGATCCCTCAACCCTCTTTGTTTTCTATGGAGCCTTGACAGCCACCCTTGGCCCGGTTGTGCTTCGATCAAAGCACTCTAAGGTATAAACCGAAAAACCCCCATCTTTTGTGGTTAGTTGTTTTTAAGTTTTTGATCAAAAGAGATTTATATGTATTTGGTTATGCACATGGGTTGTAATAAGTTATTTGAGCCCTTAGCTTTCAGTTTTTAAATTTTTTGTGGTTGTGGTTGTGTTTACTTTAGTTTACAAGTGGTTTGAGATATGTGTGTACATGAGTGTGTAGAGGGTGGCTGGACACAAAATCTGTCCCTAGGATCAGCCACGGATTTTGGCCAGTTTGACCCACTTAGGGTCCGAATCTAGGATTTGGTAAAACATAAAGTTCTAAGAAAATTTTGATACGGTCGTTTTTACGTCAAATAGCCATTGGCAAAAAATGAACCTACGATAGGCTTTTCGGCTAGTTTTGGTTCGGTGTCCAAAACTGGGAGTAACAAATCCGGACCAAATGAACAGTCTCAGATTTTTATTAAATGACCCTTTTAGAGGCCGAACCAGAATTTGGTCAAAACACAAAAGTTTTAGATCTCGACGAAATCTTGAAACTGACATGCGTGGGTTTCAAAAATTCGGCCGTTTCGGGCCCCAAACAGACCTGTTTTCAAAAGTGCGTAAAACTGGAACTTTTATAAAAACTGGGCACAAAGGCCACGGGTTTGATGAATTTAGGAGCCGTTAGAGTTAGAATTAGGCTCCGAAATGAACACAAGAATTGTTCATTTTGTCGAGGACGAAAAGTTTTATGAACGCCGATTTCTCAAACAAAGTCATTTCGAACAAGTTTCAAATTATTTTCAAAAGTGGTCCAACACCACATTTTTTAGCACATTTACAATGTGTTCCCTTTAAATGACTTAGAAATGATTTCAACAGAAACACCCTCATCCTCCAACGGGGCAAGGTGAGACTCGTTTTCAAAAATGTGGGGACACCATACCCCTTTCAAACCATTTCAAACACTTTGCTTTCAAAAAAATGTGGGGACACCATACCCCTTTCAAAATGAAAAATCCTCTTGTAAGAATTTCTAGATTTGAACAAAGTTTTCAAAGGAATTTCACAAAGAACAAGGGACGTTTTTAGTAAGATATGGTAGAGGTAGCCTAGTCGGCTACGACACCATAATGCAAGGTAGCCCGATAGGCTACCACACCCAAACAAGCAAAGTAACCCGAACGGTTACTATACCAAGCCTACACATAGTAGCCTGATAGGCTACCTAGTTGCCAAAAACGTGAGGTAACCGGTCAGTTGACTGATCGGTAAATCAATGAAGCACCGTGTTCAGAGCAACATTATGAGGAATGTTGATTTAACTGTCAAGAAGACAGTTAATCAAACGTGACGGAAATTAGACACCAAATTCCCAGATAGGCCAATAGGGTACCGAGGGACCCCGGTACCACATGAAAGACGAGTATAGGCAAAAGTAGCCTAAGGACGTGGTAGTTAATTTATGGGGCCATAAGTTAATTAACCATATACGAATAAGTTAACTCTTGAGATAGAGAGTAAGTAGTGCCGACGGCAATCGGTATCAAGTAATTATCTACTTTAGTCACTAACAGTATTGGTGACTTAGAGAAGGTATTAACGAGAGACGTTATTGATGACAGGTAGTAACCTGCAAATTTCTAAAGGTGCGAATACAAGTGCTTGCAATTAGGTAAGTATAACTCCGCCTGCAGCATGAATAAAATGATGTTAAAATGATGGTTTTACAGTATGTTAAGTATGCCTTACATGCACACGATGTTGCACAGCATACATAAGAGCATATAGTTTCACAATCGAGTAGATTGATGAAAGAACAAGTTAGAAGCCATAGATCCCTACCATATAGGATTGGGGATAGCTTAGAGAAGCATATGGCTAGAACAGTTAAACAAGATGGAAATAAATAGGTGTGCCGTACCGGCTCCTTCAGTTGAAGGGGTTTCCAGTTAAAGAAAGTTAAGGCCAAAAGTTGAGCAACAGTTGATGGCTCTTCGGCATTAGTTGACCTCGGGCGTTACCGTTGGTCTGCGCGCACACGGTACTGACACATGGGCCCTAAATAGACAAGAGAAAGAAAAGAGTACTAAAGCATAAATGAACATAACCGGATCATGCATAGTTCACTGTCCGCATTAGTTCGCTATGCTTTCAGCTACAGTAAGATACATGCTTTTACATGAAGTAATCTGTATGCATATGGTATATAAAGTTTGTATGCTATGACATGATATGTGATGATATGGTATATGCTAAGTGTTATATGTGACTATCTTGCATGCTTATGCGTTTTAAGTATGTATTATGTTTAAACATGTTTTGCGGTTAACATGTTGTACTTACTGGGCTTAAAGCTCACGGAGTGTGTTCATGCTGTAGGTAAGCGTCCTATGGCATAAGCCACGATGGGCAATGACGGCAGCGGAGGCGGATGTGAGGCGAGGTTATGGACACCATACGAGTTTAACTTCCGCACAGTTTAAGTAAACAGTATTTTGAATAGTAACAGTATAGTACCAGTAGATGGTACTTTTAAATAGTAATCGTTAAATGGTATTTCTGAATAGTAATGCTTACACAATATTTTTGAGTAGTAATAGTTGAATAGTATTTTCGAATAGCAGCTGATTGATACTATTCAAAAATACTATTCCACAAAATGAACAGTATAAGTATGTTTGCAAGATTATTATTATGTTTCAAATTCTGTTTTTAATAGTACATGTACATGAATAGTAAATACGTGTGCTTAAAAAAAAATTTTTTCTTCTAAAATTAGGGTAACCTGTTAAAGATATTTTAAGTAAGCAATATTCAATTACAAGAAAGTATAAGTAAAAGTAAAGAAACAGTAGTTTTATAGTGATGGTCCGGGCCGCCTAGGGCACGGGGCGTCACATTTTGAATCACAGTCCAAGTAGGATTCGAATTTGTTGTGGAAAATCCACAAGGTTTGAAATTCGAATTTGAGTTGGATTTGGAGAGGATAATCTTGTTAGAATCCTACTTGAATTTTGAATCCAAATCCCAACAAAGGTGGACGAAATTTTTGAGGATAATCCTCAAGGAAATTTCAGATTTTTGTGGATAAGATTTAAGGGAAAAATTCAAGTTTCAATCCCAGTTGAATTTGGATTCTCTCCTCCCTGAAAAGTGGCCAAAAATTTGAAGAATCTCTCCTAGGAAATTCGGTTATTTTTGGATAAGGTTGAGATAAGATTCAAGCTTGAAAAACCTAGTGGAATTTTTGATTCTCTCTTATCCATAATGGCCGAAATTTATGAGGAGATTTTCTCCAATAAAAATTCGGATTTTTTGGTTGAAAAAAGGGAGATAAAATTCTAGTTAAAATCTTGTTTAGATTTGGATTGGATTTATCCTAAGAAAACCGAATTTTATTGTTGGATTTATCCATGGAAAAATTCGGATTTTTTGGTTAAGGATAAGGGAAAATATCTTTTCCTAATCCAATTCAAATTCAGAGAATCACCTCATGCAGGTCTATAAATAGAGGTCCTGCCACTCCAGTTCTCTCAGACCACAGACTTTCAGGTGAGCAGGCTTATTGTTGCATAGCTCATCGTGACAATAAAGTTCTTTAGAGATCTGGGTGGTCGGAAGAAGACTAGCAGTGCTAGCATACCGATCGAGGTTTAGAGTGCCCACACACTCAGCCATTCGAGAATTGGAGAATAGTAAAGAAGGCTAGTTGTTTAAAGCCTCCGGTCATTCTCCTCCTGCAAGATTGGCGTCCTTGAGGTATGAGTTTTAATTGTTGTTGGTTTATTGTATATGGCATCATGAGATATTTAACGATCTAAAATTTTTTATTGTTCCGCTGCGCCACTCTGATACGTTTTTACCGATTTATTTTCCTATAATTGGTATCAGAGCCATCTCATTACTATGCCATGTACATAAATTAGACAATTACTTAGTCTTTTTATTTATGTATGGATTTGATATTTAGAGAGTGGCATTCTAGGTTTCCTTTATGTTGTTATCATGGATTATGTATAAAGTATGTGGTTATTTTAATTTTTTTGAATTATTATAAGCATGCTTGTTTATGCCGGTTATGGTTCCTTAGAATTTAGAAAAATTGTATCTAGGAATTTTTATGTAATCATGGGAGTAGTTTATTAAGACTGTAATTTTCCCATGGATTTTAAATTCTTGTCTCTTAGAATTTTTATGGTTAGAATTTTTGTACACCGGAAACGGATTAGGAAATTTTATGTAATTATTCTTGGAGGAGATTGAAGATTGAAGACCGTAATTTATTTTTTCTCAAAAGTTAAATTTGATTTAAAGATTGAAATTTTGATTGTGTGGAAAATTTCAATTTAATTGGGATTCAAATTAATTTTTGGAGATCCTAATAGGTAAATTGGAATATGGCACGAAAATCGAGACACGACCCCTCGGGATAGGCCAACGGGCCTTGGTGGGGCTGCAGCCCCTGCCTTCGGGCAGGATGGGGCTGCAGGCCCACACCACCCCGGCCACAGGCTTGGCCTGCAGCCCAGGGTGGCCGTGGCCTGCCCAAGGCTGGCCGCAGCCTGGGCGTGCAGCCGGCAGGCTGCAGGCCAAGCCTGCAGTGCCAGGCTGCACGCCAAGCCTGGGCATGCAGCCTCTGGCTGCAGGCGCTGCCTGCAGCCTGCCGGCTGCTGCGCCCAGCCTGGGCATGCAGCCTGGCGCTGCAGGCTTGGCCTGCAACCCGGCAGGGCTGCACAGGGGGCGGCCGTGGGCTGCCAGCCCCTCCGGGGTTGGTGGCTACCCACGGCGGCTGCCGCCTACGGGGGCGGAGGTCCGACGGTCCAAAAATCAGAAAATTTTGATTTTTAAATTTGAGATTTAATCATGTTTAAAAATATGTAATTAAAAATTTCAAATTTTTTGAAATTACATATTATTACACATGATGTTTAAAATTGTTTAAAATTTAAATTTGAAATTTAAATTTGAAATTCGAATTTGAATTTGAAATTTAAATTTTGGATATTTAAATTTTAAATAATTCTTGGGATGAGAAATAAATGGAGAGACTACATAAAGAAGGATACAAGAAGACGGAACAAAATTCAAGACCCAAAGAATGTTTTGGATGGAATTTTGTAATCTTTATTTTCTTTGTTCTAGGATGGAACCATAGCTTGGTTATTCTGTCAATTATTTTTCTGTTATATGTCATGGATGTATAAATATGTATTGATGGATGTTTTGTATGCATATTTGATAACATGTCATATAGGATAGGTGAGTGCCGCTCATACTATATTGATCATATATAATTTGTCAAAACTTGCATGTTTTTCAAAATATTGAGTGGGAGAGGGTTTCAAACAAAACCCACGGCCTCCATTGTTGATCCATATGTGAAAGCATGGTAACGCCTCGCGTCAGTTCTGCCCTGACCACACCCCTCGGTAGGTGTTTACCGCCGCCGATATACTAGATTGGATCTCCTATGTGGAAAACGTGTTCGAGTGCGATCTTATTCATGACCACCCCTCGGTGGCTTGGTAGGACGTGGATCGGGCTACGTAAATAATGGTTATACACTCAAGACTCGTTTAGTTATTAACCTTCCCTAGAAGCTCTGTTAACTAAACTAGTGGCCAAATAAGCGGTTATTAAATATATGTCTTAACCTTGGAGGATTTAAGGTAACATATATTAATTGGACGGGGTCCATGTTCCGGCTATTTGTTTTCATGACCACCACTCGGTGGCTTGGGGCAATAGGTGCTGAGAATTACCGTTGCAATGCTACATGTTTTTCAAGTTTCATGTAGGAACATACTTGTATGTTTTATTTGCTAAATTATCTGTATATTTGCTTGGGCTTTGTAATGATGTCTAGTATAATTTTATTTCAGTTCAAAATGTCACCGACACCCCTCATTTCGATACTTACTGAAAATAAGTTGAATGGTGACAATTATAAAGATTGGAAAAGAAATCTATTAATAGTTCTCAGCTGCGAGAGACACAAGTTCGTACTGGACGAACCATGCCCACCTGGGCACAAACCTGACACACCACTTGAGGAGGTCCCAGTTGCCTATAATCGTTGGAGAGAATCCAATGAAATAGCTCGATGCTACATCCTTGCTAGCATGACGAGTGCTTTACAAAAGCAGCATGAGACTTATCAAGTTGCTGGGGAGATCATGGACAATCTGGAGGACATGTTCGGAGGCCAAGAAAAATTGGCTCGACAGTCCGCTATCACCAGCATTATGAACTCCAAGCAAAAGGCGGGTACTCCGGTGAAGGACCATATGATCACTCTAATGGGATTCTTCGCTGAGGCTGCCGAGAATGGTGCTGAGTTGGACTACAACACCCAGATCGAGATGGTGTTCAAGACTTTATCTAAAGATTTTGTGGGGTTTAAGGCCGCATACAATCTGGCGACAAAGGAGTTAGGACTGACCGAGCTCATGAAGCAACTACGGGCTTATGAGCGGATGATCAGGGATGAGGATGTGGTCCGACCTAAAGGCGAGGCCAATTTGGCGGAATCTTCCAATCCCTCACGGAAGAGGAAGAGGCCAAATAAGAAGCAAGTGGCTTCTAGTTCTTCTAATCCTCCTGTCTCGGACGGGAAGAAGAAGAAGAAGAACAAGAAGCCAAAGGACCCTAAAAAGTCCAAATGCTTCCATTGTGGGAAGGTAGGTCACTTTAAGAAGGCTTGCCAGGAATTCCTAGCCGCCAAGGGCAAGGAAGGTAAGGAACTTCATTACTTGGAAGCGTGTTTGGTGGAAGAATCGAAAGACACTTGGGTCATTGATTCAGACGCCACAATCATGTTTGTGTTTCTATGCAGGGGTTCGTGGAAACGAGAAGTCTACATGATAGGAGCCTCTCGTTGTGGACTGGAGATGGTAGCTTTGTGGTGGCTGAAGCAGTGAGAGATGTTTACCTTTATTTTGATCAATTTAGGTTTATTTTATTGAAAGACTGTTTTTATGTTCCTAATTTTAGGAGGAACCTTATATCGGTAGCTTGTTTAATAAAGGATTCTTATTCAGTTTCTTTTAGTAAAAGAGTTGATATTCGTAGAAATAAGTCTTTTATCTGTTCTGGATGGATGGATGGAAACCTATATTTGATCAAACCAAAGATGTACTCACTGCTTGACACTGAATTAATTGATAACTCTAAAAGGTTGAAAGTTTCTCACTCTAACAAGGCGTATCTTTGGCATTTAAGACTTGGTCATATTAATCAGGATAGGATTCAAAGATTGGTGAAAGACGGTCCTCTGGAATCTCTGGAGGAGGTACGACTTCCCCAATGTGAGTTTTGTCTAGAGGGTAAAATGACTAAGAGGTCTTTTGGAGCTAAGGGTACAAGGGCTCAGGAGCTCTTAGAAATTGTGCATACTGACGTATGTGGCCCCATGAACATCACAGCACGAGGAGGGTTCGAGTATTATGTCTCTTTTATAGATGATTACTCGAGGTATGGATATGTGTATCTGATGCACCGCAAGAGCAAAACCTTTGATAAATTCAAAGAGTATCGTGCGGAAGTGGAAAAGCAATTGGATAAATCCATAAAGACACTTCGATCTGATCGAGGTGGCGAATATCTCTCCGATGAATTTCTAGGACATCTTGTAGAGAACGAGATATTATCCTAATTGACTGCACTTGGTACTCCACAACAGAATGGTGTAGCCGAAAGGAGAAACAGGACCTTATTGGATATGGTACGGTCCATCATGAGTTATTCAACACTGCCATTATCATTTTGGGGATATGCTTTACAAACGGCATGCTATATTCTGAACCAGGTTCCGAGCAAATCAATTCCTAGAACTCCGTATGAATTGTGGCGTGGCAGGAAGCCCTCCCTTGGACATATGAGAATATGGGGCTGCCCGGCACATGTACTGGATGGGGATGCGAAGAAGTTGGAACCAAGATCAGAATTATGCATGTTTGTAGGGTATCCAAAAGGAACTAAAGGAGGTCTGTTCTATAACCCGAAGGAACAAAAAGTCATTGTCTCAACCCATGCGACATTCTTGGAGGAAAGTCACATGAATGACTTTAAGTCTCAAAGCAAAGTGGTGCTAGAGGAGTTATCAGGTGAAAGAACTGCTCCACAGATTTCGGTCTTGGACGCAAGTCCGAGTTCCAGTGAAAGACCTGCAGACGATCAACAATTTAGGGTGCCTCGTCGTAGTGGGAGGGTTTCGAAAAAACCTAATTTCTTTATGTATGATGCTGAGGTATACCAGGCCGAGGCTCATGAGCATGAGGAAGATCCGGTCACATATGATGAAGCTATAAATGATGTTGATTCTAAATCTTGGAAACAGGCTATGAACAATGAGATGGATTCTATGAAATCCAACTCTGTTTGGGAACTTGTAGATTTGCTGGATGGGATAAAACCCATTGGATGCAAATGGGTCTACAAAAGAAAGAAGGAAGCGGAAGGGAGAGTGGAAACTTTCAAAGCTAGACTGGTTGTAAAGGGATACACGCAAAAGGCTGGAATCGATTACAAGGAAACCTTTTCGCCTGTTGCTATGCTGAAGTCTATCCGTATTCTTCTATCCATTGCTGCGGCTCTCGATTACGAGATCTGGCAAATGGATGTCAAGACGGCATTCTTGAATGGCCATCTTGAAGAATGTATCTATATGATACAGCCCGAAGGGTTCATAGCAAAAGGCCAAGAAAGGAAAGTCTGCAAGTTGCTTAGTACCATTTATGGATTAAAGCAAGCATCCCGCTCATGGAACCAGAGGTTTGATCAAGCGATTAAGACATTTGTTTTTGAGCAGAACATTGATGAACCTTGTGTTTATAAATGTATTAAGGATGGAAAAGTGGTCTTTCTAATACTCTATGTCGATGATATACTACTCATTGGGAATGATGTAGGAAACTTATCATCAGTCAAGCTTTGGTTACACCAACAGTTTGACATGAAGGACTTGGGAGAAGCTAATTATGTTCTAGGTATTCGTCTCTTCAGAGATCGAAAGAACAAAATGATAGCATTATCCCAAGCTTCATACATAGATAAAATAATTGACAAATATGCAATGCTAGAGGCAAAGAAAGGCTCACAACCTTCTATTGCAGGTCTAACTCTTTCATTGGATGACTGTCACAAGACATCGGAAGAAAGAGAGCGTATGAGTAAGGTCCCTTATGCATCCACTGTGAGTAGCCTTATGTACGCTATGCTTTGCACTCGCCCGGACATATGTTTTGCAGTAGGTATGGTGAGTCGATATCAAGCGAATCCTGGAACCAAGCACTGGCAAGCAGTAAAGCATATACTCAAGTATCTTAAGAGAACGAGGGATTATATGCTAGTGTATTTTGGAGGGGACCTAATACCCGTAGGATACACGGACTCAGACTTCCAGACTTGTAAGGATTCGAGGAAATCGACATCTGGATCAGTGTTTTTACTCGGAGGAGGCGCCATTGTGTGGAGGAGCGTGAAGCAGGGCTACACAACTGACTCTACTATGGAGGCTAAGTATGTGGCTGCGGCTGAGGCATCTAAAGAAGCGGTTTGGCTCCGCAAGTTCTTTAGAGACCTTGAGGTCATTCCGGGTGTTGACAAGCCTATCACACTTTACTGTGATAATACAGGGGCTATTGCCAACACAAGGGAATCTCGGCACCACAAGAGAACCAAGCACATCGATCGGAGATATCATATTATTAAAGGGCATGTGGAGACAGGACAAGGGGATGTATGTAAGATCGTGTCCGAGGACAACATCGCTGATCCCTTTACTAAGACTTTGGTGGCTAGAAGCTTTGAGAGGCATGTAGAGGCGATGGGGATGCGTAACATGGCACATCTGCTGGCTTAGGGCAAGTGGGAGATTGTTAGGAAATGCCCTAAGTATTAGAGACATTTTGATGTATTCATTTTGAACTGGATAATAAAATTATACATAGAGGTTATTCATTACATTGCTGTCTGTCCTCGTCTTATTTACATGTTAAAGTAAATGTAAGCAAATATGGCTCACTGACTACTTGTGTTAAAACTGTTAGAACGTTGCATGCAATGGACTTTTGTATACGAGAAGACAATGTTCTAAAGTTAGCAGTCTAAACTATGGTCTGTAGTCTATGGGGTTAGATCGAGCATCTAACTCATGTTAAGACTATTATGTTGTCTAAAGTCTTAGAGGGGACGGTTTGTCTTGACTGTCTGGAGCTGGACTCCCAAGTAGAGACATGGATATGTTGCTCGGTGGTGACATATTAGACCGGGACTAAGGTGTGATTGATCTACGTAGTCCACTATGAGTGGATCAATCTGCTTTTGATGTTCATTATGTAATAACCTTAATCCTGAGTAAATGAACTACTTCATGTATATGACTTGTGTACTTTGATGTTCCAATGGCTAAAGCGTCTCAGAGGTAGTAAGCTTATAGACCGGTTCGTTGGGTGCATGACTTGTATACGATGAAGGGTTTGTTTGCAGATATCGGAATCATAGCTCTGAGGAGTTAAAGGTATCCTCTTAAAGGCATTATACTGAATGTGAAAATGGACAAGGCCTTGGGTTGTCTGCTGGGCGGATGACTTCTTATTCACATATGGTGAATAATCATTTTCTTGATTCGGTAGTATAATGGAACTTTAAGATAGCCTGATCAGTAGGATTAAACAGACTTTGACCTAAGGCTGATCATGGATATCATATGAGGGTTTTGCATATATGACAAGGTCATTGGATAGTAGCTCGTCACAGGCTTACGTAATACGGTATATAATTAGGAGTTCAGTTTCAGGTTTATAGTGGTGTGACTCTGAAACTAGTGATCATATGATTGAGTTGTTCGGTAAAGAATGATAATCATATGGAATCACGGGAGCCTGATTATATATGTCCAATCAGTCCCCCTACTAGCTCCATATAATTCCTTAACGTTTGGCAAATTGATTTGTGTATGCTATTGGCTAGTTTATTATGCATGGATGGTGATGACACAGGATTAGGATGGTAGACAAGATTCTCTCCGGTTGGATTCAGATTTTGTTTTGGATAATAGAGTACACAATTATTCGAACTCCAAATAAAGTTGCCATGATTTTATTTGAGATTGGATTGGAGTTGTAGAAAATTATCCATAAGAACAAGAATATGAAACACAACCGTTTTGTGGAATTTGAAATTTGAATTTTGAAATTTGAAATTTGAATTTTGAAATTTGAAATTTGAATTTTGAATTTGAAATTTGAATTTGAAATTTGAATTTGAATTTCGAATTTGAAATTTAAATTTGAAATTTGAAATTTGAATTTGAAATTTGAATTTGAAATTTGAAATTCAAATTTTGAATCACAGTCCAAGTAGGATTCGAATTTGTTGTGGAAAATACACAAGGTTTGAAATTCGAATTTGAGTTGGATTTGGAGAGGATAATCTTGTTAGAATCCTACTTAAATTTTGAATCCAAATCCCAACAAAGGTGGACGAAATTTTTGAGGATAATCCTCAAGGAAATTTCGGATTTTTGTGGATAAGATTCAAGGGAAAATTTCAAGTTTCAATCCCAGTTGAATTTGGATTCGCTCCTCCCTGAAAAGTGGCCGAAAATTTGGAGAATCTCTCCTAGGAAATTCGGTTATTTTTGGATAAGGTTGAGATAAGATTCATGCTTGAAAAACCTAGTGGAATTTTTGATTCTCCCTTATCCATAATGGCCGAAATTTATGAGGAGATTTTCTCCAAGAAAAATTCGGATTTTTTGGTTGAAAAAAGGGAGATAAAATTCTAGTTAAAATCTTGTTTAGATTTGGATTAGATTTATCCTAAGAAAACGGAATTTTATTGTTGGATTTATCCATGGAAAAATTCAGATTTTTTGGTTAAGGATAAGGGAAAATATATTTTCCTAATCCAATTCAAATTCAGAGAATCACCTCATGCAGGTCTATAAATAGAGGTCCTGCCACTCCAGTTCTCTCAGACCACACACTCTCAAGTAAGCAGGCTTATTGTTGCATAGCTCATCGTGACAATAAAGTTCTTTAGAGATCTGGGTGGTCGGAAGAAGACTAGCAGTGCTAGCATACCGATCGAGGTTCAGAGTGCCCACACACTCAGCCATTCGGGAATTAGAGAATAGTAGAGAAGGCTAGTTGGTTGAAGCCTCCGGTCATTCTCCTCCTGCAAGATTGGCGTCCTTGAGGTATGAGTTTTAATTGTTGTTGGTTTATTGTATATGGCATCATAAGATATTTAACGTTCTAAAATTTTTTATTGTTCCGCTGCGCCACTCTGATACGTTTTTACCGATTTATTTTCCTACAATATGTACCTGCCACGTACTATACCACAAGTCTATTTTATGTAAAAGTTTTCCAAACTTTTACATAAAAGCTCACAAAACTAAATTCACATTTTGAACCACATTACATAAATTTTTTTTTTCAATTTTGCCCTTAGTTTTGGTCTCGGTTTTTACACTCAAAACCTAGCCAAAACTTCTCAAATTTTCCACCAACTTTTAAGCTATTCTAATGTCATTTTCTAACACATTTTCAAGCCAATTTCATTGCATTTTTCAACACAATTCCTAGGGTTTTTTTAACCCTTACAACCCACGGCCACATTAAGAGAAACATACCCCAATTTTTCTTTTCTTGCTTTCAATCACAATTCCATCCTTTTCATAATAAAATGCATGATTTAAATCATTCAAACATCAAGTAAACCATGCAAAATTTTTCACCAAACCCTAATTAACCCACGGCCTTTTAGGGTAAGTTCACACCACATTTTTTTTTTTCCAAGCTTTCCATAATGCAAATCATGCTTTACATTAGACCAAATTATGATTTAAAGCATGTTAACACTAAAACCACAAAAATTTCTCATTGATTACTCTTGGTAACCCACGGTTTTACCCTTGGAAAACCAACCAAAATTTGGTTTTTCCTTAAACCAAATACATGGTTTTTCTCCTAATTACACCCTTAACAAAACCCAAGCACCAAATCAATCAAAACAACCCAAAAATTTTCCATCCTCTACACTATTTATTACACGGATTTCTTGAAGAAAAATCAAGAAAAATTTCAAACCGAGGAGAGTTACCTTGTTCACTTGCTTCCTTAGGCTTCAATGAAAGGTTTGACACCAATTTTGTGAAGAAAGCTTGAAGAAATCACTTGGTCTCTCTTGGGTTGCTCACGTACTCCCATGGAACACTTAGGAAAAAAAAATTTTGTTATGTTTTGGCTTGTTAATGTGTTTCGGCCACTTTGTTCCCAAAAGTTGCCGACTTAACCAACCAAAAAGCCAATTAATTTGGCTTTCAACCAATCAAAAATCACCACCTTTCAAGCCTAATTCTTTCCAAAATTTTCAAAAATTAAAATGGTGGAATTTTGGCCAAATCTTGGCTTTAGATCAAAAAGCAACTTAATCTTGGCCATTAATGCTACCAACCACTATTTTCCTTCCATTTATTAAATGGATTTATGATGTCATAAATGCAAAAGCATATGTTGACTTTGACTTTTACTATTCACATTAATTCGACTACTTTTTGACTGATACCGGTTCGAGCCGAAATTTTTCTGAAATCGTCCTGGCGGGTTCCTGAGGTCCCCTGTGCAGTCGGATCAATTTAAACTGCTTCCGTTTGATCAAAATCAATCCCGGAAGTTTTCCGTCTTTTAGTGCTCCGGTTAGGGTTTTCAATGCCGGTTTTGGCACCGTTTCACCCGTTTCAACTCAGTGAATTTTTCCAACACTGAATTCTTACTCGTCAGTATTGTTAGAACATTTTAATATATTCTAAACAATATAAATACATTTATTTCACTCTTTAAATAGTACAAATTGTTATATACATACATTTGTACATTTTCTTCCGAGAATGCCTGATTTTCCCGGTTGTCACAATCACCCCTCCTTATAAAATTTTCATCCTCGAAAATTAGAACAAGTGGGGGTATAAACTCCTCATCTCGTCTTTTCGTTCCCATGTAACTTCTTCAATGTTATGATTTTTCCACAAAATCTTTACTAGTGGGATCGTCTTATTCCTCAGCACTTTTTCTTCACGAGTCAGTACTCGAATAGGTTGTTCCTCATATGTTAAATCCTCGTGGATTTGAATAGGCTCATGCTTCAACACATGGGACGGATCTGGTATATATTTTCTCAGCATCGACACATGAAATACATTATGCACTGCTGATAATTCAGGAGGTAACGCTAATCTATAAGCGACCCTTCCAATGCGTTCGATAATTTCATAAGGTCCAATATATCTTGGACTTAGTTTCCCCTTCTTACAGAAACACATTATCCCTTTCATAGGCGATACCTTAAGAAACACGAAGTCTCCTTCATCAAACTCTAAGGATCTCAGCCTTTTGTCCGCATAACTCTTTTGTCGGCTTTGCGCAATTTTCATTTGACGCTGAATTCTAGCAACTGCATCGGAAGTCTCTTGTATGAAATCTGTCTTATGCAACTGCTTCTCTCGCAAATTATACCAGTGTAATGGTGATCTGCATTTCCGTCCATACAAAGCCTTGTAAGGTGCCATGCCTATAGAAGCTTGGTAACTATTATTGTATGAGAATTCAATTAATGGTAACTTCTCGTTCCAATTTCTTGCAAAATCCATTACACAAGCTCGAAGCATGTCCTCTAACGTCTGAATTGTCCGCTCCGACTGTCCGTCTGTTTGCGGATGAAAAGCCGTACTGAGTCTCAATTCAGTACCCATGGCCTCTTGCACACACTTCCAGAAATTCGAAGTGAACCGTGCATCTCGATCTGATAAAATGGATTTTGGTACTCCATGTAATCTGACAACATGAGTTACATATAACTGAGCAAACTTTTCCAATGAAAAAGTCATCTTGACAGCTATAAACCGTGCCGTCTTGGTCAGTCTATCCACAATAACCCAGATGGCATCATAACCTTCTCGGGTTTTTGAGAGTCCTATTACAAAATCCATCGTAATGTGTTCCCATTTCCATTCAGGAATCTCCAGAGGTTCCAATCTTCCTGCTGGATGTTTATGTTCCGCTTTGATTCTTTGACAGGTCATGCATCTACTCACGAATTTCGCTATATCATTCTTCATCCCTTTCCACCAGAACTGTAACTTCAAGTCCTGATACATCTTACTAGCACCGGGATGAACCGAATATGGTGTCTCGTGGGCTTTTGACATAATCCGTCTTCTAAGTTCCTCATCAGCTGGAACATTAATCCTTCCTTGATAGAAGATCATTCCATCCTTGGAAATTCCTTCTTGAGAACTTGTCATTGTTGGGTCTCGTCTTTGAGCTTCCTTTATATCCTCAAACAGTGACGATTCCACTTAGAGTGCAGCTAATCTTCCAGATATCAGCTCCAAGTTCAAGGAATTTATCTCTTGCTACAATGGCTTCGGAAGCCTTTCTATCGGTAGCTGGTGCGATATGGTAGACTTTCTACTTAGAGCATCCGCTACACGATTGGCCTTTCCTGGATGGTATAGGATTTCACAATCATAATCCTTTACCAATTCCAGCCATCGTCTTTGTCGCATATTGAGCTCCTTTTGCGTGAAGAAATACTTCAGGCTTTGGTGATCAGTGAAAATCTGACATTGAACTCCATAGAGATAGTGTCGCCAAATTTTAAGTGCGAACACTACTGCAGCAAGTTCAAGGTCATGCGTAGGGTAATTCCTTTCATGCTCCTTTAATTGACGGGAAGCATAGGCAATCACCTTGCCGCCTTGCATTAGGACTGCTCCCAATCCTACTTTAGATGCATCAGTGTAGATCACAAACTTCTCCCCTTCAGTGGGAAGCGTAAGGATTGGTGCGCTTGTCAGCCGTCTCTTTAACTCCTGGAAGCTTCTTTCGCATTCCATAGTCCACTCGTACTTCCTTTCCTTACGTGTAAGAGCAGTAAGAGGTACAGCTAAACGCGCAAATCCCTCTACAAATCGTCGATAATAACCAGCTAACCCCAAGAAACTGCGTATTTCCGTCACATTCTTGGGTGCAGGCCACTGGTTAATTGCCTCTACTTTCGTCAGATCTACAGCAATACCTTCCTGGGATACAACATGTCCGAGGAAATGTACTCTGTCCAGCCAAAACTCACATTTTGAGAATTTGGCATATAGTTGATGCTTCCTTATCGTATTCAGCACGATCCTCAGATGCTCCTAGTGCTCCTCATGAGTCTTTTGAGTATATAAGAATGTCATCAATGAATACAATGACAAACTTATCCAAATACTCTTTAAAGATTCTGTTCATTAAGTCCATGAACGCGGCCGGTGCATTTGTTAATCCAAATGGCATCACAAGAATCTCGTAGTGACCATAACGAGTCCTAAACGCCGTCTTAGGAATATCACTTTCTTTAATTCTCAGCTGGTGATATCCTGATCGTAAGTCGATCTTGGAAAATACCGCTGCGCCTTTCAACTGGTCGAACAGGTCATCAATTCTAGGTAACGGATACCTATTTTTGATCATAACCTTATTCAACTCCCGATAATCAATGCACAAACGGAATGTTCCATCCTTTTTCTTGACGAATAACACAGGTGCACCCCATGGAGAATAACTCGGTCTGATGAATCCTTTACCCAAAAGCTCCTTTAATTGTTCCTGCAGCTCCTTTAACTCCACTGGAGCCATACGGTATGGTGCTTTGGAAATAGGTGGCGTTCCAGGCATCAACTCAATTTCGAACGAGATTTCTCTCTCTGGAGGTATCCCTGGTAACTCTTCTGGAAATACGTCAACAAATTCATTAACAACGGGAACATCTTCAGGTTGAAGCTTCTGTTCATCTGTAGTATCCACCACATATGCCAGATATCCAATGCAACCACTGGCTATCAGCTTGCTTGCTCTCAGCGAACTGATCATCATCTTCCCGGGTTTTCGAGAGGTATCGACGTACTCGAAACTCTCTTCTTCTTCGGGTTGGAATACTATCTTTTGATTTCGGTAGTCGATCGTAGCTCGATATTTCCCTAGGAAATCCATGCCTAGAATCACATCGTAATCCGTGATCTTCATTACGATCAACTCTGCATATAGTTCCCTATTTGCCACATATACTGGTACATGAGGTAGCCAGTAATTGGATAACAATACTGCCCCAGAGGGTAAAGCTGTCTTAAATACTCTTCCCATATAATCCTTAGGAAGTCCTATCTTGTCAGCAAATGCATAGGAAACAAAAGAATGCGTAGCACCGGAATCAAACAGTACAGAGGCTACATGACTAGCGACAGTGAGCTGACCTGTCACTACGTTCGATGTTCCTGCCTCTGCATCCTCTTTACTGTAGGCCATCACACGAGCATCAGCACGTGGCACACGCTCCTGGCATTACGGCCTTACTGGGGACTCTTCAACTCTGGCCTGAAGGGAATGAGCTTGTGGGCATGTCTGGTGCTGTTGGGAAGTGCCTTATCCACCCTGCCTATTATTTGGACAGTTCCTGGCGTAATGGCCTTCCTTTCCACATTCATAGCAAACAAGTGGCCCAAATCTGCATTGCCCAGAATGTCTCTTCCCACATGTAGGACAATTTTGTACATTGGATTCCGCATTACCAGCTGTTCTTCGCTGCTGGTTTCGATTATTTCCCTGGCGATTTCCAGAAAAATTGCCTTTCCTCTTGTTTTGCTGGGATCCTTGATTATTGCCCTGGCTTGGTTTAGCATTCTGATTAGGCTTGCTCGATTGACCAACTTGTGTAGACTTCGCCAAAGCCCTCTCCTTCTTCTTGGCCTCCCAGTGCTTCTCTCTTTCCTCTTTCTGTCGGGCTACGTGAAACTCAGCTCTGATGGCCTGACTAACACAATCTGCTACAGAAGTAGGCGGTACCTGACCAATGTCTACTAACGCAGCAATTTCTGACCTGAACATCTCGATCATTTTCTGTATCTTCTCCCTCTCAGTAGGGACTACATAGGGACATAAACGGGATAACTGGTTGAACTTTTGGCAAACTTCGCTCATCGACATATTTCCTTGCATCAATTCTGAGAACTCTTTCTGTTGTTGTCTCAGAGATGCAGGGTCATAATATTTCTGGTTAAATTCTTCCAGAAATTCCGCCCAACTCATGGTAGACATGTTTCTTCTCATTCGTACAGTGTCCCACCAAAAACGAGCATCTTTTCTCAACACAAAAGACGCACATGCAACCTTCTCCCGGTCAGTTAGGTTCATGAATTCCATGATCACTTGCAAGGATGACAACCAGTCTTCAGCCTCTAGAGGATTTGTAGACCCTTCAAATTCTGGCGGCCTCATACGCCTGAATCTTTCATAGAGGGGTTCTAGATTTAAAACCGGCTGCTGTTCAGGAACTCTCTCATGTACAGTAGTTGGAGGGATAGCCGGATCTACCTCAGCTTCCTGTTCTACTTGGGTACCCTCAGAGCCTTGTCTCTGTTCTAACTCCTCTACCCGTCGCCTCAGATTAGCATTTTCTTGCATCTGAGCTTCTAACAGGGCTTGTATCTGATCTAATCTCTCCATGACATTAGGACGTCGTTCTCATCCCTCTGGTCGATTTCGCAAATCTACCATCTTACCTATTATCCTATTCTGGCACAATAATTCACTGTTAGCTTTTCCATGACCACATTCGTAAGATCATATAAATTTACGAAATTCAGGGTAATGTAAAGCCACATCATCGTAACACATCATCATACAACATATAATCATTTTGATATTTCATTCATAGCAAAACGTTTATATATCATACATAATCATCACCAGTCATATATACATCGGCCATCATATACATCTTGGCCACAAGTCTATACAAAAGAGCTTTTCTCTATAAGCTACTTATGTACATGCATACATCTACAGGTCACACATCCCCTGTGTCTGGGACTAGAGGATATTCTTCTGGATCCTCATCATCATCTGGATCATCTGAATCATCACCACCCCTAGGCAATGCTCCCTGTCCTGAGTCATCACCTCCTCGTGGTCTAGACGGTCCAGCCTTATGATCATTCATCATCCTTCTCGGCCCAAAGATGCGTACGAACATCTCATCTTGACCCAGTGTCTCTCGTCGACTCTGCGTCAGATGCTCAATCAAAATCTCTCTCTCGATCGTCCTGATCGTCACTACAAACTCTTGGAGCGTAGGAGGAAACAGCTTAATCACCCTCTGTCACAACTCCATGGGTAAACCTCTCCAAAACAGCTCACAACAGTTTGCTTCAATGAGGTTGGGCAACGGACATCTCCTCCTAATGGTCTCCTCAAATCGTGCTGCGTAAGACAAAACTGTCTCACTAGACAATATGACCATCCTCTCAGTCTGGAGAATATAGTCCCTAACCTCATCGAATCCAGGGTACGCAGGTGTATCAGCCTTTCGTCTCTCTAGAGGTGCTGGAGTAGGTGCCGGATCCCTAGGTGAAAACTGATCAGCCAATCGCTGACAAAACTCAGCCCAACTAAATCCTAATAAAATCTTCTGGTCACAATACTCCCAAAATACTCGAGCGTCTCCCTGAAACATACTGATGGCTAACTAGATCCATATATCTCTATCAATGTCGCATATCACCATAATCCTCTCTATGGCATGGAGCCAGTCCTTTGCCTCCATCGATTGTCATCCACCATCAAACATCGAGGGACTACTAGCTCGAAATGCCTGTACTGCCCGAGCTGAAACTTTCACTCCAATGTGTTGGCGTCCACCAACAACTGGAATGTCCACTACTACAGGTGGATGAACTACCGGTCGTGGCTGTACAACATCTACTGGCACTGGTGCTGGTGTTGGTACTGGTACTAGAGGTCTCTCGGGCACCGGGGGTCTGATTACTGGTCGTTAGGAAATAGACGGCCTTATTATAGGTCTCGTCCATACCCGTAATACCCCTCTCGGTCGAGGTAGTGGTGGTCTCATATAAGGAGGTTTGGTCATCTTGCTACCTATAAGATAATTATTTTCACATAAGAAAATAATTAACTAAACTTAAGTAAACTACTTACTTGGATAGCGGTGCAGGATGCGTGAAGTGTCAAATCAGGATATGGTCAATACTGCTCTGACATACCAACTGTGACGGCAGTTGGTAATCCAAATTAAACCAACCGTAACTCCGCTCTGATACCAACTGTGATGGCAGTTGGTATTCTAAACTTCACCAACCGTAAACCCGCTCTGATACCAACTGTGGCAGCAGTTGGTATTCAAAACTAAACCAATCGCAAACCTTGCTCTGATACCAACTGTGGCGGCAGTTGGTATTCTAAACTTCACCAACCGTAAACCCGCTCTGATACCAACTGTGGTGGCCCGCCCCTCGTAGAGATCATACAATACTATTACAGTTAAGCTTTATCGCTAACTGTGATAGATTGTACTCTCATGGGTCGCCGGCTAATCTCTCTCTCTTTAAATCATGATGTTTTTGGGGAAAATTTTTTTTTAACATCATGTAAAACATTCCCACTATTTACTTTGTTGGCAAGTACAAAGTAATTTACATAATACAGTACTTTCGTAAAATATATACTATTACAAAAGACTGTTTCTTTTTCCCTTCTCTTTTATCGCTCAGCGGAAAGACTCTGGCAGGACCATATCCCTCGCCCACTAATCCCATTTGACACACGATATCCCGTCTGCCATCCAGTCAAACAAGCTACTGAGCTGGTCGCTTACCTGCAACATAAGCAAAAATGGTGAGCTACAGGCTCAGTAAATTCAAACATGCAAGAAATAAAATTTCTATGAATAGACAATTCATCATGAATAGTACCGTTGACCACTATTCATACGAGAATAGTAACTTTGACCACTATTCATTGTGAATAGTAAGTTTGACCATAACACAGTGTCACAACAGTACATCTACCGCGATGTTAGTACCCTCACAAAACTGTCTTATGCTCAATTATGGCATAGTTTCAGTTTTAGGTAATTATCTTTGCTTATGTTCTGGTTTTGAGCTCAAATTGGCAGTACCATTTAAGTGCGCATGACTGGGAGCGGTACATTAGTGCTGACCTCCACAGCCTTAATCTCATAAGCCTGAAGGCGAAATTGTACATGACTGGGAGCGGTACATCAGTGATGACCTCCACAGCCTTAATCTCATAGCCCCGAAGGCAAAAGTACCTCCCTGTACGGAAGGCTGGTACGCCAGAAAGTGGTTTCATTACCGACTTTTTTAAAGTTCTAACCCGGTGACTTCACATTGTCCCGTGGTTAGGAATGGTTCACATTTTAATTTTAGGTGAGTGAGTTTCATTAACCTCGCTCTAGTGTCCGAAGCACGATTACCAATGTATCCATTCTCAATAGTGCCCGTAGCACATTACATCTCTCTCTATTCTATAATAGTGCCCGTAGCACATATGTGCCTAACTTATAGTTAGTACATTAAAGTTAGCAACAATAATGCTATATGTTGCAGACAGGTAAATGTCTGAACTTACCTTATCAGTCTCTTCCCTTTTTCTCTCTTGGATCTTTGATCGCCTTCCTTGTAGGTCGATTTTTAGATCCTACAGACAAAACCTTGTCTGTTAATTTTATTTCTATTTATAGCTTTTATTTTTCATTAAAAAGCTTAAATAAAACCTATTTATAACTTTTTAGGCTTTATTTATCATTTTCCCCATTTTTCTCAACTTTTACAAAATTACGATTTTGCCCCTATATTTTGGCAAAATTACAATTTTACCCCTAACGGAATTTTCTCGATCCAGATTGCATTTTTGGCTCTCAGGAACTTTTCTGACTCTTTTCTAATCATTACCGGGTTCGTTTCTATTTTATTTCCATTTTTCACTTTCCCGACCCTCGGGAAGCACTATTCCGACCCTTACATCGGTTTAGTGATTTTCTATCGTTTCGGAGCCTCAAATGGACGTTTCACTAGTATTTAAAACGTTCATCTAGACATTCCCGATCTAGGTCTCCGAGGCTCGGATTTTCCGTTCCCGACTCGGACTTTTATTTCGTTTCCAAAAACGCCCCCCCTCGGGGTCGGTTTTTCAGTTTCACTCACGTTTTACATTTTCAAGGGGACGGGTAACTGTTCACGAACCACCCCTTAGGTTCCCTTATTCAATTTTCCGTTAGGGACTCGGGTTTCTGACCCGACCCCAAACTTTTATTTTTAATTTCCATTTTACCCCAAATGCTGTTTTCGAAATTTCGACAGCATTTCAGTGTAATTTTAAGGCTACCGGCGTTAGGTACGCCCCGAATCATATGTACCTGCCACGTACTATACCACAAGCCTATTTTATGTAAAAGTTTTCCAAACTTTTACATAAAAGCTCACAAAACTAAATTCTCATTTTGAACCACATTACACAAAATATTTTTTTCAATTTTGCCCTTAGTTTTGGTCTCGGTTTTTACACTCAAAACCTAGCCAAAACTTCTCAAATTTTCCACCAACTTTTAAGCTATTCCAGTGTCATTTTCTAACACATTTTCAAGCCAATTTCATTGCATTTTTCAACACAATTCCTAGGGTTTTTTTAACCCTTACAACCCACGACCACATTAAGAGAAACATACCCCAATTTTTCTTTACTTGCTTTCAATCACAATTCCATCCTTTTCATAATAAAATGCATGATTTAAATCATTCAAACATCAAGTAAACCATGCAAAATTTTTCACCAAACCCTAATTAACCCACGGCCTTTTAGGGTAAGTTCACACCACATTTTTTTTTTCCAAGCTTTCCATAATGCAAATCATGCTTTACATTAGACCAAATTATGATTTAAAGCATGTTAACACTTGAAACCACAAAAATTTCTCATTCATTACTCTTGGTAACCCACGGTTTTACCCTTGGAAAACCAACCAAAATTTGGTTTTTCCTTAAACCAAATACATGGTTTTTCTCCTAATTACACCCTTAACAAAACCCAAGCACCAAATCAATCAAAACAACCCAAAAATTTTCCATCCTCTACACTATTCATTACACGGATTTCTTGAAGAAAAATCAAGAAAAATTTCAAACCAAGGAGAGTTACCTTGTTCACTTGCTTCCTTAGGCTTCAATGAAAGGTTTGACACCAATTTTGTGAAGAAAGCTTAAAGAAATCACTTGGTCTCTCTTGGGTTGCTCACGTACTCCCATGGAACACTTAGAAAAAAAAATTTTTGTTATGTTTTGGCTTGCAAATGTGTTTCGGCCACTTTGTTCCTAAAAGTTGCCGACTTAACCAACCAAAAAGCCAATTAATTTGGCTTTCAACCAATCAAAAATCACCACCTTTCAAGCCTAATTCTTTCCAAAATTTTCAAAAATTAAAATGGTGGAATTTTGGCCAAATCTTGGCCTTTTGATCAAAAAGCAACTTAATCTTGGCCATTAATGCTACCAACCACCATTTTACTTCCATTTATTAAATGGATTTATGATGTCATAAATGCAAAAGCATATGTTGACTTTGACTTTTACTATTCACATTAATTCGACTACTTTTTGACCGATACCGGTTCGAGCCGAAATTTTCCTGAAATCGTCCCGGCGGGTTCCTGAGGTCTCCTGTGCAGTCGGATCAATTTAAACTGCTTCCGTTTGATCAAAATCAATCCCGGAAGTTTTCCGTCTTTCAGTGCTCCGGTTAGGGTTTTCAATGCCGGTTTTGGCACCGTTTCACCTGTTTCAACTCAGTGAATTTTTCCAACACTGAATTCTTACTCGTCAGTATTGTTAGAACATTTTAATATATTCTAAACAATATAAATACATTTATTTCACTCTTTAAATAGTACAAATTGTTATATACATACATTTGTACATTTTCTTCCGAGAATGCCTGATTTTCCCGGTTGTCACACTTTGTTTGACTGGATGGTGGACGGATAGCACGTGTCGAATGGGATAGGAGGCGAGGGATATGGTCCTGCCAGAGTCTTTCCGCTGAGCGATAAAAGAGAAGGGAAAAAGAAACAGTTCTTTTGTAATGATATATATATCATTTTTACGAACGTACTGTATTATGTAAATTACTTTGTACTTATAAACAAAGTGATTAGATGATAATGTTTTACATGATGTTTAAAAAAAACATTCCCAAAAAAAAACGTCATGATTTAAAAGAGAGATAGATTAGCCGGCGACCCATGAGAGTACAATCTATCGCAGTTAGCGATAAAGCTTAACTGTAATAGTATTGTATGATCTCTACGAGGGGCGGGCCGCCACAGGTTTCTTACCTGCAACGTGAACAAACTAGAGAGCTAACAGGCTCAGTAAGTTCAAACATATATACTATAAATCATATAGATTCAAAAACATAAATAATAAACTTTCCTATGAAAAGTACTACTCATCCGTGAATGCTAACTTTGAGTTTGACTAGTGAATTATAACCTTAACTTTGATCGGGTACTATTCACATCAACTTTGATCGAACGCACTATACGTAAAGTTAGTGTCGATTATGCTCATTTATGGCTTTCACTCAATTTTCAATCATTATCTTTATTATGTTTTGGTTTTGGGCCCGTAGTGGCTGTACAGATGGTGTGCATGACTGTGAAGGACCTGGAGAGCTAACCTTCAAGCCAATCCTCCACAGTCTATCATCGCCCGAAGTAGTTATTATATCCCTGAAGGACTTATAAGCCCCCACCTTACTAGAGGCCGGTACCCCAGTTTTGGTTTTATTACCATCTTTCTTATAGTTCCAACCGGATGGCATTAATCATTACTTCAAAGTCAGGAACCTTAGTGCCCATAAGTCTTTTCACATTCTTTTCTAAGTGTATCTTAAATTTAGTCACACTCTTTTCATAGTGTACTCACAGTACACATTTCACTTATCAGTCATTAGGTGTGTTGTTACACCCTAGCACCCGTAAGACTTTGCATGTAATGTACAAATAGTACATAATTAAACATCACAATATTTCATGTTGGAGACAATTTAAATGTCTGAACTTACCAGCATTCAGCTAGCTTTGTTTTTCCAATATCCACAAACGTACTCGCATCCTGTCTAGATTGGGCTCCTACAGACAAAATATTGCTTGTTAATTCCCATCATTATTTATTTCTTTGCATAAATTCATTTTGTTTTAAGCATCACAATGTTTTTCATTTTTCATTGTGATACACAGTCTGGTACACGCCCGTGTCCAAGTCTGTGTAACCCTCGGGTCTCTCCCACGTGGTTGTGTAACCTTTTTTTTTTTTTCTGCCCGTTTAACAGTACACGGCTTAGTAAACGCCCATGTCCAAGGTCATGTACCTCTTGGGTTTTGTTTTCACTTGGTACATACCCATGTCCAAGGCCATGTACCTCTTGGGTTGCTTAATTTCTTCAATACACGGCTGTGTATTCAAAGTACATGCCCGTGTATCCCCTAAAACTTAGATTTTAGCTTCAAAAATCTTATTTATGGCCTCCAAAATCTTATTTAATTCATTTTAAGTCCTGAACGGTCATTTTCGGGCCTTTCAAATATTTTTTGTCAAAATGACCATTTTACTCCTGGCGGGTCTCAGGACCGTAAAATTCCTTCATACCGTTTTTCTAGGATTTTCTAAGCCTAAATATCATAAAATAATATTTCTTAGGCTTTAATATATTTTTGCAGCATTATTTGCTGCAAAATCGGTGGCTACTCCTTGCTTGACCCTTGGATGGTACTATTCCAACACCTAGGGTCGTTTTTCATTTTTCTAATGTTTCGGAGTCTCAATTGGGTATTGTACTACTTCAAAAATGTTTATTAGTCTATTCATGAGCCTTGGTTCTCGAAGGGCTCGGTTTTCCATCCCGTCCATAAATTTACCCTATCGTTTCCTGACTTGCTCGTTTTGCCGTTTTTAAATTTCGGTAGCATTTCCTTTTAGATTTTTAAGTTTCCCCGGTGTTAGGTATGCCTCAGAACCTTAGCACCTGTCATGTACTATACTAAAGGCCTATTTTACGCAAGGTTACCAAAACCTTTACGTAAAATTTTTCCATATGATTAATCATTCAAACAATCACCAAAATTTCATTATTTTTCTTCAACATAGGTCACGATTTCATAAGTGAATCAACACTAAGATTTTTCACCATAAAGTTCATTTATCACATTTCAATCTTATGGTTTCTAATGTATATTTCCACATCAAAACCTTAAAATTTTCATTTCAAACCTTATACTAAGGCTATGGTTTTCATGACCATCACCCTAAACAAAAATTTTCTTGTTCTTGAAGTCCTTTATCAAACATATCCTCATCAAATTTTATCACAAAGTTTTCCACATATTCATTCCACAAAGGCCATGGATTTTTCATGAAAACATGCATATAATTTGCTTGTTTCAAGCTTCCAACATATACTTCAATCATAACCCTAATAATCAAACTAAAACACAAAGTTTATACCCAAAATTTTCATCATTTTCCACCCATACAAGGCATGGATTTTTCAATGAAAATACAAGGAAATTAAGCAAAACGAATGCTCACCTTACTAGCTTGAATCCTTGCTACTTAGATATGGTTTTGATGCAATTTTGATGAAGGATTTTGCTAAAATTTTGGCTTAGAAAGGGGTGGGAGTTCACAGTTTCAATTTGATTGAATTTGGCTAGGTTTTTCTAATTTTTCTAAGGCCGTTTTCACTTATATTTATAGGCAACCAAAGGGAGGACTAAGTGGCAATTTTTCCCAAACAATTTGGCAACTTTCTATGGACTTTTTGGCAACTTTTTAGCTGATTTTTCTAGCCTTCCACTGACTCCTTCACAGCCCATAATTTCCAAATTTTTGCCAAAATTTGCTTGCCATTTTGGCTTGATCTTAGCCTTGATCAAAAATCACAATAAATTCTAACCTTTGGATCCACCTACCACCTTAATTATCCTTAACTTTTTCATTTATTACCTCATTAATTGATGTCATCAATGACATCATCCACTTAATTTAATATATTAATTCATGGTCAAAGTTTGACCAAAAGTCAAAACGAATAGAAATATACCGAAATTGCGTAGGTGGGTTTCTAACACCTCCTGTGTGATCGGTCTGCCTTATTTTGCTTCCATTTGACCAAAAATTAGTACCGTAAGTTGTTCATCTTTTAGTGCCTTCGGTGCACTTTCTAGGGCTTTTGGCTCTAATTTAGGGCCGTTTTACCCATTTTGGTTCGGGAAGATTTTGCTCTCCAAACTTACATTCTTTAACACTGTTAGAACATTATATCGCATTCTAAATAGTATTAAAATACAACTTTTTCATATTTTATAGATTAAAATTGTCATATATATACTATTTTCAATTCTCCTGAGAATCTTAAAATTCCCGGTTATCACATTCACCCCTTCTTATAAAATTTTCATCCTCGAAAATTTAGAACAAGTGGGGGTACAATTTCCTAATTTCTTCTTTGTACTCCCATGTAGCCTCTTTGATGTGGTGGTTCTTACACAAAACTTTGACTAATGGGATCGTCTTGTTCCTTAACACTTTTTCTTCTCGTGCCAAAATTTGAATAGGTCGTTCTTCATATGTCAGATCTTCCTAGATCTGAATTGGTTCATATTTCAAAATGTGAGATGGATCTGGTATGTATTTTCGTAACATGGATACATGGAATACGTTATGTACTACCAACATCTCTGGAGGTAATGCCAACTTATAGGCAACCTTCCCAATGCATTCGATAATTTCAAATGGTCCAATATATATTGGACTCCACTTCCCCTTTTTATCGAAATGCACTATTCCTTTCATTGGTGAAACCCTTAGGAATATGAAATCCCCTTCGTTAAACTCTAGAGATCTTCATCTTTTATCCGCATAGCTCTTTTATCGACTTTGTGCAGTCTTCATTCATCGTTATATTTTTGCAACTGCATCAGTTGTTTCTCACACAAAATCTATTTTGTGCAGTTGATTTTCTTGTAGATTATATCAGTGGATTGGTGATCTACATTTCCTTCCATACAAAGCTTCATAGGGTGCCATTCCTCTAGAAGCTTGGTAGCTATTATTGTAAGAAAATTCTACCAATGGAAGTTTTTCATTCCAATTTCCCGGAAAATCCATTATACATGCGCGAAGCATGTATTCTAATGTCTGGATCGTTAGTTCAGATTGTCTATCTGTCTACAGAGGGAAAGTGGTACTAAAACATAATTCTGTTCCTATGGCTTACTGCATGTACTTCTAGAAATTCGAAGTGAATCATGCATCGCGATCTGACACAATGGACTTAGAAATACCATGTAACCTAAAAATATGGGCTACGTAAAGGTTTGTTAACTTTTCCAGTGAAAAAGTCATTTTCACTGCTATTAATCTCGCCGTCTTAGTTCGTCTATCTATAATAACCCAAATGGCGTCATAGCCCTCTTGGGTTTTGGTAATCCTACTACGAAGTCCATTGTAATATGTTCCCATTTCCATTCGGGAACTTCAAACGGCTCTAATTTTTTGCTTAGATGTCGGTGTTTGGCCTTAACTCTTTGGCACATCATACATTGGCTCACAAACTTTGCGATGTCCTTCTTCATCCCTTTCCACCAGAATTGTAACTTTGAATCCTGGTACATCTTACTGCCTCCGGGATGCACTGAATATGGTGTCTTGTGAGCTTCTATCATAATTCACTTTCTTAATTCTTCATCATTGGCAACATAAATTCTTCCCTGATGCAGGATTAGCCTGTGACGCCCCCTGATTCCGATCACCCGCAACCATCATGAATCGACTCTACGGTCGACCAAGACTACTCGTGTGCCGAATCCAGGTCGTCAGTTTTAAACTCTTTTGCTCACAATTTTTAAATATCAGGGCCTAAAATTTCATCCATAATTTTTTTTTCTTTAGTACATACTTCCTCTTAAGAAAACTAAGTGAGAAAGCCATGCCATATACTAACTTTTACATGTCATAATGAAGTACAACATAATAAACAACATATAGTACATATATATAAGTATTGTATAGTTTGTTTCCAAATTCATTTTCTTCAACTCAAAAGCTCAGCAAAAAACTTATGGCAGGACCAAATCCACGGTGAGTTCCCTATCCCCTTGACACGCTCGCATCCTGCCGGCATCCAGGAATCTACTGGACAGGTTTCTTACCTGTAACATGAACAAACTGATGAGCTAACAGGCTCAGTAAGTTCAAACATACATAGTAAGAATCATATCGATTCAAAAACACTAAAAACTCAATCTCCTACGAATAGTACTATTCACCATGAATAGGCTATTCATCATAAATAGTAACTTTGACCTTTAATTGATGAATAGTAACAGTTACCCAACTGGTTACTATTCACTTTACCCTAACTGGGTACTATTCACATATCCTAACCGAGTTTACATTACTCTAACGTAAGCTTTGGTTATGCTCAATTATGATTTTTATCATTTTATTGATTGTTTATTCTCTATTTGATTTCTAGTTTAGAGTTCTGTTTATGGCAGTACCGATGATTATTAGCGTGCTGACTGGGAGGGTCTAAGGAGTGACCTTAGAACATCAGCCTCCACAATCATGATAACCCCGTAGGATTTGAACAAACCTCCACCACTATATTGGAGGGGCGGTACGCCTTAATGGTTTCATTACCATCTTTCAGTTTATAGTCTTGACCAAGTGATCTTATATGTCACCTCTAGCTCACTATCCTTCATTGCTCGTAGGTCTTATTTATTCTCGTTATCAGGGATATGTTATTCTGACTAACCCCCAAATGCTTATAGGATTTTATATCTAGTGTACATCTAGTACAAAATAGATCAACACAGTATTTCATGTTGCAGACACAAAAATGCTTGAACTTACCAATACTGCGCTAGTGCCCACTTCCAAAACTCCTCTGCAGTTCTACCTCTATTTTGGGTTCTTACAAACATAATATTGTCTGTTAATATCCTATTTTAATTATCACTTTAAATGTACATTTATTTCACTTAATAATTCAATACTTTTAAATTTTGTTTGTGGTACATGTTCTGAAACACGCCCGTGTACTTTTCGGGTTTACTCTACACGGCTATGTTGTTTTCTATCTTAGCCGGGCAACTGTACACGGCTTGATACACGCCCGTGTTCAAGCCTGTGTACCTCTCGAGTTGAAAAATTCTTTACGTACATGACTGTGTATTTTTTTTTTCTACACACCCGTGTTCTTCGAGATTTTTTAGATTTTTAACTCTAAAACCTTCATTTTGAGTCTTAGAATTTTATCTAAGTTATTCTAGGTCTTTTAGGGTCCTTTTCGAGCCTTTAGGAAGTTTTTAGTCAAAATGACCATTTTGCCCCTAACAGGTCTCGGGATCGTAAATGTTCCGTTCTATCATTTTTTTCAAATTTTCTAAGTCTAATTATTTTAAAATAATATTCCGTAGGTTTCTGTATCATTTTACAGCTTAAATTACTGTAAAATCTCAACCTCATTTTTCCCGACCCTCGATTACTATTCATCCGTCACCTAGGGTCGTTTTTTCAATTTTCGAGCATTTCGGAGCCTCAAATGGCCCTTTCATTACTCATTAAACGTTATTTATCCCGTTCCCGGCCCTCGAGAGGCTCGGGTTTCCTATCCCGACCTAAATTTTTCTCTTATTTCCCAAAATGCCCCTAACATGAATATTTTTCCTGTTTTAGGAATTTTAGTATTTTAGGGTCGGTTTACTATTTCTTTTGGGTTGGTTTTCCATTTCTAACCCTAATTCACCGAGGGGTCTCGGTTTCCTTCCTAAGTTCAATATTTTTACCCCTCCTTTCTCGAAATGCCCTTAAGCCGATTTTAGAAATTTCGGCAGCATTTTCGCTTATATTTTAAGGTTTCCCGGCGTTAGGTACGCCTCAGAACCTTTATACCTGCCACGTACTATACCAAAGGCTTATTTTATACAAAGTTTCCAAACTTTGTATAAAAATTTTCCACATGATTCAATATTCAGAAATCAACACAAACCACAACAATTTTCTTTCAACTAGCTTCGGTTTACTAGTTAATCACATCTAAATAATTTTTCATCACATCACATCATTCTTAGGTTTTCTAATGTATTAAACAACATCAAAAATCTACAAAACATGCATTCTAATCCTAGCATAGGCACAGATTTTTATGCATAAACACATAGAAAATATCATTTTCTTTCCTAGGGTTTTTATCAACATTTTTCAACATAAAAAATTTTTCATTTCTTAATGTTCACGCCCACGGTTTTAGCAAGAAAATTACATCAAAATTTTCTTGTTTCCTTATTCCAATTCATGCTTAATTCAACACATAATTGAATGAACATAAACACTAAATCAAAACATCAAAACTCATGCATTTTTCACACCATTGAAGCCACGGTTTTTCAAGGGAAACATGCAAAATTTTTGCTTGTTTCTAAACCCTAATTCATGTTTTAAATACTACAACATCAAGCCAATCATAGAATCAACAAAACAACAATTTTTTTCATTGTTTTTCAACACTCGAAACCCACAGATTTTCTAAGGAAAATCAAAGGGAAAAGCTTTAATTTTGAAGCTTACCTTGATTAGTTGATGACTTGAGATTGGAAATGCAATGCAAGCTAGGTTTGGTATGAAATTGAAAACAAAATTTTGGCTTTTAAAGGGGGAGAAGGCCACGGTTTTTGCTGAATAAAAAGGGCAAGAGTTTGGTTGGTTTTTTTTCATTTTTTTGATTAAATTTTGATGCCTATTTATAGGCAAAAACCAAGGGCTCTTTAGCAAATTTTTTTCAACAATTTGCTAATTGTTCAAGGATTAAAAAGTAAAGATTTTGGGGTAAAATCAAAATTTTTTCTTCTTCCTTCCAAGTGGCCGAATGGCCTTTCAAAATTTTTATAAAAAATTTTTCAATGGCTTTTTGGCATTATCTTGGTCATTGATCATAAAGTAACCTAATCTAAATCATACACCTTTCAAAATTACTTTTCTAATTAAGGAAAATAATTTTTGTTTATGACATAATCATGGTGATGTCATCATACTATTTATATTAATTCACTAATTAATTCGTGGTCAATTTTTGACTGTAATCCGATCCGAACGGAACTTCACCGAAATCGCGTAGGGGGTTCTAGGCGCCTCTAGTGCGATCGGTTTGTCTTATTTTGCTTCCGTTTGATCAGAATTCTCTACCGTAAATTTCTATTGTTTTAGTACATTTCAATGCACTCTCTAGGGTTTTCGGCTCTGATTTTGAACCGTCTCACCCAATTATGTCTGGTAAGATTTTCCATCCCCGAACTCACACACTTTAACACTGCCAGAACATTTTTACACTATTCATAACAGTATTAAAACATAAATTTTTCATATTTTATTCATTAAAATTGTTATATACATACAATTTTAACCTACTCCGAGAATCCAAAATTCCCGGTTATCACATTCATCCTTCCTTATAGAATTTTCATCCTCGAAAATTTAGAATAAGTGGGGGTACAAATTCTTCATTTCGTCCTCACGCTCCCATGTAGCCTCTTCAATGTTGTGATTCCTCCACAGCACTTTGACTAATGGGATTGTTTTATTCCTCAAAACTTTATCCTCACGTGCTAGTATTTGAACAGGTCTTTCCTCGTAGGTCAGGTCTTCCTAAATCTGGATCGGTTCATGTTTCAGTACATGGGATGGATCCGATATGTACTTCCGTAGCATCGACATGTGAAACACATTATGTACCGCTGACATTTCTGGAGGTAATGCCAATCTATAGGTTTCTTTACTAATGCGTTCGATGATTTCGTATGGCCCAATATATCTTGGACTCAGTTTCCCCTTTTTCCCAAACTGCATTATTCCTTTCATCGGTGAAACTCTTAGGAATACAAAATCCCCTTCATTGAACTCCAGAGATCTTCTTCTCTTATCCGCGTAGCTCTTCTGTTGGCTCTGGGCTATCTTCATCTGCTGCTATATTTTTGTAACCGCATCCACTGTTTCTTGGACTAAATTCATCTTATGCAGTCATTTCTCTTATAGGTCGTACCAGTGAACCGGTGATCTACACTTCCTTCCATATAAAGCTTCATAAGGGGCCATAGCTATCAAAGCTTGGTAGCTGTTGTTATACGAAAATTCTACCAATGGAAGTTTCTCATTCCAGCTCCCCGGGAAATCTATTGTACATGCACGCAGCATGTCTTCTAAAGTCTGAATGGTTCGCTCAGATTGCCTGTCTGTCTACTGATGAAATGCTATGCTCAGTCGTACTTCTATTCCCATAGCTTCTTGCACACATGTTTAAAAGTTCGAAGTGAATCGTGGATCACGATCTGACACAATGGATTTAGGAACTCCATGTAGCCTGACTATGTGGTTAACATACAAGCTTGCTAATCTTTCCAATGAGAAGGTCATCTTTACTGCAATGAACCTTGCTATCTTTGTCAGCCTATATACAATAACCCAGATGGTATCATGACCTTCTCGAGTCTTTGGTAGTGCCATCACAAAGTCCATCGTGATATGCTCCTACTTCCACTCAGGAATCTCCAACGGCTCTAGCTTCCCACCTGGATGACGATGTTCAGCATTAACTTTTTGGCACGTCATACACCTACTTACAAACTCTACTATATCCTTCTTCATCCCTTTCCACCAGAATTGTAGCTTTAAATCCTGGTACATCTTGTTAACTCCGGGATGTATTGAGTAAGGCGTTTCATGAGCTTCGGCCATAATTCACCTTCTTAATCCTTCATCATCTGGAACTTGAATTCTTCCCTGATGTAGGATTAATCCATCTTCAGACGCTTCTTCTTGCGAACCTGCTAGCTTTAAATCTCGTCTCTGGGCTTCTTTGATATCTTTATATAGTGTCGACTCCGGTCGCAGCGCAGCTAGCTTTCTGATTATTAACTCCATCTCCAGCATGTTGATTTCTTATTGTAATGGCTTTGGAAGCTTCCCAATCAACAATTGTTGCGGAACAGTAGATTTCCTACTTAACGCATCTGCAACGCGATTGGCCTTTCCCAGGTGATAGAGGATTTCACAATCATAATCCTTTACCAGCTCTAGCCATCTCTTTTACAGCATATTTAGCTCTTTCTGTGTGAAGAAGTATTTCAAACTCTGGTGGTCCATATAAATCTAACACTGAGCTCCATATAAATAATGTCGCTAGATTTTTAACGCGAACACTACTGCGATAAGTTCCAAATCGTGCGTGGGATAATTCTTCTCATGGTCTTTTAATTGACGTGAGGCATAGGCAATCAACTTATCGCCTTGCATCAGGACAACTCCTAATCCCATTTTTGAAGCATCGCTGTATATCATGAACATCTCCCCTTCCGTTGGAAGTGTAAGTATTGGCGTGCTCGTTAGTCGTTTCTTTAGCTCTTGGAAGCTTTTCTCGCACTGTTCAGTCCATTCATACTTCCTTTCCTTATGTGTAAGTGTCGTGATAGGAGCGGCAAGTCGCGCAAATCCTTCAACGAATCTTCTATAATAGCCGGCCAGACCTAAGAAACTTCATATTTCCATCACGCTCTTAGTTACGGGCCATTCGTTGATCGCCTCCACTTTCGCAGGGTCCACAGCGATTCCTTCCTTGGAAACCACATGTCTGAGAAAATATACTCTATCCAGCCAGAATTCACATTTAGAGAACTTGGCATAGAGTTGATGATCCCTTATTGTTTGCAGGACAATCCTCAAATTCTCCTCATGCTCCTCTCGAGTCTTTGAATATATAAGAATGTTATCGATGAACACAATAACAAACTTATCCAGATATTCCTTAAAGACTTGATTCATCAAGTCCATAAAGGCTGCTGGAGCATTTATTAACCCAAACAGCATTACCAGAAATTTGTAATGACCATAATGGGTCCGAAATGCGGTCTTGTGGATGTTCTTGATCTTCAGTTGATGGTATCCTGATTGTAGATCAATCTTGGAGAATACTGCTGCACCTGTGAGTTGATCGAATAGGTCATCAGTCCTAGGTAGCGGATACCTATTCTTGATAGTAACCTTGTTCAGTTTCCGATAATCGATGCACATCTGAAATAAGCCATCTTTCTTCTTAACAAACAACACTGGAGTACCCCATGGGGAATAGTCGGGCGTATGAATCCTTTGTCAAGAAGTTCCTTCAGCTGCTCCTGCAATTCTTTTAACTCTACCAGTGCCATCCGGTATGGTGCCTTTGAGATTGGTGCAGTTCCTGGCATCAGCTCGATCTTGAAGGAAATTTCTCATTCAGGTGGCAGTCTTGGTAATTCCTCTGGAAAGACATCAATGAACTCCTTTACAATAGGAACGTCTTCAGGTTGGGGCTTTGGTTCCTTCGTCACGTCCAATATGCATGCTAGGTACCCAGCACAACTGCTAGACATCAACCTCTTTGTTTCCATTGAGTTGATCATTATCTTTTTCGATTTACATGATGTATCGACGTGCTCAAATCCTTCTTCTTGGTCAGGTTGAAACCTTATCATCCACTTCCGGCAATCGATCGTGGCTTGATACTTCCCTAGGAAATCCATTCCTAGTATTACATCATAGTCAACAAGTTCCATCACGATCAATTCTGCAAATAACTCCCTATTTGCCACAATTATTGGCACATGCGGTAACCAGTAATTGGACATAAGGACTTCCCCTGAGGGTAATGCAGTTCTAAATGCCATACCCATGTTGTCCTTAGGATATCCTCTCCTATTAGCAAATTGGTATGAAATAAAGGAATGCATAGCTCCTGAGTCAAATAAAACAGACGCTAAATTATTAGCGACAGAAAGCTGACTTGTCATTACATTTGACGTTCCCGCTTCTGCCTCTTCCTTTGTGTAGACCATAACTCTCGCATCTGCTTGAGGCAAGCATTCTTGTCTTTCCTGCCTCTCAGAATGGGATGACTGTTCAGCTTTGACCTGTAATGCATGTGCCTGGGGACGTCGTTGTGACTGAGATGAATGTTACATGTTCTGCTTATTTTCTGGACAGTTTTTGGCAAAGTGACCGCCCTTCCCACATTGAAAACAAGCATTTGGGGCCAGTCTACATCAACCCGAATGTCTTTTCCCACAGTTCACACAGTCTCGAACCATAGGGCTAGCATTATTGTTTGTTCTCCTCTGCTAGTTCCTGTTCCCGGAATTATTTCCTTTTCTCTTCCCCTGGGACTGCTGACCAGAAGTGCTTGGCTGTCCAGCCTTGGCAATCGAACTCTGCTTGCTGCTTTGTCCAGTTTGAGGTCCAGCTTGTATAGCTTTGGCCAAGATCTTTTCCTTTTTCTTCGCATCCTAGACCTTCTCTCTCTCTTCCTTTTGTCAGATTAGATAATACTCTATCCTCAGTGCATGACTAACACAATCAGATACAGTGTCAGGCGGCATCAACCCACTGTCCACCAAGGCTGAGATCTCGAGGCGAAACATCCCTAGCATCTTTGGGATTTTCTCTCTCTCAGTGGTGACAGTGTATGGGCATAGTTTAGACAACTAATCAAACTTGTTGTAGACTTCTATCACTGTCATGTCCCCTTGCTTTAGCTCTGCGAACTCTCTTTGTTGTGGTCACAACAGTGCCGGATTATAATACTTTTGATTGAATTCCTCTAGAAAATCCAACCAAGACATGGTGTACATGTTTCTCCTCAACTTAACTGACTCCCACTAGAACCTTGCATCCCTTTTTAGAATAAAGGACGCACACAGAATCCTCTCCTGGTCATTCAACTCCATAAACTCCAATATCGTATGGAGTGGAGACAACCATTCCTCAGCATCTAGAGGGTTTGTGGAGTCCTCAAACTCTGGTGGCCTCATACGTTGGAATCTTTCATATAATGGCTCGATATTGGCCCTAGGTTGTAGTTGGGGTTGTACCACTTCTTCTTGTACCACTGGTGGCACTTCTGGTTCTAAAACGGCCATTTATGGTGCTTGGTCTTCTTTATGTTCCTGTCTCTGCTCCATTTGCTCAAGTCTTTGTCTTAGCTCGGCATTTTCTCTCATTTGGGCTTCTATTAAGGCTTCTAGCTTGTCCACTGTTTCTGACAACACTGGACGTCCTCGCATGTTTCGCAGATATCTTGGATTCACCATCTTATCCTATTTCCTAAAATTGCATAAAAATCGATCATTAGGTTTTCACAAACATATTTTTATAATATAAGTACAAATAGTTTTGATCATCACATAATTTCAACATTTCACACATTGAATATGCCAAAATATGGTTGTCATTTCTTTTCATTTCAAAAGTACATTAGTTCGAAGGCTTTTCTCAAAATAGCCTTTCAACACTGTCATATATACACATATATAGTTATATACACATATTTATACAACAAATGTATTTCTACAACTAATCTCCTAGCTGAGGTTGCTCTGGAATCGCCAAAAACTCGATTGGATCCATTTCCTCATTGTCTGTTCCGTTTCTAGCCTCAGACGATGTTGAGCCTTTAGCTGGATCTGCTCCCTTTGGTTGTCTCGACGATCCTGCCTCATGATCGTTTGCCATCGGCCCAGATCCGTATAGGCGGTCTAACATTGCTTCTTATAGCAACTGTTCATGCCTCTTGTGCACCATGCGCTCCATTATCATCTCCTCCTCTACTTTAGCTACATCGATAATAAACTCGCGTAAAGTAGCAGGGTATAAAGGGGTTACTCTCTGTCGTAGGTCTAGGGTGAGTCCCTTCCAAAATATATCACAAAAGTTATCATTTGTGATGTTGGTTAGAGGACACACCCTTACGATGCTATCCTGGAATCTGACCGCATATGAAAATACAGTATCACTCAACATCATCTGCTGCCTCTCTGCCTTCAGAACAAAATCTCTGACATCCGCATAACTGGGCGTAGCCAGTGGTGGTGATATTGTCCTACTCTCAAGAGGGCCTACCACTGGTGCAAAACTCTTTTGTGGGAACTACTCTAGCATGACTTGGCGAAACTCGACCCAATCCATTGCTAGCAGCATCTCCTGATTACAATACTCCCAATATAACCGTGCATCCTCACGGAATGTGTCAATGGCCATAAGAACCCAGCAATCCTGATCTATATCGCACTGGCACATGATGACCTCAATGTAATGTACGCAATCTCTCATAGAGATCCCCTGCTGACCTCCCTCGAATGCCAGTGGATGACTGCCTCTAAACACATGTACAGCTCGTACTGACACTCTAGCTCCTATACGAGCCCGATCTCCCATCACTGGAATGTCTACTGCTACGGGGGGGTTCACTATTGGTCGTGGAGGTGGTGCTTGTACCAGTGCCGGCGCTGCTGTCCTCAGCGTTAGTGGCTCAGGCACAAGTGGTCACTGCATCGCTCGTCGCATCATAGACAGTCTGATCACGGGTCTAGTCCATACCTGAATCGGTACTCTAGGTCGATATGGATGAGGTCTCACATACGGTGGTCTAGTTATCTTAAGTCCTACAAAAATATATATAATTTCAAATAAATGTAAAGTTAACTAACTTAAAGAAGCTAACTTACTTGGATTGACGAGTAGATCGCGCTTCGTGTCAATAGGGATATTATCAACCGCTCTGATACCAACCTGTGATGCCCCCTGATTCCGACCACCTGCAACGTCATGAATCGACTCTACGGCCGACCAAGACCGCTCGTGTGCCGAATCCGGATCGTCAGTTTTAAACTCTTTTGCTCACAATTTTTAAATATCAGGGCCTAAAATTTTCCCAATAATTTTTTTTCTTTAGTACATACTTCCTCTTAAGAAAACTAAGTGAGAAAGCCATGCCATATACTAACTTTTATATGTCTTAATGAAGTACAACATAATAGACAACATATAGTACATATATATATAAGTATTGTATATTTTGTTTCCAAATTCATTTTCTTCAACTCAAAAGGTTAGCGGAAAACTTATGGCAGGACCAAATCCACGGTGAGTTCCCTATCCCCTTGACACGCTCGCATCCTGCCGGTATCTAGGAATCTGCTAGACAGGTTTCTTACTTGCAACATGAACAAACTGATGAGCTAATAGGCTCAGTAAATTCAAACATAGATAGTAAGAATCATATTGATTCAAAAACACTAAAAACTCAATCTCCTATGAATAGACTATTCATCATGAATAGTAACTTTGACCTTTGATCGATGAATAGTAACAGTTCCCCTAACTGGTTACTATTCACTTTACCCTAATTGGGTACTATTCATATATCCTAACCGAGTTTACATTACTCTAACGTAAGCTTCGGTTATGCTCAACTATGACTTTTATCAATTTATTGATTGTTTATTCTCTATTTGATTTCTAGTTTAGAGCTCTTTTTATGGCAGTACCGATGATTATTAGCGCGCTGACTGGGAGGGTCTAAGAAGCGACCTTAGAACATCGGCCTCCATAGTCCTGATAACCCCGTAGAATTTGAACAAACCTCCACCACTATGTTAGAGGGGCGGTACGCCTTAATGGTTTCATTACCATCCTTCAGTTTATAGTCTTGACCAAGTGATCTTATATGTCACCTCTAGGTCACTATCCTTCATTGCTCGTAGGTCTTACTTATTCTTGTTATCTGGGATATGTTATTCTAACTAACCCCCAAATGCTTATAGGATTTTATATCTAGTGTACATCTAGTATAGAATAGATCAACACAGTATTTCATGTTGCAGACATGAAAATACTTGAACTTACCAATACTGCGCTAGTGTCCACTTTCAAAACTCCTCTGCAGTTCTATCTCTATTTTGGGCTCCTACAGACATAATATTATCTATTAATACCCTATTTTAATTATCACTTTAAATGTACATTTATTTCACTTAATAATTCAATACTTTTAAATTTTGTTCGTGGTACATGTTCTGAAACACGCCCGTGTACTTTTCGGGTTTACTCTACACGGCCATGTTATTTTCTATCTTAACCGTGTAACTGTACACGGCTTGATACACACCCGTGTTCAAGCCTGTGTACCTCTCAAGTTGAAAAATTCTTTATGTACACGACCGTGTATTTTTTTTTTCTACACGCCCGTGTTCTTCAAGATTTTTTAGATTTTTAACTTTAATACCTTCATTTTGAGTCTTAGAATTTTATCGAAGTTATTCTAGGTCTTTTAGGGTCCTTTCCAAGCCTTTCGGAAGGTTTTGGTCAAAATGACCATTTTGTCCCTAACGGGTTTCGGGATCGTAATTGTTCCGTTCTATCATTTTTTTCAAATTTTCTAAGTTTAATTATTTTAAAATAATATTCTCTAGATTTCTGTATCATTTTACAGCTTAAATTACTACAAAATCTCAACCTCATTTTTCCCGGCCCTCGATTACTATTCATCATTCACCTAGGGTCGTTTTTTCATTTTTTGAGCGTTTCGGAGCCTCAAATGGCCCTTTCACTACTCATTAAACATTATTTATCCCGTCTCCGGCCCTCGGTCCTCGAGCGGCTCAGGTTTCCTATCCCGACCTAAATTTTTCCCTCATTTCCCAAAATACCCCTAACATGAATTTTTTTCCTGTTTTAGGCATTTTAGTATTTTAGGGTCGGTTTACTATTCCTTTTGGGTTGTTTTTCCATTTCTAACCCTAATTCACCGAGGGGTCTCGGTTTCCTTCCCGAGTTCAATATTTTTACCCCTCATTTCCCGAAACGCCCTTAAGCCGATTTTAGAAATTTTGGTAGCATTTCTGCTTATATTTTAAGGTTTCCCGATATTAAGTACACCTCAGAACCTTTGTACCTACCACGTACTATACCAAAGGCCTATTTTATATAAAGTTTTCAAACTTTGTATAAAAATTTTCCACATGATTCAATATTCAGAAACCAACACAAACCATAACATTTTTCTTTCAACTCGCTTCGGTTTACTAGTTAATCACATCTAAATAATTTTTCATCACATCACATCATTCTTAGGTTTTCTAATGTATAAAACAACATCAAAAACCTACAAAACATGCATTGTAACTAGCATAGGCATAGATTTTTATGCATAAACACATAGAAAATTTCATTTTCTTTCCTAGGGTTTTTATCAACATTCTCTAATATTAAAAATTTTTCATTTCTTAATGTTCACGCCCACGGTTTTAGCAAGAAAATTACATCAAAATTTTCTTGTTTCCTTATTCCAATTCATGCTTAATTCAACACATAATTGAATGAACATAAATACTAAATCAAAACATCAAAACTCATGCATTTTTCACACCATTGAAGCCACGGTTTTTCAAGGGAAACATGCAAAATTTTTGCTTGTTTCTAAACCCTAATTCATGTTTTAAATACTACAACATCAAGCCAATCATAGAATCAACAAAACAACAATTTTTTTCATTGTTTTTCAACACTCGAAACCCACAGATTTTCTAAGGAAAATCAAAGGGAAAAGCTTCAATTTTGAAGCTTACTTTAATTAGTTGATGACTTGAGATTGGAAATGCAATGCAAGCTAGGTTTGGTATGAAATTGAAAACAAAATTTTGGCTTTCAAAGGGGGAGAAGGCCACGGTTTTTGCTGAATAAAAAGGGCAAGAGTTTGGTTGGTTTTTTTCATTTTTTTGATTAAATTTTGATGCCTATTTATAGGCAAAAACCAAGGGCTCTTTAGCAAATTTTTTTCAACAATTTGCTAATTGTTCAAGGACTAAAAAGTAAAGATTTTGGGGTAAAAATCAAATTTTTTTCTTCTTCCTTTCCAAGTGGCCGAATGGCCTTTTAAAATTTTTATAAAAATTTTTTCAATGGCTTTTTGGCATAATCTTAGCCATTGATCATAAAGTAACCTAATCTAAACCATACACCTTTCAAAATTACTTTTTTAGTTAAGGAAAATAATTTTTGTTTATTACATAATCATGGTGATGTCATCATACTATTCATATTAATTCACTAATTAATTTGTGGTCAATTTTTGACTGTAATCCGATCCGAACGAAACTTCACCGAAATCACATAGGCAGGTTCTAAGCGCCTCTAGTGTGATTGGTTTGTCTTATTTTGCTTTCGTTTGATCAGAATTCTCTACCGTAAATTTCTATTTTTTTAGTACATTTCAATGCACTCTCTAGGGTTTTCGGCTCTGATTTCGAACCATCTCACCGAATTATGTCCGGTAAGATTTTCTATCCTTGAACTCACACACTTTAACACTGCCAGAACATTTTTACACTATTCACAACAGTATTAAAACATAACTTTTTCATATTTTATTCATTAAAATTGTTATATACATATAATTTTAACCTATTCCGAGAATCCAAAATTCCTGGTTATCACATAGCCCGTTTTTGGGAATCCCTTCTCGAGGACTTGCTAGATTTGGATCTCGTTTTTGAGCCTCTCTAATGTCTTTGAATGATGATGATTCTAGTTGGAGTGTAGCCAGTTTTCTAGATATCAGCTCCAACTTCAACGAGTTAATCTCCTGCTATAATGACTTTGGGAGTTCCTCTATCAGCAGTTCGTGCGAGATTGTAGACTTCTTGCATAATGCATCTACAACGCGATTGGCCTTTCCTGGATGGTAGAGGATTTTGCAATCGTAATCCTTTACTAGGTACAACCATCTTCTTTGTCGCATGTTCAACTCCTTTTGCGTGAAGAAGTATTTTAAGCTCTGATGGTCCTTTGCCAACTCTAACCATCTTCTTTGCCGTATGTTCAACTCCTTTTACATGAAGAAGTATTTTAAGCTCTGATGGTTAGTGTAAATCTGACACTGAGCTCCATATAAATAGTGTCGTCAAATTTTAAGTGTAAACACTACTACGGCAAGTTCTAAGTCATGCGTGGGATAATTCTTCTCGTGATCCTTCAGTTGACGCCAGGCATATGCTATCACCTTATCGTCTTACATCAGGATGGCTCCTAGTCCCATTTTCGATGCATCGCTGTATATCATGAATGTATCCCCTTCAGTAAAAAGCGTAAGGATTGGTGCGCTCGTTAGTTACTTCTTTAGCTCTTGAAATCTCCTTTCGCACTCCTCTGTCCACTTGTACTTCCTTTCTTTATGCGTAAGAGCTGTGAGAGGTGTAGCGAGTCGTGTGAATCCCTCTACAAATCTCCTATAATGGCCAGCTAAACCTAAGAAACTTCGTATCTCAGTCACGTTCCTAGGTGTAGGGCACTCGTTGATCACCTCTTCTTTGGCAGGATCCACAGCGATTCCTTCCTTGGAGACTACATGTCCTAGGAAATGCACTTTATCTAGCTAGAACTCACATTTGGAGAATTTCACGCAGAGTTGGTGCCTCCTTATTATTTGAAGAATGATCCTCAGGTGTTCCTTATACTCCTCACGAGTCCTCGAATATATAAGTCTGTCATCGATAAACATAATGACAAACTTATCTGGAAATTCCTTGAACACTCGATTCATCAAGTTCATAAATGTTGTTAGAGTATTTATCAACCCAAACGACATGACAAGGAATTCATAATGACCGTAACAGGTCCTAAATGCTATCTTCAGAATATCACTCTCCTTGATCTGTAGCTGGTGGTGTCTTGATCGCAGATCGATCTTGGAAAATACTACCATGGCTTTAAGTTGATCAAACAAGTCGTCAATTCTAGGTAACGGATACCTATTCTTGACAGTGACCTTGTTCAACTCCTAGAAATCGATACACATGCAGAATGTTCCATCTTTCTTCTTGACAAACAGCATTGGAGCTCCCCATGGGGAATAGCTCGGACATATGAATCCTTTGTCAAGAATTTCTTTTAATTGCACTTGTAGCTCCTTCAGTTCTGCTGGTGTCATTTAGTGCGGTGCCTTTGAGATAGGTTCAGTTCCTGACATTAATTCGATCTCAAAGGAGATCTCTCACTCTGGCGGCAACCCGGGTAATTCGTTGGGGAAAATTTCGAGAAAATCCTTGACGATCGAAACATCTTCAGGCTAAAATTTCTGCTCCTTAGTCATGTACACTATATAAGCTAAGTATCCAATACAGTCACTAGACATTAGCCTTCTTGCTCTCATCGAGTTCACCATCGTCTTCCTCTATCTACACGATGAGCCTACGTACTCGAAACTATCTTCTGGATCGAGTTGGAATATTATTTTCTGTTTCTGGCAATCGATCGTGGCTTAATACTTCCCTAGAAAATCCATTCTTAAGATTATGTCGTAATCAGCTAACTTTATCATGATCAATTCCATGTATAACTCCCTATTTGCCACAATTATTGGTACGTAAGGTAACCAGTAATTGGACATCAAAGTTTTGCCTGAGGGTAGGGCCGTTCTAAAGGTCTTACTCATGCTATCCTTAGGATATCCTATCCTATTCATAAATTTGTATGAAATAAATGAATGCATGGCTCTAGAATCGAATAAAACAGATGCCAAATGATTAGTGACAGAAAGCTGACCTGTCACTACAAAAGATGTTCTAGCTTCCGCATCCTCCTTTGTATAGACCAGACCCGAGCATCTGCATGAGGCATGCGTTCTAGTCTTTCTTGCATCTCCGAAGGCCCTTCAATTTTAGCCTATAGTGCATGGGCTTGGGGATGTTGCTATTGCGGCTGAAATGTACCCTGCACATTTTGTTGATTTTCAGGGTAGTTTATGGCAAAATGGCCCTTTCTTCTACATTGAAAACAAGCGTTTGGAGCATATCTACATTGGCTTGTATGCCTCTTCCTGCATGTAACGCAATCGTGAACTATGTATAGGGCATTACTGTTCAGCTTCTGTTGCTGGTTCCTATTTTTGGAATTGTTCCCTTTCCTTTTTCCTTGCGACTGTTGACCGGAAGTGTTTGACTATCCAGCCTTAATGTTTGGATTCTGCTTGCTCCCTTGTCCAGTCTGGGTTCCTGCCTGAGTAGCCTTAGCCAAGACTTTTTCCTTTTTCTTGGCATCCCAAATTTTCTCCTTCTCTTCCCTTTGTCGAGCTAGATGGTACTCAGCTCTTATAGTTCGACTAACACAATTAGTTACAGTAGTGGGTGGCGATAACCCACTATCTACCAATGCCGAGATGTTAGGACGAAACATCCTGAGCATCCTTTGTATTTCTCCCTTTCAGTAGGGACGACATATGGACATAGTCGTGACAGTTGGTCAAACTTTTGACAAACTTTGCTTACTATCATGTTTCCTTGCTTCAGCTCTACAAACTCCTTCTGTTGAGGTCACAACAGTACAGGGTCATAGTATTTCTGATTAAATTCTTCTAAGAAATCTATCCATGTTATCATGGCCACGTTTCTTCTTAGTTTGATGGTGTCCAACCAAAACCTTGCATCCTTCCTTAACACAAAGGATGCATGCATGACCTTCTCTCGATCCATCAGAGCCCTCGAATTCTAACAGCTTCATCTATCAGGAATCGCTTGTATAATAGTTCCTGATTTACTCGGGGTTGAGGTTGGGGTTTTAATACTACTTCGAGCATAATTGGCGGCATTGCTTATTTAGTTGCAACCCTTTGTGAAGGTTGGCCTTCTTCTTGGCCTTGCTTCTATTCCATTTGCTCTAGACATTATCTTAGCTCAGCATTCTCCTTCATCTGAGCTTCTATAAGGGCTTGTAATTCATTAACTCTTTCTGAAAGGACAGGACACCCTCTTATATTTCTTGGGTTTTGGACATTCACCATCTTTTCTATTTCCTATAATCACATGAAAATCAATCATTAGATTTTCAACAAACATATTTTACAATATAAGTAAAAATAGATGTTAAACATCATATGCTTTCAACATTTCGTAACTTCATAACATATCATTGTACAATATTTATATACATATCAACCTTAAGGCTTTTCTCAAAATAGCCTTTCATTATAGCCATACATGTTCATATATAGATATATACATTCATACATCTTTATATGTTTTTACATCTAATCCTTTGGTTGATCCGGAACTACAGGAAATTCTTCCAAATCTTCCGTTTCCTCATCTGAACCATTCTCGATTCTAGATGGCATTCCTCTATTAGGGCTCGTCCCTTCACGTCACCTAGATGGGCCAGCCTCATGATCATTAGCCATAGGTCACGCTCCATAGAGACGATCTAACATTGCCTCTTGTAATAATTGTTCATGCCTATTGCACACCATGCCCTCCAACAGTAGCTCTTCCTCTACTTTAGCTACTGTGACTATAAACTCTCGTAGAGTTAGTGGATATAGTGGGGCTACCCTCTGTCGTAAGTCTATCGTAAGCCCCTTCCAAAATATGTCACAAAAATCCTCATCAGTGAGGTTGGATAGAGGATATCTCCTCACAATATTCTCCTCAAATCGTACTGCATAAGCAAACACTGTGTCACTTAGCAGCATCTGGAGTCTTTCTGTACAGAGAACGAACTCCCTAATGTCCGCGTATCTAGGTAAGACAGGCGGTGGTGTTGCTGTCCTGCTCTCCGAAGGGTCTGGAACCGGTATCGGGCTCTTAGGTAGAAACTGCTGTATCATAATAAGCCTAAACTCAGCCCAGTCAAGCCCTAACAGCATGTCCTAGTCGCAGTACTCCCAGTACATTTGGGCATCTCCATGGAAAGTACCGACTACTAACATAACCTAGCAGTCCTTATCAATGTCACATTGACGCATGATCATCTCTACATCATGCAGCCAATCTCTAGTAGCAATCCCCCATTGACCTTCCTCGAAGGTGGGTGGGTGAGTGCCTCAAAACACGTGTATAGTGCGAGCTGATACCCTAGCTCCTATGTGTGGTCATCCTTCGACCACTGGGATGTCATTAAGTACTGGTTGAGGAGGTGGTGCTTGAATCAGAGACAGTGCCTAGCCCATGGCACTGGCAGCTCAGGTGTTGGCGGTCTATGTACTGGTCGCTAGGACATGGATGGCCTAATCACAGGCCTGGTCTATACCCTAATCGGTCCTCTCGGTCTATACGGCTGAGGTCGCACAAACGGTGGCCTAGCCATCATATATCCTACAAAATATATAATCTTGTGTAAACAAATTGCTAACTAACTTAAAGAAAGCTAACTTACTTGGATTGACGAGCAGGCTGCGCTTTGTGCCAGTAAGGATATAGTCAACTACTGTGATACCAACCTGTGACGCCCCCAATTTCGGTCATGCAAAACCATTACAATCAAACTCTGTAGCTGACTAAAATAGCCCGTGCACCTCATTGGGTTGCCAAAACTTATTTCATTTTTAACCCTTCGTATTTTGGAGCTCGTTTTTTTTTTTTTAAAATACTTTTCAAATGTGAAAGCCATAAAAAAACTTTAAAACTATACTTTAGTTGTTCTTTGTACAACAACATAATTTACAAAATTACATTGTTCAACTCTGTATCTCAAAATACAGTTTCTTCAAATTTTTCTCTTTCAACACTCAGCGGAAGACTAGTAGCAGGACCATAATCCACAGTGGAAAATCGTTATCCCAATGGCACTGCATATCCTGCCGCCATCCAGCAAAATGTACTAGACAGGTTTCTTACCTGTAACATGAAAAAACTGGTAAGCTAACAGGCTCGGTAAGTTCAAATATACATACTATGAATCGTATAGATTCAAAAACATAAATAATAAATTTTCCTTTGAAAAGTACTACTCATCCGTGAATACTAAATTTGACTTTGACTAGTAAATAGTAACCTTAACTTTGATCGAGTACTATTCATGTCAACTTTGACCGAATGCACTATACGTAAAGTTAGTGTCGATTATGCTCAGTTATGCTTATTTATAGCTTTCACACAATTTTCAATCATTAACTTTATTATGTTCTAGTTTTGGGCCCGTAGTGGCCGTACTGATGGTGCACGCTGACTGTGAGGGACCTGGGGAGCTACCATTTCAGGCTAATTCTTCACAGTTTATCATCACCTGAAGCAGTTATCATGTCCCCAAAGGACTTATAAACCCCCACCTTACTAGAGGCCGGTATGCTAGTTTTTGTTTTATTACCATATTTCTTATAGTTCTAATAGGGTGGCATTAATTATCATCTCAAAGTTAGGAATCTTAGTGCCATAGGTCTTTTCACATTCTTTTATAAGTGTGTCTTAAATTTAGTCACACTCTTTCTATAGTGTACTCACAGTACACATTTCACTTATTATTCATTAGGTGTGTTAGTTACACCCTAGTCTGCATAGGACTTTGCATGTAATGTAAAAATACTACATAATTAAACATCACAATATTTCATATTGCAGATAATTTAAATGTCTGAACTTACCAGTATTCAGCTAGCTTTGTTTTTCCAATATCCACGGATGTACTTGCGTCTTGTCTAGATTAGGTTCCTACAGAAAAAATAAGGCCTGTTAATTCCCATCATTATTTATTTCTTTGCACAAATTCATTTTGTTCTAAGCATCACAATGTTTTTCATTTTTCTTTGTGATACTCAGTCTGGTACACGCCGGTGTCCAAGGCCATGTAACCCTCAGGTCTCTCCTACATGGTTCTGTAACCTTTTTTTTTTTTTTGCCTGTGTAACAGTATACGGCTTGGTAGATGCCCGTGTCCAAGGCCGTGTACCTCTCAAGTTTTGTTTCCACATGACCGTGTAACCCATATTTGTCGTGTAACTATACATGGCTTGGTACATGCCTATGTCCAAGGCCGTGTTCCTCTCAGGTTTTATTTCCACATGGCCGTGTAACCCCTATTTGCCCGTATACCTCTCAGGTTATTTAATTTCTTTAATACTCGGCCGTGTATTCAAAGTACACGTCTATGCACCCCCTAAAACTTAGATTTTAGCTTCAAAAATCTTATTTATGGCCTCCAAAATCTTATTTAATTCATTCTAAGTCCTGAACGGTCTTTTTCAAGCCTTTCGAACATTTTTAGTCAAAATGACCATTTTACTCCTGGTGGGTCTCAGGACCGTAAAATTCCTTTATATCATTTTTCTGGGATTTTTTAAGCCTAAATATAATAAAATAATTTTTCTTAGGCTTCGATATATTTTTGCAGTATTATTTACTGCAAAATCGGTGGCTACTCCTCGCCTGACCCTCGGATGGTACTATTCCAACACCTAGGGTTGTTTTTCATTTTTCTAATGTTTTGAAGTCTCAATTGGGTATTTCACTACTCCAGAAATGTTTATTAGTCTATACCCGAGCCTTGGTTCCCGAGGGGCTCGGGTTTTTCATTCTGTCCATAAATTTACCCCATCGTTTCCTGACTTGCTCTTTTTGCTTTTTTCAAATTTTGATAGCATTTTCTCTTAGATTTTTAAGTTTTCCCGGCATTAGGTATGCCTTAGAATCTTAATACTTGCCACGTACTATACCAAAGGCCTATTTTACACAAGGTTACCAAAACCTTTACGTAAAATTTTTTCACATGATTAATCATTCAAACAATCACCAAAATTTCGTTATTTTTCTTCAACATAGGTCACGATTTCATAAGTGAATCAACACTAAGATTTTTCACCATAAAGTTCATTTGTCACATTTCAATCTTATGGTTTCTAATGTATATTTCCACATCAAAACCTTAAAATTTTCATTTCAAACCTTATACTAAGGCCACGGTTTTCATGTCCAATACCCTAAATAAAATGTTCTTGTTCTTAGAGTCCTTTATCAAACATATCCTCATCAAATTTCATCACAAAGTTTTCCACATATTCATTCCACAAAGGCCATGGATTTTTCATGAAAACATGCATATAAGTTGCTTGTTTTAAGCTTCCAACATATACTTCAATCATAACACTAATGATCAAACTAAAACACAAAGTTTGCATCCAAAATTTTCATCATTTTCCACCTATAGAAGGCACGGATTTTTCAATGAAAATACAAGGAAATCAAGCAAAATGAATGATCACCTTACTAGCTTGAATCTTTGCTACTTGAAGGTGGTTTTGGTGCAATATTGGCGAAGGATTTTGCAAAACTTTTGGCTTGGAAAGGGGTGGTAGTTCACAGTTTCAATTTGATAGAATTTGGCCAGGTTTTTCTAATTTTTCTAAGGCCATTTTCACTTCTATTTATAGGCAACCAAAGGGAGGACTAAGTGGCAATTTTTTCCAAACAATTTGGCAACTTTGTAGGGACTTTTTGGCAACTTATTGGCTGATTTTTCCAGCCTTCCACTGGCTCCTTTATAGTCCATAATTTCCAAATTTTTGCCAAATTTTGCTTGCCATTTTGGCTTGATCTTAGCCCATGATCAAAGATCATAATAAATGCTAACATTTGGATCCACCTACTTTTTAATTATCCTTAAATTTTTCATTTATTATCTCATTAATTGATATCATCAATGACATCATCCAATTAATTCAATATATTAATTTGTGGTCAAAGTTTGACCAAAAGTTAAATCGAACGGAAATCTATCGAAATCACGTAGACGGATTTCTGACACCTCCTATGCAATCAATCTGCCTTATTTTGCTTCCGTTTCACCAAAAATCAATACCATAAGTTGTTCGTCTTTTAGTGCCTTCGGTGCACTTTCTAGGGCTTTTGGCTCTGATTTAGGGCCGTTTCACCCGTTTCGGTTCGGGAAGATTTTTTATCTTCGAACTTACACTCTTTAACACTGTTAGAACATTTTATTGCATTCTAACATTATTAAAATACAACTTTTTCATATTTTATACATTAAAATTATTATATACGTACTATTTTCAATTCTCTCAAGAATCTTAAAATTCCGGGTTATGATAAGGTTATTCAATTTTCCATCATTTATTTATTCTATTGTTTGTCATGGATGGATGAATATGTATTGATGGATATTTTATATGCATATTTGATAACATATCATATAAGATCGAAGTATGCCACTTAAATTATATTGATGATACATGTTCATTAAAAAACTTGCATGTTTTTAAAATAGTAAATGGAAGAGGATTTCAAACAAAATTCATGGCCTCCATTGTTGATCCATATGTGAAAGCATAGTAACATCTCACATCAATTCCACCTTGATCACACCCCTCGGTAGGTGTTTACCGCCATTGGTATACTAAGTTGGATCTCCGATGTAAAAAACATATTTCAGAGTGTTCTATTTGGGACTATCCCTTGATGGCTTGAATAGGACTTGGATCGGACTATGTAAACAATGGTTATACACTTAAGACTCATTTAGCTATTAACCTTCCCTAGAAGCTTTGTTAGTTAAACTGGTGGCCAAAAGAAGCATTTATTAATATATGTCTTAACCTTAGAGGATTTAAGAAAACATATATTAATTAGACAAGGTCCACGTTTTGGCTATTTATCTCTTGGTCACCCTTTGGTGGCTTGGGACAAAAGATTCTGAGAATTACTGTTACAACCCTTCATGTTTTTCTAAGTTTCATGTAGGAACATATTTGTATGTTTTATTTGCTAAATATCTTTTATATTTGCTTGGGCTTTGTAGTGATGTTCTTTTATAATTTTATTTCAGTTCAAAATGTCACATACACTTCTAATTTCAGTACTCATTGAAAATAAACTAAACAACAATAATTATAAAGACTGAAAAAAAAAACCTACTAATTGTTCTAAACTACAAGAGACACAAGTTCGTATTGGATAAACAATGCCCACCAGGGCCACGACTTGATAAACTATTTGAAGAGGTCCCTATTATGTATACTCATTGGAAAGAATCTAATGAGATAACTCAATGCTACATCCTTGTTAGGATGACGAGGGTTTTACAAAAGCAATATGAAACCTATCAAGTTGCAAGGGAGATTATGGATAACTTAAAAGCTATATTTGGAAGCCAACAAAAGTTGACTTGACAATTTGCTATCATAAGTATTTTGAACTCCAGGCAGAAGGCAGGGACTCTGGTAAAAGATCAAATGCTTATATTTATGGCATTCTTTGCTGAGACTGTTGACAACGGTATTGAGGTGGACTACAACACCCAGATTGAGATGGTGTTGAAGACTCTATCAAACGATTTTGTGGGGTTTAAAGCTACATAAAATCTAGCAAGAAAGGAGTTAGGACTAACTAAGCTCATGAAGTAATTACAAGCTTATGAGTTGATGAACAATGATGGGATTTAGATCTAGACTAAGGAAGAAGCCAACTTAGAGGAAATTTACAAACCCTCTAGGAACAAAAAGAAGCCAAAAAAGAAGTAAAGGGCCTCCAGTTCTTTTATTCCTCCTATCTCAGATGGGAAGAAAAAGAAGAAGAATAAGAATCCTAAGGACCCTAAAAAGTCTAAGTGCTTCTACTGTGTGAAGGTAGGTCATTTTAAGAAGTCTTGCAAGGAATTCCTAGCTACCAAGGGCAAGGAAGGTAAGGATCTTCTTTACTTAAAAGTTTGTCTGGTGGAAGAATCGAAAGACACTTAGGTCATTAATTCAGAAGCCACTAATCATATTTGTTTTTCTATGTAGAGGTTCACGAAAACGAGAAGTCTACATGATAGAAGTCTCCCATCGTGGACTAAAGATAGTAGCTTGGTGGTGGTTGAAGCAGGAGGAGATATACATCTTTACTTTGATGAATTTAGGTTTATTTTATCGAAAGACTATTTTTATGTTCCTAATTTTAGGAGGAACCTTATATCAGTAGCTTGTTTAATTAAGGATTCTTATTCAATTTCTTTTAATAAAATGGTTGTTATTCACAAAAACAAGTCTTTTATCTATTCTAGGTAGGATGAAATCCTTTATTTAATCAAACCTAAGTTATACTCACTATTGGACATTGAATAAGTTGATAACTCTAAAAGGTTAAAAGTTTCTCACTCTAATAGGGTGTATCTTTAGCATTTAAGACTTGGTCATACTAATCAAGGTAGGATTCAAAGATTGGTGAAAGACAATCCTTTGGATACTCTAAATGAGGTACGTCTTCCTCAATACAAATCTTGCCTTGAGGGTGAGATGACTAAGAGGTCTTTTAGAGCTAAGGGTGCTAGGGTTAATACACTCTTAGAAATTGTGCATACTGACATATGTGGCCCCATGAATGTTGAGGCATAAAGAGGGTACGAGTTTTATGTTTCTTTTATAGACAATTACTTGAGGTATGGATATGTGTACCTGATGCACAACAAGAGCAAAACCTTTGATAAGTTAAAAGAGTATCATGCTGAAATGGAAAAGCAATTGGGTAAATTCATAAAGACACTTTAATTTGATCTAAGTGGTGTGTACCTCTCTAATGAATTTCTAGGACATCTTGTAGAGAACACGATCTCATCCCAATTGACTACACTTGGTACTCTATAATAAAATGGTGTAACTAAAAAAAGAAACAGAACATTATTAGATATGGTACGGTCCATGTTGAGTTATTTAACACTACCATTATCATTCTGAGAATATGCACTACAAACAACATGCTATATTTTAAACTAAATTTTGAGTAAATCAATTCCTAGGACTCCATACGAATTGTAGCTTGGCAGGAAGTCTTCCTTTAGACATATGAGAATATGGGGCTACCTGATATATATATTGGATGAGGATGCAAAGAAACTAGAACCATGTTCCAAATTATGCACGTTTGTAGGGTATCCTAAGGGAACTAAAGAAGGTTTGTTCTATAACCTAAAGAAACAAAAAGTCATTATTTCAACCCATGTGACATTCCTAAAGGAGAGTTACATAAATGACTTTAAGCCTTCAAGTAAAGTGGTGTTAAATGAGTTATCAAGTGATAGAATTGCTTAATAGGTTTAGGTCTTGGATGCAAGTATGAGTTCTAGTGAAAGACCTACAAATGATCAACAGTTTAGGGTACTTTGACATAGCGGGAAAGTTCTTAGGAAACCTAATTTCTTCATGTATGATACTGAAGTATACCAGATGTTTTTGTTTTGTTTTGTTTTTGAATTTATATTTATATTTTTTATCTTGTTGTTTTGCTGTACTTTGTTGCATGTTCTGCTGTGTTTTGTTTAAGTGTTCAGATTTAGGGTGTTTTTGTTAGTCTTAGGGTCAGTTTTAGGTTCAGTTTTTGTTTGATGTGATTGTCCCTAATTTTCATTGTTCATTCTGGTATTACTATAGCAATGTTCTGTTTATTCATTCTGGGATTGCTATAGTAATGTTCTGTTTATTCATTCTGGTTTTGCTGCAGCATAGATTCAACCAAAAAAAAAATTGCTTTGGTGTGCTTGTTAGTTCATATTTTTCTGGTATTGCTACAGCACTGTTGAAGCAAACAAAATTCAATGAAAATCAAATAATGGCTTTGAAATTGTCAGCTCATAGGATAGATTAACATGAATTGAAAATTCATGATGTTTATCGTTAGTTTGCTCCATAAATAAGAATTATCCAGTTTTGCACAATAAGCTATGGTCAGAATCCACTAGGAAAACCAAGGAAAGTTTGAAACTCCTCAAGGCGAAATCTTAGGAACCAAGCATGAAAAGGATATCTAGGCATCTTATTATAGAGGGAACAAAGTTGGGCTAAAGTTTGGGGGTTATACAGTTTGTTTTTAAAAAAAAAACAAACAAAAGAAAGAAACGCAAAAATTTTTGATTTTACTACAATGCAATGTTGAAGCTAAATTCTACGAATTGCTCTTTCAATATCTAACTCATGCTCAAGATCAACACTTATCAAAGATTTTCTCAATTCATCACAAGCCTGCTCCCAATTCGAATTCTCCCTAGTGTGTGTATGTGTAGGAAAAAATTGATAAAATTGCATCGTAGAGTTACAAAATTTTTTTTAAGATCGTTAAATATCTCATGATGTCATATATAATAAATCAACAACAATAACTTTATACCTTTAGAGGACGCCAAGGATGTAGGAGAAGAATGACCGGAGGGCTTCAACCAACTAGTATTCTTTACTATTCTCCAATTCTTGGATGGCAGAGTGTATGGGCACTTGGATCCTCGATCAGTATACTAGCACTGCTAGTCTCCTTCCAACCACCCAGATCTCTAAAGAACTTATTATTATGGGGAGTTGTGCAACAATAAGCTTGCTCACCTGAGAGTCTGTGGTCTGAGAGAACTAGAGTGGTAAGACCCCTATTTATAGACTTACATGAGGTGATCCCTTGAATTTGAATTGGACCAAGAGAAGATTTTCTCCCCTTCTTCCACACAAAATCAGAATTCACTATAGGCCAAAAACATGGGAAGATTCGGCCACCCTAGCAAAATCTGGTATTCAAAATTCAAATAGGATTTTAACTTGAATTTTATCTCCTCATTTATCCACTAAAACCGAATTTCCCCTAGGCCAAGAAACATGGCTAGATTCGGCCATCAAAATGTGAGGAGAATCAAAATTCAAATAGGATTTTTTAACTTGAATTTCATCGTACCCTTATCAACAAAAAATCGATTCTCCCTTGGCCTTATCCATAGAAATTTGGTTACACCATGTGAGGGAAAGATTCAAAATTCAAATAGGACTGTGACTTGAATTCTCCTTTATCCTTATCTACAAAAACCAAATTTATCAAGCGAAGATTTCCTTTCAAATTTTATCCTCAAGGATAATATTCCACAACTCCAATTCAAACTCAAATAAAATCATGGCAACTCTATTTGGAATTCGAATAATTATGCAATCTCTTATCCAAAACAAAATTCGAATTCAACAAGGGAGAATCTTGTCTTCCATCCTGTGGTGTCTCGCCCTAACTATGTGGAGGCTAAACAGCACTATCACAGTCAAGCTCTGAAGCCAACTGTGATAGCTTACTACCTCATGGGTCGCCGATAACTTACTTTTAATGTACTTTCTTTGTTTAACATACTAATTTTAACTTTCCCATTTTAACGTGAAAATAAGGAATAAATATTTTTTAAAACTAAACTTGCAAAGTGTATCATCGTAAAACATTTACTATAGTTAACATCTAAAAACGTACATTTCATTTTTGAATTTCGTTTGTTGTAAAACAATTAATATGGTAATCATTTTTCATAGACAATTCATACTTTTACAACCATAAATACATAAATCATCATTTCAATATTCTTTTCAAATAGCTTAGCGGAAAACTTGTAGCAGAATCATAACCCTCACCCAGTCCCTTGGCATATGCAGATCCCGCCCATCAACCATCAATGTGACTCCCCCTGATTCTGACCACCTGCAACTGTCATGAATCGACTTTACGGCCGACCAAGACAGGTCGTGTGCCGAATCTGGATCGTCAATTTTAAACTCTTTTTCCCATAACTCTTAATTATCAGGCCCTAAAGTTTCACCCATAATTTTTTTTTTTTTTGTAGTACATACTTTCACTTAAGAAAACTAAGTAAGAAAGCCATATAAAATACAATATAAACTTTTATATGTCTTTAGGAAGTACAACATAATATACAACATATCTATGTACTGTATATTTTGTTTCAACCCATTCTCTTTAATTCATTAACTTTAAAATCTCAGCATAAAACTTATGGCAGGACCAAGTCCACGGTGAGTTCCCTATCCCCTTGACACGTTCGCATCTTGCCGCCATTAAGAAATCTACTGGACAGGTTTCTTACCTACAACATGAACAAACTGATGAGCTAACAGGCTCAGTTAGTTCAAACATACTTAGTAAGAATTGTATGGATTCAAAAACATTGAAAACACAATTTCCTATAAATAGTACTATTCACCATGAATACTACTATTCATCATGAACAGTGACTTTGACCTTTGATCGATGAATAGTAATAGTTACCCTAATTGGTACTGTTCACTTTACCCTAACAGGGTACTATTCACATATCCTAACCGAAATCACTACACTTAGCGTAAACTTCGATTATGTTCAATTATGATTTTTATTATTTTATTGATTGTTCATTCTCTATATGATTTCTAGTTTAGAGCTCTGTTTATGGCAGTACCGATGATTATTAGCGCACTGACTGGGAGGGTCTAAGGAGCGACCTTAGAACATCGGCCTCCACAGCCCTAATATCCTCGTAAGATCTGAGAAAAACCTCCACCACTATGTTGGAAGGGCAGTACGCCTTAATGGTTTCATTACCACCTTTCAATTTATAGTCTTGACCAAGTGATATTAATCATCACCTCAAGGTCACTATCTTCCATTGCCCATAGGTCTTACTCATTCTCATTATCTGGGATATGTTATTCTAACTAATCCCCAAATGTCTATAAGACTTTATATCTAGTGTACATCTAGTATCGAATAAATCAACATAGTATTTCATGTTACAGATCCGAACATGCTTGAACTTACAAATACTGCTCTAGTGTCCACTTCCAGAACTCCTCCACAGTTCTATCTCTATTTTGGGTTCCTACAGACATAATATTGCCTGTTAATACCTTGTTTTAATTATCACTTTAAATATACATTTATTTCACTTAACAATCCAACACATTTAAATTTGTTTGTGGTACACGGCCTGCAACACACCCGTGTTCCAGCTCATGTACCTCTAGGGTTTACTTTACACGGCCCTGTTGTTTACTATATAGCCGTGTAACTGTACACGGCTTGATACACGCCCGTGTTCAAGCCCGTGTACCTCTCAGGTTGAAAAATTCTTTATGTACACGGCCGTGTATTTCTTCTATACGCCCGTGTTCTTCTGAGCCTTTCGAAAATTTTTGGTCAAAATGACTATTTTGCCCCTAACGGGTCTAGGGACCGTAACTATTCCGTTCTATCATTTTTCTCAAATTTTCTAAGCCCAAATGTTTTAAAATAATATTCTCTAGGCTTCTATATCATTTTACAGCTTAAATTGCTATAAAATCTCAATTTCATTTTTCGCAGCCCTCGGTTACTATTTATCCATCACTTAAGGTCGTTTTTTTTCATTTTTCAAGCGTTTTGGAGCCTCCAATGGCCCTTTCACTACTCATTAAACATTATTTATCCCATTTCCGACCCTCGGTCCTCGGGAGGGTCGGGTTTCCTATCCCGACTTAAATTTTTCCCTCATTTCCCAAAATACCCCTAACATGAATTTTTTTCCTGTTTTAGGCATTTTAGTCTTTTAAGGTCGGTTTACTATTCCTTTTGGGTTGATTTTCCATTTCTAACCCTAATCCACCGGGAAGTCCTGGTTTCCTTCCCGAGTCCAATATTTTCACCCCTCGTTTCCCGAAATGCCCTTATGTTGATTTTAGAAATTTCGACAGCATTTTCGCTTATATTTTAAGGTTTCCCGGCGTTAGGTATGCCTCAGAACCTTTGTACCTGTCACGTACTATACCAGAGGCCTATTTTATAAAATGTTTCAAAACTTTTGCATAAGAATTTTTCACATAATTCAATATTCAGGAATCAACACAAGCCACAATATTTTTTTTTTCAAACTAGCCTCGGTTTACATGTTAATCAACACCAAAATAATTTTTTCATCACAACGTATCATTCTTAGATGTATAAATCAACATCAAAACCTAACAAAACATGCATTCTAACCCTAGCATAGCCACAGATTTTCATGCAAAAACACATAGAAAATCTTGTTTTCTTTCTTAGGGATTTTATCAACACTTTTCAATACTAAAAATTTTCCATTTCTTAGTGTGCATACTCACGGTTTTAGCAAGAAAATTACATCAAATTTTCTTGCTTCCTTATTGCAATTCATGCTTAATTCAACACATAATTGAATTGTAAGGAAATTCCCTAAGTATTAGAGACATTTTTTATGTATTCATTTTGAACTGGATAATAAAATTATATATAGAGGTTATTCATTACATTGCTATCTGTCCTCGTCTTATTTACATGTTAAAGTAAATGTAAGCAAATATGGCTCACTGACTGCTTGTGTTAAAACTGTTAGAACGTTGCATGCAATGGACTTTTGTATGCGAGAAGACAATGTTCTAAAGTTAGCGGTCTAAACTATGGTCTATAGTCTATGGGGTTAGACCGAGCATCTAACTCATGTTAAGACTATTATGTTGTCTAAAGCCTTGGAGGGGACGGTTTTTCTTGACTGCCTGGAGCTGGACTCCCAAGTAGAGACATAGATATGTTGCTTGGTGGTGACATATTAGACTGGGACTAAAGCGTGATTGATCTACGTAGTCCGCTATGAGTGGATCAATCTGCTTTTGACGTTCATTATGCAATAACCTTAATCCTGAGTAAATGAACTACTTCATGTATATGACTTGTGTACTTTGATGTTCCAATGGCTAAAGCGTCTCAGAGGTAGTAAGCTTACAGACCGGTTCGTTGGGTGCATGACTTGTATACGATGAAGGGTTTGTTTGCAGATATCGGAATCATAGCTCTAAGGAGTTAAAGGTATCCTCTTAAAGGCATTATACTGAATGTGAAAATGGACAAGGCCTTGGGTCGTCTGCTGGGCGGATGACTTCTTATTCACATATGGTGAATAATCATTTTCTTAATTCGGTAGTATAATGGAACTTTAAGATAGCCTGATCAGTAGGATTAAACGGACTTTGACCTAAGGCTGATCATGGATATCATATGAGAGTTTTGCATATATGACAAGGTCATTGGATAGTAGCTCATCACAGGCTTACGTAATACGGTATATAATTGAGAGTTCAGTTTCAGGTTTATAGTGGTGTGACTCTGAAATTAGTGATCATATGATTGAGTTGTTCGATACAGAATGATGATCATATGGAATCACGGGAGCCCGATTATATATGTCCAATCAGTCCCTCTACTAGCTTCACATAATTCCTTAACGTTTGGCAAATTGATTTGTGTATGCTATTGGCTAGTTTATTATGCATGGATGGTGATGACACAGGATTAGGATGGTAGACAAGATTCTCTCCGGTTGGATTCAGATTTTGTTTTGGATAATAGAGTACACAATTATTCGAACTCCAAATAAAGTTGCCATGATTTTATTTGAGATTGGATTAGAGTTGTAGAAAATTATCCATGAGAACAAGAATTTGAAACACAACCGTTTGGTGGATTTTGAAATTTGAATTTTGAAATTTGAAATTTGAAATTTGAATTTGAAATTCAAATTTGAAATTCAAATTTGAAATTTGAAATTTGAAATTTGAATTTAAAATTCAAATTTGAAATTTGAATTTGAAATTTGAATTTGAAATTCAAATTTTGAATCACAGTCCAAGTGGGATTCGAATTTGTTGTGGAAAATCCACAAGGTTTGAAATTCGAATTTGAGTTGGATTTGGAGAGGATAATCTTGATAGAATCCTACTTGAATTTTGAATCTAAATCCTAACAAAAGCGGATGAAATTTTTGAGGATAATCCTCAATGGAATTTCGGTTTTTGTGGATAAGGTTCAAGGGAAGATTCAAGTTTCAATCCTAGTTGAATTTGGATTCTCTCCTTCCCTGAAAAGTGGCCGAAATTATGGAGGATCTCTTCTAGGAAAATTCAGTTATTTTGGATAAGGTTGAGATAAGATTCAAGCTTGAAAATCCTAGTGGAATTTTGATTCTCCCTTATCCTAAATGTGGCCGAATATTTGGAGAAAAATCTCCTAGGAAATTTCAGATTTTTTGGTTGAAAAAGGGAGATAAAATTCTAGTTCAAATCTTGTTTAGATTTGGATTGGTTTTATCCTTAAAAAACCGAATTTATTGTTGGGAATTTCCCATGGAAAAATTCAGATTTATGGTTATGGATAAGGGAGAATATCTTTTCCTAGTCCAATTCAAATTCAGAGAATCACCTCATGGAGGTCTATAAATAGAGGTCCTGCCACTCTAGTTCTCTCAGACCACAGACTCTCAGGTGAGCAGGCTTATTGTTGCACAGCTCATCGTGACAATAAAGTTCTTTAGAGATCTGGGTGGTCGAAAGAAGACTAGCAGTGCTAGCATACCGATCGAGGTTTAGAGTGCCCACACACTCAGCCGTTCGGGAATTGGAGAATAGTAGAGAAGGCTAGTTGGTTGAAGCCTCCGGTCATTCTCCTCCTGCAAGATTGGCGTCCTTGAGGTATGAGTTTTAATTGTTGTTGGTTTATTGTATATGGCATCATGAGATATTTAACGATCTAAAAATTTTTATTGTTCCACTGCGCCACTCTGATAGTTTTTTACTGATTTATTTTCCTACAATTGGTATCAGAGACATCTCATGACTATGCCATGTACATAAATTAGACAATTACTTAGTCTTTTTATTTATGTATGGATTTGATATTTAGAGAGTGGCATTCTAGGGTTCCTTTATGTTGTTATCATGGATTATGTATAAAGTATGTGGTTATTTTAATTTTTTTGAATTATTATAAGCATGCTTGTTTATACCGGTTATGGTTCCTTAGAATTTAGAAAAATTGTATCTAGGAATTTTTATGTAACCATGGGAGCAGTTTATTAACACTGTAATTTTCCCATGGATTTTAATTTTTGTCTCTTAGTATTTTTATGGTTAGAATTTTTGTACACCGGAAACGGTTTAGGAAATTTTATTTAATTATTCTTGGAGGAGATTGAAGATTGAAGACCGTAATTTATTTTTTCCTAAAAGTTAAATTTGATTTAAAGGTTGAAATTTTGATTGTGCGGAAAATTTCAATTTAATTAGGATTCAAATTAATTTTTGGAGATCCTAATAGGTAAATTGGAATATGGCACGAAAATCGAGACACGACCCCTCGGGATAGGCCGACGGGCCTTCGTGGGGCTGCAGCCCCTGCCCTCGGGCAGGATGGGGCTGCGGCAACCCCTGTGCAGGCCAACACCACCCACGGTCGCAGGCTTGGCCTCCAGCCAAGGGTGGCCGTGGCCTGCCCCAGGCTGGCCGCAGCCTAGGCGTGCAGCCTCTGGCTGCAAGCTCTGCCTGGGCATGCAGCCTGGCGCTGCAGGCTTGGCCTGCAGCCCGGCAAGGCTGCACATAGGGGGCAGCCATGGGCTGCCAGCCCCTTTGGGGCTGGTGGCTGCCCACGGCGGCTGCCACCTTTAGAGGCGGCGGTACGACGGTCTAAAAATCGAAAAATTTTGATTTTTAAATTAGAAATTTAATTTTAAATCATGTTTAAAAATATGTAATTGAAAATTTGAAATTTTTGAAATTACATATTATTACACATGATGTTTTAAAATTGTTTAAAATTTAAATTTGAAATTTAAATTTAAAATTCAAATTTGGAATTTGAATTTGAAATTTAAATTTTTTGAGATTTAAATTTTAAATGATTCTTGGGATGAGAAATAAATGGAGAGGCTACATAAAGATGGATACAAGAAGACGGAACGAAATTCAAGACCCAAAGAATGCTTTGGATGGAATTTTGTAATCTTTATTTTCTTTGTTCTAGGATGGAACCATAGCTTGGTTATTCTGTCAACTATTTTTTCTATGATATGTCATGGATGTATAAATATGTATTGATGGATGCTTTGTATGCATATTTGATAACATGTCATTTAGGATAGGTGAGTGCCGCTCATACTATATTGATCATACATAATTTGTCAAAACTTGCATGTTTTTCAAAATATTGAGTGGGAGAGGGTTTCAAACAAAACCCACGGCCTCCATTGTTGATCCATATGTGAAAGCATGGTAACGCCTCGCGTCAGTTCTGCCCTGACGACACCCCTCGGTAGGTGTTTACCGCCGCCGGTATACTAGATTGGATCTCCTATGTGGAAAATGTGTTCGGGTACAATCCTATTCATGACCACCCCTCGGTGGCTTGGTAGGACGTGGATCGGGCTACGTAAACAATGGTTATACACTCAAGACTCGTTTAGTTATTAACCTTCCCTAGAAGCTCTGTTAACTAAACTGGTGGCCAAATAAGCGGTTATTAATATATGTCTTAACCTTGGAGGATTTAAGGCAACATATATTAATTGGACGGGGTCCATGTTCCGGCTATTTATTTTCATGACCACCCCTCGGTGGCTTGGGGCAATAGGTGCTGAGAATTACCGTTGTAATGCTACATGTTTTTCAAGTTTCATGTAGGAACATACTTGTATGTTTTATTTGCTAAATTATCTGTATATTTGCTTGGGCTTTGTAATGATGTCTAATATAATTTTATTTCAGTTCAAAATGTCACCGACACCCCTCATTTCAATACTTACTGAAAATAAGCTGAATGGCGATAATTATAAAGAGTGGAAAAGAAATCTATTAATAGTTCTCAGCTGCGAGAGACACAAGTTCGTACTGGACGAACCATGCCCACCTGGGCCCAAACCTGACACACCACTTGAGGAGGTCCCGGTTGCCTATAATCGTTGGAGAGAATCCAATGAGATAGCTCGATGCTACATCCTTGCTAGCATGACGAGTGCTTTACAAAAGCAGCATGAGACTTATCAAGTTGCTGGGGAGATCATGGAAAATCTGGAGGACATGTTCGGAGGCCAAGAAAAATTGGCTCGACAGTCCGCTATCGCCAGCATTATGAACTTTAAGCAAAAGGCGGGTACTCCGGTGAAGGACCATATGATCACTCTAATGGGATTCTTCATTGAGGCTGTCGAGAATGGTGCTGAGTTGGACTACAACACCCAGATCGAGATGGTGTTCAAGACTCTGTCTAAAGATTTTGTGGGGTTTAAGGCCGCATACAATCTGGCGACAAAGGAGTTAGGACTAACCGAGCTCATGAAGCAACTACAGGCTTATGAGCGGATGATCAGGGATGAGGATGTGATCCAACCTAAAGGTAAGGTCAATTTGGCGGAATCTTCCAATCCCTCACGAAAAAGGAAGAGGCCAAATAAGAAGCAAGTGGCATCTAGTTCTTCTAATCCTCCTGTCTCGGACGGGAAGAAGAAGAAGAAGAACAAGAAGAAAAAGGACCCTAAAAATCCAAATGCTTCCATTGTGGGAAGGTAGGTCACTTCAAGAAGGCTTGCCGGGAATTCCTAGTCGCCAAGGGCAAGGAAGGTAAGGAACTTCATTACTTGAAAGCATGTTTGGTGGAAGAATCGAAAGACACTTGGGTCATTGATTCGGGTGCCACTAATCATGTTTGTGTTTCTATGCAGGGGTTCGTGGAAACGAGAAGTCTACATGATAGGAGCCTCTCGTTGCGGACTGGAGATTGTAGCTTTGTGGTGGCTGAGGCAGTGGGAGATGTTTACCTTTATTTTGATCAATTTAGGTTTATTTTATTAAAAGACTGTTTTTATGTTCCTAATTTTAGGAGGAACCTTATATCGGTAGCTTGTTTAATAAAGGATTCTTATTCAGTTTCTTTTAGTAAAAGAGTTGATATTCGTAGAAATAAGTCTTTTATCTGTTCTGGATGGATGGATGGAAACCTATATTTGATCAAACCAAAGATGTACTCACTGCTTGACACTGAATTAATTGATAACTCTAAAAGGTTGAAAGTTTCTCACTCTAACAAGGCGTATCTTTGGCATTTAAGACTTGGTCATATTAATCAGGATAGGATTCAAAGATTGGTGAAAGACGGTCCTCTGGAATCTCTGGAGGAGGTACGACTTCCCCAATGTGAGTCTTGTCTAGAGGGTAAAATGACTAAGAGGTCTTTTGGAGCTAAGGGTACAAGGGCTCAGGAGCTCTTAGAAATTGTGCACACTGACGTATGTGGCCCCATGAACGTCACAGCACGAGGAGGGTTCGAGCATTATGTCTCTTTTATATATGATTACTCGAGGTATGGATATGTGTATCTGATGCACCGCAAGAGCGAAACCTTTGACAAGTTCAAAGAGTATCGTGCGGAAGTGGAAAAGCAATTGGATAAATCCATAAAGACACTTCGATCTGATCGAGGTGGCGAATACCTCTCCGATGAATTTCTAGGACATCTTGTAGAGAACGGGATTTTATCCCAATTGACTGCACCTGGTACTCCACAATAGAATGGTGTAGCCGAAAGGAGAAACAGGACCTTATTGGATGAGTTACTCAACGCTGCCATTATCATTTTGGGGATATGCTTTACAAACGGCATGCTATATTCTGAACCAGGTTCCGAGCAAATCAATTCCCAGAACTCCGTATGAATTGTGGCGTGGCAGGAAGCCCTCCCTTGAACATATGAGAATATGGGGCTGCCCGGCACATGTACTGGATGGGGATGCGAAAAATTTGGAACCAAGATCAGAATTGTGCATGTTTGTAGGGTATCCAAAAGGAACTAAAAGAGGTCTGTTCTATAACCCAAAGGAACAAAAAGTCATTGTCTCAATCCATGCGACATTCTTGGAGGAAAGTCACATGAATGACTTTAAGCCTCGAAGCAAAGTGGTGCTAGAGGAGTTATCGGGTGAAAGAACTGCTCCACAGATTTCGGTCTTGGACGCAAGTCCGAGTTCCAGTGAAAGACCTGCAGACGATCAACAATTTAGGGTGCCTCGTCGTAGTGGGAGGGTTTCTAAGAAACCTAATTTCTTCATGCATGATGCTGAGGTATACCAGGCCGAGGCTCATGAGCATGAGGATGATCCGGTCACTTATGATGAAGCTGTAAATGATGTTGATTCTAAATCTTGGAAACAGGCTATGAACAATGAGATGCATTCTATGAAATCCAACTCTGTTTGGGAACTTGTAGATTTGCCAGATGGGATAAAACCCATTGGATGCAAATGGGTCTACAAAAGAAAGAAGGATGCGAAAGGGAGAGTGGAAACTTTCAAAGCTAGACTGGTTGCAAAGGGATACACGCAAAAGGCTAGAATCGATTACGATGAAACCTTTTCACCTGTTGCTATGCTGAAGTCTATCCGTATTCTTCTGTCCATTGCTGTGACTCTCGATTACGAGATCTGGCAAATGGATGTCAAGACGGCATTCTTGAATGGGTATCTTGAAGAGTGTATCTATATGATACAGCCCGAAGGGTTCGTAGCAAAAGGCCAAGAAAGGAAAGTCTGCAAGTTGCTTAGATCCATTTATAGATTAAAGCAAGCATCCCGCTCATGGAACCAGAGGTTTGATCAAGCGATTAAGACATTTGGTTTTGAGCAGAACGTTGATGAACCTTGTGTTTATAAACGTATTAAGGATGGAAAAGTGGTCTTTCTGATACTCTATGTCGATGATATACTACTCATTGGGAATGATGTAAGGAACTTATCATCGGTCAAGCTTTGGTTACACCAACAGTTTGACATTAAGGACTTGGGAGAAGCTAATTATGTTCTAGGCATTCGTCTCTTCAGAGATCGAAAGAACAAAATGATAGCGTTTTCCCAAGCTTCATACATAGATAAAATAATTGATAAATATGCAATGCAAGAGGCAAAGAAAGGCTCACAACCTTCTATTGCCGGTTTAACTCTTTCATTGGATGACTGTCCCAAGACATCCGAAGAAAGAGAGCGTATGAGTAAGGTCCTTTATGCATCCGCTGTGGGTAGCCTTATGTACGCTATGCTTTGCACTCGCCCAGACATATGTTTTGTAGTAGGTATGGTGAGTCGATATCAAGCAAATCCTGGAACCAAACACTGGCAAGCTGTAAAGCATATACTCAAGTATCTTAAGAGAACGAGGGATTATATGCTGGTGTATTCTGGAGGGGACCTAACACCCGTAGGATACATGGACTCAGACTTCCAGACTTGTAAGGATTCGAGGAAATCAACATCTGGATCAGTGTTTTTACTCGGAGGAGGCGCCATTGTGTGGAGGAGTATGAAGCAGGGCTACACAGCTGACTCTACTATAGAGGCTGAGTATGTGGCTGCGGCTGAGGCATCTAAAGAAGCGGTTTGTCTTCGCAAGTTCTTTAGAGACCTTGAGGTCATTCTGGGTGTTGACAAGCCTATCACACTTTACTGTGATAATACAGGGGCTATTGCCAACACAAGGAAATCTCGGCACCACAAGAGGACCAAGCACATCGATCGGAGATATCACATTATTAGAGGGCATGTGGAGACAGGACAAGCGGATGTATGTAAGATCGCGTCCGAGGACAACATCGCTGATCCCTTTACTAAGACTTTGGTGGCTAGAAGCTTTGAGAGGCATGTAGAGGTGATGGGGATGCGTAACATGGCACATCTACTGGCTTAGGACAAGTGGGAGATTGTTAGGAAATGCCCTAAGTATTAGAGACATTTTTGATGTATTCATTTTGAACTGGATAATAAAATTATATATAGAGGTTATTCATTACATTGCTATCTATCCTCGTCTTATTTACATGTTAAAGTAAATGTAAGCAAATATGGCTCACTGACTGCTTATGTTAAAACTGTTAGAACGTTGCATGCAATGGACTTTTGTATGCGAGAAGACAATGTTCTAAAGTTAGTGGTCTAAACTATGGTCTATAGTCTATGGGGTTAGACTGAGCATCTAACTCATATTAAGATTATTATGTTGTCTAAAGCCTTGAAGGGGACGGTTTGTCTTGATTGTCTGGAGCTGGACTCCCAAGTAGAGACATAGATGTGTTGCTTGGTGGTGACATATTAGACCGGGACTAAAGCGTGATTGATCTACGTAGTCCGCTATAAGTGGATCAATCTGCTTTTGATGTTCATTGTGCAATAACCTTAATCCTGAGTAAATGAACTACTTCATGTATATGACTTGTGTACTTTGATGTTCCAATGGCTAAAGCGTCTCAGAGGTAGTAAGCTTATAGACCGGTTCGTTGGGTGCATGACTTGTATACGATGAAGGGTTTGTTTGTAGATATCGGAATCATAACTCTAAGGAGTTAAAGGTATCCTCTTAAAGGCATTATACTGAATGTGAAAATGGACAAGGCCTTGGGTCGTCTGCTGGGCGGATGACTTCTTATTCACACATGGTGAATAATCATTTTCTTAATTCGGTAGTATAATGGAACTTTAAGATAGCCTGATCAGTAGGATTAAACGGACTTTGACCTAAGGCTGATCATGGATATCATATTAGGGTTTTGCATATATGACAAGGTCATTGGATAGTAGCTCGTCACAGGCTTACGTAATACGGTATATAATTGGGAGTTCAGTTTCAGGTTTATAGTGGTGTGACTCTGAAATTAATGATCATATGATTGAGTTGTTCGGTACAGAATGATGATCATATAGAATCACGGGAGCCCGATTATATATGTCCAATCAGTCCCTCTACTAGCTCCACATAATTCCTTAGCGTTTGGCAAATTGATTTGTGTATGATATTGGCTAGTTTATTATGCATGGATGGTGATGACATAGGAGTAGGATGGTAGACAAGATTCTCTCTGGTTGGATTCAGATTTTGTTTTGGATAATAGAGTACACAATTATTCGAACTCCAAATAAATTTGAAATTTGAATTTTGAAATTTGAATTTTGAATTTTGAAATTTGAATTTTGAAATTTGAATTTTGAATTTTGAATTTGAAATTTGAATTTTGAATTTGAAATTTGAATTTGAAATTTGAATTTGAAATTTGAATTTAAAATTCGAATTTGAAATTTGAAATTCAAATTTTGAATCATAGTCCAAGTGGGATTCGAATTTGTTGTGGAAAATCCAAAAGGTTTGAAATTCGAATTTGAGTTGGATTTGGAGAGGATAATCTTGATAGAATCCTACTTGAATTTTGAATCTAAATCCTAACAAAAGTGGACGAAATTTTTGAGGATAATCCTCAATGGAATTTTGGTTTTTGTGGATAAGGTTCAAGGGAAGATTCAAGTTTCAATCCTAGTTGAATTTGGATTCTCTCCTTCCCTGAAAAGTGGTCAAAATTATGGAGGATCTCTCCTAGGAAAATTCGGTTATTTTGGATAAGGTTGAGATAAGATTCAAGCTTGAAAATCCTAGTGGAATTTTGATTCTCCCTTATCCTAAATGTGGCCGAATATTTGGAGAAAAATCTCCTAGGAAATTTCGGATTTTTTGGTTGAAAAAGGGAGATAAAATTCTAGTTCAAATCTTGTTTAGATTTGGATTGGTTTTATCCTTAAAAAACCGAATTTATTGTTGGGAATTTCCCATGGAAAAATTCAGATTTTATGGTTATGGAGAAGGGAGAATATCTTTTCCTAGTCCAATTCAAATTCAGAGAATCACCTCATGGAGGTCTATAAATAGAGGTCCTGCCACTCCAGTTCTCTCAGACCACAGACTCTCAGGTGTGCAAGCTTATTGTTGCACAGCTTATCGTGACAATAAAGTTCTTTAGAGATCTGGGTAGTCGGAAGAAGACTAGCAGTGCTAACATACCGATCGAGGTTCAGAGTGACCACACACTCAGCCATTCGGGAATTGGAGAATAGTAGAGAAGGCTAGTTGGTTGAAGCTTCCGGTCATTCTCCTTCTGCAAGATTGGCGTCCTTGAGGTATGAGTTTTAATTGTTGTTGGTTTATTGTATATGGCATCATGAGATATTTAACGATCTAGAAATTTTTATTGTTCCTCTGCGCCACTTTGATACGTTTTTACCGATTTATTTTCCTACATGAATAAACATAAACATTAAACCAAACATCAATTCTCATACTATTTTCACACCCTAATGCCACGGATTTCCAAGGGAAACATGCAAAATTTTTGCTTGTTTCTAAACCCTATTCATGCTTTAATTTCTACAACACCAAACTACTCACAACATCATCACATCATCAACTAAATAACAATTTTTATCATTGTTTTCACACTTTCATACCCACAGATTTTCTAAGAAAAATCAAAGAGAAAAGCTTCAATTTTGAAGTTTACCTTAACTAGTTGATGACTTGATGTTGAAAATGCAATGCAAGCTAAGTTTGGTGTGAAATTGAAAACGAAATTGTGGCTTACAAAGGGGGAGAAGGCCACAGTTTTGGGCTGAAGAAAAAGGGCAAGAGTTTGGCTAATTTTTCCATTTTTTGAATGGATTTTGATGCCTATTTATAGGCAAAACTTAAGGGTTTTTTTGTAATTTTTTTCCAACAATTTGCTAATTGTTCAAGGACTAAAATGTAAAGATTTTGGGGCAAAAATCAAAATTTTTTCTTCTTCCTTTCCAAGTGCCCGAATGGCATTTTAAAAAAAATTTTGAAAATTTTTCAATGGCATTTTGGCATAATCTTGGCCATTGATCATAAAGTAACCTAATCTAAACCAAATAATTTTGGTTTATGACATAATCATGGTGATGTCATCTTACTATTCGTATTAATTCACTAATTAATTCATGGTCAATTTTTGACCGAAATCCGATCCGAACGAAACTTTACCAAAATCGCGTAGGCGGATTCTAGGCGCCTTTGGTGCAATCGGTTTGTCTTATTTTGCTTCCGTTTAATCAGAATTCTCTACCGTAAATTTCTATCATTTTCGTGCATCTCAATGCATTCTTTAGGGTTTTCGGCTCTGATTTCGAACCGTCTCACCCAATTATGTCCGGTAAGATTTTCCATCCCTGAACTCACACACTTTAATATTGTCAGAACATTTTTACACTATTCACAACAGTATTAAAACACAACTTTTTCCTATTTTATTCATTAAAATTGTTATATACATACAATTTTACCCTACTCCGAGAATCTAAGGTGGTGTTTGGTATTGTTTTTGAAATGTTTTCTGTTTTCAAAAAAATTGAAAATGAGAATATTTTGAAAACTGTGTTAAGATCATTTCTGAAACTGTGTTTGTTTATGTTTTCTGAGTGTATATTTTGAAAAACATAAAAATAAAACTTTGTTTGATTATATTTTTTCAAAACCCATTTCATTTTCAAAAAATCAAAAAAACACAATATTTTTTGAAAATGAAAACAAAAAGTGAAAACAATTTTTTTTCGTTTTCAAAAAACCCAAAAAAATAACATAGTTGAAAACGGTGTTTTCAAAACGGTTTTGAAAACGTTAAATAAACAAACGCTATTTTGAAACCGTTTTCATTTTCCGTGTTTTTGAAAATGGAAAATCATTTTCAAGAACAAAAACAAACGCCCCCTAAAATTCCCGGTTATCACAATCAACCTGTCTATTGGCATGCAGGTTGCTTGCCTGTAACACGAACAAACTTATGAGCTAATTGCTTAGTAAGTTCAAACATTCATACATGAATTATAATTACTAGTACCATATAGCACAGGCATTAACATAACATACAACATATATTGCTTAAAGTTCATACTCAACATACTTAACATCGTAAACTTACTTAACATATACTTGAACATACTTAATGTAGAACATTAAACATAGCACAGAGCATCAAACATAGTATTAGTACATATTATGCTCATTTATGGGTTACATTTTTAGTCTTGGTTCTTTATCTTTCATTACGTTCTAGTTTTGGGCCATATGTTGGTTGTACCGTAGTGCGCACATGACTGAGAGGGACACTAGGGAGCTACCCACTGGCTAATCCACCTTGCGGAAGGCCGGTACGCCAATAGGTGGTTTTATTACCATTTTTCATATGGTTCTGACCAGGTGGCATTCTCATTTCCCCATGGTCTGGAGCACTTTACATGTCTTTCTTTCATTGTATGTATTTTGTTAAACACTTTGTTGTGCATATAGCACCTACATATATAATTTACATTTTATACATAGTACATAGACATGTCAAGTCAATTTATGTTCTAAACAAGAAGATATCTGAACTTACAACACATAACATATAGACATAGCAGTCAGTTAATGTTGCAGACAGGAAAATATCTGAACTTACAACATATAACACATAGACATAGCAGTCAATTCATGTTGCAGACAGGAAAATGTTTGAACTTACAGATACTTCTCTAGTATCTCCTTTTTCACCTTCTGGGTCCGCAGACATTTCTTCGTCACATCTGGATCGGGTTCTTATAACCAAAATTATCACGATTATTTTCAATACTTATTTCATACGTAAAACTTAATAAAATGTAAAAATTCTACGTTTAACTTCCTAATTATGAACTTAGGGGTCTAATGTCCCATTTTTAGCTTTTCCACTAACTTTTGAAAAAATGACCATTATGTCCCTAACTTTTGACAAAATGACCATTTTGTCCCTAGTGGACTTTTCTCACTTTTCTTATACTTAAATCTGGATTTTGACCATTAAAACCTTAATTAACCCCATTTTTCACTTTTTTGCTAACTTTTAGAAAAATGCCCGTCGTATACCGAACTTTTGACAAAATTATCATTTTACCCTTAGTGGGATTTTTCCACTTAAATCTTGCTTTTGCCCTTTAAAATCCTAGTTAGAGCCTTTGAATCACATTCAAAACCCTAATGGTTTGTTTTGACCATTCCTAAATTTTTGGCTAAAATGACCAATTTATACCTAATGGGATTTTCTTACTTTTCTTTGATTTAAAAGTTGATTCTAGCCTTTAAAATCATAATTAAGGCCTTAGGAAGCCTTAACATCCCTTTTTCTAACTTTTGAAAAAATGATCATTTCGTCCCCAACTTTTGACAGAATGACCATTTCATCCCCAGTGTGGTTCCTCTTCATAAATCTACTTTTCTTTGACTTAAAACTTAATTTTGGCCTTTAGAATTTTAATTAAGCTATTCTAAGGCCCTAACGGTCCTTTTCTAACATTCCTAAAATTTTTGGTCAAATTGACCGTTTTGTCCCTGACGGGTCTCTGGGCCGTAACATTTTCACTTTAATGGTTTAATGGGATTTTCTAAGCCCAAAAAAGATAAAATAAATTTTCTGAGACCTTACCAAGCTTTTATAGTACTAATTGCTACAAATTCTCTGTTTATTTTCACCCGACCCTTGGGCGGCACTATTCCGACTCTAGGTCGTTTATCCTCTTTTTCTTACGTTTCGGGGCTCTGAATGGATGTTTTACTAATATTAAAAACGTCTACCTTTATTTCCTGAGCCTAGCTCATCGAGGGGTCTCGGGTTTTCACCTCGACCACATTTTCATCCCTCGTTTCCCAAAATGCCCTTCATGCCGTTTTAAAACTTTTGGCAGTATTTCGACTTAAATTTTGGGTTTCCAGCGTTCAGGTAACGCCCCAAAACCATTGTACCTGCCACGTACTAAACCAGAAGCCTAATTTTATGCAAAAGTATAAACTTTTTATGTAAAATTTTCATAAAGACCTAATTGTTTCAAACGACATTTTCATTAATTCTTTTCCTAATCGATTCACATGCCAATAACCCATAAATAACATATAATCATTCTGATAAATAAATTGAGGAATACAAATGGTTGAAATCACTACTGAAATCGTTCAACGACGTCTAATGGGTAGGTTGACTCCAATCGGTGATCAAAAGAGCTGTGCGATCTCGAGGGCACAAACTTTAAATCACCGTTCTTCACATTTAAAATGCCATCTTGCAAATCTAATGTCGCAAACGTGTCCAAAACATCAAAAATTTGCCAAAGGGCTGTCCTTCAAAATTTGGTGGTCGGGTCAAACTTTGATTGACATTGACCGATGTTGACCGGCTATTGAGTGGTGTTGACATGGCGGCGTGGGCAAAGATGGATACCATTTTATAGATCTTAATGAGAGGAACCCATTTTCGATGTCAATTTATTAAATCGGAGCTCCAATCAACGAAAATCGACCTTCCAATGGCGGACAGTGGTAGCGAGGTCCAATCTCTGCTATCCCGTGGTTGTTTCATGAAATTGACTTGGGGATTGTGATGCCCCCGATTTTGATCACCCGCAACTGTCATGCACCGACTCTATTGTCGATCAAGACAGCTCGTGTGCCGAATCTGGGTTGTCAATTTAAAACTCTTTTTCTAATACTTTCATTTCTCAGGGCCTGAAAATTTTACCCATAAATTTTTTTTTTTATTTTTAACACATACTTTCTCCAAAAGAAAGCTAAATGTAAAAACCAGGTAAAATACAACACTAATTTCTAGTTGTCCTTTTTGAGTACAACATAATGTATAATATACAAAATATTTATACTACATATATTTTTCACAAACTCTTCAATTCACTAACTTTAAAAGCTTAGCGAAAAACTTATGGCAGGACTAAATCCATGGTGAATTCCCTATTCCTTGACACACGCACATCCTGCCGTCATCTTGATATTTTACTGGACAGGTTTCTTACCTGCAACATGAAAAAACTGGTGAGCTAACAGGCTCAGTATGTTCAAACATACTTAGTAAGAATCATACGGATTCAAAAACATTGAAAACTCAATCTCCTATGAATAGTGATTTTGACCTTTGACCGATGAATAATAACTGTTACCATAACTGGTTACTATTCACATTATTTCAACCAGATACTATTCACACATCCTAACAGAAATCACTATGCTTAGTATACTCTTCGGTTATGCTCAATTATGGTTTTCATCATAGTATTGATGCTTCATTCTCTATTTATTTTCTAGTATAGAGCTCTTTTTATGGCAATACCATTATTAATCTTGCGCACTGACTGGGAGGGCCTAGGGAGCGACCCTAGAGCTTCGGTCTCCACAGCCCTTATATCCCCGTAGGACGTGAGAGACCTCCATCAATATGTTGGAGGGACGGTACGCCTTAATGGTTTTTGTTACCATCTTTTAATTATAGTTTTGACCAAGTGACATTAATCGTCACCTCAAGGTCACTATCCTCCATCGCCCGTAGGCCTTACTTATTCTCTTTTCTCATTATATGGGATATGTTATACTAATTAATCCCCAAATGTCCTTAGGATTTTATATCTAGTGCACATCTAGTACATAATAAAAGAACACAGTATTTCATGTTGCAGACATGAAAAAGCTTGAACTTACCAATACTGCGCTAATGTCCACTTTTGGAACTCCTCCGTAGTTCTATCTCTAGTTTGGGTTCCTGCAGACATAATATTGTCTGTTAATACCCTATATTAATTATCACTTTAAATAAATTTATTATGTGATAAATTTTTCAATACAATTCAACTTGTAATATGGTACACGGCCTTTAACAAGCCCATGTTCATGACCATGTACCTCCTGGTTTCTCACTATATGGCCGTGTTGTTTACTATCTAGCTGTGTAACTGTACATGGCTTGATACACGCCCGCATTCAAGCCCATGTACCTCTCAGGTTGTAAATTTTTTTCCTATACACGGTTGTGTATTCTTCTACATACACGTGTTCTTCAAAATTTTATGATTTTTAACTCTAAAATCTTTATTTTGAGTCGTAGAATTTTATTTAAGTCATTCTAGGTCCTTTCGGGTCCTTTCCGAGCCTTTCGAAAATTTTTGGTCAAAATAACCATTTTACCCCTAACGGGTCTCGGGACCATAACTATTCTTTTCTATCATTTTTCTTAAAATTTCTAAGCTCAAATATCTTAAAATAATATTCTCTAGACTTCTGTATTATTTTTATAGCTTAATTTACTATAATTTCTTGATTATCTATTTTCCCGACCCTCGATTACTATTCATCCATCACCTAGGGTCATTTCTCGATTTCCAAGCGTTTCGGAGCCTCAAATGACCTTTTTACTTCTCTTGAAACACTTTTTATCCCGTCTCTGACCCTCGGTCCTCAAGAGGCTTGGGTTTCCTATCCCGACCTAATATTTTTCCTCGTTTCCCAAAATACCCCTAACATGAAATTTTTTTCCTGTTTTAGGCATTTTAGACATTAAGGGTCGGTTTACTATTCCTTTTGGGTTGGTTTTCCATTTTCAATCTTAATCCACGGAAGGGTCTCAGTTTCCTTCCCGAGTCCAATATTTTTACCCCTCGTTCTCTGAAATGCCCTTATGCCGTTTTAGAAATTTATGTAGCATTTTCGCTTGTATTTTTAGGTTTCCCGGTGTTAGGTACGCCTCAGAACCTTTGTGCCTATCACGTACTATACCAGAAGCCTATTTTATACAAAGTTTCTAAACTTTGTATAAAAATTTTCCACATTAACCAATATTCAAGAATCAATACATAATACCAATTTTTTTTCCAAACCTAGTCCTGCTTTATCATATTAATCATCACCCATGTTTTTTCATCACAACATTGCAAGTATCACATTTTACTCTTAGGTTTTCTAATGTGTAGAACAACATCAAAACCTAACCACATTTTCATTTCAACCCTAGCATTGTCCATGGATTTTAGCACGAAAATTCATCAAAATTTTCTTATTTCTTGATTCTAATTCATGCTTGATTCAACATATATCTAATTGAACATAAACACTAATCCAAATCATCAATTCCCAATCATTTTTTGCACCACTAATACCATGGATTTCTTAGGGAAACATGGAAAATTTTTGCTTGTTTCTAAACCCTAAGTCATGCTTTAAATTCTACAACATCGAACAAATCATATCATCATCACAACATCAACTTTTCAATGTTTTCCCACTCTACATACCCACGGATTTTCGCTAAAAAAATCAAAGAGAAATGCTTCAATTTAGAAGCTTACCTTATCTAGTTGATGTCTTGATACTAGAAATGTAATGGAAGCTTATTTTGGTGTGAAATTTAAAACAAAATTTTGGCTTAAAGGGGGGAAAAGGCCATGGATTTTTGGCTGAAAAAGAGCAAGAGTTTGGCTTAGTTTTTCTATTTTTTTTGAATGATTTTGGATGCATATTTATAGGCAAAAGCCAAGGGTTTTTTAGCAAATTTTTCCAATAATTTGCTAATTGTTCAAGGATCAAAATGCAATAATTTTGAGCCAAGAACCTAATTTTTTTCTTTCTCCCTTTCCACATGGTCGAATGGCATTTTAGATAATTCTAATAATTTTTTTCATCATTTTGGCATGATCTAAGCCATTGATCAAAAAGTAAGGTGATCCTAGCCATACACCTTTCATCTTACTTTCCAAACCAAAAAAAATAAAATGGATTTATGACATCAACATGATGATGTCATCATACTATTTATATTAATTCACTAATTAATTCGTGGTCAAATTTTGACCGAAAACCGAACCGAACGAAACTTTACCGAAATCGCGTAGGCGGGTTCCGACGCCTCCGGTGCGATCAGTTTGTTTTATTTTGCTTCTGTTTGGTCAGAATTCTCTACCGTAAATTTCTATTATTTTAGTGCATTTTGATGCATTCTCTAGGGTTTTCGGCTCTGATTTCGAACCGTCACACCCAAAAATGTTCGGTAAGATTTTCCATCCCTAAACTCACTCATTCTAACACTGCCGGAACATTTTCACAGTATTCTCAATAGTATTAAAACATAACTTTTTTCATATTTTATTCATTAAAATTACTACATACATATAATTTTAACCTATTTCGAGAATCTAAAATTCCCGGTTATCACATTCACCCCTCCTTATAGAATTTTCGTCCTCGAAAATTTAGAACAAGTAGGGGTACAAATTTCTAATTTCGTCTTCGCGTTCCCATGTAGCCTCTTCAACATTGTGATTTTTCCACAGCACTTTGACTAATGGGATTTTTTTTATTCCTCAAAACTTTATCTTCGCATGCCAGAATTTGAACAGGCATTTCTTCATCGGTCAGGTCATCCTGAATCTGGATCGATTCATGTTTCAGCACATGAGACGGATCCGATATGTGCTTCCATAGCATCGACACATGAAACACATTATGTACTGCCGACATTTCTGGAGGTAACACCAATCTATAGGCAACTTTACCAATGCATTCGACGATCTCGTATGGTCCAATATATCTTGGATTCAATTTCCCCCTCTTTCCGAACCGCATTATTTCTTTTATCGGTGAAACTCTTAAGAATATGAAATCCCATTCGTTGAACTCCAGGGCTCTTCGTCTTTTGTCCACATAACTCTTCTGTCGGCTCTGGGCTATCTTCATCCACTGCTGTATTTTTGTAACTGCATCCACTGTCTCTTGTACAAAATCTGTCTTATGTAGTCATTTCTCTTGTAGGTCGTACCAATGAACTGATGACCTACACTTCTTTCCATACAAAGCTTCATAAGGTTCCATACCTATCGAAGTTTAGTAGCTGTTATTATATGAAAACTCTACCAATGGAAGTTTTTCATTCCAGCTCCCTGGGAAATCTATTGTACACACACGCAGCATGTCTTTTAGCATTTGTATGGTTCGCTCAGATTGCCCGTCTCTCTGCAGATGAAATGCTGTGCTTAGATGCACTTCTGTTCCTATAGCTTCTTGCATACATGTCTAGAAGTTCGAAGTAAATCGTGGATCATGATCTAACACAATAGATTTAGGAACTCCATGTAGCCTGACTATGTGAAGCTCGCTAATTTTTCCAATGAAAAGGTCATTTTTACTACAATAAACCTTACCGTCTTTGTCAATCTGTCTATAATAACCCAAATAGCATCATGGCCTTCTCGGGTCTTTGGTAGTCCTACCACAAAGTCCATTGTGATATGTTCCCATTTCCACTCAAGAATTTCCAGCGACTCTAACTTTCCGCCTGGATGACGATGTTCAACCTTAACTTTTTGGCATGTCATACATCTGTTTACAAACTCAACTATATCCTTCTTCATCCCTTTCCACCAGAATTACAGCTTCAAGTCCTGGTACATCTTACTGGCTCCGAGATGTACTGAATAGGGCGTTTTATGGGCTTCTGCCATAATTCACCTTCTTAATCCTTCATCATCTGGAACTTGAATTCTCCCCTGACGTAGGATTAGTCCATCTTTAGATGCTTCCTCCTGCAAACTTGCTAGCTTCAGATTTTGTTTCTGAGCTTCTCTGATATCTTCATACAACGTTGACCCCAATTGTAATGCAGCTATCTTTCCGGCTATTAGCTCCATCTCTAGCATGTTGATTTCTTGTTGCAATGGCTTTGGAAATTTTTCAATCGGTAGTTGCTGCGGAGCAGTAGATTTCCTACTTAATGCATCTGCAACACGATTGGCTTTTCCCAGATGATAGAGGATTTCACAATCATAATCCTTTACCAACTCCAGCCATCTCTTTTGTCATATATTTAGCTCCTTTTGCGTGAAGAAGTACTTTAGACTCTGGTGGTCGGTATAAATCTGACACTGAGCTCTATATAGATAGTGTCGCCAGATCTTTAATGCAAACACTATTGCGGCAAGCTCCAAATCGTGCATGGGATAATTTTTCTCATGGTCCTTTAATTGATGCGAGGCATAGGTAATCACCTAGTCGTCTTGTATCAGGACGGCTTCTGATCCCATCTTTGAAGCATCACTGTATATCACGAACATCTCCCCTTCAGTCGGAAGTGTAAATATCGGCGTGCTCGTTAATCGTTTCTTCAGCTCTTGGAAGCTTTTCTCGCACTGTTCAGTCCATTCATACTTCTTTTCCTTACGTGTAAGCGTCGTGATAGGAGCGGTGAGTTGCGCAAATCCTTCAACAAATCTTCTATAATAACCAGCTAGACCTAAGAAACTCCGTATTTTCATCACGTTCTTAGGTGCGAGCCATTCGTTGATCGCCTCTATTTTTGCAGGATCCACAACGATTCCTTCCTTGGAAACCACATGTCCAAGAAAATGTACTCTATCCAGCCAGAATTCACATTTGGAGAATTTGGCATAGAGTTGATGCTCCCTTATTATCTGCAAGACAACTTTCAGATGCTCCTCGCGAGTCTTTGAATATATGAGAATGTCATCGATAAACATAATGACAAACTTATCCAGATATTCCTTAAAGACTCGATTCATCAAGTCCATAAAAGCTGCTGGTGCATTTGTTGACCCAAATAGCATCACAAGGAATTTGTAATGACCATAACGGGTCTGAAATGTGGTTTTTGGGATGTCACTCTCCTTGATCCTCAGTTGATGATATCCTGATCGTAGATCAATCTTGGAAAATACTTCTGCACCTTTTAGTTGATCGAATAGGTCATCAATTCTAGGTAATAGATACCTATTCTTGACAATAACCTTGTTCAACTCCTGATAATCGATGCACATCTAAAATGATCCATCCTTCTTCTTGACAAACAGTACTGGAGCACCCCATGAAGAATAGCTCGGGCATATGAATCCTTTGTCAAGAAGCTCCTTCAGTTGTTCTTGTAACTCTTTTAGCTCTGTCGGTGCCATCCGGTACGATGCCTTTGAGATAGGTGCAGTTCCTGACATCAACTCGATCTCAAAGGAAATTTATCGTTCAGGCGGCAATCCTAGTAATTCCTCTGGAAAGACATCAATAAATTCCTTCACAATATGAATGTCTTCGGGTTGGAGCTTTCGTTCTTTCGTCACATCCAATATACATGCTAGGTATCCAGCATAACCACTAGACATTAGCCTCCTTACTTCCATTGAGTTGATCATTATCTTCTTTGATCTGCGTGACGTATCGATGTACTCAAATCCCTATTCTTGGTTGGGTTGAAATCTTATCTTTCGCTTTTGGCAATCGATTGTGGCTTGATACTTCCCTAGGAAATCCATTCCTAGTATTACATCGTAGTTGGCAAGCTCCATCACAATCAATTCTGTAAACAATTCCCTATTTGCCATAATTATTGGCACATGAGGCAACCTATAATTGGACATCAAGACTTCCTCTGAGGTAGTGTAGTTCTAAACGTCATACCCATATTGTCTTTAGGATATCCTATCCTATTTGCAAATTGGTATGAAATGAAAGAATACTTAGCTCCAGAGTCAAATAAAATAGACGCCAAATTATTAGCGACAGAAAGCTGACCTGTCACTACATTTGATGTTCCAGCTTCCGCCTCTTCCTTTGTGTATACCATGACTCTAGCATCTGCTCGGGGCAAACGTTCTTGTCTTTCCTGCCTCTCAAAATGGGATGAACCTTCAGCTTTAGCCTGTAGTGAATGTGCCTGGGAATGTTGTTGTTGTGGCTGAGACAAACCTTGCACATTTTGTATATTTTCTGGACAATTTCTGGCAAAATGACTGTCCTTCTCATATTAGAAATAGGCATTTGGGGCAAATCTGCATCGGCCTGCATGTCTCTTTCTGCAGACTACATAGTCTCTAACAGTAAGGCTATCATTATTGTTTGTTCTCCTCTGATGGTTCCTATTTCCATAATTATTCCCCTTTCTCTTCCCATAGGACTGTTGATCAGAAGTACTGAGCTGCCCAGCCTTAGTATTCTGATTCGGTTTGCTACTTTGTCCGGCCTGGGATCCAACTTGTATAGCTTTGGCTAGCACCTTCTCCTTCTTCTTAGCGTCCTAAATCTTTTCTCTCTCTTCCTTCTATCAGACCAGATAATATTCTTCCCTCAAGGCATGACTAACATAATCAGCTATAATGTCAGGTGGTGTCAACCCACTATCCACCAATGCTGAAATCTCAAGGTGAAACATTCCCAGCATTTTCTGGATTTTCTCTCTTTCGGTGGTTACAGTGTATAGGCACAGTCGGGATTGCTAATCGAACTTGCTACAGACTTCTATTACTGTCATATCCCCCTGCTTCAACTCTACGAATTCTCATTGTTGTGGTCGTAACAGTCAGGATTATAATATTTCTGGTTAAACTCCTCCAGAAAGTCCAACCAAGACATTGTATACATATTTCTTCTCAATTTGATAGATTCCCACCAAAACCTCGCATCCTTTTTCAGAACGAAGGACGCACACATAATCTTCTCCTGATCATTCAGCTCTATAAATTCCAATATCATGTGGAGTGAAGACAACCACTCCTCTACTTCTAGAGGGTTTGTGGAGCCCTTGAACTTCGGCGGCCTCATTCGTCGAAATCTTTCATATAATGGCTCAGGATTCACCCTGGGTTGTGGTTGGGGTTCTACTACTTCTTCTGGCACCACTGGCGGCACTTCTGGTTCTGGTGCGGCCATTCATGGATCTTAGCCCTCACCTTGTTCTTGTCTCTATTCCATTTGCTCGAATCTTTGTCTTAACTCAACATTTTCTCTCATTTGGGTTTCTATTAGAGCTTCCAATTCGTCCACACTTTCAGAAAGGACTGGACACCCTCTCATGTTCCGCAGATTCTTTGGATTCACCATCTTATCCTATTTCCTAAAATCGCATGAGAGTCGATCGTTAGATTTTCAAAAACATATTTTTTTAATATAATAAAAAAATAATAATATAGTTTTTATCATCACATAATTTCAACATTTTATTCATTGAACATGTCAAAATATGATTGTCATTCCCTTTCATTTCAAAAGTACATCAGTTTGAAGGCTTTTCTCAAAATAGCCTTTCGATATAGTCATATATATATATATATACAAACATATATACATTAGTATAACCCATATATTTCTATGCCTGATTTCCTAACTAAGGTTGTTCCAGGATCATCAAAAACTCAATTGGATCCATTTCTTCCTCATCCGTTCCGTTTCTGGCCTCAGACGGCGTTGATCCTTCAGCTGGACCCGTACCCTCTAGTTGTCTCGACGGACCAGCCTCATGGTCATTTGCCATCGGTTTAGATCCATACAGGCAATCTAACATTGCTTCCTGTAACAACTGTTCATGCCTCTTGCGCACCATGTACTCCATCATCATTTCTTCTTCTACTTTCGCTACGTAACTATAAACTCACACAAAGTAGTAGGGCATAAAGGGGTTACACTCTGTCGTAGGTCAATGGTGAGTCCCTTCCAAAATATGTCACAAAAGTCATCATTTGTGATGTTGGATAGAGGACATGTCCTTACGACGCTATCCTGAAATCTGACTGCATATGAGAATACAGTATCGCTCAGCATCATTTGCTGTCTCTCTGCCTTCAGGACAAAGTCTCTGACATCCGCATACTTGGGCATAGTCGGTGGTGGCGATACTGTCCTGCTCTCAACAGGGTCTACAACTAGTGCTGCACTCTTCTGTGGAAACTGCTCCAGCATGACTTGGTGAAATTCGGCCCAATCCATTGCTAATAGCATCTCTTGATCACAATACTCCTAATATAGCCGTGCATCCTCGCGGAATGTGCTAATGGCCATCAAAACCCAGCAATCCTCATCTATATCACACTGACGCATGATGACCTCTACATCATGTAGCTAGTCCCGCGTAGAGATCCCCTGCTATCCTCCCTCGAACACAGGTGGATGATTGCCTCTAAAAACATGTACAGCTCGCACTGATACTCTAGCTCCTATGCGAGCTCGATCTCTCACCACTGGAATATCTACTGCTACTGGTGGGTTTACAATTGGTCGCGGAGGTGGTGCTTGTACCGGTGCCGGTGCTACAATCTTTGGCGCTAGCAGCTCAGGTACTGGTGGTTGCTGTATAGCTCGCCTCATCATGGATGGTCTGATCACAGGCCTAGTCCATACCCGGAGTGGTCCTCTCAGTCGGTATGGGTGAGGTCATATATAAGGTGGTCTAGTCATCTTAAATTCTACGAAAATATATAATCTGGAATAAACGAAAAGTTAACTAATTTAAAGAAAGCTAACTTACTTGGATTGACGAGCAGATCACGCTTCGTGCCAATAGGGATATAATCAACCGCTCTGATACCAACCTGTGATGCCTCCGATTCCGATCACCTGTAACTGTCATTAACTAACTCTATTGCTGATCAAGACAGCTCGTGTGTCGAATCTGGGTTGTCAATTTAAAACTCTTTTTCTAAAACTTTCATTTCTCAGGGCCCATAAATTTTGCCCATAAAATTTTTTTTTCTTTTTAATACATACTTTCTCCAAAAGAAAGCTAAATATAAAAACTAGGTAAAATACAACACTAATTTCTAGTTGTCTTTTTTGAGTACAACATAATGTATAATATATAAAATATTTATACTACATATATTTTTCACAATCTCTTCAATTCACTAACTTTAAAAGCTCAACGGAAAACTTATGGCAGGACCAAGTCCACGGTGAATTCCTTATCCCTTAACACACACACATCCTGCTGTCATCCAGATATTTTACTAGACAGGTTTCTTACCTGTAACATGAACAAACTGGTGAGCTAACAGGCTTAGTAAGTTCAAACATACTTAGTAAGAATCATACGGATTCAAAAACATTGAAAACTCAATCCCTTATAAATAGTACTATTCACCATGAATAATGACTTTGACATTTGATCGATGAATAGTAACTATTACCATAACTGGTTACTATTTACATTACTTCAATTGGATACTATTCACACATCCTAACCGAAATCACTATACTTAGTATACTCTTCGGTTATGCTCAATTATGGTTTTCATCATATTATTGATGCTTCATTCTCTATTTACTTTCTAGTATAGAGCTCTTTTTATGGCAATACTGTTATTAATCTTGCACACTAACTGGGAGGGCCTAGGGAGCGACCCTAGAGCTTCGGCCTCCATAGCCCTTATATCCCCGTAGGACCTGAGAGACCTCCATCAATATGTTGGAAGGATTGTACGCCTTAATGGTTTTTATTACAATCTTTCAATTATAGTTTTGACCAAGTGACATTAATCGTCACCTCAAGGTCACTATACTCCATCGCCCGTAGGCCTTACTTATTATCTTTTCTGATTATATTGGATATGTTATAGTAACTAATCCCCAAATGTCCTTAGGACTTTATATCTAGTGCACATCTAGTACATAACAAAAGAACACTGTATTTCATGTTACAAACATGAAAATGCTTGAACTTACCAATACTGCGTTAATGTCCACTTCTGAAACTCCTCCGTAGTTCTATCTCTAGTTTGGGTTCCTACAGATATAATATTGTCTGTTAATACCCTATATTAATTATCACTTTAAATATATTAATTTTTTAAAAATTAAAATTTTTCAATACAATTCAACTTGTAATATGGTACACGGCCTTTAACACACCCATGTTCATGACCGTGTACCTCCTGGTTTCTCACTACATTGCCGTATTGTTTACTATCTAGCCGTGTAACTATACATGGCTTGATACACGTCCGTATTCAAGCCCGTGTACCTCTCGGGTTGTAAATTTTTTTCCTATACATGGTCGTGTATTCTTCTACACACCCGTGTTCTTCAAAAGTTTTTGATTTTTAACTCTAAAATCTTTATTTTGAGTCCTAGAATTTTATTTAAGTCATTCTAGGTCCTTTTGGGTCCTTTCCGAGCCTTTTGGAAATTTTTGATCAAAATAACCATTTTGCCCCTAACGGGTCTCGGGACTGTAACTATTCCGTTCTATCATTTTTCTAAAATTTTCTAAGCCCAAATATCTTAAAATAATATTCTCTAGGCTTCTGTATTATTTTTACAACTCAATTTACTATTATTTCTCGATTATCTATTTTCCCGACCCTCAGTTACTATTCATCCATCACCTAGGGTTGTTTCTCGTTTTTCAAGTATTTCGGAACCTCAAATGACCTTTTTACTACTCTTGAAACACTTTTTATCCCATCCCCGACCCTCGGTCCTCGAGATGCTTGGATTTCCAATCCCGACCTAATATTTTTCCTCGTTTCCCAAAATACCCCTAACATGAAATTTTTTTTTCTTGTTTTAGGCATTTTAGACATTAAGGGTCGGTTTACTATTCCTTTTGGGTTGGTTTTCCATTTTCAATCCTAATCCACCGAGGGGTCCCGGTTTCCTACCCGAGTCCAATATTTTTACCCCTCGTTCCCTGAAATACCCTTATGCCATTTTAGAAATTTCGACAGCATTTCCGCTTATATTTTTAGGTTTCCCGGTATGAGGTACGTCTCAGAACCTTTGTACTTGCCATGTACTATACCAGAGGCATATTTTATACAAAGTTTCCAAACTTTGTATAAAAATTTTCCACATTAACCAATATTCAAGAATCAATACATAATACCAATTTTTTTTTTCCAAACCTAGTCCTGGTTTATCATATTAATCATCACCCATGTTTTTTCATCACAACATTTCAAGTATCACATGTTACTCTTAGGTTTTCTAATGTGTAGAACAACATCAAAACCTAACCATATTTTCATTTCAACCCTAGCATTGTCCATGGATTTTAGCATGAAAATTCATCAAAATTTTCTTATTTCTTGATTCTAATTCATGCTTGATTCAACATATAATTAATTGAACATAAACACTAATCCAAATCATCAATTCCCAATCATTTTCCACACCACTAATACCATGGATTTCTTAGGGAAACATGGAAAATTTTTGCTTGTTTCTAAACCCTAAAACATGCTTTAAATTCTACAACATCAAACAAATCATATCATCATCACAACATCAACTTTTCAATGTTTTCCCACTCTACATACCCACGGATTTTCACTAAGGAAATCAAAAAGAAATGCTTTAATTTAGAAGCTTACCTTATCTAGTTGATGTCTTGATACTAGAAATGTAATGAAAGCTTATTTTGGTGTGAAATTTAAAACAAAATTTTGGCTTAAAAGGGGGAAAAGGCCACGGATTTTTGGCTGAAAAAGAGCAAGAGTTTGGCTTAGTTTTTCTATTTTTTTTTTGAATGATTTTGGATGCCTATTTGTAGGCAAAAGCCAAGGGTTTTTAGCAAAATTTTCCAACAATTTGCTAATTGTTCAAGGATCAAATGCAATAATTTTGGGCCAAAAAACTAATTTTTTTCTTTCTCTCTTTCCACATGGCCGAATGGCCTTTTAGATAATTCTAATAATTTTTTTTTTATCATTTTGGCATGATCTAAGCCATTGATCAAAAAGTAAGGTGATCCTAGCCATACACCTTTCATCTTACTTTCCAAACCAAAAAAAATAAAATGGATTTATGACATCAATATGATGATGTCATCCTACTATTTATATTGATTCACTAATTAATTCGTAGTCAAATTTTGACTGAAAACCGAACCGAACGGAACTTTACCAAAATCTCGTAGGCTGGTTCCGGGCGCCTCTGGTGCGATCGGTTTGTTTTATTTTGCTTCCGTTTGGTCAAAATTCTCTATCATAAATTTCTGTTGTTTTAGTGCATTTCTATGCATTCTCTAGGGTTTTCGGCTCTGATTTCGAACCGTCACACCCAAAAATGTTCGGTAAGATTTTCCATCCCCAAACTCACTCATTCTAACACTACCGGAACATTTTCACCATATTCTCAATAGTATTAAAACACAACTTTTTCATATTTTATTCATTAAAATTGCTACATACATACAATTTTAACCTATTTTGAGAATCTAAAATTCCCGGTTATCATAGGGATTTTGTTTCCCACGTCGTTTAGAGCCTTTTGAGTTAAGTAGTGTCGATCACCTTTGTCGAAAATAGTGACTTTCACGGTAGGGGCATGGCGGCGATGTGGCGGCCTTGAGCGGCGTGATTTGGCGGCTCTTGAGGTGAAATGAGGCATGGGTTTTGTTCTCCTCGTCACCATGAAGCTATAAGAACTGGAATCACCTTAATCAGAGGTCAGATGGTAAAGTTATGGCGTCAGAACGGAAAGAAATGAGCATTCCGACAACTTTGCCCAGCGTGTACGGCTTCTTCCAGCAGTGTTTCCATCGACTTGGCACACCATTGGACTCAGGTCATCGAGAGCTTTCCAACGAGCCAGGAGGTGTCAAAAACGAGCTCCATTTTGGTGGTTAGTAGCCATGAAATGCATGGTTGTGTGAGAAAGTGAGAGAGAGAGATTTTTTTTTAGGTGAAGATGGTGATGAAAAACGTGGAGGGGGAGAGGGACATGGCCTAGCTGCTTCCAACACTCATTATTATTCTATTTTATTCTTCTTTTTTTTATTTTATATTCGTGTATTGTAAAGGCTGTGTAAACATTCTAATTGTATTGAAATGGTTGTAGGCTCCATTTACTACCTAAATGGCCCCCCTCTAAATCTATCTACTTCCTTTTTTCAGTCCTTTGGTTATGTCAATATATTGTGTTGACACCGCACATGAATAGTATACTTATTCTGTGCAAAAATTTAACATGTGCTAAAATGACTAATTTGGGCGTGCTGAGTCCAAATATATCAGTTTTACATTCATTTGAGGTCATTTTGACCAGTTTTTTGATACTGCATGTTTTCTGTTCGAAAGTTACTTTTTGTGCTCAATTGACTAATTTAAGCATATTAATTCTAAATATATCAGTTTTATATCAAAAAAAGGTCATCTTGACCAATTTTTTGACATTACATGTTTCTTAGTCAAAAGCTACTTTTTATGCTCAATTGACTAATTTGAGCATACTGATTCTAAATATATCAGTTTTATACCAAGAAAATGTTATCTTGACCGATTTCTGGACACTGTGTGTCACACAATCACACACACATATAATCATATATTACTCAATATATACAATGTACATGTTTTCCGAGAATATATACAATGTACATGTTTTTGTGACATTCACAACTCCTTATAAAATTTTCGAGGACGAAAATTGGAACAAATAGGGGTATAATGATTTCATTTCATCTTTATAGTTATTACGTCCTTCCTCATTTGGATCTGGCATCTTTTCCTAGAGTGAATCCAATAACCGATGTAGTGAAGAAAAATCATTCTTCTGCTTCAAGGGGGTCAGTTGAACCCTCCTATTCCGACAGTTTCATCTGGCAGAAATGTTCGTAGAGTGGCTCTTGGTTGATCATCAACTTCCAAAGTAAAGCAATATTATATCATCATATGACATCAAGATGAATTATGAACAAAAATTATTTCATAATTGTTCATCACATGTACATGTCATTTCATAACATTTACATGTCATTTCAGACATGTCAACATAACATGAAGGCCATATACATATATCATAGCCTTGTACATCAAATTTTCCTGGTCTACAGGAAACTCCTCTGGGTTTTCTTCCATATCATCTAAACCATCACCGTGGACATTCTTTGATCTGTGTTTACCTTATCATAGCCTCAGGTTCATTACGCCAGTGGTTGTACTCGTTCCCTAGTAGCTCTCTCTCAATTTTGATTACCGTGACTACGAACTCTCATAGCATAAGGAGGTAAAGCGAACTTATTCTCTGCCATAGCTCTGTAGTTAGTCCTCTCCAAAAGATGTCACAAAAGTCTTCATCAGTTCCTGGAAGCATACATCATACTTTAGGATTGTGTCACTGGCCGTCATCTGTAGTCTCTTGGTCCAATGAACAAACTTTCTTACATCCATGACTCTACGAAATGTAGGTGATTTCGCTTCCCTGCTTGCCAATGCGGAACTGGGGCTGATGCTAGACTCTTCCAAGAGAATCGCTCGATCGTGATATGGTGAAACTCGGTCTAGTTAAGCACTCATCCTAGTCACAAGAATCCCAGTATACAAGAGCATTTCCCTGAAGGGTGCTAATAGCCAATAGGACCCAGTTATCTTAATCAATGGTACATAGTCGGAGAATCATCTCAATGGCGTGAAACTAGTCCTGCATTCCCATGGAGTGATAAAATGTTGTCTACCCTCAAAACTTGGTAGACGACTTGCCTTAAAAGTCTATACAGTTTGAATAGAAATCCTCGTCTCTACGTGCTGTCGTCTGCCCCTGATTGAAAAACTAATTGCAATTAGTGGAGGGGTACCAGTTAAAGGGATAGTGCTTAGATCGTCATTGAAACCATGACCCGTGGAGTAGAGATGCCTGCTGGCACTGGAGAACGTGATGCCAGGTGTTGGGACAAAAATGGCCTAATAACTGACCTTGTTCATTGTGACGCCCCGTGCCCTCAGCGGCCCGGACCGTCACTGAAAACTATATTACTTGACTTGCTTCTTTAGCTTTTACTTATACTTTCTCTTTAAAACCGATACTTAAACTTGCTGAATTTAATACCATAAATTTAGAGGGATTTTTTTTTTTTTATATACACGTACATATTACTATTCACGTACGCATACTATTAAAATGCGGAATTTGAAAAACATAAGGATTTCAATTATACATACATAATTATATACTTGTTTATCTGATTACTATTCACCAGATACTATTTAAATATACTACTCGTACATATACTGTTTACTGTTCCAAAATACCGTTTAACCTTTACTATTCAAAATACTATTTAACTGTCACCATTCAAAATATTATTTACTCATACTGTGCGGAAGAATACTCGCGGTGTATCCATAACCTCATCCTCACATCCACCTCTGCCACCATCATCGTCCCTTGATGTTTACGCTATAGGATGCTTACCTACAGCATGAACACACTCCGTGAGCTTTACGCCCAGTAAGTACAACATGTTAACCGCAAAACATGTTTAAAACATAGCACATACGTAAAATCATAGGCATGACATATATCACTTAATAAATCACATACCATATAAGCATATCACATATCAGCTCACATATCATGTCATCACATAACATGTCATAACAGTGAATATAAAACTTCACATACTTTATGCATGACAGAAGCATCGTGTACTGTATGCACTCTACTGAAAAAGAAAGCATAGCGAACTATAACTAATGCATGGTCCGGTTATGTTCATTTATGCTTCAAACTTCTCTTTTTTTTCTTCTCTTCTTGTCTATTTAGGGCCCATGTGTCAGTACCGTGTGCGCGCAGACCAACGGTAACTCCCGAGGTCAACTAATGCCGAAGAGTCATCAACTGATACTCAACTTTTGGCCTTAACTTTCTTTAACTGGAAACCCCTTCGACTGAAGGAGCCGGTACGACACACCTATTTATTTCCATCTTGTTTAACTGTTCTAGCCATACGCTTCTCTAAGCTGTCCCCAATCCTACGCGGTAGGGATCTATGGCTTCTATCTTGTTCTTCCATCAATCTACTCGATTGTGAAACTATATGCTCTTATGTATGCTGTGCAGCATCGTGTGCAAGATACATACTTAAAATACTGGAAAAGCATCATTTTAAATTCATTTTATCCATGCTGTAGGCGGAGTTGTACTTACCTGTCAACAGACAGTTTATACTCTCGCCTTCGTCACAATACAGGTACCTCCCTGTAATCATAATGCATTTACATTAACATTCACTCTTAGGTCACCGTGGTCATTAGTGACTAATAAAAATTCTCGTTATGTGGTACCGATCCTTATCGGTACTAATTGCCCTCTTCTTAAGAATTTGATTTTCTAATCATTGTTAATTAATTTATTTACCCAATAAATTAATTAACATCGCTCTTAGGTCACTCTATCGTTAGGAACTAATAAACTTATCGTTGTGTGGTACTGATGCCTATCGGTACCCGACTGCTCTACTTTGGGAAATTTGATATCTACTTTTTAATCGTGCTTGATTAATTTGTCTACTTGACAAATTAATCACTGTCTCTCACTATCCCATTCCGACTTCGTCCTTGACTGGCTAACCAACCAGTCAACATACTGGAATACCTCTCGTATGACCATTTAGCCTATCGGGTTACCGTTACCGATGTAATCGCCCCAAATTTTATACTTCGATCGCACCCGTCCCTCAGGTGGTACTATTCTGACATATGGGTCGTTTTCTTACATTACGAAATTTCTAATGGGGCGGTTCACTAATCCTCATAACGTCCGTCCTTCTTTCCCAGACTTAGGTCATCGAGGGAGCTCGGGTTTCCATCCCGATCACATTTTCAGCCCTCGTTTCCTAAAATACCCCTTTGTGCCGTTTTAGAAATTTCGGCAGCATTTCCGCTTAATTTTTAGGTTTCCGGCGTTTAGGAAACGCCTCAAAACCATCTAACCTATTCTAACCTGCCACGTACTAAACCAGAGGCCTAATTTTTACGTAAAAGCTCCGCTTTTTACGTAAAAATATTCACATTTTCTCACATTCTCTTTTTCGATATTTCACCCTTTTTTCTTACAATTCCTCAAGTCATTAAACCATAATTAATACATAATTATTTCCAATATTAAATTGAGGAATAAATAGATCAACACCACTACCAAAATCGTTCCCGTCGGCGGTCGGACGAACCGTTCGGTCTCGACCGTGTAATCTTTGAATCGTCGTTCTTCACTTTTGAAACTCCAGTTTGCAAATCCGATGCCGCGGATGTGTCCGGAACGTCGAAAATAGGCCAACGGACCATTCTTCAATTTTCGGTCTCCGGGTCGCCGTTGACCGGCGTTGACCACGGCGGCGATGGAAGTGGCGACCACCATCTTGAAGAGCTCGACGAGAGGAACCCATTGGTGGTGTCAATTTCACGAATCGAGGATCCTATCACCGGAAATCGGCTCTCGAAAAGTCGGCGACGGCGGCGGCGTTGGATCTTCATTTTTCCGGCGCTGTTGCCCAAAATTGATTTGGGGCTTTTGATCTACGTGTTGTTCTGAGCATTTTGACACCGACCTTGCAACTCAACTCCGCCGGAATAGCGAGATCCGACGGCGGCGATGGCGACGGCGACGGCGAACCTGGGGCGGCGCGATTCGGCGGCTGTTGATGTGAAATGAAGCCTGGGTTTTGTTCTACTCTTCACCACGAATCCATTGGGACCGGAATCGTGGCATTTGGACGTCGGACGGCGGAGATACGGCGGTTTGAAAAATTCGGCCACCGGCGGCTTTGGGCGGCGCGTGCGGCGTGCTCCGGCATCGGTTCGGTCGACTCGGCCCACCGTTGGAATCAGCTCGTCGAGAGCTTTCCAATGGTGCCGGCGGTGTCAAAAACGGAGGCCGGATTCGATAGTTGGTCACTGTTCATCTTCGTGTGGTATGGGAGGGAGAAAATGTGATTTGGAAAAATATGGGGGCTATTTTTCTATAATCCTCAAAATTTCCTCCTTTATACTAATTTTTTTGAAAAATTTTAAGATAGGCTATACTGACTAATTTGGGCGTGCTGAACCCAAATATATCAGTTTTATCTTCATCCGAGGTCGTCTCGACCAGTTTCCCGATACTGTATGGTTCCCGGTCAAAAATTACTTTTTGTGCTCAAATGACTAATTTGAGCATTCTGATTCCAAATATATCAGTTTTATATCAAGAAGAGGTCATCTTGATCAATTTCTTGATACTGTGGTTAGGCCTACACTGTGTTGACACTGTGCACGCATAACGAGGCATTTTCGCGTGAAATTTCAAACACAGTCTCTCTTGACTAATTTGGACGTGCTGATTTCAAATTTATCAGTTTTACGTCCATCTGAGGTCTTCTGGACCAGTTTTCGGGATCTGCATGACCCCGTCTCGAAAAACGTGTCAGGTGCCCGATTGACTAATTTGGGCGTCCTGAGTCTAAATATATCAGTTTCGGGGCGAGAAAAGGTCGTCTTGACCCTCATCCCGATACTACGTATCCCTTAAACAAAATCTACATTTTATGCTCAATTGACCAGATTGAGCCTGCTGACTATTAATATATCAGTTTTATGCCAGATTAAGGCCGTCTTGGCCACTAACCTGACACTGCGTTTCTCACTACTCACTATTCACTATTCACTAATCACTATTCACTATCTGACTGACTAATCTGAGCGTTCTGACTTTGATTTTGTCAGTCTATGGGCGAGAAGAGGTCATCTAAACCACTTTTCTCGATACTGTACATCTATTAGGGCAATTATCATTGCTGCGCTCAGATGACCAGTCTGAGCGTACTGATGATTAGCTCATCAGTTCTGTATCATGAAATGGTCGTCTAGACCGATTTCTTGATATTGCGTGTCTCAACGCATACTCACATAATAGGGTGGACCGATTTCACTGTCGATTACCCCTTTCACTGCATGAATAGTAATTAAACGTTACTATTCCTGTTTAATTCATTCAACTGAAAAGCACACTGTGCTTATTAACTTAATTACATCATTACATAGTAATTAAGTTTCATAATTCATGAGAGTCATTACAGTGGCTCTCGGCTCATTACACAGCCTTCTACACAGACTCTTACACGTGCGTGTGCAACGCAACACGGGCGTGTACATTTCAGACACGAGCATGTACTAGTTGAGACTACTCAACACGGCCATGTCTTTGAAACACATTCATCTATCTGAGCGGTACACAGCCTCTTACACGGTCGTGTACTTGACCATGTTTCTTAAATTTGCTAAAGGACATTAAATTATGTCCATTTTATTCCTTAATGACTTATTACATGGTAAGTAGGTGCCATGAAAATGGCGGTCATTACATTCATACTCGGAACTCGTCATCTTATCCCTATAAAATGTTTATTTTCAATAAATCTAACTTATTTAAATTGACGAATAGGATATGTATTGTGCCAAGAGGGATATGGTCAACCTGCTTTGGTACCAACTATGGCGGCCCGTCCTACATGGAGGCTAAACAGCACTATCACGGTCAAGCTCTGAAGCCAACTGGCTGCCGGCAACTTAATTTTAACATACTTTCTTTGCTTAACATACTAATTTTAACTTTCCCATTTTAACATGAAAATAAGGAATATTTTTTTTTAAACTAAACTTGAAAAGTGTATAATCATACAACATTTACTATAGTAAACATCTTAATACGTATATTTCATATTTGAATTTTGTTTGTCGTAAAACCATTAATATGGTAATCATTTTTCATAGAAAATTCATACTTTTACAACTATAAATACATAAATCATCATTTCAATACCCTTTTTAAATTGCTCAGCGGAAAACTTGTAGCAGAACCATAACCCTCACCCAGTCCCTTGGCACATGCAGATCCCACCCATCACCCATCAACCTATCTATTAGCATCTAGGTTGCTTACCTGCAACATGAACAAACTCGTGAGCTAATTGCTAGGTAAGTTCAAGCATTCATACATGACTTATAATTACCCGTACAATATAGCACAGGGCATTAACATAATATATAACATTCATTGCTTAAAATTCATACTCAACATACTTAACGTATCCTTGAACATTGTAAACATACTTACGCAAACTTAAACATCATAAACATACTTAACATATACTTGAACATGCTTAACATAGAACATTGAACATAGCACAGAGCATCAAACATAGTGTTGTGCATATTATGCTCATTTATGGGTTACATTTTTAGTCTTAGGTCTTTATCTTTCATTACGTTCTGGTTTTGGGCCCAATGTTGGTCGTACCATAGTGTATGCTGTAGGAAATAAATCGATAAAAATGTATCAGAGTGGCGCAGCGGAACAATAAAAATTTTTCAAGATCGTTAAATATCTCATGATGCTATATACAATAAACCAACAACAATTTAAACTCATACCTCAAGGACGCCAATCTGCAGGAGGAGAATGACCGGAGGGCTTCAACCAACTAGCCTTCTCTATTATTCTCCAATTCTTAAATGGCTGAGTGTGTGGGCACTCTGAACCTCGATCGGTATGCTAGCACTACTAGTATTCTTCCGACCACCCAGATCTCTAAAGAACTTATTGTCACTGTGAGTTATCCAACAATAAGCCTGCTCACCTGAGAGTCTGTGGTCTAAGAGAACTAGAGTGGCAGGACCTCTATTTATAGACTTGCATAAGGTGATTCTCTGAATTTGAATTGGATTAGGAGAAGATATTCTCCCTTATCCATAACCAAAAAATCCAAATTTATCAAGGCCAAATCCCAACAAGAAAATTCGACCACTTTAGGATTTTTCAACCCAAAAAATCCGAAAATTACAAGGAGAAAATCTCCTAAAAATTTCGGCCATTATGGATAAGGGAGAATCAAAAATTCCACTAGGTTTTTCAAGCTTGAATCTTATCTCAACCTTATCCAAAATAACCGAATTTTCCTAGGAGATTTTCTCCCTATTTTCGGCCACTTTTCAGGGAAGGAGAGAATCCAAATTCAACTGGGATTGAAACTTGAATTTTTCCCTTGAATCTTATCCACAAAAAACCGAAATTTCCTTGAGGATTATCCTCAAAATTTCGTGCAACATTTGTTAGGATTTGGATTCAAAATTCAAGTAGGATTCTAACAAGATTATCCTCACCAAATCCAACTCAAATTCGAATTTCAAACCTTGTGGATTTTCCACAACAAATTCGAATCCTACTTGGACTGTGATTCAAAATTTGAATTTCAAATTTTAAATTCAAATTTCAAATTCAAATTTCAAATTGCAAATTTCAAATTTCAAATTTCAAATTCAAAATTCAAATTTCAAATTTCAAAATTCAAATTTCAAATTCCACAAAACGGTTGTGTTTCATATTTTTGTTCTCATGGATAATTTTCTACAACTCCAATCCAATCTCAAATAAAATCATGGCAACTTTATTTGGAGTTCGAATAATTGTGTACTCTATTATCCAAAACAAAATCTGAATCCAACCGGAGAGAATCTTGTCTACCATCCTAATCCTGTGTCATCACCATCCATGCATAATAAACCAGCCAATAGCATACACAATTCAATTTGCCAAACGTTAAGGAATTATGTGGAGCTAGTAGAGGGACTGATTGGACATATATAATCGGGCTCCCGCAAATCCATATGATCATCATTCTTTTACCGAACAACTCAATCATATGATCACTAGTTTCAGAATCACACCACTATAAACCTGAAACTGAACTCCCAATTATATACCGTATTACGTAAGCCTGTGACAAGCTATCGTCCAATGACCTTGTCATATATGCAGAACCCTCATATGATATCCATGATCAGCCTTAGGCCAAAGTCCGTTTAATCCTACTGATCAGGCTATCTTAAAGTTCCATTATACTACCGAATAAAGAAAATGATTATTCACCATATGTGAATAAGAATTCATCCGCCCAGCAGACGACCCAAGGCCTTGTCCATTTTCACATTCAGTATAATGCCTTTAAGAGGATACCCTTAACTCCTCATTAGAGCTATGATTCCGATATCTGCAAACGAACCCTTCATCGTATACAAGTCATGCACCCAACGAACCGGTCTATAAGCTTACTACCTCTGAGACGCTTTAGCCATTAGAACATCAAAGTACACAAGTCATATACATGAAGCTATCCTTTTACTCAGGATTAAGGTTACTGCATAATGAACGTCAAAAGCAGATCGATCCACTCAAAGCGGACTCGTAGATCAATCACGCTTTAGTCCCGATCTAATATGTCACCACCAAGCAACATATCTATGTCTCTACTTGGGAGTCCAGCTCCAGACAGTCAAGATAAACCGTCCCCTCCAAGGCTTTAGACAACATAATAGTCTTAACATAAGTTAGATGCTCGGTTTAACCCCATAGACTACAGACCATAGTTTAGACCGCTAACTTTAGAACATTGTCTTCTCGCATACAAAAATCCATTGCATGCAACGTTCTAACAGTTTAACACAAGCAGTCAGGGAGCCATATTTACTTACATTTACTTTAACATGTAAATAAGATGAGGACAGATAGCAATGTAATGATTAACCTCTATATATAATCTTATTATCCAGTTCAAAATAAATACATCAAAAATGTCTCTTATGCTTAGGGCATTTCCTAACATAAAGAAAATGATTATTCATCATATGTGAATAAGAAGTCATCCGCCCAGCAGACAACCCAAGGCCTTGTCCATTTCACATTCAGTATAATGCCTTTAAGAGGATACCCTTAACTCCTCATTAGAGTTATGATTCCGATATCTGTAAACGAACCCTTCATCATATACAAGTCATGCACCCAACGAACCGGTTTATAAGCTTACTACCTCTGAGACGCTTTAGCCATTGGAACATCAAAGTACACAAGTCATATACATGAAGCTGTCCATCTACTCTGAATTAAGGTTACTATACAATGAACATCAAAAGTAGATCAATCCACTCAAAGCAGATTTCGTAGATTAATCACGCTTTAGTCCCGGTCTAATATGTCACCACTAGACAACATATCTATGTCTCTACTTGGGAGTCCAGCTCCAGACAGTCAAGACAAACCATCCCCTCCACGGCTTTAGACAACATAATAGTCTTAACATGAGTTATATGCTTGGTCTAACCCCATAGACTACAGACCATAGTTTAGACCACTTACTTTAGAACATTGTTTTCTCGCATACAAAAGTCCATTGCATGCAACGTTCTAACAGTTTAACACAAGCAGTCAGGGAGCCATATTTGCTTACATTTACTTTAACATGTAAATAAAACGAGGATAGATAGCAATGTAATGAATAACCTCTATATATAATTTTATTATCTAGTTCAAAATAAATACATCAAAATGTCTTTAATGCTTAGGGCATTTCCTAACATACGCATGACTGAGAGGGACACTGGGGAGCTACCCACTGGCTAATCCTCAACAGTCTAACATAACATTAACATAAACATAACATAAAGAACCTCTACATTATGTGAGGCCAGTATGCCAATAGGTGGTTTTATTACCATCTTTCATATGGTTCCAACATGGTGACATTCTCATTGCCCCACGGTCTGGAGCACTTTACATGTTTTTCTTTCATTGTGTGTATTTTGTTAAACACTTTGTTGTGCATATAGCACCTACATATATAATTTACATTTTATACATAGCACATAGACATGTCAGTCAATTCATGTTGCAGACAAGAAGATGTCTGAACTTACAACACATAACATATAGACATAGTAGTCAGTTCATCTTGTAGACAGGAAAATATTTGAACTTACAACATATAACACATAGACATAGCAGTCAATTCATGTTGTAGAGAGGAAAATGTCTGAACTTACAGATACTTCACTAGTATCTCCTTTTTCACCTTCTAGGTCCGTAGACACTCCTTCGTAGCATCTGGATCGGGTTCCTATAATCGAAATAATCACGGTTATTTTTAATATTTATTTCATACGTAAAACTTAATAAAATATAAAAATTCTATGTTTGACTTCCTAATTATGAACTTAGGGATCTAATGTCATATTTTTAGCTTTTCTGCCAACTTTTCGAAAAATGACCATTTAGTCCCTAACTTTTGACAAAATGACCATTTTATTCCTAGTGGACTTTTCTCACTTTTCTTACACTTAAATCTTGATTTTGACCATTAAAACCTTAATTACCCCATTTTCACTTTTTTGCTAACTTTTGGAAAAATGACCATTGTGTCCCGAGCTTTTACCAAAATTACCATTTTTCTCTTAGTGGGATTTTTCTACTTAAATCTTGCTTTTGGCCTTTAAAATCCTAGTTAGAGCCTTTGAATCACATTTAAAGCCCTAACGGTTCATTTTGACTGTTTTCTAAATTTTTGCCCAAAATGACCAATTTGTCCCTAACGAGATTTTCTTACTTTTTTTCGATTTAAAACTTGATTCTGGTATTTAAAATCTTAATTAAGACCTTAAGATACTATTCTAAGCCTTAACATCCCTTTTTCCAACTTGTGACAAAATGACCATTTCGTCCCTAACTTTTGACAAAATGACCATTTCGTCCCTAGTGTGATTCCTCTTCATAAATCTACTTTTCTTTGACTTAAAACTTAATTTTGGCCTTTAGAATTTTAATTAAGCTATTCTAAGGCCCAAATGGACCTTTTCTGACATTTCTGAAATTTTTAGTCAAATGACCATTTTGTCCCTGACGGGTCTCTGGGCCGTAACATTTTCATTTTAATGGTTTAACAGGTTTTCTAAGCCTAAAAAACATAAAATAAAATTTCTGAGACCTTACCAAGCTTTCACAGTAGTAATTGCTGCAAATTCTCTATCTATTTTCATCTGACCCTCGGGTGGCACTACTCCGACCCTAGGTCGTTTATCCTCTTTTTCTTACATTTCAGGGCTCCGAATGGACATTTCACTAATATTGAAAACGTCTACCTTTCTTTCCCGAGCCTAACTCACCCAGGGGTCTAGGGTTTTCACCTTGACCACATTTTTACCCCTCATTTCCCAAAATACCCTTCATCCCGTTTTAAAAATTTTGATAGCATTTTGGCTTAAATTTTAGGTTCCCGGGGTTTAGGTAGTACCCCAAAACCATTCTACCTATTATGTACTAAACTAGAGGCCTAATTTTATGCAAAAGTACAAACTTTTTACCTAAAATTTCCATAAAAACCTAATCATTTCTAATGACATTTTCATTAATTCTTTTCCTAACCAATTCACATGCTAATAACCCATAAATAACATATAATCATTCTGATAAATAAATTGAGGAATGAAAGTGGTCGAGTTCACTACCAAAATCATTCAATGACATCCAATCGGTAGGTTGGCTCTAATCAGCAATCAAGAGTGCCGTTTGGTATCGAGCGTACAAACTTTAAGTCGTTGTTCTTCATATTAAAATGCCATCTTGCAAAACTAATGTCGCGAACGGTCTAGAACGTCGAAAATAGGCCAGAAGGCCATCCTTTAAAATTTAGTGGTCGGGTCAAACTTTGACCGACGTTGATGGACGTTGACCGATCGTTGACTGGCATTAACCACGGCGGCGTGGGCAAAGATGGACACCATTTTGTAGATCTCGATGAGAGGAACCCATTTCCAGTGTTAATTTACCAAATCGGAGCTCCAATCACCGAAAATCGACCTTCCAATGGTGGACGGTGGTGGTGAGGTCCAATCTCCACTGTCTCATGGTTGTTTCATGAAATTGACTTAGGGCTTTTGTTTCCCACGTTGTTTAGAGCCTTTTGAGTCGAGTGGTGTCGATCAACTCCGCTGGACATAGTAACTTCTACAATGAGGGGTGATGGCGATGTGGCGGCCTTGGGTGGTGCGATCTGACAGTTGTTAAGGTGAATTGAGAGATGGGTTTTTTTCTCTTCATCACCACGAAGCTATAGGAACTGAATCACCTCAATCGGAGGTCGAACGACAAAGTTATGGCATCAGAAAGAAATGAGCATTCTAGTAATTTTGTTCGGCACGTGTGGCTTCTTTCGGCGGCATTTTCGTTAACTTGGCACACCGTTGGACTCAGCTCGTCAAGAGCCTTCCAACGAGCCGGGAGATGTCGAAAATGGACTCTGTTTTGGTGGTTGGTAGCCATGAAATACGCGGTTGTGTAAGAAAAAGAGAGAGAGAGAGAGAGATTTTTTTTTGGGTGAAGATGGTGATGAAGAATGTGGAGGGGAAGAGGGACGTGGCCTAGCTACTTCCAACACTTATTATTATTCTATTTTATTCTTCTTCTTTTTTCTTTTTTCTTTTTATATTCGTGGGTTGTACAGACGATGTAAACATTTTAATTGTATTAAAATGGTTGAAGGCTCCATTTACTACCTAAATGGACCCCCTCTAAATCTACTTACTTCCTTTTTCTGGTCCTGTGGTTGTGTCAAAATACTGTGTTAACAACGTACATGAATAGTATACTTGTTTTGTGCGAAAAATTTGACATGTGCTAAAATGACTAATTTGGGCGTACTGAGTCCAATTATATCAGTTTTACATTCATTTGAGGTCATCTCGACCAGTTTTTCGATACTGTGTTTTTTCTGTTCAAAAGTTACTTTTTGTGCTCAATTGGCTAATTTGAGCATACTGATTGAAAATATATCAGTTTTATATCAAGAAAAGGTCATCTTGACCAATTTCTTGACACTGCTTGTTTCTTAGTCAAAAGCTACTTTTTATGCTCAATTGACTAATTTGAGCATACTGATTCTAAATATATCAGTTTTATATCAAGAAAAAGTCATCTTGACTAATTTTTTAACACTGTGTGTGTCACACAATCACACACGCATATAATCATATATTACTCAATATATACAATGTATACATTTTTCGAGAACAATGAAATTTCTCGGTTATGACACATCCTTATCCTATGTGGACACCACCTGTATTCATGCAAGATAACCGAGCAACAAGTATACCCTGATCAGTTTGCCATCCGTTAAGGAATTATGTGGAGCTAGTAAAGGGACCACTTAGACATATATAATCGAGCTCCCGTAAATCCATATGATCATTACTCTATACCGACCAACTCAATCATATGGTCACTAATTTCAGAGTCACACCACTATAAACTTGAAACTGAACTCCCAATTATATACCGTCTTATGAAAACCTGTGACAAGCTATTGTCTATGTGGCGGCCCGCCCCTTGTGGAGATCATACAATACTATTACAGTTGAGCTTTATCGCTAACTGCGATAGATTGTACTCTCATGGGTCGCCGGCTTATCTCTCTCCTCTATTTAAATCATGACGTTTTTGGGAAATTTTTTTTTTTCTTTAAACATCATATAAAATCTTTTTCCACTATTTACTTTGTTGATAGGTACAAAGTAATATAAATAATACAGTGCTTTTGTAAAATATATATAATTACAAAAGAACTGTTTCCCCCTTTTTTTTTTCTTCACTTTAACGCTCAGCGGCAAGACTCTGGCAGTACCATATCCCTCGCCCAGTTATCCCATTTGACACGCGCCATCCCGTCCGCATCCAGTCAAATAAGCTACTGAGCTGGTCGCTTACCTGCAACATTAGCAAAAATGGTGAGCTACAGGCTCAGTAAGTTCAAACATGCAAGAAATAAAATTTCTATGAATAGTACTATTCATCGTGAATAGTACCGTTGACCACTATTCATACGTGAATAGTAACTTTGACCACTATTCATACGTGAATAGTAAGGTTGACCACACCACTGTATCACACTAGTACATCTACCGCGATGTTAGTGCTCTCACTAAACTGTCTTATGCTCAATTATGGCACAGTTTCAGTTTTAGGTCATTATCTTTAATTACGTTCTGGTTTTGAGCTCGGTTGGCAGTACCATTTAAGTGCGCATGACTGGGAGCGGTACATTAGTGCTGACCTCCACAGCCTTAATCTCATAGCCCCGAAGGCAAAATAGTACATTGACTGGGAGCGGTACATCAGTGCTGACCTCCACAGCCTTATCTCATAGCCCCGAAGGCAAAAATAGTACCTCCCTGTACGGAAGGCTGGTACGCCAGAAAGTGGTTTCATTACCGACTTTTTAACATTCTAACCCGGTGACTTCACATTGTCCCGTGGTTAGGAATGGTCCACATTTTAATTTTAGGTGAGTGAGTTTCATTAACCTCGCTCTAGTGCCCGAAGCACAATTAACCATATGTCCCATTCTTATAGTGCCCGTAGCACATTTCGTCTCTCTCTCTATTCTATCATAGTGCCCGTAGCACATATGTACCTAACTTATAGTTAGTACATTAAAATTAGCACAATATTGTTATATGTTGCAGACAGGTAAATGTCTGAACTTACCTTATCAGACTGTTCCCTTTCTCTCTCTTGGATCTTGAATCGCCTTCCTTGTAGGCCGATTTTGGGATCCTACAGACAAAACTATGTCTGTTAATTTCTTTCCCATTTATAGCTTTTATTTTTCATTAAAAAGCTTAAATAAAACCTATTTATAACTTTTTAGATTTTATTTATTATTTTCACCATTTTCCCCCAACTTTTGTAAAATTACGATTTTACCCCAATATTTTGGCAAAATTACAGTTTTGCCCCTGACGGAATTTTATCGATCCAGACTGCATTTTTGGCTCTCAGGAACTTTTCTGATTTTTTTCTAATCATTACCGGGTTCATTTCTATTTTATTTCCACTTTTTGTTTTCCCGGCCCTCGGGAAGCACTATTCCGACCCTTACGTCGGTTTAGCGATTTTCTATCGTTTCGGAGTCTCAAATAGACGTTTCACTAGTATTTAAAACGTTTATCTAGACTTTCCCGACCTAGGTCTCCGAGGCTCGGGTTTTCCGTTCCCGACTCGGACCTTTATTTTATTTCCAAAAACGCCCCCCCCTCGGGGTCGGTTTTTCAATCTCACACGCGTTTTTTTATTTTTAAGGGGAGGGATTACTATTCATGACCCACCCCTTAAATTTTTCCTTATTCAATTTTTCCGTTAGGGACTCGGGTTTCCGTCCCGGCCCTAACTTTTATTTTAAATTCCCAATTTTACCCCGAATGCCGTTTTCGAAATTTCGGCAGCATTTCGGCGTAAATTTAAGGCTTCCGGCGTTAGGTACGCCTCGAACCGAATGTACCTGCCACGTACTAAACCACAAGCCTATTTTATGTAAAAGTTTTCCAAACTTTTACATAAAAGCCCACAAATTTCAAATTTCACATTATCACCCACATTACAAAATTTTTTCACAAATTTACCCTTAATTTGGTTTCGGTTTTCATAACAAAACCGAACCAAATTTTGTCAAACTTTCACCACATTTTAGGCCATTCAAATGTCACATTTTTAACACATTTTCAAGCCCATTTTCTTGGCATTTTCAACCAAATTTCTTAGGGTTTTTTACACACTTAAAACCCACGGCCAAAGAATGAAAACATGCCAAATAATTTTGTTTCATTCTTTCAATCACATTGCCACCATTTACACATTAATTTGCATGATTTCAATCAACCAAATATCACATAAAACCAAGCAAAATTTTCTTCCAAACCCATTAACAACCCCACGGCCATTTAATGGAATTCACACAAGAATTTTTTTTCCAAGCTTTTCATAATGAAATACAAGCTTTATTCTTCACAAATTTAAAATTAGAAAGCATGTTAACCATTAACCACACACTTTTTTTTCATTGGTTACCTAAGGTAACCCACGGATTTACCTTTGAAAAACCAACCAAAATTTGGTTTTTCTTTAATGAATTAGCATGGTTTTCTTCCTCAATACATCCTTAACAAAACCCAACATCAAATCCATGAAAAGCAACCAAAAATTTTCCATCTTTTTATCACTATTCATCCACGGATTTTGTGAAGAAAAACCATGAAAATTTGAGTGAAAAAGGGAGTTACCTTAATCAATCGCTTCCTTTGTCTTCAAGGAGTGTTTTGACACACTTTTTGTGAAGAAATTTTGAAGAAATCAAGTGGTTCTTCTTTGGTTGCTCACGTACCCACCAAGAGAAAAACTTAGAGAATTTTTTTGTTCTTTGGTTTTGCATGAAAATGGACTTCGGCTTTTTGCTCCAAAACTTGCCGACTTAAGCCACCAAAAAGACCAATTAATTTAGCCTTCCACCAATGAGAATTAGACATCTTTCAAGCCATTTCTTTCCCCATTTTTCAAAAATTAAAAATGGTAATTTTTGGCCAAATCTTGGCCTTTAGATCAAAAGGTGATTAAATCCTAGCCATTAATGCCACCAACCACCTTATTTATTCCATTTAATAAACTTGATTTATGATGTCATAAATGCAAAAGTGAAAGTTGACTTTGACTTTCATTATTCACATTAATTCGACTACTTTTTGACCGATGCCGGTTCGAGCCGAAATTTTCCTGAAATCGTCCCGGCGTGTTCCTGAGGTCTTCTGTGCAGTCGGATCAATTTAATCTGCTTCCGTTTGATCAAAATCAATCCCGGAAGTTTACCGTCTTTTATTGTTTCGGTTAGGGTTTTTAATGCCGATTTTGGCACCGTTTCACCCGTTTCAACTCAGTGAATTTTTCCAACACTGAATTCTTACTCGTCAGTATTGTTAGAACATTTTCACATATTCTGAACAATATAAATACATTTATTTCACTCTTTAAACAGTACAAATTGTTATATACATACAATTGTACATTTTCGTCCGAGAATTGCCTGAATTTCCCGGTTGTCACATTCACCCCTCCTTATAAAATTTTTGTCCTCGAAAATTAGAACAAATGGGGGTATAATTTCCTCATCTCGTCTTCTCGTTCCCACGTAACTTCTTCAATATTGTGATTTTTCCACAAAATCTTCACTAGTGGGATTACCTTATTCCTCAGTACTTTCTCTTCACGAGCTAGTACTTGAATAGGCTGTTCCTCATATGTCAAATCCCCGTGGATTTGAATAGGCTCATGCTTCAATACATGGGATGGATCTGGTATATACTTTCTCAGCATCGACACATGAAATACGTTATGCACTGCCGACAATTCTGGAGGTAGCGCTAATCTGTAAGCGACCTTTCCAATGCGTTCGATAATTTCATAAGGTCCAATGTATCTTGGACTCAGTTTCCCCTTCTTACCGAAACGCATAATCCCCTTCATAGGCGATACCTTGAGAAACACGAAGTCTCCTTCGTCAAACTCCAAGGATCTCCGCCTTTTATCCGCGTAGCTCTTTTGTCGGCTTTGCGAAATTTTCATTTGACGCTGAATTCTAGCAACTGCATCGGAAGTCTCTTGCATGAAATCCGTCTTATGCAACTGCTTTTCTCGTAAATCGTACCAATGTAATGGTGATCTGCACTTCCGTCCATACAAAGCCTCGTAAGGTGCCATGCCTATCGAAGCTTGGTAACTATTATTGTACGAGAATTCAATCAATGGTAACTTCTCGTTCCAATTTCCCGCAAAATCCATAACGCAAGCTCGAAGCATGTCCTCTAACGTCTGAATTGTCCGCTCTGACTGCCCGTCTGTTTGCGGATGAAAAGCCGTACTGAGTCTCAATTCTGTACCCATGGCCTCTTGCACACACTTCCAGAAATTTGAAGTGAACCGTTCATCTCGATCTGATACAATAGATTTTGGTACTCCATGTAGTCTGACGACATGAGTTATGTACAGCTGAGCAAACTTTTCTAGCGAAAAAGTCATCTTGACAGCTATAAACCGTGCCGTCTTGGTCAGTCTGTCCACAATAACCCAAATGGCGTCATAACCTTCTCGGGTTTTTGGGAGTCCCACTACAAAATCCATCGTAATGTGTTCCCATTTCCATTCAGGAATCTCCAACGGTTCCAATCTTCCTGCTGGATGTTTATGTTCCGCTTTGATTCTCTGACAGGTCATGCATCTACTCACGAATTTAGCTATATCGTTCTTCATCCCTTTCCACCAGAACTGTAACTTCAAGTCCTGATACATCTTGCTCGCTCCAGGATGAACCGAATAGGGTGTCTCGTGGGCTTCTGACATGATCCGTCTTCTAGGTTCCTCATCAGCTGGAACATTTATCCTTCCTTGATAAAGAATCATTCCATCCTTGGAAATTCCTTCTTGAGAACTTTTCATCATTGGATCTCGCCTCTGAGCTTCCTTTATATCCTCAAATAGCGATGATTCCACTTGGAGTGCAGCTAATCTTCCAGATATCAGCTCCAAGTTCAACGAATTTATCTCTTGCTGCAATGGCTTCGGAAGCCTTTTTATTGGTAGCTGGTACGATATGGTAGACTTTCTACTTAGAGCATCCGCTACACGGTTGGCCTTTCCTGGATGGTAGAGGATTTCACAATCATAATCCTTCACCAATTCTAACCATCGTCTCTGTCGCATATTGAGCTCTTTTTGCGTGAAGAAATACTTCAAGCTTTGGTGATCAGTGAAAATCTGACATTGAGCTCCATAGAGATAGTGTCGCCAAATTTTAAGTGCGAACACTACTGCAGCAAGTTCAAGGTCATGCGTAGGATAATTCCTTTCATGCTCCTTTAACTGACGGGAAGCATAGGCAATCACCTTGCCGTCTTGCATTAGGACTGCTCCCAATCCTATTTTCGATGCATCACTGTAGATCACAAACTTCTCCCCTTCAATGGGAAGCGTAAGGATTGGTGCGCTTGTCAGTCGCCTCTTTAACTCCTGGAAGCTTCTTTCACATTCCATAGTCCACTCGTACTTCCTTTCCTTGCGTGTAAGAGCAGTAAGAGGTGCAGCTAGTCACGCAAATCCCTCTACAAATCGTCGATAATAACCAGCCAATCCCAAGAAACTGCGTATTTCAGTCACACTCTTGGGTGCAGGCCACTGGTTAATTGCCTCTACCTTTGTCGGATCTACAGCAATACCTTCTTGGGATACAACATGTCCGAGGAAATGTACTCTGTCCAGCCAAAATTCACATTTTGAGAATTTGGCATACAGTTGATGCTTCCGTATCGTATTCAACACGATCCTCAGATGCTCCTTGTGCTCCTCATGATTCTTCGAGTATATAAGAATGTCATCAATGAATACAATGACAAACTTATCCAAATACTCTTTAAAAATTCTGTTCATCAAATCCATGAACGCTGCCGGCGCATTTGTCAATCCGAATGGCATCACAAGGAACTCGTAGTGTCCATAACGAGTCCTAAACGCCGTCTTACGAATATCACTCTCTTTGATTCTCAACTGGTGATATCCTGATCGTAAGTCGATCTTGGAAAATACCGCTGCGCCTTTTAACTGGTCGAATAGGTCATCAATTCTAGGTAACGGATACCTATTTTTGATCGTAACCTTATTCAACTCCCGGTAATCAATGCACAGTCGGAATGTTCCATCCTTTTTCTTGACGAATAACACAGGTGCACCCCATGGAGAAAAACTCGGCCTGATGAATCCTTTATCCAAAAGCTCCTTTAATTGTACCTGCAGCTCCTTCAACTCCACTGGAGCCATACGGTATGGTGCTTTGGAAATGGGTGCTGTTCCAGGCATCAACTCAATTTCAAACGAGATTTCTCTCTCTGGCGGTATCCCTGGTAACTCTTCTGGAAATACGTCAAGAAACTCATTAACCACAGGAACATCTTCAGGTTGAAGCTTCTGTTCCTCTGCAGTATCCACCACATATGCCAGATATCCCATGCAACCACTGGCTATCAGCTTGCTGGCTCTCAGCGAACTGATGATCATCTTCCCGGGTCTTCGAGAAGTATCAACATACTCGAAACTCTCTTCTTCCTCGGGTTGGAAGACTATCTTTCGATTTCGGCAGTCGATCGTAGCTTGGTATTTCCCTAGGAAATCCATGCCTAAAATCACATCGTAATCCATGATCTCCATTACGATCAACTCAGCATATAGTTCCCTATTTGCCACATATACTGGTACATAAGGTAACCAGTAACTGGACAACAATACTTCCCCAGAAGGTAAGGCTGTCTTAAATACCCTTCCCATATTATCCTTAGGAAGTCCTATCTTGTCAGCAAATGCATAGGAAACAAATGAATGCGTAGCACCAGAATCAAATAGTACAGAGGCTACATGACTAGCGACAGGAAGCTGACCTGTCACCACGTTTGATGTTCCTGCCTCTGCGTCTTCCTTGCTGTAGGCCATCACACGAGCATCAGCACGTTGCATACGCTCCTGGCGTTGCGGCCTCACTGGTGACTCTTCCACTCTGGCTTGAAGGGAATGAGCTTGTGGGCGTGTCTGGTGCGGTTGGGAAGTGCCTTGTCCACCCTGCCTATTGGGACAGTTCCTGGCGTAATGGCCTTCCTTTCCACATTCGTAGCAAACAAGTGGCCCAAATCTGCATTGCCCAGAATGTCTTTTCCCGCATGTAGGGCAGTTTTGCACATTAGATTCTGCATTACCAGCTGTTTTCCGCTGCTGGTTTCGATTATTGCCCTGGCGATTCCCAGAAAAATTCCCTTTTCTCTTATTTTGCTGGGATCCTTGACTATTGCCTTGGCTTGGTTTCGCATTTTGACTAGGCTTGCTCGATTGACCAACTTGCGTAGACTTCGCCAAAGCCCTCTCCTTCTTTTTAGCCTCCCAGTGTTTCTCTCTTTCCTCTTTCTGTCGAGCTACATGGAACTCAGCCCTGATGGCCCGACTCACACAGTCTGCTACAGAAGTAGGTGGTACTAGTCCAGTGTCTACTAACGCAGCAATTTCTGGCCTGAACATCCCGATCATTTTCTGTATTTTCTCCCTCTCAGTAGGGACTACGTAGGGACATAGACGGGATAACTGGTCGAACTTTCGGCAGACTTCGCTTACCGACATGTTCCCTTGTGTCAGCTCTGAGAATTCTTTCTGTTGCTGTCTCAGAGATGCAGGGTCGTAATATTTCTGGTTAAATTCTTCCAGAAATTCCGCCCAACTCATGGTAGACACGTCTCTCCTCATTCGCACAGTGTCCCACCAAAAACGAGCATCTTTTCTCAGCACAAAAGACACACATGCAACCTTCTCCCGGTCGGTTAGGTTCATGAACTCCATGATCACTTGTAATGATGACAACCAGTCTTCAGCCTCTAAGGGATTTGTAGACCCTTCAAATTCTGGCGGCCTCATACGCCTGAATCTTTCATAGAGGGGTTCTAGATTTAATACTGGTTGTGGTTCAGGAGCTCTCTCATGTACTGCAGTTGGAGGAATAACTGGATCTACCTCAGCTTGTTGTTCTACTTGGGTACCCTCAGAGCCTTGTCTCTGTTCTAGCTCCTCTACCCGTCGCCTCAGATTCGCATTTTCTTGCATCTGGGCTTCTAATAAAGCTTGTATCTGATCCAGTCTCTCCATAACATCAGGATGTCGCTCTCGTCCCTCTGGTCGATTTCTCAAATCCACCATCTTGGCTATTGTCCTATTATGGCACAATAATTCACCGTTAGCTTTTCCATAACCACATTCGTAAAATCATATCAATTTACGAAATTTAGGGTAATGTAAAGCCACATCATCGTAACACTTCATCGTACAACATATAATCATTTTGGTATTTCATTCATAGCAAAACATTTATATGTCATACATAGGCATCACCAGTCATATATACATCGGCCGTTTATACAAAATGGCCACAAGTCTATACAAAAGAGCTTTTCTCTTTAAGCTACTTATGTACATATACACATCTACTGGTCACTCATTTCCCGCATCTGGGACTAGAGGATATTCTTCTGGATCCTCATCGTCATTGGTATCATCTGAGTCGTCACCACCCCTAGGTAATGTTCCCTGTCCTGAGTCATCACCTCGTGGTCTAGACGGTCCGGCCTCATGATCATTCATCATTCTTCTCGGCCCGAATATGCGTGCAAACATCTCATCTTGACCCAGCGTCTCTCGTCGACTCTGCGTCAGATGCTCGATCAGAATCTCTCTCTCAATCGTCCTGATCGTCACCACGAACTCTTGGAGCGTCGGAGGAAATGGCTTGATCACCCTCGGTCTCAGCTCCAAGGATAAACCTTTCCAAAACAGCTCACAGCAGTTTGCTTCCGTGAGGTTGGGCAACGGACATCTCCTCCGAATGGTCTCCTCAAACCGCGCTGTGTAAGACATCACTGTCTCACCAGACAGCATGACCATCCTCTCGGTCTGGAGAATATAATCCCTGACCTCATCAAATCCAGGGTACGCAGGTGTATCAGCCTCTCGTCTCTCTGGAGGTGCTAGAGTAGGTGTTGGATCCCTAGGTTGAAACTGATCAGCCAACCGCTGACAGAATTCGGCCCAACTGAATCCCAATAAAATCTCCTGGTCGCAATACTGCCAGAACACTCGAGCGTCTCCCTGAAACATACTGACAGCCAACTAGATCCACATATCTCGATCAATGTCGCAAATCACCATGATCCTCTCAATGGCATGGAGCCAGTCCTTGGTCTCCATCGACTGTCGTCCACCATCAAACATAGGAGGACTACTGGCCCTAAATGCCTGTACTGCCCGTGCCGACACTCTCACCCCAATATGTTGGCGTCCACCAACAACTGGAATGTCCACTACCACCGGTGGATGAACTATCGGTCGTGGCTGTACTACGTCTACTGGCACTGGTACTGATGCCGGCACTGGTACCGGAGGTCTCTCGGGTACCGGGGGTCTGACTACCGGCCTTTGGGAAATGGGCGGCCTCACAATAGGTCTCGTCCATACCCGTAATACCCCTCTTGGTCGTGGTAGCGGTGGTCTCACATATGGAGGTCTGGTCATCGTGCTACCTATAAGATAATTATTTTCGCATAAGAAAATAATTAACTGAACTTAAGTAAACTACTTACTTGGATAGCGGTGCAGGATGCGCAAAGTGTCAAATCGGGATATGGTCACACTGCTCTGATATACCAACTGTGACGGCAATTGGTATTCAAAACTTAGCCACTCGAAAACCAGGCTCTAATATACCAACTGTGACAGCAGTTGGTATTATAAACTAGACCAATCTCAGACCTTGCACTGATACCAACTGTGGCGGCCCGCCCCTTGTGGAGATCATACAATACTATTACAGTTGAGCTTTATCGCTAACTGCGATAGATTGTACTCTCATGGGTCGCCGGCTTATCTCTCTCCTCTATTTAAATCATGACGTTTTTGGGAAAAAAATTTTTTTTCTTTAAACATCATATAAAATCTTTTTCCACTATTTACTTTGTTGATAGGTACAAAGTAATATAAATAATACAGTGCTTTTGTAAAATATATATAATTACAAAAGAACTGTTTCCCCCTTTTTTTTTTTCTTCACTTTAACGCTCAGCGGCAAGACTCTGGCAGTACCATATCCCTCGCCCAGATATCCCATTTGACACGCGCCATCCCGTCCGCATCCAGTCAAATAAGCTACTGAGCTGGTCGCTTACCTGCAACATTAGCAAAAATGGTGAGCTACAGGCTCAGTAAGTTCAAACATGCAAGAAATAAAATTTCTATGAATAGTACTATTCATCGTGAATAGTACCGTTGACCACTATTCATACGTGAATAGTAACTTTGACCACTATTCATACGTGAATAGTAAGGTTGACCACACCACTGTATCACACTAGTACATCTACCGCGATGTTAGTGCTCTCACTAAACTGTCTTATGCTCAATTATGGCACAGTTTCAGTTTTAGGTCATTATCTTTAATTACGTTCTGGTTTTGAGCTCGGTTGGCAGTACCATTTAAGTGCGCATGACTGGGAGCGGTACATTAGTGCTGACCTCCACAGCCTTAATCTCATAGCCCCGAAGGCAAAATAGTACATTGACTGGGAGCGGTACATCAGTGCTGACCTCCACAGCCTTATCTCATAGCCTCGAAGGCAAAAATAGTACCTCCCTGTACGGAAGGCTGGTACGCCAGAAAGTGGTTTCATTACCGACTTTTTAACATTCTAACCCGGTGACTTCACATTGTCCCGTGGTTAGGAATGGTTCACATTTTAATTTTAGGTGAGTGAGTTTCATTAACCTCGCTCTAGTGCCCGAAGCACAATTAACCATATGTCCCATTCTTATAGTGCCCGTAGCACATTTCGTCTCTCTCTCTATTCTATCATAGTGCCCGTAGCACATATGTACCTAACTTATAGTTAGTACATTAAAATTAGCACAATATTGCTATATGTTGCAGACAGGTAAATGTCTGAACTTACCTTATCAGACTGTTCCCTTTCTCTCTCTTGGATCTTGAATCGCCTTCCTTGTAGGCCGATTTTGGGATCCTACAGACAAAACTATGTCTGTTAATTTCTTTCCCATTTATAGCTTTTATTTTTCATTAAAAAGCTTAAATAAAACCTATTTATAACTTTTTAGGTTTTATTTATTATTTTCACCATTTTCCCCCAACTTTTGCAAAATTACGATTTTACCCCAATATTTTGGCAAAATTACAGTTTTGCCCCTGACGGAATTTTATCGATCCAGACTGCATTTTTGGCTCTCAGGAACTTTTCTGATTTTTTTCTAATCATTACCGGGTTCGTTTCTATTTTATTTCCACTTTTTGTTTTCCCGGCCCTCGGGAAGCACTATTCCGACCCTTACGTCGGTTTAGCGATTTTCTATCGTTTCGGAGTCTCAAATGGACGTTTCACTAGTATTTAAAACGTTCATCTAGACTTTCCCGACCTAGGTCTCCGAGGCTCGGGTTTTCCGTTCCCGACTCGGACCTTTATTTTATTTCCAAAAACGCCCCCCCCTCGGGGTCGGTTTTTCAATCTCACACGCGTTTTTTTATTTTTAAGGGGAGGGATTACTATTCATGACCCACCCCTTAAATTTTTCCTTATTCAATTTTTCCGTTAGGGACTCGGGTTTCCGTCCCGGCCCTAACTTTTATTTTAAATTCCCAATTTTACCCCGAATGCCGTTTTCGAAATTTCGGCAGCATTTCGGCGTAAATTTAAGGCTTCCGGCGTTAGGTACGCCTCGAACCGAATGTACCTGCCACGTACTAAACCACAAGCCTATTTTATGTAAAAGTTTTCCAAACTTTTACATAAAAGCTCACAAATTTCAAATTTCACATTATCACCCACATTACAAAATTTTTTCACAAATTTACCCTTAATTTGGTTTCGGTTTTCATAACAAAACCGAACCAAATTTTGTCAAACTTTCACCACATTTTAGGCCATTCAAATGTCACATTTTTAACACATTTTCAAGCCCATTTTCTTGGCATTTTCAACCAAATTTCTTAGGGTTTTTTACACACTTAAAACCCACGGCCAAAGAATGAAAACATGCCAAATAATTTTGTTTCATTCTTTCAATCACATTGCCACCATTTACACATTAATTTGCATGATTTTAATCAACCAAATATCACATAAAACCAAGCAAAATTTTCTTCCAAACCCATTAACAACCCCACGGCCATTTAATGGAATTCACACAAGAATTTTTTTTTCCAAGCTTTTCATAATGAAATACAAGCTTTATTCTTCACAAATTTAAAATTAGAAAGCATGTTAACCATTAACCACACACTTTTTTTTCATTGGTTACCTAAGGTAACCCACGGATTTACCTTTGAAAAACCAACCAAAATTTGGTTTTTCTTTAATGAATTAGCATGGTTTTCTTCCTCAATACATCCTTAACAAAACCCAACATCAAATCCATGAAAAGCAACCAAAAATTTTCCATCTTTTTATCACTATTCATCCACGGATTTTGTGAAGAAAAACCATGAAAATTTGAGTGAAAAAGGGAGTTACCTTAATCAATCGCTTCCTTTGTCTTCAAGGAGTGTTTTGACACACTTTTTGTGAAGAAATTTTGAAGAAATCAAGTGGTTCTTCTTTGGTTGCTCACGTACCCACCAAGAGAAAAACTTAGAGAATTTTTTTGTTCTTTGGTTTTGCATGAAAATGGACTTCGGCTTTTTGCTCCAAAACTTGCCGACTTAAGCCACCAAAAAGACCAATTAATTTAGCCTTCCACCAATGAGAATTAGACATCTTTCAAGCCATTTCTTTCCCCATTTTTCAAAAATTAAAAATGGTAATTTTTGGCCAAATCTTGGCCTTTAGATCAAAAGGTGATTAAATCCTAGCCATTAATGCCACCAACCACCTTATTTATTCCATTTAATAAACTTGATTTATGATGTCATAAATGCAAAAGTGAAAGTTGACTTTGACTTTCACTATTCACATTAATTCGACTACTTTTTGACCGATGCCGGTTCGAGCCGAAATTTTCCTGAAATCGTCCCGGCGTGTTCCTGAGGTCTTCTGTGCAGTCGGATCAATTTAATCTGCTTCCGTTTGATCAAAATCAATCCCGGAAGTTTACCGTCTTTTATTGCTCCGGTTAGGGTTTTTAATGCCGATTTTGGCACCGTTTCACCCGTTTCAACTCAGTGAATTTTTCCAACACTGAATTCTTACTCGTCAGTATTGTTAGAACATTTTCACATATTCTGAACAATATAAATACATTTATTTCACTCTTTAAACAGTACAAATTGTTATATACATACAATTGTACATTTTCGTCCGAGAATTGCCTGAATTTCCCGGTTGTCACAGTCTAATGACCTTGTCATGTATGCAAAACCCTTATATGATATCTATGATCAACCTTAGGTCAAAGTCCATTCAACCTACTAATCAAGCTATCTTAAAGTTCTATTATATTACCAAATAAGAAGATGATTATTCACCACATGTGAATAAGAAGTCATCCGCCTAGCAGACGACCCAAGGCCTTGTCCATTTTCACATCCAGTATAATGCCTTTGAAAAGATATCCTTAACTCCTTATTAGAGCTATGATTCTAATATCTGTAAATAAACCCTCCATCATATACAAGTCATGTACCCAACGAGCTGGTCTATAAGCTTACTACCTCTGGAGGTTTTAGTTATTAGAATATCAAACTACACAAATCATATACATGAAATAGTTCATCTACTTAGATTTAAGGTTATTACATAATGAACATCAAAAGCAGATTGATCCACTTATAGCGGACTTTGCAAATCAATTACATTTTAGTCTCGGTCCAATATGTCACCACCAAGTAACATATCTATGTCTCTACTCGAGAGTCTATGCTCCGGATAGTCAAGACAAACTGTACCGACCATGGCTTTAGACAATATAATAGTCTTAACATGAGTTAGATGCTCAGTCTAACCCCATAGACTACGGACCATAATTCAGACTGCTTACTTTAGAACATTGTCTTCTTGCATACAAAAATCCATTACATGTAAAATTTTAATAGTTTAACACAAGCAGTTAGTAAACCATATTTGGTTACATTTACTTTAATATGTAAATTGAATAAGGACAAACAACAATATAATGAATAATCTCTAAATATAATTTTATTATCCAGTTTAAAATAAAAGAAATATATCAAAATGTCTTTCATACTTAGGGCATTTTCTAACAATCTCTCACTTGCCCTAAGACAATAGATGTGCCATGTTTCGCATCCCCATTACCTCAACATGCCTCTCAAAGCTTCTAATAACCAAAGTCTTAGTAAAGGGGTCAGCAATGTTGTCCTTGGGCGTGACCTTACATACATCCACTAGTCCTATCTCCACATGCCCTCTAATTATATGGTACCTCTGATCTATGTGCTTTGTCCTCTTGTGGTGCCTAGATTCCCTTGTGTTGGCAATAGTCGTGCTATTCATCATAATAGAGTGTGATAGGCTTGTCAACACCTAGAATGACCTCAAGGTCTCTAAAGAACTTGCAAAGCCAAATCACTTCTTTAAATGCCTCAGCCGCAGCCACATACTCAGCCTCCATTGTAGAGTCAGATGTGCAACCCTGTTTCACGTTCCTCCACATGATAGCACCTCCTCTAAGAAAGAACACTGATCCTAACGTCGACTTCCTCGAATCTTTGCAAGTCAGGAAGTCTAAGTCCGTTTATCTTATAGGTGTTAAGTCTCCTCCATAATACACCAGAATATAATCCCTCGTTCTCTTAAGATACTTGAGTATATACTTTACTGATTGCCAGTGCTTGATTCTAGGATTTGCTTGATATCGACTTACCATACCTACTACAAAATATATATCCTAGCGAGTGCAAAGCATAGCGTATATAAGGCTACCCACAGCGGATGCATAAGGTACCTTACCCATACATTCTCTTTCTTCCGTTGTCTTATGACAGTCGTCCAATGAAAGAGTTAGACCGGCAATAGAAGGTTATGAACCTTTCTTTGCCTCTTGCATTGCATACTTATCAAGTATCTTATCTATGTATGAAGCTTAGGATAATGCTTTCATTTTGTTCTTTCGATCTCTAAAGAGACGAATGCCTAGAACATAATTAGCTTCTCCCAAGTCCTTCATGTCAAACTGTTAGTGTAGTCAAAGCTTGACCGATTATAAATTCCCTACATCATTCCTAATGAGCAGTATATCATCAACATAGAGTACCAGAAAGGCCACTCTTTCATCCATAATACGTTTATAAACATAGTCATCAACATTTTGGTCAAAACCGAATGTTTTGATCCTTTGATCAAACTTTTGGTTCCATGAACGGGATGCTTGGTGTAATCCATAAATGGATCTAAGCAACTTGTAGACTTTTCTCTCTTGGCCTTTTACCACGAACCCTTTGGGCTGTATCATGTAGATACTTTCCTCAAGATGACCATTCAAGAATGCCGTCTTAATGTCCATTTGCCAGATCTCGTAATCGAGAGCTGCAGCAACGAACAGAAGAATACAGATAGACTTCAACATAGCAATAAGAGAAAAGGTTTCATCATAATCGATTCTAGCCTTTTGTGCGTATCATTTTGCTATAAGTCTAGTCCTGAAAGTTTCAACTTTCACTTCCAAATCCTTCTTTCTTTTGTAGACCCACTTGCATCCAATGGGTTTTATCCTATTTGGTAAATTCACAAGTTCCCAAACAAAGTTGGATTTCATAGAATTTATCTCATTGTTCATAGCCTGTTTCCAAGATTTAGAATCAGCATCATTTATAGCTTCATCATAAGTGATTGGATCATTCTCATGCTCATAAGCCTCGACTTGGTATACCTCAGCATTATACATGAAGAAATTATGTTTCTTTGAAACCCTCCCACTATGACAAAGTACCCTAAACTATTGATCATCTATAGGTCTTTCACTAGAACTTGGATTTGCATCCAAGACCGAAATCTATGGAGCAGTTCTATCACATGATAACTCCTCTAGCACCACTTTGCTTCAAGGCTTAAAGTCATTCACATGAATTTCCTCCAAGAATGTCACATAAGTTGATACAATGACCTTTTGTTGCTTTGGGTTGTAGAATAGACCTCCCTTAGTTCCCTTAGGATACCCTACAAACATGCACAATACCGATCTTGGTCCCAACTTCTTCGTATCCCCATCCAGTACATATGCAGGGCAGCCCCATATTCTCATATGTTTAAGGGAGGGCTTCCTGCCATGCAATAATTCATACGAAGTCCTGGGAATTGATTTACTTGGAACTTGATTTAGAATATAACACGTCGTTTGTAATGCATATCCCCAGAATGATAACGGCAGCATTGAATAACTCATCATGGACCGTACCATATCCAACAAGGTCCTGTTTCTCCTTTCACTATACCATTCTGTTATGGAGTATCAGGTGCAGTCAATTGGGATAATATCCCATTCTCTACAAGATTTCTTAGAAATTCATCAGAGAGGTATTCGCCACCTTGATTAGATCGAAGTGTCTTTATAGATTTACCGAATTGTTTTTCCACTTTCGCACGATACTCTTTGAACTTATCAAAGGTTTCGCTCTTGCGGTGCATTAGGTATGTATATCCATACCTCGAGTAATTGTCTACAAAGGAGACATAATACTCAAACTCCCCTTATGCTGCAACGTTCATGGGGCCACATATGTCAGTGTGCACGATTTCTAAGAGTTCTTGAGCCCTAGTACCCTTAACTCCAAAAGACCTATTAGTCATCTTACCCTCAAGACAAGACTCCCATTGAGGAAGATGTACCTACCTCAGAGATTCCAAAGGACTGTCTTTCACCAATTTTTGAATTCTATTCTTGATTAATATGACCAAGTCTTAAATGCCAAAGATACGCTTATTAGAGTGAGAGACATTTAACCTTTTAGAGTTATTTGTTAATTCGGTGTCAAGCAGTAAGTATATCTTTGGTTTGATCAAATATAGGTTTCCATCCATCCATCTAGAATATATAAAAGAATTATTTTTACAAATATCAACTCTTTTAGTAAAAGAAACTGAATAAGAATCCCTTATTAAATAAGCTACCGATATAAGGTTCCTCCTAAAATTAGGAACATAAAAATAGTCTTTTAATAATATAAACCTAAATTCATCAAAATAAAGATAAACATCTACCACTTCCTTAGCCACCACCAAGCTACAGTCTCCAATCCGTAATGAGAGGCTCCTATCATGTAGACTTCTCGTTTCCACAAACCCCTGCATAGAAATACAAACATGATTAGTGGTGCCTGAATCAACAACCCAAATGTCTTTCAATTCTTCCACCAAACACACTTTTAAATAATTAAGTTCTCTACCTTCCTTGCCCTTGGCAGCTAGGAATTCCCGGTAAGTCTTCTTGAAGTGACCTACCTCCCCATAGTGGAAGTACTTGGACTTTTTAAGGTCCTTGGGCTTATTGTTCTTCTTCTTTTTCTTCCCATTTGAGATAGGAGGAATAGAAGAACTAGAAGCCACATGCTTCTTCTTTGGTTTCTTCTTTTTCCCAGAGGGTTTGGAAGATTCTGCCAAGTTAGCCTCTCCCCTAGGTTGGATCGCATCCCCATCCTTGATCATTCACTCATAAGTTTGGAGTTGTTTCATGAGCTTGGTGAGTCCTAACTCCTTTGTCGCCAGATTGTATGCAGCCTTAAACTCCGTAAAATCCTTTGATAGAGTTTTAAAAAACATTTTTATCTGGATGTTGTAGTCTAGCTCAGCACCATTTTCGGTAGCCTCAGCAAAGAATCCTATAAGAGTGCTCATATGGTCCTTCACCAGAGTACCTGCCTTTTGCTTAGAGTTCATGATACTAGTAATGGCAGAATATCGAGCTAACTTTTCTTGGCCTCCGAACTATAGGAAAAAATTGGTAAAAACGCATCAGAGCAGCACAGCGGAACAACAAAAATTTTTCAAGATCGTTAAATATCTCGTGATGTCATATACTATAAACTAACAACAATAAAACTCATACCTCAAGAGGACGCCAATACTGTAGGAGGAGAATGATCGGAGGGCTTCAACCAACTAGCCTTTTCTACTATTCTCTAATTCCCGGATGGCAGAGTTTGTGGGCACCCAGTTCCTCGACCAACATGCTAGCACTGCTAGTCTTCTTCTGACCACCCAGATCTCTAAAGAACTTATTGTCATGGTGAATTATGCAACAATAAGCCTGCTCACCTGAGAGTCTGTGGTCTTAGAGAACTGTAGTGGCAGGACCTCTATTTATAGACTTGCATGAGGTGATCTCTTGAATTTGAATTGGATTAAGAGAAGATTTTCTCCCTTATCTGCACACAAAATCTGAAATTTTCAAGGCATTATCCAACCAAAAAATTTCGGCCATTTTAGGGATTATCCAATCCAAATTCAAACAAGATTTCTACTTGAATTTTATCTCCTCATTTATCCATAATAACCGAATTTCCCTAGGCCATAAACAAGACTAGATTCAGCCACTTTATTGTGAGGAGAATCAAAATCCAAATAGGATTTTCTAGCTATAATTTTATCTCACTCTTATCCATTAGAAAATCCGAAATTAACTTTGGTTTTATCCAATAAATTTCAGCCAACTTAGGGAGGAAGAGAATCCAAGTTCAACTGGGATTGAAACATGAATTTTTCATTGAATCTTATCCACAAAAACCAAAATATCTAGGAGGATTTTCCTCAACAACATTTCGATCATTTTTAGTTGGGATTAGGATTCAAAATTCAAGTAGGATTCAAACAAGATTTTCCTCTCCATAATCCAACTCAAACTCAAATTCTAACCCCATGGAATTATCCACAAAGAATTCGAATTCCACTTGGACGGTGATTCAAAATTTGAATTCAAATTTCAAAGTTCAAATTTCAAATTCAAATTTCAAATTTGAATTTCAAATTTAAATTTCAAATTCAAATTTCAAATTCAAAATTTAAATTTCAAGTTTCAAAATCCACAAAAAGTTGTATTTCAAAATTTGTCCTCGTGGATAATTTTCTACAACTCCAATTCAATTCAAAATTTAAATTTCAATTTTCAAAATCCACAAAAAGTTGTATTTCAAATTTTGTCCTCGTGGATAATTTTCTACAACTCCAATTCAATTTTAAATAAAATCATGGTAACTTTATTTGGAGTTCGAATAATTGTGTACTCTGTTATCTAAAACAAAATCTGAATTCAACCAGAGAGAATCTTGTCCACCATTCTAATCCTATGTCAACACCATCCATGCAAAGTCAACTAGCCAATAAACATACATTGATCAATTTGCCAACTGTTAAGGAATTATGTAGAGCTAGTAGAGTGACCCATTGGACATATATAATCGGGCTCTCATGAATCCATATGATCATTATTCTGTACCGAACAACTCAATTATATGATCACTAATTTCAGAGTCACACCACTATAAACCTAAATCTAAACTCCCAATTATATACAGTATTACGAAAGCCTGTGACAAGCTAATGTCCAATGACCTTGCCATGTATGCAAAACCCTCATATGATATCCATGATCAGCCTTACATCAAAGTCCGTTCAATTCTACTGATCAGGCTATCTTAAAGTTCCATTATACTACCGAATAAGAAAATGATTATTCACCATATGTGAATAAGAAGTCATCTGCCCAGCAGACGACCCAAGGCCTTGTCTATTTTCATATCTAGTATAATGCTTTTAAGAGGATACCTTTAACTCCTTAGAGCTATGATTCCGATATCTGTAAACAAACCCTTCATTGTATATAAGTCATGCACCCAACGAACCGGTCTATAAGCTTACTACCTCTGAGACGCTTTAGCTATTGGAACATCAAAGTATACAAGTCACATACATGAAGTAGTTCATTTACTCAGGATTAAGGTTATTACATAATGAACGTCAAAACCAGATTGATCCACTCATAGCAGACTACGTAGATCAATCATGCTTCAGTCCCAGTCTAATATGTCACCACCAAGCAACATATCTATGTCTCTACTTGGGAGTCTATGCTCCGGACAGTCAAGACAAACCGTCCCCACCATGGCCTTAGACAACATAATAGTCTTAACATGAGTTAGATGCTCAGTCTAACCCATAGACTATAGACCTTAGTTTAGACTGCTTACTTTAAAACATTGTCTTCTTGCATACAAAATTTCATTGCATGCAACGTTCTAAGTTTTAACACAAGTAGTCAGTGAGCCATATTTACTTACATTTACTTTAACATGTAAATAGAATAAAGAAAAATAGCAATGTAATGAATAACCTTTATATTATAATTTTATTATTCAGTTTACAATAAATTTATCAAAATGTCTCTCATGCTTAGGGCATTTCCTAACACGAACATGTCCTTCAAGTTCTCCATGATCTTCCTAGCAACTTGATAGGTCTCATGCTACTTTTGTAAAGCACTCATCATGCTAGCAAGGATGTAGCACCGAGGTTTCTTATTAGATTCTCTCCAATGAGTATAGGCAATCGAGACCTCATCAAGTGGTGTGTCAGGTTTGGGCCCAGGTGGACATGGCTCATCCAGCATGAACTTGTGTCTCTTACAGCTGAGAACTACAAACAGATTCCTTTTCCAGTCTTTATAATTATCGCCCTTTTGTTTATTTTTAGTAAGTATTGAAATGAGAGGTGTTGGTGACATTTTGAACTAAAATAAAATTATACAAGAATATCATTACCAAGCCTAAGCAAATATAGAGAGAATTTAGCAAATAAAACATATAAGTATGTTCCTACATGAAACTTAAAAAAATATATAGCATTATAATGGTAATTCTCAGCACCTATTGCCCTAAGACACTGAGGGGTAGATATGGGACAAATAGCCGAAACATAGACCCCACCTAATTAATATATGTTGCCTTAAATCCTCCAAGGTTAAGACATATATTAACAACCGCTTATTTTGGCCATCAGTTTAGTTAACAGAGCTTCTAGGGAAGGTTAATAACTAAATAAGTCTTGAGTATATAACCATTGTTTACATAGTTCGATCCATGTCCTACCAAGCCATCGAGGGGTGGTAATGAATAGATGTTAGGAAAAGCCCTAAGCATTAGAGACATTTTGATGTATTCATTTTGAACTGGATAATAAAATTATATATAGAGGTTATTCATTACATTGCTATTTGTCCTCGTCTTATTTACATGTTAAAGTAAATGTAAGCAAATATGGCTCACTGACTGCTTGTGTTTAAACTGTTAAAACATTGCATGCAATGGATTTTTGTATGCGAGAAGACAATGTTCTAAAGTTAGCAGTCTAAATTATGGTCTGTAGTCTATGGGGTTAGACCGAGCATCTAACTCATGTTAAGACTATTATGTTGTCTAAAGCCTTAGAGGGGACGATTTGTCTTGACTGTCTGGAGCTGGACTCCCAAGTAGAGACATAGATTTGTTGCTTAGTGGTGACATATTAGACCGGGACTAAAGCGTGATTGATCTACGTAGTCCGCTATGAGTGGATTAATCTGCTTTTGACGTTCATTGTGCAATAACCTTAATCCTGAGTAAATGAACTACTTCATGTATATGACTTGTGTACTTTGATGTTCCAATGGCTAAAGCGTCTCAGAGGTAGTAAGCTTATAGACCGGTTCGTTGGGTGTATGACTTGTATACGATGAAGGGTTTGTTTGCAGATATCGGAATCATAGCTCTGAGGAGTTAAAGGTATCCTCTTAAAGGCATTATACTGAATGTGAAAATGGACAAGGCCTTGGGTCGTCTGCTGGGCGGATGACTTTTTATTCACATATGGTGAATAATCATTTTCTTAATTCGGTAGTATAATGGAACTTTAAGATAGCCTGATCAGTAAGATTAAACGGACTTTGACCTAAGGCTGATCATCGATATCATATGAGGGTTTTGCATATATGACAAGGTCATTGGATAGTAGCTCGTCACAGGCTTACGTAATACGGTATATAATTGGGAGTTCAGTTTCAGGTTTATAGTGGTGTGACTCTGAAACTAGTGATCATATGATTGAGTTGTTCGGTAAAAGAATGATGATCATATGGAATCACGGGAGCCCGATTATATATGTCCAATCAGTCCCTCTACTAGATCCACATAATTCCTTAACGTTTGGCAAATTGATTTGTGTATGCTATTGGCTGGTTTATTATGCATGGATGGTGATGACACAGGATTAGGATGGTAGACAAGATTCTCTCCGGTTGGATTCAGATTTAGTTTTGGATAATAGAGTACACAATTATTTGAACTCCAAATAAAGTTGCCATGATTTTATTTGAGATTGGATTGGAGTTGTAGAAAATTATCCATGAGAACAAGAATATGAAACACAACTGTTTTGTGGAATTTGAAATTTGAATTTTGAAATTTGAAATTTGAATTTTGAATTTTGAAATTTGAATTTGAAATTTGAATTTGAAATTCGAATTTGAAATTTGAATTTGAAATTTAAATTTGAAATTTGAAATTTGAAATTTGAATTTGAAATTTGAATTTGAAATTTGAAATTCAAATTTTGAATCACAGTCCAAGTAGGATTCGAATTTGTTGTGGAAAATCCACAAGGTTTGAAATTCGAATTTGAGTTGGATTTGGAGAGGATAATCTTGTTAGAATCCTACTTGAATTTTGAATCTAAATCCCAACAAAAGTGGACGAAATTTTTGAGGATAATCCTCAATGGAATTTCGGTTTTTGTGGATAAGATTCAAGGGAAAATTCAAGCTTCAATCCTAGTTGAATTTGGATTCTCTCCTTCCCTGAAAAGTGGCCGAAATTAGGGAGAAAATCTCCTAGGAAATTCAGTTATTTTTGGATAAGGTTGAGATAAGATTCAAGCTTAAAAATCCTAGTGGAATTTTTGATTCTCCCTTATCCATAATGGCCGAAATCTTTAGGAGAGATTCTCCTTGTAATTTTCAGATTTTTTGGGTTGAAAAAGGGAGATAAAATTCTAGTTAAAATCTTGTTTAGATTTGGATTGGATTTATCCTAAGAAAACTGAATTTTTTGTTGAGATTCTCCCTTGGAAAAATTCGGATTTTATGGATATGGATAAGGGAAAATATCTTTTCCTAATCCAATTCAAATTCAGAGAATCACCTCATGCAGGTCTATAAATAGTGGTCCTACCACTCCAGTTCTCTCAGACCACAGACTCTCAGGTTAGCAGGCTTATTGTTGCACAGCTCATCGTGACAATAAAGTTCTTTAGAGATCTGGGTGGTCGGAAGAAGACTAGCAGTGCTATCATACCGATTGAGGTTCAGAGTGCCCACACACTCAGCCATTCGGGAATTAGAGAATAGTAGAGAAGGCTAGTTGGTTGAAGCCTCCGGTCATTCTCCTCCTGCAAGATTGGCGTCCTTGAGGTATGAGTTTTAATTGTTGTTGGTTTATTGTATATGGCATCATGAGATATTTAATGATCTAAAAATTTTTATTGTTCCGCTGCGCCACTCTGATACGTTTTTACCGATTTATTTTCCTACAATTGGTATCAGAGCCATCTCATGACTATGCCATGTACATAAATTAGACAATTACTTAGTCTTTTTATTTATGTATGGATTTGATATTTAGAGAGTGGTATTCTAGGGTTCCTTTATGTTGTTATCAAGGATTATGTATAAAGTATGTGGTTATTTTAATTTTTTGAATTATTATAAGCATGCTTGTTTATGCCGGTTATGGTTCCTTAGAATTTAGAAAAATTGTATCTAGGAATTTTTATGTAACCATGGGAGCAGTTTATTAAGACTGTAATTTTCCCATGGATTTTAAATTCTTGTCTCTTACAATTTTTATGGTTAGAATTTTTTGTACACCGGAAACAGTTTAGGAAATTTTATGTAATTATTCTTGGAGGAGATTGAAGATTGAAGACCGTAATTTATTTTTTCCCAAAAGTTAAATTTGATTTAAAGGTTGAAATTTTGAATGTGTGGAAAATTTCAATTTAATTGGGATTCAAATTAATTTTTGGAGATCCTAATAGGTAAATTGGAATATGACACGAAAATCGAGACACGACCCCTCGGGATAGGCCAACGGACCTTGGTGGGGCTGCAGCCCCTGCCCTCGGGTAGGATGGGGCTGCGGCAGCCCCTGTGCAGGCCCACACCACCCACGGCCGCAGGCTTGGCTTGTAGCCAGGGGTGGCCATGGCCTGCCCAAGGCTGGCCACAGCCTGGGCGTGCAGCCTCTGGCTGCAGGCGCTGCCTGCAGCCTGCCGGCTGCTGTGCCCAGCCTGGGCGTGCAGCCCGGCACTGCAGGCTTGGCCTGCAGCCCGGTAGGGCTGCACATGGGGGCGGCCGTGGGCTGCCAGCCCCTCCGGGGTTGGTGGCTGCCCACGGCGGCTACCGCCTACGGGGGTGGAGGTCCGACGGTCCAAAAATCAGAAAATTTTGATTTTTAAATTTGAGATTTAATTTTAAATCATGTTTAAAAATATGTAATTAAAAATTTCAAATTTTTTGAAATTACATATTATTACACATGATGTTTAAAATTATTTAAAATTTAAATTTGAAATTTAAATTTGAAATTCGAGTTGGGAATTTGAATTTGAAATTTAAATTTTTGGATATTTAAATTTTAAATAATTCTTGGGATGAGAAATAAATGGAGAGGCTACATAAAGATGGATACAAGAAGATGGAACAGAATTCAAGACCCAAAGAATGCTTTGGATGGAATTTTGTAATCTTTATTTTCTTTGTTCTAGGATGGAACCATAGCTTGGTTATTCTGTCAATTATTTTTTCTGTGATATGTCATGGATGTATAAATATGTATTGATGGATGTTTTGTATGCATATTTGATAACATGTCATATAGGATAGGTGAGTGCCGCTCATACTATATTGATCATACATAATTTGTCAAAACTTGCATGTTTTTCAAAATATTGAGTGGGAGAGGGTTTCAAACAAAACCCACAGCCTCCATTGTTGATCCATATGTGAAAGCATGGTAACGCCTCGCGTCAGTTCTGCCCTGACCACACCGCTCGGTAGGTGTTTACCGCCGCCGGTATACTAGATTGGATCTCCTATGTGGAAAACGTGTTCGGGTACAATCCTATTCATGACCACCCCTCGGTGGCTTGGTAGGACGACACTCAAGACTTGTTTAGTTATTAACCTTCCCTAGAAGCTCTGTTAACTAAACTGGTGGCCAAATAAGTGGTTATTAATATATGTCTTAACCTTGGAGGATTTAAGGCAACATATATTAATTGGACGGGGTCCATGTTCCGGCTATTTGTTTTCATGACCACCCCTTGGTGGCTTGGGGCAATAGGTGCTGAGAATTACCATTGCAATGCTACATGTTTTTCAAGTTTCATGTAGGAACATACTTGTATGTTTTATTTGCTAAATTATCTGTATATTTGCTTGGGCTTTGTAATGATGTCTAGTATAATTTTATTTCAGTTCAAAATGTCACCGACACCCCTCATTTCAATACTTACTGAAAATAAGTTGAATGGCGACAATTATAAAGATTGGAAAAGAAATCTATTAATAGTTCTCAGCTGCGAGAGACACAAGTTCGTACTGGATGAACCATGCCCACCTGGGCCCAAACCTGACACACCACTTGAGGAGGTCCCGGTTGCCTATAATCGTTGGAGAGAATCCAATGAGATAGCTCGATGCTACATCCTTGCTAGCATGACGAGTGCTTTACAAAAGCAGCATGAGACTTATCAAGTTGCTGGGGAGATCATGGAAAATCTGGAGGACATGTTCGGAGGCCAAGAAAAATTGGCTCGACAGTCAGCTATCACCAGCATTATGAACTCTAAGCAAAAGGCGGGTACTCCGGTGAAGGACCATATGATCACTCTAATGGGATTCTTCGCTAAGGCTGCCGAGAATGGTGCTGAGTTGGACTACAACACCCAGATCGAAATGGTGTTCAAAACTCTGTCTAAAGATTTTGTGGGGTTTAAGGCCGCATACAATCTGGCGACAAAGGAGTTAGGACTAACCGAGCTCATGAAGCAACTACAGGCTTATGAGCAGATGATCAGGGATGAGGATGTGGTCCGAACTAAAGGAGAGGCCAATTTGGCGGAATCTTCCAATCCCTCACGGAAGAGGAAGAGGCCAAATAAGAAGCAAGTGGCTTCTAGTTCTTCTAATCCTCCTGTCTCGGATGGGAAGAAGAAGAAGAAGAACAAGAAGCCGAAGGACCCTAAAAAGTCCAAATGCTTCCATTGTGGGAAGGTAGGTCACTTCAAGAAGGCTTGCCGGGAATTCCTAACCGCCAAGGGCAAGGAAGGTAAGGAACTTCATTACCTGGAAGCGTGTTTGGTGGAAGAATCGAAAGACACTTGGGTCATAGATTCGGGCGCCACTAATCATGTTTGTGTTTCTATGCAGGGGTTCGTGGAAACGAGAAGTCTACATGATAGGAGCCTCTCGTTGTGGACCGGAGATGGTAGCTTTGTGGTGGCTGAGGCAGTGGGAGATGTTTATCTTTATTTTGATCAATTTAGGTTTATTTTATTAAAAGACTGTTTTTATGTTCCTAATTTCAGGAGGAACCTTATATCGGTAGCTTGTTTAACAAAGGATTCTTATTCAGTTTCTTTTAGCAAAAGAGTTGATATTCGTAGAAATAAGTCTTTTATCTGTTCTGGATGGATGGATGGAAACCTATATTTGATCAAACCAAAGATGTACTCACTGCTTGACACTGAATTAATTGATAACTCTAAAAGATTGAAAGTTTCTCACTCTAACAGGGCGTATCTTTGGCATTTAAGACTTGGTCATATTAATCAGGATAGGGTTCAAAGATTGGTGAAAGATGGTCCTCTGGAATCTCTAGAGGAGGTACGTCTTCCCCAATGTGAGTCTTGTCTAGAGGGTAAGATGACTAAGAGGTCTTTTGAAGCTAAGGGTATAAGGGCTCAGGAGCTCTTAGAAATTGTGCACACTGACGTATGTGGCCCCATGAACGTCACAGCACGAGGAGGGTTCGAGTATTATGTCTCTTTTATAGATGATTACTCGAGGTATGGATATGTGTATCTGATGCACCGCAAGAGCGAAACCTTTGACAAGTTCAAGGAGTATCGTGCGGAAGTGGAAAAGCAATTGGATAAATCCATAAAGACACTTCAATCTGATCGAGGTGGTGAATACCTCTCCGATGAATTTCTAGGACATCTTGTAGAGAACGGGATATTATCCCAATTGACTGCACCTGGTACTCCATAACAGAATGGTGTAGCTGAAAGGAGAAACAGGACCTTATTGGATATGGTACGGTCCATGATGAGTTATTCAACACTGCCATTATCATTTTGGGGATATGCTTTACAAACGGCGTGCTATATTCTGAACCAAGTTCCGAGCAAATCAATTCCCAGAACTCCGTATGAATTGTGGTGTGGCAGGAAGCCCTCCCTTGGACATATGAGAATATGGGGCTGCCCGGCACATGTACTAGATGGGGATGCAAAGAAGTTGGAACCAAGATCAGAATTATGCATGTTTGTAGGGTATCCAAAAGAAACTAAAGGAGGTCTGTTCTATAACCCGAAGGACCAAAAAGTCATTGTCTCAACCCATGCGACATTCTTAGAGGAAAGTCACATGAATGACTTTAAGCCTCGAAGCAAAGTGGTGCTAGAGGAGTTATCGGGTGAAAGAACTGCTCCACAAATTTCAGCCTTGGACGCAAGTCCGAGTTCCAGTGAAAGACCTGCAGATGATCAACAATTTAGGGTGCCTCGTCGTAGTGGGAGGGTTTCGAAGAAACCTAATTTCTTCATGTATGATGCTGAGGTATACCAGGCCGAGGCTCATGAGCATGAGGAAGATCCGGTCACATATGATGAAGCTATAAAGGATGTTGATTCTAAATCTTGAAAACAGGCTATGAACAATGAGATGGATTCTATGAAATCCAACTCTGTTTGGGAACTTGTAGATTTGCCAGATGGGATAAAACCCATTGGATGCAAATGGGTCTACAAAAGAAAGAAGGATGCGGAAGGGAGAGTGGAAACTTTCAAAGCTAGACTGGTTGCAAAGGGATACACGCAAAAGGTTGGAATCGATTACGAGGAAACCTTTTCGCCTGTTGCTATGCTGAAGTCTATCCGTATTCTTCTGTCCATTGCTGCAGCTCTCGATTACGAGATCTGGCAAATGGATGTCAAGACGGCATTCTTGATGGCCATCTTGAAGAGTGTATCTATATGATACAGCCCGAAGGGTTCGTAGCGAAAGGCCAAGAAAGGAAAGTCTACAAGTTGCTTAGATCCATTTATGGATTAAAGTAAGCATCCCGCTCATGGAACCAGAGGTTTGATCAAGCGATTAAGACATTTGGTTTTGAGCAGAACGTTGATGAACCTTGTGTTTATAAACATATTAAGGATGGAAAAATGGTTTTTCTGATACTCTATGTCGATGATATACTACTAATTGGGAATGATGTAGGGAACTTATCATCGGTCAAGCTTTGGTTACACCAGCAGTTTGACATGAAGGACTTGGGAGAAGCTAATTATGTTCTAGGCATTCGTCTCTTCAGAGATCGAAAGAATAAAATGATAGCGTTATCCCAAGCTTCATACATAGATAAAATAATTGACAAATATGCAATGCTAGAGGCAAAGAAAGGCTCACAACCTTCTATTGCCGGTCTAACTCTTTCATTGGATGACTGTCCCAAGACATCAGAAGAAAAAGAGCGTATGAGTAAGGTCCCTTATGCATCCGCTGTGGGTAGCCTTATGTACGCTATGCTTTGCACTCGCCTGGACATATGTTTTGCAGTAGGTATGGTGAGTCGATATCAAGCGAATCCTGAAACCAAGCACTGGAAAGCAGTAAAGCATATACTCAAGTATCTTAAGAAAACGAGGGATTATATGCTGGTGTATTCTGGAGGGGACCTAACACCCGTAGGATACACAGACTCAGACTTCCAGACTTGTAAGGATTCGAGGAAATCAACATCTGGATCAGTGTTTTTACTCAGAGGAGGCGCCATTGTGTGGAGGAGCGTGAAGCAGGGCTGCACAGCTGACTCTACTATGGAGGCTGAGTATGTGGCTGCGGTTGAGGAATCTAAAGAAGCGGTTTGGCTCCGTAAGTTCTTTAGAGACCTTGAGGTCATTCCGGGTGTTGACAAGCCTATCACACTTTACTGTGATAATACAGGGGCTATTGCCAACACAAAGGAATCTCGGCACCACAAGAGGACCAAGCACATCGATCGGAGATATCATATTATTAGAGGGCATGTGGAGACAGGACAAGTGGATGTATGTAAGATCGCGTCCGAGGACAACATTGCCGATCCCTTTACTAAGACTTTGGTAGCTAGAAGCTTTGAGAGGCATGTAGAGGCGATGGGGATGCATAACATGGCACATCTACTGGCTTAGGGCAAGTGGGAGATTATTAGGAAATGCCCTAAGCATTAGAGACATTTTGATGTATTCATTTTGAACTGGATAATAAAATTATATATAGAGGTTATTCATTACATTGCTATCTATCCTCGTCTTATTTACATGTTAAAGTAAATGTAAGCAAATATGGCTCACTGACTGCTTGTGTTTAAACTGTTAGAACATTGCATGCAATGGATTTTTGTATGCGAGAAGACAATGTTCTAAAGTTAGCAGTCTAAATTATGGTCTGCAGTCTATGGGGTTAGACCGAGCATCTAACTCATGTTAAGACTATTATGTTGTCTAAAGCCTTGGAGGGGACGGTTTGTCTTGACTGTCTGGAGCTGGACTCCCAAGTAGAGACATAGATATGTTGCTTGGTGGTGACATATTAGACCAGGACTAAAGCGTGATTGATCTACGTAGTCCGCTATGAGTGGATTAATCTGCTTTTGACGTTCATTGTGCAATAACCTTAATCCTGAGTAAATGAACCACTTCATGTATATGACTTGTGTACTTTGATGTTCGAATGGCTAAAGCGTCTCAGAGGTAGTAAGCTTATAGACCGGTTCGTTGGGTGCATGACTTGTATACGTTGAAGGGTTTGTTTGCAGATATCGGAATCATAGCTCTGAGGAGTTAAAGGTATCCTCTTAAAGGCATTATACTGAATGTGAAAATAGACAAGGCTTTGGGTTGTCTGCTGGGCGGATGACTTCTTATTCACATATGGTGAATAATTATTTTCTTAATTCGGTAGTATAATGGAACTTTAAGATAGCCAGATCAGTAAGATTAAACGGACTTTGACCTAAGGCTGATCATGGATATCATATGAGGGTTTTGCATATATGACAAGGTCATTGGATAGTAGCTCGTCACAGGCTTACGTAATACGGTATATAATTGGGAGTTCAGTTTCAGGTTTATAGTGGTGTGACTCTGAAACTAGTGATCATATGATTGAGTTGTTCGGTAAAAGAATGATGATCATATGGAATTACGGGAGCCCGATTATATATGTCCAATCAGTCCCTCTACTAGCTCCACATAATTCCTTAACGTTTGGCAAATTGATTTGTGTATGCTATTGGCTGGTTTATTATGCATGGATGGTGATGACACAGGATTAGGATGGTAGACAAGATTCTCTCCGGTTGGATTCAGATTTAGTTTTGGATAATAGAGTACACAATTATTCGAACTCCAAATAAAGTTACTATGATTTTATTTGAGATTGGAATGGAGTTGTAGAAAATTATCCATGAGAACAAGAATATGAAACACAACCGTTTTGTGGAATTTGAAATTTGAATTTTGAAATTTGAAATTTGAATTTTGAAATTTGAAATTTGAATTTTGAATTTGAAATTTGAATTTGAAATTTGAATTTGAAATTCGAATTTGAAATTTGAATTTGAAATTTAAATTTGAAATTTGAAATTTGAAATTTGAAATTTGATTTTGAAATTTGAAATTCAAATTTGAAATTCAAATTTTGAATCACAGTCCAAGTTGGATTCGAATTTGTTGTGGAAAATCCACAAGGTTTGAAATTCAAATTTGAGTTGGATTTGAAGAGGATAATCTTGTTAGAATCCTACTTGAATTTTGAATCTAAATCCCAACAAAAGTGGACGAAATTTTTGAGGATAATCCTCAATGGAATTTCGGTTTTTGTGGATAAGGTTCAAGGGAAAATTCAAGCTTCAATCCTAGTTGAATTTGGATTCTCTCCTTCCCTGAAAAGTGGCCAAAATTAGGGAGAAAATCTCCTAGGAAATTCAGTTATTTTTGGATAAGGTTGAGATAAGATTTTAGCTTGAAAATCCTAGTGGAATTTTTGATTCTCCCTTATCCATAATGGTCAAAATCTTTAGGAGAGATTCTCCTTGTAATTTTCAGATTTTTTGGGTTGAAAAAGGGAGATAAAATTCTAGTTAAAATCTTGTTTAGATTTGGATTGGATTTATCCTAAGAAAACCGAATTTTTTGTTGAGATTCTCCCTTGGAAAAATTCGGATTTTATGGATATGGATAAGGGAAAATATCTTTTCCTAATCCAATTCAAATTCAGAGAATCACCTCATGCAGGTCTATAAATAGAGGTCCTACCACTCCAGTTCTCTCAGACCACAAACTCTCAGGTGAATAGGCTTATTGTTGCACAGCTCATCGTGACAATAAAGTTCTTTAGAGATCTGGGTGGTCGGAAGAAGACTAGCAGTGCTAGCATACCAATCGAGGTTTAGAGTGCCCACACACTCAGCCATTCGAGAATTGGAGAATAGTAGAGAAGGCTAGTTGGTTGAAGCCTCCGGTCATTCTCCTCCTGCAAGATTGGCGTCCTTGAGGTATGAGTTTTAATTGTTGTTGGTTTATTGTATATGGCATCATGAGATATTTAACGATCTAAAAATTTTTATTATTCCGCTGCGCCACTCTGATACGTTTTTACCGATTTATTTTCCTACAATAGAATCATACCCGAACATGTTTTTCACATAGGAAATCTAACCTAGTATATTGGCGGAGGTAAATGTAGGAAAAAATCAGTAAAAATGCATCAAAGTGGCATAGCAGAATTATAAAAATTTTTCAAGATCATTAAATATCTCATGATGCCACATACAATAAACTAATAACAATAAAACTCATACCTCTAGAGGACACCAAACTGCAGGAGGAGAATGACTGGAGGGCTTCAACCAACTAGCCTTCTCTACTATTCTTCAATTCCCAGATGGTAGAGTGTGTGGGCACTTGGATCCTCGACCGGTATGCTAGCACTGCTAGTCTTCTTCCGACCGCCTAGATCTTTAAAGAACTTATTGTCACGGTGGGTTATACAATAATAAGCCTGCTTACTTGAGAGTTTGTGGTCTGAGAGAACTGGAGTCATAAGACCCCTATTTATAGACTTATATGAGGTGATCCCTTGAATTTGAATTAAAACAAGAAAAGATTTTCTCCCTTCCATCCACACAAAATCCGAATTTCCTATAGGCCATAATCAAGGGAAGATTCAGCCGCCTAGAGGATTATGCATTCAAAATTCAAATAGGATTTTAACTTGAATTTTATCTCATCATTATCCACTAAAACTGAATTTTCCATAGGCCAAGAAACATGGCTAGATTCGGCCATCCAAGTGTGAGGAGAATCAAAATTCAAATAGGATTTTCGAGCTTGAATTTCATCTCACACTTATCCACAAAAAAACTGATTCTCCCTAGGCTTATCCATGAAGATTTCGGCCACCAATTGTGAGGAAGAGAATCAAAATTTAAATAGGATTGAAACTTGAATTTTTCACTCATCCTTATCCAAATAAAATCTGAATTCTCCTAGGGATAAATCCCTTCAACAAATTCAGCCATTCTTAATAGATTTAAAACTCAAAATTCAAGTAGGATTCAAACAAGATCTTCCTCTCCCTTATCTACTAAAATCTGAATTTAACCATGTGGATTTATCCACAACAAATTTGATTATACCATGGATTTGTGATTCAAAATTTGAATTCAAATTTCAAAATTCAAACTTTAAATTCAAATTTCAAATTTCAAATTTCAAATTTAAATTTCAAATTTAAATTTTAAATTCAAACGTCAAATTTAAATTTCAAATTTAAATTTCAAATTCAAATTTCAGATTCAAAATTTAAATTTCAAATTTCAAATTTTAAAATCCACAAAAAGGTTGTATTTTAAATTTTTGTCCTCATGGATAATTTTCCACAACTTTAATTCAAACTCAAATAAAATCATAGCAACTTTATTTGGAATTCAAATAATTGTGTAATCTCTTATCCAAAACAAAATTCGAATTTAACCAGAGAAAATCTTGCCTTCCATCCTTATCCTATGTAAACGCAATCTATATCCATGCAACGACAACTAGCCAATAAGCATACTTGATCAATTTGCCATCCGTTAAAGAATTATGTGGAGTTAGTAGAGGGACCAATTAGACATATATAATCAGGCTTCCGTGAATCCATATGATCATCATTCTGTACCAAACAACTCAATCATACAATCACTAATTTCAGAGTCACACTACTATAAACCTAAAACTAAACTCCTAATTATATACTGTATTACGAAGGCCTATGATAAGCTATTGTCCAATGAGCTTGTCATGTGTGCAAAACCATCATGTGATATCCATGATCAGCTTTAGGTCAAAATCCATTCAACCTACTAATCAAGTTATCTTAAAGTTCCATTATACTACCGAATAAGAAAATGATTATTCACCATATGCGAATAACAAGTGATCTGCCTAACAGACGACTCAAGGCCTTGTCTATTTTCACATCCAGTATAATACCTTTAAGAGGATACCCTTAACTCATTATTAGAGCTATGATTCTAATATCTACAAACAAACCCTTCATCATATACAAGTTATGCACCCAACGAACCGATCTATAAGCTTACTACCTCTAAGATACTTTAGCCATTGGAACATCAAAGTACACAAGTCATCTACATGAAGTAGTTCATCTACTCAGGATTAAGGTTAGTGCATAATGAATGTCAAAAGTAGATTAATCTATTCATAGCAGACTACGTAGATCAATCATACTTTAGTCATGGTCCAACATGTCACTACCAAGCAACATATTTATGTCTCTACTCGGGAGTCTATGCTCTGGACAGTCAAGACAAACCTGTAGGAAAATAAATCGGTAAAAACGTATCAGAGTGGCGCAGCGGAACAATAAAAATTTTTCAGATCGTTAAATATCTCATGATGTCATATACAATAAATCAACAACAATTAAAACTCATACCTCAAGGACGCCAATCCTGCAGGAGGAGAATGACCGGGGGCTTCAACCAACTAGCCTTCTCTACTATTCTCCAATTCCCGAATGGCTGAGTGTGTGGGCACTCTGAACCTCGATCGGTATGCTAGCACTACTAGTCTTCTTCCGACCACCCAGATCTCTAAAGAACTTTATTGTCACGATGAGCTGTGCAACAATAAGCCTGCTCACCTGAGAGTCTGTGGTATGAGAGAACTGGAGTGGCAGGACCTCTATTTATAGACCTACATGAGGTGATTCTCTGAATTTGAATTAGACTAGGAAACGATATTCTCCCTTATCCATAACCATAAAATCTGAATTTTTCCATGGGAAAAACCCAACAATAAAATTTGGTTTTTTAAGGATAAAACCAATCCAAATCTAAACAAGATTTTAACTAGAATTTTATCTCCCTTTTTCAACCAAAAAATCTAAAATTTCCTAGGAGATTTTTCTTCAAATATTCGGCCACATTTAGGATAAGGGAGAATCAAAATTCCACTAGGATTTTCAAGCTTGAATCTTATCTCAACCTTATCCAAAATAACCGAATTTTCCTAGGAGATTTCCTCCATAATTTCGGCCACTTTTCAGGGAAGGAGAGAATCCAAATTCAACTAGGATTGAAACTTGAATTTTCCCTTGAACCTTATCCATAAAAATCGAAATTCCATTGAGGATTATCCTCAAAAATTTCGTCCACTTTTGTTAGGATTTAGATTCCAAATTCAAGTAGGATTCTAACAAGATTATCCTCTCCAAATCCAACTCAAATTCGAATTTCAAACCTTGTGGATTTTTCACAACAAATTCGAAACCCACTTGGACTGTGATTCAAAATTTGAATTTCAAATTTCAAATTCGAATTTCAAATTCGAATTTCAAATTTCAAATTTCAAATTTCAAATTTAAATTTCAAATTCAAATTTCAAATTTGAATTTCAAATTCAAATTTCAAATTCAAATTTCAAATTTCAAATTTCAAAATTCAAATTTCAAAATCCACAAAACGGTTGTGTCTCAAATTCTTGTTCTCATGGATAATTTTCGACAACTCCAATCCAATCTCAAATAAAATCATGGCAACTTTATTTGGAGTTCGAATAATTGTATACTCTATTATCCAAAACAAAATCTGAATCCAATCGGAAAAAATCTTGTCTACCATCCTAATCCTGTGTCATCACCATCCATGCAAAATAAACTAGCCAATAGCATACACAAATCAATTTGCCAAACGTTAAGGAATTATGTGGAGCTAGTAGAGGGACTGATTGGACATATATAATCGGGCTCCCGTGATTCCATATGATCATCATTCTGTACCGAACAACTCAATCATATGATCACTAATTTCAGAGTCACACCACTATAAACCTGAAACTGAACTCCCAATTTTATATCGTATTACGTAAGCCTGTGACGAGCTACTATCCAATGACCTTGTCATATATGCAAAACCCTCATATGATATCCATGATCAGCCTTAGGTCAAAGTCCGTTTAATCCTACTGATCAGGCTATCTTAAAGTTCCATTATACTACCGAATTAAGAAAATGATTATTCACCATGTGTGAATAAGAAGTCATCCGTCCAGCAGACGACCCAAGGCCTTGTCCATTTTCACATTCAGTATAATGCCTTTAAGAGGATACCTTTAACTCCTTCGAGCTATGATTCCGATATCTGCAAACAAACCCTTCATCGTATACAAGTCATGCACCCAACGAACCGGTCTATAAGCTTACTACCTCTAAGACGCTTTAGCCATTGGAACATCAAAGTACACAAGTCATATACATGAAGTAGTTCATTTACTCAGGATTAAGGTTATTGCACAATGAACGTCAAAAGCAGATTGATCCACTCATAGCGGACTACGTAGATCAATCACGCTTTAGTCCCGGTCTAATATGTCACCCCCAAGCAACATATCTATGTCTCTACTTGGGAGTCCAGCTCCAGACAGTCAAGACAAACCGTCCCCTCCAAGGCTTTAGACAACATAATACTCTTAACATGAGTTAGATGCTCGGTCTAACCCCATAGACTACAGACCGTAGTTTAGACCGCTAACTTTAGAACATTGTCTTCTCGCATACAAAAGTCCATTGCACGCTACGTTCTAACAGTTTTAACATAAGCAGTCAGTGATCCATATTTGCTTACATTTACCTTAACATGTAAATAAGACGAGGACAGATAGCAATGTAATTAATAACCTCTATATATAATTTTATTATCCAGTTCAAAATAAATACATCAAAATGTCTCTAATGCTTAGGGCATTTCCTAACGATCTCCCACTTGCCCTAAGCCAGTAGATGTGTCATGTTACGTATCCCCATCGCCTCTACACGCCTCTCAAAGCTTCTAGCCACCAAAGTCTTAGTAAAGGGATCAGCGATGTTGTCCTCAGACACGATCTTACATACATCCACTTGTCCTGTCTCCACATGCCCTCTAATAATGTGATATCTCCGATCGATGTGCTTAGTCCTCTTGTGGTGCTGAGATTCCCTTGTGTTGGCAATAGCTCCTGTATTATCACAGTAAAGTGTGATAGGCTTGTCAACACCCGGAATGACCTCAAGGTCTCTAAAGAACTTGCGGAGCTAAACCGCTTCTTTAGATGCCTGAGCCGCAGCCACATACTCAGCCTTCATAGTAGAGTCAGCTGTGCAGCCCTGCTTCACGCTCCTCCACACAATGGCGCCTCCTCTGAGTAAAAACACTGATCCAGATGTCGATTTCCTTGAATCCTTACAAGTCTGGAAGTCTGAGTCCGTGTATCCTACGGGTGTTAGGTCCCCTCCAGAATACGCCAGCATATAATCCCTCGTTCTCTTAAGATACTTGAATATATGCTTTACAGCTTGCCAGTGCTTGGTTCCAGGATTTGCTTGATATCGACTCACCATACCTTCTGCAAAACATATGTCTGGGCGAGTGCAAAGCATAGCGTACATAAGGCTACCCACAGCAGATGCATAAGGGACCTTACTTATACGCTCTCTTTCTTCCGATGTCTTGGGACAGTCATCCAATGAAAGAGTTGGACCGGCAATAGAAGGTTGTGAGCCTTTCTTTGCCTCTTGCATTGCATATTTATCAATTATTTTATCTATGTATGAAGCTTGGGATAACGCTATCATTTTGTTCTTTCGATCTCCGAAGAGACGAATGCCTAGAACATAATTAGCTTCTCCCAAGTCCTTCATGTCAAACTGTTGGTGTAACCAAAGCTTGACCGATGATAAGTTCCCTACATCATTCCCAATGAGTAGTATATCATCGACATAGAGTATCAGAAAAGACCACTTTTCCATCCTTAATACGTTTATAAACACAAGGTTCATCAACGTTCTGCTCAAAACCAAAAGTCTTGATCGGTTGATCAAACCTCTGGTTCCATGAGCGGGATGCTTGCTTTAATCCATAAATGGATCTAAGCAACTTGCAGACTTTCCTTTCTTGGCCTTTCGCTACGAACCCTTCGGGCTGTATCATATAGATACACTCTTCAAGATGGCCATTCAAGAATGCCGTCTTGACATCCATTTGCCAGATCTCGTAATCGAGAGCCGCAGTAATGGACAGAAGAATACGGATAGACTTCAGCATAGCAACAGGCGAAAAGGTTTCATCGTAATCGATTCTAGCCTTTTGCGTGTATCCCTTTACAACCAGTCTAGCTTTGAAAGTTTCCACTCTCCCTTCCGCATCCTTCTTTCTTTTGTAGACCCATTTGCATCCAATGGGTTTTATTCCATCCGGCAAATCTATAAGTTCCCAAACAGAGTTGGATTTCATAGAATCCATCTCATTGTTCATAGCCTGTTCCAAGATTTAGAATCAACATCATTTACAGCTTCATCATAAGTGACCGAATCATCCTCATGCTCATAAGCCTCGGCCTGGTATACCTCAGCATCATACATGAAGAAATTAGGTTTCTTAGAAACCCTCCCACTATGACGAGGCACCCTAAATTGTTGATCGTCTGCAGGTCTTTCACCGGAACTCGGACTTGCGTCCAAGACCGAAATCTGTGGAGCAGTTCTTTCACCCGATAACTCCTCTAGCACCACTTTGCTTCGAGGCTTAAAGTCGTTCATGTGACTTTCCTCCAAGAATGTCGCATGGGTTGAGACAATGACTTTTTGTTCCTTCGGGTTATAGAACAGACCTCCTTTAGTTCCTTTTGGATACCCTAAAAACATGCACAATTCTGATCTTGGTTCCTACTTTTTTGCATCCCCATCCAGTACATGTGCCGGGCAGCCCCATATTCTCATATGTCCAAGGGAGGGCTTCCTGCCACGCCACAATTCATACGGAGTTTTGGGAATTGATTTGCTCGGAACCTGGTTCAGAATATAGCATGTCGTTTGTAAAGCATATCCCCAAAATGATAATGGCAGCGTTGAATAACTCATCATGGACCGTACCATATCCAATAAGGTCCTGTTTCTCCTTTCGGCTACACCATTCTGTTGTGGAGTACTAGGTGCAGTCAATTGGGATAATATCCCGTTCTCTACAAGATGTCCTAGAAATTCATCGGAGAGGTATTCGCCACCTCGATCAGATCGAAGTGTCTTTATGGATTTATCTAATTGCTTTTCTACTTCCGCACGATACTCTTTGAACTTGTCAAAGGTTTCGCTCTTGCGGTGCATCAGATACACATATCCATACCTCGAGTAATCATCTATAAAAGATACATAATACTCGAACCCTCCTCGTGCTGTGACGTTCATGGGGCCACATACGTCAGTGTGCACAATTTCTAAGAGCTCCTGAGCTCTTGTACCCTTAGCTCCAAAAGACCTCTTAGTCATTTTACCCTCTAGACAAGACTCACATTGGGGAAGTCGTACCTCCTCCAGAGATTCCAGAGGACCGTCTTTCACCAATCTTTGAATCCTATCCTGATTAATATGACCAAGTCTTAAATGCCAAAGATACGCCTTGTTAGAGTGAGAAACTTTCAACCTTTTAGAGTTATCAATTAATTCAGTGTCAAGCAGTGAGTACATCTTTGGTTTGATCAAATATAGGTTTCCATCCATCCATCCAGAACAGATAAAAGACTTATTTCTATGAATATCAACTCTTTTACTAAAAGAAACTGAATAAGAATCCTTTATTAAACAAGCTACCGATATAAGGTTCCTCCTAAAATTAGGAACATAAAAACAGTCTTTTAATAAAATAAACCTAAATTGATCAAAATAAAGGTAAACATCTCCCACTGCCTCAGCCACCACAAAGCTACCATCTCCAGTCCGCAACGAGAGGCTCCTATCATGTAGACTTCTCGTTTCCATGAACCCCTGCATAGAAACACAAACATGATTAGTTGCGCTCGAATCAATGACCTAAGTATCTTTCGATTCTTCCACCAAACACGCTTCCAAGTAATGAAGTTCCTTACCTTCCTTGCCCTTGGCGGCTAGGAATTCCCGGCAAGCCTTCTTGAAGTGACCTACCTTCCTACAATGGAAGCATTTGGACTTTCTAGGGTCCTTCGGCTTCTTGTTATTCTTCTTCTTCTTCCCGTCCAACACAGGCAAATTAGAAGAACTAGAAGTCACTTGCTTCTTATTTGGCCTCTTTCTCTTCCGTGAGGGTTTGGAAGATTCCACCAAATTGGCCTCACCTTTGGGTTGGACAGCATCCCCATCCCTATTCATCCGCTCATAAGCTTAGAGTTGCTTCATGAGCTCGGTTAGTCCTAACTCCCTTGTCGCTAGATTGTATGCGGCCTTAAACCCCACAAAATCTTTAGACAGAGTTTTGAACACCATCTCGATCTGGGTGTTGTAATCCAACTCAGCACCATTTTCGGCAGCCTCAGCGAAGAATCCCATTAGAGTGATCATATGGTCCTTCACCGAAGTACCCGCCTTCTGCTTAGAGTTCATAATACTGGTGATAGCGGACTATCGAGCCAATTTTTCTTGGCCTCTGAACATGTCCTCCAGATTTTCCATGATCTCCCCAGCAATTTGATAAGTCTCATGCTGCTTTTGTAAAGCACTCATCATGCTAGCAAGTATGTAGCATCGAGCTATATCATTGGATTCTCTCCAACGAGTATAAGCAACCGAGACCTCCTCAATCGGTGTGTCAGGTTTTGGCCCTGGTGGGCATGGTTCGTCCAGTACGAACTTGTGTCTCTCGCAGCTGAGAACTATTAACAGATTTCTTTTCCAATCCTTATAATTGTCGCCATTCAGTTTATTCTCAGTAAGAATTGAAATGAGGGGTGTCGGAGACATTTTGAACTGAAATAAAATTATACTAGACATCATTACCAAGCCCAAGCAAATATACAAATAATTTAGCAAATAAAACATACAAGTATGTTCCTACATGAAACTTGAAAAACATGTAGCATTGCAATGGTAATTCTTAGCACCTATTGCCCCAAGCCACCGAGGGGTGATCATGAAAACAAATAGCAGGAACATGGACCTCGTCCAATTAATATATGTTGCCTTAAATCCTCCAAGGTTAAGACATATATTAATAACCGCTTATTTGGCCACCAGTTTAGTTAACAGAGCTTCTAGGGAAGGTTAATAACTAAACGAGTCTTGAGTGTATAACCATTGTTTACGTAGCCCGATCCACGTCCTACCAAGCCACCGAGGGTGGGTCATGAATAGGATCGTACCCGAACACGTTTTCCACATAGGAGATCCAATCTAGTATACCGGCGGCGGTAAACACCTACCGAGGGGTGTGGTCAGGGCAGAACTGACGCGAGGCGTTACCATGCTTTCACATATGAATCAACAATGGAGGCCGTGGGTTTTGTTTGAAACCCTCTCCCACTCAATATTTTGAAAAACATGGAAGTTTTGACAAATTATGTATGATCAATATAGTATGAGCGGCACTCACCTATCCTATATGACATGTTATCAAATATGCATACAAAACATCCATCAATACATATTTATACATCCATGACATATCACAGAAAAAATAATTGACAGTATAACCAAGCTATGGTTCCATCCTAGAACAAAGAAAATAAAGATTACAAAATTCCATCCAAAGCATTCTTTGAGTCTTGAATTTTGTTCCGTCTTCTTGTATCCATTTTTATGTAGCTTCTCCATTTATTTCTCATCCTAAGAATTATTTAAAATTTAAATCTCTAAAAATTTAAATTTCAAATTCGAATTCCAAATTCGAATCTCAAATTTAAATTTCAAATTCAAATTTTAAACAATTTTAAACATCGTGTTACAATCAAATTTAAACATCAAATTTAATATGAATCCCAATTAAATTGAAATTTTCCACACAATCAAAATTTCAACCTTTAAATCAAATTTAACTTTTGGGAAAAAATAAATTATGGTCTTCAATCTTCAATCTCCTCTAAGAATAATTACATAAATTTTCCTAAACTGTTTCCGGTGTACAAAAATTCTAACCATAAAAATTCTAAGAGACAAAAATTAAAATCCATGGGAAAATTACAGTGTTAATAAACTGCTCCCATGGTGACATAAAAATTCCTAGATACAATTTTTCTAAATTCTAAGGAACCATAACTGGTATAAACAAGCATGCTTATAATAATTCAGAAAATTAAAATAACCACATACTTTATACATAATCCATGATAACAACATAAAGGAACCCTAGAATGCCACTCTTTAAATATCAAATCCATACATAAATAAAAAGACTAAGTAATTGTCTAATTTATGTACATGGCATAGTCATGAGATGGCTCTGATACCAATTGTAGGAAAATAAATCAGTAAAAACGTATCAGAGTGGTGCAGCGGAACAATAAAAATTTTTCAGATCGTTAAATATCTCATGATACCATATACAATAAATCAACAACAATTAAAACTCATACCTCAAGGACGCCAATCTGCAGGAGGAGAATGACCGGAGGCTTCAACCAACTAGCCTTCTCTACTATTCTCCAATTCCCGAATGGTTGAGTGTGTGGGCACTCTGAACCTCGATCGGTATGCTAGCACTACTAGTCTTCTTCCGACCACCCAGGTCTCTAAAGAACTTTATTGTCACGATGAGCTGTGCAACAATAAGCCTGCTCACCTGAGAGTCTGTGGTATGAGAGAACTGGAGTGGCAGGACCTCTATTTATAGACCTGCATGAGGTGATTCTCTAAATTTGAATTGGACTAGGAAAAGATATTCTCCCTTATCCATAACCATAAAATCTGAATTTTTCCATGGGAAAATCCCAACAATAAAATTCGGTTTTTTAAGGATAAAACCAATCCAAATCTAAACAAGATTTTAACTAGAATTTTATCTCCCTTTTTCAACTAAAAAATCTGAAATTTCCTAAGAGATTTTTCTCCAAATATTCGGCCACATTTAGGATAAGGGAGAATCAAAATTCCACTATGATTTTCAAGCTTGAATCTTATCTCAACCTTATCCAAAATAGCCGAATTTTCCTAGGAGATTTCCTCCATAATTTCGGCCACTTTTCAGGGAAGGAGAGAATCCAAATTCAATTAGGATTGAAACTTGAATTTTCCCTTGAACCTTACCCACAAAAACCGAAATTCCATTGAGGATTATCCTCAAAAATTTCGTCCACTTTTGTTAGGATTTAGATTCAAAATTCAAGTAGGATTCTAACAAGATTATCCTCTCCAAATCCAACTCAAATTCAAATTTCAAACCTTGTGGATTTTCCACAACATATTCGAATCCCACTTGGACTGTGATTCAAAATTTGAATTTCAAATTTCAAATTTCAAATTTCAAATTTCAAATTTTAAAATCCACAAAACCGTTGTATCTCAAATTCTTGTTCTCATGGATAATTTTCTACAACTCCAATCCAATCTCAAATAAAATCATGGTAACTTTATTTGGAGTTCGAATAATTTTGTACTCTATTATCCAAAACAAAATCTGAATCCAACCGGAGAGAATCTTGTCTACCATCCTAATCCTGTGTCATCACCATCCACGCATAATAAACTAGCCAATAGCATACACAAATCAATTTGCCAAACGTTAAGGAATTATGTGGAGCTAGTGGAGGGACTGATTGGACATATATAATCGGGCTCCCGTGATTTCATATGATCATCATTCTGTACCGAACAACTCAATCATATGATCACTAATTTCAGAGTCACACCACTATAAACCTGAAAATGAACTCCCAATTATATACCGTATTACGTTAGCCTATGACGAGCTACTATCCAATGACCTTGTCATATATGTAAAACCCTCATATGATATCCATGATCAGCCTTAGGTCAAAGTCTATTTAATCCTACTGATCAGGCTATGTTAAAGTTCCATTATACTGCCGAATTAAGAAAATGATTATTCACCATGTGTGAATAAGAAGTCATCCGCCCAGCAGACGACCCAAGGCCTTGTCCATTTTCACATTCAGTATAATGCCTTTAAGAGGATACCTTTTACTCCTTAGAGCTATGATTCCGATATCTGCAAACAAACCTTTCATCGTATACAAGTCATGCACCCAACGAACCGGTCTATAAGCTTACTACCTCTGAGACGCTTAAGCATTGGAACATCAAAGTACACAAGTCATATACATGAAGTAGTTCATTTACTCAGGATTAAGGTTATTGCATAATGAACGTCAAAAGCAGATTGATCTACTCATAGCGGACTACGTAGATCAATCACGCTTTAGTCCCGGTCTAATATGTCACCACCAAGCAACATATTTATGTCTCTACTTGGAAGTCCAGCTCCAGATAGTCAAGACAAACCGTCCCCTCTAAGGCTTTAGACAACATAATAGTCTTAACATAAGTTAGATGCTCAGTCTAACCTCATAGACTACAGACCATAGTTTAGACCGCTAATTTTAGAACATTGTCTTCTCGCATACAAAAGTCCATTGCATGCTACGTTCTAACAGTTTTAACACAAGCAGTCAGTGAGCCATATTTGCTTACATTTACTTTAACATGTAAATAAGACGAGGACAGATAGCAATGTAATGAATAACCTCTATATATAATTTTATTATCCAATTCAAAATAAATACATCAAAATGTCTCTATGTAGGATAATGAACCGGAAAAAACGTATCAGAGTGGCGCAGCGGAACAATAAAAATTTTTAGATCGTTAAATATCTCATGATGCCATATACAATAAATCAACAACAATTAAAACTCATACCTCAAGGACACCAATATGCAGGAGGAGAATGACCGGAGGCTTCAACCAACTAGCCTTCTCTACTATTCTCCAATTCCCGAATGGCTGAGTGTGTGGGTACTCTGAACCTCGATCGGTATGCTAGCACTGCTAGTCTTCTTCCGACCACCCAGATCTCTAAAGAACTTTATTGTCACGATGAGCTGTGCAACAATAAGCCTGCTCACCTGAGAGTCTGTGGTCTAAGAGAACTGGAGTGGTAGGTCCTCTATTTATAGACCTGCATGAGGTGAATCTCTGAATTTGAATTGGATTAGGAAAAGATATTTTCCCTTATCTTTAACCAAAAAATCTGAATTTTTCCATAGGATAATCCTAACAATAAATTATGTTTTTCCTAAGATAAATCCAATCCAAATCTTAACAAGACTTTAACTAGAATTTTATCTCCCTTTTTCAACCAAAAAATCCGAAATTCACAAGGAGAAAATCCTCCAAAAATTTCGGCCATTATGGATAAGGGAGAATCAAAAATTCCACTAGGATTTTCAAGTTAAATCTCATCTCAACCTTATCCAAAAATAACCGAATTTCCTAGGATAAAGGCTCCAAAATTTCGGCCACTTTTAGGGAAGGAGAGAATCCAAATTCAACTAGGATTGAAACTTGAATTTTCCTTTGAATCTTCTTCACAAAAACCGAATTTTCCATTGAGGATTATCCTCAAAAAATTCGCCCACTTTTGTTGGGATTTGGATTCAAAATTCAAGTAGGATTCTAACAAGATTATCCTCTCCAAATCCAACTCAAATTCGAATTTCAAACCTTGTGGATTTTCTACAACAAATTCGAATCCTACTTGGACTGTGATTCAAAATTTGAATTTCAAATTTCAAATTCAAATTTCAAATTTCAAATTTCAAATTTAAATTTCAAATTCAAATTTCAAATTCGAATTTCAAATTCAAATTTCAAATTCAAAATTCAAATTTCAAATTTCAAAATTCAAATTTCAAATTTCAAAATTCAAATTTCAAATTCCACAAAACGGTTGTGTTTCATATTCTTGTTCTCATGGATAATTTTCTCCAACTCCAATCCAATCTCAAATAAAATCATGGCAACTTTATTTGGAGTTCGAATAATTGTGTACTCTATTATCCAAAACAAAATCTGAATCCAACCGGAGAGAATCTTGTCTACCATCCTAATCCTGTGTCATCACCATCCATGCATAATAAACTAGCCAATAGCATACACAAATCAATTTGCCAAACGTTAAGGAATTATGTGGAGCTAGTAGAGGGACTGATTGGACATATATAATCGGGCTCCCGTGATTCCATATGATCATCATTCTATACCGAACAACTCAATCATATGATCACTAATTTCAGAGTCACACCACTATAAACCTGAAACTGAACTCCCAATTATATACCGTATTACGTAAGCCTGTGACGAGCTACCATCCAATGACCTTGTCATATATGCAAAACCCTCATATGATATCCATGATCAGCCTTAGGTCAAAGTCCGTTTAATCCTACTGATCAGGCTATCTTAAAGTTCCATTATACTACCGAATTAAGAAAATGATTATTCACCATATGTGAATAAGAAGTCATCCGCCCAGCAGACGACCCAAGGCCTTGTCCATTTTCACATTCAGTATAATGCCTTTAAGAGGATACCTTTAACTCCTCAGAGCTATGATTCCGATATCTGCAAACAAACCCTTCATCGTATACAAGTCATGCACCCAACGAACCGCTCTATAAGCTTACTACCTCTGAGATGCTTTAGCCATTGGAACATCAAAGTACACAAGTCATATACATGAAGTAGTTCATTTACTCAGGATTAAGGTTATTGCACAATGAACGTCAAAAGCAGATTGATCCACTCATAGCGGACTACGTAGATCAATCACGCTTTAGTCCCGGTCTAATATGTCACCACCGAGCAACATATCCATGTCTCTACTTGGGAGTCCAGCTCCAGACAGTCAAGACAAACCGTCCCCTCCAAGGCTTTAGACAACATAATAGTCTTAACATGAGTTAGATGCTCGGTCTAACCCCATAAACTACAGACCATAGTTTAGACTGCTAACTTTAGAACATTGTCTTTTCGCATACAAAAGTCCATTGCATTCAACGTTCTAACAGTTTTAACACAAGCAGTCAGTGAGCCATATTTGCTTACATTTACTTTAACATGTAAATAAGACGAGGACAGATAGCAATGTAATGAATAACCTCTAAGTATAATTTTATTATCCAGTTCAAAATGAATACATCAAAATGTCTCTAATACTTAAGGCATTTCCTAACACTCTAATGCTTAGGGCATTTCCTAACAAAACCATCCCCACCATGGCTTCAGACAACTTAATAGTCTTAACATGAGTTAGATGCTCGGTCTAACTCTATAGACTACGGACCATAATTTTGACTACTTACTTTAGAACATTATTCTCTCGCATACAAAAGTCCATTGCATGCAATGTTCTAATAGTTTAACACAAGCAACCAGTGAGCCGTATTTGCTTATATTTACTTTAACATGTAAATAGAATAAGGACAAACAGCAATGTAATGAATAATCTTTAAATATAATTTTATTATCCAGTTTAAAATAAATGAAATACATCAAATGTCTTTCATGCTTAGGGCATTTCCTAACACCCACTTGCCCTAAGCCAGTAGATGTGCCATGTTATGCATCCCCATTACCTCAACATACCTTTCAAAGCTTTTAGCTACCAAAGTCTTAGTAAAGGGGTTGGCAATGTGGTCCTCGGATGCGACCTTACATATATTTAATTGTCCTGTCTCCACGTGTCCTCTAATGTCGACTTCTTTGAATCCTTGCAAGTCTGGAAATCTAAGTCTATGTATCCTACGAGTATTAAATCCCCTCCAGAATACACCAGAATATAATTTCTCATTCTCTTAAGATACTTGATTATATGCTTTACTGCTTACCAATGCTTAATTCTAGGATTCGCTTGATATCGACTCACCATACCTACTGCAAAACATACATCCAGGCGAGTGTAAAGCATAGCATACATAAGACTACCCACAGCTGATGTAAAAGGGACCTTACTCATATGCTCTCTTTCTTCTGATGACTTGGGATAGTTATCCAATGAAGGAGTTAGTTCAGCAATCGAAGGTTGTGAACCTTTCTTTGCCAAGTGCATTGTATATTTGTCAATTATTTTGTCTATGTATCAAGCCTGGGATAATGCTGTCATTTTGTTTTTTTGATCTCTAAAGAGATAAATGCCTAGAAAATAATTAGCTTCTCCTAAGTCCTTCATGTCAAACTGTTGGTGTAGCCAAAGCTTGACCGATTATAAATTCCCTACATCATTCCTAATAAGCAGTATATCATCAATATAAAATACCAGAAAGGCCACTTTTCCATCCATAATATGTTTATAAATACTGGGTTCATCAACATTTTGCTCAAAACTGAATGTTTTGATCGCTTGATCAAACCTTTGGTTCCATGAACGGGATACTTGCTTTAATCTATAAATGGATCAAAGCAACTTGTAGACTTTTCTCTCTTGGCCTTTTGCTACAAACCCTTTGGGCTGTATCATGTGGATACTTTCCTCAAGATGACCATTCAAGAAGGCCATCTAATGTCCATTTGCCAGATCTCGTAATCGAGAGCCGCAGCAACAAACAGAAGAATACGGATAGACTTCAGCATAGTAATAGGAGAAAAGGTTTCATCATAATCGATTCTAGCCTTTTGTGTGTATCCTTTTCCTATAAGTCTAGCCTTGAAAGTTTCAACTTTCCCTTCTAGATCCTTTTTTCTTTTATAGACCTACTTGTATCCAATGAGTTTTATCCTATCTGGTAAATTCACAAGTTCCCAAACAAAGTTGGATTTCATAGAATCCATCTCATTGTTCATAGCCTGTTTCTAAGATTTAAAATTAGTATCATTTATAGTTTCATCATAAGTGACTGGATCATTTTCATGCTCATGAGCCTCGGCTTGGTATATCTCAACATTATACATGAAGAAATTAGGTTTCCTTGAAACCCACCGACTATGACGAAGCACCCTAAACTATTGATCATCTATAGGTCTTTCACTAGAACTTGGATTTGTATCCAAGACCGACATCTATGGAGCGGTTCTATTACCTGATAACTCCTCTAGCACCACTTTGCTTCGAGGCTTAAAGTATTCATATGACTTTCCTCCAAGAATGTCACATGGGTTGATACAATGACCTTCTGTTCCTTCGGGTTATAGAACAGACCATCCTTAGTTCCCTTAGGATACCCTACATACATGCATAATTTCAATCTTGGTTCCAACTTCTTTGCATCCCCATCTAGTACATGTGCTGAGTAGCCCCACATTCTCATATGTCTGAGGGAAGACTTCTTGTCATGCCACAATTCATACGAAGTCCTGAGAATTAACTTACTTAGAACTTGATTCAGAATATAGCACGCCGTTTATAATGCATATCCCCAGAATGATAATGGCAACGTTGAAAAACTCATTATGGACCATACCATACCCAATAAAGTCCTGTTTCTCCTTTTTGCTACACCATTTTGTTATGGAGTACCAGGTGTAGTCAACTAGGATAATATCCCATTCTCTACAAGATATCCTAGAAATTCATCGGAAAGGTATTCACCACCTCAATCATATCGAAGTGTCTTTATGGATTTACCCAATTGCTTTTCCACTTCCCTACAATGCTCTTTAAACTTATCAAAGGTTTCGCTATTGCAGTGCATTAGGTATATATATCCATACCTCGAGTAATTGTATACAAAGGAGACATAATACTCAAATCCTCCTCATGCTATGACGTTCATGGGGCCACATACGTTGGTGTGCACAATTTCTAAGAGTTCTTAAGCCCTAATACCCTTAGCTCCAAAAGACCACTTAGTCATCTTACCCTCAGGATAAGACTCATATTAAGGAAAACTTACCTCCTCCAGAGATTCTAAAGGACCGTCTTTCACCAACCTTTGAATCCTATTCTGATTAATATGACTAAGTCTTAAATGCCAAAGATATGCCTTGTTAGAGTGAGAAACATTCAATCTTTTAGAGTTATTAGTTAACTCGCTGTCAAGCAGTGAGTACATCTTTGGTTTGATCAAATATAGGTTTCCATCCATCCATCCAGAATAGATAAAAGACTTTTTATGAATATCAATTCTTTTAATAAAAGAAACTGAATAAGAATCTTTTATTAAACAAGCTACCGATATAAGGTTCCTCCTAAAATTAGGAACATAAAAACAGTCTTTCAATAATATAAACCTGAACTAATCAAAGTAGAGATAAACATCTCCCACAACCTCAGCCAGCACCAAGCTACCATCTCTAGTCTGCAATGAGAGGCTCCTATTATGTTGACTTCTCGTTTCCACGAACCCCTACATAGAAACACAAACATGATTAGTGGCTCTCGAATCAATGACCCAAGTGTCTTTCGATTTTTCCACCAAACACGCTTCTAGATAAAGAAGTTCCTTATCTTCTTTGCCCTTGGTGGCTAAGAATTCCCGGCAAGCCTTCTTAAAGTGACCTACCTTCCCACAGTGGAAGCACTTGGACTTTTGAGGGTCCTTAGGCTTCTTGTTCTTATTCTTTTTTTATGAGGGTTTGGAAGATTCTACCAAGTTGGCCTTTCCCTTAGGTTGGACCGCATCCTCGTCCTTAATCATCCGCTCATAAGCTTAGAGTTGCTTCTTGAGCTTGGTGAGTCCTAACTCCCTTGTCGCCAAATTATATGCGTCCTAAAACCCCTACAAAATCCTTTAATAGAGTTTTAAACCCCATTTCGATTTGGATGTTGTAGTCCAACTTAGCACCGTTTTCAGTAGTCTCAGCAAAAAATCCCATAAGTGTGATCATATGGTCCTTTACCAGAGTACCTGCCTTCTGCTTAGAGTTCATGATAATGGTGATGGCAGACTGTTAAGCCAATTTTTATTGGCTTCCGAACATGTCCTCTAAGTTCTTCATGATCTCCCTAGCAACTTGATAAGTATCGTATTGCTTTTGTAAAGCACTCGTCATGCTAGCAAGAATGTGACACCGAGCTATCTCATTGGGTTCTCTCCAATGAGTATAGGCAACTGGGACCTCCTCAAGCGATGTGTCAGTTTTGGGCCAAGGTGGGCATGGTTCGTCCAGTACGAACTTGTGTCTCTTGTAGCTGAGAACTATTAGCAAATTTCTTTTCCAGTCTTTATAATTATCGCCATTAAGTTTATTTTTAATAAGTATTGAAATGAGGGATGTCGGTAACTTTTTGAACTGAAATAAATTATACAAGACATCATTACAAAGCCTAAGAAAATATAGAGAGAGTTTAGCAAATAAAACATACATATATGTTCCTACATGGAACTTGAAAAACATGTAGCATTGCAATGGTAATTCTCAGCACCTATTGCCCCAAGCCACCGAAGGGTGGTCATGGGACAAATAGCTAAAACATGGATCTCGTCCAATTAATATATGTTGTCTTAAATCCTCTAAGGTTAAGACATATATTAATAACTGCTTATTTTGGCCACCATTTTAGTTAACAAAGCTTCTAGGGAAGGTTAATAACTAAACGAGTCTTGAGTGTATAACCATTGTTTACGTAGTCCGCTCTATGTCCTACCTAGCTGCCGAGGGGTGGCCATGAATAGAATCATACCCAAACATGTTTTCCACATAGGAGATCTAACCTAGTATATTGGCAGTGGTAAACACCTACCGTGGGGTGTGGTCAGGGCAAAACTTACGCAAGGCGTTACCATGCTTTCACATATGGATCAACAGTGGAGGTCGTGGGTTTTGTTTGAAACCCTTTCCTACTCAATATTTTGAAAAACATGTAAGTTTTGTAAGTATGTATGATTAATATAGTCTGAGCGACATTCACCTATCCTATATGATATATTATCAAATATGCATCTAAATCATCCATTAATACATATTCATTCATCCATGACATATCACAGAAAAAATAATTGACGAAAAAATTAACCATGCCATGGTCCCATCCTAGAACAAAGAAAAATTAAAGGTTACAAAATTCCATCCAAAGCATTCTTTGGGTCTTGAATTTTGCTCTATCTTCTTGTATCCATCTTCATGTGGCCTCTCCATTTATTTCTCATTCCAAGAATCATTTAAAATTCAAAATTCAAAAAATTTAAATTTCAAATTTGAATTTCAAATTTATATTTCAAATTTCAAAATTTTAAACAATTTAAATTTCATGTGTAATAATATATAATTTCAAAATTTTCAAATTTTCAATTACATATTTTTAAACGTGATTTAAAATTAAATCTCAAATTCAAAAATTGAATTTTTTTTTTTTGGCCCACCAGCCCTCAGGGCCTGGTTGCCCGCAGCCCCCCATGGGCAGCCCTAGCCCTCGAGGGGCTGGCAACCCACGCCCAGGCTAGGTGCAGCTTGACTGGGCTACAGGCTGCACCCCTTAGGGGGTTGCAGCAGCCCGCCAGGTTGAAGGCAGCACCTGCAGTCAAGGTTTGCACACACTGGGTGGGTGCAGCAGCCCGCCAGGTTGCAGGCAGCGCCTGCAGCCATGGGCTGCACATCCTGGGTGGCCACAACAGCCCCTGGGGGGGCCATGTCCCCCCCTGGCTGTAGGCAGAGCCTGCAGCCATGGGTGGTCCAGTCTTGAATAAGGGCTGCCACAGCCCCATCCTGCCCGAGGGCAGGGGCTGCAGCCCCACCAAGGCCGATGACCCATCCCGAGGGGTCGGTCCTCGATTTTCGTGTCATATTCAATTTATCCCTAAGGATCTCCAAAAATTAATTTGAATCCTAATTAAATTGAAATTTTCCACCAAAATAAAATTTTAATTTTCAAATTAAATTTAACTTTTTGGAAAAATAAATTATGGTCTTTTAACTTTAATCTCCTCCAAGAATAATTACATAAATCTCCCAAAACCATTTCCGGTGTACAAAATTCTAATCATAAAATTCTAAGAGACTAAAAAATTAAAATCTGTGTGAAAATTACGGTGACAATAAACTACTCCCATGGTTACATAAAAATATCCTAGATACAATTTTTCTAAATTCTAAGGAACTATAATCAGCATAAAACAAGCATGCTTATAATAATCTAAAAAATAAAAATAACTATATACTACATACATAATCCATGATAACAACATAAAGGAATCTTAGAATGCCACTCTCTAAATATCAAATCCATGCATAAATAAAAAGACTAACTAATTGTCTAATTTATGTACGTGGCATAATCACAAGATGGCTTTGATACCAATTGTAGGAAAAAATTGGCAAAAATGCATCAGAGTGGCACAGTGAAATTACAAAAATTTTTCAAGATCGTTAAATATCTTGTGATGCCATATATAATAAACTACCAACAATAAAACTCATACCTCTAGAGGATGCCAAACTGTAGGAGGATAATGACTAGAGGACTTCAACCAACTAGCCTTCTCTACTATTCTCCCATTCCCAGATGGTAGAGTGTGTGGGTACTCGGATTCTTGACCGGTATGCTAGTACTGCTAGTCTTCTTCGACTACCCAGATCTCTAAACAACTTATTGTCACGGTGAGTTATGCAACAATAAGCCTGCTTACCTGAGAGTCTGTCGCCTGAGAGAACTGGAGTGGTAGGACCCTTATTTATAGACTTGCATGAGGTGATTCCTTGAATTCAAATTAGACAAGGAAAAGATTTTCTCCCTTCCATCCACACAAAATCCGAGTTTCCTACAGGCCATAATCAAGGGAAGATTCAGCCAACCTAGGGGATTTTGCATTCAAAATTCAAATAGGATTTTAACTTGAATTTTATCTCATCATTATCCACTAAAACCGATTTCCCTTAGTGCCAAGAATATGGCTAGATTCGGCCATCCAAGTGTGAGGAGAATCAAAATTTAAATAGGGTTTTTTAGCTTGAATTTCATCTCACCCTTATCCACAAAAAACCGATTCTCCCTAGGCTTATCCATGAAGATTTTAGCCACCAATTGTAAGGAGGAGAATCAAAATTCTAATAGGATTGAAACTTGAATTTTTCACTCTATCCTTATCCAAATAAAATCCAAAATCTCCTACGGATAAATCCCTTCAACAAATTCAGCCATTCTTAATAGATTTAGGATTCAAAATTCAAGTAAGATTCAAACAAGATCTTCCTCTCCCTTATCCACTAAAATCCGAATTTAACCATGTGGATTTATCCACAACAAATTTGGTTATACCATGGATTTGTGATTCAAAATTTGAATTCAAATTTCAAAGTTCAAATTTCAAAATTCAAACTTCAAATTCAAATTTCAAATTCAAATTTTAAATTCAAAATTTAAATTTCAAATTTTTGTCCTCGTGGATAATTTTTTACAACTCCAATTTAAACTCAAATAAAATCATAGCAACTTTATTTGGAATTCAAATAATTGTGTATTCTCTTATCCAAAACAAAATTCGAATTCAACAGGAAAGAATCTTGTCTTCCATCCTTATCCTATGTAGACACAATCTATATCCATGCAAAGACAACTAGCCAATAAGCATACCCTGATCAATTTGCCATCTATTAATAAATTAAGTGGAGCTAGTAGAGTAACCAGTTGGATATATATAATCGAGCTCCTGTGAATCCATATGATCATCATTCTGTACTGAACAACTCAATCATACGATCAGTAATTTTAGAGTCACACCACTATAAACCTAAAACTAAACTCTCAATTATATATCATATTATAAAAGCCTGTGACAAGCTATTGTCTAATGACCTTGTCATGTATGCAAATCCCTCATATGATATCCATGATCAGCCTTAGGTCAAAGTCCATTTAACCTACTGATTAAGCTATTTTAAAGTTCTATTATACTACCGAATAAGATAATGATTATTCACCATATGCAAATAAGAAGTCATCCGCCTAGTAGACGACCCAAGGCCTTGTCCATTTTCACATCTAGTATAATGCTTTTAAGAAGATACCCTTAACTCCTTATTAGAGTTATAATTCCAATATCTATAAACAAATCCTTCATCGTATACAAGTCATACACCCAACGAACTGATTTATAAGCTTACTACCTCTAAAACACTTTAGCCATTGGAACATCAAAGTACACAAGTCATACACATGAAGTAGTTCATTTACTCAGGATTAAGGTTACTATACAATGAACGTCAAAAGCAGATTGATCCACTTATAGCGGACTATGTAGATCAATCACACTTTAGTCTCGGTCTAATATGTCACCACCAAGCAACATATCTATGTCTCTACTTCGGAGTCTGTGCTCCAAACAGTCAAGACAAACCGTCCCCACCATAGCTTTAGATAATATAATAGTCTTAACATGAGTTAGATGCTCGGTCTAACCCCATAGACTATAGACCTTAATTTAGACTGCTTACTTTAGAACATTGTCGTTTTGCATACAAAAGTCCATTGCATACAACGTTCTAATAATTTAACACAAGCAGTCAATGAGCTATATTTGTTTACATTTACTTTAACATGTAAATAGAATAAGAACGAATAGCAATGTAATGAATGTAGGAAATAAATCGGTAAAAACATATCAGAGTGGCGCAGCGGAACAATAAAAATTTTTCAAGATTGTTAAATATCTCATGATGCCATATACAATAAACCAACAACAATTTAAACTCATACCTCAAGGATGCCAATCTGCAGGAGGAGAATGATCGGAGGGCTTCAACCAACTAGCCTTCTCTACTATTCTCTAATTCCCGAATGGCTGAGTGCGTGGGCACTCTAAAACTCGATCGGTGTGCTAGTACTGCTAGTCTTCTTCCGACCACCTAGATCTCTAAAGAACTTATACTCACGGTGAGTTATGTAATAATAAGCCTGCTCACCCGAGAGTCTGTGGTCTAAGAGAACTGGAGTGGCATGACCTCTATTTATAGACTTACATGAGGTGATCCTCTGAATTCGAATTGGATTAGGAGAAGATTTTCTCCCTTATCCACAATAAAAATATGAATTTTTAAGCCTTATCCAACCAAAAAAGATTTCAGCCATTGTAGGGATTTTTCTTTCAAAATTCAAACAAGATTTTAACTTGAATTTTATCTCCTCATTCCCTCATAAAAACTGATTCCCCTTTATGCCAAAAACATGACTAGATTCAGTCATTAAAGTATGAAGACAATCAAAATCCCAATAGGATTTTCTAGCTTGAATTTTATCTCATTCTTATCCAAATAAAACTGAAAATCTCCATGAGATTTGCCCTCAAAATTTTGGCCACTTTTAGGCATGAGAGAATCCAAATTCAACTACGATTGAAACTTGAATTTTTCCCTGCATCCATATCCACAAAAACCAAAATATCTTGGAGGAATTTCCTCAACAAAATTTGGCCACTTTTGTTAGAGTTAGGATTCAAAATTCAAGTAGGATTCAAACAAGATTTTCCTGTTCATAATCCAAATCAAATTTGAATTTCTCCATGTGGATTATCCACAAAAAATTCGAATCCTACATGGACTGTATTCAAAATTTGAATTTCAAATTTCAAAGTTTAAATTTCAAAATTCAAACTTCAAATTCAAATTTCAAATTTAAATTTCAAATTCAAATTTCAAATTCGAATTTCAAATTTAAATTTAAATTTCAAATTTCATATTCAAAATTTAAATTTCAAAATTCAAATTTCAAACTCCACAAGAAAAAGGATGTTTTTCAAACTTTAATCTCATGGATAATTTTCTACAACTCTAATCTAATCTCAAATAAAATCATGGAAACTTTATTTGGAGCTCGAATAATTGTATACTCTATTATCCAAAACAAAAATAGAATTCAACTGGAGAGAATCTTGTCCACCATCCTAATCCTATATCAACACCATCCATGTATAATCAACTAGCCAATAGCATACACAAATCAATTTGCCAATCGTTAAGGAATTCTGTGGAGCTAGTAGAGGGACCAATTGGACATATATAATCGGGCTCCCGTGAATCCATATGATCATCATTCTTTACCGAACAACTCAATCATATGATCACTAATTTCAGAGTCACACCACTATAAACCTGAAACTGAACTCCTAATTATATACCGTATTACGTAAGCCTATGACAAGCTATTGTCCAATGACCTTGTCATATATTCAGAACCCTCATATGATATCCATGATCAGGCTTAGGTCAAAGTTCGTTTAATCCTACTGATCAGGCTATCTTAAAGTTCCATTATACTACCGAATGAGAAAATGATTATTCACCATATGTGAATAAGAATTCATCTGCCCAGCAGACGACCTAAAGCCTTGTCCATTTTCACATTCAGTATAATGCCTTTAAGAGGATACCCTTAACTCCTTATTGAGCTATGATTCTGATATCTGTAAACAAACCCTTCATCGTATACAAGTCATGCACCCAATGAACTGGTCTATAAGCTTACTACCTCTGAGACGCTTTAGCCACTGGAACATCAAAGTACACAAGTCATACACATGAAGTAGTTCATTTACTCAGGATTAAGGTTACCATACAATGAATGTCAAAAGCAGATTGATCCACTCATAGCGGACTACGTAGATCAATCACGGTTTAGTCCCAGTCTAATATGTCACCACCAAGCAACCTATCTATGTCTCTACTTGGGAGTCTGTGCTCCAGATAGTCAAGACAAACCGTCCTTACCATGGCTTTAAACAACATAATAGTCTTAACATGAGTTAGATGCTCGGTCTAACCCCATAGACTACAGACCTTAGTTTAGACCACTTACTTTAGAACATTATCTTCTCGCATACAAAAGTCTATTGCATGTAACATTCTAACAGTTTTAACATAAGCAGTCAGTGAGCCATATTTACTTATATTTACTTTAACATATAAATAGAATGAGGACAAATAGCAAATGTAATGAATAACCTCTATATATAATTTTATTATCCAATTCAAAATAAGTATATCAAAATGTATCTAATGCTTAGAGCATTTCCTAACAATCTCTCACTTGCCCTAAGCCAGTAGATGTGCCATGTTATGCATCCCCATTGCCTCTACATGCCTCTTCAAGCTTCTAGGCACCAAAGTCTTAGTAAAGGGATCGTTAATATTGTATTTGGATGCGATCTTACATACATCTACTTGTCCTATCTCTACGTGCCCTCTAATAATGTAATACCTTTGATCTATGTGCTTGGTCCTCTTGTGGTGTCGAGATTCCCTTGTGTTGGCAATAGCCCCAGTGTTATCACAGTAAAGTGTGATAGGCTTTTTAACACCCGGAATGACCTCAAGGTCTCTAAAGAACTTGCAGAGCCAAACCGCTTCTTTAGATGCCTCAACCGCAGTCACATACTCAGCCTCTATAGTAGAGTCAGCTGTGCAACCCTGCACACAATGACGCCTTCTCCAAGCAAGAACACTGATCCTGATGTCAATTTCCTCGAATACTTGCAAGTCTGGAAGTCTGACTCCGTGCATCCTACGGATGTTAGGTCCCCTCCAGAATACACCAGCATATAATCCCTCATTCTCTTAAGATACTTGAGCATATGCTTTATTGCTTGCCTGTGCTTGGTTTCAGGATTCGCTTGATATCGACTCACTATACCTACTACAAAACATATGTCTGAGCGAGTGCAAAACATAGCGTACATAAGGCTACCCACAGCGGATGCATAAGGAACCTTACTCATACGCTCTCTTTCTTTCGATGTCTTGGGACAGTAATCCAATGAAAGAGTTAGACCAGCAATGGAAGGTTGTGAACCTTTCTTTGCCTCTTACATTACATATTTGTCAATTTTTTATCTATGTATGAAGCTTGGGATAACGCTATCATTTTGTTCTTTCGATCTCTGAAGAGACGAATGCCTAAAACATAATTAGCTTCTCCCAAGTCCTTCATGTCAAACTATTGGTGTAGCCAAAGCTTGACTGATGATAAGTTCCCTACATTATTCCCAATGAGCAGTATATTATCACCATAGAGTACTAGAAAGACCACTCTTCCATCCTTAATATGTTAATAAACACAGGGTTCATCAACGTTCTGCTCAAAACCAAATGTCTTGGTTGCTTGATCAAATCTCTGATTCAATGAGCGGGTTGCTTGCTTTAATCCATAAATGGATCTAAGTAACTTGCAGACTTTTCTTTCTTAGCCTTTTGCCACGAACCCTTCAAGCTGTATCATATAGATACATTCCTCAAGATGGCCATTCAAGAATGCCGTCTTGACATCTATTTGCCAGATCTCGTAATCGAGAGCCACAACAATGGACAGAAGAATACAGATAGACTTCAGCATAGCAACAGACAAAAAGTTTTCATCGTAATCAATTCTAGCCTTTTGCGTGTACCCCTTTGCAACCAGTCTAGCTTTGAAAGTTTCCATTCTCCCTTCCGCACCCTTCTTTCTTTTGTAGACCTACTTGCATCCAATGGGTTTTATCCCATCCGGCAGATCTACAAGTTCCCAAACAGAGTTGGATTTCATAGAATCCATCTCATTGTTCATGGCCTGTTTCCAAGATTTAGAATCAACATCATTTATAGCTTCATCATACGTGATCGGATCATCCTCATGCTCATGGGCCTCGGCCTGGTATATCTCAGCATCATACATGAAGAAATTAGGCTTCTTCGAAACCCTCCCGCTACGATGAGGCACCCTAAATTGTTGATCGTCTGCAGGTCTTTCACCAGAACTCGGACTTGCGTCCAAGACCGAAACCTATGGAATAGTTCTTTCACCTGATAACTCCTCTAGCATCACTTTGCTTCGAGGCTTAAAGTCATTCATGTGACTTTCCTCCAAGAATGTCGCATGGGTTGAAACAATGACATTTTGTTCCTTCGGGTTATGGTACAGACCTCCCTTAGTTCCCTTAGGATACCTTACAAACATGCAAAATTTTGATCTTGGTTCCAACTTCTTGGCATCCACATCCAGTACATGCACTGGGCAGGCTCATATACTCATATGTCCAAGGGAGGGCTTCCTGCCATGCCACAATTCATACGGAGTCTTGGGAATTGACTTGCTTGGAACCTGGTTTAGAATATAGCACGCCGTTTGTAATGCATATCCCCAAAATGATAACGGCAGCATTGAATAACTCATCATGGACTGTACCATATCCACTAAGGTCCTATTTCTCCTTTTGGCTATACCATTCTGTTGTGGAGTGCTAGTTGCAGTCAATTAGGATAATATCCCATTCTCTACAAGATATCCTAGAAATTTGTCGGAGAGGTATTTGCCACCTCGATTAGATCAAAGTGTCTTTATGGATTTACCCAATTGCTTTTCCACTTTCGCACGATACTCTTTAAACTTGTCAAAGGTTTCACTCTTACGATGTGTCAGATACACATATCCATATCTCGAGTAATCGTCTATAAAGGAGACATAATACTCGAACCCTCCTCGTGCTGTGACATTCATGGGGCCACATACGTCAGTGTACACAATTTCTAAGAGTTCCTGAGCCCTAGTATCCTTAGCTCCAAAAGACCTTTTAGTCATCTTACCCTCAAGGCAAGACTCATATTAAGGAAGACGTACCTCCTCTAGAGATTCTAGAGGATCATCTTTCACCAACCTTTGAATCCTATCCTGATTAATATGACTAAGTCTTAAAGGCCAAAGATACGCCTTATTAGAGTGAGAAACTTTCAACCTTTTAGAGTTATCTATTAATTCGGTGTCAAGCAATGAGTACATCTTTGGTTTGATCAAATATAGGTTTCCATTCATCCATCTAGAACAGATAAAACACTTATTTTTACGAATATAAACTCTTTTACTAAAATAAACTGAATAAGAATCCTTTATTAAACAAGCTACCGATATAAGGTTTCTCCTAAAATTAGGAACATAAAAACAATCTTTTAATAAAATAAACCTAAATTCATCAAAGTAAAGGTAAACATCTCCCACTGCCTCAGCCACCACCAAGCTACCGTCTCCAGGCCGCAATGAGAGGCTCCCATCATGTAGACTTCTCGTTTCCATGAACCTCTGCATAGAAACACAAACATGATTAGTGACACCCGAATCAATGACCCAAGTGTCTTTCGATTCTTCCACTAAACACACTTCTAAATAGTAAAGTTCCTTACCTTCCTTGCCCTTGGTGGCTAGGAATTCCCGACCAGCCTTCTTAAAGGGGCCTACCTTCCTACAGTGGAAGCATTTGGACTTTTTAGGGTCTCTAGGCTTCTTGTTCTTCTTGTTCTTCTTCCCATCTGAGACAGGAGGATTAGAAGAACTGGAAGCCACTTGCTTCTTATTGGGCCTCTTCCTCTTTCATGAGGGTTTGGAAGATTCTGCCAAATTTGCCTCTCCTTTGGGTTGGACTGCATCCCTGTCCCTGATCATCTGCTCATAAGCTTGGAGTTGCTTCATGAGCTCAGTGAGTCCTAACTCTTTTGTCGCCAGATTATATGCAGCCTTAAACCCCACAAAATCTTCCGATAGAGTTTTGAACACCATCTCGATCTGGGTATTGTAGTCCAACTCAGCACTATTCTCGGCAGCCTCAGATAAGAATCCCATTAGAGTAATCATATGGTCCTTCACCAGAGTACCTGCCTTCTGCTTGGAGTTCATAATGCTGGTTATAGCAGACTGTCGAGCCAATTTTTCTTGGCCTCGAAACATGTCCTCTAGATTTTCCATGATATCTTTAGCAACTTGATAAGTCTCATGCTGTTTTGTAAAGCACTCGTCATGCTAGCTAGTATGTAGCACCGAGCTATCTCATTGGATTCTCTCCAACGAGTATAGGCGACCAGGACCTCCTCAAGTGGTGTGTCAGGTTTAGGCCTAAGTAGGCATGGTTCGTCCAGTACACACTTGTGTCTCTCGCAACTGAGAACTATTAATAGATTTCTTTTACAGTCTTTATAATTATCGCCATTCAGCTTATTTTCAGTAAGTATTAAAATGAGGGGTGTCGGTGAAATTTTAAATTGAAATAAAATTATACTAGACATCATTACAAAGCCCAAGCAAATATACAGATAATTTAGCAAATAAAACATACAAGTATGTTCCTACATAAAACTTGAAAAACATGTAGCATTGCGATGGTAATTCTCAGCACCTATTACCCCAAGCCACCGAGGGGTGATCATGAGACAAATAGGTGAAACATGGACCCTGTCCAATTAATATATGTTACCTTAAATCCTCCAAGGTTAAGACATATATTAATAACCGCTTATTTTGGCCACCAGTTTAGTTAACAGAGCTTCTAGGGAAGGTTAATAACTAAACGAGTCTTGAGTGTATAACCATTTTTTAGTAGCCCGATCCACGTCCTACCAAGCCACCGAGGGGTGGTCATGAATAAGATCGTGCCTGAACACGTTTTCCACATAGGAGATCCAACCTAGTATACCGACGGCGGTAAACACCTACCGAGGGGTGTGGTCAGGGCAGAACTAACACGAGGCATTACCATGTTTTCACATATGGATCAACAATGGAGGCCGTGGGTTTTGTTTGAAACCCTCTCCTACTCAATATTTTGAAAAACACGCAAGTTTTGATAAATATGTATGATCAATATAGTATGAGCGGCACTCACCTATCCTATATGACATGTTATCAAATATGCATATAAAACATCCATCAGTACATATTTATACATCCATGACATATCACAGAAAAAATAATTGACAGAATAATAACCAAGCCATGGTTCCATCCTAGAACAAAGAAAATAAAGATTACAAAATTCCAATCCGAAGCATTCTTTGGGTCTTGAATTTTGTTCCGTCTTCTTGTGTCCATCTTTATATAGCCTCTCCATTTATTTCTCATCCCAAGAATCATTTAAAATTTAAATCCCAAAAAATTTAAATTTTAAATTCAAATTCCAAATTTAAATTTCAAATTCAAATTTTAAATAATTTTAAATATCATGTGTATTAATATGTAATTTCAAAAATTTCAAATTTTCAATTACATATTTTTAAACATAATATAAAAATTAAATCTCAAAAAATCAAAATTTTTCGATTTTCGAACCATCGGCCCCACAACCCCGGAGGCCGGCAGCCGCCGTGGGCAGCCCCCAGCCCCCAAGGGGACTGGCAGCCCACAGCCGCAGGCCATGTGCAGCCATGCCAGGCTATAGGCCAAGCCTGCAGCCACAGGCTGCACGCCCAGCCCTTTGGGGCCCATGGCCACCCTCGGCTGCAGGCGGAGCCTACGGCCGTGGGTGGGGCAGCCGTGGGCAGTGGCTGCTGCAGCCCCATCATGCCCAAGGGCAAGGGCTGCAGCCCCACCACGGCTGGTGGTCCATCCCGAGGGGGTCAGTTCTCGATTTCCGTGTCATATTTCAATTTACCCATTAGGATCTCCAAAACTTAATTTAAATCCTAATTAAATTGAAATTTTCCACACAATCAAAATTTCAACCTTTAATTAAATTTAACTTTTGGGAAAAATAAATTACGGCCTTCAAACTTCGATCTCCTCCAAGAATAATTACATAAAATTTCCTAAACCATATTCGGTGTACAAAAATTCTAATCATAATAATTCTAAGAGACAAAAAATAAAAATCCATGGGAAAATTATAGTGATAATAAAACTACTCCTATGGTTACATAAAAAATCCTAGATACAATTTTCTAAATTCTAAGGAACCATAACCGGCAATAGACAAGCATGCTTATAATAATTTAAAAAATATTAAAATAACTACATACTACACACATAATACATGATAACAACATAAAGGAATCCTAGAATGCCACTCTCTAATTATCAAATCCATACATAAATATAAAGACTAATTAACTGTCTAATTTATGTACATGGCATAGTTACGAGATGGCTCTGATACCAATTGTAGGAAATAAATTGGTAAAAACGTATCAGAGTAGTGCAGTGGAATAATAAAAATTTTTCATGATCATTAAATATCTCATAATGCCATATACAATAAACCAACAACTATTTAAACTCATACCTCAAGGACGCCAATTTGCAGGAGGAGAATGATCGGAGGGCTTCAACCAACTAGCCTTCTCTACTATTCTCCAATTCCCGAATGACTGAGTGTGTGGGCACTCTAAACCTCAATCGGTATGCTAGCACTGCTAGTCTTCTTCTGACCACCCAGATCTCTAAAGAACTTATTGTCACGGTGAGTTGTGCAACAATAAGCCTGCTCACCTGAGAGTCTGTGGTCTAAAAGAACTAGAGTGGTAGGACCTCTATTTATAGACATGCATGAGGTGATCCTCTGAATTTGAATTAGATTAGGAGAAGATTTTCTCCCTTATCCACAATAAAAATCTGAATTTTTAAGCCTTATCCAACCAAAAAAGATTTCAGCCATTGTAGGGATTTTTCTTTCAAAATTCAAACAGGATTTTAATTTGAATTTTATCTCCCCATTCCCTCATAAAAACTGATTCCCCTTTGTGCCAAAAACATGACTAGATTCGGTCATTAAAGTGTGAGGAAAATCAAAATCCAAATAGGATTTTCTAGCTTGAATTTTATCTCATCCTTATCTAAATAAAACCTAAAATCTCCTTGAGATTTGCCCTCAAAATTTTAGCCACTTTTAGGCATGAGAGAATCCAATTTCAATTAGGATTGAAAGTTGAATTTTTCCCTGCATCCTTATCCACAAAACCAAAAATATCTTGGAGGATTTTCCTCAACAAAATTCGGCCACTTTTGTTAGAGTTAGGATTCAAAATTCAAGTAGGATTCAAACAAGATTTTCCTCTTTATAATCCAAATTAAATTTGAATTTCTCCATATGGATTCTCCACAAAAAAATTCGAATCCTACATAGACTGTGATTCAAAATTTGAATTTCAAATTTCAAAGTTTAAATTTCAAAATTCAAACTTTAAATTCAAATTTCAAATTTAAATTTCAAATTCAAATTTCAAATTTCAAATTTCAAATTCAAATTTCAAATTCGAATTTCAAATTTAAATTTCAAATTCAAATGTCAAATTCAAAATTTAAATTTCAAATTTCAAATTTCAAATTTCAAAATTCAAAATTCAAATTTCGAACTCCACAAAAAAAAAGGTTGCTTTTCAAACTTTATTGTCATGGATAAATTTCTACAACTCCAATCCAATCTCAAATAAAATCATGGTAACTTTATTTGGAGCTCGAATAATTATGTACTCTATTATCCAAAACAAAAACTGAATTTAATCGAAGAGAATCTTGTCCACCATCCTAATCCTATATCAACACCATCCATGTATAATCAACTAGCCAATAGCATACACAAATCAATTTGCCAATCGTTAAGGAATTATGTGGAGCTAGTAGAGGGACCAATTTGACATATATAATCAGGTTCCCATGAATCTATAAGATCATCATTCTTTACCGAATAACTCAATCATATGATCACTAATTTTAGAGTCACACCACTATAAACCTGAAACTGAACTCCCAATTATATACCGTATTACATAAGCCTATGACAAGCTATTGTCCAATGACCTTGTCATATATGCAGAACCCTTATATGATATCCATGATCAGCCTTAGGTCCAAGTCCATTTAATCCTACTGATCAAGCTATCTTAAAGTTCCATTATATTACCGAATAAGAAAATGATTATTCACCATATGTGAATAAGAAGTCATCCGCCCAGCAGACGACCTAAGGCCTTGTCCATTTTCACATCCAGTATAATGCCTTTAAGAGGATACCCTTAACTCCTTATTAGAGCTATGGTTCTAATATCTATAAACAAACCCTCATCGTATACAAGTCATGTACCCAACGAATCGGTCTATAAGCTTACTACCTCTAAGACGCTTTAGCCATTGGAACATCAAAATACACAAGTCATACACATGAAGTAGTTCATTTACTCCGGATTAAGGTTACTGCACAATGAACGTCAAACGCAGATTGATCCACTCATGGCAGACTATGTAGATCAATCACGCTTCAGTCCCGGTCTAATATGTCACCACCAAGCAATATATCTCTGTCTCTACTTGGAAATTTGTGCTCCAGACAGTCAAGACAAACCGTCCCCACCATGGCTTTAGACAACATAATAGTCTTAACATGAGTGAGATGCTCGGTCTAACCCCATAGACTAGAGACCTTAGTTAGACCACTTACTTTAGAACATTGTCTTCTCGCATACAAAAGTCCATTGCATGCAACATTCTAACAGTTTTAACACAAGCAGTCAGTGAGCCATATTTGTGATAACCGGGAATTTTAGATTCTCGAATTATGTTCAAATTGTATGAGTATAACAATATTAATGAATAAAATGTGAAAAAGTTGTATTTCAATACTATTGTGAATAGTGTAAAAATATTCTGGTAATGTTAAAGTGTGTGAGTTCGGGGATGGAAAATCCTACCGGACATAATTAGGTATGACGGTTCGAAATCAGAGCTGAAAACCCTAGAGAGTGCATTGAAATGTACCAAAACAATAGAAATTTACGGTAGAGAATTCTGATCAAACGGAAGCAAAATAAGACAAACCGACCGCACTGGAGGCACTGAGAACTCGCCTACGCGATTTCAGTAAAGTTCTGTTCGGATCGGATAACAGTCAAAAATTGACCACGAATTAATTAGAGAACTAATATGAATAGTTGATGACATCACTATGATGATGTCATAAAGCCAATTTATTTTCATCAAATTAGAAATCATTTTGAAAGGTGTATGGCTAGGATTGTTTTGCTTTTTGATCAAAGGCCAAGATCATGCCAAAATTCACTTGGAAAAAAAAAATTAAAAACATTTATGGCATTTTGTTGAAAGGCCATTCGGCCATGTGTAAAGGGAGAAAGAAAAATTTTATTTTGACCCCAAAACCTTTACTTTTTGGTCCTTGAACAATTAAGAAATTGTTGAAAAAAAATTGTAAAAAGGCCCTTGGTTTTTGCCTATAAATAGGCATCAAAAATTCAAGAAAAAATTTGAAAAACACAACTAAACACTTGTCTATTTTTTTCAGCCAAAAACCGTGAGTGAAACCCCCCTTAAGCCAAAAATTTTATTTTCAATTTTACATTAAATCTAGCTTGAATTGCATCTCCAACATCAAGGTAACAACTAAGCAAGGTAGGCGTCAAATTTGAAGCATTTTCCTTGATTTTTTTCATTGAAAACCGTGGGTCTGGAAGGATGAAAAACAATGGAAAAAAATTGTTGAATTGTTGATTCTAGGATTGGTTTGATGTTGTGATATTCAAAGCATGAATTAGGATAGAAAAACAAGCAAAAATTTTGCATGCTTTTCTTGAAAATCCGTGGCTCCTATGGTGCGAAAATTTCATGAATTTTGTTGTTTTAATTTAGTGATTAATGTTCATTCAATTATATGTTAAGTTAAGCATGAAATGGACATAAGAAACAAGAAAAGTTTGAGGTAGAATTCTTGCTAAAACCGTGGGCATGAACATGATGAAATGGGATAATTTTCAATGTTGATAAAAGTTGATAAAAATCATAGGAAGGAAAGTGAAATTTTCTTTCTATTTTTGGCATAAAATCCGTGGCTATAACTAGGGTTAGAATGCATGTTTTGTTAAGTTTTTGAATGTTATTTTATGCAATAGGAAGCATAAGGATAATGTGTTGTGACGAAAATTTATTAGACGTAAAAACCGAGTAAACTAAGGTTAGTTTGGAAAAAAAATAAATATGTGATGTGACTTGAAAATGTTGAATCATATGGAAAGTTTTTATACAAAGTTTGGAAACTTTGTATAAAATAGGCCTCTGGTATAGTACGTGACAGGTACAAAGGTTCTGAGGCGTACCTAACGTCGGGAAACCTTAAAATATAAGTAGAAATGCTGTCGAAATTTCTAAAATCGGCTTAAGGGCATTTCAGGAAATGAGGGGCAAAAATATTGAACTCGGGAAGGAAACCGAGACCCCTTGGTGAAGTATGATTAGAAATGGAAAACCAACCCAAACGGAATAGTAAACCGACCCTAAATCACTAAAATGCCTAAAACAGGAAAAAAAATTGATGTTAGGGGTATTTTGGGAAACAAGGGAAAATTTTAGGTCGGGATAGGAAACCCGAGCCTCTCGAGGACCGAGGGTCGGGGACGGGATAAATAACGTTTAGTAAGTAGTGAAAGGGCCATTTGAGGGCCCGAAACGCTCGAAAAATGAAAAAACGACCCTAGGTGACGGATGAATAGTAATCAAGGGCCGGGAAAAATGAAGTTGAGATTTTGCAGCAATTTAAGCTGTAAATTGATACGAAAGCTTAGGAAATATTACTCTAAAATAATTAAACTTAGAAAACTTGGAAAAAAAATGATAAAATGAAACAAATTACAATCCCGAGACCCGTTAGGGGCAAAACGGTCATTTTGATCAAAAATTTTCCAAAAGGCTCGGAAAGAACCCTAAAAGACCCAAAATAACTTAGATAAAATTCTAAGGCTCACAATAAATATGATAGAGTTAAAAGTCTAAAAATTTTAAGGAACACGGGCGTGTAAGGAGATACACAACCGTGTATAGGAAAAATTGAATAAGCCGAGAGGTACACGGCCTGGAACACGGGCGTGTTGCAGACCATGTACCACAAATAAAATTTAAATATGTAGAATTGTTAAGTAAAATAAATATATATTTTAGATGATAAATAAACCGGATATTAACAGATACTATTATGTTTGTAGGAACCCAAAATAAAGATAGAACTGCGGAGGAGTTCCGGAAGTGGACACTAGCGCAGTATTGGTAAGTTCAAGCATTTCCGTGTCTGCAACATGAAATACTGTCTGAACCTATTCTATACTTGCTGCTTACTAGATATAAGTTCTTATGCACATTTGGGGATTAGTTAGTATAACATACCCCAAATAACGAGAATAAGTAAGACCTACGGGCAATGGGGGATAGTGACCTTGAGGTGGTATATATGATCACTTGGTCAAAACTATAAATTGAAAAATAGTAATGAAACCATTAAGGCGTACCACCCCTCCAACATAGTGGTGGAGGTTTGTTTAAATCCTACGGGGTTATCAGGGCTATGGAGGATGATGTTCTAAGGTCGCTCCTTAGACCCTCCCAGTCAGCGTGCTAATAATCATCGGTACTGCCATAAATAGAGCTCTACACTAGAAATCTAATAGAAAATCAGAAATCACAAAATGGTAAAAATCATAATTGAGCATAACCGAAGCTTACACTAGAGTAATGTAAATTCGGTTAGGGTATGTGAATAGTATCCCGATAGAGTAAAGTGAATAGTAACCAGTTAGGGTAACTATTACTATTCATCGATCGAAGGTCAACTATACTATTCATGGTGAATAGTACTATTCATGGGTGATTGAGTTTTTCTTATTTTTGAATCAGTATGATTCTTATTATGGATGTTTGAACTTACTAAGCCTGTTAGCTCATCAGTTTGTTCATGTTGCAGGTAAGAAACTTGTCCAGTAGATCTCTGGATGGCGGCAGGATGCGAACGTGTTGAGGGATAGGGAACTCACCGTGGACATGATCCTGCTATAAGTTTTTTGCTGAGCTTTTTGAGTAAAGAAAATATGTTTGCAGACAAAGCCTACAATATATATAGATACTATATATGTTACCAAATATGCTATACTTATTCTAACATGAAAAAGCCAGTACTGTATTTTACATCGCTTTCTTACTTAACAATCATAAGAAAAAGTATGTATTAAAGAAAAAAAAAATTTGGGGTGAAATTTTAGGCCCTAGTATTTAAAAAGAATTGGTAAAAGAGTTTAAAACTGACGACTCGGATTCAGCACACGAACAATCTTGATCGACCATAGAGTTGATTCATGATAGTGGCGAGTGGTTGGAATCTGGGGACGTCACAGGTTGGTATCAGAGCGGTTGACAATATCCCCATTGACACGAAGTGCGATTTGCTCGTCAATCCAAGTAAGTTAACTTCTTTAAGATTAGTTAACTTTCATTTGTTCGAAATTATATATTTTTGTAGGAATTAAGATGACTAGACCAACGTATGTGAGACCTCATCCATACCGACCTAGAGGATCGATCTGGGTATGGACTAGACCTGTGATTAGGCCGTCCATGATGAGACGAGAGATGCAGTGACCGCCTGTACCTGAGACACTAGTGCCAAGGATAGTAGTGCCAGAGCCAGTACAAGCACCACCCCTGCGGTCGATAATGAACCCTCCCGTGGCAGTAGACATACCAGTGGTGGGAGATCGAGGCCGTATAGGAGCCAGAGTATCAGTACGAGCGGTACATGCATTTAGAGGCAGTCATCCACCGGCGTTTGAGGGAGGTCAACAGGGCATCTCTACGAGAGACTGGCTACACGACATTGAGGTCATCATGCGCCAGTGCGATATTGATCAGGATTGCTGGGTTCTGATGGCCATAGGCACATTCCCTGAGGATGCACGGTTGTATTGGGAATATTACGATCAGGAGATGCTGCTAGCAATGGATTGGGTCGAGTTTCACCAAGTCATGCTGGACCAGTTCCTACAAAAGAGCTCGGCACCAGTTGTAGGCCCTCCTGAGAGTAGGACAGTGCCACCATCACTGGCCATGCCTAGTTATGCGGATATTAGAGATTTTGTTCTGAAGGCAGAGAGGCAGCAGATGATGTTGAGTGACACCATATTCTCATATGCAGTCTGATTCCAAGATAGCATCGTGAGGGCGTGTCCTCTAACCAATATCACATATGATAACTTTTATGATATATTTTGGAAAGGACTCACCCTAGATTTACGACAGAGAGTAACCCCTCTATACCCTGCTACTTTACGCGAGTTTATTATTGATGTAGCTAAAGTAGAGGAGGAAATGATGATGGAGCGCATGGTGCGCAAGAGGCGAGAGCAGTTACTACAAGAAGCAATGTTAGACCGCCTATACGGATCCGGGCCGATGGCAAATGATCACGAGGCAGGTCCGTCAAGACAACCAGAGGGAGTAGACCCAGCTGAAGGTGCAATGCCGACTGAGGCCGGAAATGGAACAGACAATGAAGAAATGGATCCAATCGAGTTTTTGGCAATCCCAGAGGAACCTCAGCCAGAAGAGTAGTTGTAGAAATGCATGTGTTGTATAAGTATGTATATATATAACTGTATATGTGTATATATGACAACGTTGAAAGGCTATTTTGAGGAAAGCCTTCAAACTAATGTACTTTTGAAATGAAAAGAAATGATAACCATATTTTGACATATGCAATGTGTGAAATGTTAAAATTATGTGATGATTAAAATTATTTGAACTTAATATTGTATAAATATGATTGTGAAAAAACCTAACGATTGACTCTTATGTGATTTTAGGAAGTAGAATAAGATGGTGAACCCGAGAAATCTACGAAATATGCAAGGACCTCCAGTGCTATCAGAGAGAGTGGATGACCTAGAAGCTTTAATAGAAGCTCAAATGAGGGAAAATGATGAGTTAAGACAAAGATTAGAGCAAATGGAGCAGAGACAGGGACAGGAAGAAGACCAAGCCCCTCAAATGGCCGTACCAGAACCGGAAGTACCTCCAGTAGCACAAGAAGAAGTGGTACAACCCCAACCACAACCCAGGAACAATATCAAGCCATTGTATGAAAGATTCCGACGCATGAGGCCACCAGAGTTTGAGGGTTCCACAAACCTTCTGGATGCTGAGGAATGGTTGTCTTCACTCAATACGATATTGGAATTTATGGAGTTGAATGACCAAGAAAGGATTCTGTGTGCGCCCTTTGTTCTAAAAAGGGATGCAAGGTTCTGGTGGGAGTCGGTTAAGTTAAGGAGAAACATGTATACCATGTCCTGGTTGGATTTCCTGGAAGAATTCAATTAGAAGTATTACAATCCGGCACTGTTACGACCACAACAAAGAGAGTTCGCAGAGCTAAAACAAGGGGACATGACTGTGATAAAAGTCTGTAATAAGTTTGATCAGTTATCCAGACTTTGCCCATACACTGTCACCACTGAGAGGGAGAAAATCCAGAAGATGCTAGGGATGTTTCGTCCCGAGATTTCAGCATTAGTGGACAGTGGGTTGACGCTGCCTGACACCATCTCTGATTGTGTTAGCTGTGTGCTAAGGGCAGAGTATTATCTAATCAGACAAAAGGAAGAAAGAGAAAAGATCTGGGATGCGAAGAAGAAAGAAAAGATTTTGACCAAAGCCATACAAGCTGGACCTCAAACTGGACAAAGCAGTAGGCAGAGTTCGATTGTCAAGGCTGGACAGCCAAGCACTTCTGGCCAGCAGTCCCAGGGAAAGAGAAAAGCAAATAATCCCAGGAACCGGAACCAACAAAGGAGAACGAACAATAATGCTAGTCCTATGGTTCGAAACTGTGTGAGCTGTGGGAAAAGACATTCAAGTCGATGCAGATTGGCCCCAAACGCCTGTTTTCAGTGTGGGAAGGATGGTCACTTCACCAAAAACTGTAGAAAATAGACAAAATATGCAAAGTTCATCTCAGACACAACAACGTCCCCAGGCACATGCACTACAGGTCAAAGCTGAAGGGCCATCCCATTCTGAGAGACAGGAAAGACCAGAATGCTTGCCTCGAGCAGATGCAAGAATTATGGTCTATACAAAAAAGGAGGCAGAAGCGAGAACGTCAAATGTAGTGACAGGTCAGCTTTCTGTCGCTAATAATTTGGCATCTGTTTTAGTTGACTGTGGAGCTACGCACTCTTTCATTTCACAGCAATTTGCCAATAGGATAGGATACACTCAAGACCACATGGGTATGACATTTAAAACTGCATTACCCTCGGGGGAAGTCCTTATGTCCAATTACTGGTTACCACATGTGCCAATAATTGTGGCAAATAGGGAGTTATTTGCAGAATTGATCGTAATGGAGCTTGCCGACTACGATGTGATACTAGGAATGGATTTTCTAGGGAAGTATCAAGCTACGATCGATTGTCGAAAACGGATGATAAGGTTTCAACCTGATGAAGAAGAAGGATTCGAGTATCTCAACATGTCACGAAGATCACAGAAGATAATGATCAACTCAATGGAAGCTAAAAGGATGATGTCTAGCGGTTGTGCTGCATACCTAGCATGTGTTCTAGACGTGACAAAGGAACCGAAGCTCCAACTTGAAGACGTCCCTATTGTAAGGGAATTCATTGATGTCTTTCCAGAAGAATTACCAGGACTGCCACCTCAACGAGAAATTTCCTTCGAGATCGAGTTGATGCCAGGAACTGCACCAATCTCAAAAGCACCATACCGGATGGCACCGGCAGAGTTAAAAGAATTACAGGAGCAGCTGAAGGAACTTCTTGACAAAGGATTCATACGCCCAAGCTATTCCCCATGGGGTGCTCCAGTGTTGTTTGTTAAAAAGAAAGATGGCTCCTTCCGGATGTGTATTGATTATCGGGAACTGAACAAGGTTACTATCAAGAATAGGTACCCGCTACCTAGGATTGATGACCTGTTCGATCAACTCACAGGTGCAGTCGTATTCTCCAAGATTGATCTGTGATCAGGATATCATCAATTAAAGATCAAGGAAAGTGACATCCATAAGACCACATTTCGAAACGGTTACGGTCATTATGAATTTCTGGTAATGCCGTTTGGGTTAACAAATGTGCCAGTAGCTTTTATGGATCTGATGAATCGAGTCTTTAAGGAATATTTAGATAAGTTTGTTATTATGTTCATCGATGACATTCTTATATATTCAAAGACTCGAGAGGAGCACGAAGAGCACTTGAGAATTGTTCTGCAAACGATAAGGGAATATCAACTCTATGCCAAGTTCTCTAAATGTGAATTTTGGCTGAATAGAGTACATTTCCTCGGACATGTGGTTTCCAAAGAAGGAATCACTGTGGATCCTACTAAAGTGGAGGCGATCAATGAATGGCCCATACCTAAGAGCGTGACAGAAATACGAAGTTTCTTAGGTTTGGTCGGCTATTATAGAAGATTCGTTGAAGGATTTGCACGACTTGCCGCTCCTATCACAGCTCTTACATGCAAAGAAAGGAAATATGAATGGACTGAGCAGTGCGAGAAAAGTTTCCAAGAACTGAAGAAACGACTCACGAGTGCGCCAATACTTACACTTCCGACAGAAGGGGAGATGTTCATGATATACAGCGACGCTTCAAAAATGGGATTAGGGGTTGTCCTGATGCAAGGCGATAAGGTGTTTGCCTATGCCTCGCGTCAATTAAAGGACCATGAGAAGAATTATCCCACGCATAATCTGGAGCTTGCCGCAGTAGTGTTCGCATTGAAGATCTAGCGTCACTACTTATATGGAGCACAATGTTAGATTTATACAGACCACCAGAGTCTGAAATATTTCTTCACACAAAAGGAGCAAAATATGCGAAAAAGGAGATGGCTGGAGCTGGTAAAGGATTATGATTGTGAAATCCTCTATCACCCAGAAAAGGCCAATCGAGTTGCAGATGCGTTAAGTAGGAAATCTACTGTTCCACAGCAACTACCGATCAAAAGCTTCCAAAGCCATTACAGCAGGAAATCAACATGTTGGAGATGGAGCTGATAACCGGAAAACTAGCTGCAATACAACTGGAGTCAACATTGTATAAAGACATCAGAGAAGCTCAGAAGCGAGATCCAACGCTAGCAAGCTCACAAGAGGAAGCATCCGAAGATGGATTAATCCTACATCAAGGAAAAATTCAAGTTCCAGATGATGAAGGATTAAGAAAGCAAATCATGGCTGAAGCCCACAAAACGCCTTACTCAATACATCCCAGAGTCAGCAAGATGTACCAGGATCTGAAGCTACAATTCTGGTGGAAAGGGATGAAGAAGGATATAGCAGAGTTTGTAAGCAAGTGTATGACGTGTCAGAGGGTTAAGGCTGAACATCGTTATCCAGGTGGGAAGCCAGAGCCGTTAGAAATTCCTGAGTGGAAGTGGGAGCATATCACGATGGACTTTGTGATGGGACTACCAAAGACCCGAGAAGGCTATGATGCCATCTGGGTTATCGTAGATAGACTAACAAAAACGGCAAGGTTTATCGCAGTAAAGATGACCTTCTCGTTGGAAAGGTTAGCAGACTTGTATGTTAACCACATAGTCAGACTACATGGAGTTCCTAAATCCATTGTGTCAGATCGTGATCCAAGATTTACTTCGAACTTCTGGACATGCATACAAGAGGCGATGGGAATAGAAGTACGATTGAGCACAGCATTTCATCCGCAGACAGACGCGTAATCTGAGCAAACCATTCAGACTCTTGAAGATATGTTGCGTGCATGTACAATAGATTTCCCAGGGAGCTGGAATGAGAAACTTCCATTGGTAGAATTCTCGTATAACAACAGCTACCAAGCTTCGATAGGTATGGCACCTTATGAAGCCTTGTACGGAAGGAAGTGTAGATCACCAGTTCACTAGTATGACCTACAAGAGAAACGACTGTATAAGACTGATTTCGTCCAAGAAACAGTAGATGCAATTACAAAAATATAGCAGCGGATGAAAACAGCCCAGAGCTGACAAAAAAGCTACGCGGACAAAAGACGAAGATTTCTGGAGTTCAATGAAGGGGATTTTGTATTCCTAAGAGTTTCCCCAATGAAGGGGATAATGCGGTTTGGAAAGAAAGGAAAGTTAAGTCCAAGATATATTGGACCATATGAGATCATTGAACGCATTGGTAAGGTCGCCTATAGATTGGCATTACCTCCAGAAATGTCGGCGGTACATAATGTATTTCACGTGTCGATGCTACGGAAGTACATATCGGATCCATCCCACGTACTAAAACATGAACCGATCCAAATTCAAGAAGATCTGACCTATGAGGAGAGACCTGTTCAAATACTGGCACGCGAAAATAAAATCTTGAGGAATAAAACGATCCCATTAGTTAATGTGCTGTGGAAAAATCACAACATTGAAGAGGCTACATGGGAGCGTGAGGACAAAATGAAGAACTTGTACCCCTACTTATTCTAAATTTTCGAGGACGAAAATCCTAAGGAGGGGTGACTGTTATAATCGGGAATTTTAGATTCTCGAATTATGTTAAAATTGTATGAGTATAACAATATTAATGAATAAAATGTGAAAAAGTTGTATTTCAATACTGTTGTGAATAGTGTAAAAATATTCTGGTAATGTTAAAGTGTGTGAGTTCGGGGATGGAAAATCCTACCGGACATAATTGGGTGTGACGGTTCGAAATCAGAGCCGAAAACCCTAGAGAGTGCATTGAAATGTACCAAAACAATAGAAATTTACGGTAGAGAATTCTGATCAAACGGAAGCAAAATAAGACAAACCGACCGCACTGGAGGCGCTGAGAACTCGCCTACGCAATTTCGGTAAAGTTCTGTTTGGATCGAATAACAGTCAAAAATTGACCACGAATTAATTAGAGAATTAATATGAATAGTTGGTGACATCACTATGATGATGTCATAAAGCCAATTTATTTTCATCAAATTAGAAATCATGTTGAAAGGTGTATGGCTAGGATTGTTTTGCTTTTTGATCAAAGGCCAAGATCATGCTAAAATTCACTTGGAAAAAAAATTAAAAAAATTTATGGCATTTTGTTGAAAGGCCATTCGGCCATGTGTAAAGGGAGAAAGAAAAATTTTATTTTGACCCCAAAACCTTTACTTTTTGGTCCTTGAACAATTAAGAAATTGTTGGAAAAAAATTGCAAAAAGGCCCTTGGTTTTTGCCTATAAATAGGCATCAAAAATTCAAGAAAAAAATTGAAAAACACAACTAAACTCTTGTCCATTTTTTTCAGCCAAAAACCGTGAGTGAAACCCCCCTTAAACCAAAAATTTTATTTTCAATTTCACATTAAATCTAGCTTGAATTGCATCTCCAACATCAAGACAACAACTAAGCAAGATAAGCTTCAAATTTGAAGCATTTTCCTTGATTTTTTTCATTGAAAACCGTGGGTTTGGAAGGATGAAAAACAATGGAAAAAAAATTGTTGAATTGTTGATTCTAGGATTGGTTTGATGTTGTGATATTCAAAGCATGAATTAGGATAGAAAAACAAGCAAAAATTTTGCATGCTTTCCTTGAAAATCCGTGGCTCCTATGGTGTGAAAATTTCATGAATTTTGTTGTTTTAATTTAGTGATTAATGTTCATTCAATTATATGTTAAGTTAAGCATGAAATGGACTTAAGAAACAAGAAAAGTTTGAGGTAGAATTCTTGGTAAAACTGTGGGCATGAACATGATGAAATGGGATAATTTTCAATGTTGATAAAAGTTGATAAAAACCGTAGGATGGAAAGTGAAATTTTCTTTCTATTTTTGGCATAAAATCCGTGGCTAAAACTAGGGTTAGAATGCATGTTTTGTTAAGTTTTTGAATGTTATTTTATACAATGGGAAGCATAAGGATAGTGTGTTGTGACGAAAATTTATTAGATGTAAAAACCTAGTAAACTAAGGTTAGTTTGGGAAAAAAATAAATATGTGATGTGACTTGAAAATGTTGAATCATATGGAAAGTTTTTATACAAAGTTTGGAAACTTTGTATAAAATAGGCCTTTGGTATAGTACGTGGCAGGTACAAAGGTTCTGAGGCGTACCTAACACCGGGAAACCTTAAAATATAAGCGGAAATGCTGCCGAAATTTCTAAAATCGGCTTAAGGGCATTTCGGGAAATGAGGGGTAAAAATATTGAACTCAGGAAGGAAACCTAGACCCCTTGGTGAAGTATGATTAGAAATGGAAAACCAACCTAAACGGAATAGTAAACTGACCCTAAATCACTAAAATGCCGAAAACAGGAAAAAAAATTGATGTTAGTGGTATTTTGGGAAACAAGGGAAAATTTTAGATCGCGATAGAATACCCGAGCCTCTCGAGGACCGAGGGTCGGGGACGGGATAAATAACGTTTAGTAAGTAGTGAAAGGGCCATTTGAGACCCCGAAACGCTCGAAAAATGAAAAAACGACCCTAGGTGACGGATGAATAGTAACCGAGGACCGGGAAAAATGAAGTTGAGATTTTGCAGCAATTTAAGCTGTAAAATGATACGAAAGCTTAGGAAATATTACTCTAAAATAATTAAACTTAGAAAACTTGGAAAAAAATGATAAAATGAAACAAATTACGATCCCGAGACCTGTTAGGGGCAAAACGGTCATTTTGACCAAAAATTTTCGAAAAGGCTTGGAAAGAACCCTAAAAGACCCAGAATAACTTAGATAAAATTCTAAGGCTCACAATAAATATGATAGAGTTAAAAGTGTAAAAATTTTAAGGAGCACGGGCGTGTAAGGAGATACACAGCCGTGTATAGGAAAAATTGAATAACCCGAAAGGTACACGGCCTGGAACACGGGCGTGTTGCAGACCATGTACCACAAATAAAATTTAAATATGTAGAATTGTTAAGTAAAATAAATATATATTTTAGATGATAAATAAACCGGGTATTAACAGACACTATTATGTCTGTAGGAACCCAAAATAAAGATAGAACTACGGAGGAGTTTCGGAAGTGGACACTAGCGCAGTATTGGTAAGTTCAAGCATTTCCGTGTCTGCAACATGAAATACTGTGTGAACCTATTCTATACTAGCTGCTCACTAGATATAAGTTCTTATGCACATTTGGGGATTAGTTAGTTTTACATACCCCAAATAACAAGAATAAGTAAGACCTACGGGCAATGGGGGATAGTGACCTTGAGGTGGTATATATGATCACTTGGTCAAAACTATAAATTGAAAGATGATAATGAAACCATTAAGGCGTACCGCTCCTCCAACATAATGGTGGAGGTTTGTTTAAATCCTACGGGGTTATCAGGGCTGTGGAGGATGATGTTCTAAGGTCGCTCCTTAGACCCTCCCAGTCAGCGCGCTAATAATCATCGGTACTGCCATAAATAGAGCTCTACACTAGAAATCTAATAGAAAATCAAAAATCACAAAATGGTAAAAATCATAATTGAGCATAACCGAAGCTTACACTAGAGTAATGTAAATTCGGTTAGGATATATGAATAGTAACCAGTTAGGGTAACTGTTACTATTCATCGATCAAAGGTCAACTATACTATTCATGGTGAATAGTACTATTCATAGGAGATTGAGTTTTTCTTATTTTTGAATCAGTATGATTCTTATTATGGATGTTTGAACTTACTGAGCCTGTTAGCTCATCAGTTTGTTCATGTTGCAGGTAAGAAACCTGTCCAGTAGATCTCTAGATGGCGTAGGATGCGAATGTGTCGAGGGATAGGGAACTGACCGTGGACATGATCCTGCCATAAGTTTTCCGCTGAGCTTTTTGAGTAAAGAAAATATGTTTGCAGACAAAGCCTACAATATATATAGATACTATATATGTTACCAAATATGTTGTACTTATTCTAACATGAAAGAGCCAGTACTGTATTTTACCTTGCTTTCTTACTTAACAATCATAAGAAAAAGTATGTATTAAAGAAAAAAAAAATTTTGGGGTGAAATTTTAGCCCCTAGTATTAAAAAAGAATTGGTAAAAAAGTTTAAAACTGACGACTCGGATTCAGTACCCGAGCAGTCTTGATCGACCATAGAGTCGATTCATGACGGTGGCGAGTGGTTGGAATCTGGGGACGTCACAATATTTGCTTATATTTACTTTAACATGTAAATAGAATGAGAACAAACAGCAATGTAATGAATAACCTTTATATATAATTTTATTATCCAGTTCAAAATAAATACATCAAAGTGTCTCTAATGCTTAGGGCATTTCCTAACAATGAATAACCTCTAAATATAATTTTATTATCCAGTTCAAAATAAATGAAATACATCAAATGTCTTTCATACTTAGGGCATTTCCTAACGGTAAACACCTACCAAGGGGTATGGTCAGGGCAGAACTGACGCGAGGCGTTACCATGCTTTCACATATAGATCAACAATAGAGGCCGTGGGTTTTGTTTGAAACCCACTCCCACTCAGTATTTTGAAAAACATGCAAGTTTTAATAAATTTTTGTATGATTAATATATTTTGAGCGGCATTCACCTATCCTATACGACATGTTATCAAATATGCATCCAAATCATCCATCAATACATATTCATCCATCCATGACATATCACTAAAAAAAAAATGACAGAAAAAAAATTTAAATAACCAAGCCATGGTCTCATCCTAGAATAAAGAAAAAATTAAAGATTACAAAATTCCATCCAAAGCATTCTTTGGGTCTTGAATTTTGCTCTATCTTCTTGTATTCATCTTCATGTAGCCACTTCATTTAATTTTTCATCCTAAGAATTTTTTAAAATTCTAATTTCAAACTTTTAAATTTCAAATTCAAATTTTAAATAATTTAAATTTCATGTGTAATAATATGTAATTTCAAAAATTTCAAATTTTCAATTACATGTTTTTAAACATAATTTAAAATTAAATCTCATATTCAAAAATTGAAATTTTTCGTTTTTGGGCCCGTCGACACACGGGCCTAGAGACCCGCAGCTGCCATGGGCACCCCACAAGCCCTCGGGGGGGCTAGCCGCCCACATCCACGCTAGGTGTAGCCTTGCCGGGTTGCAGGCATAGCCTGCAGCCATGGGCTGCACCACCTGGGGGGCTACAACAGCCCGCCAGGCTGCAGGTAGTGCTTGCAGCCATAGGCTGCACACCCAGGGTCCACAACAGCCTGCAAGGATACAGGCTTAACCTGCAGCCATGGGCTATAACCCTGGGGCCTCGGCAGCCCTTGGGGGGGCCATGGCCACCCTTGGCTATAGGCATAGCCTGCAGCTATGGGTGTCCAGCCCTGGACAAGGGCTACCCTAGCCCCATCCTACCCGAAGGTAGGGCTTGCAACCCTACCAAGGCCAGTGGCCCATCCCGAGGGTCGGTCCTTGATTTTCATGCCATATTCTAATTTACCCATTAGGATCTCTAAAAGTTAATTTGAATCCTAATTAAATTGGAGTTTTCTACACTAAAAATTTCAATCTTCAAATTAAATTTAACTTTTGAGAAAAATAAATTATGGTCTTCAAACTTTATTCTCCTCTAAGAATAATTACATAAAAATTCCTATACTGTTTCCAGTGTACAAAATTCTAGTCATAAAAAATTCTAAGAGACTAAAAATTAAAATCCATGGGAAATCCATGGAAAAATTGTGGTGATAATAGTCTACTCCCATAGTTACATAAAAATTCCTTAATACAATTTTTTTAAATTCTAAGGAACTATAACCGGCAAAATTGAGCATGCTTATAATAATTTTAAAAAATTAAAATAATCACATACTTGATACATAATCTATGATAACAACATAAAGGAATCCTAGAATGCCACTCTCTAAATATCAAATCCATACATTAAAAAAAGACCAAACAATTGTCTAATTTATGTGTGGCGGCCCGCCCATTGTGGAGATCATACAATACTATTACAGTTGAGCTTATCGCTAACTGCGATAGATTGTACTCTCGTGGGTCGCCGGCTTATCTCACTCTCTTTTAAAATCATGTCGTTTTTTGGGGAAAATTTTTTTTTTTTTTAACATCATGTAAAACCTTTCCCACTATTTACTTTGTTGGCAAGTACAAAGTAATATAAATAATACAGTACTTTTGTAAAATATGCATAATTACAAAAGAACTGTTTCCCCCTTTTTCCCTTCACTTTAATGCTCAGCGGGAAGACTCTGGCAGTACCATATCCCTCGCCCAGTTATCCCATTTGACACGCGCCATCCCGTCCGCATCCAGTCAAACAAGCTACTGAGTTGGTCGCTTACCTGCAACATTAGCAAAAATGGTGAGCTACAGGCTCAGTAAGTTCAAACATGCAAGAAATAAAATTTCTATGAATAGTACTATTCATCATGAATAGTACCGTTGACCACTATTCATACATAAATAGTAACTTTGACCACTATTCATACGTAAATAGTAACTTTGACCACACTACTGTGTCACAACAGTACATCTACCGCGATGTTAGTGCTCTCACTAACTGTCTTATGCTCAATTATGGCACAGTTTCAGTTTTAGGTAATTATCTTTGCTTATGTTCTGGTTTTGAGCTCAGATTGGCAGTACCATTTAAGTGCGCATGACTGGGAGCGGTACATTAGTGCTGACCTCCACAGCCTTAATCTCATAGCCCCGAAGGCAAAATAGTACATGACTGGGAGCGGTACATCAGTGCTGACCTCCACAGCCTTAATCTCATAGCTCCGAAGGCAAAAGTACCTCCCTATACGGAAGGCTGGTACGCCAGAAAGTGGTTTCATTACCGACTTTTTAACATTCTAACCCGGTGACTTCATATTGCCCCGTGGTTAGGAGTGGTTCACATTTTAATTTTTAGGTGAGTGAGTTTCATTAACCTCGCTCTAGTGCCCGAAGCACAATTAACCATGTGTCCCATTCTTATAGTGCCCGTAGCACATTACGTCTCTCTCTCTATTCTATAATAGTGCCCGTAGCACATATGTACCTAACTTATAGTTAGTACATCAAAGTTAGCAACAATAATGTTATATGTTGCAGACAGGTAAATGTCTGAACTTACCTTATCAGCCTCTTTCCTTTTTCCCTCTTGGATCTTGAATCGCCTTCCTTGTAGGTCGATTTTGGGATCCTACAGACAAAACCTTGTCTATTAATTTTATATCCATTTATAGCTTTTATTTTTCATTAAAAAGCTTAAATAAAACCTATTTATAACTTTTTAGGCTTTATTTATTATTTCCACCATTTTCCCCCAACTTTTGCAAAATTACGATTTTGCCACTGTATTTTGGTAAAATTACGATTTTGCCCCTGTATTTTGACAAAATTACAATTTTGCCCCTGACGGAAATTTTCCCGATCCAGACTGCATTTTTGGCTCTCAGGAACTTTTCTGACTCTTTTCTAATCATTACCGGGTTCGTTTCTATTTTATTTCCACTTTTTGCTTTCCCGGCCCTCGGGAAGCACTATTCCGACCCTTACGTCGGTTTAGCGATTTTCTATCGTTTCGGAGTCTCAAATGGACGTTTCACTAGTATTTAAAACATTCATGTAGAATTTCCCGACCTAGATCTCCGAGGCTCGGGTTTTCCGTTCCCGACTCGGACCTTTATTTCATTTCCAAAAACGCCCCCCCCCTCGGGGTCGGTTTTTCAATTTCACTCACGTTTTTCATTTTCAAGGGGACGGGTTACTATTCACGAACCACCCCTTAAATTTTTCCTTATTAAATTTTCCGTTAGGGACTCGGGTTTCCGTCCCAGCCCTAACTTTTATTTTTAATTCCTATTTTACCCCGAATGCCGTTTTCGAAATTTCGGCAGCATTTCGGTGTAAATTTAAGGCTTCCGGCGTTAGGTACGCCTCGAACCGTATGTACCTGCCACGTACTATACCACAAGCCTATTTTATGTAAAAGTTTTCCAAACTTTTACATAAAAACCCACAAAATTCCAATTCCACATTATCACCCACATAACAAAATTTTTTCACAATTTTACCCTTAATTTGGTTTCGGTTTTCACAACCAAACCAAACCAAATTTTGTCAAACTTTCACCACACCTTAGGCCATTCAAATGTCACGTTTTTAACACATTTTCAAGCCCATTTTCTTTGCATTTTCAACCAATTTTCCTAGGGTTTTTACCCTTGTATAACCCACGGCCAAAGAATGAAAACATGCCAAACAATTTTGTTTCATTCTTTCCATTATAAATTCATCATTTGCATATTGAAATGCATAATTCCAATCAACCAAATACCACATAAAACCATGAAAATTTTTCTTCCAAACCATTATTAAACCCCACGGCCATTTAATGTAATTCACACCAAGAATTTTTTTAAGCTTTTCACCATGACATACAAGCTTTATTCTTCACCAATTTCAACTTTGAAAGCATGTTAGCAATTAACCACAAAGTTTTCTCATTGGTTACCTAAGGTAACCCACGGATTTACCCTTGAAAAACCAACAAAATTTCAGTTTTTCTTTAAACCAATTGCATGGTTTTCTTCCTTATTACATCCTTAACAAAACCCAACATCAAATTAATGAAAAACAACCAAAAATTCTCCATCTTTTTCCCACTATTCACCCACGGTTTTCATGAAGAAAAACCAACAAAAAGTCAAGTGCAAGGGAAGTTACCTTAGTCAATTGCTTCCTTTGTCTTCAAGGAACACTTTGACACACTTTTTGTGAAGAAAATTTGAAGAAATATCTTGGTTTCTCTTTGGGTTGCTCACGTACACCATGGAAGAAATGCCTTAGAATTTTTTTGTTTGGTTTTTGTCTTTCAAATGTTTCGGCCATTTCATTCCCAAGTTTTGCCGACTGATGCATGAAAGAAAGCCAATTAATTTGGCCTTTAACCAATCAAATTCCAACACATTTCAAAGCCATTTCTTTCCACCTTTTTCAAAAATTAAAAATGGTGAATTTTGGCCAAATCTTGGCCTTTAGATCAAAAAGCAAATGAATCATGGCCATTAATGCTACCAACCACCATTTTCTTTCCATTTAATAAATGGATTAATGATGTCATAATTGCTAAAGTAAAAGTTGACTTTGACTTTTACTATTCACATTAATTCGACTACTTTTTGACCGATACCGGTTCGAGTCGAAATTTTCCTGAAATCGTCCCGACATGTTCCTGAGGTCTCCTGTGCAGTCGAATCAATTTAATCTGCTTCCGTTTGATCAAAATCAGTCCCGAAAGTTTACCGTCTTTTATTGGCTCGGTTAGGGTTTTCAATGCCGGTTTTGGCACCGTTTCACCCGTTTCAACTCAGTGAATTTTTCCAACACTGAATTCTTACTCGTCAGTATTGTTAGAACATTTTCATATATTCTGAACAATATAAATACATTTATTTCACTCTTTAAATAGTACAAATTGTTATATACATACAATTGTACATTTTTCATCCGAGAACTGCTTGAATTTCCCGGTTGTCACATTATGTACATGATATAATCATGAGATAGCTCTGATACCAATTGTAGGAAAAAATCGATAAAATTGCACAGTGAAATTACAAAAAAATTTTAAAGATCATTAAATATCTCATGATGTCATATACAATAAATCAACAACAATAACTTTATACCTTCAGAGAATGCCAAGGATGCAAGAGAAGAATGACCAGAGGGCTTTAATCAACTAGCCTTCTCTACTATTCTCTAATTCCCAGATAGCAGAGTGTATGGGCACTCAGATCCTCGATCGATATACTAACATTGCTAGTCTCCTTCCAACCACCTAGATCTCTAAAGAACTTATTGTCACTGTGAGTTGTGCAATAATAAGCTTGCTCACCTGAGAGTTTGTGGTCTGAGAGAACTGGAATGGTAGGACCCCTATTTACAGACTTACATAAAGTGATCCCTTGAATTTGAATTATACCAAGAGAAGATTTTCTCACCTTCTTCCACACAAAATCTAAATTCACTATAGGCCAAAAACATGGGAAGATTCGGCCACCCTAGCAAGATTTTGTATTCAAAATTCAAACAAGATTTTAACTTGAATTTTATCTCCTCATTTATCCACTAAAACTAAATTTTCCATAGGTCAAGAAACATGGCTAGATTTGGCTATCCAAGTGTGAGGAAAATCAAAATTCAAATAGGATTTTCTAACTTGAATTTCATCTCACCCTTATCCACAAAAAATTGATTCTCCCTTGGCCTTATCCATAGAAATTCGGTTACACCATATGAGGGAAAGATTCAAAATTCAAATAGGTTTATGACTTGAATTCTCCTTTATCCTTCTATAAAAACTGAATTTATCAAGGGGAGATTTCCTTTCAACAAACTCGGCCACATTAGGAGAGATTAGGATTCAAAATTCAAGGTGGATTCAAACAAGATCTTTCTCTCACTTATCCATAAGAAAACCAAAATTGCCATGTGGATTTATCCATAAAAATTCGGTTACCACTTGGATTTGTGATTCAAAATTTGAATTCAAACTTTAAAGTTTAAATTTCAAAATTCAAACTTCAAATAAAAAACTTGTATTTCAAATTTTGTCCTCATGGATAATTTTCCACAACTCCAATTCATACTCAAATAAAATCATGGCAACTTTATTTGGAATTCGAATAATTATGTAATTTCTTATCCAAAACAAAATTCAAATTCAACAGCAGAGAATTTTGTCTTTCATCCTTATCCTATGTGGACACCACCTATATTCATGCAAGATAACCAGCTAATAAGTATACCCTGATTAATTTGCCATCCGTTGAGGAATTATGTAAAGCTAGTAGAGGAATCACTTGGACATGTATAATCGGGCTCCCATGAATCCATATAATCATTGCTCTGTACCGACCAACTCAATCATATGATCACTAATTTCAGAGTCACACCACTATAAATCTGAAACTAAACTCCTAATTATATACCGTATTACAAAAGCCTATGACAAGCTATTGTCTAATGACCTTGTTATGTATGTAAAACTCTCATAAGATATTCATGATTTGTCTTAGGTCAAAGTTCATTCAACCTACTAATCAAGCTATCTTAAAGTTTCATTATACTACCGAATAAGAAAATGATTATTCATCATATGTGAATAAGAAGTCATCCGCCTAGCAGATGACCCAAGGCTTTATTCATTTTCACATCTAGTATAATGCCTTTAAAAGGATATCCTTAACTCCTTATTACAGCTATGATTCTAATGTCTGTAAACAAACCCTCCATCATATACAAGTCATGCACCTAACGAACAGGTCTATAAGCTTACTACCTCTAAGATGCTTTAGCCATTGGAATATCAAAGTATACAAGTCATATACATGAAGTAGTTCATCTACTCAGGATTAAGGTTATTACATAATGAACGTCAAAAATAGATTGATCCATTCATAGCGTACTTTGCAGATCAATTACACTTTAGTCTCGGTCTAATATGTCACCACTGAGCAACATATCTATGTCTCTACTTGGGAGTCTATGCTCTAGACAGTCAAGATAAACTATCCCCACCTTGGCTTTATACAACATAATAGTCCTAACATGAGTTAGATGCTCAGTCTAACCCCATAGACTATGGACCATAATTCAGACTGCTTACTTAAGAACATTGTCTTCTTGCATACAAAAATACATTGCATGCTACATTCTAACAGTTTAACATAAGTAGTCGTGATCCATATTTGCTTATATTTACATTGACATGTAAATTGAATAAAGAAAAACAGCAATGTAATGAATAACCTCTAAATATAATTTTGTTATCTAGTTCAAAATAAAAGAAATACATCAAAATGTCTTTCATGCTTAGGGCATTTTCTAACAATGTCTGTGATAGCTACAGTTAGTATTCTTGAATCACTCAAGTACGGTTAAACCCTGATCATCAGACCTAATCTATGGGTTCATAAGTTGGCTCTTTAAATCCATCTCCACTAATATAAGTCAACCAAACACTTAAGGTCATATAGACTTCTACAGCATGAAACAAGAACTTTTTTATGATGAAAATGGGGGTATTTTTATTTTTATTTCTTTCTCCCTTTTTTTTTTTTGGAATAATCTATAATATATCCACTGCCTTTTTATACGAACGTTAACATTTGTGATGAAGACACCCGATTACTCAACAGGGTCACCATTACGAGATGCTATAACATACTCATATTTTGAACCACTGTTTGATGCAAAAGTACACATGGGGCTCATGTTACTCCTGGTTACTAGGTGGCTTAAAATATTAGAGTAAGTCCAAAAATTATTATTTATTTATTTATTTTTAAAATAAACTATATAACCCCCAAACTTTAGCCCAACTTAGTTCCCTCTACAACAAGATGCCTAGATATCCTTCTCATGCTTGGTTTCCTGAGATTTTGCGTTGAGGGATTCACAAAACCAGTTCTAAAACCTTAAGCTCTCATAATAGTTCAAACTTTCCTAGGTTTTCCAAGTGGATTCCAAACATAGCTTATTGTGCAAAACTGGATAATTCTTATTTATGGAGCAAACTAATGACAAACATCATGAATTTTCAATTCATGTCAATTTCTCCTATGAGCTGACAATTTTAAAACCATTACTTGATCTTCATTGAATTTTGTTTGCTTTAACAGTGCTATAGCAATACCAGAAAAATATAAACAAACAAACACATCAAACAGGAACTAACAAGCACATCAAAGCCTTTTTTTTTTTTTTGTTGAATCCATGCTGTAGCAATACCAGAATGAACAAATAGAACATTGCTATAGCAATACTAGAATGAATAAATAGAACATTGCTATAGCAATACCAGAATAAACAATGAAAAATAGGGACAATCATATCAAACACAAACTGAACCTAAAACTGACCTTAAGACTAACAAAAACACCCCAAATCTGAACACTTAAACAAAACACAGTAGAACATGCAATAAAGTACAGCAAAACAACAAGATAAAAAATATAAATATAAATTTATAAACAAAACAAAACATAAACAAAACACCCCCAAACTTTTAAATAAGGTGTGTCCTCACTACTCAGAGAAGTTTAAAAATAATAAGAACTTAAAAGATAAAAAAGAAAGGGGTCAAAACTCCTTGGAGCCATACGCAAGTTGCCTAGGCATTTAATCTTCCTCAACTTCTTGGAAGCCTTCTTCCTCTAGTATGTTGTTGGGGAAGGCAGGGAATAAGTAGGGTGATAGGTCGACGTTTGCTATAGTGATTGCTGAAGAGCTGCATCCTTCTGTCTTGCATATTGCCAATAGTCCCTTTGCTGCCTTTTCATTTGCTGTAGCATTTGCATCATTTCATACTGCTGATTTCCTGCAGACTCACTCTTTGCTCCTGCATCCTTAAGCCTTGGGTAATTTCTACAGGGATTTCTCTTCTACTGCTTGATGCTGTAGTGTTGGTGCTACATAAGGGACAGTTCAATGGACCAACCTCTTCAACATCATCCTCTACTATGGTGCCCTGAGATTGCTTTAAATTTTCTTGTGCAATCCGAGCCATTGCAGTTAGGGTGATGATCCCAGACACCTTTAGTTTCTCTTCATTGTCGTTGAAGACCACTCCACTATGTTCGCAAAGTTCTAAGACCAAAGATGGGAACCAAAGGTGCCCTGATGAATTTTAGGCACAGCTGCATATCTTCTTATAAATAATCTTGCCTATATTGAACTACTTTCCCATAATGATGTAGTAGAGGAGTATAGCTTGATCTCTTAACACCGTCTAAACATGTGTGGATGGCATTAATCTTGATTTCAAAAAATGGTACCACACTTTTGAGCTAGGCTTCAGATTGTTTCGAGGGAATGTGTATGCTCCTTTGGCTGATATATTCCATTGTGTTCCCTCTATACACAAGATGGTGATCATTTCTTGCAGTAAGTCATCAGTGACATTTTCAACTAACCTTAGATAATTATCCTTTACCTCTTTCAACTCATACAGGATGTTGATATTAGATGGCCTTATTTTCACTAGAACACTTCTCACCTCCACAACTTCTGGGTGACCTTTAAGGAAGTTGGCATAAAACTCTCGAACCAAAGGTACAATGGCTTCCTGAGGCTGTATGCAAAACTTCTGCCAGTTATGCATGTTGATTACAGAGTAAATTGGCTTGGAGTAGCCCATGGTAAATGTAGCCTTTAGTAAGAACCCTTTTTCTAAATACAGGATTTTCTTCGACATCCATTTTTCATACCGCTCTGCTGCTTCATTGGATATAAACTTATTGATCACTGTAGCTCTTCTGACCATACTCTTCTTCCCTATTTTATCCTACCCTTTAACTCGCTGTTCACACCCCCAAACTTTTTTTTTGCAATGAACACCACACAATCACAGCTTGTACTAAAAATATATATATACACCACTAGTCCTACATTTCACCCAATAGTACTAACCACACCAAAATAAAACCTTGCAACAGAATCTCTAGTCAATTTTTTTTAAACACCAAAATTGACTCTTAACCACACATCCACATCGACCATCGGGCAAATAACAATAGAAATGGAGAATAAGAACCCTTACACTCAGTTCAAGCCTTGTTTACAGCTACACTCTATCCACTAGTTTTGTGCTCGTATTCCTCCCAAAATAGGCTCTTTTTCTTCTTCAACCTTGGCCCCTGTGCTTCCTAGTTGAATGTTGATGGTGGATTGTTGAAGGAAAATGATGGCTTGGGCATGAAAATGGAAATGATGATGACGGTTTCAAGCAACAGAGAAAGAAAAATGGAACAAAATTTTGAAAAGAACATGGGGGATGAAGTTGAGGAATGGAATTTGTTTTACATAGGAAATGGCTATGGAAATTTTGAAACTTTGAAATTTTTGAAGAATGTGGGAACTAGTTTTAAGGAGAGGATGGTGCAGTTAGAGAGATTTAAGAATGGTTATGGCATTTGAAGGTGAGGTGGGGTGTGGCTGAAGGGAGAATGAGAAAAAGAAAAGGGTGTAGGCCAAAAGGTATAGGGTTTCCAGTGGGTCATGTCTGTCATGCCATGTGGCAGAAAATATTTTCTTTTCTTGGCTGACGTTACATGCCACTTCTTTGCATTCCAGTTTTGTTGCATCGATGCTATAGTATTGCTGTAGCAATTGGGTCCCTGCTGAAATTAAAATTTTTCTTCCTTCTTCCTATTCCCATTTTCATCCTACTACTCTAGAGGCATTCACTTCCTTCCTCACTGCAATCAAACACTAGGCAACCACACATTAACGATTTAGATAAAATATACACATCAATCAAACAAAATAAACTCAAAGAATCAAAGAAAATAAATAAAAAAAAAGATTAACATTAGGATGCCTCCCACAAGCGCTTGTTTTAAAGTCGATAGCCTAACTACTTCCCTTTTTACTGATCTGGATCTTTCAAGGAGATGGAAGTCTTCTCCCTATCAAATGTGTGTGATAACCGGGGAATTGTGTGTGATAACTGGGGATTTTAGATTCTCGGAGTAAATTAAAATTGTATGTATGCACCAATTTTAACAAATAAAATATGAAAAAGTTGTGTTTTAACACTGTTGAGAATACTATAAAAATGTTCTGGTAGTGTTAAAGAGTGTGAGTTCGGGGATGGAAAATCTTACCGAACAGAATCGGGTGAGACGGTTCAAAAACGGAGCCAAAAACCCTAGGGAGTGCACTGAAATGCACTAAAATGATAGAAATTTACAGTAGAGAATTCTGACCAAACGAAAGCGAAATAAAACAAATCGATCGCACCGGAGGCGCCCGAAACCCACCTACGCGATTTCGGTAAAGTTCTGTTCGGTTTGACTTTCGGTCAAAATTTGACCATAAATTAATTAGTGAATTAATATATATATATGGATGACATCACATTAATGATGTCATAAAGATTAATTTTTTTTACGTTTGGAAAGTAATAGGTAAAAGGTGTAAGGTTAGGATTTAATCACCTTTTGATCAAGGGTTAGGATCATGCCAAAATAACCTTGAAAAAAATTTTATAAAATAAAGAAAAAAGGCCATTCGGCCATGTGGAAAGAAGAAAGAAAAAAATTTGATTTTTGGTCCAAAGTTACTGCATTTTAGTCCTAGAACAATTAGCAAATTGTTGAGAAAAATTTGCTTAATGGTCCTTAGTTTTTGCCTATAAATAGGCACCAAAATTCATTCAAAAAAATCAAGAAAAGTAGCCAAACTCTTGCCCATTTCTTGCAGCCAAAAACCGTGCCCTTTAAGTGAATTTTAAGCCAAAACTTGTCCAAAATTTCACACCAAAATTAGCTTCCACTGCATTTCTAGCATCAAGCAATCAACTAGATAAGGTGAGCTTCTAAATTGAAGCATTTTTCTTTGATTTTCTTGGTGAAAATCCATGGGTATTAAGGTGTAGAAACGTTGATAAAAATTGATGTTTTGATTGATGTTATGATTAGTTTGATGTTTTAGAATTCGAAGCATGATTTAGGAGAAACAAGCAAAAATTTTGCATGTTTCCATGAAAAATCCGTGGCATTATTGGTGTGAAAAATGATTTGGAAATTGTTGATTTGGTTTAGTGTTTATGTTCATTTCGTTATATGTTGAAACAAGCATGAATTGGAATCAAGAAATAAGAAAATTTTGATGTATTTTCATGCTAAAATCTGTGGGTAATGAGCACTAGAAAATGGGAAATTTTTAGTGTTGAATAAGAATGCGTAATGTGATAAATACCCTAGGAAAGAAAGCAAGATTTTCTATGTGTTTTTGCATGAAAATCCGTGGCTAATGCTAGGGTTAGAATGAAAATTTAGTTAGGTTTTTATGTTGATTTGTACATTAAAAACCTAAGAATAAGATGTGATAAGTGTGGAAGGTAATGAAAAAAAATATTTGGGGATGATTAACATGATAAACCAAGGCTAGGTTTGGAAAGAATTGATGTTAAGTATTGATTCTTGAATATTGGTTAATGTGGAAAATTTTTATGCAAAGTTTGGAAACTTTGTATAAAATAAGCCTCTGGTACAGTACGTGGCAAGTACAACAGTTTTGAGGCGTACCTAATACCGGGGAAACCTTAAAATACAAGCAGAAATACTGCCGAAATTTTCAAAATGGCATAAGGGCATTTCGGGAAATGATGGGTAAAATATGGGACTCGGGAAGGAAACCGGGACCCCACGATGGATTAGGATTGAAAATGGAAAACCAACCCAAAAGGAATAATAAACCGACCCTTAATGACTAAAGTACCTAAAACAGGAAAAAATTTCATGTTAGGGGTATTTTGGGAAACGAGGAAAAAAAATTAGATCGGGATAGAAAACCCGAGCCTCTCGGGGACGGGATGAAAAACATTTCAGGAGTAGTGAAATGGCCATTTAAGGCTCCGAAATGCTCGAAAAACGAGAAACGACCCTAGGTGATGGATAAATAGTAATTGAGGGCTGGGAAAATGATAATTGAGATTTTACAGTAAATTAAACTGTAAAATGATACAGAAGCTTAGAGAATATTATTTTAAGATAATTGGGCTTAGAAAATTTGAGAAAAATGATAGAACATAATAGTTACAGTCCCGAGACCCGTTAGAGGCAAAATGGTCATTTTGACCAAAAATTTCTGAAAGACTCGGAAAGGACCCTAAAGGACCTAGAAGGACTTGAATAAAATTCTAGGACCCGAAATAGAGGTTATAGAGTTAAAAATCAAGAGTTTCATTAGTACATGGGCATGTACAGTAGAACACGACCGTGTAAAATAAGACCGAGAGGTACACGATCAAGGACACGGGCGTGTTGCACACCGTGTACCATATAAAGAATTGAAATGTTTGTAAAATTTATCACAAAATAAATGCACTTAAAGTGATAATTAATATAGAGTATTAACAGACAATATTATGTCTGTAAGAACCCAAATTAGAGATAGAACTGCGGAGGAGTTCCGAAAGTGGACATTATCGCAGTATTGGTAAGTTCAAGCATTTTCATGTCTGCAGCATGAAATACTGTATTACTTTATTATGTACTAGTTGTACATTAGGTATCAAGTCCTATAGACATTTAGGGATTAGTTAGTATAAATAAAAGATGACGATTAATGTCACTTGGTCCAAACTATAAATAAAAGATGGTAATAAAACCATTAAAGGCGTACCGTCCCTGTAGGAAAATAAACCGGTAAAAACGTATCAGAGTGGCGCAGCGGAATAATAAAAATTTTAAGATCGTTAAATATCTCATGATGCCATATACAATAAACCAACAACAATTAAAACTCATACCTCAAGGACGCCAATCTTGCAGGAGGAGAATGACCGGAGGCTTCAACCAACTAGCCTTCTCTACTATTCTCCAATTCCCGAATGGCTGAGTGTGTGGGCACTCTGAACCTCGATCGGTATGCTAGCACTGCTAGTCTTCTTCCGACCACCCAGATCTCTAAAGAACTTTATTGTCACGATGAGCTGTGCAACAATAAGCCTGCTCACCTGAGAGTCTGTGGTCTGAGAGAACTGGAGTGGCAAGACCTCTATTTATAGACCTGCATGAGGTGATTCTCTGAATTTGAATTGGATTAGGAAAAGATATTTTCCCTTATCCTTAACCAAAAAATCCGAATTTTTCCATGGATAAATCCAACAATAAAATTCGGTTTTCTTAGGATAAATCCAATCCAAATCTAAACAAGATTTTAACTAGAATCTTATGTCCCTTTTTCAATCAAAAAATCCGAATTTTTCTTGGAGAAAATCTCCTCATAAATTTCGGCCATTATGGATAAGGGAGAATCTAAAATTCCACTAGGATTTTCAAGCTTGAATCTTATCTCAACCTTATCCAAAAATAACCGAATTTCCTAGGAGAGATTCTCCAAATTTTCGACCACTTTTCAGGGAGGAGAGAATCCAAATTCAACTGGGATTGAAACTTGAATTATTCCCTTGAATCTTATCCACAAAAATCTGAATTTTTCCATGAGGATTATCCTTAAAAATTTCGTCCACTTTTGTTGGGATTTGGATTCAAAATTCAAGTAGGATTCTAACAAGATTATCTTCTCCAAATCCAACTCAAATTCGAATTTCAAACCTTGTGGATTTTCCACAACAAATTCGAATCCTACTTGGACTGTGATTCAAAATTTGAATTTCAAATTTCAAATTCAAATTTCAAATTCAAATTTCAAATTTCAAATTTCAAATTTCAAATTTAAATTTCAAATTCAAATTTCAAATTCGAATTTCAAATTCAAATTTCAAATTCAAATTTCAAATTCAAAATTCAAATTTCAAATTTCAAAATTCAAATTTCAAATTTCAAAATTCAAATTTCAAATTCCACAAAACAGTTGTGTTTCATATTCTTGTTCTCATGGATAATTTTCTACAACTCCAATCCAATCTCAAATAAAATCATGGCAACTTTATTTGGAGTTCGAATAATTGTGTACTCTATTATCCAAAACAAAATCTGAATCCAACCGGAGAGAATCTTGTCTACCATCCTAATCCTGTGTCATCACCATCCATGCATAATAAACCAGCCAATAGTATACACAAATCAATTTACCAAACGTTAAGGAATTATGTGGAGCTAGTAGAGGGACTGATTGGACATATATAATCGGGCTCCCGTGATTCCATATGATCATCATTCTTTACCGAACAACTCAATCATATGATCACTAGTTTCAGAGTCACACCACTATAAACCTGAAACGAAACTCCCAATTATATACCGTATTACGTAAGCCTGTGACGAGCTACCATCCAATGACCTTGTCATATATGCAAAACCCTCATATGATATCCATGATCAGCCTTAGGTCAAAGTCCGTTTAATCCTACTGATCAGGCTATCTTAAAGTTCCATTATACTACCGAATTAAGAAAATGATTATTCACCATATGTGAATAAGAAATCATCCGCCCAGCAGACGACCCAAGGCCTTGTCCATTTTTCACATTCAGTATAATGCCTTTAAGAGGATACCTTTAACTCCTCAGAGCTATGATTCCGATATCTGCAAACAAACCCTTCATCGTATACAAGTAATGCACCCAACGAACCGGTCTATAAGCTTACTACCTCTGAGACGCTTTAGCCATTGGAACATCAAAGTACACAAGTCATATACATGAAGTAGTTCATTTACTCAGGATTAAGGTTATTGCACAATGAACGTCAAAAGCAGATTGATCCACTCATAGCGGACTACGTAGATCAATCATACTTTAGTCCCGGTCTAATATGTCACCACCGAGCAACATATCCATGTCTCTACTTGGGAGTCCAGCTCCAGACAGTCAAGACAAACCGTCCCCTCTAAGGCTTTAGACAACATAATAGTCTTAACATGAGTTAGATGATCGGTCTAACCCCATAGACTACAGACCATAGTTTAAACTGCTAACTTTAGAACATTGTCTTCTCGCATACAAAAGTCCATTGCATGCAACGTTCTAACAGTTTTAACACAAGCAGTCAGTGAGCCATATTTGCTTACATTTACTTTAACATGTAAATAAGACGAGGACAGATAGCAATGTAATGAATAACCTCTATGTATAATTTTATTATCCAGTTCAAAATGAATACATCAAAATGTCTCTAATACTTAGGGCATTTCCTAACAATCTCCCACTTGCCCTAAGCCAGCAGATGTGCCATGTTACGCATCCCCATCGCCTCTACATGCCTCTCAAAGCTTCTAGCCACCAAAGTCTTAGTAAAGGGATCAGCGATGTTGTCCTCGGACGCGATCTTACATACATCTACTTGTCCTGTCTCCACATGCCCTCTAATAATGTGATACCTCCGATCTATGTGTTTGGTCCTCTTGTGGTGCCAAGATTCCCTTGTGTTGGCAATAGCCCCTGTATTATCACAGTAAAGTGTGATAGGCTTGTCAACACCCGGAATGACCTCAAGGTCTCTAAAGAACTTGCGGAGCCAAACCGCTTCTTTAGATGCCTCAGCCGCAGCCACATACTCAGCCTCCATAGTAGAGTCAGCTGTGCAGCCCTGCTTCACGCTCCTCCACACAATGGCGCCTCCTCCGAGTAAAAACACTGATCCAGATGTCGATTTCCTCGAATCCTTACAAGTCTGGAAGTCTGAGTCCGTGTATCCTACGGGTGTTAGATCCCCTCCAGAATACACCAGCATATAATCCCTCGTTCTTTTAAGATAGTTGAGTATATGCTTTACTGCTTGCCAGTGCTTAGTTCCAGGATTCGCTTGATATCGACTCACCATACCTACTGCAAAACATATGTCTGGGCGAGTGCAAAGCATAGCGTACATAAGGCTACCCACAGCGGATGCATAAGGGACCTTACTCATACGCTCTCTTTCTTCCGATGTCTTGGGACAGTCATCCAATGAAAGAGTTAGACCGGCAATAGAAGGTTGCGAACCTTTCTTTGCCTCTTGCATTGCATATTTGTCAATTATTTTATCTATATATGAAGCTTGGGATAACGCTATCATTTTGTTCTTTCGATCTCTGAAGAGACGAATGCCTAGAACATAATTAGCTTCTCCCAAGTCCTTCATGTCAAACTGTTGGTGTAACCAAAGCTTGACCGATGATAAGTTCCCTACATCATTCCCAATGAGTAGTATATCATCGACATAGAGTATCAGAAAGACCACTTTTCCATCCTTAATACGTTTATAAACACAAGGTTCATCAACGTTCTACTCAAAACCAAATGTCTTAATCGCTTGATCAAACCTCTGGTTCCATGAGCGGGATGCTTGCTTTAATCCATAAATGGATCTAAGCAACTTGCAGACTTTCCTTTCTTGGCCTTTCGCTATGAACCCTTCGGGCTGTATCATATAGATACACTCTTCAAGATGGCCATTCAAGAATGCCGTCTTGACATCCATTTGCCAGATCTCGTAATCGAGAGCCACAGCAATGGACAGAAGAATACGGATAGACTTCAGCATAGCAACAGGCGAAAAGGTTTCCTCGTAATCGATTCCAGCCTTTTGCGTGTATCCCTTTGCAACCAGTCTAACTTTAAAAGTTTCCACTCTCCCTTCTGCATCCTTCTTTCTTTTGTAGACCCATTTGCATCCAATGGGTTTTATCCCATCCGGCAAATCTACAAGTTCCCAAACAGAGTTGGATTTCATAGAATCCATCTCATTGTTCATAGCCTGTTTCCAAGATTTAGAATCAACATCATTTATAGCTTCATCATAAGTGACCGGATCTTCCTCATGCTCATGAGCCTCGGCCTGGTATACCTCGGCATCATACATGAAGAAATTAGGTTTCTTCGAAACCCTCCCACTACGACGAGGCACCCTAAATTGTTGATCGTCTGCAGGTCTTTCACTGGAACTCGGACTTGCGTCCAAGACCGAAATCTGTGGAGCAGTTCTTTCACCCGATAACTCCTCTAGCACCACTTTGCTTCGAGGTTTAAAGTCATTCATGTGACTTTCCTCCAAGAATGTCGCATGGGTTGAGACAATGACTTTTTGTTCCTTCGGGTTATAGAACAGACCTCCTTTAGTTCCTTTGGATACCCTACAAACATGCACAATTCTGATCTTGGTTCCAACTTTTTCGCATCCCCATCCAGTACATGTGCCGGGCAGCCCCATATTCTCATATGTCCAAGGGAGGGCTTCCTACCACGCCACAATTCATACGGAGTTCTAGGAATTGATTTGCTCGGAACCTGGTTCAGAATATAGCACGCCGTTTGTAAAGCATATCCCCAAAATGATAATGGCAGCGTTGAATAACTCATCATGGACCGTACCATATCCAATAAGGTCCTGTTTCTCCTTTCGGCTACACCATTCTGTTGTGGAGTACCAGGTGCAGTCAATTGGGATAAAATCCCGTTCTCTACAAGATGTCCTAGAAATTCATCGGAGAGATATTCGCCACCTCGATCAGATCGAAGTGTTTTTATGGATTTATCCAATTGCTTTTCCACTTCCGCACGATACTCTTTGAACTTGTCAAAGGTTTCGCTCTTGCGGTGCATCAGATATACATATCCATACCTCGAGTAATCATCTATAAAAGAGACATAATACTCGAACCCTCCTCGTGCTGTGACGTTCATGGGGCCACATACGTCAGTATGCATAATTTCTAAGAGCTCCTGAGCCCTTATACCCTTAGCTCCAAAAGACCTCTTAGTCATTTTACCCTCTAGACAAGACTCACATTGGGGAAGTCGTACCTCCTCCAGAGATTCCAGAGGACCGTCTTTCACCAATCTTTGAATCCTATCTTGATTAATATGACCAAGTCTTAAATGCCAAAGAAACGCCTTGTTAGAGTGAGAAACTTTCAAACTTTTAGAGTTATCAATTAATTCAGTGTCAAGCAGTGAGTACATCTTTGGTTTGATCAAATATAGGTTTCCATCCATCCATCCAGAACAGATAAAAGACTTATTTCTACGAATATCAACTCTTTTACTAAAAGAAACTGAATAAGAATCCTTTATTAAACAAGCTACCGATATAAGGTTCCTCCTGAAATTAGGAACATAAAAACAGTCTTTTAATAAAATAAACCTAAATTGATCAAAATAAAGATAAACATCTCCCACTGCTTCAGCCACCACAAAGCTACCATCTCCAGTCCGCAACGAGGGGCTCCTATCATGTAGACTTCTCGTTTCCATGAACCCCTGCATAGAAACACAAACATGATTAGTGGCGCCCGAATCAATGACCCAAGTGTCTTTCGATTCTTCCACCAAACACGCTTCCAAGTAATGAAGTTCCTTACCTTCCTTGCCCTTGGCGGCTAGGAATTCCCGGCAAGCCTTCTTGAAGTGACCTACCTTCCCACAATGGAAGCATTTGGACTTTTTAGGGTCCTTTGGCTTCTTGTTCTTCTTCTTCTTCTTCCCGTCCGAGACAGGAGGATTAGAAGAACTGGAAGCCACTTGCTTCTTATTTGGCCTCTTCCTCTTCCGTGAGGGATTGGAAGATTCCGCCAAATTGGCCTCTCCTTTAGGTCGAACCGCATCCTCATCCCTAATCATCCGCTTATAAGCCTGTAGTTGCTTCATGAGCTCGGTTAGTCCTAACTCATTTGTCGCCAGATTGTATGCGGCCTTAAACCCCACAAAATCTTTAGACAGAGTCTTGAACACCATCTCGATCTGGGTGTTGTAGTCCAACTCAGCACCATTCTCGGCAGCCTCAGCAAAGAATCCTATTAGAGTGATCATATGGTCCTTCACCGGAGTACCCACCTTTTGCTTGGAGTTCATAATGCTGGTGATAGCAGACTGTCGAGCCAATTTTTCTTGGCCTCCGAACATGTCCTCCAGATTGTCCATGATCTCCCCAGCAACTTGATAAGTCTCATGCTGCTTTTGTAAAGCACTCGTCATGCTAGCAAGGATGTAGCATCGAGCTATTTCATTGGATTCTCTCCAACGATTATAGGCAACCGGGACCTCCTCAAGTGGTGTGTCAGGTTTGGGCCCAGGTGGGCATGGTTCGTCCAGTACAAACTTGTGTCTCTCGCAGCTGAGAACTATTAATAGATTTCTTTTCCAGTCTTTATAATTATCGCCATTCAACTTATTTTCAGTAAGTATCGAAATGAGGGGTGTCGGTGACATTTTGAACTGAAATAAAATTATACTAGACATCATTACAAAGCCCAAGCAAATATACAGATAATTTAGCAAATAAAACATACAAGTATGTTCCTACATGAAACTTGAAAAACATGTAGTATTGCAATGGTAATTCTCAGCACCTATTGCCCCAAGCCACCGAGGGGTGGTCATGAAAACAAATAGCCGGAACATGGACCCCGTCCAATTAATATATGTTACCTTAAATCCTCCAAGGTTAAGACATATATTAATAACCGCTTATTTGGCCACCAGTTTAGTTAACAGAGCTTCTAGGGAAGGTTAATAACTAAACGAGTCTTGAGTGTATAACCATTGTTTACGTAGCCCTATCCACGTCCTACCAAGCCACCGAAGGGTGGTCATGAATAGGATCGTACCCGAACACGTTTTCCACATAGGAGATCCAATCTAGTATACCGGCGGCGGTAAACACCTACCGAGGGGTGTGGTCAGGGCAGAACTGACGCGAGGCGTTACCATGCTTTCACATCTGGACCAACAATGGAGGCCGTGGGTTTTGTTTGAAACCCTCTCCCACTCAATATTTTGAAAAACATGCAAGTTTTGACAAATTATGTATGATCAATATAGTATGAGCGGCACTCACCTATCCTATATGACATGCTATCAAATATGCATATAAAACATCCATCAATACATATTTATACATCCATGACATATCACAGAAAAAATAATTGACAGAATAACCAAGCTATGGTTCCATCCTAGAACAAAGAAAATAAAGATTACAAAATTCCATCCAAAGCATTCTTTGGGTCTTGAATTCTGTTCCGTCTTCTTGTATCCATCTTTATGTAGCCTCTCCATTTATTTCTCATCCCAAGAATTATTTAAAATTTAAATCTCCAAAAATTTAAATTTCAAATTCAAATTCCAAATTTGAATTTCAAATTTAAATTTCAAATTTAAATTTTAAACAATTTTAAACATTATGTGTAATAATATGTAATTTCAAAAAAATTTGAAATTTTTAATTACATATTTTTAAACATGATTTAAAATTGAATCTCAAATTTAAAAATCAAAATTTTCTGATTTTTGGACCTTCGGACTGCCGCCCTCGTAGGCGGCAGCCGCCGTGGGCAGCCACCAACCCCGGAGGGGCTGACACCCCACGGCCGCCCCCTGTACAGCCCTGCTGGGCTGCAGGCCAAGCCTGCAGCGTCAGGCTGCATGCCCAGGCTGGGCGCAGCAGCCGGCAGGCTGCAGGCAGCACCTGCAGCCAGAGGCTGCATGCCCAGGCTACGGCCAGCTTTGGGCAGGCCACAGCCACCCCTGGGCTGTAGGCCAAGCCTGCGGCCGGGGTGGTGTGGGCCTGCTTAGGGGCTACCGCAGCCCCAGCTTTACCCTCTGGGGAAGTATTGTTGTCCAATTACTGGCTACCTCATGTACCTGTATATGTGGCAAATAGGGAGCTATATGCTGAGTTGATCGTAATGAAGATCGTGGATTACGATGTGATTCTAGGCATGGATTTCCTAGGGAAATACCGAGCTACGATTAACTGTCGAAATCGAAAGATAGTATTCCAACCCGAGGAAGAAGAGAGTTTCGAATATGTCGATGCTTCTCGAAAACCCGGGAAAATGATGATCAGTTCACTGAAAACAAGCAAGCTAATGGCCAGTGGTTGCATGGGATATCTGGCATATGTGGTGGATACTACAGAGGAACAGAAGCTTCAACCAGAAGATGTTCCTGTTGTTAGAGAATTTGTTGATGTATTTCCGGAAGAGTTACCAGGGATACCTCCAGAGAGAGAAATCTCGTTCGAAATTGAGTTGATGCCTGGAACGGCGCCTATTTCCAAAGCACCATACCGCATGGCTCCAGTGGAGTTAAAGGAGCTGCAGGAACAATTAAACGAGCTTTTGGATAAGGGATTCATCAGACCGAGTTATTCTCCATGGGGTGCACCTGTGTTGTTCGTCAAGAAAAAGGATGGAACATTCTGGTTGTGCATTGATTACCGGGAGTTGAATAAGGTTACGATCAAAAATAGGTATCCATTACCTAGAATTGATGACTTATTCGACCAGTTAAAAAGCGCAGCGGTATTTTCCAAGATCGACCTATGATCAGGATATCACCAGCTAAGAATTAAAGAAAGTGATATTCCTAAGACGGCATTTAGGACTTGTTATGTTCACTATGAGTTCCTTATGATGCCATTCGGATTAACAAATGCACCGGCAGCGTTCATGGATTTAATGAATAGAATCTTTAAAAAGTATTTAGATAAGTTTGTCATTGTATTCATTGATGACATTCTTATATATTCAAAGACTCTTGAGGAGCACAAGGAGCATCTGAGGATCGTGTTGCATACGATAAGGAAGCATCAACTGTATGCCAAATTCTCAAAATGTGACTTTTGGCTGGATAAAGTACATTTCCTCGGACATGTTGTATCCTAGGAAGGTATTGCTGTAGATCTGACAAAGGTAGATGCAATTAACCAGTGGCCTACACCCAAGAGTGTGACGGAAATACGCAGTTTCTTGGGGTTAGCTGGTTATTATCGACGATTTGTAGTGGGATTCGTGCTATTAGCTGCACCTCTTACTGCTCTTACACGCAAGGAAAGGAAATAAGAGTGGACTATGGAATGCGAAAGAAGCTTCCAGGAGTTAAAGAGACGGCTGACAAGCGCACCAATCCTTACACTTCCTACTGAAGGGAAGAAGTTTGTGATTTATAGTAATGCATCCAAAATAGGATTGGGAGCAGTCCTGATGCAAGGCAACAAGGTGATTGCCTACGCTTCTCGTCAATTAAAGGATCATGAAAGGAATTACCCTACGCATGACCTTGAACTTGCTGCAGTAGTGTTTGAACTTAAAATTTGGCGACACTATCTCTATGGAGCTCAGTGTCAGATTTTCATTGATCACCAAAGCCTGAAGTATTTCTTCACGCAAAAGGAGCTCAATATGCGACAAAGACGATGGTTGGAACTGGTAAAGAATTATGATTGCGAAATCCTATGCCATCCAGGAAAGGCCAACCGTGTAGCGAATGCTTTAAGTAGAAAGTCTACCATATCGCACCAGCTACCAATAAAAAGGCTTCCGAAGCCATTGCAGCAAGAGATAAATTCCTTGAACTTGGAGCTGATATCTGGAGCATTGGCTGCACTCCAAGTGGAATCATCGTTGTTTGAGTTTATCAAGGAAGCTCAAAGACGAGACCCAACAATGACAAGTTCTCAAGAAGGAATTTCCAAGGATGGAATGATCCTCTATCAAGGAAGAATTAATGTTCCAGCTGATGAGGAACTTAGAAGACGGATCATGTCAGAAGCCCATGAAACACCATATTCGGTTCATCCCGGAGCTAGCAAGATGTATCAGGACTTGAAGTTACAGTTCTGGTGGAAAGGGATGAAGAACGATATAGCAAAATTCGAGAGCAGATGCATGACCTGTCAGAGAATTAAAGCGGAATATAAACATCCAACAGGAAGATTGGAACCTTTGGAGATTCCTGAATGGAAATGGGAACACATTACGATGGATTTTGTAGTGGGACTCCCAAAAACCCGAGAAGGTTATGATGCCATCTGGGTTATTGTGGACAGACTGACCAAGACGGCACGGTTTATAGCTGTCAAGATGACTTTTTCGTTGGAAAAGTTTGCTCAGTTGTACGTAGCTCATGTCGTCAGATTACATGGAGTACCAAAATCTATTATATCAGATCGAGATGCACGATTCACTTCGAATTTCTGGAAGTGTGTACAAGAGGCCATGGGTACTGAATTGAGACTCAGTAACGCATTTCATCCGCAAACAGACGGACAGTCGGAGTGGACTATTCAAACATTAGAGGACATGCTTCGAGCTTGTATAATGGATTTTGCGGGAAATTGGAATGAGAAGTTACCATTAATTGAATTCTCGTACAATAATAGTTACCAAGCTTCCATAGGTATGGCACCTTACGAGGCTTTGTATGGACGGAAGTGCAGATCACCATTACACTGGTATGATTTGCAAGAGAAGCAATTGCATAAGACGGATTTCATACAAGAGACTTCCGATGCAGTTGCAAGAATTCAGCGTCAAATGAAAATTATGCAAAGTCGACAAAAGAGTTATGCGAACAAGAGGCGGAGATCCTTGGAGTTTGATGAAGGAGACATCGTGTTTCTCAAGGTATCGCCCATGAAGGGGATTATGCGTTTCGATAAGAAGGGGAAACTGAGTCCAAGATATATTGGACCTTATTAAATTATCGAACGCATTGGAAAGGGCGCTTACAGATTAGCGTTACCTCCTGAATTGTCGGCAGTGCATAATGTATTTCATGTGTCGATGCTGAGAAAGTATATACCAGATCCGTCCCATGTGTTGAAGCATGAACCTATTCAGATCCACGAGGATTTGGCATATGAGGAACAACCTATTCGAGTACTGGCTCGTGAAGAGAAAGTACTGAGGAATAAGACAATCCCACTAGTGAAGATTTTGTGGAAAAATCATAACATTGAAGAAGCTACGTGGGAACGAGAAGACGAGACGAGGAATTTATACCCCCACTTGTTCTAATTTTTGAGGACGAAAATTTTATAAGGAGGGGTGAATGTGACAACCAGGAAATTCAAACATTCTCAGAAGAAAATGTACAAATGTATGTATATAAAAATTTGTACTATTTAAAGAGTGAAATGAATGTATTTATATTGTTTAGAATGTATTAAAATGTTCTAACAATACTGACGAGTAAGAATTCAGTGTTAGAAAAATTCACTGAGTTGAAACGGGTGGAACGGTGCCAAAAACGGCATTGAAAACCCTAACCGGTGCACTAAAAGATGAAAACTTCTGGGATTGATTTTGATCAAATAGAAGCAGTATAAATTGATCCGACTACACAGGAGACCTCAGGAACCCGCCGGGACGATTTCAGGAAAATTTCGGCTCGAACCGATATCGGTCAAAAAGTAGTCGAATTAATGTGAATAGTAAAAGTCAAAGTCAAAGTTTTACTTCGCATTTATGACATCATAAATCCATTTAATAAATGAAAGAAAAATGGTGGTTGGTGGCATTAATGGCCAAGATTGGTTTGCTTTTTGATCTAAAGGCCAAGATTTGGCCAAAATTCCATCATTTTATTTTTTGAAAAATTTGGAAAGAAATAGGCTTCATAAGTGTTGATTTCTCATTGGTTGAAAGCCAAATTAATTGGCTTTCTTTGTGCTTAAGTCGGCAAAACTTTGGAAAGAAAGGGCCGAAACATTACAAAGCCAAAAACAAAACAAAAAAATTTTCTAAGTGTTCTTCCTAGTGTACCCGTGAGCCACCAAGGAGAACCAAGCAAATATTCCAAGTTTCCTTCACAAAAGTGGTGTCAAACCCTTCCTTGAAGACAAAGGAAGTAAGAAAGCAAGGTAACCTTCTTTAGTTTGCAATTTTTGGCTTGTTTTCTCCCTAAAATCTGTGGGATGAATAGTATGAAAATGAGGAAATTTTTGGTTTGTTTTGGTTGATTTGGTGCTTGGGTTTTGTTAAAGGTGTGATTAGAAGAAAAACCATGCATTTTGTTTAAAGAAAAACAAAATTTTGGTTGGTTTTCCAAGGGTAAAACCGTGGGTTACCATGGGTAATTGTTGATGAATTGTTCTTGTTTAAGTGTTAAAATGCTTTAAATCATATTTTGGTCAAATGTAAAGCATGATTTGTATGGTTGAAAGCTTGGAAAAATTTTGGTGTCAAATAACCCTAATATGGCCATGGGTTTAATTAGGGTTTGGTGAATAATTTTTGCATGATTTACTTGATGTTTGGATGGTTTAAATCATGCATTTAATTATGGAAATGATGGTTATGTGATTGAAAGCGTGAAACAAAATTTTGGGCATGTTTTTCCTTAAAATGGCCGTGAGTTATAATGGTGAAAAACCCTAAGAATTTGTGTTGAAAAATGCATGGAAATTGGCTTGAAAATGTGCTAGGAAATGACATTGGAATAGCCAAAAATTTGGTGGAAAAATTGAGAAGTTTTGGTTAGGTTTTGATTGTGAAAACCGTGGTCAAAACCAAAGGTAAAATCGAAAGAAATTTTGTGTAATGTGGTTCAAAATGTGAATTGGAATTTTGTGAGCTTTTATGTAAAAGTTTGGAAAACTTTTACATAAAATAGGTTGTGGTATAGTACGTGGCAGGTACATATGGTTCGAGGTGTACCTAACGCCGGTAGCCTTAAATTTACGCCGAAATGCTGCCGAAATTTCGAAAACGGCATTTGGGGTAAAAAGGAAATTAAAAATAAAAGTTTAGGGTCGGGTCGGAAACCCTAGTCCCTAACGGAAAATTTAATAAGGAAAACCTAAGGGGTAGTTCGTGAATAGCAACCCGTCCCCTTAAAAATGTAAAACACGAGTGAAACTGAAAAACCGACCTCGAGGGGGGGCGTTTTGGGAAACGAAGTAAAGGTCCGAGTCGGGTACGGAAAATCCGAGCCTTGGAGACCTAGATCGAGAACGTCTAGGTGAACGTTTTAAATACTAGTAAAACGTCCATTTGAGGCTCCGAAACGATAGAAAATCACTAAACCGACGTGAGGGTCGGAATAGTACTTCCCGAGGGTCGGGAAAGTGAAAAGTGGAAATAAAATAGAAACGAACCCGGTGATGAATAGAAAAGAGTCAGAAAAGTTCCTGAGAGCCAAAAATGTAGTCTGAATCGAGAAAATTCCGTCAGGGGTAAAATTGTAATTTTGCCAAAATATAGGGGTAAAATCGTAATTTTGTAAAAGTTGAGAAAAATGGGGAAAATGATAAATAAAGCCTAAAAATTTGTAAATAGGTTTTATTTAAGCTTTTTAATGAAAAATAAAAGCTATAAATGGAAATGAAATTAATAGATAAGGTTTTGTCTGTAGGATCCCAAAATCGACCTACAAGGAGGGCGATCAAAGATCCAAGAAAGAAAAGGGGAAGAAACTAATAAGGTAAGTTCAGACATTTACCTGTCTACAACACATAGCGTTATTATTGCTAACTTTGATGTACTAATTATAAGTTAGGTACGTATGTGCTACGGGCACTATTATAGAATAGAAAGAGACGAAATGTGCTACGAGCACTATTAGAATGGGACACATGGTAAAATGTACTTCGGGCACTAGAGCGAGGTTAATGAAACCCACTCACCTAAAATTAAAATGTGAACCATTCCTAACCACGGGACAATATGAAGTCACCGGGTTAGAAATTTAAAAAGTCGGTAATGAAACCACTTTTTGGCGTACCAGCCTTCTGTACAGGGAGGTAAATTTTGCCTTCGGGGCTATGAGATTAAGGCTGTGGAGGTCAGCACTGATGTACCGCTCCCAGTCATGTACAATTTTGCCTTCGGGGCTATGAGATTAAGGCTGTGGAGGTCAGCACTAATGTACCACTCCCAGTAATGCGCACTTAAATGGTACTGCCAACCTGAGCTCAAAACCAGAACATAATCAAAGATAATTACCTAAAACTGAAACTATGCCATAATTGAGCATAAGACAGTTTCGTGAGGGTACTAACATCGCGGTAGATGTATTGTTGATATACTGTGTGTGGTCAAACTTACTATTCATAATGAATAGTGATCAAATTACTATTCATATATGAATAGTAGTCAATGTTACTATTCATGATAAATAGTACTATTCATAGAAATTTTATTTCTTGCATGTTTGAACTTACTGAGCCTGTAGCTCACCATTTTTGCTTATGTTGCAGGTAAGCGACCAGTTCAGTAGCTTTGTATGACTGGATGGCGGACGGGATGGTGCGTGTCAAATGGAATAAGAGGCGAGGGATATGGTTCTGCCAGAGTTTTTCCGCTGAACGATAAAAGAGAAGGGAAAAAGAAACAGTCTTTTGTAATATATATTTTACGAAAGTACTGTATTATGTAAATTACTTTGTACTTGCCAATAAAGTAAATAGTGGAAAATGTTTTACATGATGTTTAAAGAAAAAAAAATTTTCCCCAAAAACGTCATGTTTTCCAAGAGAGATAGATTAGCCGGCGACCCATGAGAGTACAATCTATCGCAGTTAGCGATAAAGCTTAACTGTAATAGTATTGTATGATCTCTACGAGGGGCAGGCCGCCACAGGGTCTACAAAAGAAAGAAGGATGCGGAAGGGAGAGTGGAAACTTTCAAAGCTAGACTGGTTGCAAAGGGGTACACGCAAAAGGCTGGAATCGATTACGATGAAACCTTTTCACTTGTTGCTATGCTGAAGTCTAGCCGTATTCTTCTATCCATTGCTGCGGCTCTCGATTACAAGATCTGGCAAATGGACGTTAAGACGGCATTCTTGAATAGCCATCTTGAAGAGTGTATCTATATGATACAACCCGAAGGGTTCGTAGCGAAAGGCCAAGAAAGGAAAGTCTGCAAGTTGCTTAGATCCATTTATGGATTAAAGCAAGCATCCCGCTCATGGAACCAGAGGTTTGATCAAGCGACTAAGACGTTTGGTTTTGAGCAGAACGTTGATGAACCCTGTGTTTATAAACGTATTAAGGATGGAAAAGTGGTCCTTCTGATACTCTATGTCGATGATATACTACTCATTGGGAATGATGTAGGGAACTTATCATCGGTCAAGGTTTGGTTACACCAACAGTTTGACATGAAGGACTTGGGAGAAGCTAATTATGTTCTAGGCATTCGTCTCTTTAGAGATCGAAAGAACAAATTGATAGCGTTATCTCAAGCTTCGTACATAGATAAAATAATTGACAAATATGCAATGCAAGAGGCAAAGAAAGGCTCACAACCTTCTATTGCCGGTCTAACTCTTTCATTGGATGACTGTCCCAAGACATCGGAAGAAAGAGAGCGTATGAGTAAGGTCCCTTATGCATTTACTGTAGGTAGCCTTATGTACGCTATGCTTTGCACTCGCCCAGATATATGTTTTGCAGTAGGTATAGTGAGTCGATATCAAGCAAATCCTGGAACCAAGCACTGGCAAGCAGTAAAGCATATACTCAAGTATCTTAAGAGAACGAGGGATTATATGCTGGTGTATTCTGGAGGGGACTTAACACCCATAGAATACACGGACTCAGACTTCCAGACTTATAAGGATTCGAGGAAATCGACATCTGGATCAGTGTTTTTGCTCAGAGGAGGTGCCATTGTGTGGAGGAGCGTGAAGCAGGGCTGCACAGCTGACTCTACTATAGAGGCTAAATATGTGGCTCCAGCTGAGGCATCTAAAGAAGCGGTTTGGCTCTGCAAGTTCTTTAGAGACCTTGAGGTTATTCCGGGTGTTGACAAGCCTATCACACTTTACTGTGATAACACTGGGGCTATTGCCAACACAAAGGAATCTCGGCACCACAAGAGGACCAAGCACATAGATCAGAGATATCATATTATTATAGGGCACGTGGAGACAGGACAAGTAGATGTATGTAAGATCGCGTCCGAGGACAACATTGCCGATCCCTTTACTAAGACTTTGGTGGCTAGAAGCTTTGAGAGGCACGTAGAGGCGATGGGGATGCGTAACATAGCACATCTGCTGGCTTAGGGCAAGTGGGAGATTGTTAGGAAATGCCCTAAGCATTAGAGACATTTTGATGTATTTATTTTGAACTGGATAATAAAATTATATATAGAGGTTATTCATTACATTGCTATCTGTCCTCGTCTTATTTACATGTTAAAGTAAATGTAAGCAAATATGGCTCCCTGACTGCTTATGTTAAACTGTTAGAACGTTGCATGCAATGGACTTTTGTATGCGAGAAGACAATGTTCTAAAGTTAGCAGTCTAAACTATGGTCTGTAGTCTATGGGGTTAGACCGAGCATCTAACTCATGTTAAGACTATTATGTTGTCTAAAGCCTTGGAGGGGACAGTTTGTCTTGACTGTCTGGAGCTGGACTCCCAAGTAGAGACATAGATATGTTGCTTGGTGGTGACATATTAGACCGGGACTAAAGCGTGATTGATCTACGAAGTCTGCTTTTGAGTGGATCGATCTGCTTTTGACGTTCATTATGCAGTAACCTTAATCTTGAGTAAAAGGACAGCTTCATGCATATGACTTGTGTACTTTGATGTTCCAATGGCTAAAGCGTCTCAGAGGTAGTAAGCTTATAGACCGGTTCGTTGGGTGCATGACTTGTATACAATGAAGGGTTCGTTTACAGATATCGGAATCATAGCTCTAATGAGGAGTTAAAGGTATCCTCTTAAAGGCATTATACTGAATGTGAAAATGGACAAGGCCTTGGGTCGTCTGCTGGGCGGATGACTTCTTATTCACGTATGGTGAATAATCATTTTCTTTATTTGGTAGTATAATGGAACTTTAAGATAGCCTGATCAGTAGGACTAAACGGACTTTGGCCTAAGGCTGATCATGGATATCATATGAGGGTTCTGTATACATGACAAGGTCATTGGACGATAGCTTGTCACAGGCTTACGTAATACGGTATATAATTGGGAGTTCAGTTTCAGGTTTATAGTGGTGTGAATCTGAAACTAGTGATCATATGATTGAGTTGTTCGGGAAGAGAATGATGATCATATGGATTTGCGGGAGCCCGATTATATATGTCCAATCAGTCCCTCTACTAGCTCCACATAATTCCTTAATGTTTGGCAAATTGATTTGTGCATGCTCTTGGCTGGTTTATTATGCATGGATGGTGATGACATAGTATTAGGATGGTCGACAAGATTCTCTTCGGTTGGATTCAGATTTTGTTTTGGATAATAGAGTAAACAATTATTCGAACTCCAAATAAAGTTTCCATGATTTTATTTGAGATTGGATTGGAGTTGTAGAAAATTATCCATGAGAACAAGAATTTGAAACACAACCGTTTTGTGGATTTTGAAATTTGAAATTTGAATTTGGAAATTTGAATTTGAAATTTGAATTTGAAATTTGAATTTGAAATTCGAATTTGAAATTTGAATTTGAAATTTAAATTTGAAATTTGAAATTTAAAATTTAAAATTTGAATTTGAAATTCGAATTTGAAATTTGAAATTCAAATTTTGAATCATAGTCCAAGTGGGATTTGAATTTGTTGTGGAAAATCCACAAGGTTTGAAATTCGAATTTGAGTTGGATATGGAGAGGATACTCTTGTTAGAATCCTACTTGAATTTTGAATCCAAATCCTAACTAAAGTTGGACAAAATTTTGAGGATTATCCTCAACGGATTTTCGGTTTTTGTGGATAAGGTTCAAGGGAAAAATTCAAGTTTCAATCCTAGTTGAATTTGGATTCTCTCCTCCCCAGAAAATGGCTGAAATTTTGGAGAATATCTCCTAGGAAAATTCGGTTATTTTGGATAAGGATGAGATAAGATTCAAGCTTGAAAATCCTAGTGGAATTTTGATTCTCCCTTATCCTAAATGTGGTCGAATTTTTTGAGGAGATTTTCTCCTAGGAAATTTCGGATTTTTTGGTTGAAAAAAGGGAGATAAAATTCTAGTTAAAATCTTGTTTAGATTTGGATTGAATTTATCCTAAATGGCCAAATTTTATTGTTGGGATTTTCCCATGGAAAAATTCAGATTTTATGGTTATGGATAAGGGAGAATATCTTTTCCTAATCCAATTCGAATTCAGAGAATCACCTCATGCAGGTCTATAAATAGAGGTCCTGCCACTCCAGTTCTCTCAGACCACAGACTCTCAGGTGAGCAGGCTTATTGTTGCACAGCCCACCGTGACAATAAAGTTCTTTAGAGATCTGGGTGATCGGAAGAAGACTAGCAGTGCTAGCATACCGATCGAGGTTCAGAGTGCCCACACACTCAGCCATTTGGGAATTGGAGAATAGTAGAGAAGGCTAGTTGATTGAAGCCTCCGGTCATTCTCCTCCTGCAAGATTGGCGTCCTTGAGGTATGAGTTTTAATTGTTGTTGGTTTATTGTATATGGCATCATGAGATATTTAACGATCTAAAAATTTTTTATTGTTCCGCTGCGCCACTCTGATACGTTTTTACCGATTTATTTTCCTACACTTTCTAGATCCACAGACATTCCTTCATCACGTCTAGATCCGGTCCCTAAAACCGAAATAACCACGGTTATTTTCGATACTTATTTCATACTTAAAACATTACAAAAATGTAAAAATTCTAAGTCCGAGTCCCTAATGATGACTTTAGGGGTCTAACATTTTATTTTTAACCTTTCCATCAACTTTTGCCAAAATGATCATTTTGTCTTGATCTTTTGACAAAATGACCATTTTGTCCTTAGTGGACTTTTCTTACTCTTCTTATACTTAAATCTTGATTTTGGCCATTAAAATCTTAATTAACCCCATTTTTCACTTTTCCACAAACTTTTGGAAAAACGACCTGTCCTGAACTTTTGGCAAAATTACCATTTTCCCCCTTAGTGGGATTTTTCTACTTCATCCTCACTTTTGGTCTTTAAAATCCTAATTAGAGCCTTTGAATTACATTTAAAGCCCTAACGGCTCATTTTGATCATTTTCTAAATTTTTTACCCAAAATGACTAATTTGTCCCTAAAGGGATTTTCTTACTTTTCTTCAACTTATAACTTGATTCTGGCCTTTAAAATCTTAATTAAGGCCTTAGGATACTAGTTCAAGCCTTAACATCCATTTTTCTAACTTTTAAAAAAATGACCATTTCGTCCCCAACTTTTGACAAATTGACTATTTTGTTCCTAGCGGGATTCCCCTTCTTAAATCTACCTTTCCTTGACTTAAAACTTAATTTTGGCCTTTAGAATCTTAATTAAGCTATTCTAAGGCCCTTATGGTCTTTTTCTAATATTCCTGAAATTTTTGGTCATAATGATCATTTTGCCCCTGATGGGTCTTTGGACCGTAACATTTTCACGTTAACATTCTGTTGGGATTTTCTATGTTCAAAAATCATAAAATAATTTTTTCTTAGACTTTACCATGTTTTTACAGCACTAATTACTGCAAATTCTTGATTTACTATTCACCTACCCTCGGGTGGTATTATTCTGACCCTCGGTCGTTAATTCTCTTTTTCTTACATTTCAGGACTCTGAATAGATGTTTTACTAATCCTTAAAACGTCCGTCATCCTTTTCCCAGCCTAGGTCATCGAGGGGGCTCAGGTTTTCAAACTCCAACCACATTCTTCCCCTCGTTTCCCAAAATACCCTTCTAAAAATTTCAACAGTATTTCAGCTTAAATTTTAGGTTCCTGGCGTTTAGGTAACCTGCCAAAACCATCTAACCTGCCAAGTACTAAATCAGAGGCCTAATTTTACGCAAAAGTACAAACTTTTTACGTAAAATTTCCATAAAAACCTAATCATTCTTAACAACATTTTCATCCATTCTTTTCCTAACCAATTCACATGCCAATAACCCATAAATAACATATAATCATTCCGATAAATAAATTGAGGAATGAAAGTGGTTAAGATCACTACCGAAATCATTCAACGACATCCAATGGGTAGGTTGACTCTAATCGGTGATCAAAGGAGCCGTTCAATCTCGAGCGCACAAAGTTTAAATCACCATTCTTCACATTTGAAATTTTATCTTGCAAATCCAATATCACGAACGTGTCCGGAACGTCGAAAATAGGTCAGAAGGCCATCCTTCAAAATTTGGTAGCCGGTCAAACATTGACCAGTGTTAACCGACGTTATCCAGCGGCGACGTGAGCAAAGGAGGACACTATTTCATAAATCTCGACGAGAGGAACTCATTTCAGGTGTCAATTTACCAAATCGGAGCTCCCATCACCGAGAACCACCTTCTAATGGCAAACGGCGGCGATGAGGGCCGATCTCTGCCATCCCATGGTAGTTTCGTGAAATTGACTCAGGGTTATTATTTCTAGCATCGTTTAGTGTAACGACCGAGAAAATTTATCATTCTCAGAAACCATGAATGTTGTACATATATAGTAATTTTAATGTTTAAAAAATGTGAAAATGCATGATTTAATATTGTTTAGAACGCAATAAAATGTTCTAACAATGTTAAAGGAAATGAATTCAGTGATAGAAAATTTTACCTAACCGAAACGGGTAAAATAATGCCAATTCGGTATCAAAAACCTTAGCCAAGGATCAGGGTGCACTAAAAGACAAAAATTTACAGTAGTGATTTTTAGCCAAACGGTGGTGATTTAAGGAAAACTAATCGCACAGACGGCCTCAGAAACTCGCCTAGGCGATTTTGATGAAATTTTGTCCGGTTTGACTTTTGGTCAAATTAAACTAATAATATGATGAAAGATGACATCATGGTGATGTCATAAATAAAAAGGTAAAATAAAGTAAAAAGAGTTAGATAGATCCAAGGGTGGTGATTTAAGGAGGCTTTGATCTAAGGGTGGAAATCTTGCTAAAATTGCATGAGATTTATTTATAAAAAAATTGGGTGAAATGATGAGGGTTGTGTCGGTCCTTGGTGAACAAAATCAGAAAAAATTTTGTAAATTACAAATCAACCCTAAAAAGTTGCTAAAGTGTCCCTAGAAATTTGCTAAACCCCCCCCCCCCCCCCCCCCCCAAAAGAAATTGCTAGCAAGCCGTCATCTTTGGGCTACCATTTAAGTCAGTTTTGGGAGGTGAAAAACAGAATAAAAATTTCAGTCATTCCAGCCCCTTGTAGCCGTGTACCATTCCTCACCCTTAGGCAAAATTTTCTTCAAGTTTTCTCACCCAAACTTTGCCCCAAGCTCAAGTGGATACTAGTTGTGAGGTAAGACTTCCTTTCCCATATTTTTTTTCTTGTGTTTTTGGTAGAAAAATCCATGAGAAGCATGGGAATTATGTGATGAGTTTGGTGTGGAAAGTTTGGTTGGTTTATGTTTTAAAGGGTTGAATTGGTGTGAGCGAAAGAAAGAAAGGATTAGAGATTTAAAACGAAAGTTTTGTGAGTGACTTCAATGGGAAAACCGTGTAAACATGTGAATTATGTTGAATTTTTAAGTAAAATTTTGGTTGATTTGTGATCTAGAAAGCTTGGTTGATGAATGTTTGAGTTGGTGAATGGATTGGAAGTTTGAAACAAAAATTTTGTGCATATTTTTTTAGCAAAAACTGTGGGGTTTTGTGGAGATAATGAATGAAAATTTTAGTTGATTTCTTAGAGTTGAATGATCTAAAAGCTGTATGTAGCATGTGATTTAGTTGGAAAAAAAATTTTGGAAGCTTAAATTTAATTTTTATGTTGGAATTCCAAGGAAAAACCGTGTGTGGTATATGTGAGGAAAATGAATGAAATTTAAGTTAATTCTTAGGGTTTAATGATTCAAAAGCTTAGATGAGGTGTGTGATGTGATTAGAAAAAATTTTGTAGTTTGAAAGTTCAATTTTATGCTTGAAACCAAGAGAAAAACCATGGGACATTAGGTGAGAAATGTGATTTGTTGTGAGGAAAATGTGTATGTGGAATGTGGATAAAAACCGAGGGTTAGAATTGACAAAAACGAACTGAATTGCCAATAGAGACAATTCTGGTTTAGCACATGACAGGTTAGATGGTTTTGAGACGTTACCTAAATACCGGGAACCAAAAATTTAAGCTGAAATGGTGCCGAATTTTTTAAAACGACAAGAAGGGTATTTTGGGAGACGAGGGGTAAAATCGGGTCGGAGTTTGAAAACCTGAGCCCCCTCGGTGACCTAGGTTCAGGAAAAGGACAACGAATGTTTTGAGGATTAGTGAAATGTCCATTCAGAACCCCAAAATGTAAGAAAAAGAGGAAAAACGACCTAGGATCGGAATAGTATCATCCGGGGGTCGGTGAATAGTAAATCGAGAAATTGAAGCAAATGATGCCGTAAAAATTTAGTAAAGCCTAAGAAAAATTATTTTATGATTTTTAGGCTTAGAAAATCCCATCAAAACATTTAAATGAAAATTTTACGGCCCGATGACTCGTTAGGGGCAAAATGGTCATTTTGACCAAAAATTTCAAAAATGTAAGAAAATGATCTTTAGGGCCTTAGAATGGCATAATTAAGACTCTAAAGATCAAAATTAATTTTTAAGTTAAAGAAAAGTATATTTACACAGTAAAGTCACAATAGGGACGAAATGGTCATTTTATCAAAAATTAAGGACGAAATGGTCATTTTGGTAAAAGTTGGAAAAATGGCTAGTAAGACTTGAAATAGTGTTTTAAGGCCTTAATTAAGATTTTAAAGACCAGAATCAAATTTTAAATTGAAGAAAAGTACGAAATTTCCATTAGGGGCAAAACAGTAATTTTGGCCAAAATTTTAGAAAATGACCAAAATGAATCCTTAGGACTTTAAATGTGACTCAAAGGTTCTAATTGAGATTTTAAAGACCAAAAACAAGGTTTAAGTGGAAAAATCCCATTAAGGGGCAAAATAGTAATTTTACTAAAAATTCGGGACATAAAGGTTATTTTTCCAAAAGTTGACAGAAAAGCTAAAATGGGACATTATAACCCTAAGATCATTATTAGGAGGTTAAATATAGAATTTTTATATTTTATTAAGTTTTACATATGCAATAAATATCAAAAATAACCATTAGTTATTTCAATGATTGGAAACCCAAATAACGACCAGAAAAGAAAACAAAAGGACCCCAGGAAGCTCACGTTAGCACAAACATTATAAGTATAGACATTTATTTGTCTACTCACGAACTGACTAGTAATAGGACTTTTAGTGATTTGATATTATGAAATGATCATAGTACCATTATGACATGATAATCTAACAAATTCACGAAACCAGAAAGAATAATAAGTTAAAGATAAGAAAAAAAATAAAACTGAATATTTAAATATTGGCGTACCGGCCTCCATAAGGTGAGGTTTTATATTTAAGGCCTCCACTCAGTGTGGTACTACCTCGAAGGTGTGGTAGTTTAATGCCTCCACTCAATGTGGTGCTACCCTAAAGGTGTGGTAGTTAAAGGCTTAAAGGCGCTACCCCGAAGGTGTGGTAGTAAACAGTTAAAGTTTGACCATGAGGTAGGTTGGTAGGTCGCTGCCCCTCCTCTAATTGGTCCGCGCGCATTAGGTACGACCAACAATGGGGCCTACAAGTGAAAGTAAAGTAAAGTAAAGAAAGGAAAAGAGCAGAACGTTATGAAAGGAAAAATGAACAACGAAATGAAAGAACAAAAGTTCAGTAAGCATAATGTGACTAGCATAAGTGCATGTGCACATATAATGTCATATATGTATGTTTATACTTACTAAACTTTAACTCACTAGTTTGTTCGTGATGTAGGGAATAAAGGTAAGCAACTGGTGCTATGAAAGAAGTAACTGATGGGCTGGCAGCCAGATCCTAAAAGTGTCATGGAGTGGGAAATTGATCTCACTATGATTTCCAGTTGCTAAGAAAATGTATATGTTATGTAAAGAAATGAGACAAGAATGAATATAAAGTACGTTTAAAAAGTTTTCAATGAAACAAGGACACATGTAATTTTATATATGTTTTCGAAAACATATATGATGTAAAAAAAATTCACAAAAAATGGGTAGTTTTCGAATACTAACTTTTAAACTATAAATGACATGAAATTTAAAGTGCAAAGTAAAACGATAACGTAAGAAGTAAGTTAAAGTAAAGTAAAGCAATCGACGGCCTGAGCAAGTTGGGTCACCGACATTTAGGGCCTTTGGAGTCGGGTGGTGTCGAACACCTCTGTCGGAAACAGTGACTTCCACGGTGGGGGTGTGGCGACGACAGCGCGGCGTTGGGCCGTGCAATCCTGCAGCCGTTGAGGTGAAACAACACATGGGTTTTTTCTCCTCAGCACCACGAAGCTATAGGGATCGGAATCACCTCAATCGGAGGTCGGACGGCAAAGTTGTGCTATCGGGAAGAAATGAGCATTCCGGTGACTTTGTCCAGCGTGTGCGACTTCCTCTGCCGGCGGTTCCATCAACTCGGCACACCGTTGGACTCAACTCATCGAGAACTTTCCACGGAGCCGGGTAATGTCGAAAACGGACACCATTTTTAGGCTGTGTAACTACTACAAAATGCCCATTAATTCTATTTTATTCTTCTTCATTTTTTTTATCCGTGTATTGTAAACGCGATGTAAATATTTTAACTGTATTAAAATGGTTGTAGACTCCATTTACTACTTAAATGGGCCCCTTTTGCATCTATCTACTTAAAATGGTTGTGCCAATATATTGTGTTGACACACCATGCATGAATAGTATACTTATTCTGTGCGAAAAATTTGACATGTGCTAAAATGACTAATTGGGGCATGTTGAACCCAAATATATCAGTTTTACATTCATCTGAGGTCATCTCGACCAGTTTTTTGATATTGTATGTTTTCTATTCAAAAGTTTTTGTGCTAAATTGATCAATTTGAGCATATTGATCTTAAAAATATCAGTTTTATATCAAGAAAAGGTCATCTTGACCAATTTCTTGACACTGCATGTTCCTTGGTCAAAAATTACTTTTTATGCTCAATTGACTAATTTGAGCATACTGATTCTAAATATATCAATTTTATATCAAGAAAATTTCATCTTGACCAACTTCTTGACACTACATGTTTCCTAATCAAAAGTTACTTTTTGTACTCAATTGTCTAATTTGAGTATACTGATTCTAAATATATCAATTTTATATCAAGAAAATGTCATCTTGACAAATTTCTTAATACCGTGTGATACACAATCGCACACATATATAATCATAAATTTCACATTTTAAACACTAAAATTATCATATACATACCATGTACATGTTTTTCGAGAACAATGAAATTTCTCAGTTGTAACAAATCACGCTAAGGAAGAAATGGCCATTTTGTCAAAAATTAAGGATGAAATGGTCATTTTGTCAAAAGTTAGAAAAATGGCCGTTAAGGCTTAGAATAGCAACCTAAGGCCATAATTAAGATTTCAAAGGCTAAAATTCATATTTAAGTCAAAAAAAACGAAGAAAAATCCCACTAAGGACAAAATGGTCATTTTGTCAAAAGTTAATGACGAAATGGTCATTTTTTCAAAAGTTAGAGAAAGGGACGTTTAGGCTTAGAATAGTAACCTAAGGTCTTAACTAAGATTTTAAAGGTCAGAATCAAGTTTTAAATCAAAGAAAAGTAAGAAAATTTCCGTTAGGGGCAAAATGATCATTTTGGTCAAAAATTTAGGAAATGATCCGTTAGGGCTTTAAATGTGATTCAAAGGCTCTAATTGGGATTTTAAAGGCCAAAAGCAAGGTTTAAATGGAAAAATCCCGTTAAGGGCAAAACGGTAATTTTGTCAAAAGTTCGGACATAATGATCATTTTTCCTAAAGTTGGCAGAAAAGCTAAAAATGGGACATTCGACCCCTAAGTTCATTATTAAGAAACAAAACGTAGAATTTTTACGTTTTGCTAAGTTTTAAGTATGAAATAAGTAATGAAAATAATTGTTGATTATTCTGATGATAGGAAACCTGACTAGTGACGGGGAAGGAACCTTAAAGGACCCAAGGAAGCTCATGCTAGCACAAGTGCTGTAAGTACAAACATTTATTTGTCTACTCACGAACTGACTTGCAATAGGACTATTTAATGATTTGATGTTATGAATTGATTATAGTGTATTTTTAGAAATAGTGCATTTATGACATGACATTTTAATAAGTTCACGAAGTCAGAAAGAATGATAAGTTAAAGTAAAGAAAGATAAAGATAAGAAAGATAATAAGATTGAAGATTTAAATGTTGGTGTACCGACCTCCCTATAAGGTGAGGTTTTATGTTTATGGCCTCCACCTCAGTGTGGTGCTACCCCAAAGGTGCGGTAGTTAAAAGTGTTTTATAGCCTGGCCTCCACCCCAGTGTGGTGCTATCCCGAAGGTGTGGTAGTTAAAAGTTAGTGTGCATTAAGGTACGACCATCAATGGGGCCCGCAATTGAAAGTAAAAAGTAAAGAAAAAGAAAAAGAAAAGAATAGAATGATGCGGGAAAAAAAAAACAATTGAAATGAAAGAACGAAAAATAAGTGAATATAATGTGACTAACATAAGTGTATATGTATATGTAATGTTATGTATGTATGTTTGTGCTTACTGAGCTCTAACTCACTAGTCTGTTCGTGATGTAGGTAACAAAGGTAAGCTGCCTGCATTATAAGAAAGGAAACTAATGGGCTAGTGGACAGATTCTAGGGATGTCATGGATAGGGAGTGGATCCGCTATGTTTTCCGCTATAAAAAGATGTAAATGTATATGTAAAAAAACGAGATAAGTTTGACAATATGTTTATTTTACGAAGTATTTTAATGGAACAAAAGCATAAGTATTTTATGAAATATGAAATGTTATGACAAGTATATATATATGTATGATTTTAAAAAAAATTTATGTACATGTTAAGATGGGAAAGTTAAAATGATAAGATTTTAAAGTACGTTAAAGTTAAAATAAGTATGTTAAACAAAAAAAAAGTATGTTAAAAGTAAGTTGCCGCAACCCATGAGGTGGCAGACTATCGCAATTGGCTTCAAAACTCGACCGCAATAGTGCTATTTAGCCTCCACGAATGGTGGGCTGCCACAATATGAGCCCAAGATTTCAACTACAATTCTTGACAAATTCAACTTGACACAATTTATGACATCAGCAACTTCTTTGTCAGTCAAAATAAGCCCAAATATAAATTCATTCCCCACAATGTAATGTTGCAATTTACACGTGCGACATTTTTCATCTCAGTCACAGAAACATTACCACATATCCTATTTCATAAATTTAATTTTATAGAATTCGATCAGCTGTAGCAAAGAGTTAACATCAATAAAGTTTTAAGTGGTAATAGTCCTTACTAATTTGAACAAATTAAAAATATTATTAATTTATAAATAAAAATTCATAAAAATTAATTATAATTGTTTTACATTAGATGTTATTGGCATCTTAATAGGTGTTCAATCTATCGAACAAACAAATATCAATAATAAAATGACTTCAAGGTGCACTCTCATGATACAAAATGTAAGATAATTAAACTCTAAATATTTTATTATTATTATCTTTAAAAAATATTTAATCAATTTCAAGCTATTTTTACATTATTTTAAATTCTTTTTTCTAAATTTTTTCATTTCATTTTTCTTATAGGAGTGAACAACTACAAGTTATTTTGTGAGGAACTAAAGCAGAACAGTTCAATTAAAACTTTTTAAAATCAATTCATGGATCAGTTGAAGCAGTTTTTGTTGCAATACCAATAAAGCAATATCTAGGTAATATTCAAAAATTTCATTACTAAAATCAAATATATAAATACAATTAATATAACATAATACTAATTAATTTTATCTTCATGATACTAGAAAGTCATATGTTTCAAGTATTGCAATAACAATTCATTATCTTGATGTGGATATCTCAAAAACAAAAACATTAAAAACAAGGTGATAAAAGTATTAACATATTACTTAAAAATTTTATTCACTTCTTCTTTCAAAACTTTTTTTTCCTTTTTCACTTCATAATTTTCACTTAATTTTACATGTATAGATCTTCCTATCAAAATCAACAAATTGAATTCTTACTACTATCAACAACACCAATTTAGTTAATAGAAGAACAAAAATCAAAAAACAAACAAACAATCAGTGACTTAAAAGTATTAAATCTGCTAAACAATCAAATTAGTATCACTAAAATTTTATTTATTAATATTATTATTCTAACTAATAACCTTTTTTTTATTTGCACAAGGTATTAAATTTACTACAAAAGCCATAATAATTAGATTTCACGTGGATTATGTCTGGTACAACAACTCATGCCCCACATGTTATCGACAAGTAAAACAATCAGGAAGCGGACAGTGGTGTGGTAACCATGGTCACATAAACACAATTTCCATACCATGGTAATTAACATCTTCTATCAATTTTTACTAAAATTCATTTAATCTTATTAATTATGAAATATTAAAAATAACATTAATTACTTATTGTAATATTTATAACATGTACAAATTAAATACACATATTGAAAATAATACAGTAGACATGACCATCATCGTGTTTAAATGAGCTGCACAAATACTTATAAAAATACTATACTCAACATTAATAATTGATGAAGATTATACGGATTTGTGTATAATTCCACCAATAATCGATTAACTTAAAGGATAAATAAAGATTTTTTAACTTTATTTTCTACGCAAAGGTGTATTGATGTCACGGCCTAAAATTTAGACACGTGACACGGCAGCCAAATCATAATATTAACCTGAGATTTAAGGAAAACATTTATTACAAAAACGACGGGTCAACATTATAATTTAGCTAAGCCTAATTATAAAGTAGCATCATAACCACAAAATAAAATAAAGGAGAAAATAACTGCTTTTTAATGCGGAAGTCAAACACAAAATCGGTTTTCAAAAGAAATTACCAACCATAAAATATTTCCAAGCATGAAATTTGAATAACGTGAAATAAAGTACAAACTTAAAGTCTCATTACATCAGAACGAGAAACAGAAAGAAGAAGATGGAGAAAACGGATAGCATCATCTTCGGTAGTAATGGATATCTCAACGAATTTCGGAACTGCTACCTCCTGTACCTGGAAGTAGTCATTTCGAAATCACAAAGAAAAAGGGACATGAGCGCTGGCTCAGTAGGACAGAAACAAAGGTGGGTTAACAGATAACATTTAAAAATATGGCATAATATTCGTTTCCAAAAATAATCAACAATTAAAAAAAATACATAACATAATAATCATAACAAAAAAAAATAATCAACAATTTCGTGAAAAACATTTTTAATGCAAGTTTTATGCTGCTGAGGACTTAGCGTAGCTGCAATATACGTGCCCCAATATTAAAATAATAAATCATTAAAATAAACCATCATATTTTGAGTGAGGACTTGTCGTAGCTATAATATACGTGCCTCGAATTTGAATTATCCTAGATCATCTCGTTACGGTCTAAATAGGCCGAACGGCCCTGCGCAGGTTTAGGGACCTTCCCCCATGGCGTCAACTTTAGGATGCACGCATCATTTACAATGATCATGAACTAGAGCTCAATTATGTTCACCGGATTATTCAAAAGATGGTATTTACCAAGTTATATTATGCCATAAATCAAAACACGTTTTAAAATACACATTTATTACCAAATACGTTGCATGTGTTTATTTCATAAAAAACAATATAATAATTTCATAAACTGAAAAAAAAAATAGCATGCCATCGATAAAACAGAGAAATTTAAAACACTTGACTACTCCCAGAAAAGGTTAGAACGTCCTACCTCGATTATCGCACAAGCGTTACGATAAAGTGATCCACAAATCCAGCAAGAATGTCAAATAAATCCTATAATCACAACATATAATCAGTCTAGGTCTAGACATAATCATCCAATCATTTTAGTGTGCTACAAAAGATTTTAAAACGTTTAATAAACGTTTGGGATTTAAAATTTGTGAAAAACTCTAAGTTAGGATATTTCTGGTCATGGGCAGACTGACCTAGGCTGATTGTAAAATTAATATTAATTCATTTTTAATCCTAAAAATTCTAAATTTTTAATATGTTAAACTAGACATCTGTAGCTTTAATTCCATATAATTTTTTTAATTTTTGGACATCGTTTGATTATTCAATTAGGCCAAAAACCGAGGGGTTGTTTTCAGGCATAAAATCTGGGTTTCAGTTTTAGTTCAAAAACTGGCAGTTCTGTCCGCCTATCTTAGAAAAATATTTTGACCAGGCAAACGGATGAGTTTGGTTCTGAAATTTTGCAGGCATTTAGGGGACATCTTGAATTTAATTTTAGGCTCAAGAATCACTCAAAAATCATTTTTAAAACTCAAGTTATGGCTGACACATATTTACTGTTTATATGGTAATTTTCCAGATTTCCGTTTTTCTGTGTCCGAATTTCGATTAGCCTCAAACTAATTCAATTTTCATCCAATGATCACAAAATTTTGTGGAAAACCTTATTTATATGTCATTAACACAACCCAAGAATCAAATTGACAAAAACATAAAATTTTACACATGTGATAATAGGGTTTTTGAAAGGGAAACAAAGAGGCAAAATTTTTAGGGTTTGAGAGAGAGATTCACACCTTGTTTGTGCTGCACTATTTTTGATGCTTGGTCTCCTTTTTGGCTGAATTTGTGTGAGTGTTGGAGTCTTCAAAACAATAGGGAAACAGTGGAGAAAACCATATAAAAATTCAGATTTAAAACCAAAAGGAGAAGGAAGGAAAAAGTTTGATTTCTCACCTTGTTTTTGTCACAAAAATTGTTGAATCTTTGAGCTGCCTTTTGATAGGTTTTGTTGCTGTTTTGGGTGTGTTTTGGGAGAGAAAATTCAGAGAGGAGAGAAGGGAAAGCTGGCCGAATTTTTGAGTGTGAAAGGAAGGGTGAATGAGAGTTAAAAGAAGGTTTTTATACTAGGTTTTCTTTCTTTCCCTTTCTCTTCCTTGTTTGGCCAAAATTTCTAAGGGTAAAAGGGAAAGTTTTTGTGCTGTTTTGAGGCTAGGGTTCTCTCTCTTATTTCCCTTTAGGTGGCCAAAATTATCCCTTAGTTTTTAAGGAAAAATAATTTGAATTTTGGTTGAGTTTTGACCTAGCTTTTGATTCAAATAAAAATCTCCTTTATTTCCTATATTTTATGGCCGAAATTTCTTCTTTATATCTAAGGGATGAAATTTGAATTTAAATCCTCCTTGGATTTATGGAATTTAAATTTTAATTAAAAACCCAAGTGATGGCCGAATATTTTAGGGTTTCTTTTTTTTTTTTTTAAGTTAAAATTGTTGACTTTTTGAGCGGAATTTGACTAGGAAACCAACCTAGGGTTTCCAAAAGATTTTTAATTAATTTTTGACACACTAATTTTATTTAAATTATATATTGACCCTTAAATAGAATTTAAGGCGTCACAATTGATTAACATAGTTATTTCAAACATCTTTGAAAGTGTCCAACTTCCAATACTACTACCTTTGCCACCAACCATTATAATGAATCAAATGTTAGGAAATGCCCTAAGTATTAGAGACATTTTGATGTATTCATTTTGAACTGGATAATAAAATTATATATAGAGGTTATTCATTACATTGCTATCTGTCCTCGTCTTATTTACATGTTAAAGTAAATGTAAGCAAATATGGCTCACTGACTGCTTGTGTTAAAACTGTTAGAACGTTGCATGCAATGGACTTTTGTATGCGAGAAGACAATGTTCTAAAGTTAGCGGTCTAAACTATGGTCTGTAGTCTATGGGGTTAGACCGAGTATCTAACTCATGTTAAGACTATTATGTTGTCTAAAGCCTTGGAGGGGACGGTTTGTCTTGACTGTCTGGAGCTGGACTCCCAAGTAGAGAATAGATATGTTACTTGGTGGTGACATATTAGACCGGGACTAAAGCGTGATTGATCTACGTAGTCCGCTATGAGTGGATCAATCTGCTTTTGACATTCATTGTGCAATAACCTTAATCCTGAGTAAATGAACTACTTCATGTATATGACTTGTGTACTTTGATGTTCCAATGGCTAAAGCGTCTTAGAGGTAGTAAGCTTATAGACCGGTTCGTTGGGTGCATGACTTGTATACGATGAAGGGTTTGTTTGCAGATATCGGAATCATAGCTCTAAGGAGTTAAAGGTATCCTCTTAAAGGCATTATACTGAATGCGAAAATGGACAAGGCCTTGGGTCGTCTGCTGGGCGGATGACTTCTTATTCACATATGGTGAATAATCATTTTCTTAATTCGGTAGTATAATGGAACTTTAAGATAGCCTGATCAGTAGGATTAAACGGACTTTGACCTAAGGCTGATCATGGATATCATATGAGGGTTTTGCATATATGACAAGGTCATTGGATAATAGCTCGTCACAGGCTTACGTAATACGGTATATAATTAGGAGTTCAGTTTCAGGTTTATAGTGGTATGACTCTGAAATTAGTGATCATATGATTGAGTTGTTCGGTACAGAATGATGATCATATGGAATCACGGGAGCCCGATTATATATATCCAATCAGTCCCTCTACTAGCTCCACATAATTCCTTAACGTTTGGCAAATTGATTTGTGTATACTATTGGCTAGTTTATTATGCATGGATGGTGATGACACAGGATTAGGATGGTAGACAAGATTCTCTCCGGTTGGATTCAGATTTTGTTTTGGATAATAAAGTATACAATTATTCGAACTCCAAATAAAGTTGCCATGATTTTATTTGAGACTGGATTGGAGTTGTAGAAAATTATCCATGAAAACAAGAACTTGAAACACAACCGTTTTGTGGATTTTGAAATTTGAATTTTGAAATTTGAAATTTGAATTTTGAATTTGAAATTTGAAATTTGAATTTGAAATTCGAATTTGAAATTTGAAATTCAAATTTTGAATCACAGTCCAAGTGGGATTCGAATTTGTTGTGGAAAATCCACAAGGTTTGAAATTCGAATTTGAGTTGGATTTAGAGAGGATAATCTTGTTAGAATCCTACTTGAATTTTGAATCTAAATCCTAACAAATTATGGACGAAATTTTGAGGATAACCCTCAATGGAATTTCAGTTTTTGTGGATAAGGTTCAAGGGAAAAATTCAAGTTTCAATTCTAGTTGAATTTGGATTCTCTCCTTCCCCGAAAAGTGGCCGAAATTATGGAGGAAATCTCTTAGGAAAATTCGGTTATTTTGGATAAGGTTGAGATAAGATTCAAACTTGAAAATCCTAGTGGAATTTTGATTATCCCTTATCCTAAATGTGGCCGAATTTTTGGAGGAAAAATCTCCTAGGAAATTTTGGATTTTTTTGGTTGAAAAAGGGAGATAAAATTCTAGTTAAAATCTTGTTTAGATTTGGATTGGTTTTATCCTTAAAAAACCGAATTTTATTGTTGGGATTTTCCCATGAAAAATTCAGATTTTATGGTTATGGATAATGGAGAATATCTTTTCCTAGTCCAATTCAAATTCAGAGAATCGCCTCATGCAGGTCTATAAATAGAGGTCCTGCCACTCCAGTTCTCTCAGACCACAGACTCTCAGGTGAGCAGGCTTATTGTTGCACAGCTCATCGTGACAATAAGTTCTTTAGAGATCTGAGTGGTCGGAAGAAGACTAGCAGTGCTAGCATACCGATCGAGGTTCAGAGTGCCCACACACTCAGCCATTCGGGAATTGGAGAATAGTAGAGAAGGCTAGTTGGTTGAAGCCTCCAGTCATTCTCCTCCTGCAGATTGACGTCCTTAAGGTATGAGTTTTAATTGTTGTTGATTTATTGTATATGGCATCATGAGATATTTAACGATCTAAAAATTTTTTATTGTTCCGCTGCGCCACTCTAATATGTTTTTACCGATTTATTTTCCTACATCAAAAAACACCATATCTAAAAAAAAGTAAGTATAAGATAAAACATATTTATTAATTTATATTAAATACATGTTAAAATTAATATTAAACTTACTAAATATATATCTTAACAATATTTTATTATTTTAGTTTCGAAACAAAAACGACATACTCATAAAAAAAAAATCTAATGACCAGGTAATATAAATACTTTTTAATAATTTAAATTATAGTATATATATTTTTTAATATTGTTAATTTCTTTTAATTTTTATTTTTTTATTTATTTTTGTCTTGCAGTGACGAAGAATAGAAAAAGAAAATAGAAAAAAAATTGTAAAAGATAGTAGTATAATTTTTAATATAAAATTATATATATAAATATGTATATATATCAACTCATTTTTATTATAAAAATTCTTTTATTTTTTATATGATAAAATATTATATAATTCAAAAATTAATGAATTTTAAAAATTTTTCAAGTCTATTATAAATATTCAAGTTAAAATTATGAAAGGTTGAGAAAATATACGAATAATTTTTATATAATATAATAATATCTCATAACGATTTTTGTACAGTATCAACGCTGAAAGATTTTAGTCAGTGATAATCTACAAACATTATATCCAAAAAAAAAAAAAAAAGGACATCAGGTCCTCGTGTCAATCTATCTCATTGTATTTTATATATCGTTGTATGTGTTTTTATTTGTATAAAGGGGGGGGGGGGGGGGGGGGGGCGCGGAAATCCGTAACCATTGGATTGAGGGAAGGAAGTGGAGCCCACAGGCTTATACATACAAATGAGTTGGCGCAGTGCGCACCACGTATAGCTTAGCAAAAGCGACACCAACCCACTCTCCGCTCGTCACGCATAATAATTACATGCAAAATCTCAAAAAAGAAAATAATAAAATAAAAATTCCCAAATTCCATTTTCCACCCATCGATCACGGGCACAGCCTAGGGGAGGATCGTCGAAGAATCTCTCTCTCTCTCTCTCTCTCTCTCTTTCCTTCTCTCTCTAGCTCCTCCTTTCGATCTGTCGAAGGTACGATCAAAATTTCTTGATTTCGGAATTTTTTTTGGGTTAATTTCCATGGATTCTTGCTTTTTAATTTCGCGTCTTCTTTTATTGCCATTTCGTTTAAAAATTGTACAATAAGATCCTTTTTTTTTTTTTTCGTATTCTATATTTAAGTTGATCTTTGAAATTGCAAGAATTTGAAGTTTTTCTTGTTCTTGGGTTTTTTTTTTTTTAATTTAATGGAAGGCCTAATAATCTTTTCATTTGTTCTGAATTGAATATTTCTCGAGATATTGTTATGGGCATTGGCATTTCTCTTCTGAAATTTTTTTCCTTTTTAATTTTCTGGGAATCAAGCAAAATGTTGTTAAATTAGATCTGTGGAATTAATTATATGAGGTTTGTAGTTTCAAGATTTCCTTTTGCTTCTGCGTGTATAACTGTATATATTCTTTAAGATTAGATTTAGGATTTTTTTTTTTTTTTTTTTACTTTTATTAATCTGAACGGCCTTCAAGAACCCAGGTAGGTTGGGATTTACCTTCTTAAAGGGCACAATAATAAAAGGGAAAAAAAAATTTTTTTCTTTCAACTAATTCCGAAACAGCTGTTGTTTTTGAAAACTACGAAACTTAAAAAAAAAGGAATATTCCAATTTGAAATGTAGTGCTTAAGAGCTACAAGGTCATATATTAGAAATGGAGATAACTGTTATCTTTTGGTATTATATGAACTATTGGTTGGATTTTCTGTAATATAAATACGGAATTAAAAGGGAAAGGAAATGGATAATCTGGTTATTTTGCGCTGTTCCTTTGGCTTTGTTTGTCAGTTTTGAGGTGCCATAACTTGCTATATGATTCTTCATGCCACAAGCTGGCGTTTGTTGTGTCCCCTTAAGTTGGAGTTTTGGAAATATTTTGATTGGACTTAGTTGAGTTTTGGAAATGTGTATTTAGTTTAAAATGAATTGTTTGGAGTTAAAAAGTGTAAAAACTTGAAATGTATTCAAAAAAATTTTCAATACGGATCTTGTTTCGTTCATCTCGTCGTTCTATGCAATTTTTTTTTTTTTATAAGAAACTCATTTGGACTTGAAATAAGAAGGTTATGGACTTTAAAGTTTGAGTTTTTTTTTTAGAGAGATTTGGAGATGTTAAATTGTGTTTACTTTTGCAGAAAAAAGGCCCCAAAAAAAAAAAACATTTGGAATTGTTTGGTTGGAGTGAACCAACCAAACATGGGCTAAGAGTTTGTAGTCATTTCATTTTTTTCCCCATGAGAGTTACAGATTTTCCTTTTTTACTTTTTCTGTCAGCCAAAGGTTAAAGATTTGATGAGCTCCTAGGGACTAGAATCGAACTTGTATTTAAAATTTTCCAAGAGTGGGGGAGAGAGGATGAGTAGCCGAAACACCCATTGGTGCTATAGATGCAGACGGCCAGTCCGACTGCAAGGGCAAGATGCAGTTTGCTCCAGCTGCGATTTGGGATTTGTTCAGGAACTTAACGATATGGTGCAGTTTAGTCCCACTCGATTTTATTCATATGGGCAGTGATGAAGATCATGATCGCCGGTTTCAGCTTTTGGATTCTATATCAGCCTTTATGCGTCAACGAATGGTTGAAAGAAACAATGGCCATTATATCAGGGGGAGATCTGATGCACTTCCTGAACATAACCCAGGGATTGGTCCTTTGTTAATCTTTGGTGGACAGATTCCGCTTAGGTTGTCTGGAAATGGTGGGTTTGAAGCCCTATTTAATGGGACGCCTGGGAATTGGTCTAACGCGAGGTAATGTTGGTGATTATTTTATTGGGCCTGGGCTTGAAGAACTCTTTGAACAGCTTTCAACTAATGATCGCCGAGGCCCTCCACCGGCATCAAGATCATCAATAGATGCAATGCCTACTATTAAGATAACTAATCGGCATCTTCGTTCTGATTCACACTGTCCCGTTTGCAAAGACAAATTCGAGCTGGGATCTGAAGCGAGGCAAATGCCATGTAACCATATATATCACTCGGATTGTATTACACCCTGGTTGAGCCAGCACAACTCATGCCCTGTCTGCCGCCAAGAACTACCAGCACAAGGACTTGGTAGTGGTCGAAGATCAACCAATCGAAGAAGGAACAGCAGCAGCAGCAGCAGCAGCAGCAGTTTTGGTAGCAACACCAACAGAAGAGAAAATACTCGAGAGAGTCATGGAAGACGGCATCCACTCTCTTATTTGTGGCCGTTCCGATCATCTAGTTGGAGCTCCAACCACAATGGTAATGCTGGAACTAGCGCCCCAGCCATGCACGAAAATAACAGCGATCATCAACACCATCAAATGGGGTATAGTGGATGGCCATTCGACGAAGGCTAGTTCTCGTGATAACCTTTGGCTTTCGTTGCTATCTTAATGAACAAATTCACCTCCAATGCAAACATGTTTGTAGTGGAATTGGTTTGAAACCTAAAAGTGAAAGACTTGAATGTGCTGCTTTTCATTTAAATGTCTAATTTGGTGGAATGCACTTTCCAATAATGCATGTTTTTCGTTAGTGGTTTCCCCCACCCACCGCACACCCCCACCTGCCCCCGCGAAATTTTTTGTGAAGTGTGTTTATGTATTGTAAAAACAATTCATGTGAATGTGACTTTCGGGCGGGGCTTGTGGTGTCCAAACATTGTGGAAATAAACAGGTGTAAATCTTGGCCGTTGCAACTAATGACTAAAATGGCTGTGTAATTTGTTGTTGTCTCAGTGGCTAAGAAAAAAATAAAATGCAAGTTCTTGATTTCCTGTTTAACAAGAACGAATTGCATTATCAAAAGAATGTTCTGTGGGCCAAGGTTCGAAATATTAGGGTATGTGGTTCACGCTATGTAGATAGTGACATTGGTGTAGAAAATATTGATTTGAGGGAAAAAAAACAATCATACTTCCGAAGTTTCTTGTTTTAATGTTGAGTTGGTTGTATTTCCAATCTAATGTATTTTACACTGCTGCCTTCCATCCAACCAAGAAAAAAGCATAACGGCCACCCAGTTGTCGTTGCTAGTCCCTACCACCATCGACCAACTTTTGTGAACTGCCATGGAACAGCTCCTCAATTAGCCGCAAGTACTATTCGTCCACCGTAGCTTCTCTCTGTGCACTTCATCATCCACCCCAGATCCTACTTCCGCTCACCTCTGACATCGACCCCGGTGCCTTGTGTGCACCTTCTCTGCTGTCAACCCCAACTCCTTCCCCCATAGGACGGAAGCTGTGTTACGACTGTAGAAAACAATTGTTTTTCAATTTTCCCTTTTTCTTAAAATTTGCTTGACTAAAACATTTTCAATTTTCTTTGAATCCAAAATTTAACCAAACATATTTTCTCCAGAGTCCCCGTTTTTTTTTTTTTGTTTCTTTCTAGAAAGGGTTTTTGTTTCTTTTTTTCCTATAAAGGGTTTTTGATTCGTGTTTGGTACCATAAAAATGGTATTTGGTTAAAAACTAAACAGACTAATTTTATGTTACGTTTGGAACACATTTTAACACTACGAAAACCAATTTTACACCAAACGTAAAGTTTTACGTTCAAATACAATCATTTTTAACAATGCTACAAAAATAATTATTATTTAAAAATTTTTTAAAACAATCATATCAATTTTTCAACCCTAACAATTTATCTCTACTTTTACCAATCACATCAACTTTTCAACTCTAAAATATTTTTCATCTAAACACATTTTATTCAAATACACAATAAATACTTTTCAACTAAGTACAAAACTAAAAAAAAAATTGTATTTAAACGTAATTAAAATGCAATACGTTTACCAAACGCCCACCGTATCCACAAAAATGATACGATATGAATCCACACCATCATGCAAGCTCAACCACGACATCAAGAATGGCTCGTCATAGCATTTCGTAGTTTGTCAAAGACAGTTACCGTGTAAGCCCGCTCTTTTTTCCTTTTTTTTTTTTTTCCTTATATATAAACCTAGATACTTAAACCTAAGATCCTAAACCCCCTTCTCAGTTCTCACCCACTGTGCCAACCCCAGCAAAGGTTGAGTAGAAGACATGATTATCAGGAAAGGGAGAAGAAAAAACCACATCAAACCAACCATTCAAAGTCCGAACAAGGTACCTTTTTTTTTTTTTTTTGGTTAATTTCATTCGTTACGTTATATAATAGCGTAAACACGTACAAGGTAATAAAGTCAAGAGTTGCACCAAAAAACTTCCGAGGAAATTTGTGGCATTGCATGGGGCCTCGCAAACCAGAAGCACCTTCTGCCCCTTCATCAAAAACAAGCAGTTGGCAAGCCAGTAGGGATGGACGAGATAGATACATAAATTCGTTAGCATTACCAACCACCACCACTGCCGGACCACCCATTGCCACTTTCCGACTGTGTTGAACTTCTTTTGGGGTCAGAACCCCAGCCAGAGTTCCCAGTGGCAGCACCAGCATCCCTTCCACCATGGGTGCTCCATCGCCCAGCATCACCGCTCCCACGACCCCAGCCATCACCATCGTTGCCACTAGCCCCACTGCTCCAACCACCACCACCACCACCACCACCACCGCTACTCCAGCCACTGCCTCCACCACCCCCTGAAAAATTGCCCCAACTATCATCCCCATCCTTGTTACCTGAATCCCATCTGGGGGCATCATAACCAGAATCCTGACGATCGTTATTTCCTCTGTTGAATGAGCCTCTACCTCGGCCACGCCCACCACCAAATGGTCTAGGCACCCCACTAGGGTGTCCACCTCGACCACCGCCACCACCACCATTTCTGAAATCATTACGGCCTTCAAAAAATAAAAAGATAAATAAAATGAAAATGACAAGGCATGTCATGTCATGAAGTCTATACACAAGTACCGTTGCAAGTCTAACATGATAATTAATAACATCTAAAAACCATCTTAATTGTAAAAACACAGTGGGATACCCGACAAAAGTTCATCACGAGAACTTTATTAGACCAAATAAACGGAAACCATACAATAACTTAATAAAACAGACTGATCTAGGAGCACAAATAAAAGTAACAGATCTGGAAAATCATAGACATGAACATCGAAGGCAGAGCAAAATAGTTTCTTAGGTGTGTGATTCACCAGGTAATAATAATGTGCGGAAAAGATAAATAAATTGAAAAGAGCATTTTTAATTCCAAATGGAAGAACAGTGAAAGTAGAACCATGCAATTAAATAAAAAATGTAGATCAAAATTCAGATAATGACGTTCTTTTTATGACTTCACCTGTTCTTGAACCAGGTGTGGAAGAGCGATCCCTGTCAAAAGACTGACCTCTCCAGCCACCCTCGTTTGTCGAACCACCCCAGCCACTTACCCCAGAGGCACCTAAGGAGCCCCCAGCTGCAGGGCTTCGCATGGGTACCATAGCAGCAACTGATCTGATCGATGGTGCAGAATCATGCTGAGGGTCATCAATATGCCTTTGAAAATATGCTACGAGTCGATCAATGTCCTCGAACATTCTTTTCCTGAACTTGAACCCTTTTGGATATAGACCAATATACTCATGGTGTGGATTTGTACTTCGTATGTATGTCAGAATGAAAGTACCAGGATGCTCATGAGATATGCCAAAGCAATAAACTATCCTCATGGGATACTCTGCTTTCTCAATTCTCAAAAGTTCATCAACTTCTGCTTTTGTGCCCCTTCGGAACTTCCGGTAATTTAGCATTGTCTTCAAATGAGCCACCAAAGGATCAACATATCGATCCATTACCTATTATAGCCATGAACAAAGAACACATCAGCTTTCAGATCAATTTTCCCATGGAAATTGGAATACAATCAAAGAAACAAAAAACATTAGCACCTAAATCAATTTTCAAAGTACGACAGGCCAATGACGAAAACTTGCATATTTTTTAGAGCTTTAGACTTGGGCTGGAGTACTATCAGAAAACTCATTGTTACACCAAAAGGAAATATTGATTACCCAAAATCAAAACATCAACTAATAAATTATCCATATGAAACTAAATCAATATTAAGGAACACTCGTTATTGCATGTTCCTAACTCACATGAATTTATCACTAATCAAATTTAGAGCAAAATTAAACTTAAGAAAGCCTCATTAGTTTATAGCTTCAATATAAAAGAACGAGGAGGAATGCTAACCTCATCGAGATCTTCAAATGTGTCCTCCCCAATTTTCAGCGTCTTTCCTATACGCAGCAAGCTGGTGATGTCCTTGTGTTCCTTTCCACCCTCGACAATATCTTTGTGAGCATAGACTCCCTCATAAACTTTGAGCGTTAACGTTAAAAATGATGGTCCACGTGAACTAGGACGGATAACACTTTCACCAGAATCCTTATCAGACAAGAACTAACAGACAAAAGGTGACATACAACTTCATCAGTCTTGACAATATATTACAGAAAGGAATGAAAAAAGGAAAAAACTATATATAGACATCATACTGAACCCAAATAATTGCACACCACGACTTAATTCCTCTTCAACAAAAAAATTTCTATAACTATGTTACAGATATGAAACCTAGAGAGATTACAAAAATCATAATAAATCATTTGAATCCAAGTATAGCACAATTTGTAAAGCATCTAAACATTCTTAAAAGAAGCGTAAAGACAACCCTAATTTTTTTCTAGTAAATAAATGCTACTAATGCTAAACCTATACGCTCTACACAGACACACCAGCACTTGGTCTAATTAGAAGATTAAAATGATCTAATATGAAAAGCAAAAATCCTTCTAAAATTCAAGTTCAATAAAAAAAAAAATGATTCAATTCCTATCTAATTCATGTAGATTCCAAAAAACAAAGCATGCGGTAATATCACAAAGAAAACACACCTTCATTGCTTCATCTGCAGTTACATTCTGAAAACGAGGATGATAAATCATTCTTCGTTTGAAATGTTTCCTTGCTATTTCCTTCTCTTTCCGAGCTTTTTCTTGCTCACTTTGAAGAATGCTGCGATCTTCCTGATAATAGGGATCAAGTTCTCTGACATTCTGATACCGATTGTTTCTCATTTCAGTCTCTCTACAAACTAAGAACACCTGATACCTATTCTTTTGGATGGATTTTATCTTGCAAGTGAGAATGTCACCTTCATGCAACTTGTCAGATAACTCAGAAATATCCCTCCAGTCATCGGAGTAGTCTTCTTTGGAAAGCATCCCAGTCAATCCAGAATCCAGAACACAGATGGCCTTTTGTGCTTGCACTCTGAGGACCGTGGCTTGCACAATTCTCCCTTCAGCAAGAGTGTCTTCAGTTTCACCTGATATCATATAGAATTCATCATCCTGGCTTGGCTCTTCGTATTGTTTACGCCAATCTAGAAAGCCTTGCGTTAGTTCTCTCTTTATATCATAAAATGTTTCTATTTTGTTCTCACGGTTCTTGCTTTTCGCATATTCCTCAACTGCTAAAGTTTTTAAAACACTAGGGCGGTCTCTAACATGCTCGATTGCCATCTCCAATGCATCCTCATCATCATTTGCACCATCTTCATCATAAACATCTTTAGCCAACTCTTGTGCAAGAGCATAAGATTCAGGATGTATTCTGGTATCATCCAACAAATCAATGAATTGACTGCTGCTTGCAGCCAACCCACTCCGCCGAACACGCAAGAAACCAACTGCATTGACAAACACCTTTTTGCCTAGTCCATGAGCAGTCACAAAGTCCTTTCTGGTGAATATTGCTCCAGCTCTTACCAAGGATCTTTGAAGAGATGCTGCCTTCCTAGGTCCAAGGCCAGAAACAAATTGCAGTGGAGCAAATAACCATTCATGGCTAATAGCTAAATTTATGTCAAGGCCCACCTGGTTTGTAACATCTACCATCACCTGTTCAATTATCCTGTACTTCTCATCAGCGGTGAGAAAGTTCTCTAAAGGATTGAGTTTCCAAGATAGTATCTCTCTTCCTGGTCCACACAGAGTGGCAACCATTGCCAACGGATTTTGAAGAAAACGTCCAAGGGCCACAGCCCGCTTAACAATGCCTAAAAAATCCAGGAAAACAGGATCAAATGACAGGACCTATCCAACTAAAAAGATTTATATTGGTGACAAAATAGTGAACACTTACCTGATTGCCCAGGTAGTTGATCAGATGAAACTCGAGAATTTTCATACAGACGAGGAAAAGATTCATCTCCATACACAATGCTAAGGCCATCCATGTCATGCCCAACATCCCTGGGATTTTCTTCCACCATCTTAAAAATAATCTGTCGAAGGGAAGAGAAGACTAATAAGCATATTACATCAAAACAATAAATCATTAAATACAAAAAAATGACTAATCGAAGTTAAAAGTTCAGATTTCACAAACCCAAAATGAAAATAGCATACTTTTTTTCACCTTGTGAGTGTGAGTGCGTGTGGTGTAGAGTGGGGTGGGAAGGTGGCAACAAGTCCACCAAATACATAAACAATAGCAAATGAGACAAAGCCCGATATCCAAGTTACAAGTAAAGGTATTGTATGACATAAAATTGAGCAAAAAGTCAACGTAGTAAGCCTGTTCTTCGATCTTCAAAGTAAATCTATTTTTGACACCAAGGTTCTTCATAGTTCATGATTGAATGAATCTTAAAATTTTATAACTGATCTCTCATTTTTAGCAGAACATAAAAATAAATATATAAATAAAGAAGAGACTGAACGAGCCAACCCAGCAACAGCTGTACAGGAAACTGGCAGAATGCTTGCCACATTGAAGTTGATTTTTTTTTTCTCTCCCTCATATTTGCACATATCCACTTTGTATATTAAAAGTTTCAAAGATTCAAATATATGGCAAGGCTGGCAGCAATAAGTCATATCTTATACAGACTTCTAAAAGTTACTGAAAATTATTTCAAGGCTCCATTTTTGTTAAATATTTTTAGTCACTATATAGTTGCACATGCTATGGTTATACCTTAAACAATATTTAGAAATAGTTTTATGTTTGTGAACACCTTGAGAAGCACAATTATATGTGATAAAAGAACAAGCATCAATTAAAATCATCATTATCTGATGTAAGCTAGAAGCTCACCTCATAAATATCATCCTTCAGGCGGGTACATGACAAATTTACCGCTCCTAGTACAACAACATGTGGTTGGTGATCTGTCATGAACTTCAACACCCGTTCTTGATCATTCTTCTTACGTTGCTGGTCATTGACATTCTGAGAACGTAACGTGAGGGACCCAGTGTAGAGAACATCTAGCACCTCCCCAGATGAATCAAGCATGACAAAAGTAGTCGCTGGCTTTCCTGGACCCCAACAGCATGCCATGACCCGGGGTGCAGCTTCATCATCTGAGTTAATATCATTCTCTTTCCTTTGGTATGGTCCCACAGAAACTTTATTCCACAAAAGCTTTCCATATTCCATTATTAACCAGTTTTTGGCTCTGCTAGTCAACATAGATCTAGCCTCTTTCTCCATTTGAGGAAGAAGTGAATTAAAAAGAGCATCCTGCAATATCAACTTCCTCTGCTCATTCCACAGCTGAGCAGATTTACTAACACCATCACTAAGATAGTACTCGTTGAAGTCACTTGTCAATTTATTAAGCTTTTCTTCTGGTAGCTTAATAGTGACTTGAAGAAGCTTTTCCTCTTCAGCTTTCTGTATAAGAAGCCACTGTGCATCCTCAAATCTAGTTAGTGGCTTTTCACGCAACCACTTCACTGGAGCAAACTGATGAAAAGAATCTATTGCAACTTTCCCGTCAGGTGTTGGGCTAGTTGATATCACAACATTATCCAAGTAGTGGCTTCTAACATATTTCCTGACACACGGCTCACAACTTATTTCAACAGACGCCTGGAACAAGGAAAATAAACCGTGAGAGATTGAACTCTGACAATATCACCAACATTCAAAAGGAAAACTTTTGTACCATAAAAGACAGTTAATAGAGGCACATACCATAAGCCTGGCTCCTTTGAGAACCTCTTGAGGCGAATTAAACATTGCACATGTATAGCTAGAAGCCATCTCTTCTGGTGTCTCCTTAGCATCTTCCAATTCATCCATCCTCTATGGTTAAGTGAAACAAAATTCAAAACCTACTTGTCTAAGTTCAGTAGAATAACAACTGCAAAAGAAGAAAACTTACCATCTTTTCCAGTGATAACTGCAATCCAAATTGCTCAGAACTGTACCCAAACTTGCTAGCAACATCATATAAGCCAGCCTTGCTGCAGGTGCTATAATTTGATTTCCTCTTGGGCCGCTTATATTGCCCTTCATCTACACCAGCCTCACCAGGGGGAAAATGCAGGTTAAACTTAGAGTCAACATCATCAACTTCTCTTTCCGATTCTGCAGCTTTAAGTGACTTCATAATTGACTCAAAAGTTTGCTGATTCAATGCAAGCCTTGACTCATCATAAAAACGTCGAGATTCTTCCTCGAATCGCTTACTGTAGTACAGCTGGAGTGCACTCTTTCGTTTTTGAAGGAGCAGCCACTTTCTGTCCAAGTCTTGAATGGCCCATAGAACCTGTAAAGAAGCACACTGCATTTATTGAAAAAATTCACCTTTCCTTCATATCAATGAGCTGTCACATGTTTCAACAGTTATTTGATCCATGGCAAATCTATTCACCTTGTGCCACTTTAGGATCGGTGTTCTCTCAAATTTATCTTGATTGTCAACTTCAGGGTCCCTCAATAGGCTCAAACACTCCTCTTTCCGGTACATGGCAATAAAAGGGATCTGTAAACCAGAAACAAAGTTATAGATATCAATCAGATTAAACATTGCCACATTAACTTAATTAGATACTGACATCTAACTTCTGCACATGGTGAAGATCCAAAAATCTGATGACGTCGTCCCTGTTAACAGACAAATCCTGTCCTTCCTTGGATCCTAAACCTCTTCCAAACAAAGGTACTGTACCAGAAGCAAGTTGATTATAGATCCAGTTACTCTCATCCTCAATGCTGATTTCATCCAATGGAGGTGGACCAGTGCTTTCCTCGGATATCTAGACGAGAGAAAATAAGAAACAAGAAATACAGATCATGCTCATACAAACACACGGGAAATAAATAAAGGAACCAGTGACAAACCTGCATTCTTTCTGGAATATCAAGCTCCCGAATCTGGTCATCTTTCTCTGTCATATACTTCTCAGATAGAACAATAGGTTCAAATTCATCTTCGAGTCTCCTTTCCCTCCATTCACTAGAATCCAATCCTTGCTTCCTAAGCTGTATCAGTTCCTGAGCGTCACCAAATATTTCATGGGCTTCCTGCAATGCAGACGAAGATACTCCTGGCGCCTGCCTAGATTTCTTCTTCTTCAGCTTCTTCTGTCTGGACGAGGATTAAATAAATTAGAAACTTACTTGCTACCCAAAAAAAAAAAAAAATCCTACTACACAAACAAATGCTGTAAATACGTGGTGGTTGGAAGCAGAAACTTGAAATGTACCTAACAACCGTTCCCTCATCGTCGTACTCTTCATCCACTATAAAGTCGGCCATTTCATCCTCTTCACCAATTTCTCCATCATCTTCCTCTTCTGCCTGCTCCTCCTCTTCTGCAATGTCCTCAAGCAAAGCTCCTATGCAGTTGATTAGGAATAGATCAATTAGTTTTACGTTGATGCGGCAGAATATAATACAAATACAATCTACTAATTGTGGTAGAAACTAATACAAAATGTATACCCTCATCATCACCAAATAAACTGCGCTTAAGCTTTTCCTCTGCAGTTCGTCCACTATTACCACTTCCAACAAACTCCTCCTCATCAGAAAAACCAGAAGATTCCTCTGCGTTATGCCTCTGAGCTTTCTTAAGCCGTTTAAACTTTTTATCCTGAAACATATTCTTCAATGAACAAAAATGTAATCGAAACAAAAGTACTTTAGAGTGTAGAGATACTATGAAAAGGTAAATATCTTCAACCTTCCTGCGAGGAATGACATTGTTGTATTCAAGGAGCTCATAGTCATCCTCATCAAGGACATATTCCTCTCTAAAAAAAAAAAATTGCAAAACAAAATTGTTAGGAATGCCATGCATTTGATAGCTAAAAAATCATGGAACCATAAACACATATGAATTAACGCAACTGCAATCTGTAACACTTTTAACCTTTTTACCCCTCCAAATGGAGACAAAATGAAGTCCCATGCCACATATAAAACGATGCTGGTCAATGTTTAGATAAGCCATGATAATTTCCATTCTTCCAATAAAAAGCATCCAAAAAAAAAAAGAGCGGGGAAGGGAATAAACTTCTTTTTCCTTGTTTTAAACATTTCCAGAAACAACACAATTATACTGATAACAGCACCAAGTTTATATACTTTTTCTTTCTTTTCTTCTTCTTCTGCCGCTCCTCATCACTGTCAACCCTCTCTTCTTCATCTGGTTCTTCTTCATCAACGTCATCCACTATAAAACCATCTTTCTCGTATTCATCTTGCCCTTCTTCTGTTAAAAGTGAAGGAAATCAATCAATAAGAAACTTGATACTAGTGTTTCGTCAACAAAAACTCTTGAGCAATGCATGGTTGCCAGGTGATAAAAAAAGAGGAAAAAAAAAGTCAAGGATCCACCAGCCCTCCTGGAAACAGCCTCTAGGAAGAAAAGGTATTACACAAAATGCATCTAAGGAGGAAACAGACCTTACATCATGAACATTCAGAATTCTAATAGAAAGATTCAAGTAAATTATTACTGGCATACTGGCAGTGATCTCTGATAACAACAGCTCAAGAAGACTTGCAAATCCCCAGCTTTATTATGATTATTATTCTTTTGCAAGACCCAATTTATTAGCATTTTTATACACAAGATTGTTTTAAACTAAATAGAAAGGAAAAAAAAAATAACCAATCTCAGGTTCCAATATATTTTTTGTCTTTTTTCCCAAATTTTACTATATACTTTTCTGAAAAGTTCAAAGTTTAAAAGTCCATAACTTTCTCATTTTAAATTGAAATGAGATGATTTTATTTTTAAATTGCATTAAATTTTGAGATAAACAAAACAAGATCCATATTGTTATTTTTTTCCAAACAAATTTCAAATCATTACACTTTTTCACTCCAAACAATTTATTTTCACCAACCACATATTCCAAAACTCAACCATCTCGAACCTCCAAAAGAAAGGTTCCCCCAAACAAGCCCTAAAGCTAAGGAAAAAAATATGATCAAGAAAAATGTTGTCGAAAAGCACATTCTTGTACAAGTCCAGAGAGATTTCATTTTTCCCAAAGTTCTAATGCATCACCCAAAAACAAGCACTGAACGTGAAATTGAAAAGTTTCGTACTTGTGCATAATAACAGAAGTCCCAGACTCGGTTAGGCTCTCGAAAATAGAATTAATCGCATTCTCGGATTCTGGCTCAATCAAAATAACTCCCTCGTTCTAAGGGTTTGATATCCTACGATTCAAAAGCAGTTCCCAAATTCATCTCTCACTTCCAACCTTCTCTAAACAACGAAACCGAAGTCTGAATATCGAAATTAGTAATACGTTGTTCTCAAAAAGTGCTCATACCTTCGTGTAAAAACAAGTTCAGCAAATGGATTTCTTATCCTAATAAGTCTTCTAAAGAACCCAAAGCTCTAATTTTGCGCTCAAATTGCCACTCCTTTTCTCTTAACGAAACACACCCAATCCGAAAATGTGCTCCGCGAAACGTTTCGGTCTATACCAAAAACTGAAAAACCCTTTTTTTTTTTCGAACAAACCACCAAAAACTCCACACGAAGAAGGCCAAAAGGGAAAGCAAAAACGGATGGAGAAAACAGAAACGCGTACCGTCTTCCTCGTCGTCCTCCTCGTCGTCGTCGACGTCGCGGCCATGGCCGTCGTCGCCATCGACTGGCTCCCTCTCTTCGTCCTCAAGCTCGACCTCATCTGCACAAAATTTGCATTACAAAAAAAAAAAATCGACAAAGAACGCGATCAGTGCGAGAAGAACACTACGGTTAGGGCTAATTCAGAGAGAGAGAGAGGAAGGAAAAAAAAAAAAAAAAGAGGGATTTCCCGAGAAAAGAGTGACTGACCTTCTTCGTCTGAGACGACAGCTTTGCCCATTGCGTGAGGGAAGAGATTCGGGGGGGAAAAAAAAAAAGGAAAACGCAAAGTGAGGATTTTGGTAGAGAGTTTAGAGCAAAACGAGAGAAAAATCCTCTGTATCTCTCTCTCTCGATTTCTTGAATGAGAAAAGACGAGGAGAGAAAATGGGAAAACTGAGAAGGCCTCAGCGGCGGACAGAGAGAGAGAGAGAGAGAACGGAGGACAGAGGCGGTTCGATTCGCAAGTTGTGCCCTCGTTACCGGCTTCGGGTTATTTTTTTGCACATATACCCCTGTAGTTTTTGAATTCAACAATTTTGAAAACGTTTGGATAATATATTACATTTATATTATATTTAATATATATTTAGATTAAAAAAATATTTGTATTATATTTAAATAAAATCTTTATTTGAATAAAAGATATTTAAATTATATTATATATGATGTGATTGATAAAAGTAGAGAGAAAAAAAGAAAAAAGTAAGAGAATATGTGATATTTTTATTAATAAAAATAGTATAAAAAATGAAATGATGAATATTAATTATATTATGTTTAAATTATGATATAATTAATAATACTTTTGTAATTAAATAAAAATTATATTATATTTAAATATAATACGAATATAATGCGGTAACCAAATGCCCCTGTAATCTCTGATCTATTTTTTTCTTGATAATCAATTTCTAAATTTAATTTGACACCTCAAATCTTTTGAATGGTGATTGTGTAAGATTGTTATTAGGTAGTTTAAGTTGTTTTCTACCACAACATGTTATGAAAATTTCAAAACGTAACAATTCAAGGTTTAGACAATTTTGTCTGCGTTTTGGTAGGCGATTTGGGTATTTTTATCTTTTTTTCTTAGTGAGTTTAACTACAATTTAAAAATACTTAATATAAATAATATAAACTAAATATGATTATTGTTAAATAATTTTTGATAAAACAATTTAAACTAAGTATGTTAATTAAAATTAAAATTTATAATCATGCTATATCCAATAAAATATATAATCCAATATCTAAAAGGCCAAAATCTAATTAATAGGCATCTAAATTTTAAATTTCAATATATAAATACTAGAAAATAAAAATAAAATCCAAACTTCAAGTTCATAAATAGTAATATATAACTTGAAGCAATTTAAGATATATCAATATTAACTAGCAAGGTTGCTCAATAAAGAGTATATGCAATTTAAAATATATTTAAACTTTTTTAGTAATTTGAATATTTAACAAGACCTAAACACGGAATCTCAAAGTAAAGAGTAACATTTTATATTATACTAGTTTGAAAATGTGTTCCACAGGTGTTGTCATAAGAGTCACCGGCCTTTTTTTTTATTATATAATATGCATTTATGCTATAAATTTTGAGTTTCTTTTAAAAATAAGTTTCAACAATTTTCAAATCAAAATAAAATGATGATTCTATAATTTGTTTTATGATAACTCTATAAAATAAAGTTATTTTACTATTTTTTCGTATAAAAAATTAACTTATCCTTAAAAGTTTTATTTGATTTGATTTATTTTATTTTGTTTACTTTAATTTAGATTTATTATAAATTTCGTGAGATTTTTATTTGATTTTGTTTTATTTTAGTAATAGTATATTAAATCAGTTTAAAATTAAATATTTTTAATAAGTTTACCTATAGTATTTTATTTTAAAAATATTTAATTTTAGCACTTTTTTGTCTACAGCATCAAATTGTAGTAAAAATTCATGTGTTAGAAGTGGATCCCACCGAATATCACTATTTATGTTAGGAAACTATGAGCTTGATTAATCTTATTTGATCATCTTATCGATATGAGCAGTTTAAAAAAGAATTACTCCAATTGAAACTTATAAGAAGGAGTTATGACAATTTTTAAAGATTAGATTAATTAGTAGACAATACATCTTAAACCACATAAGCCCACTTTTTTTTGGTCCAATAATGAAGTGACATATGACCGAGGTTAGAAAAGAACCAATAAGAATATGAAATATGTCATTATTTTGGTTTTAACAAGTTAAAAATCATGCTTATCATGTACCCTATTATATGGATTCTTCTTAATCACATGTGCACCAACTACTGCAGCTATTGTAGTAAGGTTGTAAACTATACACCAACCACTACATCTTACTATAGCAAATTCAGAAAGTGTGCACTGACACTATAACTAATGTAACAAGCTATCTTTTCGCACATAGCTACTGTAACAAGTTGACTTTTTTCCACATTTTGCACTGTAGATTACTGTAACAGTCGAACTTTTCTTCTTATTTTCACACAAGAGTTAGTGGAATAATGCAGAAATTTAGCCTATAAAAGGCTACATAAATGAAAGCATAAGGAAGCAGATACAAGATATAATGTCATATTGCGAAATTTTTTAGTTTAAATTTCACACGTGAATATATCAAATTCAATTATTAGTGTACCGATTAATTTTTAATTATGAGAATTCAATTATAAATTTTCGGTATAGTAAATATTAATTTGAGGATATTTTAAACATTTTCACAAAATTTTTACAATTTTTACTCAATAATTTTTACCAAATGTTATTTTACTTTAGTTTTCTATTTTTCTTTTTCTTTTTCTTTTTCTCTCTCTGGAATTCTCCGAAAGCCCTCTTTTTGTTTTCGTTTCTCTTCCACACTCTTCTTGAATTTTCTCACCCTCTTTCTCACCGATTCCCTCTCTAGCTCCCTCTCTCTCTGTGTCCACTTTCTCACTCCTTAACTCTCACTCTCTCTCACCGATCTCTCTCTCTCACAAATTTTCCAAGAATTTTCCAAGAATTTTCAAAGCTCTCATCCCTCTCACTTTCTCCTTCACTTTCTCTATCATCTCTTTCTTCCTTCTTTTCGAATCAGCCGTCGCCCTAAGCGTCATGAGTCACCGGCTACCATTGAACCACCCACGACTAAGCCACATCCTCAGCCCCCCCCCCCCCCCCCAAGAGTCGAAATCTTGAGCCACGGTGCCAGCAAAACACCCATCGTGCAGGCTGCTCCTCGCCTCACTGAACTCTCATCGCGAAACTTCGAAACCAGCTGTGCCTCACCATCACACATCCAATCTGCCTGAGCCACCCTCGCACTCCCTCATGACCACACTAGCCGTCTTCACCATGCCAAGTCACGTGCGACCGCTGAACCAACCACACTGTCCAATCCCAAGCTTACCTCCCCGAGTTGCCTAACTTCACTCTCTCCTTCTCTAATCCTTTCTCCTCTGCAGGACCAAACTAGGACCATCGACGCCATCCACTAAGCTAGACCCAGTCGTCGCCTAGCCCCCCGAGTTGTCCAACTACCTCGTGATGCCATGATCTAGCCACCCTGCCTCACCCGGTTGCTCCTCAATGCACCGTCGCCAAGAATAACTGACCGACGCCACCGTGTTAGGAAATGCCCTAAGCCTAAAAGACACTTTGATATATTTCATTTATTTTGAACTGGATAATAAAATTAATATAGAGGTTATTCATTATATTGCTGTTTGTCCTTATTCTATTTATATGTTAAAGTAAATGTAAGCAAATATGGCCCACTGACTGCTTGTGTTAAACTGTTAAAGCATTACATACAATTGACTTTTGTATGCGAGAAGATAATGTTCTAAAGTGAGCAATCTAAATTATGGTCTGTAGTCTATGGGGTTAGACTGAGCATCTAACTCATGTTAAGACTATTATATTATCTAAAATCATGGTAGGGACAGTTTATGTTAACTGTCTGAAGTATAGACTCCCGAGTAGAAACATAAATATGTTGATTGGTAGTGACATGTTGGATCGGGACTATAGCATGATTGATCTACGTAATCCGCTATGAGTGGATCAATCTGTTTTTGACGTTTATTATATAATAACCTTAATCCTGAGCAGATGAACTACTTCATGTATATGACTTGTGTGCTTTAATGTTCCAATGGCTAAAGCGTCTCAGAGATAGCAAGCTTATAGACAGGTTTATTAGGTGTATGACTTGTATATGATAAAGAGTTTGTTTACAGATACTGGAATCATAATTCTAATAAGGAGTTAAGGGTATCCTCTTAAAGGCATTATACTGGATGTGAAAAAAGATAAGGTCTTGGATCGTCTGCTAGGTGGATGACTTCTTATTCATATATGGTGAATAATTATTTTCTTACTCGATAGTATAATGAAACTTTAAGATAACTTGATTAGTAGGTTGAATGGACTTTGACCTAAGGCTGATCGTGGATATCATATGAGAGTTTTGCATACATGACAAGGTCATTGGACAATAGCTTATCACAGGCTTTCGTAATACGGTATATAATTGGGAGTTCAGTTTTAGGTTTATAGTAGTGTGACTCTGAAATTAGTGAGCATATGATTGAGTTGTTCGGTACAGAATGATGATCATATGTTATCATGAGAGTCCGATTATATATGTCCAATTGGTCCCTTTATTAGCTCTACATAATTCCTTAACGGATGGCAAAATTGATCAGGATATACTTATTGGCTAGTTATCTTTACATGGATATGGATGGCGTACACATAGGATAAGAATGGAAGACAAGATTCTCTCCGGTTGAATTCAAATTTTGTTTTGGATAAGAGATTACATAATTATTCGAATTCTAAATAAAGTTGCCATGATTTTATTTGAGTTTGAATTAGAGTTATGAAAAATTATCGACGAGGACAAAAATTTGAAATACAACCTTTTTGTGGAATTTGAAATTTAAAATTTGAAATTTGAAACTTAAATTTTGAACTTGAAATTTGAATTTGAAATTTAAATTTGAAATTTGAATTCAAAATTTAAATTTGAATTTAAAGTTTGAATTTTGAAATTTGAATTCAAATTTTGAATCACAAATCCATGATGTAACTGTAGGAAAATAAATCGGTAAAAACGTATCAGAGTGACGCAACGGAACAATAAAAAATTTTTAGATCGTTAAATATCTCATGATGCCATATACAATAAACCAACAACAAATAAAACTCATACCTCAAGGATGCCAATCTTGCAGGAGGAGAATGACCGGAGGCTTCAACCAACTAGCCTTCTCTACTATTCTCCAATTCCCGAATGGCTGAGTGTGTGGGCACTCTGAACCTCAATCGGTATGCTAGCACTGCTAGTCTTCTTCTGACCACCCAGATCTCTAAAGAACTTTATTGTCACGGTGGGCTGTGCAACAATAAGCCTACTCACCTGAGAGTCTGTGGTCTAAGAGAACTGGAGTGGCAGGACATCTATTTATAGACCTGCATGAGGTGATTCTCTGAATTTGAATTGGATTAGGAAAAGATATTCTCCCTTATCCATAACCATAAAATCTGAATTTTCCATGGGAAAATCCCAACAATAAAATTCGGCCATTTAGGATAAATCCAATCCAAATCTAAACAAGATTTTAACTAGAATTTCATCTTCCTTTTTCAACCAAAAAATCTGAAATTTCCTAGGAGAAAATCTCCTCAAAAAATTCAGCCACTTTTAGGATAAGGGAGAATCAAAATTCCACTAGGATTTTCAAACTTGAATCTTATCTCATCCTTATCCAAAATAACCAAATTTTCCTAGGAGATATTCTCCAAAATTTCGGCCACCTTCTGGGGACGAGAGAATCCAAATTCCACTGAGATTGAAACTTGAATTTTTCCCTTGAACCTTATCCACAAAAACCAAAATTCCATTGAGGATAATCCTCAAAATTTCATCCACTATTTGTTAGGATTTGGATTCAAAATTCAAGTAGGATTCTAACAAGATTATCCTCTCCAAATCCAACTCAAATTCGAATTTCAAACCTTGTGGATTTTCCACAATAAATTCGAATCCCACTTAGACTGTGATTCAAAATTTGAATTTCAAATTTCAAATTCGAATTTCAAATTCAAATTTCAAATTCAAATTTCAAATTTCAAATTTCAAATTTAAATTTCAAATTCAAATTTCAAATTCGAATTTCAAATTCAAATTTCAAATTTAAATTTCAAATTCAAAATTCAAAATTCAAATTTCAAAATTCAAAATTCAAATTTCAAAATTCAAATTTCAAATTCCACAAAACAGTTGTGTTTCAAATTCTTGTTCTCATGGATAATTTTCTACAACTCCAATCCAATCTCAAATAAAATCATGGCAACTTTATTTGGAGTTCAAATAATTGTGTACTCTATTATCCAAAACAAAATCTGAATCCAACCGGAGAGAATCTTGTCTACCATCCTAATCCTGTGTCATCACCATCCATGCATAATAAACCAGCCAATAGCATACACAAATCAATTTGCCAAACGTTAAGGAATTTTGTGGAGCTAGTAGAGGGACTGATTGGATATATATAATCGGGCTCCCGCAAATCCATATGATCATCATTCTTTTACCGAACAACTCAATCATATGATCACTAGTTTTAGAGTCACACCACTATAAACCTGAAACTGAACTCCCAATTATATACCGTATTACATAAGCCTGTGACAAGCTATCGTCCAATAACCTTGTCATGTACGCAAAACCCTTATATGATATCCATGATCAGCCTTAGGTCAAAGTCCGTTTAATCCTACTGATCAGGCTATCTTAAAGTTCTATTATACTACCGAATTAAGAAAATGATTATTCACCATATGTGAATAAGAAGTCATTCGCCCAGCAGACGACCCAAGGCCTTGTCCATTCTCACATTCAGTATAATGCCTTTAAGAGGATACCTTTAACTCCTTAGAGCTATGATTCTGATATCTGCAAACAAACCCTTCATCGTATACAAGTCATGCATCCAACGAACCGGTCTATAAGCTTACTACCTCTGAGACGCTTTAGCCATTGGAACATCAAAATACACAAGTCATATACATGAAGTAGTTCATTTACTCAGGATTAAGGTTATTGCACAATGAACGTCAAAAGCAGATTGATCCACTCATAGCGAACTACGTAGGTCAATCACGCTTTAGTCTCAGTCTAATATGTCACCACCAAATAACATATCTATATCTCTATTTGGGAGTCCAGCTCCAGACAGTCAAAACAAACCGTCCCCTCCAAGACTTTAGACAACATAATAGTCTTAACATGAGTTAGATACTCGGTCTAACCCCATAGACTACAGACCATAGTTTAAACAGCTAACTTTAGAATATTGTCTTCTTGCATACAAAAGTCCATTGCATGCAACGTTCTAACAGTTTTAACACAAGCAGTCAGTGAGCCATATTTGCTTACATTTACTTTAACATGTAAATAAACCGAGGACAGATAGCAATGTAATGAATAACCTCTATATATAATTTTATTATCCAGTTCAAAATAAATACATCAAAATGTCTCTAATGCTTAGGGCATTTCCTAACAATCTCCCACTTGCCCTAAGCCAGTAGATGTGCCATGTTATACATCCCCATCACCTCTACATGCTTCTCAAAGTTTTTAGCTACCAAAGTCTTAGTAAAGGGATCGGCAATGTTGTCCTCGGACGCGATCTTACATAATCCACTTGTCCTGTCTCCACATGCCCTCTAATAATGTGATACCTCCGATCTATGTATTTGGTCCTCTTGTGGTGCCTAGATTCCCTTGTGTTGGCAATAGCCTCTGTGTTATCACAGTAAAGTGTGATAGGCTTGTCAACACCCAGAATGACCTCAAGGTCTCTAAAAAACTTGCGGAGCCAAACCGCTTCTTTAGATGCCTCAGCCGCAGCTACATATTCAGCCTCCATAGTAGAGTCAGCTGTGCAGCCCTGCTTCACGCTCTTCCACACAATGGCGCCTCCTCCGAGCAAGAACACTGATCCAGATGTCGATTTCCTTGAATCCTTGCAAGTCTGGAAGTCTGAGTCCGTGTATCCTACGGGTGTTAGGTTCCCTCCAGAATACACTAGCATATAATCCCTCATTCTCTTAAGATACTTAAGTATATGCTTTACAGCTTGCCAGTACTTAGTTCCAGGATTCGCTTGATATCGACTCACCATACCTACTGCAAAACATATGTCCGGGCGAGTGCAAAGCATAGTGTACATAAGGCTATCCACAGCGGATGCATAAGGGACCTTACTCATACGCTCTCTTTCTTCTGATGTCTTGGGACAGTCATCCGATGAAAGAGTTAGACCGACAATAGAAGGCTGTGTACCTTTCTTTGCCTCTTGCATTACATATTTGTCAATTATTTTATCTATGTATGAAGCTTGGGATAACGCTATCGTTTTGTTCTTTCGATCTTTGAAGAGACGAATGCCTAGAACATAATTAGCTTCTCCCAAGTCCTTTATGTCAAACTGTTAGTGTAACCAAAGCTTGACCGATGATAAGTTCCCTACATCATTCCCAATGAGTAGTATATCATCGACATAGAGTATCAGAAAGACCACTTTTCCATCCTTAATACGTTTATAAACACAAGGTTCATCAACGTTCTGCTCAAAACCAAATGTCTTAATCGCTTGATCAAACCTCTGGTTCCATGAGCGGGATGCTTGCTTTAATCCATAAATGGATCTAAGCAACTTGTAGACTTTCCTTTCTTGGCCTTTCGCTACGAACCCTTCGGACTGTATCATATAGATACACTCTTCAAGATGGCCATTCAAGAATGCCGTCTTGACATCCATTTGCCAGATCTCATAATCGAGAGCCGCAGCAATGGACAGAAGAATACGGATAGACTTTAGCATAGCAACAGGCGAAAAAGTTTTATCGTAATCAATTCCAGCCTTTTGCGTGTATCCCTTTGCAACCAGTCTAGCTTTGAAAGTTTCCACTCTCCCTTTCGCATCCTTCTTTCTTTTGTAGACCCGTTTGCATCCAATGGGTTTTATCCCATCTGGCAAATCTACAAGTTCCCAAACAGAGTTGAATTTCATAGAATCTATCTCATTGTTCATAGCTTGTTTCCAAGATTTAGAATCAACATCATTTATAGCTTCCTCATATGTGACCGGATCATCCTCATGCTCATAAGTCTTGGCCTGGTATACCTCAGCATCATACATGAAGAAATTAGGTTTCTTAGAAACCCTCCCACTACGACGAGGCACCCTAAATTGTTGATCGTCTACAGGTCTTTCACTGGAACTCAGACTTGCGTCCAAGACCGAAATCTGTGGAGCAGTTCTTTCACCCGATAACTCCTCTAGCACCACTTTGCTTCGAGGCTTAAAGTTATTCATGTGACTTTCCTCTAAGAATGTCGCATGGGTTGAGACAATGACCTTTTGTTCCTTCAGGTTATAGAACAGACCTCCTTTAGTTCCCTTTGGATACCTTACAAACATGCACAATTCTGATCTTGGTTCCAACTTTTTCGCATCCCCATCCAGTACATGCGCCGGGCAGCCCCATATTCTCATATGTCCAAGGGAGGGCTTCTTGCCACACCACAATTCATACGGAGTTCTAGGAATTGATTTGCTTAGAACCTGATTCAGAATATAGCACGCCGTTTGTAAAGCATATCCCCAAAATGATAATGGCAGCGTTGAATAACTCATCATGGACCGTACCTGATGTGAATCAAATAACGGCTTCAAAGGAACCAATCAACGTCAAGGGAACCAATTCAAATACCAATTGGGTCGGTTACAAGAGCGAGAGCAGAGAGATTTAAAGAAGCACTTAATGGGCTAATGCAAGAGGTTTGGGCTCAATTAAATTCGTGGCCCATTGAGCATGATTCATGATACATTGACTTAATTTAAGCCCATGAGGAATTCAGCTAATTCAATCAAGCCCAAGACGTTTTTTTACCAAGGATTTTCGAATTTTGTGGCAGAATAACTACCTTCCTACATTTACGAATTGGGCTTCAAAGGAACCAAATAACGTCAAGGGAACCAATTCAAATACCAATTGGGCCAGTTACAAGAGCGAGAGCAAAGAGATTTAAAGAAGCACTTAATGGGCTAATGCAAGAGGTTTGGGCTCAATCAAATTCGTGGCCCATTGAGCATGATTCATGATACATTGACTTAATTTAAGCCCATGAGGAATTCAGCTAATTCAATCAAACCCAAGACGTTTTTTTACTAAGGATTTTCGAATTTGTGGCAGAATAACTACCTTCCTACATTTACGAATTTGGTTAGGATTAGATTTTCGGATTTATTAGGATTTAGGAAGATTTGGGATTATCTTTTCAGATTTGTTAGGATTTAGGAAGATTTGGAAATATCTTTTGTAACAAATTTCAGTTAGGATTTAGGCTTATCTTTTGTAACAAATTTTCAAATAATTTTCGGATTTTTTAGGCTTATTTTTCCAGATTTTCTTTAGGAATATTCTTTGTAACAATTGCCTATAAATAGGCGTCCCCATAGTAATAAAACAGAACACATTAGTTTAATTCATAAATTTGAGAGTTTTAATTCTCTTTGGTTCTTTGAAGAACTATCTGAACTTATCGGAATTTTCCGTGGCGTTCGCTTCTGACTTATCAATCAATCCTTCCATAGTTGATTGTGGCGTCTTCATTATACCAAGGTTCTTGTTTCGCATTAAGCAACGGGTTGAGGTCCATATACCAAGGTTCTTGTTTTTGCTGAAGCAACGGGTCGAGGTCTCCCACCCATTCGAACCTGATTTTAGAATGTTCTTGGGTTCATAATCTTGACGGGTCTCGTTATTCTTGATGGAGTTCGTATCAGTACCATATCCAATAAGGTCCTGTTTCTCCTTTCGGCTACACCATTCTGTTGTGGAGTACCAGGTGCAGTCAATTGCGATAATACCCCGTTCTCTACAAGATGTCCTAGAAATTCGTCGGAGAGGTATTCGCCACCTCGATCAGATCGAAGTGTCTTTATGGATTTATCCAATTGCTTTTCCACTTCCGCATGATACTCTTTGAACTTGTCAAAGGTTTCGCTCTTGCGGTGCATCAGATACACATATCCATACCTCGAGTAATCATCTATAAAAGAGACATAATACTCGAACCCTCCTCATGCTGTGACGTTCATGGGGCCACATACGTCAATATGCACAATTTCTAAGAGCTCCTGAGCCCTTGTACCCTTAGCTCCAAAAGACCTCTTAGTCATCTTATCCTCTAGATAAGACTCACATTGGGGAAGACGTACCTCCTCCAGAGATTCTAGAGGACCGTCTTTCACCAATCTTTGAATCCTATCCTGATTAATATGACTAAGTCTTAAATGCCAAAGATATGCCTTGTTAGAGTGAGAAACTTTCAACCTTTTAGAGTTATCTATTAATTCAGTGTCAAGCAGTGAGTACATCTTTGGTTTGATCAAATATAGGTTTCCATCCATCCATTCAGAACAGATAAAAGACTTATTTCTACGAATATCAACTCTTTTACTAAAAGAAACTAAATAAGAATCCTTTATTAAACAAGCTACCGATATAAGGTTCCTCCTAAAATTAGGAACATAAAAACAGTCTTTCAATAAAATAAACCTAAATTGATCAAAATAAAGGTAAACATCTCCCACTGCTTCAGCCACCACAAAGCTACCATCTTCAGTCCGCAACGAGAGGCTCCTATCATGTAGACTTCTCGTTTCCACGAACCCCTGCATAGAAACACAAACATGATTAGTGGCGCCCGAATAAATGACCCAAGTGTCTTTCGATTCTTCCACCAAACACACTTCCAAGTAATGAAGTTCCTTACCTTCCTTGCCCTTGGCGGCTAGGAATTCCCGGCAAGCCTTCTTAAAGTGACCTACCTTCCCACAATGGAAGCATTTGGACTTTTTAGGGTCCTTTGGCTTCTTGTTCTTCTTCTTCTTCTTCCCGTCCGAGACGGGAGGATTAGAAGAACTAGAAGCCACTTGCTTCTTATTTGGCCTCTTCCTCTTCCGTGAGGGATTGGAAGATTCCGTCAAATTGGCCTCTCCTTTAGGTCGGACTGCATCCTCATCCCTGATCATCCGCTCATAAGCCTGTAGTTGCTTCATGACCTCGGTTAGTCCTAACTCCTTTGTCGCCAGATTGTATGCGGCCTTAAACCCTACAAAATCTTTAGACAGAGTCTTGAACACCATCTCGATCTGGGTGTTGTAGTCCAACTCAGCACCATTCTCGGCAGCTTCAGCGAAGAATCCTATTAGAGTGATCATATGGTCTTTCACCAGAGTACCAGCCTTTTGCTTAGAGTTCATAATGCTGGTGATAGCGGACTGTCGAGCCAATTTTTCTTGGCCTCTGAACATGTCCTCCAGATTTTCCATGATCTCCCCAGCAACTTGATAAGTCTCATGCTGCTTTTGTAAAGCACTCGTCATGCTAACAAGGATGTAGTATCGAGCTATCTCATTGGATTCTCTCCAACGATTATAGGCAACCGGGACCTCCTCAAGTGGTGTATCAGGTTTGGGCCCAGGTGAGCATGGTTCGTCCAGCACGAACTTGTGTCTCTCGCAGCTGAGAACTATTAATATATTTCTTTTCTAATCTTTATAATTATCGCCATTCAGCTTATTTTCAGTAAGTATCGAAATGAGGGGTGTCGGTGACATTTTGAGCTGAAATAAAATTATACTAGACATCATTACAAAGCCCAAGCAAATATGCAGATAATTTAGCAAATAAAACATACAAGTATGTTCCTATATGAAACTTGAAAAACATGTAGTATTACAACGATAATTCTCAGCACCTAGTGCCCCAAGCCACCGATGGGTGGTCATGAAAACAAATAGCCAGAACATGGACCCCGTCCAATTAATGTATGTTGCCTTAAATCCTCCAAGGTTAAGACATATATTAATAACCGCTTATTTGGCCACCAGTTTAGTTAACAGAGCTTCTAGGGAAGGTTAATAACTAAACAAGTCTTGAGTGTATAACCATTGTTTATGTAGCCCGATCCACGTCCTACCAAGCCACCGAGGGGTGGTCATGAATAGGATCGTACCCGAACACGTTTTCCACATAGGAGATCCAATCTAGTATACCGGCGGGTGGTCATGAAAACAAATAGCCAGAACATGGACCCCGTCCAATTAATGTATGTTGCCTTAAATCCTCCAAGGTTAAGACATATATTAATAACCGCTTATTTGGCCACCAGTTTAGTTAACAGAGCTTCTAGGGAAGGTTAATAACTAAACAAGTCTTGAGTGTATAACCATTGTTTATGTAGCCCGATCCACGTCCTACCAAGCCACCGAGGGGTGGTCATGAATAGGATCGTACCCGAACACGTTTTCCACATAGGAGATCCAATCTAGTATACCGGCGGCGGTAAACACCTACCGAAGGGTGTGGTCAGGGCAGAATTGACGCTAGGTGTTACCATGCTTTCACATATGGATCAACAATGGAGGCCGTGGGTTTTGTTTGAAACCCTCTCCCACTCAATATTTTGAAAAATATACAAGTTTTGACAAATTATGTATGATCAATATAGTATGAGCGGCACTCACCTATCCTATATGACATGTTATCAAATATGCATATAAAACATCCATCAATACATATTTATACATCCATGACATATCACAGAAAAAATAATTGACAGAATAACCAAGCCATGGTTCCATCCTAGAACAAAAAAAATAAAGATTACAAAATTTCATCCAAAGCATTCTTTGGGTCTTGAATTTTGTTCCCTCTTCTTGTATCCATCTTTATGTAGCCTCTCCATTTATTTCTCATCCCAAGAATCATTTAAAATTTAAATCTCCAAAAATTTAAATTTCAAATTCAAATTCCAAATTCGAATTTCAAATTTAAATTTCAAATTCAAATTTTAAACAATTTTAAACATCATGTGTAATAATATGTAATTTCAAAAATTTCAAATTTTCAATTACATATTTTTAAACATGATTTAAAATTAAATCTTAAATTTAAAAATCAAAATTTTTTGATTTTTTAAACTGTCGTTCCGCCGTCCCCAAAGGCGGCAGCCGCCGTGGGCAGCCACCAGCCCCGGAGGGGCTGGCAGCCCACGGTCGCCCCCTATGTGCAGCCTTATCGGGCTGCAGGCCAAGCCTGCAGCGCTAGGCTGCATGCCCAGGCTAGGCGCAGCAGCCGGCAGGCTGTAGGCAGCGCCTGCAGCCAGAGGCTGCACGCCCAGGCTGCCGCCAGCCTTTGGTAGGCCACGGCCACCCTCGGTTACAGGCCAAGCCTGCGGCCGTGGGTGGTTATGGCCTACACAGGGGCTGCCACGGCCCCGTCCTGCCCGAGGGTTTTTCAATTACATATTTTTAAACATGATTAAAAATTAAATCTTAAATTTAAAAATCAAAATTTTCTGATTTTTTAAACTATCGTTCCGCCGTCCCCAAAGGCGGCAGCCGCCGTGGGCAGCCACCAGCCCCGGAGGGGCTGGCAGCCCACGGTCGCCCCCTATGTGCAGCCTTATCGGGCTGCAGGCCAAGCCTGCAGCGCTAGGCTGCATGCCCAGGCTAGGCGCAGCAGTCGGCAGGCTGTAGGCAGCGCCTGCAGCCAGAGGCTGCACGCCCAGGCTGCGGCCAGCCTTGGGTAGGCCACGGCCACCCTCGGCTGCAGGCCAAGCCTGCGGCCGTGGGTGGTTATGGCCTGCACAGGGGCTGCCGCGGCCCCGTCCTGCCCGAGGGCAGGGGCTGCAGCCCCACCAAGGCCCGTCGGCCTATCCCGAGGGGTTGTGTCTCGATTTTCATGCCATATTCCAATTTACCTATTAGGATCTCCAAAAATTAAGTTGAATCCTAATTAAGTTGAAAATTTCCACACAATCAAAAATTTCAATCTTTAAATCAAATTTAACTTTTGGGAAAAATAAATTACGGTCTTCAATCTTCAATCTCCTCCAAGAATAATTACATAAAATTTCCTAAACCGTTTCCGGTGTACAAAAATTCTAACCATGAAAATTCTAAGAGACAAAAATTAAAATCCATGGCAAAATTACAGTGTTAATAAACTGCTCCCATGGTTACATAGAAATTCCTAGATACAATTTTTCTAAATTCTAAAGAACCATAACGGGCATAAACAAGCATGCTTATAATAATTCAAAAAATTAAAATAACCACATACTTTATACATAATCCATGATAACAACATAAAGAAACCCTAGAATGCCACTCTCTAAATATCAAATCTATACATAAATAAAAAGACTAAGTAATTGTCTAATTTATGTACATGGCATAGTCATGAGATGGCTCTGATACCAATTGTAGGAAAATAAATCGGTAAAAACGTATCAGAGTGGCGTAGTGGAACAATAAAAAATTTTTAGATCATTAAATATCTCGTGATGCCATATACAATAAACCAACAACAATTAAAACTCATACCTCAAGGACGCCAATCTTGCAGAAGGAGAATAACCGGAGACTTCAACCAACTAGCCTTCTCTACTATTCTCCAATTCCCGAACGGCTGAGTGTGTGGGCACTCTGAACCTCGATCGGTATGCTAGCACTGCTAGTCTTCTTCTGACCACCCAGATCTCTAAAGAACTTTATTGTCACGGTGGGCTATGCAACAATAAGCCTGCTCACCTGAGAGTCTGTGGTCTAAGAGAATTGGAGTGGTAGGACCTCTATTTATAGACCTGCATGAGGTGATTCTCTGAATTTGAATTGGATTAGGAAAAGATATTCTCCCTTATCCATAACCATAAAATCTGAATTTTCCATGGGAAAATCCCAACAATAAAATTCGGCCATTTAGGATAAATCCAATCCAAATCTAAACAAGATTTTAACTAGAATTTCATCTCCCTTTTTCAACTAAAAAATCCGTAATTTCCTAGGAGAAAATCTCCTCAAAAAATTCGGCCACTTTTAGGATAAGGGAGAATCAAAATTCCACTAGGATTTTCAAGCTTGAATCTTATCTCATCCCTATCCAAAATAACCAAATTTTCCTAGGAGATATTCTCCAAAATTTCGGCCACCTTCTGGGGAGGAGAGAATCCAAATTCAACTAGGATTGAAACTTGAATTTTTCCCTTGAACCTTATCCACAAAAACCGAAATTCCATTGAGGATAATCCTCAAAATTTCGTCCACTATTTGTTAGGATTTGGATTCAAAATTCAAGTAGGATTCTAACAAGATTATCCTCTCCAAATCCAACTCAAATTCGAATTTCAAACCTTGTGGATTTTCCACAACAAATTCGAATCCCACTTGGACTGTGATTCAAAATTTGAATTTCAAATTTCAAATTCGAATTTCAAATTCAAATTTCAAATTTCAAATTTCAAAATTCAAATTTCAAAATCGACAAAACAGTTGTGTTTCAAATTCTTGTTCTCATGGATAATTTTCTATAACTCCAATCCAATCTCAAATAAAATTATGGCAACTTTATTTGGAGTTCGAATAATTGTGTACTCTATTATCTAAAACAAAATCTGAATCCAACCGGAGAGAATCTTGTCTACCATCCTAATCCTGTGTCATCACCATCCATGCATAATAAACCAGCCAATAGCATACACAAATCAATTTGCCAAACGTTAAGGAATTTTATGGAGCTAGTAGAGGAACTGATTGGATATATATAATCGGGCTCCCGCAAATCCATATGATCATCATTCTTTTACCGAACAACTCAATCATATGATCACTAGTTTCAGGGTCACACCACTATAAACCTGAAACTGAACTCCCAATTATATACCGTATTACGTAAGCCTGTGACAAGCTATCGTCCAATAACCTTGTCATGTACGCAAAACCCTCATATGATATCCATGATCAGCCTTAGGTCAAAGTCCGTTTAATCCTACTGATTAGGCTATCTTAAAGTTCTATTATACTACCGAATTAAGAAAATAATTATTCACCATATGTGAATAAGAAGTCATTCGCCCAGCAGACGACCCAAGGCCTTGTCCATTCTCACATTCAGTATAATGCCTTTAAGAGGATACCTTTAACTCCTTAGAGCTATGATTCTGATATCTGCAAACAAACCCTTCATCGTATACAAGTCATGCATCCAACGAACCGGTCTATAAGCTTACTACCTCTGAGACGTTTTAGCCATTGGAACATCAAAGTACACAAGTCATATACATGAAGTAGTTCATTTACTCAGGATTAAGGTTATTGCACAATGAACGTCAAAAGCAGATTGATCCACTCATAGCGAACTACGTAGATCAATCACGCTTTAATCTCAGTCTAATATGTCATCACCAAGTAACATATCTATATCTTTACTTGGGAGTCCAGCTCCAGACAGTCAAGACAAACCGTCCCCTCCAAGGCTTTAGACAACATAATAGTCTTAACATGAGTTAGATGCTCGGTCTAACCCCATAGACTAGAGATCATAGTTTAAACCGCTAACTTTAGAATATTGTCTTCTCGCATACAAAAGTCCATTGCATGCAACGTTCTAACAGTTTTAACACAAGCAGTCAGTGAGCCATATTTGCTTACATTTACTTTAACATGTAAATAAACCGAGGACAGATAGCAATGTAATGAATAACCTCTATATATAATTTTATTATCCAGTTCAAAATAAATACATCAAAATGTCTCTAATGCTTAGGGCATTTCCTAACAGTAACCGAATTTATTGTGGATAACTCCATATAGTAAAATTTAGTTTTATAGTGGATAAAGGAGAGGAAGATCTTGTTTAAATCCTACTTGAATTTTGAATCCTAAATCTATCACATGGTGGCCGAATTTGTTAAGGAAATCCTACCCTAAGGAATTTCGGTTTTTGTGGATAAGGATGAGGGAAAATTCAAGCTAAAAAATCATATTTGAATTTTGATTCTCTCCCTCACATAGTGGCCAAAAATCTTTGTGGATAAACCTAAGGGAGAATCGATTTTTTGTGGATAAGAGTGAGATAAAATTCAAGTTAGAAAATTCTATTTGAATTTTGATTATCCTCATACTTGGATGGCTAAATCTAGTCATGTTCTTGGCCTAGGGGAAATTCGGTTTTAGTGGATAAATGAGGAGATAAAATTCAAGTTAAAATCCTGTTTGAATTTTGAATGTAAAATTCCTTAGGGTGGCTGAATCTTCCCTTGATTATGGCCTATAGCAAATTCGAACTTTGTGTGGAAGGATGGGAGAAAATCTTCTCTTGCTCCAATTCAAATTTAAGGGGTCACTTCATGCAAGTCTATAAATAGGGGTCCAACCACTTCAGTTCTCTCGGATCACAGACTCTCAGGTAAGCGTGCTTATTGTTGCACAACTCACCATGACAATAAGTTCTTTAGAGATCTGGGTGGTCGGAAGGAGACTAGCAGTGCTAGCATACCGATCGAGGATCTAAGTGCCTACACACTCTGCCATCCGGGAATTAGAGAATAGTAGAGAATGCTAGTTGGTTGAAGCCCTCCGGTCATTCTTCTCCTGCAATTTGGCGTCCTCTAGAGGTATGAGTTTTATTATTGTTAGTTTATTGTATATGGTATCACGAGATATTTAATGATCTTAAAAATTTTTTGTAATTCCACTGCGCCACTCTGCTATATTTTTACCGATTTTTTCCTACAATTGGTATCAGAGCCATCTCATGATTATGTCATATACATAAATTAGACAATAGATTAGTCTTTTTATTTATGTATGAATTTGATATTTAGAGAGTGACATTCTAGGATTCCTTTATGTTGTTATCGTAAATTATGTATGTAGTATATGGTCATTTTAATTTTTTTTTTGAATTATTATGAGCATGCTTATTTTATACCGATTATGGTTCCTTGGAATTTAGAAAAATTGTATCTAGGAATTTTTATGTAACCATGAGAGCAATTTATTATTACCATAATTCAACCAATTAGCCTTCTCTACTATTTTCCAATTCCCAGATGGCAGAGTGTGTGGACACTCGGATCCTTGACCGGTATGCTAGCACTGCTAGTCTTCTTCTGACCATCCAGATCTCTAAAGAACTCATTGTCATGGTGAGTTATGCAACAATAAGCCTGCTCACTTGAGAATTTATGGTTTGAGAGAACTGGAGTGGCAGGACCTCTATTTATAGACTTTTTTGAGGTGATCCCTTGAATTTGAATTAGACCAGGAAAAGATTTTCTCTCTTCCTTCCATACAAAATCTGAATTTCCCTATAGGCCACAATGAAGGAAAGATTTAGCCAGCCTAGAGGATTTTGCATTCTAAATTCAAACAGGACTTTAACTTGAATTTTATCTCATCATTATTCACTAAAACCGATTTCCCCTAGTGCCTAGAACAAGGCTAGATTCAGCCATCTAAGTGTAAGGAGAATCAAAATTCAAATAGGATTTTCTAGCTTGAATTTTATCTCAACCTTATCCACAAAAAATCAATTCTCCTTAGCCTTATCCACTAAGATTTTCAGCCACTTTTGTAAAGGAGAAAATCAAAATTCAAATAAGATTGAAACTTGAACTTTTCACTCATTCTTATCCACATAAAATCTGAATTCTCCTAGGCATAAATCCCTTTAATAAATTCGGCCATTATCCAATAGATTTAGGATTCAAAATCTAAGTAGGATTCAAACAAGATCTTCCTCTGTCTTATCCACTATAAAACTGAAGTTTATCATAATCATCCACAACAAATTCGGTTACATCATGGATTTGTGATTTAAAATTTGCATTTAAATTTTAAATTTTAAATTTCAAAATTTAAACTTCAAAATCAAATTTCAAATTTCATTTTCGAATTCAAATTTCTAATTTAAATGTCAAATTCAAATTCAAATTTAAATTTCAAATTCAAAATTTAAATTTTAAATTTCAAATTTCGAATTTCAAATTTCAAATTTCAAATTTCAAAATCCACAAAAAAGTTGTATTTCAAATTTTTGTCCTCATGGATAATTTTCCACAACTCTAATTCAAACTCAAATAAAATCATGACAACTTTATTTGGAATTCGAATAATTGTGTAATCTCTTATCCAAAACAATATTCGAATTCAACTGGAGAGAATCTTGTCTTTCATCCTTATCCTAGTAGACACAATCATGCAAAGACAATTAGCCAATAAGCATACCCTGACCAATTTGCCATCCGTTAAGAAATTATGTGGAGCTAGTAGAGAGACCAATTAGATATATATAATCAGGCTCCTGTGAATCCTTATGATCATCATTTTGTACCGAACAACTCAATCATACGATCACTAATTTCAGAATCACACTACTATAAACCTAAAACTAAACTCCCAATTATATACTGTATTACGTAAGGCTATGACAAGCTATTGTCCAATGACCTTGTCATGTATGCAAAACTCTCATATGATATCCATGATCAGCCTTAGGTCAAAGTCCGATCAACCTACTGATCAAGCTATCTTAAAGTTCCACTATACTACCAAATAAGAAAATGATTATTCACCATATGTGAATAAGAAGTCATCTGCTTAGCAGACGACCCAAGACCTTGTCTATTTTCACATCCAGTATAATACCTTTAAGAAGATACCCTTAACTCCTTATTAGAACTATGATTCAAATATCTGTAAACAAACCCTTCATCGTATACAAGTCATACACTCAACGAACCAATCTATAAGCTTACTACCTTTAAGACGCTTTAGCCATTGGAACATCAAAGTACACAAGTCATATACATGAAGTAGTTCATTTACTTGGGATTAAGGTTATTGCATAATGAATGTTAAAAGCAGATTGATCCACTCATAGCGGACAACGCAAATCAATCATGCTTTAGTCTCGGTCTAATATGTCACCACCAAGCAACATATCTATGTCTCTACTTGGGAGTCTATGCTTCGGATAGTCAAGACAAACCGTCCCTACCATGACTTTAAACAATATAATAGTCTTAACATGAGTTAAATACTAGGTCTAACCCCGTAGACTACGGACCAAAATTAAGACTGCTTACTTTAGAATGTTATCTTCTCACATATAAAAATCCGTTGCATGTAATGTTCTAACAGTTTAACATAAGCAGTCAGTGAGCTATATTTACTTACATTTACTTTAACACGTAAATAAAATAAAGATAAACAGCAATGTAATGAATAACTTATATATATAATTTTATTATCCAATTCAAAATAAATGAAATATATCAAAATGTTTTTCATGCTTATGGCATTTCCTAACAATCTCCCGCTTGTCCTAAGCCAGTAGATGTGCCATGTTATGCATCCTTATCGTCTCAACATGCCTCTCAAAGCTTCTAGCCATCAAAGTCTTAGTAAAGAGGTCGACAATGTTGTCCTCGGACCCGACTTTACATACATCTACTTGTCTTGTCTTCACATGCCCTCTAATGTCGACTTCCTTGAATCCTTGCAAGTCTAGAAATCTGAGTCCGTGTATCCTACAGGTGTTAGGTCCCCTCCAGAATACACCAGCATATAATCCCTCGTTCTCTTAAGATACTTGAGTGTATGCTTTACTGCTTGCCAGTGCTTGATTTCAGGATTCGCTTGATATCGACTTACCATACCTACTGTAAAACATACATCCGGGCGAGTGCAAAGCATATTATACATAAGGCTACCCACAATGGATGCATAAGGGACCTTACCCATATGTTCTCTTTCTTCCGATGTCTTGGGATAGTCATTCAACGAAAGAATTAGATTAGTAATGGAAGGTTGTAAACCTTTCTTTGCCTTTTGTATTGCATATTTGTTAATTATTTTATCTATGTATGAAGTCTGGGATAATGCTATCATTTTGTTCTTTCGATCTCTAAAGAGATGAATACCTAGAACATAATAAGCTTCTCCCAAGTCTTTTATGTCAAACTGTTGGTGCAATCAAAACTTGACTGATAATAAATTCCCTACATCATTCCCAATGAGTAGTATATCATCGACATTGAGTACTAGAAAGATCACTTTTCCATCCTTAATACATTTATAAACACAGGATTTATCAACGTTCTACTCAAAACTGAATGTTTTGATCGCTTGATCAAACCTTTGGTTCCATGAACGGGATGCTTGCTTTAATCCATAAATAGATCTAAGTAACTTGCGGACTTTTCTTTCTTGACCTTTTACCACGAACCTTTCAGGCTGTATCATGTATATACTTTCCTTAAGATGGCCATTCAATAATGTCGTCTTTACGTCCATTTACCAGATCTCGTAATCGAGAGCCACAGTAACGACAGAAGAATACGAATAGACTTTAGCATAGCAATAGGTAAAAAAGTTTCATCGTAATCGATTTCAGCCTTTTACGTATATCCCTTTGCCACAAGTCTAGCCTTGAAAGTTTGAACTCTCCCTTTCGCATCCTTCTTTCTTTTGTAGACCCACTTGTATCCAATGGGTTTTATCCCATCTGGTAAATCCACAAGTTCCTAAATAGAGTTGGATTTCATAGAATCCATCTCATTGTTCATGGCTTATTTCCAAGATTTAAAATCAACATCATTTATAGCTTTATTATAAGTGACCAGATCTTCCTTATGCTCATAAGCCTCGGCCTGGTATACCTCAGTATGATACATGAAGAAATTAGGTTTCCTTGAAACCCTCCCACTACGACGAAGTACCCTAAGCTGTTGATCGTCTACAAGTCTTTTGTGGCGGCCCGCCCTGTTGTAGAGGCTCTACAGTGCTATTACAGTCAACTCTGTAGTTAACCACAATAGTCTGTAGGCCTCTGGGGTCGCCGGCAATCATGCTGAACTGAAAACTTGCTTGCTAATTTGCGGAATAAATTTTTTTTTCTTTAACATCATAAACTGTTCGAGAATGTGATAAGGAAATCATGTTAACAAAATAACATGCACCTGAATCATGATTCCCCTATCACATAATCTTAACTTGAAAACTTGTTCTTTTTGAAATTACATTTCAAAACTATACAGCGGAAGAATTTAAAGGTGACTACCATCCCTCGCCCAATCCTCCCCGGCATGCATGTACCTACCCTGTTCGTCGTCCACCATATACTACTGGTGAATAGGTCTCTTACCTGCAACATGTGAACAAACTGATGAGCTATGGGCTCAGTAAGTTCAAACATAAAAACATAAACATGACATGCTGTACTGCTGTGCTTATACATGAAACTGGACCCTGTAAACATGCTCTTGGCTGAGAGGTTAGTCTTAGGACATTATCTGATATTTTAGTTCTGATTTTGGGCCCTTGATTGGTCGTACCGACATGTTAGCGCAACTGGGAGCGGTACTTTAGTGCTGACCTCCTCAGTCTTAACTGATGCTAAACATGAAAACCTCCCCGTGGGTCGAGAGGCCGATATGCCAATAACTGGTTTAATTACCATCTTGCTGGTGTTCCAACTGGGTAGCATACTGATTGCCCCAGTAGTCGGAACCTGTTACATGATTTACTGGGGTGTGAATTTTATTAACACACTAGGGTGCCTTGTGCACCGACCTGTTTTCGTGTTCTGGTTACCTGACTGACATGTGTACTGGAACATGCAACTTCACATGCATGACATGAACTGACTTGTACTGACATGAGACTGACATGAATATTGTGATGTAGACAATCAATGTCTAACAAACACGTCATACAACATACATAACATCATAATATAACAAGCTTGTCCACGTTGTAGTCAGGACAATGCTTGAACTTATCGAAAATCCGCTAGTGTGCGCTTCTGCTGCTCTAGGACTGCTGATTCGGGGTCTCTGGCTTGAACTCCTATAAAAAGAATAATCACTGGTTATTTCCAATACTCATCTTATACTAGAAATATGGCCAAACATGAAAATTTTCATTTCCAGACTTTTTTTTTTTTACTCTCTGGCTTCGAACACGCCCTCCTACACGGGCGTGTCTCTGGCCGTGTACCTCTCTGGACTTACATGCCTAGCCGTGTACTTCGTGGGACATGGCCGTGTACACTTACACGGGTGAATACACGGCCGTGTTACTGGCTGTGTATTCCTCTGGACTCTTACACGGTTACTTACACGACCGTGTTTCTGCCCGTGTTTTCCTGCTGTCTAACATGGTTTGCTACATGCCTTCCCCTTGACCGTGTGCCCCTTGACCGTGTGCCCCTTGACACGGCCATGTTCTTGGCCGTGTACCTCTTGGGTCTGAAATTTCTTGCAACACGGTCGTGCATATAGGCATGTTCGGGCCCGTGTTCTGAACACGCCCTTGTACACGTCCGTGTTCATACCAGAATCAAGATTCTGGGTCCGAACTGCTCTGCTCTGTTTTCTAAGGCTTTTATGGCCTTTGTTCTACTTCTTACACTTGAAATCGATCTTCATAAGATCGTTTCAAGGTATCTACTACATTTTTACTATCACAAATCCATGATTTCATAAGCAAAAATTCCACATTTTGCTCATTTATAACTCTTAACTCAACTTTTGAAAAATCTGCACTTTTGTGAAGAAATTTCACTAAACTTGGTTTTCTAAACCATCCACTCATGGATTCGTATTTGAAAACATCTAGACTCGAACTATGTTTCGATTTTAACCGAAAACCTCAACATGATTCACTCACATTCCCCTTTTTTCACTTAAAACCCTAGATTTTTCATCCGAAAAAGCAAGAGAAAAACGAGGGTTTACCTTGCTTGAATCTTGTGAGTTTCTTGCTACTGATTTGTGACTGAAACTCGATCGATCTGTTGCTGAAACAAGAAAATCCGAACTTTCCTTGGATTTCCCTTTCCTCTCTCCTCCTTTCTCGGTTTCTCTCTTTCTCTCTTTCCTTTTCTTTCTTTCTTTTTCTCTTTCTTTCTTTCTTTCTGCCCGCTGCTTTGCAGCTAAGGGGATTAATTTGCCCCATTTATCTCACGTGCCTCACCCTCTCTCACTTGCTTTCTTTTATTTTTTTTTTGAAATGCAAGGGCTTGTTTGGCAATTCTTTTAGCCATTGATCAATGTGGCTCACTTGTGTGCCATTGATCTCTTAATATGTAATTTCCACATACTTTTCTATTAATTTTAAAACATCATAATTTGAATTAATGCTTAGCCTTTAAACTATATTCATTAATTTATCATCAAATTTTGATTAAAACTCAATTAATCAAAATTTTCCTCTGCTCTTTATTCTGTAACATATCTCACTATAAATGTATATTTATTTACATATTTTGTACAAATATTTCCGAGAACGTAGATTTCTCGGTTATCACATCTTTCACTAGAACTCAAACTTGCGTCCAAGACTGAAATATGTGGAGTAGTTCTATCACCCGATAACTCCTCTAGCACCACTTTGCTTCGAGACTTAAAGTCATTTATGTAACTTTCCTTCAAGAATGTCACATGGGTTGATACAATAACCTTTTGTTCTTTCGGGTTATAGAACAAACCTCCCTTAGTTCCCTTAGGATACCCTACAAACATGCATAATTTCGATCTTGATTCCAACTTCTTCGCATCCCAATCCAGTACATGTGTCGGGCAGTCCTATATTCTCATATGTCCAAGGGAGGGCTTTTTGCCATGCCACAATTCATACAGAGTCTCGAGAATTGACTTACTTGGAACCTAGTTTAGAATATAGCACGCCATTTATAATACATATTCCCAAAATGATAATAGCAGCGTTGAATAACTTATCATGGACTGTACCATATCCAATAAGGTCTTGTTTCTCCTTTTGGCTACACCATTCTGTTGTGGAGTACCACGTGCAGTCAATTGGGATAATATCACATTCTTTACAAGATGTCCTAGAAATTCATAGGAGAGGTATTCGCCACCTTGATCAGATTGAAGTGTCTTTATGAATTTAGCTAATTGCTTTTCTACTTCCGCACGATACTCTTTGAACTTATCAAAGGTTTCACTCTTGCGGTGCATCAGGTACACATATCGAGTAATCGTCTACAAAGGAGACATAATACTCGAACCCTCCTCTTACTGCAACATTTATGGGGCCACATATGTTAGTGTGCACAATTTCTAAGAGTTCCTATGTGGCACCCCCAAATCCAGCCACGCGAAACTACTGAGGTTTGACTCCGTAGTCGACCAAGACAGTCCGTTCACGAATTTGGGTCGCCATTTAAAACTCTTTCTTTTTAAACTCTCTTATTTCAGGGCCCAAAATTTGCCTATATTTTTTTCTTTTTAATATACTTTTCTCACACGAAATCCAAGTATGAAAGCCATATAAAATATAATACTAGCTTTTAGTTGTCCCTTTTGAAGTACAACATAATTTACAAATATGCAACATAGGTACTTTTTTTTTTTCAAAAATATATTCTCTTCAATTCACTTTCTCTCAAGGCTCAGTGGAAAACTTATGGCAGGGCCAAATCTACAGTGGATTTCCTATCCTATCAGCACACGCGTATCCTGCCGCCATCTAGGAAGTCTATTGGACAAGTTTTTTATCTGTAACATGAACAAACTTGTGAGCTGACAGGTTCAGTAAGTTCAAACATACTTAGTAAGAATCATATAGATTTAAAAACATCAAAAAAACAATTTTCTATAAATAGTACTATTCACCATAAATAGTAACTTTGACATTTGATAGATGAATAGTAACTTTGACCCTAACCGGTTACTATTCACATTACCCTAACTGAATCCACTACACTTAGTAATAGTGTCGGTTATGCTCAATTATGGCTTTCGTCACATTATTGACTATTATCTTTGTTTATATTCTGGTTTTGAGCTCATTATGATATTACCGATAGTTTATTGCGCGCTGACTAGAAGGGCCTTGGGAGCGACTCTAAGACTTCTTCCTCTCTAGCCCCTTATCGCCTGTAGCGATTATTATATCCCCGTAGGATCTGAAAAACCTCCACCATAACGTTGGAGGGGCAGTACACCTTAAGTGATTTTATTATCATTTTTCAATTATAGTCCTGATCAAGTGACCTTAATTATCACCTCAAGATCAATAACTTGTGTTACCTGTAGGTCTTACATATTCTCTTTTTCTCATTATGTGGGATGTGTTATACTAACTAATCCCTTAGTGCCCGTAGGACTTAACATCTAATGTACAACTAGTACATAATGAAATATTACACTATTTCATGTTGCAGACATGAAAATGCTTGAACTTACCACCACTGCGATAATGTCCACTTCCAAAACTTCTCTGCAGTTTTATCTCTAGGTTGGGTTCCTACAGACAAAGTATTGTCTGTTAATACCTATCATTAATTATCACTTTGAATATATTCATTTTGTGATAAATTTTACAACACATTTCAACTTTTTAGGTGGTACACGGTCTGTAACACGCCAGTGTCCCTGCCCGTGTACTTCTCAAGTTCACTCTACACGGTCGTGTTTCAAAGTACACACCCGTGTACTATATAAATTTTAGATTTTTAATTTTAAAATCTTTATTTTGGGTTCTAGAATTTTATTTAAGACATTCTAGATCCTTTACGGTCCTTTCTGAGCCTTTTAGAAATTTTTGGCCAAAATAATCATTTTACCCCTGGCGGGTCTCGAGACCATAACTATTCCTTTCTATCATTTTTTCTGAATTTTCTAAGCCCAAATATTATAAAATAATATTCCCTAGGCTTCTGTATCTTTTTATAGTTTTATTTGCTATAAAATCACAATTATTCATTTTCTGACCCTCGATTACTATTCATCCGATACTTATGGTCGTTTCTTGTTTTTCTAGCGTTTCGGAGTTTCAAATGGGTATTTCACTACTCTTGAAACGTTTTTTATCCCGTGCCCGGCCTCGTTTCCTGAGGGGCTCGGGTTTCCTATCCCGATCACATTTTTCCCCCTCATTTCCTAAAATACCCCTAACGTGAATTTTTCCCATTCTAGGCATTTTAGTCAATAAAGGGTCGGTTTACTATTTCTTTTGGGTTTGGTTTTTTTTTTAATTAACCTTAACCCACCGAGGGGTCTCAGTTTCCTCTCCGAGCCTAATATTTTTATTCCTCCTTTCTCGAAATGCCCTTATGCAATTTTAGAAATTTCGGCAGCATTTCCACTTGTATTTTTAGGTTTTCTCGGCGTTAGGTACGACTCAGAATGTTTGTACCTGTCACGTACTATATCAGAGGCCTATTTTATACAAAGTTACCAAACTTTGTACAAAAATTTTCACATTAACCAACATTCAACACACAACACAAAATTCATCAAATTTTCTTCTAATTAACCCACTGATTTTCATGGTAATCACACCAAGAAATTTTCATCACATTGTTCATTTATCACATTCCATTCTTAAGGTTTCTAATGCACATTTCAATCATTAAAACCTTAAGAAAATTTTCATTCCAACCCTAGCCTTAAGCCACCGATTTTCATGCTAAACCACCATAGAAAATTTTGTTCTCATTCCTAGGGTTCTTATCAACATTTCTCATCATTTTTCAACACTAAATTTTCTCATTTTTATCACACATATAGGCCACGGATTTTGTGATAAACAAGTATCAAAATTTTCTTATTTCTAGATTCTAATTCATGCTTTGATCAACATGTTACCCAATAAACATAAACCACCAAGCAAATCATCAATTTTTCCACATCATTTCCTCCCTACAAGGCCGTGGATTTTCATGGGGAACATGCAAAATTTTTGCTTGTTTCTTGGTTCTAAATTATGCTTTTATTCACGTATCACCAAATAAACATAATCACTAAACCAATTCACCAAACTTTCAACAATCTTCTTCACCAATAGTGCCACTGATTTTTGAAGAAAACAACACTAAAAATTGCTTCAATTTAGAAGCTCACCTTATCAAGTTGTCTCCTTGCAACTTAGGCTTGGATTGGAATCAAATTTTGTGAAGAAACTTGTCAAATTTTTGGCTAAAATGGAAGGATGACTTTCGGTTTTGGGAGAGCAAGAGTTTGGCTTGATTTTGTGATTTTTCAAGTGAATTTTTGATGCCTATTTATAGGCAAATGGACGGGGACCTTTTTGTAATTTTTTCCAATAATTTACTAATTGTTCAAGGGCTTAATTGCAAACTTTTTGGGGTCAAATTTAAAATTTTTGGGCTGCTTTCTTTCCATGTGGCCCATCCTTCTAATTTGCCCATTTTCCTAATTTTTTTCAAAGCCATTTTAGCTTGATCATGGCCATTGATCCATAAAGTATTAAATCTTAGCCATTAATGCTACCTACCACCACAAATTAAGCCTTAATATCCTAATTAACTAAGTTATATTTATGATGTCATCTCGACATCATCTAATTAATATAGGAATTAATTCGTGATCAAATTTTGGCCGAAAGTCAAACCAAATGGAACTTTACCGAAATCGTGTAGGCGGGTTCTGAGTGCCTTCAGTGTGATCGATCTGTCTTATTTTGCTTCTGTTTAACCAGAATTCACTACTGTAAATTTTCATCTTTTAGTGCACTTCAGTGCACTCTTCAGGGTTTTTAGCTCCGATTTTGGGCCGTCTCACCCATTTCTATTTGGTAAGATTTTCCATCTCTGAACTCACTCACTTTAACACTGCCAGAACATTTTCACAGTATTCTCAACAGTATTAAAACATAACTTTTTCACATTTTATTTGTTAAAATTGATACATACATACAATTTTAATTTACTTCGAGAATATAAAAATTCTCGGTTATCACATCCTGAGCCCTAGTACCCGTAGCTCTAAAAGACCTCTTAATCATCTTACCCTCAAGACAAAATTCACATTAAGGAAGGCATACTTCCTTTAGAGATTTTAAAGGACCGTCTTTCACCAACCTTTGAATCCTATCCTGATTAATATGACCAAGTCTTAAATGCTAAAGATACGTCTTGTTAGAGTGAGAAACATTCAACCTTTTAGAGTTATTAGTTAATTCAATGTCAAGCAGTGAGTACATCTTTGATTTGATCAAATATAGGTTTCCATCCATCTATCCATCCAGAATAGATAAAAGACTTAGCTTTATGAATATCAACTCTTTTAGTAAAAGAAACTGAATAAGAATCTTTTATTAAATAAGCTATCGATATAAGGTTCCTCCTAAAATTAGGAACATAAAAACAGTCTTTTAATAATATAAACCTAAACTCATCAAAGTAAAGATAAACGTCTCCCACTGCCTTAGCCACCACCAAGCTACCGTCTCTAGTCCATAACGAGAGGCTCCTATCATATAGACTTCTCATTTCCACGAACCCCTGCATAGAAACACAAACATGATTAGTGGTGCCTGAATTAATGACCTAAGTGTCTTTCGATTCTTCCACTAAACACGCTTCTAAATAATGAAGTTTCCTACCTTCCTTGCCCTTGGTGGCTAGGAATTCCCAACAAACCTTCTTAAAGTGATCTACTTTTGCACAGTGGAAGCACTTGGACTTTTTAGGGTCCTTAGACTTCTTGTTCTTCTTCTTTTTCTTCCTATCCAAGATAAGAGGATTAGAAGAACTGGAAGATGCTTGCTTCTTACTTGGCCTCTTCCTTTTCCGTGAGGGTTTGGAAGATTCCGCCAAGTTAGCCTCTCTTTTAGGTTAGACCGCATCCCCATCCCTAATCATCTGCTAATAAGCTTAGAGTTGCTTCATGAGCTTGGTGAGTCCTAACTCCCTTGTTGTCAAATTATATGCGGTCTTAAACCCTACAAAATCCTTTGATAGAGTTTTAAACACCATCTCTTCTGGGTGTTGTAGTCCAGCTCAGCACTATTTTTGGCAACCTCAGCAAAGAATCCCAAAAGTGTGATCATATAGTCCTTTACCGGAGTACCTGCCTTCTGCTTGGAGTTCATGATATTGGTGATGATAGACTGTCAAGCCAATTTTTCTTAGCCTTTGAATATGTCTTCCAAGTTCTCCATGATCTCCCTAGCAAGTTGATAAGTCTCATGTTGCTTTTGTAAAGCACTTGTCATGCTAGCAAGAATGCAGCACCGAGTTATCTCATTGGATTTTCTCCAATGAGTATAGGCAACTGGGACCTCCCCAAGCGGTGTGTTAGATTTGGGCCCAAGTGGGCATGGTTCGTCCAATACGAACTTGTGTCTCTCACAACTGAGAACTATTAGCAGATTTCTTTTCCACTTTTAATAATTATTGCCATTTAATTTATTTTTAGTAAGTATTGAAATGAGGGGTGTCGGTGACATTTTGAACTAAAATAAAATTATACAAGACATCATTACAAAGCCCAAGCAAATATAGAGAGAATTTAACAAATAAAATATACAAGTATGTTTCTACATGAAACTTGAAAAACATGTAGTATTACAATGGTAATTCTCAGCACCTATTACCCCAAGCCACCGAGAGATGGTCATGGAACAAGTAGCCAGAACATGGACCCTGTCCAATTAATATATGTTGTCTTAAATCCTCCAAGGTTAAGACATATAGTAATAACTGCTTATTTTGGTAACCAGTTTAGTTAACAGAGCTTCTAGGGAAGGTTAATAACTAAACGAGTCTTGAGTGTATAACCATTATTTACATAGTCTGATCTGTTAGGAAATGCCCCAAGTATTAGAGACATTTTGATGTATTCATTTTGAACTGGATAATAAAATTATATATAGAGGTTATCATTACATTGCTATCTGTCCTCGTCTTATTTACATGTTAAAGTAAATGTAAGCAAATATGGCTCACTGACTGCTTGTGTTAAAACTGTTAGAACGTTGCATGCAATGGACTTTTGTATGCGAGAAGACAATGTTCTAAAGTTAGCGGTCTAAACTATGGTCTGTAGTCTATGGGGTTAGACCGAGCATCTAACTCATGTTAAGACTATTATGTTGTCTAAAGCCTTGGAGGGGACGGTTTGTCTTGACTGTCTGGAGCTGGACTCCCAAGTAGAGACATAGATATGTTACTTGGTGGTGACACATTAGACCGGGACTAAAGCGTGATTGATCTACGTAGTCCGCTATGAGTGGATCAATCTGCTTTTGACGTTCATTGTGCAATAACCTTAATAATCCTAAGTAAATGAACTACTTCATGTATATAACTTGTGTACTTTGATGTTCCAATGGCTAAAGCGTCTCAGAGGTAGTAAGCTTATAGACCGGTTCGTTGGGTGCACGACTTGTATACGATGAAGGGTTTGTTTGCAGATATCGGAATCATAACTCTAAGGAGTTAAAGGTATCCTCTTAAAGGCATTATACTGAATGTGAAAATGGACAAGGCCTTGGGTCGTCTGCTGGGCGGATGACTTCTTATTCACATATGGTGAATAATCATTTTCTTAATTCGATAGTATAATGGAACTTTAAGATAGCCTGATCAGTAGGATTAAACGGACTTTGACCTAAGGCTGATCATGGATATCATATGAGGGTTTTGCATATATGACAAGGTCATAGGATAGTAGCTCGTCACAGGCTTACGTAATACGGTATATAATTGGGAGTTCAGTTTCAGGTTTATAGTGGTGTGACTCTGAAATCAGTGATCATATGATTGAGTTGTTCGGTACAGAATGATGATCATATGGAATCACGGGAGCCCGATTATATATGTCCAATTAGTCCCTCTACTAGCTCCACATAATTCCTTAACGTTTGGCAAATTGATTTGTGTATGCTATTGGCTAGTTTATTATGCATGGATGGTGATGACATAGGATTAGGATGGTAGATAAGATTCTCTCCAGTTGGATTCAGATTTTGTTTTGGATAATAGAGTACACAATTATTCGAACTCCAAATAAAGTTGCCATGATTTTATTTGAGATTGGATTGGAGTTGTAGAAAATTATCCATGAGAACAAGAACTTGAAACACAACCGTTTTGTGGATTTTGAAATTTGAATTTTGAATTTTGAATTTTGAATTTTGAATTTGAAATTCGAATTTGAAATTTGAATTTGAAATTCGAATTTGAAATTTGAAATTTGAAATTCGAAATTTGAAATTTGAAATTTGAAATTTGAAATTTGAAATTTGAATTTGAAATTCGAATTTGAAATTTGAAATTCAAATTTTGAATCACAGTCTAAGTGGGATTCGAATTTGTTGTGGAAAATCCACAAGGTTTGAAATTTGAATTTGAGTTGGATTTGGAGAGGATAATCTTGTTAGAATCCTACTTAAATTTTGAATCTAAATCCTAACAAATTATTAACGAAATTTTGAGGATAATCCTCAATGGAATTTCGGTTTTTGTGGATAAGGTTCAAGGGAAAAATTCAAGTTTCAATCCTAGTTGAATTTGGATTCTCTCCTTCCTTGAAAAGTGGCCGAAATTATGGAGGAAATCTCCTAGGAAAATTCGGTTATTTTGGATAAGGTTGAGATAAGATTCTAGCTTGAAAATCCTAGTGGAATTTTGATTCTCCCTTATCCTAAATGTGGCCGAATTTTTGGAGGAAAAATCTCCTAGGAAATTTCAGATTTTTTGGTTGAAATAGGGAGATAAAATTCTAGTTAAAATCTTGTTTAGATTTGGATTGGTTTTATCCTTAAAAAACCGAATTTTATTGTTGGGATTTTCCCATGAAAAATTCAGATTTTATGGTTATGGATAATGGAGAATATCTTTTCCTAGTCCAATTCAAATTCAGAGAATCACCTCATGCAGGTCTATAAATAGAGGTCCTGCCACTCCAGTTCTCTCAGACCACAGACTCTTAGGTGAGCAGGCTTATTGTTGCACAGCTCATTGTGACAATAAGTTCTTTAGAGATCTAGGTGGTCGGAAGAAGACTAGCAGTGCTAGCATACCGATCGAGGTTCAAAGTGCCCACACACTCAGCCATTCGGGAATTGGAGAATAGTAGAGAAGGCTAGTTGGTTGAAGCCTCCGGTCATTCTCCTCCTGCAGATTGGCATCCTTGAGGTATGAGTTTTAATTGTTGTTGATTTATTGTATATGGCATCATGAGATATTTAACGATCTAAAAATTTTTTATTGTTCCGCTGCGCCACTCTGATACGTTTTTACCGATTTATTTTCCTACAATTGGCACCAGAGACATCTCATGACTATGCCATGTACATAAATTAGACAATTACTTAGTCTTTTTATTTATGTATGGATTTGATATTTAGAGAGTGGCATTCTAGGGTTCCTTTATGTTGTTAGCATGGATTATGTATAAAGTATGTGGTTATTTTAATTTTCTGAATTATTATAAGCATGCTTGTTTATACCGGTTATGGTTCCTTAGAATTTAGAAAAATTGTATCTAGGAATTTTTATGTAACCATGGGAGCAGTTTATTAACACTGTAATTTTCCCATGGATTTTAATTTTTGTCTCTTAGAATTTTTGTACACCGGAAACGGTTTAGGAAATTTTATGTAATTATTCTTGGAGGAGATTGAAGATTGAAGACCGTAATTTATTTTTTCCCAAAAGTTAAATTTGATTTAAAGGTTGAAATTTTGATTGTGTGGAAAATTTCAATTTAATTGGGATTCAAATTAATTTTTGGAGATCCTAATAGGTAAATTGGAATATGGCATGAAAATCGAGACACAACCTCTCGGGATAGGCCGACGGGCCTTGGTGGGGCTGCAGGCCCTGCCCTCAGGCAGGATGGGGCTGCGGCAGCCCCTGAGTAGGCCAACACCACCCACGGCCGCAGGCTTGGCCTGCAGCCAAGGGTGGCCGTGGCCTGCCCAAGGCTGGCCACAGCCTGGGCGTGCAGCCTCTGGCTGCAGGCGCTGCCTGCAGCCTGCCGGCTGCTGCGCCCAACCTGGGCGTGCAGCCTGGCGCTGCAGGCTTGGCCTGCAGCCCGGCAAGACTGCACATAGGGGGCAGCCGTGGGCTGCCAGCCCCTTTGGGGCTGGTGGCTACCCACGGCGGCTGCCGCCTTCAGAGGCGGCGGTACGACGGTCTAAAAATTGAAAAATTTTGATTTTTAAATTAGAAATTTAATTTTAAATCATGTTTAAAAATATGTAATTGAAAATTTGAAATTTTTGAAATTACATATTATTACACATGATGTTTAAAATTTGAATTGGAAATTTAAATTTGAAATTCGAATTTGGAATTTGAATTTGAAATTTAAATTTTTGGAGATTTAAATTTTAAATAATTCTTGGGATGAGAAATAAATGGAGAGGCTACATAAAGATGGATACAAGAAGACGGAACCGAATTCAAGACCCAAAGAATGTTTTGGATGGAATTTTATAATCTTTATTTTCTTTGTTCTAGGATGGAACCATGGCTTGGTTATTCTGCCAATTTTTTTTTCTGTGATATGTCATGGATGTATAAATATGTATTGATGGATGTTTTGTATGCATAATTGATAACATGTCATATATGATAGGTGAGTGCCGCTCATACTATATTGATCATACAAAATTTATCAAAACTTGCATGTTTTTCAAAATATTGAATGGGAGAGGGTTTCAAACAAAACCCACGGCCTCCATTGTTGATCCATATGTGAAAGCATGGTAATGCCTCGCGTCAGTTCTGCCCTGACCACACCCCTCGGTAGGTGTTTACCGCCGCCGGTATACTAGATTGGATCTCCTATGTGGAAAACATGTTCGGGTACGATCCTATTCATGACCACCCTTCGGTGGCTTGGTAGGACGTGGATCGGGCTACGTAAACAATGGTTATACACTCAAGACTCGTTTAGTTATTAATCTTCCCTAGAAGCTCTGTTAATTAAACTGGTGGCCAAATAAGCGGTTATTAATATATGTCTTAACCTTGGAGGATTTAAGGTAACATATATTAATTGGACGGGGTCCATGTTCCGGCTATTTGTTTTCATGACCACCCCTCGGTGGCTTGGGACAATAAGTGCTGAGAATTACCGTTGCAATGCTACATGTTTTTCAAGTTTCATATAGGAATATACTTGTATGTTTTATTTGCTAAATTATCTGTATATTTGCTTGGGCTTTGTAATGATGTCTAGTATAATTTTATTTCAGTTCAAAATGTCACCGACACCCCTCATTTCAATACCACTGAGAATAAATTGAATGGCGATAGTTATAAAGATTGGAAAAGAAATCTATTAATAGTTCTCAGCTGCGAGAGACACAAGTTCGTGCTGGACGAACCATGCCCACCTGGGCCCAAACCTGAAACACCACTTGAGGAGGTTCCGGTTGCCTATAATCGTTGGAGAGAATCTAATGAGATAGCTCAATGCTACATCCTTGCTAGCATGACGAGTGCTTTACAAAAGCAGCATGAGACTTATCAAGTTGCTGGGGAGATCATGGAAAATCTGGAGGACATATTCGGAGGCCAAGAAAAATTGGCTCGACAGTCCGCTATCACCAGCATTATGAACTCTAAGCAAAAGGCGGGTACTCCGGTGAAGGACCATATGATCACTCTAATGGGATTCTTCACTGAGGTTGCCAAGAATGGTGCTGAGTTGGACTATCACAACCAGATCGAGATGGTGTTCAAGACTCTGTCTAAAGATTTTGTTTGGTTTAAGGCCGCATACAATCTGGCGACAAAGGAGTTAGGACTGACCGACCTCATGAAGCAACTACAGGCTTATGAGCGGATGATCAGGGATGAGGATGTGGTCCGACCTAAAGGTGAGGCCAATTTGGCGGAATCTTCCAATCCCTCACGGAAGAGGAAGGGCCCAAATAAGAAGCAAGTGGCTTCTAGTTCTACTAATCCTCCTGTCTCGGACGGGAAGAAGAAAAAGAAGAACAAGAAGCCAAAGGACCCTAAAAAGTCCAAATGCTTCCATTGTGGGAAGGTAGGTCACTTTAGGAAGGCTTGTCAGGAATTCCTAGCCGCCAAGGGCAAGGAAGGTAAGGAACTTCATTACTTGGAAGCGTGTTTGGTGGAAGAATCGAAAGACACTTGGGTCATTAATTCGTGTGCCACTAATCATGTTTGTGTTTCTATGCAGGGGTTCGTGGAAACAAGAAGTCTACATGATAGGAGCCTCTCGTTGCAGACTAGAGATGGTAGCTTTGTGGTGGCTGAGGCAGTGGGAGATGTTTACCTTTATTTTGATCCATTTAGGTTTATTTTATTAAAAGACTGTTTTTATGTTCCTAATTTTAGGAGGAACCTTATATCGGTAGCTTGTTTAATAAAGGATTCTTATTCAGTTTCTTTTAGTAAAAGAGTTGATATTCGTAGAAATAAGTCTTTTATCTGTTCTGGATGGATGGATGGAAACCTATATTTGATCAAACCAAAGATGTACTCACTGCTTGACACTGAATTAATTGATAACTCTAAAAAGTTGAAAGTTTCTCACTCTAACAAGGCGTATCTTTGGCATTTAAGACTTGGTCATATTAATCAGGATAGGATTCAAAGATTGGTGAAAGACGGTCCTCTGGAATCTCTGGAGGAGGTACGACTTCCCCAATATGAGTCTTGTCTAGAGGGTAAGATGACTAAGAGGTCTTTTGGAGCTAAGGGTACAAGGGCTCAGGAGCTCTTAGAAATTGTGGACACTGACGTATGTGGCCCCATGAACGTCACAGCACGAGGAGGGTTCGAGTATTATGTCTCTTTTATAGATGATTACTCGAGGTATGGATATGTGTATCTGATGCACTGCAAGAGCGAAACCTTTGACAAGTTCAAAGAGTATCGTGCGGAAGTGGAAAAGCAATTGGATAAATCTATAAAGACACTTCGATTTGATCGAGGTGGCGAATACCTCTCCGATGAATTTCTAGGATATCTTGTAGAGAACGGGATTTTATCCCAATTGACTGCACCTGGTACTCCACAATAGAATGGTGTAGCCGAAAGGAGAAACAGGATCTTATTGGATATGGTAAGGTCCATGATGAGTTATTCACCGCTGCCATTATCATTTTGGGGATATGCTTTACAAACGGCATGCTATATTCTGAACCAGGTTCCGAGCAAATCAATTCCTAGAACTCCGTATGAATTGTGGGGTGGCAGGAAGCCCTCCCTTGGACATATGAGAATATGGGGCTGCCCGGCACATGTACTGGATGGGGATGCGAAAAAGTTGGAACCAAGATCAGAATTGTGCATGTTTGTAGGGTATCCAAAAGGAACTAAAGGAGGTCTGTTATATAACCTGAAGGAACAAAAGGTCATTGTCTCAACCCATGCGACATTCTTGGAGGAAAGTCACATGAATGACTTTAAGCCTCGAAGCAAAGTGGTGCTAGAAGAGTTATCAGGAGAAAGAACTGCTCCACAGATTTCGGTCTTGGACGCAAGTCCGAGTTCCAGTGAAAGACCTGCAGACGATCAACAATTTAGGGTGCCTTGTCGTAGTGGGAGGGTTTCTAAGAAAACTAATTTCTTCATGTATGATGCTGAGGTATACCAGGCCGAGGCTCATGAACATGAGGATGATCCGGTCACTTATGATGAAGCTGTAAATGATGTTGATTCTAAATCTTGAAAACAGGCTATGAACAATGAGATGGATTCTATGAAATCCAACTCTGTTTGGGAACTTGTAGATTTGCCTAATGGGATAAAACCCATTGGATGCAAATGGGTCTACAAAAGAAAGAAAGATGCGGAAGGGAGAGTGGAAACTTTCAAAGCTAGACTGGTTGCAAAGGGATACACGCAAAAGGCTGGAATCGATTACGATGAAACATTTTCGCCTGTTGCTATGCTGAAGTCTATTCGTATTCTTCTGTCCATTGCTGCGGCTCTCGATTACGAGATCTGGCATATGGATGTCAAGACGGCATTCTTGAATGGCCATCTTGAAGAGTGTATCTATATGATACAGCCCGAAGGGTTCGTAGCGAAAGGCCAAGAAAGGAAAGTCTGCAAGTTGCTTAGATCCATTAATGGATTAAAGCAAGCATCCCGCTCATGGAACCAGAGGTTTGATCAAGCGATTAAGACATTTAGTTTTGAGCAGAACGTTGATGAACCCTGCGTTTATAAACATATTAAGGATGGAAAAGTGGTCTTTCTGATACTCTATATCGATGATATACTACTCATTGGGAATGATGTAGGGAACTTATCATCGGTCAAGCTTTGGTTACACCAACAGTTTGACATGAAGGACTTGGGAGAAGCTAATTATGTTCTAGGCATTCGTCTCTTTAGAGATCGAAAGAACAAAATGATAGCGTTATCCCAAGCTTCATACATAGATAAAATAATTGACAAATATGCAATGCAAGAGGCAAAGAAAGCCTCACAACCTTCTATTGCCGGTCTAACTCTTTCATTGGATGACTGTCCCAAGACATCGGAAGAAAGAGAGCGTATGAGTAAGGTCCCTTATGAATCTGCTATAGGTAGCCTTATGTACGCTATGCTTTGCACTCGCCCGGATATATGTTTTGCAGTAGGTATGGTGAGTCGATATCAAGCAAATCCTGAAACCAAGCACTGGCAAGCTGTAAAGCATATACTCAAGTATCTTAAGAGAACGAGGTATTATATGCTGGTGTATTCTAGAGGGGACCTAACACCCGTAGGATACATTGACTCAGACTTCCAGACATGTAAGGATTTGAGGAAGTCGACATTAGAGGGCATATGGAGACAAGATAAGTAGATGTATGTAAGATCGCATCCGAGGACAACATCGTCGATCCCTCTACTAAGACTTTGGTGGCTAGAAGCTTTGAGAGGCACGTAGAGGCGATGGGGATGCGTAACATGGCACATCTGCTGGCTTAGGGCAAGTGGGAGATTGTTAGGAAATACCCTAAGTATTAGAGACATTTTGATGTATTCATTTTGAACTGGATAATAAAATTATATATAGAGGTTATTCATTACATTGCTATCTGTCCTCATCTTATTTACATGTTAAAGTAAATGTAAGCAAATATGGCTCACTGACTGCTTGTGTTAAAACTGTTAGAACATTGCATGCAATGGACTTTTGTATGCGAGAAGACAATGTTCTAAAGTTAGCGGTCTAAACTATGGTCTGCAGTCTATGGGGTTAGACTGAGCATCTAACTCATGTTAAGACTATTATGTTGTCTAAAGCCTTGGAGGGGACGGTTTGTCTTGACTGTCTGGAGCTGGACTTCCAAGTAGAGACATAGATATGTTACTTGGTGGTGACATATTAGACCGGGACTAAAGCGTGATTGATCTACGTAGTCCGCTATGAGTGGATCAATCTGCTTTTGACGTTCATTGTGCAATAACCTTAATCCTAAGTAAATGAACTACTTCATGTATATGACTTGTGTACTTTAATGTTCCAATGGCTAAAGCATCTCAGAGGTAGTAAGCTTATAGACCGGTTCGTTGGGTGCATGACTTGTATACGATGAAGGGTTTGTTTGCAGATATCGGAATCATAGCTCTAAGGAGTTAAAGGTATCCTCTTAAAGGCATTATACTGAATGTGAAAATGGACAAGGTCTTAGGTCGTCTGCTGGGCGGATGACTTCTTATTCACATATGGTGAATAATCATTTTCTTAATTCGGTAGTATAATGGAACTTTAAGATAGCCTGATCAGTAGAATTAAACGGACTTTGACCTAAGGCTGATCATGGATATCATATGAGGGTTTTGCATATATGACAAGGTCATTGGATAGTAGCTCGTCACAGGCTTACGTAATACGGTATATAATTGGGAGTTCAATTTCAGGTTTATAGTGGTGTGACTCTGAAATCAGTGATCATATGATTGAGTTGTTCAGTACAGAATGATGATCATATGGAATCACGGGAGCCCGATTATATATGTCCAATCAGTCCCTCTACTAGCTCCACATAATTCCTTAACGTTTGGCAAATTGATTTGTGTATGCTATTGGCTAGTTTATTATGCATGGATGGTGATGACACAGGATTAGGATGGTAGATAAGATTCTCTCCAGTTGGATTTAGATTTTGTTTTGGATAATAGAGTACACAATTATTCGAATTCCAAATAAAGTTGCCATGATTTTATTTGAGATTGGATTGGAGTTGTAGAAAATTATCCATGAGAACAAGAACTTGAAACACAACCGTTTTGTGGATTTTGAAATTTGAATTTTGAAATTGAAATTTGAATTTGAAATTCAAATTTGAAATTTGAATTTGAAATTCAAATTTGAAATTTGAAATTTGAATTTGAAATTCGAATTTGAAATTTGAAATTCAAATTTTGAATCACAGTCCAAGTGGGATTCGAATTTGTTGTGGAAAATCCACAAGGTTTGAAATTCGAATTTCAGTTGGATTTGGAGAGGATAATCTTGTTAGAATCCTACTTGAATTTTGAATCTAAATCCTAACAAATTATGGACGAAATTTTGAGGATAATTCTCAATGGAATTTCGGTTTTTGTGGATAAGGTTCAAGGGAAAAATTCAACTTTCAATCCTAGTTGAATTTGGATTCTCTCCTTCCCTGAAAAGTGGCCAAAATTATGGAGGAAATCTCCTAGGAAAATTCGGTTATTTTAGATAAGGTTGAGATAAGATTCAAGCTTGAAAATCCTAGTGGAATTTTGATTCTCCCTTATCCTAAATGTGGCTGAATTTTTGGAGGAAAAATCTCCTAGGAAATTTCGGATTTTTTGGTTGAAATAAGGAGATAAAATTCTAGTTAAAATCTTGTTTAGATTTGGATTGGTTTTATCCTTAAAAAACCGAATTTTATTGTTGGGATTTTCCCATGAAAAATTCAGATTTTATGGTTATGGATAATGGAGAATATCTTTTCCTAGTCCAATTCAAATTCAGAGAATCACCTCATGCGGGTCTATAAATAGAGGTCCTGCCACTCCAGTTCTCTCAGACCACAGACTCTCAGGTGAGCAGGCTTATTGTTGCACAGCTCATCGTGACAATAAGTTCTTTAGAGATCTGGGTGGTCGGAAGAAGACTAGCAGTGCTAGCATACCGATCGAGGTTCAGAGTGGCTACACACTCAGCCATTCGGGAATTGGAGAATAGTAGAGAAGGCTAGTTGGTTGAAGCCTCCGGTCATTCTCCTCCTGCAGATTGGCGTCCTAGAGGTATGAGTTTTAATTGTTGTTGATTTATTGTATATGGCATCATGAGATATTTAACGATCTAAAAATTTTTTATTGTTCTGCTACGCCACTCTGATACGTTTTTGCCGATTTATTTTCCTACACGATCCATGTCCTACTAAGCCACCGAGGGGTGATCGTGAATAGAATCATGCTCGAACACAATTTCCACATAGGGGTTCCAACCTTGCATACTGGCGATGGTAAACACCTACCGAGGGGTGTGGTCAGGGCAGAACTGATGCGAATGCTTTCACATGTGGATCAACAATGGAGGTCGTGTGTTTTGTTTGAAACCCTCTCCCACTTAATATTTTGAAAAACATGTAAGTTTTGTAAATATTTATGATCAATACAGTCTGAGCGGCATTCACCTATCCTATATTACATGTTATCAAATATACATCCAAATCATCCATCAATACATAGTCATTCGTCCATAACATATCACAAAAAAATAATTGACAGAAAAATAACTTGTAGGAAAATAAACCGGTAAAAACGTATCAGAGTGGCGCAGCGGAACAATAAAAATTTTTAGATCGTTAAATATCTCATGATGCCATATACAATAAATCAACAACAATTAAAACTCATACCTCAAGGACGCCAATTTGCAGGAGGAGAATGACCGGAGGCTTCAACCAACTAGCCTTCTCTACTATTCTCCAATTCCCGAATGGCTGAGTGTGTGGGCACTCTGAACCTCGATCGGTATGCTAGCACTGCTAGTCTTCTTCCGACCACCCAGATCTCTAAAGAACTTTATTGTCACGATGAGCTGTGCAACAATAAGCCTGCTCACCTGAGAGTCTGTGGTCTAAGAGAACTGGAGTGGCAGGACCTCTATTTATAGACCTGCATGAGGTGAATCTCTGAATTTGAATTGGATTAGGAAAAGATTTTCTCCCTTATCCAAACCAAAAAATCCGAATTTTCCAAGGGAGAATCTCCACAATTAAATTCGGTTTTCCTAGGACAAATCCAATCCAAATCTAAACAAGATTTTAACTAGAATTTTATCTCCCTTTTTCAACCAAAAAATCCGAAATCTTTAGGAGAAAATCTTCTCCAAATTTTCGGCCACTTTTAGGATAAGGAAGAATCAAAATTCCACTAGGATTTTTCAAGCTAAATCTCATCTCAACCTTATCTAAAAATAACCGAATTTCCTAGGATTTAGGCTCCAAAATTTCGGCCACTTTTAGGGAGGAGAGAATCCAAATCTAACTAGGATTGAAGCTTGAATTTACTCTTGAATCTTATCCACAAAATCCGAAATCTTTCATGAGGATTATCCTCAAAAATTTCGTCCCTTATTTGTTGGGATTTGGATTCAAAATTCAAGTAGGATTCTAACAAGATTATCCTCTCCAAATCCAACTCAAATTCGAATTTCAAACCTTGTGGATTTTCCACAAAAAATTCGAATCCTACTTGGACTGTGATTCAAAATTTGAATTTCAAATTTCAAATTCAAATTTCAAATTCAAATTTCAAATTTCAAATTTCAAATTTAAATTTCAAATTCAAATTTCAAATTCGAATTCAAATTCAAATTTCAAATTCAAATTTCAAATTCAAAATTCAAATTTCAAATTTCAAAATTCAAATTTCAAATTTCAAATTTCAAATTTCAAATTCCACAAAACGGTTGTGTTTCATATTCTTGTTCTCATGGATAATTTTCTACAACTCCAATCCAATCTCAAATAAAATCATGGCAACTTTATTTGGAGTTCGAATAATTGTGTACTCTATTATCCAAAACAAAATTTGAATCCAACCGGAGAGAATCTTGTCTACCATCCTAATCCTGTGTCATCACCATCCATGCATAATAAACTAGCCAATAGCATACACAAATCAATTTGCCAAACGTTAAGGAATTATGTGGAGCTAGTAGAGGGACTGATTGGACATATATAATCGGGCTCCCGTGATTCCATATGATCATCATTCTGTACCGAACAACTCAATCATATGATCACTAATTTCAGAGTCACACCACTATAAACCTGAAACTGAACTCCTAATTATATACCGTATTACGTAAGCCTGTGACGAGCTACCATCCAATGACCTTGTCATATATGCAAAACCCTCATATGATATCCATGATCAGCCTTAGGTCAAAGTCCGTTTAATCCTACTGATCAGGCTATCTTAAAGTTCCATTATACTACCGAATCTAGAAAATGATTATTCACCATATGTGAATAAGAAGTCATCCGCCCAGTAGACGACCCAAGGCCTTGTCCATTCTCACATTCAGTATAATGCCTTTAAGAGGATACCTTTAACTCCTCAGAGCTATGATTCCGATATCTGCAAACAAACCCTTCATCGTATACAAGTCATGCACCCAACGAACCGGTCTATAAGCTTACTACCTCTGAGACGCTTTAGCCATTGGAACATCAAAGTACACAAGTCATATACATGAAGTAGTTCATTTACTCAGGATTAAGGTTATTGCACAATGAACGTCAAAAGCAAATTGATCCACTCATAGCGGACTACGTAGATCAATCACGCTTTAGTCTCGGTCTAATATGTCACCACCAAGCAACATATCCATGTCTCTACTTGGGAGTCCAGCTCCAGACAGTCAAGACAGACCGTCCCCTCTAAGGCTTTAGACAACATAATAGTCTTAACATGAGTTAGATGCTCGGTCTAACCCCATAGACTACAAACCATAGTTTAGACTGCTAACTTTAGAACATTGTCTTCTCGCATACAAAAGTCCATTGCATGCAACGTTCTAACAGTTTTAACACAAGCAGTCAGTGAGCCATATTTGCTTACATTTACTTTAACATGTAAATAAGACGAGGACAGATAGCAATGTAATGAATAACCTCTATGTATAATTTTATTATCCAGTTCAAAATGAATACATCAAAATGTCTCTAATACTTAGGGCATTTCCTAACATAACTAAGCCATGGTCCCATCCTAAAATAAAGTAAAATAAAGGTTACAAAATTCTATCTAAAACATTCTTTGGATCTTGAATTTTATTCGTCTTCTTGTATCCATCTTCATATAGCCTCTCTATTTATTTCTCATCCCAAAAAATCATTTAAAATTCAAATTTCAAAAATTTAAATTTCAAATTTAAATTTCAAATTCAAAATTTTAAACAATTTAAATTTCATGTGTAATAAAATGTAATTTCAAAATTTTAAATTTTAAATTACATATTTTTAAACATGATTTAAAATTAAATCTCAAATTCAAAAATTGAAATTTTTGGTTTTTCGACCCATCGGCCCCCCGAGGCCTGAAGGCCTGCAGTCGTCGTGGGCAACCCTTAACCCCGGGGGGGGGGGGGGGGGGGTGGCAGCCCATGCCCAAGCCAAGTGCAGCCCTTCCAGGCTTCACCCCCTGGGGGGTTTTAGCAGCCTGCCAGGCTGCCGACAGCTCCTACAACCAAGGGCTACACACCCCAGGTGGGTGCAGCAGCCCGCCAGGCTGTACACCCCGAGTGGCCATGGCAGCCCCTAGGGGGGCCATGTCCACCCTGCCTACGGCCGTGGGTGGTCTAGGTTTGGAAAGAGGCTGCCACAGCCCCATCCTGCTCGAGGGCAGGGTTACAACCCCACCAGGGCTGGTGACCCGTCCTGAGGGGGCAGTTCTTGATTTTCATGTCATATTCCAATTTATCCATTAGGATCTCCAAAAAATTAATTTGAATCGTAATTAAATTGAAATTTTCCACACAAATAAAATTTCAATTTTCAAATTAAATTTAACTTTTGGGAAAAATAAATTATGGTATTCTAAACTTTAATCTTCTTCAAGAATAATTACATAAAATCTTCTAAACCGTTTCTGGTGTACAAAATTCTAATCATAAAAATTCTAAGAGACTAAAAAATTAAAATCCATGAGAAAATTACGGTGATAATAAACTGCTCCCATGGTTACATAAAAATTCCTAGATACAATTTTTCTAAATTCTAAGGAACCATAATCGGCATAAAATAAGCATACTTATAATAATTCAAAAAATTAAAATAATCACATACTACATATATAATACTTGATAATAACATAAAGGAATCCTAGAATTCCGCTCTCTAAATATCAAATCCATGCATAAATATAAAGACTAACTAATTGTCTAATTTATGTACATGACATAATCACGAGATGGCTCTGATACCAATTATAGGAAAAAAATCGATAAAAATGCATTAGAGTGGCACAGCGGAATTACAAAAATTTTTCAAGATCGTTAAATATCTCGTGATGTCATATACAATTAATTAACAATAATAAAACTCATACTTCTAGAGGACACCAAATTGCAGGAGAAGAATGACCGGAGGGCTTTAATCAACTAGTCTTTTCTACTATTCTCCAATTATCGGATGGTAGAGTGTGTGGGCACTCGATCTTCGACCAGTATGCTAGCACTGCTAGTCTTCTTCCGACCACCTAGATCTCTAAAGAACTTATTGTCATGGTGAGTTATGCAATAATAAGCCTGCTTACCTGAGAATCTGTGGTCTGAGAGAACTGGAGTACCATGACCCCTATTTAAAAACTTGTATGAGGTAATCCCTTGAATTTGAATTAGACAAGAAAAAGATTTTCTTTCTTCTTTCCACACAAAATCTAAATTTCCCTATAGGTCATAATCAAGGGAAAATTCGATGGATTTTGCATTCAAAATTCAAACAGGATTTTATCTTGAATTTTATCTCATCATTATCCACTAAAATTGATTTCCCCTAGTGCCTAAAACAAGGCTAGATTCAGCCATCTAAGTGTGAAGAGAATCAAAATTCAAATAGGATTTTCTAGCTTGAATTTTATCTCAACCTTATCCACAAAAAACTGATTCTCCTTAGCGTTATCCACTAAGATTTTCGACCACTTTTGTGAGGGAGAGAATCAAAATTCAAATAGGATTGAAACTTGAAATTTTCACTCATCCTTATCCACATAAAATCCAAGTTCTCCTAGGGATAAATCCCTTTAAAAAAATTCGGCCATTATCCAACAGATTTAGGATTTAAAATTCAAATAGGATTCAAATAAGATCTTTCTCTCCCTTATCTACTATAAAACCGAATTTTACCATGTGGGATTATCCACAACAAATTCGGTTAAACTATGGATTTGTGATTCAAAATTTGAATTTAAATTTCAAAGTTCAAATTTAAAAATTTGAACTTCAAATTCTAATTTCAAATTTAAATTTCAAATTCAAATGTCAAATTCAAATTTAAATTTCAAATTTCAAATTCAAAATTTAAATTTCAAATTTCAAAATAAGTTGTATTTCAAATTTTTGTACTCATGGATAATTTTTCACAACTCTAATTCAAACTCAAATAAAATCATGCAACTTTATTTGGAATTCGAATAATTGTGTAATATCTTATCCAAAACAATATTTGAATTCAACCGGAGAGAATCTTGTCTTCTATCCTTATCCTATATAGGCACAATCCATATGCATACAAAGACAACTAGCCAATAAGCATATCCTGATCAATTTGCCATCCGTTAAGGAATTATGTGGAGCTAGTAGAGGGATCAATTGGATATATATAATTGGGCTCCCGTGAATCCATATGATCATCATTCTATACTGAACAACTCAATTATACGATCACTAATTTCAGAGTCACACCACTATAAACCTGAAATTAAACTCTCAATTACGTAAGCCTATGACAAGCTATTTCCAACCTTGTCATGTATGCAAAATCCTCATATGATATCCATGATCAGCCTTAAGTCAAAGTTCGATCAACCTACTGATCAAGCTATCTTAAAGTTCCATTATACTAACGAATAAGAAAATGATTATTTACCATATATGAATAAGAATTCATCCACCTAGCAGATGACCCAAGATCTTGTCCATTTTCACATCCAGTATAATGTCTTTAAGAGGATATCCTTAACTCCTTATTAGAGTTATGATTCTAATATCTGTAAACAAACGCTTCATCGTATACAAGTCATGTACCCAATGAATCAGTCTATCAGCTTACTATCTCTAAGACGCTTTCGCCATTGGAACATCAAAGTACATAAGTCATATACATGAAGTAGTTCATCCACTCAGGATTAAGGTTATTGCATAATGAATGTCAAAAGCAAATTGATCCACTCATAGCGGACTACGTAGATTAATCATGTTTTAGTGTCGGTCCAACATGTCATCACCAAGCAATATATCTATGTTTCTATTCAAGAGTCTATGCTCCTGACAGTCAAGACAAACCATCCCTGCCATAGCTTTAGACAACATAATAGTCTTAACATGAGTTAGATGCTCGGTCTAACCCTATAGACTACGGACTATAATTTAGACTGCTTATTTTAGAACGCTGTCTTTTTGTATACAAAAGTCCATTACATGTAATGTTCTAACAGTTTAACACAAGCAGTCAGTGGGTCATATTTGCTTACATTTACTTTAACATGTAAACAAAATAAGGACAAATAACAATGTAATGAATAACCTCTATATATAATTTTATTATCTAGTTCAAAATAAATGAAATATATCAAAATGTCTTTCATGCTTAGGGCGTTTCCTAACATAGTCGCCAAGGGCAAGGAAGGTAAAAAACTTTATTATCTAGAAGCGTATTTAGTGGAAGAATCGAAAGATACTTAGGTCATTGAATCGGAAGTCACTGATCATGTTTGTATTTCTATGTGGGGGTTCATGGAAACGAGAAGTTTACATGATAGGAGCCTCTCGTTGTGGACTGGAGACGGTAGCTTGGTGGTGGTTCAGGCAGTGGGAGATGTTTATCTTTATTTTGATGAATTTAGGTTTATATTATTGAAAGACTGTTTTTATGTTCCTAAATTTAGAAGGAACCTTATATCGGTAGCTAGTTTAATAAAAGATTCTTATTCAGTTTCTTATACTAAAAGAGTTGATTTTCATTTATCTGTTTTGGATGGATGGATGGAAACCTATATTTGATCAAACTAAATATATACTCATTGCTTGACACCGAATTAACTAATAACTTTAAAAAGTTGAATGTTTCTCACTCTAAAAAAGCGTATCTTTGGCATTTAAGACTTGGCCATATTAATCAGGATATGATTTAAAAGTTGGTAAAAGACGGTCCTTTAGAATCTTTAGAGGAGATACGTCTTCCTCAATATAAGTCTTGTCTTGAGGGTAAGATGACTAAGAGGTCTTTTAGAGCTAAGGGTACTAGGGCTTAGGAACTCTTAGAAATTATGCACATAGACATATGTGGCCCCATGAACGTCACAGCATGAGGAGAGTTCCAGTATTATGTCTCCTTTATAGACGATTACTCGAAGTATGGATATGTGTACCTGATGCATCACAAGAGCGAAACCTTTGATAAGTTCAAAGAGTATCATGCGGAAGTGGAAAAGCAATTAGGTAAATCCATAAAGACACTTCGATTTGGTCGAGGTGGCGAATACCTCTCCGATGAATTTATAGGACATTTTGTAGAGAATAGGATATTAACCTAATTGACTGCACTTGGTACTCCACAACAGAATGGTGTACTTGAAAGGAGAAACATGACTTTATTGGATATGGTACGGTCCATGATGAGTTTTTCAACACTGCCGTTATTATTCTGGGGATATACATTACAAACAACGTACTATATTCTGAACTAGGATTTAAGTAAATCAATTCTCAGGACTCTATATAAATTGTGGCATGGTAGGAAGCCCTCCCTCAGACATATGAGAATATGGGGCTATCGGGCACATGTACTGGATACGGATGCAAAGAAGTTGGAACCGAGATAGGAATTATGCATATTTGTAGGGCATCCTAAGGGAACTAAGGGAGGTCTATTCTATAACTCAAAAGAATAAAAGGTCATTATATCAACCCATATGACATTCTCGGAGGAAAGTCACATGAATGACTTTAAGCCTTTAAGCCTTTAAGCAAAGTAGTACTAGAGGAGTTATTGGGTGATAGAACTGCTCCTCAGATTTCGATCTTGGATGCAAGTCTAAGTTCTAGTGAAAGACCTGTAGATGATCAACAGCTTAGGGTGCTTCGTCGTAGTGGGAGGGTTTTAAGAAAACCTAATTTCTTAATGTATGATGCTGAGGTATATCAGGCTGAGACTCATGAGCATGAAGATGACCCGGTCGCTTATGATGAAGTTATAAATGATATTGATTCTAAATCTTGGAAATAGGTCATGAACAATGAGATGGATCATATAAAATCCAACTCTGTTTGGGAACTTGTGGATCTACCGGATAGAATAAAACCCATTGGATGTAAGTGGGTCTACAAAAGAAAAAAGGATGCGGAAGGAAAGGTTGAAACTTTCAAAGCTAGACTTATAGCAAAGGGATATATGTAAAAGGCTAGAATCAATTACGATGAAACCTTTTCACCTGTTGCTATGTTAAAGTCTATCTGTATTCTTCTGTCCAGTGCTACGGCTCTAGATTATGAGATCTGGCAAATAGACATTAAGATGACATTCTTAAATGGCCATCTTGAGCAAAGTATCTATATGATACAACCTGAAGGGTTCACTGTAAAAGGCCAAGAAAGAAAAGTCTACAAGTTGCTTAGATCCATTTATGGATTAAAACAAACATCCCGCTTATGGAACCAAAGGTTTGATCAAGCAATCAAAACATTCGGTTTTGAGTAGAACATTGATGAACCCTATGTTTATAAATGTATCAAGAATGGAAAAGTGGTCTTTCTGATACTCTATGTCGATGATATACTGCTCATTAGGAATGATGTAGAGAACTTATCATCAGTTAAGTTTTGGCTGCACCAATAGGTTGACATGAAGGACTTGGGAGAAGCTAATTATGTTTTAGGCATTTGTCTCTTTAGAAATCGAAAGAACAAAATGGTACCATTATCCCAAGCTTCATACATAGACAAAATAATCGACAAATATGTAATGTAAGAGGCAAAGAAAGGTTCACAACCTTCAATTGGCGGTCTAACTCTTTCGTTGGATGACTATCCTAAGACATCGGAAGAAAGAGAGCGTATGAGTACGGTTCCTTATGCATCCGCTATGGGTAGCCTTATGTACGCTATGCTTTTCACTCACCTGGATATATGTTTTGTAGTAAGTATGGTGAGTCGATATCAAGGGAATCCTGGAATCAAACACTGACAAGCAGTAAAGCATATACTCAAGTATCTTAAGAGAACGAGAGATTATATGCTGGTGTATTCTCGAGGGGACATAACACCCGTAGGATACACGGACTCAGATTTTCAGACTTATAAGGATTCGAGGAAATCAACATCAGGATTAGTGTTCTTGCTCAGAGGAGGTGCCATTGTATAGAGGAGCATGAAACAAGGTTACACGGCTGACTCTACGATGAAGGTTGAGTATGTGGCTGTGGCTGAGGCATTTAAAGAAGCGGTTTAGCTCCGCAAGTTCTTTAGAGACCTTGAGGTCATTCTAGGTGTTGACAAGCCTATCACATTCTATTGTGATAGTAGCGGAGCTATTACCAACACGAAGGAATCTCGGCACCACAAGAAGACTAAGCACATAGATCAAGATACCATATAATAAGAGGGCATGTGGAGATAGGACAAGTAAATGTATGTAAAGTTGTATCTAAGGACAATATTGTCGACCCCTTTACTAAGACTTTGGTGGCTAGAAGTTTTGAAAGGCATGTTGAGGCGATGGGGATACATAACATGGCACATCTACTAGCTTAGGGTAAGTAGGAGATTGTTAGGAAATACCCTAAACATGAAAAACATTTTGATGTATTTCATTTATTTTGAATTGGATAATAAAATTATTATAGAGGTTATTCATTATATTGCTGTTTGTCCTTATTCCATTTACATGTTAAAGTAAATGTAAGCAAATATAGCTCACTGACTGCTTGTATTAAAATGTTAGAACGTTGCATACAATGGACTTTTGTATGTAAGAAGATAATATTCTAAAGTGAGCTGTCTAAATTATGGTCCGTAGTCTATAGGGTTAGACTGAACATCTAACTCATGTTAAGACTATTATGCTGTCTAAAGCCATGGTGCGGATAGTTTATCTTCACTATCTAGAGCATAGACTCCCAAGTAGAGACATAGATATGTTGTTGTTAGGAAATGCCCTAAGCATGAGAGACATTTTAATATATTTATTTTGAACTGGATAATAAAATTATAATATAGAGGTTATTCATTATATTGCTGTTTGTCCTTATTCTATTTACATGTTAAAGTAAATGTAAGCAAATATGGTTTATTGACTGCTTGTGTTAAAACTGTTAGAATGTTACATGCAATAGACTTTTGTATGCAAGAAGACAATATTCTAAAGTAAGCAGTCTAAACTAAGGTCTATAGTCTATAGGGTTAGACCAAGCATCTAACTTATGTTAAGACTATTATGTTGTCTAAAGCCATAGTGGGGACGGTTTGTCTTGACTGTCCGGAGTATAGACTCCCAAGTAGAGACATAGATATGTTGCTTGGTGGTGACATATTATACTGGGATTAAAGCATGATTGATCTACGTAGTCCGCTATGAGTGGTACAATCTGCTTTTGACATTCATTATGCAATAACCTTATTCCTGAGTAAATGAACTATTTCATGTATGTGACTTGTATACTTTGATGTTCTAACAGCTAAAGTGTCTCAGAGGTAGTAAGCTTATAGACCGGTTCGTTGGGTGCATGACTTGTATACGATTAAGGATTTGTTTATAGATATCGGAATCATAGCTCTAAGGAGTTAAAGGTATCCTCTTAAAGTTATTATACTGGATATGAAAATGGATAAGGCCTTGAGTTGTCTGCTGGGTAGATGACTTCTTATTCATATATGGTGAATAATCATTTTCTTATTCGGTAGTATAATGGAACTTTAAGATAGCCTGATTGGTAGGATTGAACGGACTTTGACCTAAGGTTGATCGTGGATATCATATAAGGGTTTTGTATACATGACAAGGTCATTGGACATTAGCTTGTCACAGGCTTTCGTAATACGGTATATAATTGGGAGTTCAGTTTCAATTTTATAGTGGTGTGACTCTGAAATTAGTGATCATATGATTGAGTTGTTCAATACAGAATAATGATCATATGGATTAATGAGAGTCCGATTATATATGTCTAATTGGTCTCTCCACTAGCTCCACATAATTCCTTAACAGTTGGCAAATTGATCAGTATATGCTTATTGACTAATTGACTTTGCATGGATGGTGTTGACATAGGATTAGGATGGTGGACAAGATTCTCTTCAGTTGAATTCAGATTTTATTTTAGATAATAGAGTACACAATTATTTGAACTCCAAATAAAGTTACCATGATTTTATTTGAGATTGAATTGGAGTTGTAGAAAATTATCTATGAGGACAAAATTTGAAACACAACTTTTTGTGGATTTTGAAATTTGAATTTTGAAATTTGAAATTTAAATTTTGAATTTGAAATTTGAATTTGAAATTTAAATTTGAAATTCGAATTTGAAATTTGAATTTAAAATTTAAATTTGAAATTTAAATTTGAAGTTTGAATTTGAAATTTGAACTTTGAAATTTGAATTCAAATTTTGAATCACAGCCCAAGTGGAATTCAAATTCTTTGTGGATAATTCAATGGGGTTAGAATTCGAATTTGAGTTGGATTATGAAGAGTAAAATCTTGTTTGAATCCTAATCCCAACTAAAAATGGCCGAAATTTTGTTGAGGAAAATCCTCCTAGATATTTCGATTTTTATGGATAAGATTCAGGGAAAAATTCAAGTTTCAATCACAGTTAAATTTGGATTCTCTTCCTCCTTAAGTTGGCCAAAATTTATTGGATAAAACCAAAGGAAAATTTCAAATTTTCTAATGGATAAAGGTGAGATAAAATTCAAGTTAGAAAATCCTATTTGGATTTTGATTTTCCTCACAATAAAGTGGCCGAATCTAGCCTTGTTTATGGCCTAGAGAAATTCGGTTATTGTGGATAAATGAGGAGATAAAATTCAAGTAAAAATCCTATTTGAATTTGAATTGGATAATCCCTAAAATGGCCGAAATTTTTTGGTTGGATAATGCCTTTAAAATTTCAGATTTTGTGTGTGGGTAAGGGAGAAAATCTTCTCCTAATCTAATTTGAATTCAGGGGATCACCTCATACAAGTCTATAAATAGAGGTCCTATCACTTCAGTTCTCTCAGACCACAGACTTTCAGGTGAGCAGGCTTATTGTTGCATAACTCGCCATGACAATAATTTCTTTAGAGATCTGAGTGGTTGGAAGGAGACTAGCAGTGCTAGCATACCGGTCGAGGAACCGAGTGCCCACACAGTCTGTCCGAGAATTGGAGAATAGTAGAGAAGGCTAGTTGGTTGAAGCCCTCCAGTCATTCTCCTCCTGCAGTTTGGTGTCCTCTTGAGGTATGAGTTTTATTGTTGTTAGTTTATTGTATATAGCATCATGAGATATTTAACGTTCTTGAAAAAATTTTTATTGTTCCACTGCGCTGCTTTGATGCGTTTTTACTGATTTTTTTTTCCTATAATTGGTATCAGAGCCATCTCGTGACTATGCCATATACATAAATTAGACAATTGGCTAGTCGTTTTATTTATGTATGGATTTGATATTTAGAGAGTGGCATTCTAAGTTTCCTTTATGTTGTTATCATGTATTATGTATGTAGTATGTGGTTATTTTAATTTTTGAATTATTATAAGCATTCTTGTTTTATACCGGTTATGGTTCATTAGAATTTAGAAAATTGTATCTAGGATTTTTTATGTAACCATGGGAGTAGTTTATAATCACTGTAATTTTCCCATGGATTTTTAATTTTTTATCTCTTAGAATTATTATGATTAGAATTTTTGTACACTGGAAACGGTTTAGGAAATTTTATGTAATTGTTCTTGGAGAAGATTGAAGTTTGAAGACCGTAATTTATTTTTTTCCAAAAGTTAAATTTAATTTAAAAATTAAAATTTTGTTTGTGTGAAAAATTCCAATTTAATTAGGATTCAAATTAAGTTTTGGAGATCCTAATGGGTAAATTAGAATATGGCATAGAAATCGAGGACAGACCACCTCAGGATAGGCCACCGACCTTAGTGGGACTGCAGCCCCTGCCCTCCGGAAGGATGGGGCTGTGGCAGCCCCTGTCCAAGCCTGACCACCCACAACTATAGGCTTTGCCTGCAGCCAAGCGTAGCCATGGCCCCACTAGGGGTGGGCCAAGGCCTTGGGCGTGCAGCCTATCGGCTGCTGTGGCCACCCGAGTGTGCAGCCTGAGGCTGCAGGCTTAGCCTGCAGCTCGGCAGGGCTACACCCGGCCTATGGTCGTGGGCTGCTAGCCCCCCGGGGGCTGCCAACGGTGGCTGCGGGCCTCCGGGTCCTATGGGCGGACGAGCCGAAAATAAAAAAATTTTGATTTTTAAATTTGAGATTTAGTTTTAAATTATGTTTAAAAATATATGATTTAAATTTTGAAATTTTTTTGAAATTTTACATATTATTACACATGAAATTTTAATTGTTTAAAATTTGAATTTGAAATTCGAATTTGAAATTTAAATTTGAAATTTAAATTTTAGAATTTAAAATTTAAATGATTCTTGGGATGAGAAATAGATCAAGAGGCTACATGAAGATGGATAGAGAAGATGGAACAAAATTCAAGACCCAAAGAATGCTTTGGATGGAATTTTGTAATCTTTATTTTCTTTGTTCTAGGACAGAACTATGGCTTGGTTATTTTCCGTCAATTATTTTTTTTCTATGATATGTCATGGATGGATGAATATGTATTGATGGATGAATTGTGTGCATATTTGATAACATGTCATATAGGATAGGTGAATGCCGCTCAAACTATATTGATCATATATATTTGTCAAAACTTGCATGTTTTTCAAAATATTGAGTGGGAGAGGGTTTCAAACAAAACCCACGGCCTTCATTGTTGATCCATATGTGAAAGCATGGTAACACCTCGCGTCAGTTCTGCTCTGACCACACCCCTCGGTAGGTGTTTACCGCCGCCGGTATACTAGGTTGACCTCCTATGTGGAAAACGTGTTCGAGCACGATTCTATTCATGACCACCCCTTGGTGGCTCGGTAGGACATGGATCGGACTACGTAAACAATAGTTATACATTTCAAGACTCGTTTAGTTATTCACCTTCTCTAGAAGCTCTGTAAACTGAACTGGTGGCCAAAATAAGCGGTTATTAATATATGTCTTAACCTTGGAGGATTTAAGGCAATATATATTAATTGGACGGGGTCCATGTTCCGGCTATTTATCTCATAAACACCTCTTGGTGGCTTGGGGCAATAGGTGCTGAGAATTACCATTGCAATGCTACATGTTTTTTTTAAGTTTCATGTAGGCACATACTTGTATGTTTTATTTGCTAAATTATCTCTATATTTGCTTGGGCTTTGAAATGATGTCTAGTATAATTTTATTTCAGTTCAAAATATCACCAACATTCCTTATTCAATACTTACTGAAAATAAGCTGGATGGTGATAATTATAAAGACTGGAAAAGAAATCTACTGATAGTTCTCAACTGCGAGAGACACAAGTTCGTGTTGGATGAACCATGGCCACCTGAGCCTAAACCTAACACACCACTTGAGGAGGTCCCGGTTGCCTATACTCATTGGAGAGAATCCAATGAGATAGCTCGGTGCTACATACTTGCTAGCATGATGAGTGCTTTATAAAAGTAGCATGAGACTTATCAAGTTGCTAGGGAGATCATAGAAAATCTGGAGGACATGTTCTGAGGCTAAGAAAAATTGGCTCAATAATCTATTATTACTAGCATTATGAACTCTAAACAAAAGGCATGTACTCCGGTAAAGGACCATATGATCACTCTAATGGGATTCTTTGCTGAGGTTGCCAAAAATGGTGCTGAGTTAGACTATAAGACCCAGATTGAGATGGTGTTTAAAACTCTGTCTAAGGATTTTGTGAGGTTTAAGGCCGCATACAATATGGTGACAAGGGAGTTTGGACTTACCGAGCTCATGAAGCAACTTCAAGCTTATGAGTAGATAATCAAGGATGGGGATGCAGTTCAACCCAAAGGAGAGGCCAATTTGACAGAATCTTCCAAACCCTCACGGAAGAGGAAGAGGCCAAATAAGAAGCAAGCGGCTTCCAGTTCTTCTAATCCTCCTGTCTCGGATGGGAAGAAGAAGAAGAAGAACAAGAAGCCTAAGGATCCTAAAAAGTCCAAGTGCTTCCACTGTGGGAAGATTGGTCACTTTAAAAAGGCTTGCCGAGAATTCCTAGCCGCCAAGGGCAAGGAAGGTAAGGAACTTCATTATTTAGAAACGTGTTTGGTGGAAGAATCGAAAGACACCTGGGTCATTGATTCAGGTGCCACTAATCATGTTTGTGTTTCGATGCAGGGGTTCGTGGAAACGAGAAGTCTACATGATAGGAGCCTCTCGCTACGAACTAGAGATGGTAGCTTAATGGTGGCTGAGGCAGTGAGAGATGTTTATCTTTACTTTGATGAATTTAGGTTTATATTATTGAAAGACTGTTTTTATGTTCCTAATTTTAGGGGGAACCTTATATCAGTAGCTTGTTTAATAAAGGATTCTTATTTAGTTTCTTTTAGTAAAAGAGTTGATATTCGTAAAAATAAGTCTTTTATCTGTTCTGGATAGATGGATGGAAACCTATATTTGATCAAACCAAAGATGTACGCACTGCTTGATACTGAATTAATAGATAACTCTAAAAGGTTGAAAGTTTCTCACTCTAATAAGGCGTATCTTTGGCATTTAAGACTTGGTCATATTAATTAGGATAGGATTCAAAAGTTAGTGAAAGACGGTCCTTTAGAATTTCTGGAAGAGGTATGTCTTCCTTAATGTGAGTCTTGTCTTAAGAGTAAGTTGACTAAGAGGTCTTTTACAGCTAAGGGTACTAGGGCTCAGGAACTCTTAGAAATTATGCACACTGACGTATGTGGCCCCATGAACATCACAATACGAGGAAGGTTCGAGTATTATGTCTCCTTTATAGACGATTACTCGAGGTATGGATATGTGTACCTGATGCACCGTAAGAGTGAAACTTTTGACAAGTTCAAAGAGTATCGTACGGAAATGGAAAAGCAATTGGGTAAATCCATAAAGACACTTCGATCTGGTCGAGGTGGCAAATACCTCTCCGATGAATTTCTAGGACATTTTGTAAAGAATGGGATATTATCCCAATTGACTGCACCTGGTACTCCATAACAGAATGGTGTAGCCGAAAGGAGAAATAGGACCTTATTGGATATGGTACGGTCCATGATGAGTTATTCAATGTTTCCATTATCATTTTGGGGATATGCATTACAACCAGTGTGCTATATTCTGAACCAAGTTCAAAACAAGTCAATTCGCAGGACTCTGTATGAATTATGGCATGGCAGGAAGCCTTCCCTTGGACATATGAGAATATGGGGCTGCCCGGCACATGTACTGGATGGGGATGCGAAAAAGTTGGAACCAATATCAGAATTATACATGTTTGTAGGATATCCAAAGGGAACTAAGGGAGGTCTGTTCTATAACCCGAAGGAACAAAAGGTCATTATTTCAACTCATACGACATTCTTGGAGGAAAGTCATATGAATGACTTTAAGCCTCGAAGCAAAGTCGTGCTAGAGGAGTTGTCAGGTGAAAGAACTGCTTCACAGGTTTCGGTCTTAGACTGAAGTCCGAGTTCCAGTGAAAGACCTACAGATGATCAATAATTTAGGGTGCCTCATCGTAGTAGGAGGGTTTCAAAGAAGCCTAATTTCTTCATGTATGATGCTGAGGTATACCAGGCCGAGGCTCATGAGCATGAGGATGATCTGGTCACTTATAATGAAGCTATAAATGATGTTGATTTTAAATCTTAGAAATAGGCGATGAACAATAAGATGGATTCAATGAAATCCAACTCTGTTTGGGAACTTGTAGATCTGCCGGATGGGATAAAACCCATTGGATACAAGTGGGCCTACAAAAGAAAGAAAGATACGAAAGGGAGAGTAGAAACTTTCAAAGCTAGACTGATTGTAAAGGGGTACACGCAAAAAGCTGGAATCGATTGCGATGAAACCTTTTCACTTGTTGATATGCTGAAGTCTATTCGTATTCTTCTGTCCATTGCTGCGGCTCTCGATTACGAGATCTGGCAAACGAACGTCAAGAAGGCATTCTTGAATGGCCATCTTGAGGAATGTATCTACATGATACAGCCCGAAGGGTTCGTGGTAAAGGGCCAAGAAAGAAAAGTCTGCAAGTTGCTTAGATCCATTTATGGGTTAAAGCAAACATCCCGCTCATGGAACAAGAGATTTGATCAAGTGATCAAAACATTTGGTTTTGAGCAGAACGTTGATGAATCCTGTGTTTATAAACGTATTTGGGATAGTAAAGTGGTCTTTCTAGTACTCTATGTCGATGATATACTACTCATTGGGAATGATGTAGGGAATTTATTATCGGTCAAGCTTTGGCTGCACTAACAGTTTGACATGAAGGACTTGGGAAAAGCTAATTATGTTTTAAGTATTCGTCTCTTTAAAGATTGAAAAAACAAAATGATAGCATTATCCCAGGCTTTATACATAGATAAAATAATTGACAAGTATACAATGCAAGAGGCAAAGAAAGGTTCAGAACCTTCCATTGCCGATCTAACTCTTTCATTAGATGGCTATCCCAAGACATCGGAAGAAAGAGAGCGTATGTGTAAGGTCCCTTATGCATCTATTGTGGGTAGTCTTATGTACGCTATGCTTTGTACTCGCCCAGAGATATGTTTTGCAGTAGGTATGGTGAATCGATATCAAGTGAATCCTGGAACCAAGCACTGACAAGCAGTAAAGCATATACTCAAGTATCTTAAGAGAACGAGGGATTATATGATAGTGTATTTTGGAGGGGACCTAACACCCGTAGGATACACGGACTCAGACTTGTAAGGATTCGAGGAAATCGACATCAAGATCAGTGTTCTTACTCAGAGGAGGCGTCATTGTGTGGAGGAGCGTGAAACAAGGATGCACAGCTGACTCTACGATGGAGGCTGAGTATGTGGCTGTGGCTAAGGCATCTAAAAAAGCAGTTTAGCTCCGCAAGTTCTTTAGAGACCTTGAGGTCATTCTAGGTGTTGACAAGCCTATCACACTCTATTATGATGAATAGCGCGACTATTGCCAACACAAAGGAATCTAGGCACCACAAGAGGACAAAGCACATAGATCAGAGGTACCATATAATTAGAGGGCACGTGGAGATAGGACTAGTGGATGTATGTAAGGTCACACCCAAGGACAATATTGCTGACCCCTTTACTAAGACTTTGGTTACTAGAAGCTTTGAGAGGCATGTTGAGGTAATAGGGATGCGAAACATGGCACATCTACTGGCTTAGGGCAAGTGAGATATTGTTAGAAAATGCCCTAAACATGAAAGACAATTTGATATATTTCTTTTATTTTAAACTGGATAATAAAATTATATTTAGAGATTATTCATTATATTGTTGTTTGTCCTTATTCAATTTACATATTAAAGTAAATGTAACAAAATATGGTTTACTAACTGCTTGTGTTAAACTGTTAAAATTTTATATGTAATGGATTTTTGTATGCAAGAAGATAATGTTTTAAAGTAAGCAGTCTGAATTATGGTCCGTAATCTATGGGGTTAGACTGAGCATCTAACTCATGTTAAGACTATTATATTGTCTAAAGCCATGGTGGGGACAGTTTGTCTTGACTATCCGGAGCATAGACTCTCGAGTAGAGACATAGATATGTTACTTGGTGGTGACATATTGGACCGAGACTAAAATGTAATTGATTTGCAAAGTCCACTATAAATGGATCAATCTACTTTTGATGTTCATTATGTAATAACCTTAAATCTAAGTAGATGAACTATTTCATGTATATAATTTGTGTACTTTGATGTTCCAATGGCTAAAACCTCCAGAGGTAGTAAGCTTATAGACCAGCTCGTTGGGTACATGACTTGTATATGATGGAGGGTTTATTTACAGATATTAGAATCATAGCTCTAATAAGGAGTTAAGGATATCTTCTTAAAGGCATTATACTGGAAGTGAAAATGGACAAGGCCTTGGGTCGTCTTGTGACGCCCCGTACCCTCAGCTGCCCGGATTGTCACTGTAAACTCTTACTTGCTTTTTTAGCTTTTACTTATACTTCCTCTTTAAAACCGATACTTAAACTTGCTGAATTTAATACCATAAATTTAGAGGGATTTTTTTAAATATACGCGTACGTATTTACTATTCACATACGTATACTATTAAAATGCGGAATTTGAAAAACATAAGGATTTCAAATATACATACACACTTATATACTTGCTTATCTGATTAATATTCACCAGACACTATTTAAATATACTATTCATACATATACTGTTTACTGTTCTAAAATACCAATTAAACTTTACTATTCAAAATACTGTTTAACTGTCACCATTCAAAATACTATTTACTCATACTGTGCGGAAGAATACTCGCGATGTATCCATAATCTCATCCTCACATCCACCTCCGCCACCATCATCGCCCCTTGGTGTTTGCGCTATAGGAAGCTTACCTACAGCATGAACACTCCGTGAGCTTTATGCCCAGTAAGTACAACATGTTAACCGCAAAACATGTTTAAAACATAGAACATACTTAAAATCCTAAGCATGACATATATCACTTAATAAATCACATACCATTTAAGCATATCACATATCAGCTCACATATCATGTCATCACATAACATGTCATGTTACTGAATATAAAACTTCACATACTTTATGCATGACAGAAGCATCGTGTACTGTATGCACTCTACTGAAAAAGAAAGCATAGCGAACTATAACTAATGCATGGTCCGGTTATGTTCATTTATGCTTCAAACTTCTCTTTTCTTTTCTTGTCTATTTAGGGCCCATGTGTCAGTACCGTGTGCGCGCAGACCAACGGTAACGCCCGAGGTCAACTAATGCCGAAGAGCCATCAACTGATGCTCAACTTTTGGCCTTAACTTTCTTTAACTGGAAACCCCTTCGACTGAAGGAGCTGGTACGACACACCAATTTATTTCCATCTTGTTTAACTGTTCTAGTCATACGCTTCTCTAAGCTGTCCCCAATCCTACGCGGTAGGGATCTATGGCTTCTAACTTGTTCTTTCATCAATCTACTCGATTGTGAAACTATATGCTCTTATGTATACTGTGCAGCATCGTGTGCAAGATACATACTTAAAGTACTGGAAAAGCATCATTTTAAATTCATTTTATCCATGCTGTAGGCGGAGTTGTACTTACCTGTCATCAGACAGTTTATACTCTCGCCTTCGTCACAATACCCGTACCTCCCTGTAATCATAATGCATTTCATTAACATTTACTCTTAGGTCACTGTGGTCATTAGTGACTAATAAAAAGTCTATCGTTAGTGATACCGATCCTTATCGGTACTAATTGCCCTCTTCTTAAGAATTTGATTTTCTAATTTCTAATCATGGTTAATTAATTTATTTGCTCAATAAATTAATTAACGTCACTCTTAGGTCACTCTATCGATAGGAACTAATAAACTTATCGTTGTGTGGTACCGATGCCTATCGGTACCCAACTGCTCTACTTTGGAAAATTTGATATCTAATTTTTAATCGTGCTTGATTAATTTGTCTACTTGACAAATTAATCACTGTCTCTCACTATCCCATTCTGACTTGGTTCTTGACTGGCTAACCAACCAGTCAACTGACTGAATACCTCCCGTATGACCATTTAGCCTGTCGGGTTACCGTTACTGATGTAATCGCCCCAAATTTTATACTTAGATCACACCCGTCCCTCAGGTGGCACTATTCTGATCTAGGGGTCGTTTTTTTACATTTCAAGATTTCTAATTGGGCGGTTCACTAATCCTATAAACGTCCGTCCTTCTTTCCTGGACCTAGGTCATCGAGGGGGCTCGGGTTTCCATCCCGATCACATTTTCACCCATCGTTTCCTAAAATACCCCTTTGTGCCGTTTTAGAAATTTCGGCAGCATTTCCGCTTAATTTTTGGGTTTCCGGCGTTTAGGAAACGCCTCAAAACTATCTAACCTATTCTAACTTGCCACGTACTAAATCAGAGGCCTAATTTTTACGTAAAAGCTCCGCTTTTTACGTAAAAATATTCACATTTCCTCACATTCTCTTTTTCGACATTTCATCCCTTTTTCTTACAATTCCTCAAGTCAGTAAACCATAATTAATACATAATTATTTCTAATAATAAATTAAGGAATCAAGGGATCAAAACCGCTACCAAAATCGTTCTCGTCGGCGGTCGGGTGAACCGTTCGATATCGATCGCACCATCTTTGAATCATCGTTCTCCACTTTTGAAACTCCGGTTTGCAAATCCGATGCCGCGGATGTGTCCGGAACGTCAAAAATAGGCCAACGGGCCATTCTTCAATTTTCGGTCTCCGGGTCGCCGTTGACCGGCGTTGACCACGGCGGCGATGGGAGTGGCGACCACCATCTTGAAGAGCTCGACGAGAGGAACCCATTGGTGGTGTCAATTTCACCAATCGAGGCTCCTATCATCGGAAATCGGCCCTCGAAAAGTCGGCGACGGCGGCGGTGTTGGATCTTCATTTTCCGGCGTTGTTGCCCAAAATTGATTTGGGGCTTTTGATCTACGTGTTGTTCTGAGCATTTTGATACCGACCTTGCAACTCAACTCCGCCGGAATAGCGAGATTCGACGGTGGCGATGGCGACGGCGAGGCGAACCTTGGGCGGCGCGATCCGGTGGGTGTGGATGTGAAATGAAGCTTGGGTTTTGTTCTACTCTTCACCACGAATCCATTGGGACCGGAATCATGGCATTTGGACGTCGGACAGCGGAGAAATCACGGTTTGAAAAATTCGACCACCGGCGGCTTTAGGCGGCGCGTGCGGCGTTCTCCGACGTCGGTTCCGTCGACTCGGCACACCGTTGGACTCAGCTCGTCGAGAGCTTTCCAATGGTGCCGGCGGTGTCGAAAACGGAGGCCGGATTTGATGGTCGGTCACTGTTCATCTTCGTGTGGTGTGGGGGAGAAAAAGATAGGAAAAAAAAATAATGGGGGCCTTTTTTATAAAAATCTAAAAACTTTGACCCCTTTATACTAATTTTTTGAAAAATTTTAAGATAGGCTATACTGACTAATTTGGGCGTGCTGAACCCAAATATATCAGTTTTATATCAAGAAAAGGTCATCTTGACCAATTTCTTGATACTGTGGTTAGGCCTACACTGTGTTGACACTACGCAGGCATAACGAGGCGTTTTCGCGTGAAATTTCAAACACAGTCTCCCTTGACTAATTTGGACGTGCTAATTTCAAATTTATCAGTTTTACATCCATCTGAGGTCTTCTAGACCAGTTTTGGGGATCTATATGACCCCGTCTCGAAAAACGTGTCAGGTGTCTGATTGAGTAATTTGGGCGTCCTGAGTCTAAATATATCAGTTTCGGGGGGAGAAAAGGTCGTCTTGACCCTTATCCCGATACTGCGTATCTTTTAAACAAAATCTACATTTTATGCTCACTTGACCAGATTGAACCTGTTGACTATTAATATGTCAATTTTATGCCAGATTAAGGTCGTCTTGGCCACTAACCTGACACTGCGTTTCTCACTATTCACTAATCACTATTCATTGTTCACTTTTCATTATCTGACTGACTAATCTGAGCGTTCTGACTTTGATTTTGTCAGTCTATGGGCGAGAAGAGGTCATCTAGACCGCTTTTCTCGATACTGTACATCTATTAGGGCAATTATCACTGCTGCGCTCAGATGACCAGTCTGAGCGTACTGATGATTAGCTCATCAGTTCTGTATTATGAAATGGTCGTCTAGACCGGTTTCTTGATATTGCGTGTTGTATACTCACATAATAGGGTGGACCGATTTCACTGTCGGTTGCCCCTTTCACTGCATGAATAGTAATTAAACGTTACTATTCCCATTTAATTCATTCAACTGAAAAGCACACTGTTTATTAACTTAATTACATCATTACATAGTAATTAATTTTCATAATTCATGAGAGTCATTACAGTGGCTCTCGGCTCATTATATAGTGTTCTACACGGACTCTTACGCATGCGTGTGCAACGCAACACGGGCGTGTACATTTCAGACACAGACATGTACTAGTTGAGACTACTCAACACGACCATGTCTTTGAAATACATTCATCTATCTGAGCGGTACACAGCCTCTTACACGATCGTGTACTTGACCGTGTTACACTACACGACTATGTACACTCACACGGCTATTAATAGATACACAGTCCGAATGGCACACGGTCACTCACACGGCTGTGTACCTGACCGTGTTACTTAAATTGTACTAAAAGACATTAAATTATGTCCATTTTATTCCTTAATGACTTATTACATGGTAAGTAGGTGTCATGGAAATGGCGGTCATTACAACCTACCCCCCTTACAAAATTTTCGTCCTCGAAAATTAGAATAATTCCAGGAAGTCTCTTCTCATGTCTTCTTCCCATTCTCATGTGGCTTCCTCAACACTATGATTCTGTCACAACACTTTTACTAGCGGTATACTTCATTCCTAAGTACTCTCTCCTTTCTAACTAGGATCCACACGGGTCTCTCCTCGTACGTCGGATCAGCATATACTACAACGGATTCTTAGCTAAGAACATGGGAGCTGTCTGGCACGTACTGCTTCAACATCAAAACGTGAAAGACATTGTGCACTGTAGCTAACTCGGGAGGAAGTGCTAGTCTATAAGCCACCTTCCCGACTTTCTCTATTATCTCAAGGGTCCTATGTACCTATGACTGAGCTTTCTTTTATTTTCAATGCACATCACCCCTTTCATGAGTGCCGCCTTGAAAAAGACCGAGTCTCCTACTTGAAACTCGAGGGGTCTATGGCACTTATCGTCAAAATTCTTCTGTCGACTGTGCGCTGTATCTAACGTTTCTCGTATCAGCTTCACGTCTGCCATGGTATTCTTGATGATGTCCAAGCTAACTAGTTGTTTCTCTCCAAACTCGTACTAATGAGCCAGAGATCTGCATTTCCTTCCACAAAGTGTCGTACGGTGCCATCCCTATCGAGGAATGGTAGTTGCTGTTGTACGAGAACTCGCTCAATGGTAGCTTCTGATCCCAATTTCCTTTGAAGTCTAGGACGCAGGTCTCAACATGTCCTCTAACATCTGTATGGTCCTCTTAGACTAACAGTCGGTCTGAGGATGAAATACTGTGCTGAACTCTCACTTGGACCGTAATGCAGCCTGAACACTTCACCAAAATCTGGAGGTAAAGCGTCCACTACGATCTGAGACGATCGACTCTGGTATTCCGTGCTGTTTCACGAACTGTGCGCATAGATTTCTACTAGTCGTTCCACCGAGTAACTAACTTTCATTGCTAAAAATCTAGCTGATTTCGTCAGTCTATCTACAATCACCCATATTGCGTCATTATCGTTTGACATCTTCGGCAATCCGACTACGAAATTCATCGTAATCTGGTCCCATTTCTACTCAGGTAGCTTAATTTCCTATGATTATCCTGCTGAGCGCTGGTGATCTACCTTAACCTTCTGGTACGTAAGGCATCTGGCGACGAACTCGACAATGTCATTCTTCATTCCAAGCCACCAAAAGCTTTCCTTTAGGTACTTGTACATCTTATTCGCTACCAGATGTACGGAATATGACGTCTCGTAAGGTTCCAAAAGGATTCGCTTCTTGAGTTCTTCATCTTTTAGAACACACACTCTATCTCTGTAGTAGAGTATGTCGTCCTTAAGGATCTTAAACTCTGAACCCTTGTCCTCTATAGCTTCCTTTTTGGACTTGAGCAGGGATAAATCAAAATCTTGACCGATCTTGATCTTTTCTTAGAGCGTCGATTGGAGGGTCTTGTCAGACAATCTCCCTATCAAAATCTTGATCGCGCTGTCGCATAACTCCTTTGTAGCACTCTTAACAAGGCACTAATAGCCATAGGCATAGTAATATGCTTCTGACTCTGCGCATCGGCCACCTTATTGGCTTTCCCCGGATGGCATAAGATCTCACAGTCGTAATCCTTACCAACTCTAGCCATCTATGCTACCTCATGTTGAGCTCTTTCTGCGTGAAGATACATTTGAGGCCCTAGTGGTCGATGTAAATCTCGCACGTGACTTTGTACAGGTAGTGCCTCCATGCTTTTATCGTAAAAACTATCACTACTAGCTCCAGATCACGCGTTAGGTAGCTCTTCTCAAGGTTTTTGAGTTGTCATAAAGCATACGCGACTACTCTACCACTCTGCATCAACACAGTTTCCAACTTGGTTTTAGATGCGGCGCTTAAGTCACAAAGCTACCCTGACCAACATTTGGAATGGTTAGAATTAGAGTGCTTGTGAGTCTTCGTTTCAGCTCTTGAAAGCTTTTCTCACACTTGTCGGTCCACTCATACCTCTTTCCCTTCTTGGTGAGCGTTGTGAGTGGTGCGGCTAGCTTTGAAAAACCTTCGACAAAACGTCGATAGTATCCCACTAAGCCTAGGAAGCTGTGGATCTTCGTCACGTTTCTCGAAGCTGGCCACACACTAACTGCGTCAATTTTAGTCGGGTCCACAGATACTCCTTCTTTGGGGTCTACATGACTAGGAAATGGACCTTCTCCAGTCAAAACTTGTACTTGGAGAATTTGGCGTATAGCTGATGGTCCTGTTACATGCGTAAAATGATCCTTAAGTGCTCTTCGTGCTCTTCCTTCGTCTTAGAGTGTATAAGTATGTCATCGATAAATACAATGACAAACTTATCCAAATAGCCCTTGAACATGCGGTTCATCCGGTTCATGATAGCTGCTGGCGCGTCCGTCAATCTGAGCAACATGAACAGAAATTCATAATGTCTGTACCATGTTTGAAAGGCTGTTTTGGGTACATCTTCATTCCTGATTCGTAGTTGATGGTACTCGGAACGTAGATCGATCTTCGAGAACACACCAGCGTCTCGGAGCTGATCAAATAAATTGTTAACCAACGGTAACGGGTTCTTGTTCTTAATCGTAACCCCGTTCAACTTTCTGTATTTGATGCACCTTCTCAATGTTCCGTCCTTCTTCTTCATGGATGGTGCAGGTGCTCTCTAGGGTGAACAGCTCTGTCGAATGAATCCCTTGTCTATTTAGTCTGTCAGCTGGGCTCGGAGCTCCTTTAGCTTTGCAGAGCCCATTCTGTATAGGGCCTTGGAGATGGGGGCTGATTCTGGTAAACGTTCAGTCTCGAATGAGATCTCGCGCTCTGACGAGAGTTTTAGAAGACCTTCTGGAAATATCTCCATGAATTCCCTAACTATCCACACGTTCTCGGGTCCTATCTCTATTCCTCGAGTCTTATCTGCTACGTATTCTAGGAAGTCCGTGCATCCACTGGATAGCATCTCGCGAGCCTTCACTGCTGATATCATCGTCTTGGGTTGCTCTGGTGACAAACCCTTATAGATGAACTTTTCGCATCCGATTGGTTCAAAAACGATTTTCTGCCTTCAACAGTTTATGACAACGTTGTGTCCTACGAGGAAAACCATTCTCAAGATTCCGTCATAATCGATCATGTCGCTGATGATTAGGTTAGCGCTCAATTCTCACCCGCAGATAATTATTGGCACCTGACATGTCCAGTAATTATACAATAAAACTTCCCCTAAAGGAAATGATATTCTAAACGTCTATTTCGTCCTACCTAAGCTTTTTTGCAAAATCTGATGATGCAACGAATAAGTGGCCCCAGAATCAAGTAGAACTAGTGCATCAAAGTTGGCGATAGAAAGCTGACCTGTCACCATTGCAGAAGTTACAGCTTCAACGTCACTCCCCGTGTAAGCATAGATTCTCCCTTAGCTGTCTGAAGCTTTCAGTATACCTTGTGTGATTGAAGGGTCTTCGATCCTGATCTGGTTGGTGTGAAGTTGATTATTCCCAGTGCAGGGTTGATTCTGTCGATTCTACAGGTTGGAGTGGCAATTTCTTTTTGGCATAGTGGCCTTCCTTGCCACAGATGAAACAACCACTTGCTCTCTGCTTGCATTCTCTTGGGTGCCTCTTTCCGCATCTCGTGCACGTCGGGTATTGGTTGTCATTCCTTCCTGGTCGTCTCTCTTCTGGGGAAATTCTTCTGTGAATCTTGATTGCCTTAATTCCCCTTTTCTCTTGTTGTTGTTATGGGAATGCCTACTATTCTGGCCGGTTCCCACATTCTGCCCTCTGTATTGTGACTCGGGGTTCTGCTTCTCCTGAGCCTGCTCAGCTTGCATTTTCTCCTCCTTTCGTGCCTTAAAATTCTGCACCTTCGCTCCTTATCATGAGCCGACCAGTACTCGGCTTAGATACCCTTGCTGACACATTCTACTAGTGTCACTGGTTCGTGGCTTCAGCTACAGACCCAAACTGCGATTTCCGTTCTGAACATCTTTAGCATTCGTCTAACTCTCTCCTTTTAGTCGGTACCAAATCTGGACAAAGTTGAGCCAACTGCTCAAACTTCTTGACTGCCTCCATAACAGTCATACTACCTTGGTGTAAGTTGTCGAACTCATCTTACTGCGCTACTAGTGCTTCCTCGTTAAAGTACATCTCCTTGAATTCCTCAATGAAATCGCTCCAGCTCATCTCTCTAATGTTCCTCCTAATGGTTACCATCTCCCACCACTAACGCGCCTCATTGCGCAGGGTGAAGGATGCGCACATCACTTTCTCTCTGTATCTGTTAACCCTATAAAATCCAAGATTACTTGGATATCCGTTAGCCAATCATTGGCCTCTATAGGGATGGTGATTCCTAAGAATTCTAACGCTTTCATGCGTCGGAATCTCTCATACAAGTCGCCTTCCCTAGGGATTGGTAAAAAAAAAAAAAAAACGATTGCTGTTACGAAAGCAGCCATTACTATGGGTGCTAGTGCCTCCTGGGTTAGAGGAGCTGCTTGCTCCCTAAGAGTTTCTTGGGCTGCTGGAGCCTCCTGTGCTGGCATCTCTACTGACTGTGGTGCCTGGGGTTGCTGGTCCAGCTGTTCCCTAAGCTAGTTTAGCTCCCGTTGCTGGTTCTCTATCATCTCTCGCATGGCTGCGATCTGTGCTATCAACTCATCCTCTCAGGATGCTGGGTTTAACTAAGCTCTCGTTCTTGCTATGTTTTCCTATGTAATCCTATCGTACAACGGGAAAGGAAAAAAAAATATAAGTCTCTTAAATTCTGTACTTGGGACTCGTATCACATATCATTTTCTTTCTTACTTAACAATCTTACTTAAACATTATGGATATAAATATACACACTATATCCATCTTTCTTTCTCTCATACTGTGATGTTCAATACAATTGCCGCATTGTATTAGGACATCGTCTGAGTGCCAGGATTCGTCCTGTACTTTCTGTCATATCATACTCACACTTGTGAAAAAAATTTTTATCTGGCCCCAGGGCAAAGTTTTACTGCTTATCTCATAATGTATTTCACATAATATATATACATATATTCAAGATTCTAGTTCAGTGGGAGTGACACACACTTCCCTTATACGATCCCAACAAGTACATTATGCTACAACTGACGGGGGAGAGCTACTGCTTCCCTCTATATATTTTCATAACTAACCTTCTCGCAGAAGGGTTATTACTATTGGAAGGACAATCCTGATTCAGTATCAGACATCTCCTCATCGTCACTATCACTAAGTGAGTACTCCTCTGGGTTCTCTTCTTCTTAGTCGAAACTGACCTCGTCATCGCTCGCTATGATGACTTGGGGTTCGTACATCCCCATCTATTCATCATTACTAAAGCGGTTGGGGATCTCCTCTCCCTCATCGTCGGGATGGGCGTCGGAAAGAGTCTCGTTATCTTCCTCTTTCATGGGGTGTTCGGGACACATACGGGCTGGTTCGGGGTTCTCCATCGGCTCCCTATTACCCTTGTGTACTTCTGGCTGGTGCTCGGCCATGAACTCTTCATCGACCAGTCGGGGTGCTGGTTCTACCGGGTCACCCTCCATAATGGCGGCTGCTATAATGCCTTGGGCTTGTGTAGGGTTCCCGGGGTTGAGCACTTTTCTCTCGGCGTTCACTATCTCCTTGATAAGGCTTGCTAGTCCTGCTTAATCGCTCTTCTAATTCTGTTTGGTAAGGTCTCTTTCTCTCTTTAGGTCTTCTCCTGTCTTGATCCACTTTTGTCTTAGCATGTATTGTGGAAGTCCATATCGGTTCCTTGTAGCGAACAGTATACGTTAGAACTGTATCGCCAGACATCAGCTGCAGTCTTTCAGTCTGATGAATAAATTCTCGTATATCCATAACTCTAGAGAACTTAGGCGGTTTCACTCCCTGCTTGCCCATAGAGAAAAACTAGGGCTGATGCTGGACTACTCTCAGAGATTTGCTCAATCGTGGTATGGCGAAACTCGACACAGTTAAGAGCTCATCCTGGTCATAAGGATCCCGATACACACGAGAGTATCTTCCTGAGAGATATCAACAGCCAACAAGACTCAGTTATCCTGGTCAATGACGTACAATCGGGGAATCACTTTGATAACATGAAACCAGTCCTGACATTCTCATGGAGTGCAGGAATACTGTTTTCCACTCGAAACTTGGTGGACAACTAGCCCTGAAGATCGGTACAACTCGGGCAGCAATCCATGTTCTTTCTCTGAGCAGTTCTCTAACACTGCACGGTCGTGATTTTCGTATAATGATCTCAGCATCTCTTCGTCTTATTCTCGCCATCATAGGTTTCGTCATCTCATTACTATAAAATGTTATCTTCAATAGATAAACATTTACCGACTAAAAATAAAACTAACTTACTTGGACAGACGAGGCAGGCATGCGGCAATGTGAGGTAGGATGGCAGGAAACTGCTCTGATACCAACTGTGACGCCCAGTGCCCTCAGCGGCCCGGACCGTCACTGTAAACTCTTACTTGCTTCTTTAGCTTTTACTTATACTTCCTCTTTAAAACCGATACTTAAACTTGCTGAATTTAATACCATAAATTTAGAGGGATTTTTTTAAATATACGCGTACATATTTACTATTCACATACGTATACTATTAAAATGCGGAATTTGAAAAACATAAGGATTTCAAATATACATACACACTTATATACTTGTTTATCTGATTAATATTCACCAAACACTATTTAAATATACTATTCATACATATACTGTTTACTGTTCTAAAATACCAATTAATCTTTACTATTCAAAATACTGTTTAACTGTCACCGTTCAAAATACTATTTACTCATACTGTGCGGAAGAATACTCGCGGTGTATTCATAACCTCATCCTCACATCCACCTCCGCCGCCATCATCGCCCCTTGGTGTTTGCGCTATAGGAAGCTTACCTACAGCATGAACACACTCTGTGAGCTTTATGCCCAGTAAGTACAACATGTTAACCGCAAAACATGTTTAAAACATAGCACATACTTAAAATCCTAAGCATGACATATATCACTTAATAAATCACATACCATTTAAGCATATCACATATCATGTCATCACATAACATGTCATAACACTGAATATATAAAACTTCACATACTTTATGCATGACAGAAGCATCGTGTACTGTATGCACTCTACTGAAAAAGAAAGTATAGCGAACTATAACTAATGCATGATCCGGTTATGTTCATTTATGCTTCAAACTTCTCTTTTCTTTTCTTGTCTATTTAGGGCCCATGTGTCAGTACCGTGTGCGCGCAGACCAACGGTAACGCCCGAGGTCAACTAATGCCGAAGAGCCATCAACTGATGCTCAACTTTTGGCCTTAACTTTCTTTAACTGGAAACCCCTTCGACTGAAGGAGCCGGTACGACACACCTATTTATTTCCATCTTGTTTAACTGTTCTAGCCATACGCTTCTCTAAGTTGTCCCCAATCCTACGCGGTAGGGATCTATGGCTTCTAACTTGTTCTTTCATCAATCTACTCGATTGTGAAACTATATGCTCTTATGTATGCTGTGCAACATCGTGTGCAAGATACATACTTAAAGTACTGGAAAAGCATCATTTTAAATTCATTTTATCCATACTGTAGGCGGAGTTGTACTTACCTGTCATCAGACAGTTTATACTCTCCCCTTCGTCATAATACAGGTACCTCCCTGTAATCATAATGCATTTCATTAACATTTACTCTTAGGTCATTGTGGCCATTAGTGACTAATAAAAAGTCTATCGTTAGTGATACCGATCCTTATCGGTACTAATTGCCCTCTTCTTAAGAATTTGATTTTCTAATTTCTAATCATGGTTAATTAATTTATTTGCTCAATAAATTAATTAACGTCGCTCTTAGGTCACTCTATCGATAGGAACTAATAAACTTATCGTTGTGTGGTACCGATGCCTATCGGTACCCAACTGCTCTACTTTGGGAAATTTGATATCTAATTTTTAATCGTGCTTGATTAATTTGTCTGCTTGACAAATTAATCAATGTCTCTCACTATCCCATTCTGACTTGGTCCTTGACTGGCTAACCAACCAGTCAACTGACTGAATACCTCTCGTATGACCATTTAGCCTGTCAGGTTACCGTTACTGATGTAATCGTCCCAAATTGTATACTTAGATCACACCCGTCCCTCGGGTGGCACTATTCTGATCTAGGGGTCGTTTTCTTACATTTCGAGATTTCTAATTGGGCGGTTCACTAATCCTGTAAACGTCCATCCTTCTTTCCTGGACCTAGGTCATCGAGGGGGCTCGGGTTTCCATCCCGATCACATTTTCACCCCTCGTTTCCTAAAATACCCCTTTGTACCATTTTAGAAATTTCGGCAGCATTTCCGCTTAATTTTTGGGTTTCTGACGTTTAGGAAACGCCTCAAAACCATGTAACCTATTCTAACCTGCCACGTACTAAACCAGAGGCCTAATTTTTACGTAAAAGCTCCGCTTTTTACGTAAAAATATTCACATTTCCTCACATTCTCTTTTTCGACATTTCATCCCTTTTTCTTACAATTCCTTAAGTCAGTAAACCATAATTAATACATAATTATTTCTAATAATAAATTGAGGAATCAAGGGATCAAAACTACTACCAAAATCGTTCCCGTTGGTGGTCGGGTGAACCGTTCGATCTCGATCGCACCATCTTTGAATCATCGTTCTCCACTTTTGAAACTCCGGTTTGCAAATCCGATGCCGCGGATGTGTCCGGAACATCAAAAATAGGCCAACGGGCCATTCTTCAATTTTCGGTCTCCGGGTCGCCGTTTGACCGGCGTTGACCACGGCGGCGATGGGAGTGGCGACCACCATCTTGAAGAGCTCGAGGAGAGGAACTCATTGGTGGTGTCAATTTCACCAATCGAGGCTCCTATCACCAGAAATCGGCCCTCGAAATGTCGGCGACGGCGGCGGTGTTGGATCTTCATTTTCCGGCGTTGTTGCCCAAAATTGATTTGGGGCTTTTGATCTACGTGTTGTTCTGAGCATTTTGATACCGACCTTGCAACTCAACTCCGCCGGAATAGCGAGATTCGATGGTGGCGATGGCGACGGCGTGGCGAACCTTGGGCGGTGCGATCTGGCGGCTGTTGATGTGAAATGAAGCTTGGGTTTTGTTCTACTCTTCACCACGAATCCATTGGGACCGGAATCGTGGCATTTGGACGTCGGACGGCGGAGAAATCACGGTTTGAAAAATTCGACCACCGGCGGCTTTAGGCGGTGCGTGCGGCGTTCTCCGACGTCGGTTCCGTCGACTCGGCACACCGTTGGACTCAGCTCGTCGAGAGCTTTCCAATGGTGGCGGCGGTGTCGAAAACAGAGGTCGGATTCGATGGTCGGTCGCTGTTCATCTTCGTGTGGTGTGGGGGAGAAAAAGATAGGAAAAAAAAATAATGGGGGCCCTTTTTACAAAAATCTAAAAATTTTGACCCCTTTATACTAATTTTTTGAAAAATTTTAAGATAGGCTATACTGACTAATTTGGGCGTGCTTAACCCATGCTTGACACTGAATTAACTGATAACTCTAAAAGGTTGAAAGTTTCTCACTCTAACAAGGCGTATATTTGGCATTTAAGACTTAGTCATATTAATCAGGATAGGATTCAAAGGTTGGTAAAAGATGATCCTCTAGAATCTCTAAAGGAGGTGCATCTTCCTAAATGTGAGTCTTGTCTTGAGGGTAAAATTACTAGAAGGTCTTTTAGAGCTAAAGGTACTAGGGCTCAAGAACTCTTAGAAATTGTGCATACTGACGTATGTGGCCCTATGAACGTCACAGCACGAGGTGGTTTCGCGTATTATGTCTCCTTTTATAGACGATTACTCAAGGTATGGATATGTGTACCTAATGCACTGCAAGAGCGAAACTTTTGACAAGTTCAAAGAGTATCATGCAGAAGTGGAAGCAATTAGGTAAATCCATAAAGACACTTTGATCTGATCGAGGTGACGAATACCTCTCTGATGAATTTCTAGGACATCTTATAGAGAATGGGATATTATCCCAATTGACTGCACCTGGTACTCCACAACAGAATGGTGTAGCCAAAAGGAGAAACAAGACCTTATTGGATATGGTACGGTCCATGATGAGTTATTCAACGCTGTCATTATCATTTTGGGGATATGCATTACAAACAGTGTGCTATATTCTGAACCAGGTTGTAAGCAAGTCAATTCCCAGGACTTCATATGAATTATGGCATGGTAGGAAGCCCTCCCTTGGACATATGAGAATATGGGGTTGCCCGGCACATGTACTGGATAGGGATGTGAAAAAGTTAGAACCAAGATCAGAATTATGTATGTTTGTAGGGTATCCTAAGGGAACTAAGGGAGGTCTGTTCTTTAACCTGAAGGAACAAAAAGTTATTGTATCAACCCATGCGACATTCTTGGAGGAAAGTCACACGAATGACTTTAAGCCTCAAAGCAAAGTAGTGCTAGAGGAATTGTCAGGTGAAAGAACTACTCCACAGGTTTCGGTCTTGGACGCAAGTCCGAGTTTTGGTGAAAGACTTGCAGATAATCAACAATTTAGGTTGCCTCATCTTAGTAGGAGGGTTTAAAGAAAGCCTAATTTCTTTATGTATGATACTGAGGTATACCAGGCTAAGGCTCATAAGCATAAGGATGATCCAGTTACTTATGATGAAGCTATAAATGATGTTGATTCTAAATCTTGGAAATAGGGGATGAACAATGAGATGGATTCCATGAAATCCAACTCTATTTGGGAACTTGTAGATCTACCGGATGGGATAAAACCCATTAGATGCAAGTGGAGTCTACAAAAGAAAGAAGGATGCGGAAGGGAAAGTGGAAACTTTCGAAGCTAGATTGGTTGCAAAGGGGTACACATAAAAGGCTGGAATTGATTACAATGAATCTTTTTCACCTATTGCTATGCTGAAGTCTATCCGTATTCTTCTGTCTATTACTGCAGCTCTCGATTATAAGATTTGGCAAATGGACGTCAAGACGGCATTCTTGAATGGCCATCTTGAGGAAAGTATCTACATGATACAGCCCGAAGGGTTCATGGTAAAATGCCAAGAAAGAAAAGTCTGCAAGTTGCTTAGATCCATTTGTGGATTAAAGCAAGTATCCCACTCATGGAACCAAAGGTTCGATCAAGTGATAAAAACATTTGGTTTTGAGTAGAACGTTGATGAATCTTGTGTTTATAAACATATTAAGGATGGAAAAGTAGTCTTTCTAGCACTCTATGTCGTTGATATACTGCTTATTGGGAATAATGTAGGGAACTTATCATTGGTCAAGCTTTGGTTGCACCAACAGTTTGACATGAAGGACTTAGGAGATTCTAACTATGTTCTAGGCATTCATTTCTTTAGAGATCGAAAGAACAAAATGATAGCATTATCCCAAGCTTCATACATAGATAAAATAATTGATAACTATGCAATGTAAGAGGCAAAGAAAGGTTCACAACATTCCATTGCCGATCTAACTCTTTCATTGGATGACTATCCCAAGACATTAAAAGAAAGAAAGCATATGAGTAAGGTCCCTTATACATCTGCTGTGGGTAGCCTTATGTACGCCATGCTTTGCACTCGCTTGGATATATGTTTTGTAGTAGGTATGGTGAGTCGATATTAAGCGAATCCTTAAAACCAAGCACTGGCAAGCAGTGAAGCATATATTCAAGTATCTTAAGAAAATGAGAGATTATATACTGATGTATTCTGGAGGAACCTAACACCCGTAGGATACACGGACTCAGACTTCCAGACTTGTAAGGATTCGAGGAAATTGACATCAGGATCAATGTTCTTGCTCGGAGGAGGTGCCATTGTACAGAGGAGCATGAAGCAGGGTTACAAAGCTGGCTCTATGATGGAGGCTGAGTATGTAGCTGCAGCTGAGGCATCTAAACAAGCGGTTTGACTCTGCAAGTTCTTTAAAGACCTTAAGGTCATTTCAGTTGTTGACAAGCCTATCATACTTTACTGTGATAACAGTGGGGCTATTGCTAATACAAGAGAATCTCGGCACCACAAGAGGACCAAGCATATAGATCGGAGGTAACACATTATTAGAGGGCACGTGGAGATAGGACAAGTAGATGTATGTAAGATTGTATCTGAGGACAACATTACCGATCCCTTTACTAAGACTTTGGTGCTAGAAGCTTTGAAAGGCATGATGAGGCGATGGGGATGCATAACATGGCGCATCTACTGGCTTAAGGCAAGTGGGAGATTATTAGGAAATGCCCTAAGCATTTAATGTATTTATTTTGAACTGGATAATAAAATTATATATATAGAGAGGTTATTCATTATATTCCTATTTGTCCTTATTCTATTTACATGTTAAAGTAAATGTAAGCAAATATGGCTCACTGGCTGCTTATGTTAAAACTGTTAGAACGTTGCATACAATGGACTTTTGTATGCGAGAAGACAATATTCTAAAGTAAGCAGTCTAAACTAAGGTTTGTAGTCTATGGGGTTAGACTAAGCATCTAACTCATGTTAAGACTATTATGTTGTTTAAAGTCATGGTGGGGACAGTTTGTCTTGACTGTTCGGAGCATAGACTCCCAAGTAGAGACATAGATATATTGCTTGGTGGTGACATATTAGACCCAGACTAAAGCGTGATTGATCTACGTAGTCCGTTATGAGTGGATCAATCTGCTTTTGATGTTTATTATGCAATAACCTTAATCTTGAGTAAATGAACTACTTCATGTATATGACTTGTGTACTTTGATGTTCCAATGGCTAAAGCATCTCAAAGGTAGTAAGCTTATAGACCAGTTCGTTGGATGCATGACTTGTATACGATGAAGGGTTTGTTTACAAATATTAGAATCATAACTCTAAGGAGTTAAAGGTATCCTCTTAAAGACATTATACTGGATGTGAAAATGGACAAGGCCTTAGGTTGTCTGCTGGGTGGATGACTTCTTATTCACACATGGTAAATAATCATTTTCTTATTCGGTAGTATAATGGAACTTTATGATAGCCTGATCAGTAGGATTGAACGTACTTTGACCTAACGCTGATCATGGATATCAATGAGGGTTTTGCATAAATGACAAGGTCATTGGACATTAGCTTGTCATAGGCTTTCGTAATATAGTATATAATTGGGAGTTAAATTTCAGGTTTATAGCGGTGTGATTCTGAAATTAGTGATCATATGATTGAGTTGTTCGGTACAGAATAATGATCATATGGATTCACAGGAGCCCGATTATATATATCTAATTGGTCCTTCTACTAACTCTACATAATTCTTTAACAGTTGGCAAATTGATCAGTGTATGCTTTTTGGCTGGTTAACTTTGCATGGATGGTGTTGACATAGGATCAGGATGGTGGACAAGATTCTCTTCGGTTGAATTTAGATTTTGTTTTAGATAATAGAGTACACAATTATTCGAACTCCAAATAAAGTTTCCATGATTTTATTTGAGATTGAATTGGAGTTGTAGAAAATTATCCATGAGAACAAAATTTGAAATACAACTTTTTGTGGAGTTCGAAATTTGAATTTTTAAATTTTGAAATTTGAAATTTAAATTTTGAATTTGAAATTTGAATTTGAAATTTAAATTCAAAATTCGAATTTGAAATTTGAAATTTGAAATTTGAATTCAAAATATAAATTTGAAATTTGAATTCAAAATTTAAATTTGAAATTTTAATTTGAAGTTTGAATTTTGAAATTTAAACATTGAAATTTGAATTCAAATTTTGAATCACAATCCATGAAGGATTTGAATTTTTTGTGGATAATTCCACATCGTTAGAATTCGAATTTGATTTGGATAATAGAGAGGAAAATCTTGCTTGAATCCTACTTGAATTTTGAATCCTAATTCTAACAAAAGTGGCCGAAATTTGTTAAGGAAAATCCTCCTAGATATTTTCAATTTTTGTGGATAAGATTCAAGGGAAATTTAAGCAAGAAAATCATAGTTGAATTTTGATTCTCTCCGTCACAAAAGTGGACGAAAATTTATGGATAAATCCAAGGAGATTTTTTAGTTTTTTGTGGATGAAGGTGAGATAAAATTCAAGCTAGAAAATCCTATTGGGATTTTGATTCTCCTCACACTTTAATGGCCGAATCTGGACTTGTTTTTGGGCTAGGAAAAAATTCGGTTATTATGGATAAATGACGAAATAAAATTCAAGTTAAAATGCTGTTTGAATTTGGATTGCAAGATCCCTAAAGTGGCCGAATCTACCCTTGATTTTGGCCTATGTAAATTTCAGATTTAGTGAGTGGATAAGGGAGAAAATCTTCTCCTAATCCGATTCAAATTCAAGGGATCACCTCATGCCAGTCTGTAAATAGGGGTCCTGCCACTCCAGTTCTCTCAGACCACAGGCTCTCAGGTGAGTAGGCTTATTGTTGTATAACTCACCGTGACAATAAGTTCTTTAGAGATTTGGGTGGTCTCAAGGAGACTAGCAATGCTAGCATACCGGTTGAGGAACCGAGTGCCCATACACTCTGCCATCCAAGAATTGGAGAATAGTAGAGAAGGCTAGTTGGTTGAAGCCCTCCGGTCATTTTCCTCCTGCAGTTTGGCATCCTCTTGAGGTATGAGTTTTATTATTGTTAGTTTATTATATATGGCATCACGTGATATTTAACGATCTTAAAAAAAATCTTATTCCACTGCACCGCTTTGATGCGTTTTTACCGATTTTTTCCTACACAAGTTTCTTACCTGCAACATGAATAAACTTATGAGTGACAGGCTCTATAAGTTCAAACATAAAAACAATAACGTATACCATGAATCATATCATAAACCCTACACATACTGTCAGTACTTGTTAGACTTGATTATGCTTGATTATGGGAAAATCTTAAGTCTTAGGTCTTTATCTTGCTTAGGTTCTGGTTTTGAGCCCCATGATTGGTCGTACCATAATGTGCGCATGACTGAGAGAGACTCTAGGGAGTGACCCACTGGCCAATCCTCTACAGTTTACATGATATGAACTTGATATAACATAACATAACATGAGAAACCTCCACCTGTGTGGGAGGCTGGTATGCTAATATTGGTTTCATTACTGACTTTCATGTGGTTCCTAACCGGTGGCATTATTGCTGTCTCCTAGGTCTAGAATCCTTTACATTACGTTCTTTATTTGTGGGTATTTTATTTTCCACGTTAGTTTGCATATAGCACCTTGATACATACTTTACATGTCATGCATAACAAATAAACATATTACGTCAATTCATGTTGTAGACAAATAAATGTCTAAACTTATAGATATTTTGCTAGCGTTTTCTTGCTAGGGTCAACTGACGTTCTTTTGTTGCGTTTTAGTTGGATCTCTATAACCGAAATAATTCATGGTTATTTTTACTATTCATTTCATATTTAAAATATTATAAAAATATAATATTTCTAATTCTGGGTCCCTAACAATATGTTTAGGGGTTTATTTATTTATTTTTATATGGCCTGGTACACGGCTATGTTCATGGCCATGTACCTCTCGGGTTTGTGAATCATTTCATTACACGCTCATGTTTCCCTAGTACATGTCCGTGTACTATTTAAAATTTTGAATTTGATCATTAAAACCTTAATTAAGGCCTTAGGATGCCATTCTGGGCCTTAATATTACTTTTCCTAACTTTTTGACAAAATGATCATTTTACCCCTAACTTTTGGCAAAATGACCATTTCGTCCTTGGTAGGATTTTTCCCGTTTTTTTGACTAACGGTTGTATTTTGGCCTTTAAAAATTTAATTAAATTATTCTAAGGCTTTAACGGTCTTTTTATAGCATTTTAAAAAATTTTGGTCAAAATAACCATTTTGCCCCTGATGGGACTTTAGGTTGTAAAATTTTCATTTTACCATGTTAACGAGGTTTTCTAAGCTCAAAAATCATAAAATAATTTTACTTAGGCCTTACCAAGCTTTTACGATATTTCTTGCCAAAACGTTCAGATTACTATTCACCGACCCTTGGGTGGTACTATTCTGACCCTTAGGGTCGTTTCTCATTTTTCTAACATTTCAGGACCTCAAATGGACATTTCACTACTTCTGAAATCGTCCATTGTCCTTCCTCGAGCCTAGGTCACCGAGGGGCTCGGCTTTTCAACTCCCAACCCTAATTTACCCTTCTTTCGTAAAATGCCCTTTGGCTGGCCATAAAAATTTTGGCAGCGTTTCTGCTTAATTTTTAGGTTCCTAGCATTTAGGTAACATCTCAAATCCCTTGGTACCTACCAATTACTTAACCAGAGACCTAAGTTTTACGTAAAATCCAAACTTTTTACGTAAAAATACATTTATAACCTTAGTCGTTAATTTTGGTTTGTTTTTGCCTATTCTCGCCCTTGGTTTTTATCTACATTGCACATTCACATGTTCCTCACAAAATTTCCCATTTTCCACCAAAACCCTAGTGATGGTTTTCACCTAAAAGATCATGCTCAAATTCTTGTTTTTCCCATTACATTCCTTTTCTTGATTCTACTACATGTCAACACCACATTTAATTCCAAAAACCAATTTACACAAACTTGGCATTCATGAAAACCCATGCCATAGCCTACAGCTTTGCCATTGAAAAACAAACACAAATATTGTGTTTCTCAATTCTATTTCATGCTTTATTTCGCTTACATATCTCCATATCTTTTCAACACAAAAACCACCAAAACAAAACTAAAATTTTCAACTTCTTGACACTCGGTTTTTATTGAGAAACCATGCACACACTTTGTTTTTCTCACACTCTATTTAATGCCTTGCTTTCATCACATTACCACATGCTTATCAACACCAAAAATCAACCAAAACTAACACTTAAAAATCATTATAAAAATAGGTTGGCAACCACGGTTTTTGGTGAGAAACCAACATGAAAACTTTCTATTTTTAAACTCTAGTTCATTGCTTTATTTCCCCACTTGCTAACCTTGTTTTTCCAAGACAAAACCAATGAAACAACCATCAAAATTTCACCTTGAAATCCCTCCAACAAACCTCGGTTTTTCAGTAAGAAAAAGAAGAAGAAGAAGAGCTTGTAAAATGAGGGTTTACATTGCTTGTTGATCACTTGATGATAGGAATGATTTCTACACAATTTTAGTGGAAAAATTTTTGAAGGTGAGCTTGGCAATGGAGGGAACCCATGGTTGTAATGGAATGGCTGAGAAGAAATTTTTTTTCTAGATTTCATGGTTGAAAACCGTATATAATGCTAGGAAATGCCCTAAGCATTAGAGACATTTTGATGTATTCATTTTGAACTGGATAATAAAATTATGTATAGAGGTTATTCATTACATTGCTATCTGTCCTCGGTTTATTTACATGTTAAAGTAAATGTAAGCAAATACGGCTCACTGACTGCTTGTGTTAAAACTGTTAGAACATTACATGCAACGGACTTTTGTATGCGAGAAGACAACGTTCTAAAGTTAGCGGTCTAAACTATGGTCTGAGTCTATGGGGTTAGACCGAGCATCTAACTCATGTTAAGACTATTATGTTATCTAAAGCCTTGGAGGGGACGGTTTGTCTTGACTGTCTGGAGCTGAACTCCCAAGTAGAGACATAGATATGTTACTTGGTGGTGACATATTAGACCGGGACTAAAGTGTGATTGATCTACGTAGTCCGCTATGAGTGGATCAATCTGCTTTTGACATTCATTGTGCAATAACCTTAATCCTGAGTAAATAAACTACTTCATATATATGACTTGTGTACTTTGATGTTCCAATAGCTAAAGCGTCTCAGAGGTAGTAAGCTTATAGACCGATTTGTTGGTTACATGACTTGTATACGATGAAGGGTTTGTTTGCAGATATCAGAATCATAGCTCTAAGGAGTTAAAGGTATCCTCTTAAAGGCATTATACTGAATGTGAAAATGGACAAGGCCTTGGGTCGTCTGCTGGGCGGGTGACTTCTTATTCACATATGGTGAATAATCATTTTCTTAATTCGGTAGTATAATGGAACTTTAAGATAGCTTGATCAGTAGGATTAAACGGACTTTGACCTAAGGCTGATCATGGATATCATATGAGGGTTTTGCATACATGACAAGGTCATTGGATCATAGAAAATTATCCATGAGAACAAGAATTTGAAACACAACTGTTTTGTGGATTTTGAAATTTGAATTTTGAAATTTGAAATTTGAATTTGAAATTTGAATTTGAAATTCGAATTTGAAATTTGAATTTGAAATTCGAATTTGAAATTTGAAATTCACATTTTGAATCACAGTCCAAGTGGGATTCGAATTTGTTGTGGAAAATCCACAAGGTTTGAAATTCGAATTTGAGTTGGATTTGGAGAGGATAATCTTGTTAGAATCCTACTTGAATTTTGAATCCAAATCCTAACAAATAGTGGACGAAATTTTGAGGATTATCCTCAATGGAATTTCAGTTTTTGTAGATAAGGTTCAAGGGAAAAATTCAAGTTTCAATCCCAGTTGAATTTGGATTCTCTCCTCCCTGAAAAGTGGCCGAAATTATGGAGAAAATCTCCTAGGAAAATTCGTTTATTTTGGATAAGGTTGAGATAAGATTCAAGCTTGAAAATCCTAGTGGAATTTTGATTCTCCCTTATCCTAAAAGTGGCCGAAATTTTTAGGAGATTTTCTCCTTGTAATTTTCAGATTTTTTGGTTGAAAAAGGGAGATAAAATTCTAGTTAAAATCTTGTTTCGATTTGGATTGGATTTATCCCATAATGGCCAAATTTTATTGTTGGGATTCTCCCTTGGAAAATTCAGATTTTATGGTTATGGATAAAGGAGAATATCTTTTCCTAATCCAATTCGAATTCAGAGAATCACCTCATGCAGGTCTACAAATAGAGGTCCTGCCACTCCAGTTCTCTTAGACCACAGACTTTCAGGTGAGCAGGCTTATTGTTGCACAGCCCACCGTGACAATAAAGTTCTTTAGAGATCTGGGTAGTCAGAAGAAGACTAGCAGTGCTAGCATACCGATCGAGGTTCAGAGTGCCCACACACTCAGCCATTCGGGAATTGTAGAATAGTAGATAAGGCTAGTTGGTTGAAGCCTCCGGTCATTCTCCTCCTGCAAGATTGGCGTCCTTGAGGTATGAGTTTTAATTGTTGTTGGTTTATTGTATATGGCATCATGAGATATTTAACGATCTAAAATTTTTATTGTTCCGCTGCGCCACTCTGATACGTTTTTACCGATTTATTTACCTACATATAAAACTGCCAACAAAGAGGGACCAAAGAGCAAATTTTTTTAGGGACCTTTATGTAAGCTTTTTAAGTAATTTTGGCAACATTTAGGGGCTGTTGTGCAAGATATATTTCTGAATTTCCATCCAAAATCTGCCACCTAGAAGCCCTAGAAATTTCTTGGAATTGTTCTAAACTTTCTTGGGTTGACTTTGCATCCTAGCCATTGGATCAAAATGTCACTAAACCCTAGCCCTTGGATCATGGTGTATCCTTGCATCCATTGAGTGTCACACACCTAATTATTGACTCCGTATATATATATTAGTCAAACTTTGACCAAAAGTCAAACGGAACGGTTTTGCACTAAAATTGCATAGACAAGATTCTGAGGCTGTCCGTGTGATCGGTTTTCCTTAATTCACTCTGGTTTGACTAAAAATTCATGCCGTAAGTATTTTGTCTTTTAGTGACTTACAGTATATGTCTAGTGTTTTCAATACCGAAAAGGGCATCGTTGGTCCAATTTCAGTTTGGTAAAATTTTCCATTCCTGAATACACTCTGTGACGCCTTAAATTTTATTTAAGGGTCAACATATAATTTAAATAAAATTAGTGTGCCAAAAATTTATTTAAAAATCTTTTGGAAACCCTAGGTTGATTACCTAGTCAAATTCCACTCAAAAAGTCAACAATTTTGACTTCAAAAACCCTAAAATATTCGGCCATTACTTGGGATTTTAATTAAAATTTAAATTCCACAAATCCAAGGACGATTCAAACTCAAATTTCATCCCTTAATTGTGAAGACGAAATTCGACCCTAAAGTATAGGAAATAAAGGAGATTTTATTTGAATTAAAAGCTAGGTCAAAACTAAATCAAAATTCAAATTATTTTTCCTTAAAAACTAATGGGTAATTTTGGTCACTTGAGGAGAAATAAGGAGAGAAAAACCCTAGCCTCAAAACAGCACAAAAACTTTCCCTTTTGCCCCTCAAAAGATTCGGCCAAACAAGGAAGCAAAAAGGAAAGAAAAACCTAGTATAAAAACTCTCTTTCAACTCTCGTTCATCTTTCCTTCCTCTCCCAAAATTCGGCCAGCCTCCCCTTGTTTCCTCTCTGAATTCTCCTCTCCCAAAACACACCAAAACAGCAAGCAAAAACCTACCTAAAGGCAGCTCAAAGATTCAACAACTTTTGAGACAAAAACAAGGTGAGAAATCAACTTTTTCCTTCCTTCTCCTTTTGATTTTAAATCCGAAATTTTTATGGTTTTTCTCCACTGTTTTCCCTACTGTTTTGAAGACTCCAACACTCACACAAATTCAGCCAAAAGGGAGACCAAGCATCAAAAATAGTGCAGCACAAACAAGGTGTGATTTCTCTCTCTAAAACCCTAAAAATTTTGTCTCATTGATCCCCTTTCAGAAACCCTATTATCACATGTGAAAATTTTATGATTTTTACCAATTTGATTCTTGGGTTGTGTTAATGACATATAAATAAGGTTCTCCACGAAATTTCATGATCATTGGATGAAAATTGAATTGGTTTGAGGCTAATTGAAATTCGGGCAGAAAAAACGGAAATTTGGAAAATTACCATATAAACAGTAAAATTGTGTCTACTATAACTTGAGATTTAAAAATGATTTTCGAGTAAATCTTGAGCCTAAAATTAAATTCAAGATGTCCCCTAAATGCCTACAAAATTTCAGAACCAAACTCATCCGATGGCCTAGTCAAAATATTTTTCTAAGATAGGTGGATAGAACTGCCAGTTTTTGAACTGAAACTGAAACCCTGATTTTATGCCTGAAAACAACCCCTCGGTTTTTGGCCAAGTTGAGTAATCGAACGATGTCTAAAAATTATAAAAATTAGAATTAAAGCTACGGATGTCTAGTTTAACATATTAAAAATTTAGAATTTTTGAGATTAAAAATGAATTAATATTGATTTTATAGTCAGCCTAGGTCAGTCTGCCCATGACCAGTAATATCCTAACTTAGAGTTTTTCACAAATTTTTTTTTTAAATCCCAAATGTTTATTAAACATTTTAAAATCCGTTTTGGCACACTAAAATGATTGGATGATTATGTCTAGACCTAGACTGATCATATATTGTGATTATAGGATTTATTTGACGTTCTTGCTTGATTCGTGGATCACGTTGTTGCAACGCTTGTGCAATAATCGAGGTAGGACTTTCTAGCCTTTTCTGGGAGTAGTCAAGTGTTTTAAATTTCCCTGTTTTATCGATGGCATGCTGTTTTCAGTTTATGAAATTATTATACTGTTTTTTTTTTTTTGACGAAATAAAACGCATGCAAAGTGTTTTGTAATAAATGTGTATTTTAAAGCGTGTTTTGATTAATGGCATAAAATAACTTGGTAAATACCATCTTTTGAATAATCCGGTGAACATAATTGAGCTCTAGTTCATGATCATTATAAATGATGCGTGCGTCCTAAAGTTGACGCCATGGAGGAAGGTCCCTAAACCTGCGCAGGGCCGTTCGGCCTATTTAGACCGTAACGAGATAATCTAGGATAATTCAATTTGAGGCACGTATATTATAGCTACGACAAGTCCTCACTCAAAATATGATGGTTTATTTTAATGATTTATTATTTTAATATCAGGGCACGTATATTGCAGCTACGCTAAGTCCTCAGCAGAATAAAACTGGTATTAAAAATGTTTTCACGAAATTATTGATTATTTTTGGGAATGATTATTATGCCATGTATTCTTAAATTGTTGATTATTTTTGAAAACGAATATTATGTCATACTTTTAAATGTTGCCTATTTAATCCACCTTTGTTTCTGTCCTACTGAGCCAGCGCTCACGTTCCTTTTTCTTTGTGATTTCGAAATGACTACTTCCAGGTGCAGGAGGTAGCAATTCTGAAAATCGTTGAGCTATCTGTTTCTACCAAAGATGATGCTATCCGTTTTCTCCATCTTCTTCTTTCTGTTTCTCGTCCTGATGTAATGAGACCTTAAGTTTGGACTTTATTTCACGTTATTTAAATTTCATGCTTGGGAATATTTTATGGTTAGTAATTTCTTTTGAAGACCGATTTTGTATTTGATTTCCGCATTAAAAAGTATTTATTTTCTACTTTATTTTATTTTGTGGTTATGATGCTACTTTATAAATAATTAGGCTTAGCTAAATTATAATGTTGACCCGTTTTTCGTAATAAATGTTTTTCTTAAATCCCGGGTTGATATTATGATTTGGCTGCCGTGTCACGTGTCTAAATTTTGGGCCGTGACACACTCTCTTTGGCATTGTTAAAACATTTCATTGCGTTCTAAATATTATTAAATCATACATTTTACAATATTAACATAAAAATCATTGCATACATACATTGTACATATTTTTCGAGAACAGTAAAATTCCTCGGTTGTCACAACGTGTCTAACAAAATACACACAATAAAAGAAAGAAATGTAAAGTGTTCCATATTAAGGGGCAATGAGAATGTCACCTGGTCAGAATCATATGAAAGACAGTAAGGAAAGATAAGAATAAGCAAGATAATGAGACTGAAGCTTTAAACATTGGCGTACCAGCCTCCAAAGGTGAGGTTTCATGTTTATGGCTTCCAGTCCGATGGGGTGCGTCCTGGGCGCAGAAGTTTAAAGTTCAAGTTACTTAAGGTACGACCATCAATGGGGCCCACAAGTGAAAACTAAAGTAAAGTAAGGAAAAGAAAAGAATAGAATGATATGAAAGGAAGAAAGAACAATGAAAATTAGAGAACGAAAGTTAAATGAGCATAATATGCACTAACTCTATGTTTGATGCTTTATGCTATGAACATAGCTCTATGTTAAGTATGTTAAGTATGTTCACTGTGATAGCCCGAAGCTCTGGTGGCCCTGAACCGTCACTTAAAACTACTGTTACTTAACTTACTTAAAAACTATTTCTTAATACTGTAAAAATGGTGATTTTTTTTTATAGTATGTTTTACTATTTACATACATATATATACTATACGATACAAAAAGGTCAAAATACAACTAGGGTTCAAACATACATACATACTCTTGAATTTACTAAACTGGTTACAACGTATAATAAGTTCAATTTTCAAAAATAAAATGACTGCTTAATACTGTGCGGAATTTAACATTAGTGGTGGTATCCACAACCTCACCCTCACATCTGCCTTTGCCGCCATCACCGTCCATTGAAGTCTAGGCCATAAATCACTTACCTACAGCATGAATACACACTGTGAGCTTTACGCTTAGCAAGTACAACATATCATCAGCAAAACACGGTTAAAACATAAGCCATACTATAAGGCATAATTAAACTGTTAATCATGTCACACATTCACACAAAACATGAAAACATATCATGTAGCATAATTCAGAATGCATATCATGTGGACACATCATGTCATGTAAGAAGCATGCTATAACTGTATCTAGGGTATAACGTGAACAATGCATGAACCGATTATGCTCATTTTATGCTTCCTTATGCATTATCTTTCTTTACTTGTTTGAGGGCCTGTGTGTCAATACAGAATGTGCACGGATCATCAGATTCACAGTGATCATACTTTCTTTATAAGCCGCAGCTTGGGCTCGTTATACTTAAACTGAAAAACCTCTCTAGCTTGAGAGGCCAGTACGACACGCTTAACAATTACCTAATTGTGAAATCATGTGTGATATGCCATGAGCTTTACTAGGCTATACACTAATCTTATGCGATAGGGATGTAACGGCATCTAACTTATACTGTTCATTAATCTAACATGATTATGAAACATGCTATGTTATCCAACCATCAAACATAATTTACATACTTAACATTGAGTGGAAACCACAGTTTAAACTCATTTTATTCATGCTGTAGGTGGAGTTGTACTTACCTGTCAACAGATAGTTTGTACTCTCACCCTTGTCACAATATAGTATTATGACATCTCTTGCCCTTAGTGGCCCAAACCGTCACTAAAAACTACTACTTGTACTTTTGCTTTAAAACTGATACTTAAACTTACTTACTTAGATATTATAATTTTAGGGATTTTTTTTATTACATATGTATCTACTGTGCACGTATGTATACTTTAAATATACATTGCCCAAATTATTGGGAGTTCAACTACACATTCACTTACCCATACATACTTATAATGCAAACTCTAAGTCATAAGGAATACTGTAATACATCCATACTTTTAAATTCTTTAAGTAATTACTATTCAAAATATACTATTTATACATATACTAATCACTGTTCCAAAATATACCTTTACTCAAAACTATGTGAAAGATTAAACTTATGGTGGTATCCATAACCTCATCTTCACATTGTTAGGAAATGCCCTAAGCATTAGAGACATTTGATGTATTTATTTTGAACTGGATAATAAAATTATATATAGAGGTTATTCATTACATTGCTATCTGTCCTCGTCTAATTTACATGTTAAAGTAAATGTAAGCAAATATGGCTCCCTGACTGCTTGTGTTAAACTGTTAGAACGTTGCACACAATGGACTTTTGTATGCGAGAAGACAATGTTCTAAAGTTAGCGGTCTAAACTATGGTCTGTAGTCATGGGGATAGACCGAGCATCTAACTCATGTAAAGACTATTATGTTGTCTAAAGCCTTGGAGGGGACGGTTTGTCTTGACTGTCTGGAGCTGGACTCCCAAGTAGAGATATAGATATGTTACTTGGTGGTGACATATTAGACTGGGACTAAAGCGTGATTGATCTACGTAGTCCGCTATGAGTAGATCAATCTGCTTTTGACGTTCATTATGTAATAACCTTAATTCTGAGTAAATGAACTACTTCATGTATATGACTTGTGTACTTTGATGTTCCAATGGCTAAAGCGTCTCAGAGGTAGTAAGCTTATAGACCGGTTCGTTGGGTGCATGACTTGTATACGATGAAGGGTTTGTTTGCAGATATCGGAATCATAGCTCTAAGGAGTTAAAGGTATCCTCTTAAAGGCATTATACTGAATGTGAAAATGGACAAGGCCTTGGGTCGTCTGCTGGGCGGATGACTTCTTATTCACATATGGTGAATAATCATTTTCTTAATTCGGTAGTATAATGGAACTTTAAGATAGCCTAATCAGTAGGATTAAACGGACTTTGACCTAAGGCTGATCATGGATATCATATGAGGGTTTTGCATATATGACAAGGTCATTGGATAGTAGCTCGTCCCAGGCTTACGTAATACGGTATATAATTGGGAGTTCAGTTTCAGGTTTATAGTGGTGTGACTCTGAAACTAATAATCATATGATTGAGTTGTTCGGTAAAGAATGATGATCATATGGATTTGCAGGAGCCTGATTATATATGTCCAATCAGTCCCTCTACTAGCTCCACATAATTCCTTAACGTTTGGCAAATTGATTTGTGTATGCTCTTGGCTGGTTTATTATGCATGGATGGTGATGACACAGGATTAGGATGGTAGACAAGATTCTCTCCAGTTGGATTTAGATTTTGTTTTGGATAATAGAGTACCCAATTATTCGAACTCCAAATAAAGTTGCCATGATTTTATTTGAGATTGGATTGGAGTTGTAGAAAACTATCCATGAGAACAAGAATTTGAAACACAACCGTTTTGTGGATTTTGAAATTTGAATTTTGAAATTTGAAATTTGAATTTTGAAATTTGAATTTTGAAATTTGAATTTGAAATTTAAATTTGAAATTTGAAATTTGAATTTGAAATTCTAATTTGAAATTCAAATTTTGAATCACAGTCGAAGTGGGATTCGAATTTGTTGTGGAAAATCCACAAGGTTTGAAATTTGAATTTGAGTTGGATTTGGAGAGGATAATCTTGTTAGAATCCTACTTGAATTTTGAATCCAAATCCTAACAAATTATGGACGAAATTTTGAGGATAATCCTCAATGGAATTTCGGTTTTTGTGGATAAGGTTCAAGGGAAAAATTCAAGTTTCAATCCCAGTTGAATTTGGATTCTCTCCTTCCCTGAAAAATGGCCAAAATTATGGAGGAAATCTCCTAGGAAAATTCGGTTATTTTGGATAAGGTTGAGATAAGATTCAAGCTTGAAAATCCTAGTGGAATTTTGATTCCCCCTTATCCTAAATGTGGCCGAATTTTTGGAGGAAAAATCTCCTAAGAAATTTCAGATTTTTTGGTTGAAAAAAGGAGATAAAATTCTGGTTAAAATCTTGTTTAGATTTGGATTGGTTTATTCCTTAAAAAACCGAATTTTATTGTTGGTATTTTCCCATGAAAAATTCAGATTTTATGGTTATGGATAAGGGAAAATATCTTTTCCTAATCCAATTCGAATTCAGAGAATCACCTCATGCAGGTCTATAAATAGAGGTCCTGCTACTCCAGTTCTCTTAGACCACAGACTCTCAGGTGAGCAGGCTTATTGTTGCACAACTCATCGTGACAATAAGGTTCTTTAGAGATCTGGGTGGTCGGAAGAAGACTAGCAGTGCTAGCATACCGATCGAGGTTCAGAGTGCCCACACACTCAGCCATTCGGGAATTGGAGAATAGTAGAGAAGGCTAGTTGGTTGAAGCCTCCGGTCATTCTCCTCCTACAGATTGGCGTCCTTGAGGTATGGTTTTTAATTGTTGTTGATTTATTGTATATGGCATCATGAGATATTTAACGATCTAAAAATTTTTTATTGTTCCGCTGCGCCACTCTGATACGTTTTTACCGATTTATTATCCTACAATTGATATCAGAGCCATCTCATGACTATGCCATGTACATAAATTAGACAATTACTTAGTCTTTTTATTTATGTATGGATTTGATATTTAGAGAGTGGCATTCTAGGGTTCCTTTATGTTGTTATCATGGATTATGTATAAAGTATGTGGTTATTTTAATTTTTTGAATTATTATAAGCATGCTTGTTTATACCGGTTATGGTTCCTTAGAATTTAGAAAAATTGTATCTAGGAATTTTTATGTAACCATGGGAGCAGTTTATTAACACTGTAATTTTCCCATGGATTTTAATTTTGGTCTCTTAGAATTTTTATGGTTAGAATTTTTGAACACCGGAAACGGTTTAGGAATTTTTATGTAATTATTCTTGGAGGAGATCAACAATTTAGGGTGCCTCGTCGTAGTGGGAGGGTTTCGAAGAAACCTAATTTCTTCATGTATGATGCTGAGGTATACCAGGCCGAGGCTCATGAGCATGAGGAAGATCCGGTCACATATGATGAAGCTGTGAATGATGTTGATTCTAAATCTTGGAAACAGGCTATGAACAATAAGATGGATTCTATGAAATCCAACTCAGTTTGGGAACTTGTAGATTTGCCGGATGGGATAAAACCCATTGGATGCAAATGGGTCTACAAAAGAAAGAAGGATGCGGAAGGGAGAGTGGAAACTTTCAAAGCTAGACTGGTTGCAAAGGGATACACGCAAAAGGTTAGAATCGATTACGAGGAAACCTTTTCGCCTGTTGCTATGCTGAAGTCTATCCGTATTCTTCTGTCCATTGCTGCGGCTCTCGATTACGAGATCTGGCAAATGGATGTCAAGACGGCATTCTTGAATGGCCATCGTGAAGAGTGTATCTATATGATACAGCCCGAAGGGTTCGTAGCGAAAGGCCAAGAAAGGAAAGTCTGCAAGTTGCTTAGATCCATTTATGGATTAAAGCGAGCATCCCGCTCATGGAACCAGAGATTTGATCAAGCGATTAAGACATTTGGTTTTGAGCAGAACGTTGATGAACCTTGTGTTTATAAACGTATTAAGGATGGAAAAGTGGTCTTTCTGATACTCTATGTCGATGATATACTACTCATTGGGAATGATGTAGGGAACTTATCATCGGTCAAGCTTTGGTTACACCAACAGTTTGACATGAAGGACTTGGGAGAAGCTAATTATGTTCTAGGCATTCGTCTCTTCAGAGATCGAAAGAACAAAATGATAGCGTTAACCCAAGCTTTATACATAGATAAAATAATTGACAAATATGCAATGCAAGAGGCAAAGAAAGGTTCGCAACCTTCTATTGCCGGTCTAACTCTTTCATTGGATGACTGTCCCAAGACATCGGAAGAAAGAGAGCATATGAGTAAGGTCCCTTATGCATCCGCTGTGGGTAGCCTTATGTACGCTATGCTTTGCACTCGCCCGGACATATGTTTTGCAGTAGGTATGGTGAGTCGATATCAAGCGAATCCTGGAACCAAGCACTGGCAAGCAGTAAAGCATATACTCAAGTATCTTAAAAGAACGAGGGATTATATGTTGGTGTATTCTGGAGGGGACCTAACACCCGTGGGATACACAGACTCAAACTTCCAGACTTGTAAGGATTCGAGGAAATCGACATCTGGATCAGTGTTTTTACTCGGAGGAGGCGCCATTGTGTGGAGGAGCGTGAAGCAGGGCTGAACAGCTGACTCTACTGTGGAGGCTGAGTATGTGGCTGCGGCTGAGGCATCTAAAGAAGTGGTTTGGCTCCGCAAGTTCTTTAGAGACCTTGAGGTCATTCCGGGTGTTGACAAGCCTATCACACTTTACTGTGATAATACAGGGGCTATTGCCAACACAAGGGAATCTCGGCACCACAAGAGGACCAAGCACATCGATCGGAGATATCATATTATTAGAGGGCATGTGGAGACAGGACAAGTGGATGTATGTAAGATCGCGTCCGAGGACAACATCGCTGCTCTGTTTACTAAGACTTTGGTGGCCAGAAGCTTTGAGAGGCATGTAGAGGCAATGGGGATGCGTAACATGGCACATCTGCTGGCTTAGGGCAAGTGGGAGATTGTTAGGAAATGCCCTAAGTATTAGAGACATTTTGATGTATTCATTTTGAACTGGATAATAAAATTATACATAGAGGTTATTCATTACATTGCTATCTGTCCTCGTCTTATTTACATGTTAAAGTAAATGTAAGCAAATATGGCTCACTGACTGCTTGTGTTGAAATTGTTAGAACGTTGCATGCAATGGACTTTTGTATGCGAGAAGACAACGTTCCAAAGTTAGCAGTCTAAACTATGGTTTGTAGTCTATGGGGTTAGACCGAGCATCTAACTCATGTTAAGACTATTATGTTGTCTAAAACCTTAGAGGGGACGGTTTGTCTTGACTGTCTGGAGCTGGACTCCCAAGTAGAGACATGGATATGTTGCTCGGTGGTGACATATTAGACCGGGACTAAAGCGTGATTGATCTACGTAGTCCGCTATAAGTGGATCAATCTGCTTTTGACGTTCATTGTGCAATAACCTTAATCCTGAGTAAATGAACTACTTCATGTATATGACTTGTGTACTTTGATGTTCCAATGGCTAAAGCGTCTCAGAGGTAGTAAGCTTATAGACCGGTTCGTTGGGTGCATGACTTGTATACGATGAAGGGTTTGTTTGCAGATATCGGAATCATAGCTCTGAGGAGTTAAAGGTATCATCTTAAAGGCATTATACTGAATGTGAAAATGGACAAGGCCTTGGGTCGTCTGCTGGGCGGATGACTTCTTATTCACATATGGTGAATAATCATTTTTCTTAATTCGGTAGTATAATGGAACTTTAAGATAGCCTGATCAGTAGGACTAAACGGACTTTGACCTAAGGCTGATCATGGATATCATATGAGGGTTTTGCATATATGACAAGGTCATTGGATAGTAGCTCGTCACAGGCTTACGTAATACGGAATATAATTGGGAGTTCAGTTTCAGGTTTATAGTGGTGTGACTATGAAACTAGTGATCATATGATTGAGTTGTTCGGTAAAGAATGATGATCATATGGAATCATGGGAGCCCGATTATATATGTCCAATCAGTCCCTCTACTAGCTCCACATAATTCCTTAACGTTTGGCAAATTGATTTGTGTATGCTATTGGCTAGTTTATTATGCATGGATGGTGATGACACAGGATTAGGATGGTAGACAAGATTCTCTTCGGTTGGATTCAGATATTATTTTGGATAATAGAGTACACAATTATTCGAACTCCAAATAAAGTTGCCATGATTTTATTTGAGATTGGATTGGAGTTGTAGAAAATTATCCATGAGAACAAGAATATGAAACACAACCGTTTTGTGGAATTTGAAATTTGAATTTTGAAATTTGAATTTTGAATTTTGAAATTTGAAATTTGAATTTTGAATTTGAAATTTGAATTTGAAATTTGAATTTGAAATTCGAATTTGAAATTTGAATTTGAAATTTAAATTTGAAATTTGAATTTGAAATTTGAATTTGAAATTTGAAATTCAAATTTTGAATCACAGTCTAAGTAGGATTCGAATTTGTTGTGAAAAATCCACAAGGTTTGAAATTCGAATTTGAGTTGGATTTGGAGAGGATAATCCTCTTAGAATCCTACTTGAATTTTGAATCCAAATCCCAACAAAAGTGGACGAAATTTTTGAGGATAATCCTCATGGAAAAATTCGGAATTTTGTGGATAAGATTCAAGGGAATAATTCAAGTTTCAATCCCAGTTGAATTTGGATTCTCTCCTCCCTGAAAAGTGGCCGAAAATTTGGAGAATCTCTCCTAGGAATTTCGGTTATTTTTGGATAAGGTTGAGATAAGATTCAAGCTTGAAAATCCTAGTGGAATTTTAGATTCTCCCTTATCCATAATGGCCGAAATTTATGAGGAGATTTTCTCCAAGAAAAATTCGGATTTTTTGGTTGAAAAAGGGAGACAAAATTCTAGTTAAAATCTTGTTTAGATTTGGATTGGATTTATCCTAAGAAAACCGAATTTTATTGTTGGATTTATCCATGGAAAAATTCGGATTTTTTGGTTAAGGATAAGGGAAAATATCTTCTCCTAATCCAATTCAAATTCAGAGAATCACCTCATGCAAGTCTATAAATAGAGGTCATGCCACTCCAGTTCTCTCAGACCACAGACTCTCAGGTGAGCAGGCTTATTGTTGCACAGTTCATCGTGACAATAAAGTTCTTTAGAGATGTCGGAAGAAGACTAGCAGTGCTAGCATACCGATCGAGGTTCAGAGTGCCCACACACTCAGCCATTCGGGAATTGGAGAATAGTAGAGAAGGCTTGTTGGTTGAAGCCTCCGGTCATTCTCCTCCTGCAAGATTGGCGTCCTTGAGGTATGAGTTTTAATTGTTGTTGTTTTATTGTATATGGCATCATGAGATATTTAACGATCTAAAAATTTTTATTGTTCTGCTGCGCCACTCTGATACGTTTTTACCGATTTATTTTCCTACATCAGGAGCTCTTAGAAATTGTGCACACTGACGTATGTGGCCCCATGAACGTCACAGCACGAGGAGGGTTCGAGTATTATGTCTCTTTTATAGATGATTACTCGAGGTATGGATATGTGTATCTGATGCACCGCAAGAGCGAAACCTTTGACAAGTTCAAAGAGTATCATGCGAAAGCGGAAAAGCAATTGGATAAATCCATAAAGACACTTCGATCTGATCGAGGTGGCGAATACCTCTCCGATGAATTTCTAGGACATCTTGTAGAGAACGGGATATTATCCCAATTGACTGCACCTGGTACTCCACAACAGAATGGTGTAGCCGAAAGGAGAAACAGGACCTTATTGGATATGGTACGGTCCATGATGAGTTATTCAACGCTGCCATTATCATTTTGGGGATATGCTTTACAAACGGCGTGCTATATTCTGAACTAGGTTCCGAGCAAATCAATTCCCAGAACTCCGTATGAATTGTGGCGTGGCAGGAAGCCCTCCCTTGGGCATATGAGAATATGGGGCTGCCCGGCGCATGTACTGGATGGGAATGCGAAGAAGTTGGAACCAAGATCAGAATTGTGCATGTTTGTAGGGTATCCAAAAGGAACTAAAGAAGGTCTGTTCTATAACCTGAAGGAACAAAAAGTCATTGTCTCAACCCATGCGACATTCTTGGAGGAAAGTCACATAAATGACTTTAAGCCTCAAAGCAAAGTGGTGCTAGAGGAGTTATCGGGTGAAAGAACTGCTCCACAGATTTCGGTCTTGGATGCAAGTCTGAGTTCCAATGAAAGACCTGCAGACGATCAACAATTTAGGGTACCTCGTCGTAGTTGGAGGGTTTCGAAGAAACCTAATTTCTTCATGTATGATGTTGAGGTATACCAGGCCGAGGCTCATGAGCATGAGGATGATTCGGTCACCTATGATGAAGCTATAAATGATGTTGATTCTAAATCTTAGAAACAGGCTATGAACAATGAGATGGATTCTATGAAATCCAACTCTGTTTGGGAACTTGTAGATTTGCCGGATGGGATAAAACCCATTGGATGCAAATGGGTCTACAAAAGAAAGAAGGATGCGAAAGGGAAAGTGGAAACTTTCAAAGCTAGACTGGTTGCAAAGGGGTACACGCAAAAGGCTGGAATCGATTACGATGAAACCTTTTCGCCTGTTGCTATGCTGAAGTCTATCCGTATTCTTCTGTCCATTGCTGCGGCTCTCGATTACGAGATCTGGCAAATGGATGTCAAGACGGCATTCTTGAATGGCCATCTTGAAGAGTGTATCTATATGATACAGCCCGAAGGGTTCGTAGCAAAAGGCCAAGAAAGGAAAGTCTGCAAGTTGTTTAGATCCATTTATGGATTAAAGCAGGCATCCCGCTCATGGAGCTAGAGGTTTGATCAAGCGATTAAGACATTTGGTTTTGAGCAGAATGTTGATGAACCGTCTGTTTATAAACGTATTAAAGATGGAAAAGTGGTCTTTCTGATACTCTATGTCGATGATATACTACTCATTAGGAATGATGTAGGGAACTTATCATCGGTCAAGCTTTGGTTACACCAACAGTTTGACATGAAGGACTTGGGAGAAGCTAATTATGTTCTAGGTATTCGTCTCTTCAGAGATCGAAAGAACAAAATGATAGCGTTATCCCAAGCTTCATACATAGATAAAATAATTGACAAATATGCAATGCAAGAGGCAAAGAAAGGTTCACAACCTTCTATTGCCGGTCTAACTCTTTCATTGGATGACTGTCCTAAGACATCAGAAGAAAGAGAGCGTATGAGTAAGGTCCTTTATGCATCCGCTGTGGGTAGCCTTATGTATGCTATGCTTTGCACTCGCCCAGATATATGTTTTGCAGCAGGTATGGTGAGTCGATATCAAGCAAATCCTGGAACCAAGCACTGGCAAGCAGTAAAGCATATACTCAAGTATCTTAAGAGAACGAGGGATTATATACTGGTGTATTCTGGAGGGGACCTAACACCTGTAGGATACATGGACTGAGTCTTCCAGACTTGCAAGGATTCGAGGAAGTCGACATTAGAGGGTACATGGAGACCGGATAAGTAGATATATGTAAGATCGCATCCGAGGACAACATTGCCGATCCCTCTACTAAGACTTTAGTGGCTAGAAGCTTTGAAAGGCACGTAGAGGCGATGAGGATGCGTAACATGGCACATCTGCTGGCCTAGGGCAAGTGGGAGATTGTTAGGAAATGCCCTAAGCATTAGAGACATTTGATGTATTTATTTTGAACTGGATAATAAAATTATATTTAGAGGTTATTCATTACATTGCTATCTGTCCTCGTCTAATTTACATGTTAAAGTGAATGTAAGCAAATATGGCTCTCTGACTGCTTGTGTTAAACAGTTAGAACGTTGCATACAATGGACTTTTGTATGCGAGAAGACAATGTTCTAAAGTTAGCGGTCTAAACTATGGTCTATAGTCTATGGGGTTAGACCGAGCATCTAACTCATGTTAAGACTATTATGTTGTCTAAAGCCTTGGAGGGGACGGTTTGTCTTGACTGTCTGGAGCTGGACTCCCAAGTAGAGACATGGATATGTTGCTCGGTGGTGACATATTAGACCGGGACTAAAGCGTGATTGATCTACGTAGTCGCTATGAGTAGATCAATCTGCTTTTGACGTTCATTATGTAATAACCTTAATCCTGAGTAAATGAACTACTTCATGTATATGACTTGTGTACTTTGATGTTCCAATGGCTAAAGCGTTTCAGAGGTAGTAAGCTTATAGACCGGTTCGTTGGGTGCATGACTTGTATACGATGAAGTGTTTGTTTGCAGATATCGGAATCATAGCTCTAAGGAGTTAAAGGTATCTTCTTAAAGGCATTATACTGAATGTGAAAATGGACAAGGCCTTGGGTCGTCTGCTGGGCGGATGACTTCTTATTCACATATGGTGAATAATCATTCTCTTAATTCGGTAGTATAATGGAACTTTAAGATAGCCTGATCAGTAGGATTAAACGGACTTTGACCTAAGGCTGATCATGGATATCATATGAGGGTTTTACATATATGACAAGGTCATTGGATAGTAGCTCGTCGCAGGCTTACGTAATACGGTATATAATTGGGAGTTCGGTTTCAGGTTTATAGTGGTGTGACTCTAAAACTAGTGATCATATGATTGAGTTGTTCGGTAAAGAATGATGATCATATGGATTTGCAGGAGCCTGATTATATATGTCCAATCAGTCCCTCTACTAGCTCCACATAATTCCTTAACGTTTGGCAAATTGATTTGTGTATGCTCTTGGCTGGTTTATTATGCATGGATGGTGATGACACAGGATTAGGATGGTAGACAAGATTCTCTCCAGTTGGATTTAGATTTTGTTTTGGATAATAGAGTACCCAATTATTCGAACTCCAAATAAAGTTGCCATGATTTTATTTGAGATTGGATTGGAGTTGTAGAAAATTATCCATGAGAACAAGAATTTGAAACACAACCGTTTTGTGGATTTTGAAATTTGAATTTTGAAATTTGAAATTTGAAATTTGAATTTTGAATTTTGAATTTTGAATTTGAAATTTGAATTTGAAATTTAAATTTGAAATTTGAAATTTGAAATTTGAAATTCTAATTTGAAATTTGAAATTCTAATTTTGAATCACAGTCCAAGTGGGATTCGAATTTGTTGTGGAAAATCCACAAGGTTTGAAATTCGAATTTGAGTTGGATTTGGAGAGGATAATCTTGTTAGAATCCTACTTGAATTTTGAATCCAAATCCTAACAAATTATGGACGAAATTTTGAGGATAATCCTCAATGGAATTTCGGTTTTTATGGATAAGGTTCAAGAGAAAAATTCAAGTTTCAATCCCAGTTGAATTTGGATTCTCTCCTTCCCTGAAAAGTGGCCAAAATTATGGAGGAAATCTCCTAGGAAAATTCGGTTATTTTGGATAAGGTTGGGATAAGATTCAAGCTTGAATATCCTAGTGGAATTTTGATTCTCCCTTATCCTAAATGTGGCCGAATTTTTGGAGGAAAAATCTCCTAGGAAATTTCAGATTTTTTGGTTGAAAAAGGGAGATAAAATTCTGGTTAAAATCTTGTTTAGATTTGGATTGGTTTTATCCTTAAAAAACCAAATTTTATTGTTGGGATTTTCCCATGAAAAATTCCCAAGAATCACCTCATGCAGGTCTATAAATAGAGGTCCTGTCACTCCAGTTCTCTTAGACCACAGACTCTCAGGTGAGCAGGCTTGTTGTTGCACAGCTCATCGTGACAATAAAGTTCTTTAGAGATCTGGATAGTCGGAAGAAGACTAGCAGTGCTAGCATACCGATTGAGGTTCAGAGTGCCCACACACTCAGCCATTCGGGAATTGGAGAATAGTAGAGAAGGCTAGTTGGTTGAAGCCTCCGGTCATTCTCCTCCTACAGATTGGTGTCCTTGAGGTATGGTTTTTAATTGTTGTTGATTTATTGTATATGGCATCATGAGATATTTAACGATCTAAAAAATTTTTATTGTTCCGCTGCGCCACTCTGATACGTTTTTACCGATTTATTTTCCTACACACATCGCATCCACCGCCATCATCGCCCATTGGTGTTTAAGCCATAGGACGCTTACCTATAGCATGAACACGCACTGTGAGCTTTATGCCCAGTAAGTACAGCTTGTCATCCATAAAACATGTTTAAAACATCGTACATAAACATGTTTAAAACATCGTACATACTTAAAACCACATAAGCAAGTCAAGTACCAACATAGATCACTGAAACATTCACATATCAGAACATAGTATATCACTGAATGCAAGACATCACATACTTTATGCATAATAGAATACATTGTGTACTGAATGCATATCTACTGTAACTAGAAGCATGTTGAACTGTAGCTAAGGCATCTCGTGATAATGCATGATTCGATTATGCTCATATTATGCTTCATTATTTGTTATCTTTTCTTCACTCTATTGGGGGCCCTTGTGTCAGTACCGTGTGCGCGCAGACCGCAGATAATGCCCGTGGTCCAAAAAAGCCGAAGAGCCATCAACGGATGCTCAACTTTGCTTTAACTTATTTTAACTTGAAAAACCTCTATAGCAGGAGAGGCCAGTATGACACACTTACTAAATGCCGTCTTGTTTATCTATTCTGGCCATATGCTTCTCTAAGCTATCCCTAATCCTACGCGGTAGGGAGATATGCCATCTATCTTGTTCTTTCATCAATCTACTCAATTGTGAAATTATATGCTCTTATGTATGCTATGCAGCAACGTGTGAATGATAGGCATACTTAATATACTGTAAAATCATCATTTCAAATTCATTATTTATGCTATAGGTGGAGTTGTACTTACCTGTCAGCAGACAGTTTATACTCTCGCCTTTGTCACAATACAGGTAGCTCCCTGTAATCATAACGCAGTTCGTTAACATTCGCTCTTAGGTCACTGTGGTCATTAGTAACTAATAAAAACTCTATCGTTTGGTGATACCGATCCTCATCGGTACTAATTGCCCTCCTCTTGAGAGTTTGATTTTCTAATCTTAGGTAATTTATTTATTTACCCAATAAATTAATTAACATCGCTCTTAGGTCACTCTATCATTAGTGACTAATAAATCTATCGTTGTGTGGTACCGATGCCTATCGGTACCCAACTGCTCTACTTTGGGAATTTGATATTAAATTTCTAATCATGCTTAATTAATTTGTCTACTTGACAAATTAATCATTGTCTCTCATTATCCCGTTCAAACTCGGTATCGAGTTACTTTTACCGATTTAATCGCCCTAAATTTTATCTTAGCTCACCCCTGTCCCTCGGGTGGTACTATTCCAACATAGGGGTCGTTTTCTTACATTTCAAGATTTTGAATGGGCGGTTTACTAATCCTCAAAACGTCCATCTTTTTTCCCAGGCCTAGGACACAAAGGGGGGCTCGGGTTTCCATCTTGATCATATTTTTACCTCTTGTTTCCTAAAATACCCCTTTGTGCCGTTTTAGAAATTTCGACAGCATTTTCGCTTAATTTTTGGGTTCCCGACGTTTAGGAAACACCTCAAAACTATCTAACCAATTCTAATCTATCACGTACTAAACCAGAGGCCTAATTTTTATGTAAAAACTCAACTTTTTACATAAAAATATTCACATTTTCTCACATTTTCTTTTTCAACATTTCATCTATTTTTTTTTTCTTACAATTCCTCAAGCCAATAATCCATAATTAATACACAATTGTTCCAATAATAAAATGAGGAAATCAAGAAATCAAAACCACTACCAAAGTCATCCCCATCGACGATCAAGAAAGCTATTCGATCTCAATTGCACAATCTTTGAATCGTTGTTCTTCACTTTTGAAATTCCGGTTTACAAATCTAATGCTGCGGATGTGTCTAAAACGTCAAAAATAGGCCAACGGGCCATTCTTCAAATTTTGGTCATCAAGTCACCATTGATCGATATTGACTGCGGCAGCGAGGGAAATGGCAGCCACCATCTTGAAGAGCTTGACGAGAGGAACCCATTGGTGGTGCCAATTTCACCAATCGAGACTCCTATCTCCTGAAATCATACCTCAAAAATCGATGACGGTGGTGTTGGTTGCTTCCCCGTCTTCCCGGCGTTGTTGCCCAAAATTGATTTAGGGCTTTTGTTCCTGATGTCACTTTGATCATTTTGGAACCCAATGTAGGAAAATAAATCGGTAAAAATGTATCAGAGTGGCGCAGCAGAACAATAAAAATATTTAGATCGTTAAATATCTCATGATGCCATATACAATAAACCAACAACAATTAAAACTCATACCTCAAGGACGCCAATCTGCAGGAGGAGAATGACCGGAGGCTTTGATGTGAATCAAGGAACAGCTTTAAAGGAACCAATCAACATCAAGGGAACCAATTCAAATACCAATTGGGCCGGTTACAAGAGCGAGAGCAAAGAGATTTAAAGAACCACTTAATGGGCTAATGCAAGAGGTTTGGGCTCAATTAAATTCGTAGCCCATTGAGCATGATTCATGATACATTGACTTAATTTAAGCCCATGAGGAATTCAGCTAATTCAATCAAGCCCAAGACGTTTTTTAACCAAGAATTTTCGAATTTGTGGCAGAATAACTACCTTCCTACATTTACGAATTTGGTGAGGATTAGATTGTCAGATTTGTTAGGATTTGGGAATATTTTTTGTAACAAATTTCAGTTAGGATTTAGGATTATCTTTTGTAACAAATTTTCAAATAATTTTCGGATTTTTTTTAGGCTTATTTTTTCAGATTTTTTTTAGGAATATTCTTTGTAACAATTGCCTATAAATAGGCATCCCCATAGTAATAAAACAGAACACATCAGTTTAATTCATAAATTTGAGAGTTTTAATTCTCTTTGGTTCTTTGAAGAACTATCTGAACTTATCGGAATTTTCCGTGGCGTTCGCTTCTGACTTATCAATCAACCCTTCCATAGTTGATTGTGGCGTCTTCATTATACCAAGGTTCTTGTTTCGCATTAAGCAACGGGTTGAGGTTAATATACCAAGGTTCTTGTTTTTTGCTGAAGCAACGGGTCGAGGTCTCCCATCTATTCGAACCTGATTTTAGAACGTTCTTGGGTTCATAATCTTAACGGGTCTCGTTATTCTTGACGAGGTTCGTATCAGGCTTCAACCAACTAGCCTTCTCTACTATTCTCCAATTCCCAAATGGCTGAGTGTGTGGGCACTCTGAACCTGGATCGGTATGCTAGCACTGCTAGTCTTCTAACGACCACCTAGATCTCTAAATAACTTATTGTCACGGTGGGCTGTGCAACAATAAGCCTGCTCACCTGAGAGTCTGTGATCTGAGAGAATTGGAGTGGCAGGACCTCTATTTATTGACCTGCATGAGGTGATTCTCTGAATTCGAATTGGATTAGGAAAAGATATTCTCCCTTATCCATAACCATAAAATCTGAATTTTCCATGGGAAAATCCCAACAATAAAATTCGACCATTTAGGATAAATCCAATCCAAATCTAAACAAGATTTTAACTAGAATTTTATCTCCTTTTTCCAACCAAAAAATCTGAAATTTCCTAGGAGAAATTCTCCTCAAAAAATTCGGCCACATTTAGGATAAGGGAGAATCAAAATTCCACGAGGATTTTCAAGCTTGAATTTTATCTCATCCTTATCCAAAATAACCGAATTTTCCTAGGAGGTATTCTCCAAAATTTCAGCCACTTTCTGGGGAGGAGAGAATCCAAATTCAACTGGGATTGAAACTTGAATTTTTCCCTTGAACCTTATCCACAAAAACCAAAAATCCATTGAGGATAATCCTCAAAATTTCGTCAAACTTTAGTTAGGATTTGGATTTAAAATTCAAGTAGGATTCTAACAAGATTATCCTCTCCATATCTAAATCAAATTCGAATTTCAAACGTTGTGGATTTTCCACAACAAATTCGAATCCCACCTGGACTGTGATTTAAAATTTGAATTTCAAATTTCAAATTCGAATTTCAAATTCAAATTTCAAATTTCAAATTTAAATTTCAAATTCAAATTTTAAATTCGAATTTAAAATTCAAATTTCAAATTCAAATTTCAAATTTCAAATTTCAAAATTCAAATTTCAAAATCCACAAAACGGTTGTGTTTCAAATTCTTGTTCTCATGGATAATTTTCTACAACAACAATCCAATCTCAAATAAAATCATGGCAACTTTATTTAGAGTTCGAATAATTGGGTACTCTATTATCCAAAACAAAATCTAAATCCAACTGGAGAGAATCTTGTCTACCATTCTAATCCTGTGTCATCACCATCCATGCATAATAAATCAGCCAAGAGCATACGCAAATCAATTTGCCAAACGTTAAGGAATTATGTGAAGCTAGTAGAGGGACTGATTGGACATATATAATCAGGCTCCCGTAAATCCATATGATCATCATTCTTTTACCGAACAACTCAATCATATGATCACTAGTTTCAGAGTCACACCACTATAAACCTGAAACTGAACTCCTAATTATATACCGTATTACGTAAGCCTGTGACAAGCTATCGTCCAATGACCATGTCATGTATGCAGAACCCTCATATGATATTCATGATCAGCCTTAGGTCAAAGTCCATTTAATCCTACTGATCAGGCTATCTTAAAGTTCCATTATACTACCGAATAAAGAAAATGATTATTCACCATACGTGAATAAGAAGTCATCCGCCTAGCACACGACCCAAGGCCTTGTCCATTTTCACATTCAGTATAATGCCTTTAAGAGGATACCCTTAACTCCTCATTAGAGCTATGATTCCGATATCTGTAAATGAACCCTTCATCGTATATAAGTCATTCACCCAACGAACCGGTCTATAAGCTTACTACCTCTGAGATGCTTTAGCCATTGGAACATCAAAGTACACAAGTCATATACATGAAGCTGTCCTTTTACTTAGGATTAAGGTTACTGCATAATGAACGTCAAAAGCAGATCGATCCACTCAAAGCAGACTTCGTAGATCAATCACGCTTTAGTCCCGGTCTAATATGTCACCACCAAGCAACATATCTATGTCTCTACTTGGGAGTCCACCTCTAGACAGTCAAGACAAACCGTCCCCTCCAAGGCTTTAAACAACATAATAGTCTTAACATGAGTTAGATGCTCGGTCTAACCCCATAGACTACAGACCTTAGTTTAGGCCGCTAACTTTAGAACATTGTCTTCTCGCATACAAAAGTCCATTGCATACAACGTTCTAACAGTTTAACATAAGCAGTCAGGGAGACATATTTGCTTACATTTACTTTAACATGTAAATAAGACGAGGACAGATAGCAATGTAATGAATAACCTCTATATATAATTTTATTATCCAGTTCAAAATAAATACATCAAAATGTCTCTAATGCTTAGGGCATTTCCTGACACCCACCGTGTCACTCAACCCCACCGGAATCGACAGATTCCACAGCGACGACGGTGGAGGCGACGGCGGCCACGATGGTGAAGCTTGGGCGGCATGATCTGGCAGCCGTTGAGCTGAAATGAGGCCTGAGTTTTATTCTACTCTTCACCACGAATTCATTGGGACCAAAATCATGGCATTTGGATGTCGGAGGGTGGAGATACAATGGCTTGAATTTTCCACCTCTGGTAGCTTCGGGCAGCGCGTGCGGCATGCTCTGGCGACAGTTCTGTCACGTCGACCCACCGATGGACTCAACTCCGCGAGAGCTTTCCAACGGTGCCGGTGATGTCGAAAGTAGAGGCCGGATTTGATGGACGGTTACAATGCACTTCTGGTGGTGTGGGGAGAAAAGAAGATATTGAAAAATTATGAGGCCCTTTTTACAATTGCCCAATTCTTTTGCCCCTTTATACTTTTTTTTTTGAAAAATTTTAATATAGGCTATACTAACTAATTTAGACATGCTGAACCCAAATATATCAGTTTTATTTTCATCCAAGGTCATCTCGACCAGTTTTCTGATACTGCGATTTCCTAGTCAAAAATTCCTTTTTATGCTCAATTGACTAATTTGAGCATGCTGATTCCAAATATATCAGTTTTATTTCAAGAAAAGGTCATCTTGACCAATTTCTTGATGCTGTGGTGTAGTGTCACGAAGCTACCTTACTTTAAACTCAAACTTTTAACTTGCTCTTGTTTTAAACTTACTTTTAACTTTAAACTTACTTAATTATACTTTTCTGAACTTTTCTCTTCTTAAACTTGCTTTTCTTAATTTACTTTTAAACTTGCTCTAGTACCAAATGTAGGTACCTTAACTTGGGCTCTGATGCCACATCTTATGGGCGACCCAACTCACTCGAGCCGTCCACTTAAAACTTTAACTCTTCTTAACTTTGATCTTCTTTATCTTACTTTAGGAAGAACTTACTTTAACTTACTTACTTCTTATATCTTTAAACTTACTAGTTTTAACTTTGTCATTTTAACTTACTTGCGGAAGCAGTGTTTGAAAAATTACTGATAAAATTTTTCTTTCTTTCTTTTAAAACTTGATTTAAACGTAAGAGTTTTCAAAAACATAATTGAAACATTTCATAAACTTAACTTACATTTAACATTGTCTCTTTTCTTTACATAACATGTACATTTACTTTAAATTGCAGCGGAAAAATCATAGTGAGACTATAACCCACCCCATGACACTCTGGGAATCTGTCTGCCAACCCATCTGTTTCTTCGTTTACAACTTAGGCAGCTCACTCTTGTTACCTACATCATGAATAGACTAGTGAGCTAGAGCTCAGTAAGTAAAAACGTACACATGAACACTACATGTTCATAACATACATGCTAAAACTTTATGTAAATATGACATACATTTAAAACTTTACTTAAACACATCAACTAATAATGAAGGTTAGTCAGATTATGCTCGCTTATTTTTTTTCTTCTTTCTCATTGTTCTTACTTTCTCTCTTATTCTTCTGTTCTTTTCTTTTCTTAAATTTTCTTCGCTTTACTTATCTTTTCTTTACTTTACTTTCTTTTCTTACTTTTCTTATGTGACAACTGGGAAATTCAGGCATTCTCGGAAGAAAATGTACAAATGTATGTATATAACAATTTGTACTATTTAAAGAGTGAAATAAATGTATTTATATTGTTTATAATATATTAAAATGTTCTAACAATACTGACGAGTAAGAATTCAGTGCTGGAAAAATTCACTGAGTTGAAACGGGTGGAACGGTGCCAAAAACGGCATTAAAAACACTAGCTGGTGCACTAAAAGATGAAAAACTTCCAGGATTGATTTTGATCAAATGGAAGCAGTATAAATTGATCCGACTACACGGGAGACCTCAGGAACCCGCCGGGACGATTTCAGGAAAATTTCGGCTCGAACCGATACCGATCAAAAAGTAGTTGAATTAATGTGAATAGTAAAGTCAAAGTCAACATATTACTTTTCATTTATGACATCATAAAGAAAATTTATTAAATGTGAAAATTAAGGTGGTTGGTGGCTTTAATGGCCAAGATTGGTTTGCTTTTTGATCTAAAGGCCAAGATTTGGCCAAATTTAGCCAAATTTAATTTTTGAAAAATTTGGAAAGAAATGGCTTGATAAGTGTTGCATTTTGATTGGTTGGAAGCTAAGTTAATTGGTTCCTTTAGCACTTAAGTCGGCAAAGTTTTGAACAAAGTGGCTGAAACATTTTCAAAGCCAAACATAAGAGAAAAATTTCTAAGTGTTCTCCCTAGTGGAACCGTGAGCAACCAAGCAAATATTCCAAGTTTTCTTCACAAAATTGGTGTCAAACCCTTCCTTGAAAACAAAGGAAGCAAGAAAGCAAGGTAACTTTCTTTGGTTTGCATTTTTTCTTGATTTTTCTTCCTAAAATATGTGGGATGAATAGTGTGAAAATGAGGACATTTTGGGTTTGTTTTGTTTGATTTGGTGCTTGGGTTTTGTTAAGGGTGTGATTAGAAGAAAAACCATGCATTTTGTTTAAAGAAAAACAAAATTTTGGTTGGTTTTCCAAGGGTAAAACTGTAGGTTACCATGTGTAATTGATGAGGAATTGTTCTTGTTTAAGTGTTAAAAAGCTTTAAATCATGTTTTGGTTAAATGTAAAGCATGATTTGTATGGTTATAAAGCTTGGAAAAATTTTGGTGTCAAATAACCCTAATATGGCCGTGGCTTGCAATTAGGGTTTAGTGAACATTTTTGCATGATTTTCTTGATGTTTGGATGATTTAAATCATGCATTTAATTATGAAAATGATGGTTATGTGGTTGAAAACATGAAACAAGAAATTTGGTGCATGTTTCTCTTAAATGGCCATGGGTTATAATGGTGAAAAAACCCTAGAATTTATGTTGAAAAATGCATGTAAATTGGCTTGAAAATGTGCTAGAAAATGACATTGGAATAGCCTAAAATTTGGTTGAAAAATTGAAAAGTTTTGGTTAGGTTTTGAGTGTGAAAACCTTGGCTAAAACTAAGGGTAAAATTGAAAGAAATTTTGTGTAATGTGGTTCAAAATGTGAATTGAAATTTTGTGAGCTTTTATGTAAAAGTTTGGGAAATTTTTACATAAAATAGGCTTGTGGTATAGTACGTGGCAGGTACATATGGTTCGAGACATACCTAACGCCGGTAGCTTTAAATTTACGCCGAAATGCTGCCGAAATTTCGAAAACGGCATTTGGGGTAAAAAGGAAATTAAAAATAAAAGTTTAGGGTTGGGTCGGAAACCCGAGTCCCTAAAAGAAAATTTAATAAGGAGAACCTAAGGGGTGATTCATAAATAGTAACCTGTCCCCTTAAAAATGTAAAACGTGAGTGAAACTGAAAAACCGACCCCGAGGGGGGGGCGTTTTTGGAAAACGAAATAAAGGTCCGAGTTGGGTATGGAAAATCCGAGTCTCGGAGACCTAGATCGAGAATGTCTAGATGAACGTTTTAAATGCTAGTAAAACGTCTATTTGAGACTCCGAAACGATAGAAAATCACTAAACCGACGTAAGGGTCGGAATAGTACTTCCCGAGGGTCGGGAAAGTGAAAAGTGGAAATAAAATAGAAACAAACCCGGTAATGAATAGAAAAGAGCCAGAAAAGTTCCTGAGAGCCAAAAATGCAATCTGGATCGAAAAAATTCTGTCAAGGGAAAAATTGTAATTTTGTCAAAATATAGGGGTAAAATCGTAATTTTGGTAAAGTTGAGAAAAATGGGGAAAATGATAAATAAAGCCTAAAAAGTTATAAATAGGTTTTATTTAAGCTTTTTAATGAAAAATAAAAGCTATAAATGGAAATGAAATTAACAGACAAGGATTTGTCTGTAGGATCCCAAAATCAACCTACAAGGAGGGCAATCAAAGATCCAAGAAAGAAAAGGGGAAGAAACTGATAAGGTAAGTTCAAACATTTACTTGTCTGCAACATATAACATTATTATTGCTAACTTTGATGTACTAACTATAAGTTAGGTACATATGTGCTACGGGCACTATTATAGAGTAGAGAGAAAGACGAAATGTGCTACGGGCACTATTAAGAATGAGACACATAATAGGTTGTGCTTCGGGCACTAGAGCGAGGTTAATGAAACTCACTCACCTAAAATTTAAAATGTGAACCATTCCTAACCACAGGGCAATATGAAGTCACCGGGTTAGAACTTTAAAAAGTCGGTAATGAAACCACTTTTAGCGTACCAGTCTTCCGTACAGGGAGGTAATTTTGCTTTCGGGGCTATGAGATTAAGGCTGTGGAGGTCAGCACTAATGTACCGCTCCCAATCATGTACAGTTTTGCCTTCGGGGCTATGAGATTAAGGCTGTGGAGGTCAGCACTAATGTACCGCTCCCAGTCATGCGCACTTAAATGGTACTACCAAGCTGAGCTCAAAACCAGAACGTAATCAAAGATAATTACCTAAAACTGAAACTATGCCATAATTCAGTATAAGACAGTTTCGTGAGGGTACTAATATTGCCGTAGATGTACTGTTGATATACTGTGTTGTGGTCAAACTTACTATTCATAATGAATAGTGGTCAAGTTACTATTCATATATGAATAGTGGTCAACGTTACTATTCATGATGAATATTACTATTTATAGAAATTTTATTTCTTGCATGTTTGAACTTATTGAGCCTGTAGCTCACCATTTTTGCTTATGTTGCAGGTAAGCGACCAGCTCAATAGCTTTGTATGACTGGATGACGGACAGGATAGCGCGTGTCAAATGGGATAAGAGGTAAAGGATATGGTCCTACCAGAGTCTTTCCACTGAGCGATAAAAAGAGAAGGGAGAAAGAAACAGTCTTTTGTAAATATATATTTTGCGAAAGTACTGTATTATGTAAATTACTTTGTACTTGTAAACAAAGTGATTAGTGGATAATGTTTTACATGATGTTTTAAAAAAAAAATATCCCAAAAAACGTCATGATTTAAAGAGAGATAGATTAGCCGGCGACCCATGAGAGTACAATCTATCGCAGTTAGCGACAAAGCTTAACTGTAATAGTATTGTATGATCTCTGCGAAGGGCAGGCCCGTGGTTGAATGTGCCTAATGCGTGTGGACCAATGGGGAAACAGGGAAGCTACCCACTAATCAACCCCATGGTCATCTTAATCCACCGTATTTTATGGATAGATTGTAGCTACTATGCCTTTTGGGGTAGGGTCAACCAATTACAGCCCTTTTGGGTAGCAACACATTCTGTTGGAGGCTATAGACCTAAAAACCTCCCTCGTGGAGGCCGGTACACCCACATTAACTTTTTAGTTTTATTATCTTGCTTGGCTTCATCTTTCTTTACTTTAACTTTGTTAGGAAATGCCCTAAGTATTAGAGACATTTTGATGTATTCATTTTGAACTGGATAATAAAATTATACTTAGAGGTTATTCATTACATTGCTATCTGTCCTCGTCTTATTTACATGTTAAAGTAAATGTAAGCAAATATGGCTCACTGACTGCTTGTGTTAAAACTGTTAGAACGTTGCATGCAATGGACTTTTTGTATGCGAGAAGACAATGTTCTAAAGTTAGCAGCATCTAACTCATGTTAAGACTATTATGTTGTCTAAAGCCTTAGAGGGGACGGTTTGTCTTGACTGTTTGGAGCTGGACTCCCAAGTAGAGACATAGATATGTTGCTTGGTGGTGACATATTAGATCGGGACTAAAGCGTGATTGATCTACGTAGTCCGCTATGAGTGGATCAATCTGCTTTTGACATTCATTGTGCAATAACCTTAATCCTGAGTAAATGAACTACTTCATGTATATGACTTGTGTACTTTGATGTTCCAATGGCTAAAGCGTCTCAGAGGTAGTAAGCTTATAGACCGGTTCGTTGGGTGCATGACTTGTATACGATGAAGGGTTTGTTTGCAGATATCGGAATCATAGCTCTGAGGAGTTAAAGGTATCCTCTTAAAGGCATTATACTGAATGTGAAAATGGACAAGGCCTTGGGTCGTCTGCTGGGCGGATGACTTCTTATTCACATATGGTGAATAATCATTTTCTTGATTCGGTAGTATAATGGAACTTTAAGATAGCCTGATTAGTAGGATTAAATGGACTTTGACCTAAGGCTGATCATGGATATCATATGAGGGTTTTGCATACATGACAAGGTCATTGGATGGTAGCTCGTCACAGGCTTACGTAATACGATATATAATTGGGAGTTCAGTTTCAGGTTTATAGTGGTGTGACTCTGAAATTAGTAATCATATGATTGAGTTGTTCGGTACAGAATGATGATCATATGGAATCACGGGAGCCCGATTATATATGTCCAATCAGTCCCTCTACTAGCTCCACATAATTCCTTAACGTTTGGCAAATTGATTTGTGTATGCTATTGGCTAGTTTATTATGCATGGATGGTGATGACACAGGATTAGGATGGTAGACAAGATTCTCTCCGGTTGGATTCAGATTTTGTTTTGGATAATAGAGTACACAATTATTCGAACTCCAAATAAAGTTGTCATGATTTTATTTGAGATTGGATTGGAGTTGTAGAAAATTATCCATGAGAACAAGAATATGAAAACACAACCGTTTTGTGGAATTTGAAATTTGAATTTTGAATTTTGAAATTTGAATTTGAAATTTAAATTTGAAATTTGAAATTTGAAATTTGAATTTGAAATTTGAAATTCAAATTTTGAATCACAGTCCAAGTAGGATTCGAATTTATTGTGGAAAATCCACAAGGTTTGAAATTCGAATTTGAGTTGGATTTGGAGAGGATAATCTTGTTAGAATCCTACTTGAATTTTGAATCCAAATCCCAACAAAAGTGGGTGAATTTTTTGGAGGATAATCTCCAATGGAAAATTCGGTTTTTGTGGATAGGATTCAAGGGAAAAATTCAAGTTTCAATCCTAGTTGAATTTGGATTCTCTCCTTCCCTGAAAAGTGGCCGAAATTAGGGAGAATATCTCCTAGGAAATTCGGTTATTTTGGATAAGGCTGAGATGAGATTCAAGCTTGAAAATCCTTGTGGAATTTTTTGATTCTCCCTTATCCATAATAGCCGAAATCTTTAGGGAAAATTCACCTTGAAATTTTCAGATTTTTTGGGTTGAAAAAGGGAGATAAAATTCTAGTTAAAATCTTGTTGAGATTTGGATTGGATTTATCCTAAGAAAAACTGAATTTTTTGTGGAGATTCTCCCTTGGAAAAATTCGGATTTTATGGGTTTGGATAAGGGAAAATATCTTTTCCTAATCCAATTCAAATTCAGAGATTCACCTCATGCAGGTCTATAAATAGAGGTCCTGCCACTCCAGTTCTCTTAGACCACAGACTCTCAGTTGAGCAGGCTTATTGTTGCACAGCTCATCGTGACAATAAAGTTCTTTAGAGATCTGGGTGGTCGGAAGAAGACTAGCAGTGCTAGCATACCGATCGAGGTTCAGAGTGCCCACACACTCAGCCATTCGGGAATTGGAGAATAGTAGAGAAGGCTAGTTGGTTGAAGCCTCCGGTCATTCTCCTCCTGCAAGATTGGCGTCCTTGAGGTATGAGTTTTAATTGTTGTTGGTTTATTGTATATGGCATCATGAGATATTTAACGATCTTAAAATTTTTTATTGTTTCGCTGCGCCACTCTGATACGTTTTTACTGAATTATTTTCCTACAAACTTTTCGTTCATTTTGACTTTGTGAACATGTTAAATTTTCATGTCACCATCCATGTTTCTTAATATTTGCATCGTTAGAAACTTTTCTTATTGTTCTCTAAAACATTTCTTTCCAAACACGTTATTCACAACATCACATCATCATGGGATTCTATGGCAAGTTAGTTCGTGAGTAGACAATTAAACGTCTGTACTTACAAATACTTTTTCCCTTATCTCTTTCTTCGCTTCTGGATCCACAGACGTTCCTTTGTGACGTTTGGATTGGATTCCTATAATCGAAACAATAATAACGGTTATTTAAATATTTATTCTTACGTAAAAATTAGTAAAACATAAAAATTCTATGTTTAATTTCCCAATCCTGAACTTAGGGGTTTAATCTCCCATTTATAACTTTTATGCAATTTTTGGCAAAATTACCTTTTTGCATTTAACTTTTTGGCAAAATGACAATTTCATCCCTAGCGAACTTTTCTTACTTTTCTCCTTCTTAAATCTTGATTTTGGCCTTAAAAATCTTAATTAACCTCATTTGTCACTTTTCCGCTAACTTTTGGAAAAATGACCGTTGTATCCCAAACTTTTGACAAAATTACCATTTTACCCCTAGCGGGATTTTCTCATCCCAACCTTACTTTTCTTTGATTTACAACTTAGCTCTAGTCCTTAGAATCTTAATTAAGTCATTTTAAATCCATTAGGGCTTTTTTCTATCATTCCTGAAATCTTTGGCCAAAATGACCGTTTTACCGCTGACGGGTCTTTGGGTTGTATCATTTTCATTTTAATGCTTATATTAGATTTTCTAAGCCCAAAAATCATGAAATCATTTTTCTTAAGACTTTTCGAGCTTTTTTGACATTAATTATCGAAATGCTCGGGTCACTATTCACCGATCTTCGGGTGGCACTATTCCAACCCTAGGTCACCTAGGGGGCTCGGGTTTCCATCCCGATAACATTTTACCCCTCATTTCCTAAAATATTCCTTCATGACACTTTAGAAATTTCAACAGCATTTCCGCTTAATTTTTGGGTTCCCGGTGTTTAGGAAACGCCTTAAAACCATCTTACCTAATTCTAATCTGCCACGTACTATACCAGAGGCCTAATTTTTACATAAAAACTTAATCTTTTACGTAAAAATCTTTACATTACACATATTTTCTTTTTCGATCATTTTTCATACAAATAGTCTATAATTAATACATAATCATCCCAATTAATAAATTGAGGAATTGAAAATACTTGAGATCACTACCGAAGTCGTTTAATGACATCCACTAGGTAGGTAGACTCCAATCAGTGATCGACGGTGCCATTCGATCTCGCGTATACAAACTTTGTTTCTTCGTTCTTCACGTTTGGAATTCCGTCTTGAAATTCCAACGCCGCGAAAGTGTCCGGAAGATCGAAAATAGGCCAACGGGCCATTCTTCAAATTTTGGGGTCCGGGTCGCCGTTAACTGGCACTAACCCACCGTTGACCGATGGTGGCGATGAAAAAGACGGCCACCATCTTGAAGAGCTCGACGAGAGGAACCCATTGGTGGTGCCAATTTTACCGATCGAGCCTCCTATCGTCGGAAACTAACCCCTGAAAGTTGGACAGCGGCAGCCAGCTTCAATCTCTGCTGTGCTGGCTTTTTTTCTTGAAATTGGTTTGGGGCTCTTGTTCCCTGTGTAATTCTGAGCATTTTGGTACTGGTGGTATGGCTCAACTCTGTCAGAATCAGCCGATTCCACGGCAGCAATAGTGAGGGCTTGGGCGGCGCGATCCGGTAACTATTGAGGTGAAACAAGACATGGGTTTTGTTCTCCTCTTCAACATGAAACTTTTAGGACTGGAATCACCTTGATCGGAGGTCGGACGACGGAGATTCTACATCGTGAATTTTTCAGCAACCGACGACTTTGGGCTGCGCATGCAGCGTGCTTCGACGGTTGCTCTGTCGAATCAACCTAACATTAGACTCAACTTAGCGACAGCTTTCCAACGAGATTGGCGGTGTCGAAAACAGACACCGTTTCCAGCGGTCGGTTACTCTTCATTTGTAGGGGTGTGGGGAGAAAAATAAGATAAGGGAAATTATGGGGGCCCTCTCTACAATTTCCTATCTTTTCTACCTTTTATATACTTTTTTTGTCCAAAATTTCAACATGGGCTATCCTGACTAATTTGGGCGTGCTAAACCCAAATATATTAGTTTTATTTTCATCCGAAATCATCTCGACCAGTTTCTAGTATTGTGAATTTCCAGTCAAAAATTACCTTTTATGCTTAGTTAACTAATTTGAGTATACTGATAGGCTATACTAACTAATTTGGGCATGCTGAACTCAAATATATAGTTTTATTTTCATCCAAGGTCATCTTGACCAGTTTTCTGATACTGCATATTTCCCAATCAAAAATTACTTTTTGTGCTCAAATGACTAATTTGAGCATTCTGATTCCAAATATATCAGTTTTATATCAAGAAAAGATCATCCTGACCAATTTCTTGATACCGCATGTTCCTCGGTCAAAAATTACATTTTATGCTCAATTAACTATTTTGAGCATGCTAAATCCAAATATATCAGTTTTATATCAAGAAAAGGTCATCTTAACCAATTTCTTGATACTGCATGTCTTCTAATAAAAAAATTACTTTAAACCATAATCATTGGATCCAACTATCATATTTCTTTAAAAGAAATAAATCAATTGTGACATCATCTATTTTGTCCTCATTATATTAATTCGGAATCAAAGTTTGACCAAAAGTCAAACTGATCGGAATTTTACCGAAATCGCGTAGTCGGGTTTATAACGCCTCCTGTGCAATCGGTTCGATCTAATTCAATCTTGAAACTCTTAAAAACCCTAAAACACTTATCTTATCTTATCTTTACTTTGACTTGTCATTTCTTATATCTTATCTTTTTCGGATACCAAAACCAGTCCATTCTGAGCATTTTGGTCCGAAATCATTTTCTTAATCATGAACTTTATTCTTTAACTATTTTTGGAGATTTCAATTCCTCTAAAATATTTATTTGTTTCTATTAATACTTTTGCCTTTTATTTATAAACATAGTGTTCTTTCACATTCTATTCATAAAGATTCTTAGAAAAACCTAGCTTAATCATAGGTAATACTGTAGGAATTTTCTGGTTTGTCACATGTGGTTGTGCCTACACTGTATTGACATTGCACACGCATAACGAGGTGTTTTCATGTGAAATTTCAAACACAGTCTCTCCTGATTAATTTGGACGTGCTAATTTCAAATTTATTAGTTTTACGTCCATCTGAGGTCATCTAGACTAGTTTTTGGGATCTGTGCAGCCCTATCTCGAAAAACATGTTTTGCACTCAATTGACTAATTTGAGTATTCTGAGTCTAAATTTATCAATTTCAGGGAAAGAAAAGGTCGTCTTGACCCTCTTCCCAATACTACGTACCTCTCAAACAAAAATCTACATTTTGTGCTCAATAGACCAGATTAAGCCTGCTAACTGCTAATATATCAGTTTTATGTCAAATTAAGGCCGTCTTGGCCATTAACCTGACACTGCATTTTTCACTATTTACTATTCATTGTTTTCTGTTTGACTGACTGATCTGAGCGTTCTGACTCGAATTTTGTCAGTCTCTGGGCTAGAAGAGATCATCTGGACCATCATTCTTGATACTGTACCTCTACTAGGGTAATTATGGCTATTGTGCTTAGATGACCGGTCTGAGCATACTAATGACTAACTTATCAATTCCATGTCAAGAAATAGTCGTCTGGACCGTTTTCTTGATATTGCGTGCCTCACACGCATACTCACATGTACTAAGGTAAACAGATCTCACTCTCAGTTGCCCCTTTCACTGCATGATAGTTCTATGTCAAGAAATGGTCATCTGGACTAGTTTCTTGATACTACGTGTCTCATGTGCACACTCACATAATAGGGTGGACCGATTTCGCTGTCAGTTACCCCTGTCACTGTATGAATAGTAATCAAATGTTATTGTACCTGTTTAATTCATTTAACTGGAAAATATACTGTTTTTTCAACTTAATTATGCATTGCTTAGTAATTAGGTTTCACAAATCGTGAGAGTCTTTTCAATGGCTCTCAACTCAGTACACAGCCTTCTACACGGGCTCTTATATGGCATGTACAAGGCAACACGGGCGTGTACTGGTTGCACGTCCTGGAACACGGCCACGTCCTGGAACACGGCTTTCTACATGTTCATTAACCCGAGCAGTACATGACCACTTACACGGCCGTGTACCTGACCGTGTTACACTTCAACATTTCAAACGATACATGGCTACTGGTATGGCCGTATACCTGATCGTGTTACTCTTACACGGCGATATACACTTACACGGCCTATCACATGTGCACAGTTCGAATGGTACACGGCCATGGCCGTGTACCTGACCATGTTCTTCAAATGTGCACCAAAAAGCTTTAAAATACTAGAAATTCATTCCTTAATTACTTATTACACAGTAAGTAGGTTCCGTGAATGTGGGGGTCATTATTGGTATCTTCCTGTAATCATAAAACATTACAGTAAGTAGGTTCATGAGGCATCTTTTAGGTTTCAATGAGATCTAAAACTTTTATGTTGAGCCCGAGATCCGTTTCAGACTCTATGTTGCTCAGTTTTACAAAAATCTGAGACTGTCCCCTTTCCCTAGGTTTTAGTCCTAGTTTTTGAACTCCGTTACAAACTGCTCTAAAAACCTATCTTTATGTCATTTTTGGCCAAAGGCTATTTGACGCAAAAATGACCGTAACAAAATTTCCTAAAATTTCATGTTTTACAAAACCTCAAAATCAGTCTGTAACTTGCTCAAAAATTTGAAAAACCGTGGCTAAAATCTGGGACAGGTTTGGTTTACAGCCAAACCCTTAAATGTCCATACATCCAACCATCCATAAAAACTTAAATCACAACCACATAAACTTAAAAATAAAATGCTAAGGGCTCAAAATAAACTTATTACAACCCATTGCTTGAAATACACAATAAATTTCCTTGATCTCAAAACTTAAAAAGAACTAAACAACAAAAAGGAGGGTTTTCGGTTTTACCTTAGTGTGCTTGAACTAGCACAACGAAACCAAGGGTGGATGACCAAAAATCCATGTAGCACAAGGTGGGAGGGGTCGGCTTTAGGCTTGAAAGGAAACACAAAAATCTCTTCTTATTATCAAGCTAAAAAAAGAAACCAACTAAAACCACAAGGAGTGTCCTAGCAACTTACCTTGAAAGGGTCTTGAAATGTCTTGAAGAAATGTCTCCAACACAAGCTAGAGTATGGCTGGATTTTGGTAAGAATTTTGGTGTGTTTTTTAGGTGTTTGGAGCTGTAAGGGGTCGTCAGTTTTGCTAAAGAGAAAGGGAGAGAAGGTTGGTGTTTTTGGGAGCTTTTTGGTGTGCAAAAGAGAAAAATGAGACTTAAGGCCATACACACCTTTTTATAGACAAACCTAAGCAAACTTAATTAACTCCAAGCAACCTTAATTAAACCAAATTAACTAAGCTTAAGGGGGGGAAATTTTCCACTGTGGTAGCCCATAAAAATCGATGTGGCTAGCTGCACAAAAGGGGGCCAAAATTACATTTAATGCCTTGTAAAGTCACTAGTGACTTGTCTATCACTTTTGTATTTTTTAATCCAAAAGCTCACAAGCCTATACATTATTTTAAAGGAACATTTTCAGCTACTTTTCTGAATTTCCAGCTACTGCACACATGGTTTTTAAGGTGGAAAATTCATCTGTGTTGTCTTCTCTTTACAGTCTAATTTCCTCCGATGGTGTTCGGAACTTTTTCGACGGTGTTCCAAAATTTGATCGAAAATTGGATTTTCTTGATCCGATTCTTATACTATTCATTCCTGGTTGGGTTGTAGTGCCTATGAGCTCATTCTATGTCCATTTACTGTTCATTTACCGTACTTTGGTTGTGTCTACACTATGCTGACACTGCGCACGCATAACGAGGGTTTTTTGTGTGAAATTTCAGACACACTCTATCCTAACTAATTCGGATGTGCTGATTTCAATTTTATCAGTTTTACATTCATCTGAGGTCATCTAGACTAGTTTTCATGTACTGTATATTGTCATCTTGAAAAACGTGTTTTCCGCTCAATTGACTAATTTGAGTGTACTGAGTCTAAATATATCAGTTTTGAGTTGAGAAAAGGTTGTCTTGACCCCTCTCCTGATACTACATATCTCTCAAACAAAATTTCACATTTTTGCTCAATTGACTAAATTGAGCATGCTGACTATAAATATATCAATTTTATGTTAAGAAAACGTCATCTCGACCATTTTCTTGATATTGTATATTTATCAGACAAAATTTCGCTGTTATGCTCAGATAATCAGTCTAAGCATACTGATGACTAGCTCATCAGTTTTGTGTCAAGAAATAGTCGTTTGGATCGGTTTCTTGATACTGTGTGTCCCACACGCGCACCCACATGTACTAAAGTGAACCAATCTCACTTTCAGTTACCCCTTTCGCTGCATGAATAGTAATTAAACATTTCTATACCCGTTAATGCATTCAAACTGGCAAATTATACTGTATTCATTAACTTAATTACTTTTTATATAGTAATTAAGTTCCATGAACATGGGGGTCATTACACCCTACCCCTCTTACAAAAATTTCTTCCTCGAAAATCAGAACAATTCTGGGAAGTCTCTTCTTATGTCTTCTTCCTATTCCTATGTGGCTTCCTCAACGTTATGATTCTACCACAACACTTTTACAAGTGGTAATACTTTATTCCTAAGTACTTTCTCCTTTCTAGCTAATATCAGCACGGGTTTCTCCTCGTGCGATAAATCGGCACGCACTTTGACTGGTTCTTGGCTCAGAACGTGAGAACTATATGGCACGTACTTCTTTAACATCGAGACGTGAAAGATTTCGTGCACTAAAGCTAACTCGAGAGGAAGCGCTAGTCTATAAGCCACCTTTCCAACTCTCTCGATTATCTCGAATGGTCCTACGTACCTAGGACTGAGCTTTCCCTTTTTTTTAGAGCGTATCAGCCCTTTCATGGGTGTCACCTTGAGAAAGACTAAGTCTCCTTCTTGAAACTCGAGGGGTCTATGGCGTTTATCTGCCTAACTCTTTTGGCAACTATGTGCTGTATCTAATCTCTCTCATATCAGCTTCATGTTTGTCGTGGTGTTCTTGATGAAGTTTATGCTAATAAGCTGTTTCTCTATGGTCTCGTGCCAGTGAACTAGAGATCCACATTTTCTTCCATAAAACGCCTCGTACGGTGCCATCCCGATCGAGGAATGGTAGCTGTTGTTATATAAGAACTTGATCAGGGGTAGGTTCTGATCCCAGCTTCCTTTAAAGTATAGGGTGAAAGCTCTCAACATATCCTCTAATGTTTGTATAGTCCTTTCAGACTGTCTGTCAGTCTGAGGGTGAAATGTTGTGCTAAACTTTAGCTTGGACCCTAACACGGCCTGAACGCTTTGCCAGAACCTGGAGGTGAAGCATCCGTCATGATCTGATATGATTGACTTGGGTACTCCATGCAGTCTTACAATATGAGCCACATAGATTTCTGCTAGTCACTCTACTGAGTAGCTAACTTTTATCGCTAGAAATCTGGCTGATTTCGTCAATCTATCCACGATCACTTAGATTGCATTACTGCCATTAGATGTCCTTGGCAATCTGACCACGAAGTTTATCATGATCTGGTCACATTTCCACTTGGGTAGCTTAATTTGCTGTAACTCTCCTACCGGGCGCTGATGTTCTGCCTTAACTCTTTGACACGTAAGGCATCTGGCGACGAACTCAGCGATGTCATTCTTCATTCCAGGCCACCAAAAGCTTCCTTTTAGGTCCCTGTACATCTTATTTGCTCCTAGATATACAGAATATAATGCCTCATGAGCTTTAGAAAGGATTCGTTTCTTGAGCTATTCATCTTCTGAAACACACACTCCATCCTTGTAATAGAGTATACCATCTCCAGAGACTCTAAACTCTAAACCCTTGTCTTCTGTAGCTTCCTTTCTGGACTTGACTAGGGACGAATCGAGTTCTTGGCTAGCTTTGATCTCGTCTAAGAATGTCGACTGGAGGGTCATGTTAGACAATCTCCCTGTCAAGATCTCAATTTCGCTACAACACAGATCCCTCTGTAATGCTCCTGGTAAGGTATTGATAGGCATAAGCATAGTATAATGCTTCTGACTCAACATATTGGCCACCTTATTGGCTTTTCCCAGATGGTACAAGATCTCGCTGTCATAATCCTTTACTAACTCGAGCCATATTCACTGCCTCATATTGAGCTCTTTCTGTGTAAAAATGTACTTAAGGCTTTGATGGTTGGTGTAGATATCGCACTTGATTCCATAGAGGGAGTACCTCCATATTTTCAGTGTGAAAACTGTAGGAAAAAATCGGTAAAGATGCATCAGAGTGGCGCAATGGAATTACAAAAATTTTTGAGATCGTTAAATATCTTGTGATGCCATATAAATTAAACTAACAACAAATAAAGACTCATACCTCTAGAGGATGCCAACTGCAGGAGGAGAATAACCGGAGAGGTTTAACCAGCTCACCTTCTCTACTATTTTCCAACTCTCGGATGGCAGAGTGTATGGGCACTCGATTCCTCGACTAGTATGCTAGCACTGCTAGTCTTCTTCTGACCACCTAGATCTCTAAAGAACTTATTGTCATGGTAAGTTATGCAATAATAAGCTTGCTCACCTGAGAGTCTGTGGTTTGAGAAAACTGGAGTCGTAGGACCCTTATTTATAGACTGATATGAGGTGATCTTTTAATTTTGAATTGGATTAGGAGAAGATTTTCTCCCTACTTTTCCTCACAGAATTCAAATTCCCTATAGGCCATAATCAAGAGAAGATTCGGCCACACTAGGGGATTTTGCATTTCAAATTCAAATAAGATTTTAACTTGAATCTTATCTTATCATTATCCACTATAACCGAATTTTCCTTAGCCCACGAACAAGGCTAGATTCGGCCATCCAAGTATGAGTAGAATCAAAATTCAAATAGGATTTTCTAGCTTGAATTTTATCTCACCCTTATCCACAAAAAATTTGAAAATCACCTTGGGTTTATCCGCTAAAATTCAGCCACTTTGTGAGGGAGAGAATCAAAATTTAAATAGAATTAAAACTTGAATTTTCCTTTTATCCTTATCCTCTACAAAATTCGAATTCTCCTAGGGAACATCTCCCTTAACAAAGTCGGCCATTCCAGTAAGGTTTAGGATTCAAAATTCAAATATGATTCAAACAAGATTTTCCTCTCCATTATCCATATCAAAACCGATTCTTACGATGTGGAATTATCCACAAAAAATTCAAATTTTACTTGGATTGTGATTCAAAATTTGAATTCAAATTTCAAAGTTCAAATTTCAAAATTCAAACTTCAAATTCAAATTTCAAATTTAAATTTCAAACTTAAATTTCAAATTTTAAATTTCAAACTTAAATTTCAAATTCAAATGTCAAATTCAAATTTCAAATTCAAAATTTAAATTTCAAATTTCAAATTTCAAATTTCAAACTCCATAAAAAGTTGTTTTTCAAATTTTGTCCTCATGGATAATTTTCTACAACTCCAATTCAAACTCAAATAAAATCATGGCAACTTTATTTAGAATTCAAATAATTGTGCACTCTATTATCCAAAATGAAATTCGAATTCAATCGGAGAGAATCTTGTCTTCCAACTTTTATCCTATGTCTACATCTTCCATGCATAGTCAACTAGCTAATAAGCATACAGATCAATTTACCATTCATTAAGAAATTTTGTGGAGCTAGTAGAGGGACTAATTGGACATATATAATTGAGCTCTCGTGATTCCATATGATCATCATTCTATACCGAACAACTCAATCTTATGATCACTAGTTTTAGAGTCACACTACTATAAACTTGAAACTGAATTCTCAATTATATACCGTATTATGAAAGCCTGTGACAAGCTAATGTCAATGACCTTGTCATGTATACAAAACCCTCATATGATATCCATGATCAGCCTTAGGTCAAAGTCCATTCAACTTACCGACAAGGCTATTTTAAAGTTCCATTATACTACCAAATAAGAAAATGATTATCCCCCATATATGAATAAGAAGTCATCTGCCTAGCAGACTACCCAAGGCCTTATCCATTTTTACATCTAGTATAATGCCTTTAAGAGGATACCCTTAACTCTTTATTAGAGTTATGATTCTGATATTTGCAAACAAGCCCTTCATCGTATACAAGTCATGCCCCAACGAACCGGTCTATAAGCTTACTTCCTCTGAAACGCTTTAGCCATTGGAACATCAAAGTACACAAGTCATATACATGAAGTAGTTCATTTACTTAGGATTAAGGTTATTGCATAATGAATGTCAAAAGCAGATTAATCCACTCATAGCGGACTATGTAGATCAATCACGTTTTAGTCTCGGTTCAATATATCACCACCAAGCAACATATTTATATCTCTACTCAGGAGTCTATGCTTTGAACAGTCAAGACAAACTGTCCTCACCATGGCTTTAGACAACATAATAGTCTTAACATAAGTTAGATGCTCGGTCTAAACCCATAGACTACGGACCTTAATTTAGACCGCTCACTTTAGAATATTGTCTTCTTGCATATAAAAATCCATTGCATTCAACGTTTTAACAGTTTAACACAAGCAGTCAATGAGCCCTATTTGCTTACATTTACTTTAACATGTAAATAGAATAAGAAAAAGTAGTAATGTAATGAATGACCTCTATATATAATTTTATTATCCAGTTCAAAATAAATGAAATACATCAAAATGTCTTTCATGTTTAGGGCATTTCCTAACAAAAACTACTGCTGCTAGCTCCAGATCATAGGTAGGGTAGTTCGTCTCATAGTCCTTGAGCTATCGTGAAGCATACGCGACTACTCTACCACTCTGCATCAGCACGGCTCCTAATCTAATCTTAGACGCGTCGCTATAAATCACAAAATTTCCCTGACCAGCATCTCGAATGGTCAGTATTGGAGCGCTTGTGAGTCTCTGTTTCAGTTCCTGGAAGCTCTCCTCACCCTTATCGGTCCACTCATACATCTTTCCTTTCTTAGTAAGTGCTATAAGTGGAGCAGCTAGCTTCGAAAAGCCTTCGACAAAGCACCAGTAATATCCCACTAAGCCTAGGAAACTTCAAATCTCTGTTACATTCCTTAGAGTCAACCACGCACTAACTGCCTCAACTTTTGCTTGGTCTATAGATACTCCCTCCTTGGAGACTACGTGACCTAGAAAGTGAACCTTCTCTAACCAAAACTCATACTTGGAGAACTTAGCATACAGTTGATGGTTCTTTAATGCACGTAATACTACTCTCAAGTGTTCTTCGTGCTCCTTCATCTTGGAGTATATAATTATGTCATCGATGAACATGATGACAAACTTATCCAAAAAGTCCTTGAACACATAGTTCATCAGATCCATGAAGGCTACTGGAGTGTTTGTCAGTCCAAACGACCCAACAAGGAACTCGTAGTGGCCATATCGCATTCGGAAAGTAGTTTTGGGCACATCCACTTCCCTAATTCACAGCTGATGGTTCCCTATGTGACGTCCTATGCGCTGAGTGGCCTGGACCGTCCCTTAAAACTACTGCTATTTGGCTTGCTTAAAAACTATTACTTAACCTTACTTAATTTGACACCATAAATTTTAGAGGAGTTTTTTTTATTGCGTACATATTTACTATTCACATATGTATACTTTAAAAATACAAAGCCTAAATCATAAAGAGTTTAATCGTACATACATACTTATAAAATTATTTAACTAATTATTATTTAAAATATACTATTACTCAATACTATGCAGAAGTTAAACTCGCGGTGCTATCCATAACCTCATCCTCACATCCACCTCCACCACCATCATCGCCCATTGAGGTTTAAGCCGTAGGACACTTATCTACAGCATGAACACACACTGTGAGCTTTATGCCTAGTAAGTACAACATATCATCTGCAAAACATGTTTAAATAGTAATACATACTTAAAACCATATAAGCATGTCATATACCAACATATACCACTGAAACATTCCACATACCAGAACATCACAAATCATTAAATGCAGAACATCATATACTATATGCATAATAGAAAACATGGTGTACTGAAATGCATTTCTACTTGTAAGCATGCTGAACTACAGCTAAGGCATATCGTGGATAATACATGATCCGATTATGCTCATATTATACTTTAATACTCTTTTTCTTTCCTATGTCTAGCTGAGGGCCCGTGTGTCAATACCGAATGCGCATAGATCATCGGAAACATCCATGATCACAAACTTAAGAGCCGTCAATAAAGGCACATCTTACTTAAACTTGAAAAACCTCTTCAATGCAAAAGGCCGGTATGACACGCTTATTAATTTCCTAATTGTTTATCTGATCTGGCCATATGATGCACTAAGCTATCCCTAATCTTACGCGATAAGGATGTATGGCATCTAACTCATGCTTTCATCAATCTACACAATTGTGAAACTATATGCTATGCAAGAACGGTGCATGGTTTGCAATACTTAACATACTGTAAAAATTAACACTTTAAATTCATTTGGCTTATGCTGTAGGTGGAGTTGTACTTACCTAATCTGTAAGCCAACTTGTACTCTCGCCTTTATCAGATTACAAGTAACCACCTGTCAACAATACGTATTCAATTAATTTATTACCCAATAAATTAATTAACATCATTCTTTGGTCACTATTACTGTTAGTGACTGTAACTTGTATCGTGGTATGGTAACGAGGTCCATCGGTACCCTACTGCTCTACTTTGGGAATTTGGTATTTAATGTCTACTTGTGCTTGATCAATTTGTCTACTTGACAGATTAATCACCATTCCTCACCATTTCATTCAAACTCAGACCTTAACTAGTTAACCGACCAGTCAACTAACCAGTTACCTCACGCATCGTTAACTAGGTAGTCTACCGAGTTACTTTGCTTGTTTGGTGTGGTAGCCTACCGGGCTACCTCTATTATTTTATTTTGAAAATTCTCTTGGTTGCCTTATAAAATTTTTCGAAAAATTATGTTCTTTGAAACTATCCCTTATCATTTTGTTGGAAGGTGAGGGTGTTTTATTAAAACCATATTTTTATTTTAAAAGGTTAGAACGCATTTTGGTATTTGTATTTTAAAAATGGTTTTTGAACCATTTACCAAAACTATTTTTAAAACTTGCTTGAAACGACTTAGTTTGCAAATTTAGCAAACATAAAACTTTTCATCCTCGATGAAATGAACAACTCTCATGTTTGTCTCAGAGCTTAAATCAAACTCTAACGAGTCCTAAACTTATCAAACATGTGGCTAACTTGTGTCCAGTTTTAGTAAAATCCCAGTTTTATGCTTATTTAAAAACGGCTTCGTTTGAGGCCCAAAACGGCCAAATTTTTAAAACATGCATAGGTTGTCTTAAAGATTTCGACAAGATCTACAATTTTTATGTTAAGCCTGAGATCCAATTCGGACTCTAAGTTAGTCATTTTTAACAAAACCCAAGACTATTCCCGTGCTTAGGATTTTTAGTCCCAGTTTTGAGCTCTGGTTCAAAACTACTAGAAAAGTCTATCTTAGAGTCATTTATGGCCAAAAACTATTTTATACAAAAACGACCGTAATGAAATTTGCTTAAAACTTTATACTTTACCAAATCCCAAATTCGGACCCTAAGGGGGTCAAAAATGGCCAAACCCATGGCCTAAAACTGGGGATAGATTTGTGTGTCCAGCCATCTTAAACGTCCACACACACACACACACACACATCCATACTTAAAAATTTAAACCACAACCACACAACCACATAAACTTAAAAATAAAAAACTAAGGGTTCAAAATAAACTTATTACAACCCATTGCACAAATAAACACATATAAATTTCCTTTGATCAAAACTTAAAAATGACTAACCATAAAAAAGGGGGTTTTCGGTTTTACCTTATATGCTATGAACCAAGCACAACTGAATCAAGGCTTGGGTGATCCAAAAATTTCCATGTGAACCAAGAAGGATTGGGGGTTAGCTTGGGTTAGAAAGGACGCCAAAATTTTTCTCTTATCATCAAACCAAAATAACAACTAAAAACCACAAGGATTGGTTCTAGAATCTTACCCTTGAGTGACCTTGAGATGGCTTGAGAAAATAGCTCCAACACAAGCTAGATGGGGGCTGGTTTTTGGTAAGTTTTTGGCTTGGTTTCTTGGCTTGAAACTGGTCTATTTTAGGGTTGGAAGTGGGTGGATTTTTCTGAAGCAAGAGCGAGAGAAGAGGCTTGGCTTTTTGGGAGCAAAAAGAAAGGAACAAAACCTAAGGTGAGCATACATATTTATAGGAAAAGTCAAGCAAGATTAATCAACCTTAAGTCCAATTAATCAAGCCAAATCTTTGCCAAATTAAGGGACAAATCTTACTGCTATTCGGCCTTACCAAAATCGAAGGGAGGCTACAAATAATAAGGGGTCAAAGCCTCAAATGTGTTGTTGGCCATGTGATGGAATTCTTGCTTATTTTAATCAAAAGGTGCCATACCTATTTCTAATATTTTATTGCCACCTTTTGGGCTATTTTTGTAGCTAAGTGTAGCAACTTTTTCAGCTAGGGTACATGGATTTTGAGAGGAGAAATTCATCTGTATTGACTTCTCTTTGTAGTCTAATTTCTACCGTTCAGTATCCGATCTTTTTTCGGCAGTGTTCTAGTTTTTAACCGGAATTGGATTTTCTGAGCCCAATTTTTATACTGATGATTCCTAATTGGGTTATACTGCCTATGAACCCATTTTGACTGTATTTTATTGTTCATTTCCTATACTGTGGTTGTATCTACACTGTGTTGTCCTTGCCCACGCATAACGAGACGTTCTCGTGTGAAATTTCAAACACAGTCCCTCCTGACTAATTTAGACGTGCTGATTTCAAATTTATCAGTTTTACATCCATCTGAGATCATCTAGACTAGTTTTCGGGATCTGTGTGACCCCACTCGAAAAACATGTCTTGTGCTCAATTGACTAATTTAAGCGTTCTGAGTCTAAACATATAGTTTCGGGACAAGAAATGGTCGTCTTGACCCTCTTCCCGATACTGCATATCTCTCAAACAAAAAATTCTCGTTTTATGCTCAATTGACTAAGTTGAGCCTACTGACTGTAAATATATCAGTTTTAGGTCAAATTAAGGTCGTCTTGGCCATTAACCTGACACTGCATTCCTACTATTCACTATTCACTTTTTTCTGTTTAACTGACTAGTCTGAGCATTCTGGCTCTGATTTTGTCAGTTGCTGGGCAAGAAGAGGTCATCTGGACCATATTTCTCGATACTCTACCTCCATTAAGGTAATCATCTCTACCGTGCTCAGATAACCGGTCTGAGCATATTGATGACTAACTTATTAGTTCTATGTCAAGAAATGGTCATCTGGACCAGTTTCTTGATACTACATGTCTTATGCGCACATACACATATGTTAAGGTGAACCGATTTCACTGTCCGTTGCCTTTTTCACTACATGAATAATAATTAAACGTCAGTATACCTGTTTAATTCATTCAACTAAGAAAAATATACTGTATTTATCAATTTAATTATTGATTATATAGTAATTAGGTTTCAGAAATATGGGGGTCATTACAACCTGTCCCCCTTATAAAATTTTCATCCTCAAAAATTAGAATAATTCTGGGAAGTTTCTTTTCATATCTTCTTCTCATTCCCATGTGACTTCCTCTATGTTATAATTCCGCCACATCACTTTTACAAGTGGTATAACTTTATTCCTAAGTACTTTATCTTCTCTAGCTAAGATCTGCATGGGTTTTCCTCATAAGTTAGATCGGCGTGTACTTCGACCGATTCTTAACTCAAAACGTGGGAGCTGTCTGGCACATATTTCTTTAACATTGAGACGTGGAAGACATTGTGGACTGAAGCTAACTTGGAAGGGAGCGCTAATCTATAAGCCACCTTCCCGACTCTCACAATTATCTTGAAGGGTCCTATGTACCTAGGACTCAGCTTTTCTTTCTTTCCAAAGTGTATCACCCCTTTCATTGGTGCCACCATGATAAAGACAGAGTCTTTTTCGTGAAACTCGAGGGGTCTGTAGCGCTCGTTTGCGTAGCTCTTCTAACGACTATGCACCGTATCCAACCTCTCCTATATAAGCTTCACGTCCACCATTGTATTCTTAACGAAATCCATGCTGGTAAGTTGTTTCTCTCTGGTCTCATGCTAGTGAACCGAAGATCGGCATTTCTTCCATAGAGTGCCTCATACGGTGCCATCCCAATTGAGGAATAGTAGCTGTTATTGTATGAGAACTCAATCAAAGGTAGCTTCTGGTCCCAGATTCCTTTAAAGTCTAGGACACAAGCTCTTAACATATCCTCCAATGTCTAAATGGTACTCTCAGACTGACTATAAGTCTGAGGATGGAAGGCTGTGCTAAACTTCAATCTAGTTTCCTAAGGAGGCCTAGACGCTCTGCCAAAACCTGGAGGTGAAGTGTCTGTCATGATCTGAGATGATGGACTTTGACACTCCGTGCACTCTTACTATCTAAGCTACATACATTTCTACTAGTCATCCCACCGAGTAGCTCACTTTCATAGCCAGAAATCGAGCTAATTTCGTTAATCAGTCTATAATCACTCAGATTGTGTTGTTGTCGCTTGAAGTCCTTGGCAATCCGATTATGAAATCCATAGTGATTTGGTCCCATTTCCATTCGAGCAGTTCGATCTTCTGTAGTTCTCCTGCTAGCCGATGATGTTCTACCTTAATCTTCTGACATGTAAGGCACCTAGTAACAAACTCGATGACATCGTTCTTCATTCTTGGCCACTAAAAACTTTCTTTTAAGTCCTTATACATCTTGTTTGCCCCTGGATGTACCAAATACGGCATTTCATGAGCTTACGAAAGGATTCACTTCTTGAGTTCTTCATCCTTCGGAACACACACTCTATCTCTGTAATAGAGTATACCCTCCTTAGAGATTCGAAATTCTGAATTCTAGTCCTCCGTAACATCCTTTCTAAGCTTATTTAGGGATGAATCAAGGCCCTGATCGGTCTTGATTTCCTCTAAGAGCGTTGATTGGAGGGTCATTTTAGATAACCTCCCTGTCAAATTCTCAATCTCACTACTGCGTAGCTCCTTTTGTAGCCCTTCCGACAAGGCGCTGATCGTCATGAGTAATGAAGAATGCTTTTGACTCAATGCATCAGCCACCTTGTTGGCTTTTCCTAGGTGGTATAGAATCTCACAGTCGTAATCCTTTACCAATTCTAGCCATTTTTGCTGCCTCATATTCAGCTCCTTCTATGTGAAGATGTACTTAAGGCCCTGGTGGTCCGTGTAAATTTTGTACTTGACATTGTACAGGTAGTGTCGCCATATTTTGAACGCAAAAACGACCGCTGCTAGCTCCAGATCATGAGTTGGGTAGTTCTTTTCATGGTCTTTGAGTTGTCGCGAGGTGTACGTGACCACTCTACCATTATGCATCAATACAGCCCCTAATCTGATCTTGAGTGCATCACTGTAAATTACGAAGTTTCCCTGGCCAGCATCTAGAATGGTTAGTATTGGAGTGCTTGTGAGTCTGCGTTTCAACTCCTGGAAGCTCTTTTTACACCCTTATCCGTCCACTCATACTTCTTATCCTTCTTGGTGAATGCTGTAAGTAGACCGGCTAGCTCCAAAAAACCCTCGATAAAACATTGATAATATCCTGGTAGGCCTAAGAAACTGCTTGTTTCCGTCACATTCCTTGGAGCTGGCCACGCGTTAACTGCCTCAACTTTTACTAGGTCTACTGATACCCCTTCCTTGGAGACTACGTGACTAAGAAAGTGAACCTTCTCCAGCTAAAACTCGCACTTGGAGAACTTGGCGTATGGTTGATGGTCCCTTAGCTTGTGTAAGACGGTCCTCAAGTATGGCACCCCCGAATCTAACCACGCGATACTGTCATTAATCGACTCTGTTGCCGACCAAGATAGCCCATGTGTCGAATCCGGATTGCCATTTAAAACTCTTTTTCTCTCAACTCTTATATTTCAGGGCCCAAAATTTCACCCATAAAATCTTTTCTCTTTTTAATACGTACTTTCCTTAAAAGAAAGTTAAGTATGAAAGCCATGTAAAATATAATATTAATTTTTAGTTGTCTTATTGAGTATAACATAATGTACAACATAAAATATACATATACTGTGCTTTTCAAAATACATTCTCTTCAATTCACTAACTATCTCAGCGGAAGACTGGTAGCAGGACCGAAATCCACAGTAGACTCCCTATCCCATTGACACACGCACATCCTACCGCCATCCATTAGTCTACTAGACAGGTTTCTTACCTACAACATGAAAAAACTGATAAGCTAACAGGCTCAGTAAGTTCAAACATACTTTGTAAGAATCACATAGATTCAAAAACAGCAAAATTACAATTTTATATGAATAGTACTATTCATGGGACTATTCATCCATGAATAGTACTATTCTCCATGAATAGTGACTTTGACCATTGACTGATGAATAGTAACTATTACCCTAACCGGTTATTATTCAGACTACTCTAACTGATTACTATTGATATTCCCCTAACCGGTTACTATTCACATTACTCTAATCAACTACTATTCACATTATCCTAACCGAGCTCACTACACTTAGTGTGAGTTTCGGTTATGTTCAATTATGACTTTCATCACATTATTGACTATTCTCTCTATTTGTATTCTGGTGTTGAGCTCAAAGTGGCTGTACCGATAATTTATTTTACGTGCTGACTGGGAGGGCCTAAGGAGCGACCCTAGAGTTTTTTCCTCTCCAGGCCTTATTATATCCGCGTGGGATCTCAAAAACCTCCATTACAAAGTTGGAGGGGCGTTACGCCTTAAATAGTTTTATTACCATCTTTCAATTATAATTTTGACTAAGTGACATTAATCGTCACCTCAGGGTCATTAACCTCCATCGCCCATAGGCCTTAGATATTCTCTTTTTCTTATTATGTGAGATGTGTTATACTAACTAATCCCCTAATGTCCATAGGATTTAATGCCTAATGTACAACTAGTATATAACAAAATAACACAATATTTCATGCTGCAGATATGAAAATGCTTAAACTTACCACCACTGCAATAATGTCCACTTCTGAAACTCCTCCGTAGTTTTATCTCTAGTTTGGGTTCCTACAGACATAGTATTGTCTGTTAATACCCTTTATTAACTATCATTTTGAATATATTTATTTTGTGATAAATTTTACAAAACATTTCAACTTTTTATGTAGTACATGGTCTGCAACGCGCCCGTGTACCTCTCGGTTTCACTCTACAAGGCCGTATTTTACTGTACACGCCCGTGTACTATTTAAACTCTAGATTTTTAACTCTAAAATCTTTATTTTGGGTTCTAGAATTTTATTTAAGTCACTCTAGATCCTTTGCGGTCCTTTCCGAGCCTTTCGAAAATTTTTGGTCAAAATGACCATTTTGCCCCTGTGAGTCTATGGACCGTAACTATTCTGTTTTATCATTTTTCTCGAATTTTCTAAGCCCAAATATTATAAAATAATATTCTCTAGGCTTTTGTATCATTTTACAGCTTTAATAGCTACAAAATCTCAATTATTCATTTTTCGACCATCGATTAGTATTCATCCGTCACCTAAAGTCGTTTCTCGTTTTTCTAGCATTTCAAAGCCTTAAATGGGTATTTCACTACTCCTGAAACGTTTTTCATCCTGTCCCTAGGCCTTGGTCCCCTAGGGGTTCGGGTTTCTTATCTCGATCTAATTTTCTCCCTCGTTTCCTAAAATACCCCTAACTTGAATTTTTCCCGTTTTAGGCATTTTAATCATTAAAGGTCGGTTTACTATTCCTCTTAGGTTGATTTTTTCCATTTTCAATCCTAACGTACCGAGGGGCCTCGGTTTCCTTTCCGAGTTTAATATTTTTACCCCTCGTTTCCCGAAATGCCCTTATGTCATTTTAGAAATTTCAACAGCATTTCCGCTTGTATTTTTAGGTTTTCCCGGCGTTAGGTACACCTCAGAACCTTTGTTCTTGCCACGTACTATACCAGAGGCTTATTTTATACAAAGTTACCAAACTTTGTAAAAAAAATTTTCCACATTAACCAACATTCAAAATTCAACAGAAATCATCAATTTTTTTCCATTTATAGCCTGGGTTTCTAATGATAAACAACACCAAATATTTTTCATTACATCAACAATTATCACATATCACTCATAGGTTTTCAAATGTACATATCAACATTAAAAACCTAACAAAATTTCATTCCAACCCTAGCATTAGCCATGGATTTTTCATGCTAATTCACATAGAAAATTTTTGTTCTTATTACTAGGGTTTTTGTCAACACTTCTCATCATTGTTCAACACTAAAAATTTTCTCATTTTAATCACACATAGTCCACGGGTTCTATGGGAAACAAACATCAAAATTCTCTTGTTTCTAGATCCTAATTCATGGTTTGATCAACATGTTATAAAATGAACATAAACCATCAGGCAAATCCTCAATTTTTTTCTACATCATTTCCACCCTACAAGGCCACGGTTTTCATGGATGACATTCAACATTTTTGCTTGTTTCAATTTCCAAATCATACTTTAATTCATCCTAATATCAAACCCATCATATCACTAATAAAGCATCAATTTGTTTTCATCAAATTTTTCACCAAAGACCCGCCAGATATTCTAAGGAAAATCAAGGTAAATTGCTTCAAATTAGAAGCTTACCTTATCTGTTCGATTCCTTGATGCTAAAAGTGAATTTGAAGGCTAATTTTGGTGTCAAATTTTAAAGGTTTTTGGCTTGGAATCCTTGATGCTAAAAGGTTTTTGGGGGCATGGATTTTTGGCTGTAGAAATTGGCAAGAGTTTGGCCAAGTTTTACTAATTTTTCAAGTGAATTTTGAAGCCTATTTATAGGCAAAAGCAAGGGACCTTTTAGCAATTTTTTCTCAACGATTACATATTTGTTCCAGGGCTAAAATGCAATTTTTTTGGGGTCAAAATAAAAATTTTGGGCTGCCATTCCTCCAAGTGGCTGAATCCCCTTCTTTGCCCATTTTTAATTTTTTTTTCAATGTTATTTTGGCTTAATCTTAGCCATTGATCAAAAAGACAACTAATTCTAACCTTACACATATTAAATCTTACTTTCCAAGCTTTCAAAATTTATATTTATGACATCATAAATGTGATATCATCTTATGAATTAATTCATATATTAATTCGTGGTCAAATTTTGACCAAAAGTCAAACCGAACGGAACTTTACCGAAATCGTGTAGGCGGGTTCTGAACGCCTCTCGTGCGATCGGTTTGTTTTATTTTACTTCTGTTTGGTTAAAATTCTCTACTGTAAATTTTTATCTTTTTAGTGCATTTCAGCGCACTCTCTAGGGTTTTTGGCCCCATTTTCGAACAATTTCACCCGATTCTGTTTGGTAAGATTTTCCATCTCTGAAGTCACTCACTTTAACACTGCCAGAACATTTTACAGTATTCACAACAGTATTAAAATACAAACTTTATCATATTTTATTTAGTAAAATTGATACACACATACAATTTTAATGTACTATGAGAATCTAAAATTCCCGATTTTCATATTCACCCCTCTTTATAAAATTTTTGTCCTCGAAAATTTAGAACAAGTGGGGATATAAATTTCTAATTTCGTCTTCTCGTTCCTATGTAGTCTCTTCAACGTTGTGATTTCTCCACAGTACTTTGACTAATGGGATCATTTTGTTCCTCAAAACTTTCTCTTCTCGTGCTAGAATTTGAACAGGCCTCTCTTTGTACGTCAGATCTTCCTGAGTTTGGATCGATTCATGTTTCAACACATGGGACAGATCCAATATATACTTCTGCAGCATTGACACGTGGAATGCATTATGTACTACCAACATTTATGGAGGTCATGCTAATCTATAGGCAACCTTTCCAATACGTTCGATGATCTCATATGGCCCAATATATCTTGGACTCAATTTTCCTTTCTTTCCGAATCGCATTATTCCTTTCATCGGCGAGAGTCTTAAGAATATGAAATCCCCTTTATTAAACTCTAGGGGTAATAGCTCTTCTGTCGACTCTGTGCTATTTTCATTCGTTGCTGTATTTTTGCAACTACATCTGCTATTTCTTATACAAAGTCTGTCTTGTGTAGTCCTTTTTCTTGTAGATCATACCAATGAACCGGTGATCTACATTTTCTTCCATATAGAGCTTCATAGGGTGCTATACCTATCGAAGCTTGGTAGCTATTATTGTATGAAAACTCTACCAATTGAAGTTTCTCGTTCCAGCTCCTCGGGAAATCTATTATACATACACGAAGCATGTCTTCCAGTGTTTGAATTGTTCACTTAGATTGCCCGTCTGTCTACGGATGAAATGCTGTGCTCAGACGTACTTCCGTTCCCATAGCTTCTTGCACACATGTCTAGAAATTCGAAATAAATCGTGGATCATGATCTGACATAATGGATTTGGGAACTTCATGTAACCTAACTATGTGGTTCACATACAAGTTCACTAACCTTTCCAATGAAAAGGTCATTTTCACAGCAATGACCCTTGCCGTCTTGGTCAATCTATCGATAATAACCCAAATAGCATTATAACCTTCTCAGGTTTTTGGCAATCCTACCACAAAGTCCATCATAATATATTCCCATTTCCATTCTGGAATCTCCAACGGTTCTAAATTTCTGCCTGGATGACGATGTTCAGCCTTAACTTTTTGGCATGTCATACATCTGCTTATAAATTCTGCAATGTCCTTCTTCATCCCTTTCCACCAGAATTATAGATTCAAATCCTGGTACATCTTATTGGCTCCGGGATGCATTGAATATGGTATTTCATGGGCTTCTACCATAATTCTCCTTCTTAGTCCTTCGTCGTCGGGGACATAAATTCTTCCCTGATATAGGATTAACCCATCTTTAGACATTCCTTCCTGGGGACTTGGTAGATTTGGATCTCGTTTCTGAGCCTCTCTGATGTCCTCATACAACGATGATTCTAATAATAGAGCAGCCAATCTTCCTGTTATCAGCTCCATCTTCAACGCATTAATCTCCTGTTACAATGGCCTTGGGAATTTTCCAATCGGTAGTTGTTGCGAGACAGTAGATATTCTACTTAATGCATCTGCAATGCGATTGGCTTTTCTAGGATGGTAAAGGATTTCACAATCATAGTCCTTTACCAGCTCTAACCATCTCATTTACCGCATATTTAGCTCCTTCTATGCGAAGAAATATTTTAAACTTTGGTAGTCCGTGTAAATCTAACATTGAGCCCCATAGAGATAATGTCGCCAGATCTTCAATGCAAACACTACTGCGACATGTTCCAAATCTTGCGTGGGATGATTTCTTTCGTGGTCCTTTAACTGATGTGATGCACAGGCAATCACCTTGTCACCATGCATCAGGACAACTCCTAATCCCATCTTCGAGACGTCACTATAAATCATGAACATCTTCCCTTCAGTAGAAAGTGTAAGAATTGGCGCACTGGTTAATCGTCTTTTCAGCTCTTGGAAGCTTCCTTCGCACACCTCCATCCACTCGTACTTCCTCTCTTTGTGTGTCAAAGCTGTGAGAGGTGCAGCGAGTCATGTGAATCCCTCTACAAATCTTCTGTAATAGCCGGCTAAACCTAAGAAACTCCGTATTTTCATCACATCCTTAGGTGCTAGCCATTCATTAATCCTCATTTTTCTTTCTTTTTTTCTTTCCTCCCCACCACCGTGAGTGAACAGTAACTACGAACCGGAAACGGCCTCTATGTTCTACATCACCTGTCTCATTGGAAAGCTCTCACTGAGCTGAGTCCAACAATGGGTCAAATCGATGGAATCACTGCTGGAGGACGCCGCACATGCCACCTGAAGCAGCCAGAGTACGTGAAATTTCTTGACACCGTATCTTCGTTGTCCGACCTCCAATCGAGGTGATTCCAGTCCTAATAGATTTGTGGTGAAGAGGAGAATAAAACCCCTACCTCATTTCACCGCAATGGCTACCGGATCGCACCGGTCGAAGCTTCGCCATCACCGCCACAATGCCGTCTTAGAACTTGTCGATTCCGGTGGAGGTGAGCGACACTGCCTAGCCCAAATTTCTCAGAATAGTGCGAAGAACAAAAGCCCCAACTTAATTGCATGAATCGATGCCAGGACGACGGAGCTCAAATGTTGCAGCCGTCCACCATGGGAAAGGTGTTTTCTGGTGATGGGAGCTCCAATTCAGTAAATTGACATAGGAAATGGGTTCTTCTTGTCGAGATCTACAAAATGGTGTCCACCTTTGCCCACATCGCCATTGGTCAACGCTGGTCATTGCCGATCACCAAATTTTGAAGGATGGCCCTCTGGCTTATTTTCGACATTCTGGACATGTCCGCGGCATCGGAATTGCAAGACGTAATTTCAAACGTGAAAAACGGTGATTTAAAGTTTGTGCGCGCGAGATTGAATGGCTCTTTTGATCGCTAATTGGAGTCAACCTACCCATTGGATGTTGTTGAATGACTCCTATAGTATCTCGAGTACTTTCATTCCTCAATTTATTAATTGGAATGATTATATGTTAATTACAGATTATTGGCATGAAAAATGGTCGGATAAGAAAATGTGTTAAACGTGAAGATTTTTACATAAAAAGTTTGAGTTTTTACATAAAAATCATGCCTCTGGTTTAGAATATGGTAGATTAGAATTGGTTAAATGGTTTTGAGGCGTTTCCTAAACGCTAGGAACCCAAAAATTAAGTGAAAATACTGCCGAAATTTCTAAAATGGCATAAAGGGTTATTTTAGGAAATGAGGGGTAAAAAAATGTGGCCAGAATGGAAACCCAAGGCCCCTAGGTGACCTAGGCCTGGGAAAGAAGGATGAACATTTTGAGGATTAGTAAACCGCCCATTTGAAATCTCGAAATGTAAGAAAATGAAGAATAACGACCCCTATGTCAGAATAGTACTACCCAAGGGACGAACATAAACTAAGTATGAAAATTAGGGCGATTAAAGCAGTAAAGACCTGATAAAGACTAAAAAGTTGATTTTATGATTTTTGGACTTAGAAAATCCAGTCTAATCATTAAAATGAAAAATGATACGGCCCAAAGACCTGTCAGAGGCAAAACGGTCATTTTGACCGAAAATATCAAAAATGATAGAAAAGGGTCCTAATGGACTTAGAATGACTTAATTAAGATTCTAAGGGCCAAAATCAAGTTGTAAATCAAAGAAAAATAAAGTTATGATGAAAAATCCCATTAGGAGCGAAATGGTAATTTTGCTAAAAGTTAGTGGAAAAGTTATAAATAGGATATTAAACCCCTAAGTTCATGATTGGGAAATGAAATGCATAATTTTTACATTTTACTAAGCTTTATATATGAAATAAGGATTGAAAATAACCGTTATTATTTCGGTTATAGGGACCTGTTCCAGATGCGATGAAGGAACATCTGTGGATCTAGAAAACTAAAAGGGAGATACTAGCAAAGTATCTATAAGTTCAAACATTTTCCTGTCTACAACATGAACTGACCGGCATGTCTATATGCTATGAGTTGTAAGTTCAAACATTGCATTGTCTGCAACATGAATTTACTTGACATGTTTATGTCTATGTGTTATATGTTGTAAGTTCAAACATTGCATTATTTGTAATCTGAATTTACTTGACAAGTCTAGGTCTAAGTGTTATATGTTGTAAGTTCAAGCATTTCATTGACTGTAACATGAATTGACTTGTGATAACTGAGAATTTTAAGATTCTCAGTAGAATTGAAAATTGTATGTATATGACAATTTTTAATGTATAAAATATGAAAAAATTATGTTTTAATACTGTTTAGAATGCGATAAAATGTTTTAATAATGTTAAAGAGCATGTGTTCAGAGATGGAAAATCTACCCTAACAGAAACGGGTGAAATGGCCCTAAATCGGAGCCAAAAACCCAAGAAAGTGCACCAAATACACTAAAAGACGAACAACTTATGGTAGTGATTTTTGGTCAAACGAAAGCAAAATAAGGTAGACCGATCACACAGGAGGCGTTAGAAATTTGCCTACACGATTTCGGTAAATTTCCATTCGGTTTGACTTTTGGTCCAACTCTGACTACGAATTAATATGTTGAATTAATTGGATGATATCATAGATGACATCAATAAATGATGCCATAAATGAGATATTATGGTGAATAAGGGTGGTAGGTAGATCCAAATGTTAGCATTTAATGTGCTTTTGGATGGAAGGCTAGGATTAGGCCAAAATCACAAGAAAAATTTGGCAAAAATTTGGGATTTATGGGCTGTGTTGGAGTCGGTGGAAGGCTGGAAAAATCAGCCAAAAAGTTGCTATTTAGTCCTTAAAAACTTTGCTAAAAAGTCCCTAAAGAGTTGCCAAATTATTAGAAAAATTTACAACTTAGTCCTCCATCCTTTTGCCTATAAATACAAGTGAGAAATGGGCATTTAAAATCAAAAAAAGTTTGGCCAACTACCCATTTTCTGCTGTGAGCCATCCTTCCTTTTCAAGCCAAAATTTTAGCAAAATTTTTCACCAAACTTACATCAAAACATCTCTTAAGTATCAAGGACTCAAGCTAGTAAGGTGAGCCTTCATTTTGCTTGATTTCCTTGTGTTATTCTTACAAAAATCCATGCCATGTATGGGGGGAAAATGATGAAAATTTTGGGTGCAAACTTGGTGTTTTAATTTGATTGGTTTGTGTAGTGATTAAAGTGTATTTTGGAAGCTTGGAATAAGCAATTTTCATGCTTGGTTTCATGTAAAATCCGTGGCCTATGTGGAAGATAGTATGGAAAATTTTGTGATGAAATTTGTGTGGAAATAGCTTGACAAAAAAACATAAGAACAAGAAAATTTTTTCTAGGGTATTGGACATGAAAGCCGTGGCTTGAAGGTAAGGTTTGGAATGAAAAATTTTAAGGTTTTTGATGTGGAAATATGCATTAGAAACCATAAGATTGAAATGTGATAAAATGTGTTTGTAGTGAAAAATTTTGGTGTTGGTTTACATAGGAAAACTGTAGTGACCGCCCTGTTCATGTAACCTAGTTACTACGTAATAAGTAATTAAGTTGATAAATACAGTATATTTTCCCAGTTGAATGAATTAAACCATTATAGTGACGTTTAATTACTATTCATGCAACGAAAGGGCAACCGATAGCGAAATAGGTTCACTTTAATATATGTGTATGTGCGTATAAGACACGCAGTATCAAGAAACCAGTCCATATGAGCATTTCTTGACACAGAACTGGTGAGTAAGTCATCGGTATGCTCAGACCGGTGGTTTTTATATTATTAAGTATTTTAAAGAAAAGAAGACCGCAAGTATTTTTAAAAAAAAAAATTTCATGGTTTTTCAAATACCAATCTTTTAAAGAAAAACAAGTTAAGTAAGAGGAAATAAGAGCAAAAAAATAAAGAAAGAAAGAGATTAGACGACTCGAGCTAGTTGGGTGGCCCACAAGACTTATGGTCCGATTTTAGGATTTGGTAAAACACAAAGTTTTAAGTAAATTTTGTTACGGTCATTTTTGCTCAAATAGCTTGTGGCCAAAAATGGCTCTAATATAGGTTTTCTGAGCTGTTTTTAATAGGAGCTCAAAACTAGGACTAAAATCCTGAGCAACAGGAATAGTCTTGAATTTTCATAAAAATGACCAACTTAGAGTCCAAATCGGATCTAGGGCTCAACATGAAAGTTATAGATCTCGTCGAAACCTTAAAGACGACTTGTGTGACTTTTAAAAATTTGGTCGTTTCGGGCCTCAAACAAAGGCGTTTTTAAACAAGCATAAAACTGGGAATTTTTCTAAAACTGGACACAAGTTTAGCCACGGGTTTGATCAGTTTAGGATCTGTTCGATTGTGATTCGAGCTCAGAGTTGAACACAAAATTTGTTCATCTCGTCGAGGACTAAAAGTTTGATGTTTGCCAAATTTACAAATTAAGTCGTTTCAAACAAGTTTTAAAATAGTTTCGGTAAAATGGTTCAAGAAACCCTTTTTAAAAAAAATGAACACCAAAATGTGTTCTTCCCTTTTTAAAATGAAAGTGTGATTTTAATAAAACGCCCACACCTTCCAATAGGGTGATATGAGGACGGTTTCAAAGAACATTAATTTTTTTCCCCATCACGGAGACCTGAGGTGCCTTGTCCAGGAAATAGTGAATGTTGAAAGAGAAGCGCTCAACCCTAGCCCAAAACAACCCCTCTGTCTCCTGAACACCCCTTGGAAGAAGATGATGATGAGGCTCTACCTGATGCCCATCCTGACGATGAGGGAGAGGAGATCCCCGACCACTTCAGTGATGACGAATGGATAGGGATGTATGAGGCCCAAGTCATCATAGCTAGCGACAGTGAAGCCAATTTCGTCTAGGGAGACGAAGAGGAAGATCCAGAGTAGTTTCCCTTCGCGTCATAGTGACCCTTTTTACAGGAATCCTAACTGTGTAGATATATGAAGGGAAACAATAGCTTTACCCACTAGACTTAGCTTAATATACCCTTTTGAGACTGTATACTGGGAAGTTTACGTCACTCCCACCGAACTAGAAGCTTGTAAAAATTATTATCAAAAGCAGTATCATTTTGCCTAGAGGGCCTAGATTTGATTTTTCCCATACATGATAGTAGTGCGATAGAAAGTGCAAGACGAGTCCTGGCACTAAGGCGATGTTTCAATGTGATGTGGCAATTGTATTGAACATCACAGTATAAGAAAGAGGAAGATATAGTATATATACTTATATCTATGATTGTTGAGTAAGAAAATGAATGATATGTGACATGAATTCCAAGAATGGAAATAAAAGACTCATGTTTTCTTTTCCTGCTGTATGACAGGGTCACATAGGAAAGTATGGCAAGGACAAGAGCTTAGTCAAACTAAGCCTCCCAGGAAGATGAATTAATGGCACAACTCGTAGCTATGTGAGAAATGGTGGAAAATCAGCAGCGCGACCTAGACCGGCTTGGGGAGCAATTAGGCCAACAGAACCATGCACTACAGACAGCTTAAGTGCCAGCTCAGGAGGCTCCAGCAGCTTCAGATACTCTAAGGGAGCAAGCAGCTCTTCCAGTCCAGATGGCATCAGCACCCCAAATAGCGACTGTCCTTGTAGTAACCAACATTCTTTGGCTAACCCCTTAGGAAGGCGATTTGTATGAGAAATTATGACACATGAAGGTGCCAGAATTCGAAGGGACCACTAATCCCATAGAGGTCGATGTGACGCCTTAAATTTCATTTAAGGGTCAATATATAATTTAAATAAAATTAGTGTGCCAAAAATTAATTAAAAATCTTTTGGAAACCCTAGGTTGGTCTCCTAGTCAAATTCCGCTCAAAAAGTCAACAATTTTAACTTCAAAAAAAAAACCCTAAAATATTCGGCCATCACTTGGGATTTTAATTAAAATTTAAATCACACAAATCCTAGGTGGATTCAAATTCAAATTTCATACCTTAAATATAAAGAAGAATTTCGACCATAAAGTGTAGGAAATAAAGGAGATTTTATTTGAATTAAAAGCTAGGTCAAAACTCATTCAAAATTCAAATTATTTTTTTCCCTAAAAACTAATGGATAATTTTTGGCCACTTAAGGGGAAATAAGAGAGAAAACCCTAGCCTCAAAACAGCACAAAAACTTTCCCTTTTGCCCCTAAAATTTTTGGCCAAACAAGGAAGAGAAAGGGAAAGAAAAAACCTAGTATAAAAACCCTCTTTTAACTCTCATTCACCCTTCCTTTCACTCTCAAAAATTCGGCCAGCCTCCCCTTGTTTCCTCTCTGAATTTTCTCTCCCAAAACAACCCCAAAACACCAAACAAAAACCTACCTAAAGGCAGCTCAAGGATTTAACAAATTTTGAGACAAAAACAAGGTGAGAAATCAACTTTTTCCTTCCTTCTCCTTTTGATTTTAAATCCGAAATTTATATGGTTTTCTCCACTGTTTTCCCTACTATTTTGAAGGAGACCAACACTCACACAAATTCAGCCAAAAAGGAGACCAAGCATAAAAAATAGTGCAGCACAAACAAGGTGTGAATCTCTCTCTCAAACCCTAAAAATTTTGCCTCTTTGTTTCCCTTTCAAAAACCCTATTATCACATGTGTAAAATTTTACGTTTTTGTCTATTTGATTCTTGGGTTGTGTTAACCACATATAAATAAGGTCCTCCACAAAATTTCGTGATCATTGGATGAAAATTGAGTTGATTTGAGACTAATTGAAATTCGGACACAGAAAAACGGAAATCTGGAAATTTATCATATGAACAGTAAATTTGTGTCAGCCATAACTTGAGTTTTAAAAATGATTTTCGAGTGATTCTTGAACCTAAAATTAAATTCAAGATGTCCCCTAAATGCCTGCAGAATTTCAGAACAAAACTCATCCGTTTGCCTAGTCAAAATATTTTTCTATGATAGGCGGACAGAACTGCCAGTTTTTGAACTGAAACCCAGATTTATGCCTGAAAACAACCCCTCGGTTTTTGGCCTAATTGAATGACCAAACGATGTCTAAAAATTATATGGAATTAAAGCTACGAATGTCTAGTTTTATATATTAAAAATTTAGAATTTTTGGGATTAAAAATGAATTAATATTGATTTTACAATCAGCCTAGGTCAGTCTGTCCATGTTCAGTAATATCCAAACTTAGAGTTTTTCACAAATTTTAAATCCCAAATGTTTATTAAACATTTTAAAATCTTTTGTGGCACACTAAAATGATTGGATGATTATGTCTAGACCTAGACTGATCATATGTTGTGATTATAGGATTTATTTGACGTTCTTGCTGGATTTGTGGATCACGTTATCGTAACGCTTGTGCGATAATCGAGGTAGGACGTTCTAGCCTTTTCTGGGAGTAGTCAAGTGTTTTAAATTTTCCTATTTTATCGATGGCATGCTGTTTTCAGTTTCTGAAATTATTATATTGTTTTTGATGAAATAAACGCATGCAACGTATTTGGTAATTAAATGTGTATTTTAAAAACGTGTTTTGATTTATGGCATAATATAACTTTGTAAATACCATCTTTTGAATAATCTGGTGAACATAATTGAGCTCTAGTTCACGATCATTGTAAATGATGCGTGCATCCCAAAGTTGACGCCATGGGGGAAGGTCCTTAAACCTGCGCAGGGCCGTTCGGCCTATTTAGACAGTAACGAGATGATCTAGGATAATTCAATTCGAGGCACGTATATTATAGCTACGACAAGTCCTCACTCAAAATATGATGGTTTATTTTAATGATTTATTATTTTAATATTGGGGTACATATATTGCAGCTACGTTAAGTCCTCAGCAGAATAAAACTTATATTAAAAATGTTTTCACGAAATTGTTGATTATTTGTTTTAAATGATTATTATGCCATGTATTCTTAAATTGTTGATTTTATTTTTGGAAACGAATATTATGCCATACATTTAAATGTTACATGTTTAATCCACCTTTGTTTCTGTCCTACTGAGCCAACACTCACGTCCTTTTTCTTTGTGATTTCGAAATGACTACTTCCAGGTGCGAGAGGTAGCAGTTCCGAAAATCGTTGAGATATCCGTTACTACCGAAGATGATGCTATCCGTTTTCTCCATCTTCTTCTTTATGTTTCTCGTTCTGATGTAATGAGACTTTAAGTTTGTACTTTATTTCACGTTATTTAAATTTTATGCTTGGGAATATTTTATGGTTGGTAATTTCATTTGAAAACCGATTTTGTGTTTGAGTTCTGCATTAAAAAGCATTTATTTTCTTCTTTATTTTATTATGTGGTTATGATGCTACTTTATAAATAACTAGGCTTAGCTAAATTATAATGTTGACCCGCTCTTCGTAATAAATGTTTTTCCTTAAATCTCGGGTTGATATTATGATTTGGCTGCCGTGTCACTTGTCTAAATTTTGGGCCGTGACAGCCGATGACTGGCTGACTGACATCCAAGTGATCTTGGACTTTGTGGGATTGACTGACAGAGAGAAGGTGTTATATGCATCCTTTGCCCTACACACGGGGGCATGGTAATGGTGGAAGACGGTAGCTATCCTAAGGTATGTTAATGAAATGTGCTGGATCGAATTCAAAGAAATGTACTTTAACGACGAGGTCCTGGTAGTCCAGTAGGATCAATTCAACAATCTATACCAAGGCAGTATGACTGTCATAGAAGCAGTGATGAAGTTCGAGTAGCTGGCTCAACTCTGCCCAAATTTGGTGCTGACAAAGAAAGAGAGGGTTAAAAGGATGCTGAAGATGTTCAGAATAGACATCACCATCCAAGTCTGCAGTGGAAGCCACGGACCAGCAACAGTGGCTAAATATGTCAACAAGGCCATCCGAGTCGAATGTTGGTTGCCTTAGGACAAAGAGAGGAGGGCTTAGATCTTCAAGGCCCGTAGAGAGGAGAAGACCCAAGTTAAGCAGACTAAGGGGAGACAAAACCCTGAATCGTAGCATAAAGGGCAGAATGTGGGAACCAACCAGAATAGTAGGCAATCCCACAATAACAACAAGAGAAAGGGGAATCCAAGCAACTAAGGGTCGCAAAAGAACTTCCCCTAGAAGAAGAATAACTAGGGAGGAAATGGCAATCAATATCTATCATGCCCAAAATATGGGAGGAAACACCTGGGGGAATACAGAAAAAGAGCAAGTGGTTGCTTCATTTGTGACAAGGAAGGCCACTATGCCAAGAACTGCTACTCCAACCCCAGAAGTAGCAGAACCAAGTCCGTGTAACTAGTTGCCAACTACACGCCGCCCAGAACAGGATCGAAGGCCCTTCGATCGCTCAAGGCAAATTAAAGGCTCCAGACACCAAAGGAAGAATCTATACATTGACGAGGGATGATGCGGAAGCTAGAACCTCAACAATGGTGATAGGTCAGCTTTCTATAGCCAACTCAGCTACATTAGTTTTGTTTGATTCTGGAGCCACGTGTGACAACCGGGAAATTCAGGCATTCTCGGAAGAAAATGTACAAATGTATGTATATAACAATTTATACTATTTAAAGAGTGAAATAAATGTATTTATATTGTTTAGAATGTATTAAAATGTTCTAACAATATTGATGAGTAAAAATTCAGTGTTGGAAAAATTCACTGAGTTGAAACGGGCGGAACGGTGCTAAAAACGGCATTGAAAACCCTAACCGGGGCAATAAAAGATGAAAAACTTCCAGGATTGATTTTAATCAAACGGAAGCAGTTTAAATTGATTCAACTGCATAGGAGACCTCAGGAACCCGCCGGGACGATTTTAGGAAAAGTTTGGCTCAAACCAGTATCGGTCAAAAAGTAGTCGAATTAATGTAAATAGTAAAAGTCAAAGTCAAAGTTTTACTTTGCAATTATGACATCATAAATCCATTTAATAAATGAAAGAAAAATGGTGGTTGGTGGCATTAATGGCCAAGATTAGTTTGCTTTTTGATCTAAAGGCCAAGATTTGGCCAAAATTCCATCATTTTAATTTTTGAAAAATTTGGAAAGAAATAGGCTTGATAAGTGTTGATTTCTCATTGGTGGAAAGCCAAATTAATTGGTTTCCTTGCTAGTTTAATTCAGCAACTTTTGGGAACAAATGGCCGAGACTATTTCCAAGCCAAAACATAACAAAAAAAATTGTCTAAGTGTTCTCCCAAGAAGAACCGTGAGCCACCAAGAGAAACCAAGTGAATTCTTCAAGTTTTCTTCACAAAGTTTGTGTCAAACCCTTCATTGAAGTCCAAGGAAGCAAGTGAACAAGGTAACTTTCCTTGGTTTGAAAATTTTCTTGATTTTTCTTCCAAGAATCCGTGTAATGAGTAGTGTGAAGGATGGAAAATTTTTGGTTTGTTTTGATTGATTTGGTGCTTGGGTTTTGTTAAGGGTGTGATTAGAAGAAAAACCATGCATTTTGTTTAAAGAAAAACAAAATTTTGGTTGGTTTTCTAACGGTAAAACCGTGGGTTACCAAGTGTAGTCAATGATGAATTGTTGTGGTTTAAGTGTTAAAATGCATTAAATCATGTTTTGATTAAATGTAAAACATGATTTATATGATGGAAAGCTGGAAAAAAAATTTTGGTGTGAAATTACCCTAATATGGCCATGGGTTAATTAGGGTTTGGGAAAAAAAATTTTTGCATGATTTACTTGATGTTTGGATGATTTAAATCATGCATTTTATTATGAAAATGATGGATTTATGATTGAAAGCATGAAACAAAAAAATTGGTGTATGTTTCACTTAAATGGCCGTGGGTTATGTGTGGTTAAAAAACCCTAGAAATTGTGTTGAAAAATACATGTAAATTGGCTTGAAAATGTGCTAAAAAATGACATTGGAATAGCCAAAAATTTGGTGGAAAAATTGAGAAGTTTTAGTTAGGTTTTGATTGTGAAAACCATGGCCAAAACCAAGGGTAAAATTGAAAGAAATTTTGTGTAATGTGGTTCAAAATGTGAACTGAAATTTGTGAGCTTTTATGTAAAAGTTTCCCAGTTTGGGAAACTTTTACATAAAATAGGTTTGTGGTATAGTACGTGGCAGGTACATATGATTCGAGGCGTACCTAACGCCGGTAGCCTTAAATTTACACCGAAATGCTGCCGAAATTTCGAAAACGGCATTTGGGGTAAAAAGGAAATTAAAAAATAAAAGTTTAGGGTCAGGTCGGGAACCCGAGTCCCTAACGGAAAATTGAATAAGGAAAACCTAAGGGGTGGTTTGTGAATAGTAACCCATCCCCTTAAAAATGTAAAACGCGAGTGAAACTAAAAAATCGACCCCGAGGGGGGGGGGTTTTTGGGAAACAAAGAAAAGGTCTGAGTCGGGTACGAAAAATCCGAGCCTCGGAGACCTACATCGAGAATGTCTAGATGAACGTTTTAAATGCTAGTAAAACGTCCATTTGAGGCTCCGAAACGATAGAAAATCACTAAACCGACATAAGGGTCGGAATAGTGCTTCCCGAGGGTCGGGAAAGTAAAAAATAGAAATAAAATATAAATGAACCCGGTAATGATTAGAAAAGAGTCAAAAAAGTTCCTGAGAGCCAAAAATGTAGTCTGGATCGAGAAAATTTCCGTCAGGGGCATAATTGTAATTTTGCCAAAATATGGGGGTAAAATCGTAATTTTGCAAAAGTTGAGAAAAATGGGAAAAATAATAAATAAAGCCTAAAAAGTTATAAAAAGGTTTTATTTATGCTTTTTAATGAAAAATAAAAGCTATAAATGAAAATAAAATTAACAGACAAGGTTTTGTCTGTAGGATCCTAAAATCGACCTACAAGGAAGGCGATCAAAGATCCAAGAGAGAAAAGGGGAAGAAACCGATAAGGTAAGTTCAGACATTTACCTGTCTACAACATATAGCATTATTATTGCTAACTTTGATGTACTAACTATAAGTTAGGTACATATGTGCTACGGGCACTATTATAGAATAGAGAGAGAGACGAAATGTGCTACGGGCACTATTGAGAAGGGGACACATAATAAATTGTGCTTCGGGCACTAGAGCAAGGTTAATGAAACTCACTCACCTAAAATTAAAATGTGAATCATTCCTAACCACGGGGCAATATGAAGTCACCGGGTTAGAACCTTAAAAAGTCGATAATGAAACCACTTTTGGCGTATCAGCCTTCCGTACAGGGAGGTAATTTTGCCTTCGGAGCTATGAGATTAAGGCTGTAGAGGTCAGCACTGATGTACCGCTCCTAGTCATGTACAATTTTGCCTTCGGGCCTATAAGATTAAGGCTGTGGAGGTCAGCACTAATGTACCGCTTCCAGTCATGCGCACTTAAATGGTACTGCCAACCTGAGCTCAAAACCAGAACGTAATCAAAGATAATTACCTAAAACTGAAACTATGCCATAATTGAGCATAAGACAGTTTCGTGAGGGTACTAACATCGCGGTAGATGTACTGTTGATATACTGTGTTGTGGTCAAACTTACTATTTATAATGAATAGTAGTCAAAGTTACTATTTACGTATGAATAGTGGTCAACGTTACTATTTATGATGAATAGTACTATTCATAGAAAATTTATTTCTTGCATGTTTGAACTTACTAAGCCTGTAGCTCACCATTTTTGCTTATGTTGCAGGTAAACGACCAGCTCAATAGCTTTGTTTGACTGGATGGTGGACGGGATGGCGCGCGTCAAATGGGATAAGTGGGCGAGGGATATGATCCTGCCAGAGTCTTTCCGCTAAGCGATAAAAGAGAAAGGAAAAAGAAAACAGTTCTTTTGTAAATATATATTTTATGAAAGTACTGTATTATGTAAATTACTTTGTACTTGCAAATAAAGTAAATAGTGGAAAATGTTTTACATGATGTTTAAAAAAAAAATTTTCCCAAAAACGTCATGATTTAAAGAGAGATAGATTAGCCGGCGACCCATGAGAGTACAATCTATCGCAGTTAGTGATAAAACTTAACTGTAATAGTATTGTATCATCTCTACGAGGGGCGGGCTGCCACACCACGCATTCATTCACATCATCAAAATTTGCTAGGAAGATAGATAGGAACTTAGATAGAATGGAACAGACTTTTCAAACTACCCTTCCCTTAGGGGAGGTATTGTTGTCTAACTACTGGGTACGCCACATGCTAGTAGTTATCTGCAGGTGAGAACTGAGTATTAACCTGATCATCATCAACATGTACAACTATGACGTAGTCATGGGGATGGACTTCTTCACCAAGTACAACACCGTCATAGACTGTTGGAGTGATGCAACACAAGACATGACACCACCAAGGGAACCAGTTCAAGTACCAATTGGGCCAATTACAAGAGCAAGAGCCAAGAAATTTAAAGAAGCACTTAATGGGCTGATTCAAGAGATTTGGGCTCAATCAAATTCGTGGAGGCCCATTGAGCAAGATTCACAAAGATGCATTAACTTGATTCAAGCCCACGAGGAATTCAGCTAATTCTTTCAAGCCCAATCAAGCCAAGAGACTTCAAGCCCAATCAAGCCAAGAGACGTTTTTCTTCAACTAAGGAAGTTCGGATTTAGTTACAACTAAGGAAGTTCGGATTTAGTTAGGATTATCTTTTCCGAATTTAGTTGGGATTATCTTTTCCAGATTTGGTTGGGATTATCCTTTCGAATTTGTTGGGATTTCGGCTAAGATTTGAGAATATCTTTTGTAACAAACTTTCCAACAAATTTTCGAAATTCAAACTTTAGGATTTAGGTTAGGATTTTGAGAGTATCTTTTGTAACAAACAAAATTCTGATTTCAAACAAAAATCCAGATTTTGTTTAGGTTTAACTTTGTTAGGATTTGTTAAGAATATCTTTGAATCCGAATTTTCAAATAATTTTCGGATTTTTTAGGCTTATTTTTTTCAGATTTTCTTTAGGAATATTCTTTGTAACAATTGCCTATAAATAGGCGTTCCCATAGCAATAAATCAGAACACATCAGTTTAATTCATAAATTTGATAGTTTAATTCTCTTTGGTTCTTTGAAGAACTATTTGAACTTATCGGAATCTTCCGTGGCGTTCGCTTTTGACTTATCAATCAACCCTTCCATAGTTGATTGTGGCGTCCTCATTATATCAAGGTTCTTGTTTCGCATTAAGCAACGGGTTGAGGTCCATATACCAAGGTTCTTGTTTTTGCTGAAGCAACGGGTCGAGGTTTCCCATTCATTCGAACCTGATTTTAGAACGTTCTTGGGTTCCTAAACTTGACGGGTCTCGTTATTCTTGACGGGGTTCGTATCATGGAGACAGGAGGTTACCTTCGAACTAGTTTGATGCGAGAAGTTCATCTACAAGGGTTTGTCGCTAAAGTAGCCAAAGACGATGATCTCAACGATAAAGACCCATAAGTTGCTACCCAGCAGATGCACCAGTTTCCTAGCGCATGTAGTGGACAAGACTCAAGAAGTAGAGATAGGACCGGATAGTGTGCCAGTGGTTAGAGAGTTTGTGGAAGTATTTCCAGAAGATCTTCTAGGACTTTCACCAGAGCATGAGTTATCGTTTGAGATCAAACTTCTACCAAGATTAGCCCCCATCTCCGAGGCCCCCTACTAAATGGCTCCGGCGGAGTTAAAGGAGCTCCAAGCCCAGCTACAGGACTTAATGTACAAAGGATTCATTCGACAGAGCTGTTCTCCTGGGGAAGCACCCGTGTTGTTCGTGAAGAAAAAGGACGGAATGCTAAGGATGTGAATTGACTATAGAGAGCTGAACAAAATAACGATCAAGAACAAGTATTCGTTACCATAGATCGACGATCTATTTGATCAGCTCCAAGTATGACATCCTATGCCCTGAGTGACCTGAACCGTCACTTAAAAACTACTACTTGTACTGATACTTATACTTTCTTGCAAACCATTAATACTTACTTAAAATCTATTTACTTAGATGCCCTAATTTTAGGGTTTTTTTTATGTGTACATATTTACTAATCACGTACGTATACTTTCAAAAATACCATGTCTAAATTATTGGGAGTTTAAATATGCATACACACTTATAATACAGTTTAACTATTAACTATTTAAAAATACTGTTCAACTGTTACTATTTAAAAATACTAATTACTCAAACTATGTGGAAGATTAACTCGCGATGTATCCATAACCTCGCCCTCACATCCATAGGATGCTTACCTACAATATGAACATACTTCGTGAACTTTACGCCCAGTAAGTACAACATGTTAATCGCAAAACATGCTTAAAACATAATACATACTTAAATCCATATAAGCATGTCATAACCAACACATCTCACTGAGACATTCCACATATCAGAACAACACATATCACCGAATGCAGAACATCATATACTGCATCATAACATACTGAATGCATAACAAAATCATCATATACTGAATGCATTTTACTATAAATGGAAGCATAGTGAACTACATCGTAGTCCGATTATGCTCATCTTATGCTTCAATATTCTTTTTCTTTCTTATGTCTACTTAGGGCCCGTGTGTCAGTACTGGCCTGCGTGTGGATCGTCGAGAATGCCCCTGATCCTGGGCCTTGTTCCGTTATGGATATATTTTATGGTCTTGGCCTGTTATACATTATGAGCCTTAGCTTGTTAGACTTTGTAGGCCTTGGCCCATTATACTGACACCCTTATTCTCTTCTTTCCCAATTTTTTATCTGATCGTGCCATATACTCTACTAGGCTATCCCCTAATCTTATGCAATGGGGATGTATGGCCTCTAACTTGTTCATTCATCAATCTATGTGTTTGTGAAACTATATGCTCTTATACATACTATGCAATAACTTGTGCATGTCGTACAGATGCATGCTTAAAATGCTATAAAAACCACCATTTAAATTCATTTTATTCATGCTGTAGACGGAGTTATACTTACCTAGTTGCATGCAACTCATACTCTCGCCGTTATCAGGTTGTAGGTAACCACCTGTCAACATAACATACTCTGTTAACACTTTTGTTGAGTCACTAATATTGTTAGTAACAAAAGCAGATAAAATTGTTTGGTACTGATTGTCGTCGATACTATGGTGTATATCGGTACCCTACTGCTCTATTTTGGGAATATGGTGTATATCTTCCATCATATATGATTAATTGTCTTCTTGACAGATTAATCGTCATTCCTCATAGTATCGTTCAAACATGGTCCTTGACTGGTTGCTGACCAGTCAACTGACTGGTTACCTTACATGTCGTTAACTAGGTAGCCTACCGAGTTACCATTGCTCGTTTGGTGTGGTAGCCTACCGGGCTACCCATACTATCTTGATTATTTTTAGAAAATCGTTTTAGTTACCTTATAAAATTTTTAGGAAAAATTATGTTCTTTAAAACCGTCCCTTTATCACCCCATTGGAAGGTAGGGGACGTTTTATTGAAATCGTATTTTTATTTTAAAGAGGTTAGAATACATTTTAGTGTTGTATTTTAAAGGGGTTTTTGAGCCACTTATCGAAACCGTTTTAAAAACATGTCTATAACGACTTCATTTGTAAATTTGGCGAACATAAAATTTTTTATTCTCGACGAGATGAACAATTCTCATGTTCATCTCAGAGCTCAAATCTAACTCAAACAGGTCCTAATCTTACTAAACCTATGGCTACTTGTGCGTAGTTTTTGTGAAAATCCCAGTTTTATGCTATTTTGAAAACGGCTCTATTTGAGGCCCGAAACGGCCAAATTTTTAAAACACGCGTATAACTTTTGTGTTGAGCCCAAGATCGGGTTCGGACTTTAAGTAGTCCATTTTTAACAAAACCCGAGACTGTTTCCAGTGCTTGGATTTTTAGTCCCAGTTTTGGGCACCAAATGCAAACCACTCGAAAAACCTATCTTAGTGTCGTTTTTGGCCAAAAGCTATTGGACGTAAAAACAATCGTATCGAAATTTCCTTAAAACTCCATGTTTTCCCAAATCCCAAATTCAGAACCTAAGGGGGTCAAAATGGAAAAAACCCGTGGCCTTTTTCTATTGACAGATTGTGTGTCCAGCCACCTTAAAAAACGTTCATGCTCACATGTGCACATATCCATTCGTAAAAATGTAAATCACAACTGTACAACCACATAACTTAAAAATGGAAAGCTAAGGGCTCAAAATAAACTTATTACAACCCATTTGTATAAACAAATACACATAAATGGCCTTGATCACAACTTAAAAATAACTAGCCACCAAAAGGGTTTCAGTTTTACCTCTTGTGCTATGAACTAAGCACAAATCCAAATCAAGAGCTTGAGTGACCATAATAGCCACGTGAACTAAGGGGATTGAGGTCTACAACCTCAATCCCCTTAGAAAATACACCAAAAATTTTCCTCTTAATATCAACTTACAACAATAACTAAAAACCACAAGTGATTGGTCTAGAACCTTACCCTTATGTGCACTCGAAATGGCTTGGAAATGAATCCTCCTAACACAAGCTTGAGGGGGCTAGATTTTGGTAAATTCTTGGCTGTGCTTTTGGGTTAAAAATGGTGGTTTTGGTTGAAGGGGGTGGTCAGCTGTAGCAAGGGAAAAGAGAGAGAAAGGAGTTATGTTTTTAAGGGTGTGAAAAAGAAAGAACAACACCTAAAGCCTTGGTCACCCTTTTAAAGACAAACCTAAGTAAAATTAACCAGCTTAAGCTCAATTAATCAAGCTAATCTTGTGCTAATTTGGGGACAAATTTGCTATCTTTTCAGCCCTCAAAAACTGAGGAAGCTACTGCATTGAAGGAGGGAGGATTAAAAAAAAATTTGTTGACGGAATGTGATGGAAAATGTAATATTGTTTAATGAATTGTGTCATAACTTGTCCCTTATTTTAATGCTACTTTTTGGGGTTATTTTTGCAGCTAGAAATAGCTGGTTTTTAGCTAAGGGTACATGGTTTTTAAGGCCAAAACTCATCTGCATTTACCTCTCTTTGCAGTCCAGTTTTCTACTGCGATGTTCGGTCCTTTCTCGGTAGTGTTCTAATTTTCACCCAGAAATCGAATTATCTGAATCTGATTTTTATACTGTCTATTCCTAGTCGGTTTATACTGTCTAAGAGCCCATTCTGTACCAATTTACTATTCCTTTTCTATATTGTGGTTGTGTCTACACTGTGTTATCCTTGTGCATGTAAAACGAGGCGTTCTGGTTTGAAATTTTAAACACAGTCTCTCTTGACTAATTTGGAAGTGCTGATTTCAATTTTATTAGTTTACGTCCATCTGAGGTCGTCTGAACCAGTTTTCAGGATCTGTGTGACGTCACCTCAAAAAACGTGTTAGGTGCCTGATTGACTAATTTAGGCGTTCTGAGTCTAAACATATCAGTTTTGGGGCGAGAAAAGGTCGTCTTGACCCTCGTCCTGATACTGCGTATCTCCAAAACAAAAATTCTAGTTTTATGCCCAATTGACCAGATTGAGCTTACTGACAACTAATATATCAGTTTCACATCAATTTGAGGCCATCTTGGCCATAAATCTGATACTGCATTTCTCTACTATTCACTATTCACTACTCACTGTTTTCTGTCTGACTGACTAGTCTGAGTGCTCTGACTCTGAGTTTTTCAGTCTCTGAGCAAGAAGAGGTCATCTGGACCTTCGTTCTTAGTACTATAACTCTGCTAGGGTATTTTTCACTGTTATGCTCAGATGTTCGATCCAAGCGTTCTGGTGATCTGTTCATCAGTCTTGTGTTGGGAAATAGTCGTCTGGACTAGTTTCCTAATACTGTGTATCTTACACACTTAAACATATAATAGGGTGGAATATATATTGTATTTGATCAACCTAATTACTTATGACATAGTATTTAGTTTTCACGCATTACGAGAGTCTTTACAATGGCTTCAGCTCCATACACGGCCTTCTATATGGGTTTCAGGAAATGCCCTAAGCATGAGTGACATATTGATATATTTATTTTGAACTGAATAATAAAATTATATACAGAGATTATTCATTACATTGCTATTTGTCCTTATTCTATTTACATGTTAAAGTAAATGTAAACAAATATGGCTCACTAACTGCTTGTGTTAAAGCTGTTAGAATGTTGCATGTAATGGACTTTTGTATGCGAGAAGACAGTGTTCTAAAGTAAGCAGTCTAAACTAAGGTCTGTAGTCTATGAGGTTAGCCCGAGCATCTAACTCATGTTAAGACTATTATGTTGTCTAAAGCCATGGTGGGGATTGTTTGTCTTGACTATCTAGAGCATAGACTCCCAATTAGAGATATAGATATATTGCTTGGTGGTGACATATTAGACCGAGACTAAAGCGTGATCGATCCACGTAGTTCGCTATGAGTGGATCAATCTGCTTTTGATGTTCATTATGTAGCATATAAATCGAGAAAAACGTATCAAAGTGGCGCAGCGGAACAATAAAAATTTTTAGATCGTTAAATATCTCATGATGCCATATACAATAAACCAACAACAATTAAAACTCGTACCTCAAGGATGCCAATCTGCAGGAGGAGAATGACCGGAGGGCTTCAACCAACTAGCCTTCTCTACTATTCTTCAATTCCCGAATGGCTGAGTGTGTGGGCACTCTGAACCTCGATCGGTATGCTAGCACTGTTAGTCTTCTTCCGACCACCCAAATCTCTAAAGAACTTATTGTCACGGTGAGTATGCAATAATAAGCCTGCTCACCTGAGAGTCTGTGGTATGAGAGAACTGGAGTGGCAGGACCTCTATTTATAGACCTGCATGAGGTGATTCTCTGAATTCGAATTGGATTAGAAGAAGATATTCTCCCTTATCCATAAGCACAAAATCTGAATTTTCCAACGGGAAAATCCCAACAATAAATTCAGCCACTTTCAGATAATTCCAATCCAAATCTAAACAATATTTTAACTAGAATTTTATCTCCCTTTTTCAACCAAAAAATCGGAAAATCCAAGGGAAAATCCCCACCAAAATTTCGACCACTTTTGGATAAGGAAGAATAAAAATTCCACTAGGATTTTCAAGCTTGAATCTTATCTCATTTTTATCCAAAATAACTGAAAATCTCCTTGGAGATTTACTCCAAAAATTCAGCCATTATCAGGGATTGAAACTTGAATTTTTTCTTGAACCTTATCCACAAAAATCCAAAAATTCATTGAGGATAATCCACAAAAATTTCGTCCATATTTGGTTAGGATTTGGATTCAAAATTCAACTAGGATTCTAACAAGATTTTCCTCTTCATATCCAACTTAAATTCGAATTTCATTCCTTGTGGATTTACCACAACAAATTCAAATCCTACTTGGACTGTGATTCAAAATTTGAATTTCAAATTTCAAATTCAAATTTCAAATTACAAATTTCAAATTTCAAATTTAAATTTCAAATTTCAAATTTCAAATTTCAAATTTAAATTTCAAATTCAAATTCAAATTTCAAATTCAAATTTCAAATTTCAAATTTCAAAATTCAAATTTCAAAATCCACAAAACAGTTGTATTTCTAATTCTTGTTCTCATGGATAATTTTCTATAACTCCAATCCAATCTCAAATAAAATCATGGCAACTTTATTTGGAGTTCAAATAATTGTGTACTCTATTATCCAAAACAAAATCAGAATTCAACCGGAGAGAATCTTGTCGACCATCCTAATCCTATGTCAACACCATCCATGCATAATAAACTAGCCAACAGCATACACAGATCAATTTTGCCAAACGTTAAGGAATTATGTGGAGCTAGTAGAGGGACCAACTGGACATATATAATCGGGCTCCCGCAAATCCATATGATCATCATTCTTTACCGAACAACTCAATCATATGATCACTAATTTTCAGAGTCACACCACAATAAACCTGAAACTGAATTCCTAATTATATACCGTATTACGTAAGCCTGTGACCAGCTATCGTCTAATGACCTTGTCATGTATGCAGAACCCTCATATGATATCCATGATCAGCCTTAGGCCAAAGTCCGTTTAATCCTACTGATCAGGCTATCTTAAAGTTCTATTATACTACCGAATAAAGAAAATGATTATTCAAAGCCTTTATCCATTTTCACATTCAGTATAATGCCTTTAAGAGGATATGCTTAACTCCTCATTAGAGCTATGATTCTGATATCTGTAAACGAACCCTTCATCGTATACAAGTCATGTACCCAATGAACTGGTCTATAAGCTTACTACCTCTGAGACGCTTTAGCCATTGGAACATCAAAGTATACAAGTCATATACATGAAGCTATCCATCTACTCAGGATTAAGGTTACTGCACAATGAACGTCCAAAGCATATCGATCCACTTAAAGCGGACTTCGTAGATCAATCACGCTTTAGTCCCGGTCTAATATGTCACCACCAAGCAACATATCTATGTCTCTACTTGGGAGTCCAGCTCTAGACAGTCAAGACAAACCCTCCCCTCCAAGCCTTTAGACAACATAATAGTCTTAACATGAGTTAGATGCTCGGTCTAACCCTATAGACTACAGACCATAGTTTAGACCGCTAACTTTAGAACATTGTCTTCTTGCATACAAAAGTCCATTGAATGCAACGTTCTAACAATTTAACACAAGCAGTCAGAGAGCTATATTTGCTTACATTTACTTTAATATGTAAATTAAAATTGAGGACAGATAGCAATGTAATGAATAACCTCCATATATAATTTTATTATCCAGTTCAAAATAAATACATCAAAATGTCTATAATACTTAGGGCATTTCCTAACAAATTATGCAATAACCTTAATCCTGAGTAAATGAACTACTTCATGTATATGACTTGTGTACTTTGATGTTCCAATGGCTAAAGCGTCTCAGAGGAAGTAAGCTTATAAACCGGTTCGTTGGGTGCATGACTTATATACGATGAAGGGTTTGTTTACAGATATTGGAATCATAGCTCCAATGAGTTAAAGGTATCCTCTTAAAAGCATTATATTGGATGTGAAAATGAACAAGGCCTTGGGTCATCTGCTGAGTAGATGACTTCTTATTCACATATGGTAAATAATCATTTTCTTATTTGGTAGTATAATGGAAATTTAAGATAGCCTGATCAGTTGGATTAAACGGACTTTGACCTAAGATTGATCGTCGATATCATATGAGGGTTTTGCATATATGACAAGGTCATTAGACAGTAGCTCGTCACAGGCTTTCATAATACGGTGTATAATTGGGAGTTCAGTTTCAGGTTTATAGTGGTATGACTCTGAAATTAGTGATCATATGATTGAGTTGTTCGGTACAGAGTGATGATCATGGATTCACAGGAGGCCGATTATATATGTCCAATTGGTCCCTCTACTAGCTCCACATAATTCTTTAATGGTTGACAAATTGATCAGTGTATGCTTATTGGCTAGTTGATTATGCATGGATGGTGTTGACATAGGATTAGGATGGTGGACAAGATTCTCTCTGGTTGAATTCATATTTTGTTTTGGATAATAGAGTACACAATTATTCAAACTCCAAATAAAATTGCCATGATTTTATTTGAGATTGGATTATAGTTATAGAAAATTATCCTTGAGAACAAAAATTTGAAATACAACCTTTTGTGGATTTTGAAATTTGAATTTGAAATTTAAATTTAAATTTGAAATTTGAAATTTGAAATTTGAAATTTGAAATTTGAAATTTGAATTTAAAATTTGAATTTTGAAATTTGAAATTCAAATTTTGAATCATAGTACAAGTGGAGTTTGAATTCTTTGTGGATAATTCCACAAGGTTAGAATTTGAATTTGAGTTGGATTATGGAGAGGAAAATATTTTTTAAATCCTACTTGAATTTTGAATCCTAATTCTAACAAAAGTGGCCAAATTTTTGTTGAGGAAAATCTTCCAAGATATTTTCGGTTTTTGTGGATAAGGATGCAGGGAAAAATTCAAGTTTCAATCCTAGTTGAATTTGGATTCTCTCCTTCCTGGAATTGGCTAAATTTTTGAGGGAATCTCAAGGAAGATTTTTGGTTTTTTATGGGTAAGGATGAGATAAAATTCAAGCTAGAAAATCATATTTGAATTTTGATTCTCCTCACACTTAAACAGATGAATCTGGACAGGTTTATGGCCTTAGGGAAATTCGGTTTTATTGGATGAGTGAGGAGATAAAATTCAAGTTAAAATCCTATTTGAATTTTGAAAGAAAAATCCCAACAATGGCCGAATTCAGATTTTTGTGAGTGGATAAGGGAGAAAATCTTCTCCTAATCCAATTTGAATTCAAAGGATTACCTCATACAAGTCTATAAATATAGGTCCTGCCACTCTAGTTTTCTTTTACCACAAACTCTCAGGTGAGCAGGCTTATTGTTGCACAACTCACTGTGACAATAAGTTCTTTAGAGATCTAGGTGGTCGGAAGAAGACTAATAGTGTTAGCATATCAATCGAGGTTCAGAGTGCCTACGCACTCAGTCATTCGAGAATTAGAGAATAGTAGAGAAGGCTAGTTGGTTGAAGCCCTCCGATCATTCTCCTCCTGTAGATTGGCATCCTCTGAGGTATAAGTTTAAATTGTTAGTTTACTGTATATGGTAACATGAGATATTTAACGATCTTAAAAAAATTTTATTGTTCCGCTGCTCCACTCTGATACGTTTTTACCGATTTATTTCCTACAATTGGTATCAGAGCCATATATTATGTATGTAGTATGTGGTATGTGGTTATTTTAATTTTTTAAATTATTATAAACATGCTTGTTTTATGCCGGTTATGATTCCTTAGAATTTTAGAAAATTATATCTAGGATTTTTTATGTAACCATGGGAGCAGTTTATCATCACCGTAATTTTCCCATGGATTTTAATTTTTTTTATCCCTTAGAATTATTATGATTAGAATTTTTATACACCAAAAACGGTTTAGGAAATTTTATGTAATTATTCTTAGAGGAGATTGAAGTTTGAAGACTGTAATTTATTTTTTCCCAAAAGTTAAATTTAATTTAAAGGTTGAAATTTTGATGTGTGGAAAATTTCAATTTAATTAGGATTCAAATTAATTTTTGGAGATCCTAATGGGTAAATTGGAATATGGTATGAAAATCGAGGCACGACCCCTCAGGATAGGCCATTGGCCTTGGTGGGGCTGCAGCCCCTGCCCTTCTTAGGCAGGATGGGGCTACGGGAGCCCCTGTCCAGGCCAAGACCACCCACGGCCGCAGGCTTTGCTTGTAGCCAAGGGTAGCCGTGGCCCACCCAAGGGCTGGCTAGCCTTTAGTAATGCAGCCCATGGCTGCATGCACTGCACCTAGCTTGTGGCTGCCCACTGTGGCTGCGGGCCTTCGAGGGCCCATGGGCCGATGGGCCGAAAAACAAAAATTTTGATTTTTAAATTCGAGATTTAATTTTTAAAATCATGTTTAAAAATATGTAATTGAAAATTTAAAGGTTTTTTAAATTACATATTATTACACATGATATTTAAATTATTTAAAATTTGAATTTAAAATTTGAATTTGAAATTTAAATTTTTGGAATTTAAATTAAAATTAAAATTTCAAATGATTCTTGGGATGTGAAATAAATGAAGAGGCTACATAAAAATGGATACAAGAAGACGGAACAAAATTCAAGACCCAAAGAATGCTTTGGATGGAATTTTATAATCTTTATTTTCTTTGTTCTAGGATGGAACCATGGCTTGGTTATTTTTTGCCACTTATTTTTTCTATGATATGTCATGGATGTATAAATATGTATTGATGGATGTAATGTATGCATATTTGATAACATGTCATATAGGATAGGTGAATGGCACTCATACTGTATTAATCATACGTATTTATCAAAACTTACTTGTTTTTCAAAATATTGAGTGGGAGAGGGTTTCAAACAAAGCCCACGGCCTCCATTGTTGATCCAGATGTGAAAGCATGGTAACGCCTCGCGTCAGTTCTACCCTAACCACACCCCTCGATAGGTGTTTACCACAGCTGGTATACTAGGTTGGATCTCCTATGAGGAAAACGTGTTCGGGTATGATTCTATTCATGACCACCCCTCGGTGGCTTGGTAGAACGTAGATCGAGCTACGTAAACAATGGTTATACACTCAAGACTGGTTTAGTTATTAACCTTCCCTAGAAGCTCTGTTAACTAAACTGGTTGCCAAAATAAGTGGTTATTAATATATGTCTTAACCTTAGAGGATTTAAGGCAATATATATTAATTGGACGGGGTCCATGTTCCGGCTATTTGTCTAATGACCACCCCTTGGTGGCTTGGGGCAATAGGTGCTGAGAATTTCCATTGCAATGCTACATGTTTTTTCAAGTTTCATGTAGGAACATACTTGTATGTTTTATTTGCTAAATTATCTATATATTTGCTTGGGCTTTATAATGTTGTCTAGTATAATTTTATTTCAATTCAAAATGTCACCGACACCCCTCATTTCAATACTTACTGAAAATAAGCTGAATGGCAATAATTATAAAGACTGGAAAAGAAATCTATTGATAGTTCTCAGCTGCGAGAGACACAAGTTCATGCTGGATGAACCATGCCTACCTGGGCCCAAACCTAACACATTACTTGAGGAGGTCCCGGTTACCTATACTTGTTGGAGAGAATCCAATGAGATAGCTCGGTGCTACATTCTAGCTAGCATGACGAGTGCTTCACAAAAGCGGCATGAGACTTATCAAGTTGCTAGGGAGATAATGTAAAATCTGGAAGACATGTTTGGAGGCCAAGAAAAATTGGCTCGACAGTTTGCAATCGCCAGTATTATGAACTCTAAGCAAAAGGCAGGTACTCCGGTAAAGGACCATATGATCACTTTAATGGGATTCTTTGCTGAGGCTACCGAGAATGGTGCTGAGTTGGACTACAACACCCAGATCGAGATGGTATTTAAAACTCTGTCTAAGGATTTTGTGGGGTTTAAGGCCGTATATAATCTGGCGACAAGGGAGTTAGGACTCACCGAGCTCATGAAGCAACTCCAAGTTTATAAGCAGATGATCAGGGATGAGGATGCGGTCCAACCCAAAGGAGAGGCCAATTTGGTGGAATCTTCCAAACTCTCACGGAAAAGGAAGAGGCCAAATAAGAAGCAAGTGGTTTTCGGTTCTTCTAATCCTCCTATCTAGGATGTGAAGAAGAAGAAGAAGAACAAGAAGCCTAGGGACCCTAAAAAGTCCAAGTGCTTCCACTGTGGGAAGGTAGGTCATTTCAAGAAGGCATGCCAGGAATTCCTAGCTGCCAAGGGCAAGGAAGGTAAGGAACTTCACTATTTAGAAGCATGTTTGGTGGAAGAATCGAAAGACACTTAGGTCATTGATTCGGGCGCCACTAATCATGTTTGTGTTTCTTTGTAGGGGTTCGTGGAAATGAGAAGTCTACATGATAGGAGCCTTTCGTTGCGGACCGGAGACGGTAGCTTGGTAATGGCAAAAGCAGTAGGAGACGTTTATCTTTACTTTGATGAATTTAGGTTTATATTATTGAAAGGCTGTTATTATGTTCCTTATTTTAGGAGAAACCTTATATCGGTAGCTTGTTTAATAAGGGATTCTTATTCAGTTTCTTTTAGTAAAAGAGTTGATATTCGTTAAAATAAGTCGTTTATCTATTCTGGTTGGATAGATGGTGATCAAACCAAAGATGTACTCACTACTTGACACTGAATTAATAAATAACTCTAAAAGGTTGAAAGTTTCTCACTCTAACAAGGCGTATCTTTGGCATTTAAGACTTCGTCATATTAATCAGGATAGGATTCAAAGGTTGGTGAAAGACGGTCCTCTAGAATCTTTGGAGGAGGTACGTCTTCCTCAATGTGAGCCTTGTCTTGAGGGTAAGATGACTAAGAGGCCTTTTTGAGCTAAGTATACTAGGGCTCAGGAACTCTTAGAAATTGTGCACACTAACGTATGTGGCCCCATGAACGTCACAGCACGAGGAGAGTTTGAGTATTATGTCTCCTTTATAGACGATTACTCGAGGTATAGATATGTGTACCTGATGCACCGCAAGAGCGAAACCTTTGATAATTTCAAAGAGTATCGTGCTGAAGTGGAAAAGTAATTAGGTAAATCCATAAAGACACTTCAATCTGATCGAGGTGGCGAATACCTCTCCGATGAATTTATAGGACATCTTGTAGAGAATGGGATATTATCCCAATTGACTACACCTAGTACTCCACAACAGAATAGTGTAGCCGAAAGGAGAAACATGATCTTATTAGATATGGTACGATCCATGATGAATTATTCCAAGCTGCCATTATCATTTTAGTGATATGCATTACAAACGGCGTGTTATATTCTAAACCAGGTTCCAAGCAAGTCGATTCCCATGACTCCGTATGAATTGTGGCGTGGCAAGAAGCACTCCCTTGGACATATGAGAATATGGGGCTGCCCGGCGCATGTACTGGATGGGGATGCGAAGAAGTTGGAACCAAGATCAAAATTATGCATGTTTGTAGGGTATCCGAAGGAAACTAAGGGAGGTCTATTCTATAACCCGAAGGAACAAAAAGTCATTGTTTCAACCCATGTGACATTCTTGGAGGAAAGTCACATGAATGACTTTATGCCTCGAAGCAAACTGGTGCTAGAAGAGTTATCGGGTGAAAGAACCGCTCCACAGGTTTCGGTCTTAGATGTAAGTCTGAGTTCTAGTGAAAGATCTGTAGATGAGCAACAATTTAGGGTGCCTCATCATAGTGGGAGGGTTTCGAAGAAGCCTAATGTCTTCATGTATGAAGCTGAAGTATACCAGGCTGAGGCTCATGAGCATGAGGATGATCCGAATACTTATGATGAAGCTATAAATGATGTTGATTCTAAATATTGGAAACAGGCCATAAACAATGAGATGGATTCTATGAAATCCAACTCTGTTTGGGAACTTGTAGATCTGTCGGATAGGATAAAACCCATTGGATGCAAGTGGGTCTATAAAAGAAAGAAGGATGCGGAAGGGAGAGCAGAAACTTTCAAAGCTAGACTGGTTGCAAAGGGATACATGCAAAAGGCTATAATCGATTATGATGAAACCCTTTCGCCTGTTGCTACGCTGAAGTCTATCCGTATTCTTCTGTCTGTTGCTGCAGCTCTCAATTATGAGATCTGGCAAATGGACATCAAGATGGCATTCTTGAATGGCTATCTTGAGGAATGTATCTACATGATACAACCCGAAGGGTTCGTGGCAAAAGGCCCATAAAGAAAAGTCTGCAAGTTGTTTAGATCCATTTATAGAGTAAAGCAAGCATCCCCGCTCATGGAACCGGAGATTTGATTAAGCAATCAAGACAGTTGGTTTTGAGCAGAACGTTGATGAACCCTGTGTTTATAAACATATTAAGGATGGTAAAGTGGTCTTTTTAATACTCTATGTCGATGATATACTGCTCATTGGGAATGATGTAGGGAACTTATCATCAGTCAAGCTTTGGTTGCACCAACAGTTTGACATGAAGGACTTGGCTGAAGCTAATTATGTTCTAGGTATTCGTCTCTTCAGAAATCGAAGGAATAAAATGATAGCATTATCCTAAGCTTTATAAATAGATAAAATAATTGATAAATATGCAATGCAAGAGGCAAAGAAAGGTTCACAACCTTCCATTGCTAGTCTAACTCTTTCATTGGATGGCCGTCCCAAGACATCAGAAGAAAGAGAGCATATGAGTAAGGTCCCTTATGCATTCGTTGTGGGTAGCCTTATGTATGCTATGCTTTGCACCCGCCCGAACATATGTTTTGCAGTAGGTACGGTGAGTCAATATCAAGCGAATCCTAGAACAAAGCACTGGCAAGCAGTAAAGCATATACTTAAGTATCTTAAGAGAACGAGGGATTATATGCTAGTGTATTCTGGAGGAGACCTAACACCCATAGGATACACAGACTCAGATTTTCAGACTTGCAAGGATTCGAGGAAATCGACATCAGGAGCAATGTTCTTACTCGGAGGAGGCACCATTCTGTGGAGGAGCATGAAGCAGGGTTGTATAACTGACTCTACGATGGAGGCTGAGTATGTGGCTGCAGTTGAGGCATCTAAAGAAGCAGTTTGGCTCTGTAAGTTCTTTAGAGACCTTAAGGTCATTCTAGGTGTTGACAAGCTTATCATACTTTACTGTGATAACACTAGGGCGATTGCCAACATAAGGGAATCTTAGCACCACAAGAGGACCAAGCTTGTAGGTCGGAGGTATCACATTATTAGAGGGCATGTGGAGACAGGACGAGTAGATGTATGTAAGATCGCGTCCGATGACAACATTACCGATCCGTTTACTAAGACTTTGGTGGCTAGAAGCTTTGAGAGGCATGTAGAGGTGATGGGGATGCGTAACATGGCACATCTACTGGCTTAAGGTAAGTAGGAGATTGTTAGGAAATGCCCTAAGCATGAGTGACATATTGATGTATTTATTTTGAACTGGACAATAAAATTATATATAAAGGCTATTCATTACATTGTTATTTGTCCTTATTCTATTTACATGTTAAAGTAAATGTAAGCAAATATGGCTCACTGACTGCTTGTTTTAAAACTGTTAAAACGTTGCATGCAATGGACTTTTGTATGCGAGAAGACAATGTTCTAAAGTAAGCGGTCTAAACTAAGGTCTGTAATTTATGGGGTTAGACCGAGCATCTAACTCATGTTAAGACTATTATGTTGTCTAAAGCCATGGTGAGGATGGTTTGTCTTGATTGTCCGGAGCATAGACTCCCAAGTAGAGACATAGATATGTTGCTTGATGGTGACATATTAGACCGAGACTAAAGCGTGACTGATCTACATAGTCCGCTATGAGTGGATCAATCTGCTTTTGACGTTCATTATGTAATAACCTTAATCCTGAGTAAATGAACTACTTCATGTATATGACTTGTGTACGTTGATGTTCCAATGGCTAAAGCATCTCAGAGGTAGTAAGCTCATAGACAGGTTCATTGGGTGCGTGACTTGTATACGATGAAGGGTTTGTTTACAGATATTGGAATCATAGCTCCAATGAGTTAAAGGTATCCCCTTAAAGGCATTATACTGGATGTGAAAATGGAAAAGGCCTTGGGTCGTCTACTGGGCAGATGACTTCTTATTCACATATGGTAAATAATCATTTTCTTATTCGATAGTATAATAGAACTTTAAGATAGCCTGATCAGTTGGATTAAACAAACTTTGACCTAAGACTGATCATGGATATCATATGAGGGTTTTGCATATATGACAAGGTCATTGGACAGTAGCTCGTCACAGGCTTTCATAATACGGTATATAATTGGGAGTTCAGTTTCAGGTTTATAGTGGTGTGACTCTAAAATTAGTGATCATATGATTGAGTTGTTCAGTACAGAATGATGATCATACGGATTCATGGGAGCCCGATTATATATGTCCAATTGGCCCCTCTACTAGCTCCACATAATTCCTTAACGGTTGGCAAATTGATCAGTGTGTGCTTATTATTGGCTAGTTAATTATGCATGGATGGTGTTGACATAAGATTAGGATGGTGGACAAGATTCTCTTTGGTTGAATTCATATTTTGTTTTGGATAATAGAGTACACAATTATTCGAACTCCAAATAAAGTTGCCATGATTTTATTTGAGATTGGATTGGAGTTGTAGAAAATTATCCATGAGAACAAAAATTTAAAATACAACCTTTTGTGGATTTTGAAATTTGAATTTGAATTTAAAATTTAAATTTGAATTTTGAATTTTGAATTTTGAATTTTGAATTTTGAATTTGAATTTTGAATTTTGAATTTTGAAATTTGAAATTCAAGTTTTGAATCACAGTCCAAGTGAAATTCGAATTCTTTGTGGATAATTCCACAAGGTTAGAATTCGAATTTGTGTTGGATTATAGAGAGGAAAATCTTATTTAAATTCTACTTGAATTTGGAATCCTAATTGTAACAAAAGTGGCCAAATTTTTGTGGGGGAAAATCCTCTAAGATATTTTCAGTTTTTGTGGATAAAGACACAGGGAAAAATTCAAGTTTCAATCCCAATTGAATTTGGATTCTCTTCTCCTTGGAATTGGCCGAAATTTTTTAGGGAATCTCAATGAAGATTTTCAGTTTTTTATGGATAAGGATAAGATAAAATTCAAGCTAGAAAATCCTATTTGAATTTTGATTCTCCTCACACTTTAACAGATGAATCTGGACAGGATTATGGCCTTAGGGAAATTCAGTTTTATTGGACGAGTGAGAAGATAAAATTCAAGTTAAAATCCTATTTGGATTTTGAAAGAAAAATCCCAACAATGGCCGAATTCATTTTGGTTGGATAAAGCTTAATTAATTTCAGATTTTGTGAGTGGATAAGGGAGAAAATTTCTCCTAATCCAATTTGAATTCAGAGGATCACCTCATGCAAGTTTATAAATAGAGGTCCTACCACTCCAGTTCTCTTAGATCACAGACACTCAAGTGAGCAGGTTTATTGTTGCATAACTCACCGTGACAATATGTTCTTTAGATATCTGGGTGGTCGGAAGAAGACTAACAGTGTTAGCATACCGATGAGGTTCAGAGTGCCCACACACTCATCCATTCAGGAATTAGAGAATAGTAGAGAAGGCTAGTTGGTCGAAGCCCTCCGATCATTCTCCTCCTGCAAATTGGCGTCCTCTGAGGTATGAGTTTAAATTGTTGTTAGTTTATTGTATATGGCATCATGAGATATTTAATGATCTTAAAAAAATTTTATTGTTCCGTTGCGCCACTCTGATACGTTTTTACCAATTTATTTCTTACAATGGGTTCTTACACGGGTGTGTATCAGGCAACATGGGTGTGTACCAGTTGAGACTATTCAACACAGTCCTATCTTGGAAACACGTTCCTCTACCCGAGCGATACACGACCACTCACACCACCGTGTACCTGACTGTATTAATCCCTTTTTGATACGAACCTCGCTAAGAATAACGAGACCCGTTAAGATTATGAACCCAAGAACGTTCTAAAATCAGGTTCGAATGGATGGGAGACCTCGACCCGTTGCTTCAGCAAAAACAAGAACCTTGGTATATGGACCTCAACCCGTTGCTTAATGCGAAACAAGAACCTTGGTATAATGAAGACGCCACAATCAACTATGGAAGGATTGATTGATAAGTCAGAAGCGAACACCACGGAAAATTCCGATAAGTTCATATAGTTCTTCAAAGAACCAAAGAGAATTAAACTCTCAAATTTATGAATTAAACTGAAGTGTTCTGTTTTATTGCTATGGGGACGCCTATTTATAGGCAATTGTTACAAAGGATATTCCTAAAGAAAATCTAAAAATATAAGCCTAAAAATCCGAAAATTATTTGAAAATTCGGATCTAAAGATATTCTTGACAAATCCTAACAAAGATAAGCCTAAACAAAATTTGAATTTTGTTTGAAATCCGAATTTTGTTTGTTACAAAATATACTCTCAAAATCCTAACCGAAATCCTAAAGTTTGAATTCGAAAATTTGTTGGAAAGTTTGTTACAAAAGATATTCTCAAATCTTAGCTGAAATCCCAACAAATTCGAAAATATAATCCCAACCAAATTCGTAAATATAGGAAGGTAGTTATTCTGCCACAAATTCGAAAATCCTTGGTTAAAAAAACGTCTTGGGCTTGATTGAATTAGCTGAATTCCCCATGGGCTTAAATTAAGTCAATGTATCATGAATCATGCTCAATGGGCCACGAATTTGATTGAGCCCAAATCTCTTGAATTAGCCCATTAAGTGTTTCTTTAAATCTCTTTGCTCTCGCTCTTGTAACCGGCCCAATTGGTATTTGAGTTGGTTCCCTTGACGTTGATTGGTTCCTTTAAGGCCGTTATTTGATTCACATCATTCCCTTCTTCTTGAAAAGGATTTGTCCTCAAATCATCGCTTAATAAGGATCTGTATAGATTGTCATCAATTCGTTCAAGAACTTGGAAAGGTCCATCCCCTCTAGGAAGTCGCTTGGAACGTCTTTGTGTCGGGATTCGTTTCTTCCTTCTGCATAGCCAAACCCAATCTCTAGGATCAAAAACTAATTTGTGACGCATTTTGTTGGCTTGACCTTGAAGCTCCTTAGTCTTCTCGGAATTACTACTATACATTTGTTGGTTTAGATTGGAAGCACTGGGCACAAAATCAATTTGATGTTTGAACCCTCGAATAGATGGTAATCTGCGTAGTGCCTTGTCGGGAAAGACATCCTTGTATCCCTGCATAACTAAAGCAATAGAACTAGACAAAAAATGGTCAAGCTCGTTAGTGTTTAAAAATGCCTCTTTGTACAAAAGTACAATCATCGGCTGTTTTGAAAACATTGCTCGCTTGATTTCGCTCACTTTTGCATAAAAATTCTTTTGTTTTCTCTCTGATTTTCTCTCCGCTTTTCTCTCAATGACCGAATTTTGATTTTCTTTTTCTCTCTCAGTTTGTTCGGTCCCTCTCTGATTTTCAATCCTTTTCTTTTGATTTCCCTCATTCTTTTGTTCACTCTCTTTCTTTTGCTCACTCTCTTTTTGTAACCTCACTTGGTCTTCATAAACCTGTTTTGGTGTCATCGGCACGAGAATGATGGGTTTTCCTTCGATCGCGAATAAGTATTTGTTGGAGAAGCCATCATGCTTAACTCGGCGATCAAACTGCCACGGTCGGCCTAGCAACAAGTGTCTAGCTTGCATCGGAACTACGTCGCACAAAACTTCATCTCTGTATTTTCCAATGCGGAAGGCAACCAACACCTGTTTATTCACCTTGACTTCGCCACTATCATTCAACCATTGTAGCTTGTATGGCCGGGGATGTTTCAACATGGGCAGTCCTAATTTCTCCACCATGGTTGTGCTCGCCACATTAGTACAACTTCCTCCATCAATAATCATACTACATACTTTGTCGTTGACGTGGCACCTAGTATGAAATATGTTTTCTCGTTGCACTTCTTCATCTTCTTTTGCTTGCGAGCTTAAAACCCTCCTTGTGACCAACAATTCACCTTGGACTGCATGTTCCTCATCATCCACGTCCTCTAGTGGTGGCATGTCATCTTCGTCACTCTCCTCCTCTGTTTCATACTCACCGTCATCATGTAGGATCATGACGCGCTTGTTTGGACACTGGCTAGCAATGTGACCCCTGCCTTGACATTTAAAACACTTAATGTCACGATTTCGAGAACTGGAAGGGTCAGATTTACCTTGAGACCCTTGACTGGGCGTCTCCTGTCTTGGCTTGAATTTGGGTTTTGCAGCAGGTTTCTCCTCTTTCTTCGGTTTCCATGGGGAAGAACTGAAATTATGGGTTGCACGTGTACCACCCCTCCTCTTGAGCTGTCGCTCCACCTTGATGGCCATGTGTACCATGTCTTCCACTTCTACATAATGCTGCATCTCCACCCTATCGTGAATATCTTGGTTCAAGCCATTTAAGAACCTGGCCATAGTAGCCTCTCGATCTTCTTCAATGTTAGCCCAGATCATTGCAATCTCCATATCTTGGTAATATTCCTCCACACTCCGGTTACCCTGTCGAAGCCTTTGCAATTTGCTGTACAAGTCCCGATAGTAATGGCTGGGTACGAATCGCCGCCTCATTACTCTCTTCATCTCTTCCCACGTATCAATTGGATGTTCTCCAGCTCGTCGCCTGTTCAACACCAATTGATCCCACTAAACAATGGCATAGTCAGAAAACTCAATAGTAGCGAGTTTTACCTTCTTCAACTCAGAGTAGTTATGGCAATCGAACACCAACTCCACCTTCTTCTCCCACTCGAGATAAGCTTCGGGATCGCTTCTACCCTGAAACGACGGAATCTTCATCTTAATACTACCCAAGCTATTATCTTCCCGAATCCTAGCTTCTCTAAACCGTCCTCCATGCCTACCTCGATCATCCTCTTCCTCGAAACCAGCCCCAAAATATTCTTCATCTTCATCTCTCACCCCCCTATATGGAACCCTTTCTCGTCTACACATATTTGGAACATCCATCGGCTGCCCTACACGCGTACTCTCGACTCGGTCTAATCGTTCATGAATTTGCTCCAACTCTGTCCTCATCATGCGCCTCATCTCTCCAACCATTGCCTCCATGAACAACTTTGGATCAGCCATCCCCGTAGCACCTTCGGCAACGCTCTTTTCACTATTGTGAGACATGATTACTGCAAAAACAAGGCTAGAGTAAACTAAAAAGACCTCTCACACTCCCTCACGTGTTTCTCTCAAAGAATGGATTTCACTCGACTTCACTCGTGTTTTACTCAATAATTATGGCTTTTACCCTCTGATGTACTCACCACTCTTGCCTTTTTCCACTCGTAGTAATTTCTCACTCGGCTCTTATCAAACTACTCAAATCAGTATCAAAATTTCCGTCGCGATTCCTGAATGACTACACCAAGGTAATATGGGTTATGTGAACAGCAAGGATTACAATGAAAACAACGGTGGTTTAGGTTTCCGAAAATACGAAAATTTACCCAAAAAATTTTGGTCTATGGGGTAAGTTGATTTCTGGAATAATGGAAGCCTAAATGTATGATATAAAACAAAAAATTTGTTGTTGGACAAAAATACTCTTTTTTTTTTTTTTTTTCGAATCCTCTTGATTTCTTTCCTTTTTTTTCTCTTTTTTTTTTTCTTGGATCCGCTTGATTTGAATTCTGAATATCACAATCAAAAATTACAACTTTAATTCGTAAAAAAAAGAAAAACGAAAATAAATGGGATAGGCAAACCTGAGTTTTAGAACCTAAGCTCTGATACCAAATGATACGAACCTCGCTAAGAATAACGAGACCCGTTAAGATTATGAACCCAAGAACGTTCTAAAATCAGGTTCGAATGGATGGGAGACCTCGACCCGTTGCTTCAGCAAAAACAAGAACCTTGGTATATGGACCTCAACCCGTTGCTTAATGCGAAACAAGAACCTTGGTATAATGAAGACGCCACAATCAACTATGGAAGGATTGATTGATAAGTCAGAAGCGAACGCCACGGAAAATTCCGATAAGTTCATATAGTTCTTCAAAGAACCAAAGAGAATTAAACTCTCAAATTTATGAATTAAACTGAAGTGTTCTGTTTTATTGCTATGGGGACGCCTATTTATAGGCAATTGTTACAAAGGATATTCCTAAAGAAAATCTAAAAATATAAGCCTAAAAATCCGAAAATTATTTGAAAATTCGGATCTAAAGATATTCTTGACAAATCCTAACAAAGATAAGCCTAAACAAAATTTGAATTTTGTTTGAAATCCGAATTTTGTTTGTTACAAAATATACTCTCAAAATCCTAACCGAAATCCTAAAGTTTGAATTCGAAAATTTGTTGGAAAGTTTGTTACAAAAGATATTTTCAAATCTTAGCTGAAATCCCAACAAATTCGAAAATATAATCCCAACCAAATTCGTAAATATAGGAAGGTAGTTATTCTGTCACAAATTCGAAAATCCTTGGTTAAAAAAACGTCTTGGGTTTGATTGAATTAGCTGAATTCCCCATGGGCTTAAATTAAGTCAATGTATCATGAATCATGCTCAATGGGCCACGAATTTGATTGAGCCCAAATCTCTTGAATTAGCCCATTAAGTGTTTCTTTAAATCTCTTTGCTCTCGCTCTTGTAACCGGCCCAATTGGTATTTGAGTTGGTTCCCTTGACGTTGATTGGTTCCTTTAAGGCCGTTATTTGATTCACATCACTTTTGCACTTAAAGACATCAAATTAACCCAAATTCATTCCTCAATTTAGTAGTATATAGAATTTAGATCGGAATGGAATTCGATTGGTTCTAGGCATAAGATGTAGGAACTGTCTGGCACATACTTTTTTAGCATTAAGATGTGAAAGACGTTATGCACTGAAACTAGTTCGGGAATGAGTGCTAGTCTATAAGCCACCTTCCCAACTCTCTCGAGGATCTTGAAGGGTCCTACATATCTAGGACTGAGCTTTCCTTTCTTCCCAAAGCACATTACCCCTTTCATCGGTGATACGAACCCCGTCAAGAATAACGAGACCCGTCAAGATTATGAACCCAAGAACGTTCTAAAATCAGGTTCGAATGGATGGGAGACCTCGACCCGTTGCTTCAGCAAAAACAAGAACCTTGGTATAAGGACCTCAACCCGTTGCTTAATGCGAAACAAGAACCTTGGTATAAGGAAGACGCCACAATCAACTATGGAAGGGTTGATTGATAAGTCAGAAGCGAACGCCACGGAAAATTCCGATAAGTTCAGATAGTTCTTCAAAGAACCAAAGAGAATTAAAACTCTCAAATTTATGAATCAAACTGATGTGTTCTTTTATTGCTATGGGAACGCCTATTTATAGGCAATTGTTACAAAGAATATTCCTAAAGAAAATCTGAAAAAAATAAGCCTAAAAAATCCGAAAATTATTTGAAAATTCGGATTCAAAGATATTCTTAACAAACCCTAACAAAGTTAAACCTAAACAAAATCCGGATTTTTGTTTGAAATCAGAATTTTGTTTGTTACAAAAGATACTCTCAAAATCCTAACCTAAATCCTAAAGTTTGAATTTCGAAAATTTGTTGGAAAGTTTGTTACAAAAGATATTCTCAAATCTTAGCTGAAATCCCAACAAATTCGAAAATATAATCCCACCCAAATTGGGAAAAGATAATCCCAACTAAATTCAGAAAAGATAATCCTAACTAAATCCGACTTCCTTAGTTGAAACTAAATCCGAACTTCCTTAGTTGAAGAAAAACGTCTCTTGGCTTGATTGGGCTTGAAAGAATTAGCTGAATTCCTCATGGGCTTGAATCAAGTTAATGCATCTTTGTGAATCTTGCTCAATGGGCCTCCACGAATTTGATTGAGCCCAAATCTCTTGAATCAGCCCATTAAGTGCTTCTTTAAATTTCTTGGCTCTTGCTCTTGTAACTGGCCCAATTGGTACTTGAACTGGTTCCCTTGGTGGTGTCATGTCTTGGGTTGCATCATTCCCCTCCTCTTGAAAAGGATTTGTCCTCAAATCATCACCTACATCAAAAGGACTCAGATCAGTAACATTAAAAGTAGCACTTACGTTATATTCACCCTGTCGTGAATATCCTGGTTCAAGCCATTTAAGAACCTGGCCATAGTAGCCTCTCGATCTTCTTCAATGTTAGCCCGAATCATCGCAATCTCCATATCTTGGTAATATTCCTCTACACTCCGGTTACCCTGTCGAAGCCTTTGCAATTTGTTGTACAAATCACGATAGTAATGGCTGGGTATGAATCGCCTCCTCATTACTCTCTTCATCTCTTCCCATGTATCAATTGGACGTTCTCCAGCTCGTCGCCTGTTCAACACCAATTGATCCCACCAAACAATGGCATAGTCAGAAAACTCAATAGCAGCGAGTTTTACCTTCTTCAACTCAGAGTAGTTATGGCAATCGAACACCAACTCCACCTTCTTCTCCCACTCGAGATAAGCTTCGGGATCACTTCTACCCTGAAACGACGGAATCTTCATCTTAATGCTACCCAAGCTATTATCTTCTCGAACCCTAGCTTCTCTAAACCGCCCTCCATGCCTACCTCGATCACCCTCTTCCTCAAAACCTGCCCCAAAATATTCTTCATCTTCATCTCTCACCCCCCCATATGGAACCCTTTCTCTTCTACGCATATTTGGAACATCCATCGGCTGCTCTACACGCGTACTCTCGACTCGGTCTAATCGTTCATGAATATGCTCCAACTCTGTCCTCATCATGCGCCTCACCTCTCCGACCATTGCCTCCATGAATAATTTCGGATCAGCCATCCCTGTAGCACCTTCGGCAACGCTCTTTTCACTGTTATGAGACATGATTACTGCAAAAACAAGGTTAGAGTAAACTAAAAGACCTCTCACACTCCCTCACGTGTTTCACTCAAAGAATGGGTTCACTCAACTACACTCGTGTTTCGCACAATAATTATGGCTTTTACCCTCTGATGTACTCACCACTCTTGCCTTTTTTCCACTCGTAGTAATTTCTCGCTCGGCTCTTATCAAACTACTCAAATCAGTATCAAAATTTCCGTCGCGGTTCCTGAATGACTACACCAAGGCAATTTGGGTTATGGACAGCAAGGATTATAATAAAAAAAAAACAACGGTGGTTTAGGTTTCCGAAAACACGAAAATTTACCCAAAAAAATTTTGGTCTATGGGGTAAATTTACCCAAGACATGACACCACCAAGGGAACCAGTTCAAGTACCAATTGGGCCAGTTACAAGAGCAAGAGCCAAGAAATTTAAAGAAGCACTTAATGGGCTGATTCAAGAGATTTGGGCTCAATCAAATTCGTGGAGGCCCATTAAGCAAGATTCACAAAGATGCATTAACTTGATTCAATCCCATGAGGAATTCAGCTAATTCTTTCAAGCCCAATCAAGCCAAGAGACGTTTTTCTTCAACTAAGGAAGTTCGGATTTAGTTTCAACTAAGGAAGTCGGATTTAGTTAGGATTATCTTTTCTGAATTTAGTTGGGATTATCTTTTCCCAATTTGGGTGGGATTATATTTTCGAATTTGTTGGGATTTCAGCTAAGATTTGAGAATATCTTTTGTAACAAACGTTCCAACAAATTTTCGAAATTCAAACTTTAGGATTTAGGTTAGGATTTTGAGAGTATCTTTTGTAACAAACAAAATTCTGATTTCAAACAAAAATCCGGATTTTGTTTAGGTTTAACTTTGTTAGGATTTGTTAAGAATATCTTTGAATCCGAATTTTCAAATAATTTTCGGATTTTTTAGGCTTATTTTTTTCAGATTTTCTTTAGGAATATTCTTTGTAACAATTGCCTATAAATAGGCGTTCCCATAGCAATAAAAGAACACATCAGTTTGATTCATAAATTTGAGAGTTTTAATTCTCTTTGGTTCTTTGAAGAACTATCTGAACTTATCGGAATTTTCCGTGGCGTTCGCTTCTGACTTATCAATCAACCTTTCCATAGTTGATTGTGGCGTCTTCCTTATACCAAGGTTCTTGTTTCGCATTAAGCAACGGGTTGAGGTCCTTATACCAAGGTTCTTGTTTTTGCTGAAGCAACGAGTCGAGGTCTCCCATCCATTCGAACCTGATTTTAGAACGTTCTTGGGTTCATAATCTTGACGGGTCTCGTTATTCTTGACGGGGTTCGTATCATTTGGTATCAGAGCTTAGGTTCTAAAACTCAGGTTTGCCTATCCCATTTATTTTCGTTTTTTTTCTTTATTACGAATTAAGATTGTAATTTTTTTTTGTGTTATTCAGAATTCAAATTAAGAGGATCCAAACAAAAAAAAAAAAAAAAGAAAAGAAAAATCAAGAGGATCGGGAAAAAAAAAAAAAGTATTTTTGCCCAACAACAAATTTTTTGTTTGATATCATATATTTAGGCTTCCAATATTCCAAAAATCAACTTACCCCATAGACAAAAATTTTTGGGTAAATTTTCGTGTTTTCGGAAACCTAAACCACCGTTGTTTTCATTGTAATCCTTGCTGTCTATAACCCATATTGCCTTGGTGTAGTCATTCAGGAATCACGACGGAAATTTTGATACTGATTTGAGTAGTTTGATAAGAGCCGAGTGAGAAATTACTACGAGTGGAAAAAGGCAAGAGTGGTGAGTACATCAGAGGGTAAAAGCCATAATTACTGTGTGAAACACGAGTGGAGTTGAGTGAACCCATTCTTTGAGTGAAACACGTGAGGGAGTGTGAGAGGTCTTTTAGTTTACTCTAACCTTGTTTTTTGCAGTAATCATGTCTCACAACAGTGAAAAGAGCGTTACCGAAGGTGCTACGGGGATGGCTGATCCGAAGTTGTTCATGGAGGCGATGGTCGGAGAGATGAGGCGTGTGATGAGGACAGAGTTGGAGCATATTCATGAACGAATAGATCGAGTCGAGCATACGCGTGTAGAGCGGCTGCAGGATGTACCAAATATGCGTAGAAGAGAAAGGGTTCCATATAGGGGGGTGAGAGATGAAGATGATGAATATTTCGAGGTTGGTTTCGAGGAAGAGGATGATCGAGGTAGGCATGGAGGACGGATTAGAGAAGCTAGGATTCGAGAAGATAATAGCTTGGGTAGTATTAAGATGAAGATTCCATCGTTTCAGGGTAGAAGTGATCCCGAAGCTTATCTCGAGTGGGAGAAGAAGGTGGAGTTGGTGTTGAAGAAGGTAAAACTCGCTGCTATTGAGTTTTCTGACTATGCCATTGTTTGGTGGGATCAATTGGTGTTGAACAGGCGACGAGCTGGAGAACGTCCAATTGATACATGGGAAGAGATGAAGAGAGTAATGAGGAGGCGATTCATACCCAGCCATTACTATCATGATTTGTACAACAAATTGCAAAGGCTTCGACAGGGTAACCGGAGTGTAGAGGAATATTACCAAGATATGGAGATTGCGATGATTCGGGCTAACATTGAAGAAGATCGAGAGGCTACTATGGCCAGGTTCTTAAATGGCTTGAACCAGGATATTCACGACAGGGTGGAGATGCAGCATTACGTAGAAGTGGAAGACATGGTACACATGGCCATCAAGGTGGAGCGACAGCTCAAAAGGAGGGTTGGTACACGTGCAACCCATAATCTCGGTTCTTCCCCATGGAAACCGAAGAAAGAGGAGAAACCTGTTGCAAAACCCAAATTCGAGCCAAGACAGGAGACGCCCAACTATGGGTCTCAAGGTAAATCTGACCTTTCCAATTCTCGAAATCGTGACATTAAGTGTTTTAAATGTCAAGGCAGGGGTCACATTGCTAGCCAGTGTCCAAACAAGCGCGTCATGATCCTACACGATGACGGTGAGTATGAAACAGAGGAGGAGAGTGACGAAGATGACATGCCACCACTAGAGGACGTGGATGATGAGGAACATGCAGTCCCAGGTGAATTGTTGGTCACAAGGAGGGTTTTAAGTGCGCAAGCAAAAGAAGACGAAGAAGTGCAACGAGAAAACATATTTCATACTAGGTGCCACGTCAACGACAAAGTATGTAGTATGATTATTGATGGAGGAAGTTGTACTAATGTGGCGAGCACAACCATGGTGGAGAAATTAGGACTGCCCATGTTGAAACATCCCCGGCCATATAAGCTACAATGGTTGAATGATAGTGGCGAAGTAAAGGTGAATAAACAGGTGTTGGTTGCCTTCCGCATTGGAAAATACAGAGATGAAGTTTTGTGCGACGTAGTTCCGATGCAAGCTGGACACTTGTTGCTAGGCCGACCGTGGCAGTTTGATCGCCGAGTTAAGCATGATGGCTTCTCCAACAAATACTCATTCGCGATCGAGGGAAAACCCATCACTCTTGTGCCGATGACACCAAAACAGGTTTATGAAGACCAAGTGAGATTACAAAAAGAGAGTGAGCAAAAGAAAGAGAGTGAGCAAAAGAAAAAGAGTGAAAATCAGAGAGGGACCGAACAAACTGAGAGAGAAAAAGAAAATCAAAATTCGGTCATTGAGAGAAAAACGGAGAGAAAATCAGAGAGAAAACAAAAGAATTTTTATGCAAAAGTGAGTGAAATCAAGCGAGCAATGTTTTCAAAACAGCCGATGATTGTACTTTTGTACAAAGAGGCATTTTTTAATACTAACGAACTTGACCTTTCTTTGCCTAGTTCAGTTGTTTCTCTTTTGCAGGAGTACGAGGATGTCTTTCCCGAAGAAACCCCACATGGGTTACCTCCAATTCGAGGGATTGAACATCAAATAGACTTTGTTCCTGGAGCAACAATTCCAAATAGACCAGCCTATAGGAGCAACCCCGAGGAGACAAAGGAGCTTCAACGGCAGGTAAGTGAGTTGTTGGCAAAAGGACATGTAAGGGAGAGCATGAGCCCATGCGCCGTTCCAGTTTTACTTGTTCCTAAGAAGGATGGGACGTGGAGGATGTGTGTTGATTGTCGAGCAATCAACAATATAACGGTAAAGTATCGTCATCCCATTCCTCGTTTAGATGATATGTTAGACGAATTGCATGGTTCGTGTGTGTTCTCTAAAATTGATTTAAAAAGTGGTTATCATCAGATTAGAATGAAAGAAGGAGACGAATGGAAAACTGCCTTTAAAACAAAACATGGTTTGTATGAATGGTTAGTTATGCCCTTTGGTTTGACTAATGCACCGAGCACTTTTATGAGACTTATGAATCATGTGTTGCGAGCATTTATTGGTAGGTTTGTTGTCGTCTATTTTGATGATATACTAATTTATAGCAAAAACTTAGTTGACCATGTCGTACATTTGAAATCTGTTTTGGATGTGCTTAGGAAGGAAAAGTTATTTGCTAATGTAAAGAAGTGTACCTTTTGCACGGATAAGCTTGTATTTCTTGGTTTCGTTGTTAGTGCTCAAGGTATACAGGTTGATGAAGAGAAGGTACGTGCAATTCGAGAATGGCCGAGTCCCACAACTGTAGGTAATGTGCGTAGCTTTCATGGACTTGCTAGTTTTTATCGGCGGTTCGTGAAGGACTTTAGCAGTATAGCTGCGCCACTTACCGAAGTGATCAAGAAGAACGTTGGCTTTAGATGGGAAGAAGAACAAGAGAAGGCGTTTCAGCTAATCAAAGAGAAGCTGACCAACGCTCCCTTATTGTCTTTACCTAACTTTGCTAAAACGTTTGAAATTGAATGTGATGCTTCAGGAATCGGTATAGGTGCAGTTCTCATGCAGGAGGGACGACCAATTGCTTACTTCAGCGAAAAATTAAGCGGGGCAGCCTTAAACTACCCGACTTATGACAAGGAGTTGTATGCATTGGTTCGAGCTTTGGAGACATGGCAGCACTACCTATGGCCTAAGGAATTCGTGATTCACACTGATCATGAGTCCTTGAAACACTTGAAGGGCCAACACAAGCTAAACAAAAGGCATGCTCGCTGGGTGGAATTCATAGAGACGTTTCCCTACGTCATCCGGTACAAGCAAGGTAAGGAGAATGTGGTTGCCGATGCCCTTTCTCGCAGGTATGTCTTACTTTCTACACTTGATTCAAAGTTACTTGGTTTTGAGCACATTAAAGATTTATATAGTGATGACCATGAATTTAGCGAAGTATACCGGGCCTGTGAGAAAAATGCTTATGGTAAGTTCTTTAGGCATGATGGATTCCTGTTTCGAGAAAATAAGTTATGCGTGCCAAATTGCTCTTTGAGGGATTTGTTAATACAAGAATCTCATGGTGGAGGATTAATGGGACATTTTGGAGTCACCAAGACTTTAGCCGTTTTGCAGGAACACTTCTATTGGTCACATATGAAACGAGATGTTGAGAGAATTTGTGGTAGATGTGTCACATGTAGGCAAGCTAAATCTCGAGTGCAACCCAATGGTTTATATACCCCTTTACCCATTCCTAGTGAGCCTTGGATAGATATCTCAATGGATTTTGTGTTAGGACTGCCTAGGACGAAACGAGGAAAGGATTCAATTTTTGTGGTTGTAGACCGATTCTCTAAGATGGCACATTTTATTCCATGTCACAAAACAGATGATGCCTCACATATTGCAGATTTGTTCTTTAAGGAAATTGTGAGGTTACATGGTATGCCTAGGACCATTGTATCGGATAGAGATGCTAAGTTTTTGAGCTACTTTTGGAAAACTTTGTGGTGTAAGTTAGGAACTAAGTTACTATTTTCTACTACTTGTCACCCACAAACTGATGGCCAAACCGAGGTAGTGAATAGGACTTTGACTACTTTATTGAGGGCAATCATTAGGAAAAACACCAAGACATGGGAGGAGTGTTTACCGCATGTTGAGTTTGCTTATAATAGATCTGTTCATTCTGCTACTAAATTTTCACCATTTGAAATTGTTTATGGTTTTAATCCTTTAACTCCATTGGATTTATCTCCATTACCTGTTTCTGAACGTGTTAATTTGGATGGAAAGAAAAAGGCTGAATTTGTTAAGCAGATACATGAGAAGGCAAGGTTCAACATAGAACGGAGAACGGAGCAATATACAAAACAAGCCAACAAAGGGCGACACAAGGTAGTCTTTGAACCCGGAGATTGGGTGTGGTTGCACATGAGGAAAGAACGATTTCCGGCACAAAGACGTTCTAAATTACTTCCACGAGGAGATGGTCCATTCCAAGTTCTGGAGCGCATCAACGACAACGCATACAAGCTAGAACTAGCGGGTGAATATAACGTAAGTGCTACTTTTAATGTTACTGATCTGAGTCCTTTTGATGTAGGTGATGATTTGAGGACAAATCCTTTTCAAGAGGAGGGGAATGATGCAACCCAAGACATGACACCACCAAGGGAACCAGTTCAAGTACCAATTGGGCCAGTTACAAGAGCAAGAGCCAAGAAATTTAAAGAAGCACTTAATGGGCTGATTCAAGAGATTTGGGCTCAATCAAATTCGTGGAGGCCCATTGAGCAAGATTCACAAAGATGCATTAACTTGATTCAATCCCATGAGGAATTCAGCTAATTCTTTCAAGCCCAATCAAGCCAAGAGACGTTTTTCTTCAACTAAGGAAGTTCGGATTTAGTTTCAACTAAGGAAGTCGGATTTAGTTAGGATTATCTTTTCTGAATTTAGTTGGGATTATCTTTTCCCAATTTGGGTGGGATTATATTTTCGAATTTGTTGGGATTTCAGCTAAGATTTGAGAATATCTTTTGTAACAAACGTTCCAACAAATTTTCGAAATTCAAACTTTAGGATTTAGGTTAGGATTTAGGCTCTGATACCAAATGATACGAACCCCGTCAAGAATAACGAGACCCGTCAAGATTATGAACCCAAGAACGTTCTAAAATCAGGTTCGAATGGATGGGAGACCTCGACCCGTTGCTTCAGCAAAAACAAGAACCTTGGTATAAGGACCTCAACCCGTTGCTTAATGCGAAACAAGAACCTTGGTATAAGGAAGACGCCACAATCAACTATGGAAGGGTTGATTGATAAGTCAGAAGCGAACGCCACGGAAAATTCCGATAAGTTCAGATAGTTCTTCAAAGAACCAAAGAGAATTAAAACTCTCAAATTTATGAATCAAACTGATGTGTTCTGTTTTATTACTATAGGGATGCCTATTTATAGGCAATTGTTACAAAGAATATTCCTAAAAAAAATCTGAAAAAATAAGCCTAAAAAAAATCCGAAAATTATTTGAAAATTTGTTACAAAAGATAAGCCCAAATCCTAACTGAAATTTGTTACAAAATATATTCCCAAATCTTCCCAAATCCTAACAAATCTAAAAAGATAATCCCAAATCTTCCTAAATCCTAACAAATCTGAAAATCTAATCCTAACCAAATTCGTAAATGTAGGAAGGTAGTTATTCAGCCCAAATTCGAAAATCCTTAGTTAAAAAACGTCTTGGGCTTGATTGAATTAGCTAAATTCCTCATGGGCTTGAATTAAGTTAATGTATCATGAATCATGCTTAATGGGCCACGAATTTGATTGAGCCCAAACCTCTTGAATTAGCCCATTAAGTGCTTCTTTAAATCTCTTTACTCTCGCTCTTGTAACCGGCTCAATTGGTATTTGAATTGGTTCTCTTGACGTTGATTGGTTCCTTTAAAGCCGTTATTTGATTCACATCATTATACCAAATGATACGAACCCCGTCAAGAATAACGAGACCCGTCAAGATTATGAACCCAAGAACGTTCTAAAATCAGGTTCGAATGGATGGGAGACCTCGACCCGTTGCTTCAGCAAAAACAAGAACCTTGGTATAAGGACCTCAACCCGTTGCTTAATGCGAAACAAGAACCTTGGTATAAGGAAGACGCCACAATCAACTATGGAAGGGTTGATTGATAAGTCAGAAGCGAACGCCACGGAAAATTCCGATAAGTTCAGATAGTTCTTCAAAGAACCAAAGAGAATTAAAACTCTCAAATTTATGAATCAAACTGATGTGTTCTTTTATTGCTATGGGAACGCCTATTTATAGGCAATTGTTACAAAGAATATTCCTAAAGAAAATCTGAAAAAAATAAGCCTAAAAAATCCGAAAATTATTTGAAAATTCGGATTCAAAGATATTCTTAACAAACCCTAACAAAGTTAAACCTAAACAAAATCCGGATTTTTGTTTGAAATCAGAATTTTGTTTGTTACAAAAGATACTCTCAAAATCCTAACCTAAATCCTAAAGTTTGAATTTCGAAAATTTGTTGGAAAGTTTGTTACAAAAGATATTCTCAAATCTTAGCTGAAATCCCAACAAATTCGAAAATATAATCCCACCCAAATTGGGAAAAGATAATCCCAACTAAATTCAGAAAAGATAATCCTAACTAAATCCGACTTCCTTAGTTGAAACTAAATCCGAACTTCCTTAGTTGAAGAAAAACGTCTCTTGGCTTGATTGGGCTTGAAAGAATTAGCTGAATTCCTCATGGGCTTGAATCAAGTTAATGCATCTTTGTGAATCTTGCTCAATGGGCCTCCACGAATTTGATTGAGCCCAAATCTCTTGAATCAGCCCATTAAGTGCTTCTTTAAATTTCTTGGCTCTTGCTCTTGTAACTGGCCCAATTGGTACTTGAACTGGTTCCCTTGGTGGTGTCATGTCTTGGGTTGCATCAATCGGTGCTACTTTTTGGAAGACAAAGTCTTTTTCTTGAAACTTGAGGGGTTTGCAGCATTTGTCTGCGTAGCTCTTTTGGTGACTATGCGCTGTATCTAGCCTCTTTCGTATCAACTTCACGTCTGCTGTTGTGTCCTTGATGAAATCCGTGTTGGTAAGCTGTTTCTCTCCGGTCTCATACTAATGCACCGGAGATCTGCATTTTCTTCTGTATAGTGCCTCGTATGGTGCCATCCCAATCGAGGAATGGTAACTGTTGTTGTATGAGAACTTAATTAATGGTAGCTTTTGGTCCTAATTTCCTTCGACGTTTAAGACATAAGCTCTCAACATATCCTCTAATTTTTGTATAGTTCTCTCGGACTGACCGTCAATCTGAGGATGAAAAGCTGTGTTGAACTTCAACTTGGTTCCCATTGAGGCTTGAACGCTTTGCCAAAACCTAGAAGTGAAGCGTCCGTTATGATCTGAAATGATTGATTTCGATATTCCGTGCAACCTTACTATCTGAGCCATATACATTTTGGCTAGTCTTTCCTCAGCTTCATAGCTAGAAATTGAGCTGATTTCGTCAATCTGTCCACAATTACCCAGATTGTGTCGTTGCCACTTGATGTTCTGGGCAATCCGACTATGAAATCCATTGGGATTTGTTCCCATTCCCACTCGGGTAGCTCGATTTTCTGCAATTCTCCAGCCAATCATTGATGTTCCACTTTAATCTTCTGACATGTGACGCATCTTATAACGAACTTGGCGACGTCGTTCTTCATCTTAGGCTATCAAAAACTCTCTTTCAGGTCCTTGTACATTTTATTTGCCCCTGGATATACTGAGTATGGCATTTTGTGGCCTTCCGAAAGTATCTTTTTCCTGAGTTCTTCATCCTTCAGGACACACACTCTATCTCTGAAATAGAGTATACCATCCTTAGTGACTCTAAACTCTGTATTCTGGCCCTTTATTGCCTCCTTTTTGAGCTTGTTCAGCTGCGAATCAAGATCTTGACCTGTCTTAATTCCTCCAAGGAGTGTCGATTGGATGGTCATGTCCAACAACCTCCCCATCTAAATCTCGATCTCGTCACTTCATAGTCCCTTTTTGTAATGCTCTCGACAAGGTACTGATAGCCATAAGCAACGAAGAATGCCTTCGACTTAGTGCATCGGCCACCTTATTGGCCTTTCTTGAATGGTAAAGGATCTCGTAGTCGTAATCCTTTACCAATTCTAACCACCTTTGTTACCTCACGTTGAGCTCCTTCTGCGTGAAGATGTACTTGAGGCTCTGGTGGTCTGTGTAAATCTCGTACTTAATGCCGTACAAATAATGCCTCCATATCTTGAGTGCAAAAATGACTGCTTCTAGTTTCATATCGTGAGTAGGGTAGTTCTTCTCATGGTCCTTGTCATTATCGTCATTGCCTTCCACCTCTAAGAGGTGTTCAGGAGACGAAAGGGGCTAGCTATGGCTCTTCCATAGGTCCCTCGGCTTCTTCAAGTGCTTCTAGCTGATGCTGGACCTTGGTTTCATCATAAGCCTTCTTCAACATGTATTGTAGAAGTCCATATCAGTTCCTCATGGCACACAGCATATGTTAAAATTGTGTCACAAGACATCGGCTGTAGTCTCTCAATCTGATGAACAGATTCCTGTATATCTGCAACTCTAGAGAACTTAGCTGGTTTCACCTCCAAGCTTGCCCATAGAGGAAAACTGGGGCTGAAGCTGGACTCCTCTCAGTGTTTTGCTCGATCATGGTATGGTGAAACTTGACCTAGTTAAGAGCTCATCCTAATCATAAGAATCTTAATGCCCACGAGAGTACCTTCCTGAAAGATATCGACAGCCATCAAGACTTAGTTATCCTGATCAATGGCGTACAACCAGGGAATCATTTTGATAATATGAAACCAGTCCTGACATTCTCATGGAGTGTGAAGTACTATTTACTACTCAAAACTTAGTAGACAACTAGTCTCGAAGATCAGTACAACTTGGGCAGCAATCTATGTTCCTACTCTAAGCAGTCCTTTAGCACTGGACGGTCATGATTTATTTAGCTCTCTATAATCGGTGCACATTCTCAGCATTCTACCCCCATCTTCCCAATTAGTACGGGTGCTTCCCAGGATGAACAGCTTGGTCGAATGGATCTCTTGTCTATTTAGTCCTTCAGTTGGGCCTGCAGCTCCTTTGGCTCTAAGGGGGGGGGGTCCATTTTGTATGGGACCTTGGAGATGGGGACTGCTCCTGGTAGGCATTGTATTTTATGAGGGATTCTATTCCCAAGATTACGTCCTGATCGATTATGTCAATGATGATTAGATTAACATTCAGCTCTCTACCGCAAATATTTACTAACATGTAACGCAACCAGTATTAAATAATAAAACCTCCCCTAAGGGAAGTACTGTTTTAAAAGTTTAGGCCATTGGACAATCCTGTACTGCTTTTCATAAAATTCTCACAAAAATACATACAAATTCTAGTCTGGTGGAAGTGACACACACTTTCAGGTACATAGTCTCAAAAAGGATATATTAGGATAGGTCTAGTGGAAGTAAGCTACTGCTTCCCATCATGCCTATACACAAAGCCTAAGAAAAGATTCCGCTTTCGTTGTCTGGGGCCTCCAGTCTGCCTTGTGCGATCGGAGGGCCTTCGATCCTAGTCTGGATAGCATGGAGTTGATTATTTATGGGACGAGCTGGGTTCTGTTGATTTTGCGGGTTGGAATAACAGTCCCTCGTGTAGTGGCCTTCCTTGCCACAGATGAAATAGCCACTTGTGCCTCATCCACACTTTCCTGGGTACCTCCTTCTGCATTTCGGGCACGTCGAGTGTTTGTTGTTGTCTCCTCCCTGGTCATTTCTCTTCTGAGGGAAGTCCTTTTACGAACTTTGGTTGCCCTGATTCCCCTTCCTCGTGTTGTTATTGTGGGATTGCCTGTTATTTTGGCCAGCCACCATGTTTTGCCTTCTCTCTTGAGATTCTGGGTTATGCTTCCCTTATGCCGGCTTGTTTAGAGTCTTTTCCTCCCTTCGAGCTTTAGAAATCTGAGCCCTTCTCTCTTTGTCCTAAGTCAACAGACACTCTGCTTGGATGGCTCGACTGACACATTCAGCCACATTGCGGGTCCGTGGCTTCCGCTACAAACTTGGACGGTGATGTTCGTCTGGAACATCTTTAACTTTCTTCTGATCTTTTCCTTCTCCGTCGGTACTAGGTCTGGGCAAAGTCGGGCCAGCTTCTCAAACTTTCTTAATGCCTCAATGACAGTCATGCTGTCCTGGCGCAGATTATTAAACTCGTTCTGCTAGGTTGCTAGGGCCTCGTTGTTAAAATACATCTCCTTGAACTCTTCAACGAAGTCTGCCCAGTTTATCCCATCAACATCCTTTATGATGGTCACTGTTTTCCACCATTGTCGTGCCCCTTTACGTAGGGCAAGAGATACACATAGTACTTTCCCCTTCTCCGTCAATCCCACGAGATCCAAGATGACCTGGATATCAGTCAGCCAACCGTCGGTTTCAATGGGGTTCGTAGTTCCTTCAAATTCTGGCACCTTCTTGTGCCTAACCACTCGTACAATCACCTCCCCTAGGGGTCGATAGAAGAACATTGGCTGCTAGGGGAGCAACCACAACTGAGGGTGCTGCTGCTGTCTGGACTGGAGGAGTCGCTTGCTCCCTGGGGGTGTCGGGGGCTATTGAAGCCTCTTGGACTAGCACTTCTGCTGTCTGGGGTTCCCGAGGATACTGACTCAATCATTCTCTAAGCTGTGTAATCTCTTGTTTTTGGTTCAGCATCATTTCTAGCATCGCTGTGAGTTGTGCCAACAGTTCGTTTTCTTGGGTGGCCTGATTGGGCTGGGCTCTTGTTCTTGTCATGTTTTCCTTTAGAACCCTCATCTTCTAGTGGGGCTCTATTGGCATAGCCTCTACTGGTGTAGCCATGGTTACACATAATAACTTATGTTAACTTACATACTAATACTGTAGAATAAAAACTAACTTACTTGGATAGATGAGACAAGCGTACGGCGATATGAGGTAGGGTGGCAGGAAACCGCTCTGATACCAACTGTGACGTCCCGTGCCCTGAGTAGCCCGGATTGTCACTTAAAAACTACTAGTTGTACTGATATTTATACTTTCTTGTAAACCATTAATACTTAGTTAAAATCTATTTACTTAGATATCCTAATTTTAGGGTTTTTTTGTGTGTACGTATTTACTAATCACGTACATATACTTTCGAAAATACCAAGTCTAAATTATTGGGAGTTTAAATATGCATACACACTTATAATACTGTTTAACTATTTACTATTCAAAAATATTGTTTAACTATTACTATTCAAAAATACTATTTAACTGTTACTATACAAAAATACTAATTACTCAAACTGTGCGGAAGATTAACTCGTGGTGTATCCATAACCTCGTCCTCACATCTACCTCCGCCGTCGTCATCACCCATTGTAGTTTAAGCCATAGGGTGCTTACCTATAGCATGAACACATTTCGTGAGCTTTACGCCCAGTAAGTACAACATATTAACTGCAAAACATGTTTAAAACATAGTACATACTTAAAACCATATAAGCATGTCATAACCAACACATCTCACTGAGACATTCCACATATCAGAACAACACAAATCACCGAATGCAGAACATCATATACTGAATCATTACATACTGAATGCATAACAGAAACATCGTGTACTGAATGCATCTTACTGTAAATGGAAGCATAGTGAACTATATCATGAACAAAGCATGGTCTGATTATGCTCATCTTATACTTCAATGCTCTTTTACTTTCTTATGTTTACTTAAAGCCCGTGTGTCAGCACCGAACTATGCGTGGATCATCCAGAATGCCCTTGATCTAGGCCTTGGCCCGTTATGGATAAATTTTATGGTCGTGGCCTGTTATACATTATGAACCTCAACTCATTAGACTTTGTGGGCCTTGGCCTGTTATACTGACACCCTTATTCCCTTCTTTCCCAATTCTTTATCTGATCGTGCCATATACTCTACTAGGCTATCGCCTAATCTTATGCGATGGAGATGTATGACTTCTAACTTGTTCATTCATCAATCTATGTGTTTGTGAAACTATATGCTCTTATACATGCTGTACAACAACTTGTGCATAGATGCATGCTTAAAATGCTGTAAAAACCATCATTTAAATTCAGTTTATTCATACTGCAGGTGGAGTTGTATTTACCTAGTTGCAAGCAACTCGTACTCTTGCCTTTATTAGGTTACAGGTAACCACCTGTCAACATAATGTACTCTGTTAACACTTTTGCTGAGTCACTAATATTGTTAGTGACAAAACCAGATAAAATCGTTTGGTACCGATTGTCGTTGATACTAACTTGCTCTCTTTTCAGAATTTGATTCTCTAGGCGTGGTTAATTAATTTATTGTCCCATAAATTAATTAATGTTGTTCTTAGGTCATTATTACCGTTACTGACTATAGCTTGTATCATTGTGTTGTACTGAGGCCTATCGGTACCCTACTGCTCTATTTTGGGAATTTGGTGTATATCTTCCATCGTATATGATTAATTGTCTTCTTGATAGATTAATCATCGTTCCTCACAGTATCGTTCAAACACGGTCCTTGACTGGTTGCTGACCAGTCAATTGACCAGTTACCTCGCGTCTCATTAACTAGGTAGCCTACTGGGTTACCATTACTCATTTGGTGTGGTAGCCTATCGGGCTACCCACACTGTCTTGGTTATATTTGGAACATCATTTTAGTTGCCTTATAAAATTTTTGGAAAAAATTATGTTCTTTAAAGCTGTCCCCTTATCACCCCATTGGAAGGTAGGGGACGTTTTGTTGAAATCGTATTTTTATTTTAAAGAGGTTAGAATACATTTTAGTGTTGTATTTTAAAGGGGTTTTTGAACAACTTATCAAAACTGTTTTAAAAACATGTCTGAAATGACTTCGTTTGTAAATTTGGCAAAAATAAAAGTTTTCATCCTCGATGAGAGAACAATTCTCGGGTTCATCTCGGAGCTCAAATCTAACTCGACCGGGTCCTAATCTTACTAATCCCGTGGCTACTTGCGCTCAGTTTTTGTGAAAATCCTAGTTTTACGCTATTTTGAAAACGACCCTATTTGAGCTTGAGATCCAGTTCGGATTCTATATGGTCTATTTTTAACAAAACCCGAGACTATTTCCAGTGCTCCGATTTTCAGTCCCAGTTTTGGGCACCAAATGAAAACCACTTGAAAAACCTATCTTAGTATCATTTTTGGCCAAAAGCTATTTGCCGTAAAAATGACCGTATCGAAATTTCCTTAAAAGTCGGTGTTTCATCAAATCCCAAATTCAGATCCTAAGGAGGTTAAAATGGCCAAAACACGTTGGCCTTTTTCTGGGGATAGATTGTGTGTCCAGCCACCTTAAAAAAACGTTCATGCTCACATGTGCACATATCCATCCGTAAAAATGTAAATCATAACCACACAACCACATAACTTAAAAATGGAAAGATAAGAGCTCAAAATAAACTTATTACAACCCATTTGCATAAACAAATACACATAAATGGCCTTAATCATAACTTAAAAATAACTAGCCACCAAAAGGGTTTCGGTTTTACCTCTAGTACTATAAACCAAGCACAAATCCAAATCAAGGGCTTGAGTGACCACAATGGCCGTGTAAACTAAGGGGATTGAGGTTGGTTTATGCTAGAAAATACACTAAAAATTTCCTCTTAATATCAACTCAAAAAAATAACTAAAAACCACAAGTGATTGGTCTAGAGCCTTACCCTTATATGCACTTGAAATGGATTGGAAATGAATACTCCTGACATAAGCTTGAGGGGTCTGGATTTTGGTAAATTCTTGGCTGTGCTTTTGAGTTGAAAAATGGTGGTTTTGGCTAAAGGGGGTGGTCTTCTGCAGCAAGGGAAAAGAGAGAGAAAGGAGTTATGTTTTTAGGGGTGTGAAAAAGAAAGAACAACACCTAAAGCCTTGGTCACCCTTTTATAAACAAACCTAAGTAAAATTAACCAAGCTTAAGCTCAATTAATGAAGCCAATCTTGTGCTAATTTGGGGACAAATTTGCTACCTTTTCAGCCCTTAAAAACTGAGGAAGCTACTACATTGAAGGAGGGAGGATTAAAAAAAAATTATTGATGGAATGTGATGGAAAATGTAATATTGTTTAACGAATTATGTCATAACTTGTCCCTTATTTTAATGCTACTTTATAGGGTTATTTTTGCAGCTAAAAGTAGCTAGTTTCAGCTAAGGACACATGCTCTTTTAGGCCAAAATACATCTGCATTTGCTTCTCTTCGTAGTCCATTCTTCTATTGCTGTTTTCGTTCTTTTCTCGGTAATGTTCTAATTTTCACCTGGAAATCAGATTTTTTGAATCTGATTTTTATACTATCAATTCTTGGTTGGTTCATATGGTCTAAGAGCCCATTCTATACCAGTTTACTATTCCTTTCCTATATTGTGGTTGTGTCTACACTATGTTATCCTTGCGCACGTAAAACGAGGTGTTCTGGTGTAAAATTTTTAACACAGTCTCTCTTGACTAATTTGAACATGCTAAGTTCAATTTTATTAGTTTTACGTCCATCTGAGGTTGTCTGGACCAGTTTTCGGGATCTGTGTGATGTTACCTCAAAAAATGTGTCAAGTGCCTGATTGACTAATTTAGGCGTTCTACGTCTAAATATATTAGTTTCGGGACAAGAAAAGGTCATCTTGACCCTCATCCCGATACTGTGTATCTCCCAAATAAAAATTCTCATTTTATACCTAATTGACCAAATTAAGCCTATTGACAACTAATATATCAATTTTATGTCAATTTGAGGCCATCTTGGCCATAAATTTGACACTGCATTTTTCCACCATTCACTATTCACTGTTTTCTCTTTGACTGAGTAGTTTGAGTGTTTTGACTCCGATTTTGTCTCTCTCTAAGCAAGAAGAGGTCCTCTGGACCTTTGTTCTTAGTACTATACCTCTGGTAGGGTATTTCTCACTATTGTGCTCAGATGTTCGGTCTGAGCGTTCTGGTGATCTGTTCACTAGTCTTGTGTCAGAAAACGGTCATTTGGACCAGTTTCCTGATACTACACATCTTACACACTCAAACACAAAATAGGGTGGACCGGTTTCACTGTCGATCGCCTCTTTCACCATGTGAATAGTAACTAAACACTACTGTACTTGTTTAAACTATTCAGCTAGAAAATATATTGTATTTCATCAACCTAATTAATTATTACATAGTATTTAGGTTTCACACATTATAAGAGTCTTTACAATGGCTCTCAGCTCCATACACGACCATCTACACGGGTTCTTACATGGGCATGTACCAGGCAACACGGGCTTATACCAGTTGAGACTGTTCAATATGTTCGTGTCTTGGAAACACGTTCCTCTACTCGAGCGATACACGACCACTCACACGGCCGTGTACCTGATCGTGTTAATCACTTTTGCACTAAGAGACATCAAATTAACCTAAATTCATTCCTCAATTTATCAGTATATAGAATTTAGGTTACATGAATGGGGCGGTCCTTGCACCGAGATGCTGTAGTATTCTCAAAAATCAACCTGTGCTCAGGGTACCATTAGCTATGAATTAGGGATGAGGATGTACCCAAAATAGCTTTTTGAATGCGGTACGAACATTATGAGTTTTTGGTTATGTCGTTCGGACTGACTAACGCTCCAACAGCCTTTATGGACCTAATGAGCCATGTGTTCAAGGACTTCTTAGATAAGTTTCTCATTGTGTTCATCGATGACATACTTATATACTCTAAGATGAAAGAAGAGCATGAAGAGCACTTGAGGACCATCTTATGCAAGCTACAGGATCATCAGCTATATGCCAAATTCTCCAAGTGCGAGTTTTGGCTGGAAAAAGTACATTTCCTAGGCCACTTAGCCTCCAAGAAGGTAGTATCTATGGACCCAACAAAGGTTAAGGCAGTTAGCGCATGGCCAACTCCGAGAAACGTGACAGAGATCCATAGTTTTGTAGGCATAGCAGGGTATTACCGGCACTTCGTTGAAGGCTTTTCAAAGCTAGCCGCTCCACTCATAGCGCTCACCAAGAAGGAAAAGAAGTATAAGCGAACAGATAACTGTGAAAAGAGCTTCCAAGAGTTGAAACACAAACTCATAAGCACCCCAATACTGACCATTCCAGATGCTGGTCAGGGAAACTTCGTGATCTATAATGATGCGTCTAAGACCGGATTAGGGGCCGTGTTGATACAGAATAGTAGAGTGGTCATGTACGCTTCGCGACAACTTAAGGACAATGAAAAGAACTACCCAACACACAATCTGGAGCTAACAACAGTCGTTTTTGCACTCAAGATATAGAGGCACTACCTATACGGTGTCAAGTACGAAATTTACATAGACCACTAGAGCTTCAAGTACATCTTCATGCAGAAAGAGCTTAATATGAGGTAGCAAAGATGGCTAAAACTGGTAAAGGATTACGACTGTTAGATCCTATACCATCCAAGGAAAGCCAATAAGGTGGCCGATGCATTGAGCCGAAAGCATTCTTTGTCACTTATGACTATTAGTGCCTTGTCAGAAGCACTACAAAAAGAGCTATGTAGCAGTGAGATCGACATTTTGATGGGGAGGTTATCTGAAATGACCTTCCAATCGATGCTCCTAAAAGAAATCAAAGTGGGTCAAAACCTCGATTTGTCCCTGAATAAGCTCAGAAAGGAACCTACGGAGGGTAAGAGTTCAGAGTTTAGAGTCTCTAAGGACGACATACTCTATTATAGAGATAGATTGTGCATTTCGCAAGATGAAGAACTCAGGAAGCGAATCCTTTTAGAAGCTCATGAGATGCCGTATTCTGTACATCCAGGGGCAAACAAGATGTACAAGGACCTAAAAGAAAGTTTTTGGTGGCTGAGAATAAAGAATGACATCGCCAAGTTTGTTGCCAGATGCCTTACATGTCAGAAGATTAAAATGGAACATCAACGGTTGGCAGGAGAACTATAGAAAATCGAGCTACTCGAACGGAAATGGGATCAGATTATGATAGATTTCATTGTTAGATTACGATGGACGTCAAGCGACAATGATGCAATCTAGGTAATTGTAGACAGATTGATAAAATCAGCTCGATTCTAGCTATGAAAGTGAGCTACTTAGTAGAAAGACTAGCGAAAATATATGTAGCTCAGATAATAAGACTGCATAGACTGCCAAAGTCCATTATCTCAGATCGTGACGGACATTTCACCTCCAGGTTTTGGTAGAGCATCCAGGCCTCATTAGGAACTAGATTGAAGTTTAGTACAGCCTTCCATCCTTAGATTGACGGCCAGTTTAAGAGGACCATACAGGCATTAGAAGACATGTTGAGAGCTTATGTCCTAGATTTCAAAGGAAACTAGGACCAGAAGTTACCTTTAATTGAGTTCCCTTACAATAACAGCTACCATTCCTCGATTGGGATGGCACCATATGAGGCACTCTATGGAAGAAAATGTAGATCTCCGGTTCACTGGCATGAGACTGGAGAGAAACAGCTCACCAGCATGGACTTCATCAAGAATACAATGGTGGACGTGAAGCTAATATGAGAGGGATTGGATACAGTGCATAGTCACCAAAAGAGCTACGTAGATAAATGCCGTAGACCCCAAGAGTTTGTAGAAGGAGATTTAGTCTTTCTCAAGGTGGCACCGATGAAAGGGGTGATGCACTTCGGAAAGAAGGGAAAGCTGAGTCCAAGGTACATAGGATCCTTCAAGATAATCGAGAGAGTCGGGAAGGTGGCTTGTAGATTAATGCTCCCTCTTGAGCTTCAGTGCACAATGTCTTCCACGTCTCAATGCTAAAGAATTACGTGCCAGACAGCTCCCATATTTTGAGCTAGGAAACCGTAGAAGTACATGCTGATCTGACCTACGAGGAGAAACCCGTGTAGATTTTAGCCTGAGAAGAGAAGGTGCTAAGGAATAAAGTTATACCCCTTGTAAAAGTGCTGTGGTGGAACCATAATATCGAGGAAGCCACATGGGAACAGGAAGAAGATATGAGAAGAGACTTCCCGGAACTGTTCTAATTTTCGAGGATGAAAATTTTGTAAGGGGGGTAGGTTGTAATGACCGCCTTGTTCATGTAACCTAGTAACTACGTAATAAGTAATTAAGTTAATAAATAAAGTATACTTTCCTAGTTGAATGAATTAAATGGGTACAGTGACATTTAATTACTATTCATGCAGTGAAAGGGGTAATCGACAGTAAAATCGGTTCACCTTAATATATGTGTATGTGCATATAAGACACGCAGTATCAAAAAACTAGTCTAGACGACCATTTCTTGACACAAAACTAGTGAGCAAGTCATTGGTATGCTTTGATGCAAACTATGGCACAACATCAAAGGAACCAGTTCGAGTACCAATTGGGCCGGTTACAAGGGCACGGGCTAAGAGGTTCAAAGAAGCACTTAATGGATTAATTCAAGAAGTGTGGGCTCAAACGAATTCGTGGAGGCCCATTGAGCATGATCCACAAGGAAACTTCAATTTAATTCAGGTCTTAGAAAATCCGGACCAAGCACAATAAGAGAGGACGTTTTTTTGAACTACAAATTTTCGGTTTCCTTCAATTGACCGAATTCCTTCCTTGGCTGAATTGGAACAAAAGTCATATTTTCCTTTTTTAGGCATGTATTAGGTGTGAAATTAAGTGTAAGTTTCCATATTTTCATTCGGGGAATATTCGGAGAATATTCGGGGAATATTCGGAGAATATTCGGGGAATATTCGGAGAATATTCGGGGAATATTCGGAGAATATTCAGAGAATAAGTGTAAGTTTCCATATTTTCATTCTAGGAATATTCGGAGAATATTCGGGGAATATTCGGAGAATATTCAGAGAATATTACGGAATATTCCATTTAGCTTCAATTTTATTTAGGGTATATTTTGAGAATATTCTTGTAATTCATGCCTATAAAAAGGCATCCACAAGTAATGAAAGACATCATCAGTTTTATTCACAAATTTGAGAGTTAAATTTCTCTTTAGTTCTTTAAGAGCTATTTCGAACTTATCGGAGTTTTCCGTGGCGTTCACCATCGACTTATCAAGCGGCTTTTCCATCACCGTTTGTGGCGTCTTCGTATACCAAGGTTCTTGTTTCACAATAAGCAACGGGTTGAGGTCATCCTATACCGAGGTTCTTGTTTTTGTTGAAGCAACGGGTCGAGGTTCCACCCAAAGCCTGAGTCTTAGAACGTTCTTGGAGTCCTAATCTTGACGGGTCTCGTTATTCTTGGCGAGGTTCGCATCATGCTTAGACCTGTTATCTGAGCACAACAGCGATAATTACACTAATAGAGGTGTAGTATTAAGAAAAAAGGTCCATATGACCTCTTCTCGCCCAGAAAATGACGAAATCGGAGTCAGAACGCTTAGACTAGTCAGTTAAGTAGACAACAGTGAATAGTGAATAAGTACAAATGTAGTGTCAAGTTAATGGCCAAGAAGGCCTTAATTTGACTTAAAACTAATATATTAACAGTTAGCAGGCTCAATTTAGTCAATTGGGCACAAAACGTGAATTCTAGTTTGAGAGATACGTAGTATCAGGAAAGGGGTCAAGACGGCCTTTTCTCGTCCTGAAACTGATATATTTAGACTCAGAATGCTTAAATTAGTTCATCACAAAACACGTTTTTTGAGGTGGGGTCATACAGATCCCAAAAACTGGTCTAGACGACCTCAGATGGACATAAAACTGATAAAATTGAAATCAACATGTCTAAATTAGTCAGGAGAGACTATGTTTGAAATGTCACGCGAAAAACACCTTGTTATGCATGCGCAAGGACAACATAGTGTAGATATAACCACATTATAGGAAATGACCAGTAAAATAGACTCAGAATGGGCTCATAAGCATTATAACCTAACCAGGAATTATTAGTTTAAGAATCGGATTCAGAAAATTCGATTTTGGTGGAAATCTAGAACACCATTGAGAAATGGTTGAATATTGAAAGAAAAAAATTAGACTGTAAAGAAAAGACTTAGCAGATGAATTCTTCCATTAGAAAACCATGCACATGTAGCACAAATAGCCTAACCACAGCCCTAAAAATAGGGAAATGTTTTCTCTAAAACAAGGGATGTATTGGCCACCTTTTGATTAAAATATGCAATAGTATCCATCACATGGCAAACAAACATTAAACAATTTGGCTCCCTTCCTTATGCGCAGCCCTCCATGATTTTTGAGGGGCAGATGGTAGCTAGTTTTGTCCCTAAATTAGCAAGAAATTGGCTTGATTAATTGAGCTTAAGTTTGATTATGTTGGGTAAGATTTGCCCATAAAAGGACATGCTTGACCTAAGGTGTTACTTTCTTTCTTTTGCACCCCAAAACATAACCAACTTTCCTCTTATTTTCTTAGCTATAGCTGACTCATTCCTAGCCCCAAAACTGACCAAATTCCAGCCAAAATCCCAGTCAAAGTTCACCAAAAATTAACCCTATCCAGGCTTGTTTAGGAGGCTTTCTCTCAAGGTCATTTCAAGCCAATCAAGGTTGTCTTTTTGGTAAGATTCTAGAGCCAATCTTTGTGGTTTTGTTAGTTTCTCTTGGCTTAATGATAAAAAGAAATTTTTGTGTGTCCATTCTAGTAAAGGATGACCCTATTTCCCTTGGTCCACATGGCAATTTTTGGTCACGCAAGTCTTGATTCGGTTTGTGCTTGGTTCATAGCACGAAAGGTAAAAACTGAAACCTTTTATATGGTTTAGTGATTTTTTAGTTCTGATCAAGGAAATTTATGTGCATTTATTTGTGCTATGGATTGCAATAAGTTTATTTTGAGCCCTTAGCATTTTATTTTTAAGTTTATATGGTTGTGTGATTTTGATTTAAGTTTTTGTGGTGGATATGAGAATGGACGTTTTTAGGATTGGCTAGAAACCAACCTGTACTCAATTTTTAGGCCATAGTTTTGGCCATTTTTGACTACTCTATGATCCGATTTTAGGATTTGGTAAAACACAATGTTTTTAGGAAATTTTGTTACGTTCATTTTTGCATCAAATAGCATTTGGCCAAAAATGGCTCTAAAATAGGCTTTTCGAGCTATTTTTAACCGGAGCTCAAAATTGGGACTAAAATCTTAAGCAACAAGAATAGTCTTAGATTTTCATAAAAATGACCAACTTAGAGTCTGAACCAGATCTCAGGCTCAACACAAAAATTGTAGATCTTGTCGAAGCCTTAAAGATGACCTATGCGAGTTTTAAAAATTTGGCCATTTCTAGGCTTAAATAGAGTCGTATTTAAACAAGTGTAAAACTAGGAATTTTTCTAAAACTGGACACAAGTTTAGCCACAGGTTTGATTAGTTTAGTTACTATTAGAGTGTGATTCAAGCTTCAAGATGAACATGACAGATTAGGACCCAATTTGATGTTTGCCAAATTTACAAATTAAGTCGTTTCAAATAAGTTTTAAAACAGTTTCGGTAAAATGGTTCAAGAACCCCTTTTTCAAAAAAATGAACACCAAAATGTGTTCTTCCCATTTTAAAATGAAAATGTGATTTTAATAAAACGCCCCCACCTTCCAATAGGGTGATATAGGGGCAATTTCAAAGAACATAAATTTTTTTCCCAAAAAAAAAATTTTATAAGATTTCCAAAACAATTTTCAAAACAAATAAAACAGTAAAGGTAGCCCGATTGGTTACCACACCAAATACACTAGTAACCTAGTAGGCTATTTATGTTAGGAAATGCCCTAAGAATTAGAGACATTTTGATGTATTTATTTTGAACTGGATAATAAAATTATATATAGAGGTTATTCATTACATTGCTATCTATACTCGTCTTATTTACATGTTAAAGTAAATGTAAGCAAATATGGCTCCCTGACTGCTTGTGTTAAACTGTTAGAACATTGCATGCAATGGACTTTTGTATGCAAGAAGACAATGTTCTAAAGTTAGCGGTCTAAACTATGGTCTATAGTCTATGGGGTTAGACCGAGCATCTAACTCATGTTAAGACTATTATGTTGTCTAAAGCCTTGGAAGGGACGGTTTGTCTTGATTGTCTGGAGCTGGACTCCTAAGTAGAGACATAGATATGTTGCTTGGTGGTGACATATTAGACCAGGACTAAAGCATGATTGATCTACGAAGTCTGCTTTGAGTGGATCGATCTGCTTTTGACGTTCATTATGCAGTAACCTTAATCCTGAGTAAAAGGACAGCTTCATGTATATAACTTGTGTACTTTGATGTTCCAATGGCTAAAGCGTCTCAGAGGTAGTAAGCTTATAGACCGGTTCGTTGGGTGCATGACTTGTATACGATGAAGGGTTCGTTTACAGATATTGGAATCATAGCTCTAATGAGGAGTTAAGGGTATCCTCTTAAAGGCATTATACTGAATGTGAAAATGGCCAAGGCCTTGGGTCGTCTGCTGGGTGGATGACTTCTTATTCACATATGGTGAATAATCATTTTCTTTATTCCGTAGTATAATGGAACTTTAAGATAGTCTGATCAGTAGGATTAAACGGACTTTGGCCTAAGGCTGATCATGGATATCATATGAGGGTTCTGCATACATGACAAGGTCATTGGACGATAGGTTGTCACAGGCTTACGTAATATGATATATAATTGGGAGTTCAGTTTCAGGTTTATAGTGGTGTGACTCTGAAACTAGTGATCATATGATTGCTGAAAGTTTTGATTATCGTTTGTTTTGTTTGAAAAGAACCAAAAGAGAATCAACGAGTGGAAAAAGGCAGAAGTAGTGAGCATATTAGAGGGTAAAAGCCATTTGAGTGACAAACACGAGAGCGAGTGAATTTTCTTTTCTTGAGTGAAACACGTGAGGGAGTGCTTCTGAGGTTTCTAACCTTATTTTGCAGATTTTAAATATGTCACACAATCAAGAAGGAAACTCAACCAAAGAGGCACCACGATTAACAATTCCGAACCTGCAATTACAGTTGATGAGGGAGATGAGACGAATGTTGAGGGCTGAATTAGAACAAGTGCATAAACGGTTGGACCGGATAGAGATTGCACGTTTGAAGCAGCCACAAAATACTCCTAATGTGTGTAAAAGGGAAATAGTTCAATTTCGAGGAGTGAGAGATGAAGACGAAAAGTATTATAGGGCTGGTTTTGATAAAGAAGACGATCAGAATTTGGTTATGAGTAATAGGAGACAATTGTTATGGGGGTGCCTATTTATAGGCAATTGTTACAAAGAATATTCCTAAAGAAAATCTGGAAAAATAAGACTAAAAAAAATCCGAAAATTATTTGAAAATTTGTTACAAAAGATAAGCCAAAATCCTAACTGAAATTTGTTACAAAATATATTCCCAAATCTTCCTAAATCCTAACAAATCTGAAAAGATAATCCCAAACCTTCCTAAATCCTAATAAATCTGAAAATCTAATCCTAACCAAATTCGTAAATGTAGGAAGGTAGTTATTCTGCCACAAATTCGAAAAAACCTCGGTTAAAAAAACGTCTTGGGCTTGATTGAATTAGCTGAATTCCTCATGGGCTTGAATTAAGTCAATGTATCATGAATCATGCTCAATGGGCCACGAATTTGATTGAGCCCAAACCTCTTGAATTAGCCCATTAAGTGCTTCTTTAAATCTCTTTGCTCTCGCTCTTGTAACCGGCCCAATTGGTATTTGAGTTGGTTCCCTTGACGTTGATTGGTTCCTTTAAAGCCGTTATTTGATTCACATCACAGGATTAGGATGGTAGACAAGATTCTCTCCAGTTGGATTCAGATTTTGTTTGGGATAATAGAGTACACAACTATTCGAACTCCAAATAAAGTTGCCATGATTTTATTTGAGATTGGATTGGAGTTGTAGAAAATTATCCATGAGAACAAGAATTTGAAACACAAATGCTTTGTGGATTTTGAAATTTGAAATTTGAAATTTGAAATTTGAATTTGAAATTTGAATTTGAAATTTAAATTTGAAATTTGAATTTGAAATTTGAAATCTCAGGTGAGCAGGCTTATTGTTGCACAGCTCATCGTGACAATAAGTTCTTTAGAGATCTGGGTGGTCGGAAGAAGACTAGTAGTGCTAGCATACCGATCGAGGTTCAGAGTGCCCACACACTCAGCCATTCGGGAATTGGAGAATAGTAGAGAAGGCTAGTTGGTTGAAGCCTCCGGTCATTCTCCTCCTGCGGATTGGCGTCCTTGAGGTATGAGTTTTAATTGTTGTTGGTTTATTGTATATGGCATCATGAGATATTTAACGATCTAAAAATTTTTTATTGTTCCGCTGCGCCACTCTGATACATTTTTACCGATTTATTATCCTACAATTGGTATCAGAGCCATCTCATGACTATGCCATGTACATAAATTAGACAATTACTTAGTCTTTTTATTTATGTATGGATTTGATATTTAGAGAGTGGCATTCTAGGGTTCCTTTATGTTGTTATCATGGATTATGTATAGAGTATGTAGTTATTTTAATTTCTTGAATTATTATAAGCATGCTTGTTTATGCCGGTTATGGTTCCTTAGAATTTAGAAAAATTGTATCTAGAAATTTTTATGTAACCATGGGAGCAGTTTATTAACACTATAATTTTCCCATGGATTTTAATTTTTATCTCTTAGAATTTTTATGGTTAGAATTTTTGTACATAGAAACGGTTTAGGAAATTTTATGTAATTATTCTTGGAGGAGATTGAAGATTGAAGACCGTAATTTATTTTTCTCAAAAGTTAAATTTGATTTAAAGGTTGAAATTTTGATTATGTGGAAAATTTCAATTTAATTGGGATTCAAATTAATTTTTGGAGATCCTAATAGGTAAATTGGAATATGGCATGAAAATCGAGACACGACCCCTCAGGATAGGCCGACGGGCCTTGGTGGGGCTGCCGCCCCTGCCCTCAGGCAAGATGGGGCTACGGCAGCCCCTGTGCAGGCCATAACCACCCACGGCCGCAGGCTTGGCCTGTAGCCGAGGGTGGCAGTACCCTGCCCAAGGCCGGCAGCAGCCTGGGCGTGCAGCCTCTGGCTGCAGGCGCTGCTTGCAGCCTGCCGGCTGCTGCGCCTAGCCTGGGCGTGCAGCCTCGCGCTGCAGGCTTGGCCTGTAGCCCGGCAAGGCTGCACATAGGGGGCAGCCATGGGCTGCCAGCCCCTTTAGGGCTGGTGGCTGCCCACGGCGGCTGCCGCCTTCGGGAGCGACGGTGCGATGGTCCAAAAATCGTAAAATTTTGATTTTTAAATTTGAGATTTAATTTTAAATCATGTTTAAAAATATGTAATTGAAAATTTGAAATTTTTGAAATTACATATTATTACACATGATGTTTAAAATTGTTTAAAATTTAAATTTGAAATTTAAATTTGAAATTCGAATTTGGAATTTGAATTTGAAATTTAAATTTTTGGAGATTTAAATTTTAAATGATTCTTGGGATGAGAAATAAATGGAGAGGCTATATAAAGATGGATACAAGAAGATGGAACGAAATTCAAGACCCAAAGAATGCTTTAGATGGAATTTTGTAATCTTTATTTTCTTTGTTCTTGGATGGAACCATGGCTTGGTTATTCTGTCAATTATTTTTTCTGTGATATGTCATGGATGTATAAATATGTATTGATGGATGTTTTATATGCATGTTTGATAACATTTCATATAGGATAAGTGAGTGCCGCTCATACTATGTTGATCATACATAATTTGTCAAAACTTGCATGTTTTTCAAAATATTGAGTGGGAGAGGGTTTCAAACAAAACCCATGGCCTCCATTGTTGATCCATATGTGAAAGCATGGTAACGCCTCACCTCAGTTCTGCCCTGACCACACCCCTCGGTATGTGTTTACCGCCGCCGGTATACTAGATTGGACCTCCTATGTGGAAAACGTGTTCAGGTACGATCCTATTCATGACCACCTCTCGGTGGCTTGGTAGGACGTGGATCGGGCTACGTAAACAATGGTTATACACTTAAGACTCATTTAGTTATTAACCTTCCCTAGAAGCTCTGTTAACTAAACTGGTGGCCAAATAAGCGGTTATTAATATATGTCTTAACCTTGGAGGATTTAAGGCAACATATATTAATTGAACGAGGTCCATGTTTCGGCTATTTATTTTCATGACCACCCCTTGGTGGCTTGGGGCAATAGGTGCTGAGAATTACTGTTGCAATGCTACATGTTTTTCAAGTTTTATGTAGGAACATACTTGTATGTTTTATTTGCTAAATTATCTGTATATTTGCTTGGGCTTTGTAATGATGTCTTGTATAATTTTATTTCAGTTCAAAATGTCACCGACACCCCTCATTTCAATACTTACTGAGAATAAACTGAATGGCGACAATTATAAAGATTGGAAAAGAAATCTATTAATAGTTCTCAGCTGCGAGAGACACAAGTTCGTACTGGACGAACCATGCCCACTAGGGCCAAAACCTGACACACCGATTGAGGAGGTCCCGGTTGCCTATACTCATTGGAGAGAATCCAATGATATAGCTCGATACTACATACTTGCTAGCATAACGAGTGCTTTACAAAAGCAGCATGAGACTTATCAAATTGCTGGGGGGATCATGGAAAATCTGGAGGACATGTTCGGAGGCCAAGAAAAATTGGCTCGACAGTCCGCTATCACCAGTATTATGAACTCTAAGCAGAAGGCGGGTACTCCGGTGAAGGACCATATGATCACTCTAATGGGATTCTTCGCTGAGGCTGCCGAAAACGGTGTTGAGTTGGACTACAACACCCAGATCGAGATGGTGTTCAAAACTCTGTCTAAAGATTTTGTGGGGTTTAAGGCCGCATACAATCTGGCGACAAGGGAGTTAGGTCTAACCGAGCTCATGAAGCAACTCCAAGCTTCTGAGCAGATGATCAGGGATGGGGATGCTGTCCAACCCAAAGGTGAGGCCAATTTCGCGGAATCTTCCAAACCCTCACGGAAGAGGAAGAGGCCAAATCAGAAGCAAGTGGCTTCCAGTTCTTCTAATCCTCCTGTCTCGGATGGGAAGAAGAAGAAGAAGAACAAGAAGCCCAGGGACCCTAAAAAGTCCAAATGCTTTCGTTGTAGGAAGGTAGGTCACTTCAAGAAAGCTTGCCGGGAAATCCTAGCTGCCAAAGGCAAGGAAGGTAAGGAACTTCTTTACTTAGATGCATGTTTGGTGGAAGAATCGAAAGACACTTGGGTCATTGATTCGGGCGCCACTAATCATGTTTGTGTTTCTATGCAGGGGTTCGTGGAAACGAGAAGTCTACATGATAGGAGCCTCTCATTGCGAACTGGGGACGGCAGCTTGGTGGTGACTGAGGCAGTGGGAGATGTTTACCTTTATTTTGATCAATTTAGGTTTATTTTATTGAAAGACTGTTTTTATGTTCCTAATTTTAGGAGGAACCTTATATCGGTAGCTTGTTTAATAAAGGATTCTTATTCAATTTCTTTTAGTAAAAGAGTTGATATTCGTAAAAATAAGTCTTTTATCTGTTCTGGATGGATGGATGGAAACCTATATTTGATCAAACCAAAGATGTACTCACTGCTTGACACTGAATTAATTGATAACTCTAAAAGGTTGAAAGTTTCTCACTCTAACAAGGCGTATCTTTGGCATTTAAGACTTGGTCATATTAATCAGGATAGGATTCAAAGATTGGTGAAAGACGGTCTTCTGGAATCTCTGGAGGAGGTATGACTTCCCCAATGTGAGTCTTGTCTAGAGGGTAAAATGACTAAGAGGTCTTTTGGAGCTAAGGGTACAAGGGCTCAGGAGCTCTTAGAAATTGTGCACGCTAACGTATGTGGCCCCATGAACGTCACAGCACGAGGAGGGTTCGAGTATTATGTCTCTTTTGTAGATGATTACTCGAGGTATGGATATGTGTATCTGATGCACCGCAAGAGCGAAACCTTTGACAAGTTCAAAGAGTATCGTGCGGAAGTGGAAAGGCAATTGGATAAATCCACAAAGACACTTCGATCTGATCGAGGTGGCGAATACCTCTCCAATGAATTTCTAGGACATCTTGTAGAGAACGGGATTTTGGGGATATGCTTTACAAACGGTGTGCTATATTCTGAACCAGGTTCCGAGCAAATCAATTCCCAAAACTCCGTATGAATTGTGGCGTGGCAGGAAGCCCTCCCTTGGACATATGAGAATATGGGGCTGCCCGGCGCATGTACTGGATGGGGATGCGAAGAAGTTGGAACCAAGATCAGAATTATACATGTTTGTAGGGTATCCAAAAGGAACTACAGTAGGTCTGTTCTATAACCCGAAGGAACAAAAGGTCATTGTCTCAACCCATGCAACATTCTTGGAGGAAAGTCACATGAATGACTTTAAGCCTTAGAGCAAAGTGGTGCTAGAGGAGTTATCGGGTGAAAGAACTGCTCCACAGATTTCGGTCTTGGACGCAAGTCCGAGTTCCAGTGAAAGACCTGCAGACGATCAACAATTTAGGGTGCCTCGTCGTAGTGGGAGGGTTTCGAAGAAACCTAATTTCTTCATATATGATGCTGAGGTATACCAGGCCGAGGCTCATGAATATGAGGATGATCCGTTCACCTATGATGAAGCTATAAATGATGTTGATTCTAAATCTTGGAAACAGGCTATGAACAATGAGATGGATTCTATGAAATCCAACTCTGTTTGGGAACTTGTAGATTTGCCGGATAGGATAAAACCCATTGGATGCAAATGGATCTACAAAAGAAAGAAGGATGCGGAACGGAGAGTGGAAACTTTCAAAGCTAGACTGGTTGCAAAAGGGTACATGCAAAAGGCTAGAATTGATTACGATGAAACCTTTTTGCCTGTTCCTATGCTGAAGTCTATCCGTATTCTTCTGTCCATTGCTCCGGCTCTCGATTATGAGATCTGGCAAATGGATGTCAAGACGGCATTCTTGAATGGCCATCTTGAAGAGTGTATCTATATGATACAGCCCGAAGGGTTCGTAGCGAAAGGCCAAGAAAGGAAAGTCTGCAAGTTACTTAGATCCATTTATAGATTAAGGCAAGCATCCCGCTCATGGAACTAGAGGTTTGATCAAGCGATTAAGACATTTGGTTTTGAGCAGAATGTTGATGAACCCTGTGTTTATAAACGTATTAAGGATGGAAAAGTGGTCTTTCTGATACTCTATGTTGATGATATACTACTCATTGGGAATGATGTAGGGAACTTATCATCGGTCAAACTTTGGTTACACCAACAGTTGACATGAAGGTCTTGGGAGAAGCTAATTATATTTTAGGCATTCGTCTCTTCAGAGATCGAAAGAACAAAATGATAGCGTTATCCCAAGCTTCATACATAGATAAAATAATTGACAAATATGCAATGCAAGAGGCAAAAAAAGGTTCACAACCTTCTATTACTGGTCTAACTCTTTCATTGGATGACTGTCCCAAGACATCGAAAGAAAGAGAGCGTATGAGTAAGGTCCCTTATGCATCCGCTGTGGGTAGCCTTATGTACGCTATGCTTTGCACTCGCCCGGATATATGTTTTGCAGTAGGTATGGTGAGTCGATATCAACCAAATCCTGGAACCAAGCACTGGCAAGCAGTAAAGCGTATACTCAAGTATATTAAGAGAACGAGGGATTATATGCTGGTGTATTCTGGAGGGGACCTAACACCCGTAGGATACATAGACTGAGTCTTCTAGACTTGCAAGGATTCGAGGAAGTCGACATTAGAGGGCATGCGGAGACAGGACAAGTGGATGTATGTAAGATCGCGTCCGAGAGCAACATCGCCTATCCCTTTACTAAGACTTTGGTGGCTAGAAGCTTTAAGAGGCACGTAGAGGCGATGGGGATGCGTAACATGGCACATCTGCTGGCTTAGGGCAACTGGGAGATTGTTAGGAAATGCCCTAAGCATTTAAGACATTTTGATGTATTTATTTTGAACGGGATAATAAAATTATATATAGAGGTTATTCATTACATTGCTATCTGTCCTCGTCTTATTTACATGTTAAAGTAAACGTAAGCAAATATGGCTCCCTGACTGCTTATGTTAAACTGTTAGAATGTTACATGCAATGGCCTTTTGTATGCGAGAAGACAATGTTCTAAAGTTAGCGGTCTAAACTATGGTCTGTAATCTATGGGGTTAGATCGAGCATCTAACTCATGTTAAGAATATAACAAATTTCAGTTAGGATTTAGGCTTATCTTTTGTAACAAATTTTCAAATAATTTTCAGACTTTTTAAGGGGGCCATGTAAATGGCTGATTATGAAGCCAATTAATTAATCAACTTTCCTTTTATTGTTTTAGGGGTGAATTAAGTTTAAGTTTCCATATTTTCATTCTAGGAATATTAGGAGAATATTAGGGGAATATTTCATTTAGTTTCCATTTTATTTTAGCGTATATTTTGAGAATATTCTTGTAATTCATGCGTATAAAAAGGCATCCACAAGTAATGAAAGACAATCAACAGTTTTATTCACAAATTTGAGAGTTATATTTCTCTTTGGTTCTTTGAGAGCTATTCGAACTTATCGGAGTTTTCCGTGGCGTTCACCAACGACTTATCAAACGGCTTTCCATCACCGTTTATGGCTTCTGCGTTATACCAAGGTTCCTGTTTCACAATAAGCAACGGGTTGAGGTCATCCTATACCAAGGTTCTTGTTTTTGTTGAACCAACGGGTCGAGGTTCCACCCAAAGCCTGAGTCTTAGAATGATCTTGGGGTCCTAATCTTGACGGGTCTCGTTATTATTGACGGGGTTCGCATCATTAATTAAAGGAAAGTTGATTAATCGCCAATTAATGAATTAAGTTTGATTAATGACGTGAATCAAACAAGCAAATTTGACGTTTTTGGCATGAATCTTAAACGTGGAATTGATTGCAAGAAAATGTTTACTTTCCTTATTTTATTTTGTTTCCTTTTCTTTTCTTTGACTTTAAGGGGCCATGTAAATGACTGATTATGAAGCCAATTAATTAGTCAACTTTCCTTTTATTGTTTTAGGGGTGAATTAAGTGTAAGTTTCCATATTTTAATTCTAGGAATATTAGGAGAATATTACGGAAATATTTCATTTAGTTTCCATTTTATTTTAGGGTATATTTTGAGAATATTCTTGTAATTCATGCCTATAAAAAGGCATCCACAAGTAATGAAAGGGAATCAACAGTTTTATTCACAAATTTGAGAGTTATATTTCTCTTTGGTTCTTTGAGAGCTATTCGAACTTATCGGAGTTTTCCGTGGCGTTCACCATCGACTTATCAAACGGCTTTACATCACCGTTTGTGGCGTCTTCATTATACCAAGGTTCTTGTTTCACAATAAGCAACGGGTTGAGGTCTTCTTATACCGAGGTTCTTGTTTTTGTTGAAGCAACGGGTCGAGGTTCTACCCAAAGCCTGAGTCTTAGAACGATCTTGGGGTCCTAATATTGACGGATCTCGTTATTCTTGGCGAGGTTCGCATCATTAATTAAAGGAAAGTTGATTAAACTTAATTCACCCCTAAAACAATAAAAGGAAAGTTGATTAATTAATTGGCTTCATAATCAGCCATTTACATGCCCACCTTAAAGTCAAAGAAAAGAAAAGGAAAAAAAAATAAAATAAGGAAAGTAAACATTTTTCTTGCAATCAGTTCCACGTTTAAGATTCATGCCAAAAACGTCAACTTTGCTTGTTTGATTCACGTCATCATCTCCCTCATCAACTGTGATTGCAGGCTCGGAATAGTTAAATGATACGAACCCCGTCAAGAATAACGAGACCCGTCAAGATTATGAACCCAAGAACGTTCTAAAATCAGGTTCGAATGGATGGGAGACCTCGACCCGTTGCTTCAGCAAAAACAAGAACCTTGGTATATGGACCTCAACCCGTTGCTTAATGCGAAACAAGAACCTTGGTATAATGAAGACGCCACAATCAACTATGGAAGGGTTGATTGATAAGTCAGAAGCGAACGCCACGGAAAATTCTGATAAATTCAGATAGTTCTTCAAAGAACCAAAGAGAATTAAAACTCTCAAATTTATGAATTAAACTGATGTGTTCTGATTTATTGCTATGGGGGTGCCTATTTATAGGCAATTGTTACAAAGAATATTCCTAAAGAAAATCTGGAAAAATAAGACTAAAAAAAATCCGAAAATTATTTGAAAATTTGTTACAAAAGATAAGCCAAAATCCTAATTGAAATTTGTTACAAAATATATTCCTAAATCCTAACAAATCTGAAAAGATAATCCCAAACCTTCCTAAATCCTAATAAATCTGAAAATCTAATCCTAACCAAATTCGTAAATGTAGGAAAGTAGTTATTCTGCCACAAAATTCGAAAATTCTTGGATAAAAAACGTCTTGGGCTTGATTGAATTAGCTGAATTCCTCATGGGCTTGAATTAAGTCAACGTATCATGAATCATGCTGATGTGAATCAAATAACGGCTTTAAAGGAACCAATCAACGTCAAGGGAACCAATTCAAATACCAATTGGACCGATTACAAGAGCGAGAGCAAAGAGATTTAAAGAAGCACTTAATGGGCTAATTCAAGAGGTTTGGGCTCAATTAAATTCATGGCCCATTGAGCATGATTCATGATACATTGACTTAATTCAAGCCCATGAGGAATTCAGCAAATTCAATCAAGCCCAAGACGTTTTTTTAATCCGAATTTTCTTTTTTTTTTTTTTTTTTCTTTCTTGGATCCTCTTGATTTGAATTCTGAATAACACAACCGAAAATTACAACCTTAATTTGGAACTAAAAAAAAAACGAAAATAAATGGGATAGGCAAACCTGAGTTTTAGAACCTAAGCTCTGATACCAAATGATACGAACCCCGTCAAGAATAACGAGACCCGTTAAGTTTAGGAACCCAAGAACGTTCTAAAATCAGGTTCGAATGGATGGGAGACCTCGACCCGTTGCTTCAGCAAAAACAAGAACCTTGGTATAAGGACCTCAACCCGTTGCTTAATGCGAAACAAGAACCTTGGTATAAGGAAGACGCCACAATCAACTATGGAAGGGTTGATTGATAAGTCAGAAGCGAACGCCACGGAAAATTCCGATAAGTTCAGATAGTTCTTCAAAGAACCAAAGAGAATTAAAACTCTCAAATTTATGAATCAAACTGATGTGTTTTTTGATTTATTGCTATGGGGACGCCTATTTATAGGCAATTGTTACAAAGAATATTCCTTAAAAAAATCTGAAAAAATAAGCCTAAAAAAAATCCGAAAATTATTTGAAAATTTGTTACAAAAAAGATAAGCCTAAATCCTAACTGAAATTTGTTACAAAAGATATTCCCAAATCTTCCTAAATCCTAGCAAATCTGAAAAGATAATCCAAAATCTTCCCAAATCCTAATAAATTCGAAAATCTAATCCTAACCAAATTCGTAAATATAGGAAGGTAGTCATTCTGCCACAAATTCGAAAATTCTTGGTTAAAAAACGTCTTGGGCTTGATTGAATTAGCTGAATTCCTCATGGGCTTGAATTAAGTCAATGTATCATGAATCATGCTCAATGGGCCATGAATTTAATTGAGCCCAAACCTCTTGAATTAGCCCATTAAGTGCTTCTTTAAATCTCTTTGCTCTCGCTCTTGTAATCGGTCCAATTGGTATTTGAATTGGTTCCCTTGACGTTGATTGGTTCCTTTAAAGCCGTTATTTGATTCACATCATTCGAAGGTTCAAACGTCAAATTGATTTTGTGCCCAGTGCTTCCAATCCAAACCAACAAATCTATAGTAGTAATCCCGAGAAGACTAAGGAGCTTCAAGGTCAAGCCAACAAAATGCGTCACAAATTAGTTTTTGATCCCGGAGATTGGGTTTGGCTATGTAGAAGGAAGAAACGAATCCCGACACAAAGACGTTCCAAGCGACTTCCTAGAGGGGATGGACCTTTCCAAGTTCTTGAACGAATTGATGACAATGTATACAGATCCTTATTAAGCGATGATTTGAGGACAAATCCTTTTCAAGAAGAGGGGAATGATGTGAATCAAATAACGGCTTTAAAGGAACCAATCAACGTCAAGGGAACCAATTCAAATACCAATTGGACCGATTACAAGAGCGAGAGCAAAGAGATTTAAAGAAGCACTTAATGGGCTAATTCAAGAGGTTTGGGCTCAATTAAATTCATGGCCCATTGAGCATGATTCATGATACATTGACTTAATTCAAGCCCATGAGGAATTCAGCTAATTCAATCAAGCCCAAGACGTTTTTTAACCAAGAATTTTCGAATTTGTGGCAGAATGACTACCTTCCTATATTTACGAATTTGGTTAGGATTAGATTTTCGAATTTATTAGGATTTGGGAAGATTTTGGATTATCTTTTCAGATTTGCTAGGATTTAGGAAGATTTGGGAATATCTTTTGTAACAAATTTCAGTTAGGATTTAGGCTTATCTTTTTTGTAACAAATTTTCAAATAATTTTCGGATTTTTTTAGGCTTATTTTTTCAGATTTTTTTAAGGAATATTCTTTGTAACAATTGCCTATAAATAGGCGTCCCCATAGCAATAAATCAAAAAACACATCAGTTTGATTCATAAATTTGAGAGTTTTAATTCTCTTTGGTTCTTTGAAGAACTATCTGAACTTATCGGAATTTTCCGTGGCGTTCGCTTCTGACTTATCAATCAACCCTTCCATAGTTGATTGTGGCGTCTTCCTTATACCAAGGTTCTTGTTTCGCATTAAGCAACGGGTTGAGGTCCTTATACCAAGGTTCTTGTTTTTGCTGAAGCAACGGGTCGAGGTCTCCCATCCATTCGAACCTGATTTTAGAACGTTCTTGGGTTCCTAAACTTAACGGGTCTCGTTATTCTTGACGGGGTTCGTATCACATGCTCAATGGGCCACGAATTTGATTGAGCCCAAACCTCTTGAATTAGCCCATTAAGTGCTTCTTTAAATCTCTTTGCTCTCGCTCTTGTAACCGGCCCAATTGGTATTTGAGTTGGTTCCCTTGACGTTGATTGGTTCCTTTAAAGCCGTTATTTGATTCACATTATTCCCCTCTTCTTGAAAAGGATTTGTCCTCAAATCATCGCTTAATAAGGATCTGTATACATTGTCATCAATTCGTTCAAGAACTTGGACAGGTCCATCCCCTCTAGGAAGTCGCTTGGAACGTCTTTGTGTCGGGATTCGTTTCTTCCTTCTGCATAGCCAAACCCAATCTCCGGGATCAAAAACTAATTTGTGACGCATTTTGTTGGCTTGACCTTGAAGCTCTTTAGTCTTCTCGGGATTACTACTATAGATTTGTTGGTTTGGATTGGAAGCACTGGGCACAAAATCAATTTGATGTTTGAACCCTCGAATAGATGGTAATATGCGTAGTGCTTTCTCGAGAAAGACATCCTTGTATCCCTGCATAAGTGAAGCAACAGAACTAGACAAAGAATGGTCAAGCTCGTTAGTGTTTAAAAATGCCTCTTTGTACAAAAGTACAAGCATCGGCTGTTTTGATAATATAGCTCGCTTGATTTCACTCGCTTTTGTATGAAAATCCGTTTGTTTTCTCTCTGATTTTCTCTCAACTGCCATAAGACTCTTCTCTTTTTTTTGCTCATTTTTCTCGATCTCTCTCTCTTTTTCACTCTCTTTCTTTTTTTCACTTTCTTTTTCATCTTTTATCTTTTGGTTGTTTTCTTTTTCACTCCTTTTCTTTTGTTCATCCTCTTTTTGTAACCTCACTTGATCTTTATACACTTGTTGTGGTGTCGGTGGTACAACAGCGATTGGTTGATCGTTGAACATGAACGAATACTTGTTGGTGAAGCCATCCATGTTGACACACCAATCAAACTGCTTCTCTAAATCGTCAGAGATGGTTTTAGCTTGGAACGGGGGAATCTTCATCTTAATGCTACCCAAATTATTGTCTTCTTGATTCCTAGCTCTTGTAAATCGCCCTCTATGTCTCTTATTACTCATAACCAAATTTTGATCGTCTTCTTTATCAAAACTAGCCCCATGATACTTTTCGTCTTCATCTCTCACTCCTCGAAATTGAACTCTTTCCTTTTTACACGCATTAGTTGCATTTTGTGGCTACTTCAAATGTGCAATCTCTATCCGGTCCAACCGTTTATGCACTTGTTCTAATTCAGCCCTCAACATTCGTCTCATCTCCCTCATCAACTGTAATTGCAGGTTCGGAATTGTTAATCGTGGTGCCTCTTTGGTTGAGTTTCCTTCTTGATTGCGTGACATATTTAAAATCTGCAAAATAAGGTTAGAAACCTCACAAGCACTCCCTCACGTGTTTCACTCGAGAAAAGAAAATTCACTCACTCTCGTGTTTGTCACTCAAATGGCTTTTACCCTCTAATATGCTCACTAATCCTACGTTTTTCCACTCGTTGATTCTCTTTTGGTTCTTTTCAAACAAAACAAACGATAATCAAAATTTCCAGCAACGATTTACCGAGAACCCACAAAAAAAAAAACAATAAGTACACGAATTGACAGATAAGAAAAGAATTTCACAAAACTGAATCTTTCTTGATGATGAATCAACTTTTTTTTTTTCTAGTTTTTTTTATCCGAATTTTTTTTTTCTTTCTTGGATCCTCTTGATTTGAATTCTGAATAACACAACCGAAAATTACAACCTTAATTTGGAACTAAAAAAAAAAACGAAAATAAATGGGATAGGCAAACCTGAGTTTTAGAACCTAATCTCTGATACCAAATGATACGAACCCCGTCAAGAATAACGAGACCTGTCAAGATTATGAACCCAAGAACGTTCTAAAATCAGGTTCGAATGGATGGGAGACCTCGACCCGTTGCTTCAGCAAAAACAAGAACCTTGGTATATGGACCTCAACCCGTTGCTTAATGCGAAACAAGAACCTTGGTATAATGAAGATGCCACAATCAACTATGGAAGGGTTGATTGATAAGTCAGAAGCGAACGCCACGGAAAATTCCGATAAGTTCAGATAGTTCTTCAAAGAACCAAAGAGAATTAAAACTCTCAAATTTATGAATTAAACTGATGTGTTCTGATTTATTGCTATGGGGGTGCCTATTTATAGGCAATTGTTACAAAGAATATTCCTAAAGAAAATCTGGAAAAATAAGACTTAAAAAAATCCGAAAATAATTTGAAAATTTGTTACAAAAGATAAGCCTAAATCCTAATTGAAATTTGTTACAAAAGATATTCTCAAATCTTCCTAAATCCTAACAAATCTGAAAAGATAATCCCAAATCTTCCTAAATCCTAACAAATCTGAAAATCTAATCCTAACCAAATTCGTAAATGTAGGAAGGTAGTTATTCTGCCACAAATTCAAAAATTCTTGGTTAAAAAACGTCTTGAGCTTGATTGAATTAGCTGAATTCCTCATGGGCTTGAATTAAGTCAATGTATCATGAATCATACTCAATGGGCCACGAATTTGGTTGAGCCCAAACCTCTTGCATTAGCCCATTAAGTGCTTCTTTAAATCTCTTTGCTCTTGCTCTTGTAACCGGCCCAATTGGTATTTGAATTGGTTCCCTTGACGTTGATTGGTTCCTTTAAAGCTGTTCCTTGATTCACATCACCTTTTACTCAGGATTAAGGTTACTGCATAATGAACGTTAAAAGCAGATCGATCCACTCAAAGCAGACTTCGTAGATCAATCACGCTTTAGTCCCGGTCTAATATGTCACTACCAAGCAACATATCTATGTCTCTACTTGGGAGTCCAGCTCCAGACAGTCAATACAAACCGTCCCTTCCAAGGCTTTAGACAACATAATAGTCTTAACATGAGTTAGATGCTCAGTCTAAACCCATAGACTACAAACCTTAGTTTAGACTCCTTACTTTAGAAAATTATCTTCTTACATACAAAAGTCCATTGCATGCAACGTTCTAACAGTTTTAATAGAAGCAGTCAGTGAGCCATATTTGCTTACATTTACTTTAACATGTAAATAAACCGAGGATAGATAGCAATGTAATGAATAACCTCTATATATAATTTTATTATCCAGTTCAAAATAAGTACATCAAAATGTCTCTAATGCTTAAGGCATTTCCTAACAAGGACTTTATCTACCTTGTTGAGGGTTATAATTAAAAAGAACGTAAAAATATGGGAAGGTTGTTTGCTGTATGTTGAATTTGCTTTATAATCGTGCTCTTCATTCTGCTACTGAGTTTTCACCATTTGAAATCGTTTTTGGCTTCAATCCGTTGTCACCACTGGATTTAACATCATTACCGGTTTCTGAACGTGTTAACTTGGATGGAAAGAAAAGAGCTGAATTTGTTAAGCAGATACACGAGAAGACACGGCTTAACATAGAGCGAAGAACGGAGCAGTATACAAAACAAGCCAACAAAGGGCGACACAAGATGGTCTTCGAACCCGGAGATTGGCTGTGGTTACACATGAGGAAAGAACGATTTCCAGCACAAAGATATTCCAAACTGCTTCTGAGGGGAGACGGTCCTTTCCAAGTCCTGAGCGCATCAACGACAACGCTTACAAGCTACACCTACCTGGTGAGTATAATGTAAGTGCAACTGTTCGTGTTACAAATCTGAGCCCTTTTGATGTAGGTGACGATTCAAGGACAAATCCTTTTCAAGAGGAGGCGAATGATGCAAAACATGACACAACATCAAGGGAACCAGTTCAAGTATCAATTGGGCCGGTTACAAAGGCTCGGGCTAAGAAGTTCAAAGAAGCACTTAATAGACTGATTTAATAAATTTGGGCTCAAACAAATTCGTGGAGGCCCATTGAGTATGGTCTACAAGGAAGCATCATTTTAATTCAAGTCTTAGAAGATCCGGACCAAGCCTAATAAAGAGGACGTTTCTGGCAAGCTAATGGGCAGATGATATTGCTGCAAATGACTCTTTCCTTTTCTCGTGTTTGGTGATGCGAACCTCACCAAGAATAACGAGACCCGTCAAGATTAGGACTCCAAGAACGTTCTAAGACTCAGGCTTTGGGTGGAACCTCGACCCGTTCCTTCAACAAAAACAAGAACCTCGGTATAGGATGACCTCAACCCGTTGCTTATTGTGAAACAAGAACCTTGGTATACGAAGACGCCACAAACGGTGATGGAAAAGCCGCTTGATAAGTCGATGGTGAACGCCACGGAAAGCTCCGATAAGTTCGAAATAGCTCTCAAAGAACTAAAGAGAAATTTAACTCTCAAATTTGTGAATAAAACTGATGATGTCTTTCATTACTTGTGGATGCCTTTTTATAGGCATGAATTACAAGAATATTCTCAAAATATACCCTAAATAAAAATTGAAGCTAAATGGAATATTCCGTAATATTCTCTGAATATTACATCCTCTGAATAAAGTATGACTTTTGTTCCAATTCAGCCAAGGAAGGAATTCGGTCAATTGAAGGAAACCGAAAATTTGCAGTTCAAAAACATCCTCTTATTGGGCTTAGTCCGGATTTTCTAAGACCTGAATTAAATTGAAGTTTCCTTGTGGATCATGCTCAATGGGCCTCCACGAATTCGTTTGAGCCCACACTTCTTGAATTAATCCATTAAGTGCTTCTTTGAACCTCTTAGCCCGTGCCCTTGTAACCGGCCCAACTGGTACTCGAACTGGTTCCTTTGATGTTGTGCCATAGTTTGCATCATTTGGCTTGCATGCCAACTCTTTATTCCTATGCTTGGCCGAAATACGTAAATGTCAAACTTTCGTTTTACTGTTTTAGGTGTAAGTTTCTATATTTTCATCCATTCAAATCCTGAGAATATCACGGGAATATTTCGTTTAGTTTCTGTATTATTTTAGAGTACATTTCGAGAATATTCTTGTAATTTATGCCTATAAAAAGGCGTTCACAAGCAATGAAAATCATAACATCAGTTTTACTCACAAATTTGAGAGTTCTGTTTCTCTTTGGTTCTTTGAAGAACTATTCGAACTTATCAGAGTTTTCCGTGGCGTTCACTTCCATAGTTGATTGTGGCGTCTTCCTTATAACGAGGTTCTAGTTTCGCACTAAGCAATGGATTGAGGTCAATTATACCAAGGTTTTTGTTTTTTCTGAAGCAACAGGTCGAAGTCTCCCATCCATTCGCATCTGATGTTAGAACATTCTTGAGTTCCTAATCTCAACGGGTCTCGTTAGTCTTGGAGGTGTTCGCATCAGACCTTTCCCCATGTCATCCGGTACAAACAAGGTAAGGAGAATGTGGTTGCTGACGCACTTTCACGCGGGTATGCATACACTTAATGCAAAATTGTTGGGTTTTGAACCGATTAAAAATTTATATGTTGATGACCCTGAATTGTGCGAGGAGTACCGGGATTACGAGAAACATGGTAATGGTAAGTTCTTTGGGCGTTCGAGAAAATAGGTTATGTGTGCCTAATTGTTCTTTGAGGGACTTACTAGTACAGGAATCCCATGGAGGGTGACTAATGGGACATTTTGGAGTTGTGAAGACTTTAGCTGTTTCGCAGGAACACTTCTTTTAGCTACACATTAAGCGGGATGTCGAGAGGATTTGTGGTAGGCGTGTCACTTGTAGACAAGCTAAATCAAGAGTGTAGCCAAATGGTTTTTATACTCCTTTGCCCATTCCTAATGCACCATGGATTGATATTTCTATGGATTTTGCGTTAGGACAAAACGGGGGAGAGACTCAATTTTTGTAGTCGTGGATAGGTTTTCAAAGATGGCACATTTTATTCCACGTCATAAAACAGATGATGCAAGCCATGTTGCAAATTTGTTCTTTAGGGAGATTGTGCGATTGCATGGTATGCTTAGGACAATTATGTCAGATATGGATGCTAAGCTCTTAAGTTATTTTTGGAAGACCTTATAGGGAAAATTAGGCACCAAGTCATTGTTTTCTACTACATGTCACCCCCAAACTGATGGTCAAACAAATGTAACTAATAGGACTTTATCTACCTTGTTGAGGGCTATAATTAAAAAGAACATAAAAATATGGGAAGGTTGTTTGCCACATGTTGAATTTGCTTTATAATCGTGCTCTTCATTCTGCTACTGAGTTTTCATCATTTGAAATGTTTTTGGTGTCAATCCGTTGTCACCATTGGATTGAACATCAATACCCGTTTCTGAACGTGTTAACTTGGACGAAAAGAAAAGAGCTGAATTTGTTGAGTAGATACACGAGAAGGCACGGCTCAACATAGAGTGAAGAACGGAGCAGTATGCAAAACAAGCCAACAAAGGGCGACACAAGATGGTCTTTAAACCCGGAGATTGGGTGTGGTTACACATGAGGAAAGAACGATTTCCAGCACAAAGATATTCTAAATTGCTTTCGAGGGGAGACGGTCCTTTCCAAGTCCTGGAGCGCATCAACGACAACGCTAACAAGCTAGACCTACCTGGTGAGTATAATGTAAGTGCCACTGTTCGTGTTACCGATCTGAGCCCTTTTGATGTAGGTGACGATTTGAGGACAAATCCTTTTCAAGAGGATGGGAATAATGCAAAACATGACACAACATCAAGGGAACCAGTTCAAGTACCAATTAGGCCGGTTATAAGGGCGCGGGTTAAGAAGTTCAAAGAAGCACTTAATGGACTGATTTAAGAAGTTTGGGCTCAAACAAATTCTTGGAGGCCCATTGAGCATGGTCCACAAGGAAGCGTCAATTTAATTCAAGCCTTAGAAGATCCGGACCAAGCCCAATAAAGAGGACGTTTTTGGCAAGCTAGTGGGCAGATAATATTGTTGCAATGACTCTTTCCTTTTCTCGTGTTTGGCTTGCATGCCAAGTCTTTATTCCTTTGCTTGGCCGAAATACGTAAATGTCAAACTTTCGTTTTATTGTTTTAGGTGTAAGTTTCCATATTTTCATACATTCAAATCCTGAGAATATCACGGGAATATTTGGTTTAGTTTCCTTATTATTTTAGAGTACATTTTGAGAATATTCTTGTAATTTATGCCTATAAAAAGGCGTCCACAAGCAATGAAAATCACAACATCAGTTTTGTTCACAAATTTGAGAGTTCTATTTCTCTTTGGTTCTTTGAAGAACTATTCGAACTTATCAGAGTTTTCCGTGGTGTTCACTTCTGATGCAACCCAAGACATGACACCACCAAGGGAACCAGTTCAAGTACCAATTGGGCCAGTTACAAGAGCAAGAGCCAAGAAATTTAAAGAAGCACTTAATGGGCTGATTCAAGAGATTTGGGCTCAATCAAATTCGTGGAGGCCCATTGAGCAAGATTCACAAAGATGCATTAACTTGATTCAAGCCCATGAGGAATTCAGCTAATTCTTTCAAGCCCAATCAAGCCAAGAGACGTTTTTCTTCAACTAAGGAAGTTCGGATTTAGTTTCAACTAAGGAAGTCGGATTTAGTTAGGATTATCTTTTCTGAATTTAGTTGGGATTATCTTTTCCCAATTTGGGTGGGATTATATTTTCGAATTTGTTGGGATTTCAGCTAAGATTTGAGAATATCTTTTGTAACAAACTTTCCAACAAATTTTCGAAATTCAAACTTTAGGATTTAGGTTAGGATTTTGAGAGTATCTTTTGTAACAAACAAAATTCTGATTTCAAACAAAAATCCGGATTTTGTTTAGGTTTAACTTTGTTAGGATTTGTTAAGAATATCTTTGAATCCGAATTTTCAAATAATTTTCGGATTTTTTAGGCTTATTTTTTTCAGATTTTCTTTAGGAATATTCTTTGTAACAATTGCCTATAAATAGGCGTTCCCATAGCAATAAAAGAACACATCAGTTTAATTCATAAATTTGAGAGTTTTAATTCTCTTTGGTTCTTTGAAGAACTATCTGAACTTATCGGAATTTTCCGTGGCGTTCGCTTCTGACTTATCAATCAACCCTTCCATAGTTGATTGTGGCGTCTTCCTTATAACAAGGTTCTTGTTTCGCATTAAGCAACGGGTTGAGGTCCTTATACCAAGGTTCTTGTTTTTGCTGAAGCAACGGGTCGAGGTCTCCCATCCATTCGAACCTGATTTTAGAACGTTCTTGGGTTCATAATCTTGACGGGTCTCGTTATTCTTGACGGGGTTCGTATCAACTTCCGACTTGTCAATCAACCCTTCCATAGTTGGTTGTGGCGTCTTCCTTATACCAAGGTTCTTGTTTTGCATTAAGCAACGGGTTGAGGTCCATATACCAAGGTTCTTGTTTTTGCTCAAGCAACGGTCGAGGTCTCCCATTCATTCGAACCTGATTTTAAAACGTTCTTGGGTTCATAATCTTGACGGGTCTCGTTATTCTTAGCGAGGTTCGCATAGTATGCTTACGATAATTGTGCCAGATATGGATGCTAAGCGCTTAAGTTACTTTTGGAAGACCTTATGGGGAAAATTAGGCACGAAGTCATTGTTTTCTACTACATGTCACCCCCAAACTGATGGTCCAACAGAAGTAACTAATAGGACTTTATCTACCTTGTTGAGGGCTATAATTAAAACGAACATAAAAATATGGGAAGGTTGTTTGCCGCATGTTGAATTTGCTTTATAATCGTGCTCTTCATTCTGCTACTGAGTTTTCACCATTTGAAATTGTTTTTGGTGTCAATCCGTTGTCACCATTGGATTGAACATTAATACCTGTTTCTGAACGTGTTAACTTGGATGGAAAGAAAAGAGCTGAATTTGTTAAGCAGATACACCAGAAGGCACGGCTCAACATAAAGTGAAGAACGGAGCAGTATGCAAAACAAGCCAACAAAGGGTGACACAAGATGGTCTTCGAACCCGGAGATTGGGTGTGGTTACACATGAGGAAAGAACGATTTCCAGTACAAAGACATTCTAAATTGCTTTCGAGGGGAGACGGTCCTTTCCAAGTCCTGGAGTGCATCAACGACAACGCTAACAAGCTAGACCTACCTGGTGAGTATAATGTAAGTGCAACTGTTCGTGTTACAGATCTGAGCCCTTTTGATGTAGGTGACGATTTGAGGACAAATCCTTTTCAAGAGGATGGGAATAATGCAAAACATGACATAACATCAAGAGAACCAGTTCAAGTACCAATTAGGCCGGTTATAAGGGCGCGGGTTAAGAAGTTCAAAGAAGCACTTAATGGACTGATTTAAGAAGTTTGGGCTCAAACAAATTCTTGGAGGCCCATTGAGCATGGTCCACAAGGAAGCGTCAATTTAATTCAAGCCTTAGAAGATCCGGACCAAGCCCAATAAAGAAGACGTTTTTGGCAAGCTAGTGGGCAGATAATATTGTCGCAATGACTCTTTCCTTTTCTCGTGTTTGGCTTGCATGCCAAGTCTTTATTCCTTTGCTTGGCCGAAATACGTAAATGTCAAACTTTCGTTTTATTGTTTTAGGTGTAAGTTTCCATATTTTCATACATTCAAATCCTGAGAGTATTACGGGAATATTTCGTTTAGTTTTCATATCATTATAGTGCACATTTTGAGAATATTCTTGTAATTTATGCTGATAAAAAGGCCACAAGCAACGAGAATCACAACATCAGTTTTATTCACGAATTTGAGAGTTCTGTTTCTCTTTGGTTCTTTGAAGAACTATTCGAATTTATCGGAGTTTTCCGTGGCGTTCACTTCCGACTTGCCACTTTCATAGTTGATTGTGGCGTCTTCCTTATACCGAGGTTCTTGTTTCGCATTAAGCAACAGGTTGAGGTCAATTATACCAACGTTCTTGTTTTTGCTGAAGCAACGAGTCGAGGTCTCCCATCCATCCGAATCTGACGTTAGCACGTTCTTGGGTTCCTAATCTCGATGGGTCTCGTTAGTCTTGGCGGGGTTCGCATCAGACCTCTCCCCACGTCATCCTGTACAAACAAGGTAAGGAGAATATGGTTGCCGACGCACTTTCACGCGGGTATGCATACACTTGATGCAAAATTGCTGGGTTTTCAACCGATTAAAAATTTACATGTTGACGACCCTGAATTCTGCGAGGAATAGCGGGATTGCGAGAAACATGGTAATGGTAAGTTCTTTAGGCTTTCGAGAAAATAGGTTATGTATTCCTAATTGTTCTTTCAAGGACTTACTAGTATAGGAATCCCATGAAGGGGGACTAATGGGACATTTTAGAGTTGCAAAGACTTTAGCTGTTTCGCAGGAACACTTCTTTTGGCCACACATGAAGCGAGATGTCGAGAGGATTTGTGGTAGGCGTGTCACTTGCAGACAAGCTAAATCAAGAGTACAGCCAAATGATTTGTATACTCCTTTGCCCATTCCTCGTGCACCGTGGATTGATATTTCTATGGATTTTGTGTTAGGACTAAACGGGGGAGAGACTCAATTTTTGTAGTCGTGAGTAGGTTTTCAGAGATGACATATTTTATTCCACGTCACAAAACAGATGATGCGAGGCATGTTGCAAATTTGTTCTTTACGGAGATTGTGCGATTATATGGTATGCCTAGGACAATTGTGTCAGATAGGGATGCTAAGCTCCTAAGTTACTTTTGGATGACCTTATGGGGAAAATTAGGCACCAAGTCATTGTTTTCTACTACATGTCACCCCCAAACTGATGGTCAAACAGAAGTAACTAATAGGACTTTATCTACCTTGTTGAGGGCTATAATTAAAAAGAATATAAAAAGATGGGAAGGTTGTTTGTCACATGTTGAATTTGCTTTATAATCGTGCTCTTCATTCTGCTACTGAGTTTTCACCATTTGAAATTGTTTTTGGTTTCAATCCGTTGTCACCATTGGATTTAACATCATTACCTGTTTCTGAACGTGTTAACTTGGATGGAAAGAAAAGAGCTGAATTTGTTAAGCAGATACACGAGAAGGCACGGCTCAACATAGAGCGAAGAACGGAGCAGTATGCAAAACAAGCCAACAAAGGGCGACACAAGATGGTCTTCGAACCCGAAGATTGGGTGTGGTTACACATGAGGAAAGAACAATTTCCAGCACAAAGACATTCCAAACTGCTTCCGAGGGGAGACAGTCCTTTCCAAGTCCTGGAGCGCATCAACGACAACGCTTACAAACTAGACCTACCTGGTGAGTATAATGTAAGTGCGACTTTTAGTGTTACTGATCTGAGCCCTTTTGAGGTAGGTGACGATTTGAGGATAAATCCATTTCAAGAGGAGGGGAATGATGCAAAACATGACACAACATCAAGGGAACCAGTTTAAGTACCAATTCGGCTGGTTACAAGGGCGCAGGCTAAGAAGTTCAAAGCAGCACTTAATGGACTGATTTAAGAAGCTTGGGCTCAAACAAATTCGTGGAGGCCCATTAAGCATGGTCCACAAGGAAGCATCAATTTAATTCAAGCCTTAGAAGATCTGGACCGAGCCCAATAAAGAGGACGGTTTGGCAAGCTAATGGGCAGATAATATTGTTGCAAATGACTCTTTCCTTTTCTCGTGTTTGGCTTGCATGCCAAGTCTTTATTTCTTTGCTTGGCCGAAATACGTAAATGTCATACTTTCGTTTTATTGTTTTACGTGTAAGTTTCCATATTTTCATCCATTCAAATCCTGAGAATATTACGGGAATATTTTGTTTAGTTTCCATATTATTTTAGAGTACATTTCAAGAATATTCTTGTAATTTATGCCTATAAAAAGGCGTCCACAAGTAATGAAAATCATAACATCAGTTTTATTCACAAATTTGGGAGTTCTGTTTCTCTTTGGTTCTTTGTAGAACTATTCGAACTTATCAGAGTTTTCTGTGGCGTTCACTTTCGACTTGTCACTTCCATAGTTGATTGTGGCATCTTCCTTATACCGAGGTTCTTGTTTCGTATTAAGCAACGGGTTGAGATCAATTATACCAAGGTTCTTGTTTTTGCTGAAGCAATGGGTCGAGGTCTCCCATCCATCCGAATCTGACGTTAGAACGTTCTTGGGATCCACGAATTTGGAACGGCGCATGAGCTCATGCTCTCCCTTACATGTCTTTTTTCCAACAACTCACTTACCTGCCGTTGAAACTCCTTTGTCTCCTCGAGATTGCTCCTATAAGCTGGTCTATTTGGAATTGTTGCTCCAGGAACAAAGTCTATTTGATGTTCAATCCCTCGAATTGTAGGTAACCCATGTGGGGTTTCTTCGTGAAAGACATCCTCGTACTCCTGCAAAAGAGAAACAACTGAACTAGGCAAAGAAAGGTCAAGTTTGTTAGTATTTAAAAATGCCTCTTTGTACAAAAGTACAATCATCGGCTGTTTTGAAAACATTGCTCTCTTGATTTCGCTTACTTTTGCATAAACGTTCTTTTGTTTTCTCTCTGATTTTCTCTCTGCTTTTCTTTCAATGACCGAATTTTGATTTTCTTTTTCTCTCTCAGTTTGTTCGGTCCCTCTCTGATTTTCACTCTTTTTCTTTTGCTCACTCTCTTTCTTTTGCTAACTCTCTTTCTTTTGCTCCCTCTCTTTTTGTAATCTCACTTGGTCTTCATAAACCTGTTTTGGTGTCATCGGTACAAGAGTGATGGGTTTTCCCTCGATCGCGAATGAGTATTTGTTGGAGAAGCCATCATGCTTAACTCGGCGATCAAACTGCCACGGTCGGCCTAGCAACAAGTGTCCAGCTTGCATCGGAACTACGTCGCACAAAACTTCATCCCTGTATTTTCCAATGCGGAAGTCAACCAACACCTGTTTATTCACCTTTACTTCGCCACTATCATTCAACCATTGTAGCTTGTATGGCCGGGGATGTTTCAACGTGGGCAGTCCTAATTTCTCCACCATGGTTGTGCTCGCCACATTAGTACAACTTCCTCCATCAATAATCATACTACATACTTTGTCGTTGACGTGGCACCTAGTATGAAATATGTTTTCTCGTTACACTTCTTCATCTTCTTTTGCTTGCGAGCTTAAGACCCTCCTTGTGACCAACAATTCACCTTGGACTGCATGTTGCTCATCATCCACGTCCTCTAGTGGTGGCATGTCATCTTCGTCACTCTTCTCCTCTGTTTCATACTCACCGTCATCGTGTAGGATCATGACGCGCTTGTTTGGACACTGGCTAGCAATGTGACCCCTGCCTTGACATTTAAAACACTTAACGTCACGATTTCGAGACCTGGAAGGGTCAAATTTACCTTGAGACCCATGGGTGGGCGTCTCCTGTCTTGGCTCGAATTTGGGTTTTGCAGCAGGTTTCTCCTCTTTCTTCGGTTTCCATGGGGAAGAACCGAAATTATGGGTTGCACGTGTACCAACCCTCTTCTTGAGCTGTCGCTCCACCTTGATGGCCATGTGTACCATGTCTTCCACTTCTATGTAATGCTGCATCTCCACCCTGTCGTGAAAATCTTGGTTCAAGCCATTTAAGAACCTGGCCATAGTAGCCTCTCGATCTTCTTCAATATTAGCCCGGATCATCGCAATCTCCATATCTTGGTAATATTCCTCTACACTCCGGTTACCCTGTCGAAGCCTTTGCAATTTATTGTACAAATCCCGATAGTAATGGCTGGGTACAAATCGCCTCCTCATTACCCTCTTCATCTCTTCCCACGTATCAATTGGACGTTCTCCAGCTCGTCGCCTGTTCAACACCAATTGATCCCACCAAACAATGGCATAGTCAGAAAACTCAATAGCAGCGAGTTTTACCTTCTTCAGCTCAGAGTAGTTATGGCAATCGAACACCAACTCCACCTTCTTTTCCCACTCGAGATAAGCTTCGGGATCGCTTCTACCCTGAAACGATGGAATCTTCATCTTAATACTACCCAAGCTATTATCTTCTCGAATCCTAGCTTCTCTAAACCGTTCTCCATGCCTACCTCGATCATCCTCTTCCTTAGAACCAGCCTCCAAATATTCTTCATCTTCATCTCTCATCCCCCTATATGGAACCCTTTCTTTTCTATGCATATTTGGTACATCCTGCAGCCGCTCTACACGCGTATTCTCGACTTGATCTATTCGTTCATGAATATGCTCCAACTCTGTCCTCATCACACGCCTCATCTCTCCGACCATTGCCTCCATGAACAACTTCGGATCAGCCATCCCCGTAGCACCTTCGGCAATGCTCTTTTCACTGTTATGAGACATGATTACTGCAAAAACAAGGTTAGAGTAAACTAAAAAGACCTCTCACACTCCCTCACGTGTTTCACTCAAAGAATGGGTTCACTTAACTCCACTCGTGTTTCACACAGTAATTATGGCTTTTACCCTCTGATGTACTCACCACTCTTGCCTTTTTCCACTCGTAGTAATTTCTCACTCGGCTCTTATCAAACTACTCAAATCAGTATCAAAATTTCCGTCGCGGTTCCTGAATGACTACACTAAGGTAATATGGGTTATGGACAGCAAGGATTACAATGAAAACAACGGTGGTTTAGGTTTCTGAAAACACGAAAATTTACCCAAAAATTTTTGTCTATGGGGTAAGTTGATTTTTGAAATATTGGAAGCCTAAATATATGATATCAAACAAAATATTTGTTGTTGGGCAAAAATACTCTTTTTTTTTTTTTTTTCGGATCCTCTTGATTTTTCTTTTCTTTTTTTTTTTTTTTGCTTGGATCCTCTTAATTTGAATTCTGAATAACACAAAAAAAAAATTACAATCTTAATTCGTAATAAAGAAAAAAACGAAAATAAATGGGATAGGCAAACCTGAGTTTTAGAACCTAAGCTCTGATACCAAATGATACGAACCCCGTCAAGAATAACGAGACCCGTCAATAATATGAACCCAAGAACGTTCTCAAATCAGGTTCGAATGGATGGGAGACCTCGACCCGTTGCTTCAGCAAAAACAAGAACCTTGGTATATGGACCTCAACCTGTTGCTTAATACAAAACAAGAACCTTGGTATAAGGAAGACGCTACAATCAACTATGGAAGGGTTGATTAATAAGTCAGAAGCGAACGCCAAGGAAAATTCCGATAAGTTCAGATAATTCTTCAAAGAACCAAAGAGAATTAAAACTCTCAAATTTATGAATTAAATTGATGTTATCTGTTTTATTACTATGGGGATGCCTATTTATAGGCAATTCTTACAAAGAATATTCCTTAAAAAAAATCCAAAAAAATAAGCCTAAAAAATCTGAAAATTATTTGAAAATTTGTTACAAAAGATAATCATAAATCTTCCGGATCTTCTAAGGCCTGAATTAAATTGATGCTTCCTTGTGGACCATGCTCAATGGGCCTCCACGAATTTGTTTGAACCCAAACTTCTTAAATCGGTTCATTAAGTGCTTATTTGAACTTCTTATCCCGCGCCATTGTAACCGGCCCAATTGGTACTTGAACTGGTTCCCCTGATGTTGTGTCATGTTTTGCATCATCTCCCTCCTGTTTGAAAGTATTTGTCCTCAAATCGTCACATACATCAAAAGGGCTCAGATCAGTAACACTAAAAGTCGCACTTACATTATACTCACCAGGTAGGTCTAGCTTGTAAGCGTCATCGTTGATGCGCTCTAGGACTTAGAAAGGACCATCTCCCCTCGGAAGCAGTTTGGAATGTCTTTGTACTGGAAGTCGTTCTTTCCTCATGTGTAACCACACCCAATCTCCAGGTTCGAAGACCATCTTGTGTCGCCCGTTGTTGGCTTGTTTTGCATACCGCTCCGTTCTTCGCTCTATGTTGAGTCGTGCCTTCTCGTGTATCTGCTTAACAAATTCAGCTCTTTTCTTTCCATCCAAGTTAACACGTTCAGAAACAGGTAATGATGTTAAATCCAACGGTAACAACGGATTGAAACCAAAAACAATTTCAAATGGTGAAAACTCAGTAGCAGAATGAAGAGCACGATTATAAAGCAAATTCAACATGCATGCGGCAAACAACCTTCCCATATTTTTATGTTCTTTTTAAATTATAGCCCTCAACAAGGTAGATAAAATCCTGTTAGCTACTTCTGTTTGACCATCAGTTTGGGGGTGACATGTAGTAGAAAACAACGACTTGGTGCCTAATTTTCCCCATAAGGTCTTCCAAAAGTAACTTAAGAGCCTAGCATCCCTATCTGACACAATTGCCCTAGGCATACCATGCAATCGCACAATCTCCCTAACGAACAAATCTGCAACATGGCTCGCATCATCTGTTTTGTGATGTGGAGTAAAATGGTAGAGTTCAGGGTCGTCAACATATAAATTTTTAATCGGTTTAAAATCCAACAATTTTGCATCAAGTGTATGCATGCCCGCGTGAAAGGGCGTTGGCAACCACATTCTCCTCACCGTATTTGTACCGGATGACGTGGGGAGAGGTCTGGTGCGAACCCTGCCAAGACTAACGAGATCCGTCGGGATTAGGAACCCAAGAACATTCTAACGTCAGATTCGGATGGATGGGAGACCTCGACCCGTTGCTTCAGCAAAAGCAAGAACCTTGGTATAATTGACCTCAACCCGTTGCTTAATGCGAAACAAGAATCTCGGTATAAGGAAGACGCTACAATCAACTATGGAATTGACAAGTCGGAAGTGAACGCCATGGAAAACTCCGATAAGTTCGAATAGTTCTTCAAAGAACCAAAGAGAAATAGAACTCTCAAATTTGCGAATAAAACTGATGTTGTGAATCAAATAACGGCTTCAAAGGAACCAATCAACGTCAAGGGAACTAATTCAAATACCAATTGGGCCTGTTACAAGAGCGAGAGCAAAGAGATTTAAAGAAGCACTTAATGGGCTAATGCAAGAGGTTTGGGCTCAATCAAATTCGTGGCCCATTGAGCATGATTCATGATACATTGACTTAATTCAAGCCCATGAGGAATTCAGCTAATTCAATCAAGTCCAAGACATTTTTTAACAAGGATTTTCGAATTTGTGGCAGAATAACTACCTTCCTACATTTACGAATTTGGTTAGGATTAGATTTTCAGATTTGTTAGGATTTAGGAAGATTTGGGATTATCTTTTCAGATTTGTTAGGATTTAGGAAGATTTGGGAATATCTTTTGTAACAAATTTCAGTTAGGATTTAGGCTTATCTTTTGTAACAAATTTTCAAATTATTTTCAGATTTTTTTTAGGCTTATTTTTTCAGATTTTTTTTAGGAATATTCTTTGTAACAATTGCCTATAAATAGGCATTCTCATAGTAATAAAACAGAACACATCAGTTTAATTCATAAATTTGAGAGTTTTAATTCTCTTTGGTTCTTTGAAGAACTATCTGAACTTATCGAAATTTTCCATGGCGTTCGCTTTCGACTTATCAATCAACCTTTCCATAGTTGATTGTGGCGTCTTAATTATACCAAGGTTCTTGTTTCGCATTAAGCAACGGGTTGAGGTCAATATACCAAGGTTCCAGTTTTTGCTGAAACAACGGGTCGAGGTCTCCCATCCATTCGAACCTGATTTTAGAACGTTCTTAGGTTCATAATCTTGACGGGTCTTGTTATTCTTAGCGAGGTTCGTATCATTCAACATGCATGCGGCAAACAACCTTCCCATATTTTTATGTTCTTTTTAAATTATAGCCCCCAACAAGGTAGATAAAATCTTATTAGCTACTTCTGTTTGACCATTAGTTTGGGGGTGACATGTAGTAGAAAACAACTACTTTGTATATTTAGGTTCCCAATAGTCAGAAAATCACCTTACCCCATAGGCCAAAATTTTTGGGTAAAATTTTTCGTATTTCTAAAACGTTGCTTTTAGTTGTCATCCTTGTTGTCTACAACCTAGTCGCCTTGATATAGTCTTTTGTGGTTTTGTCACGAAAAAATTTTGGTACTAATTTGAGTAGCTCCATAAGAACCGAGTGAGAAATTAATACGAGAGGAAAAAGGCAAGGGTGGAGAGTATTAGAGGGTAAAGGGTGGATGCATCACTTGTGGTAATGCCTATGTTTGCTTATGATGTTATTCTGGGATATGACTGGCTTTCCTGATATGGGATTATGCTTGATTGTCGTAATCGTCGCGTTATCTTTACAACTGATTTTGGACATGTAGTGTCCTATCAGTTAAGCTTAGTTTCAGATGTTGATAGATTTGCTCTGAGGTTAGTGTCGAAGAGTAGACAGGGTATTCTTTGCTTCTTATTCTTGTGTGTAGTGGAAGGATCCCGTCCTGAAAAGAGTACCTAACCTATACCTGTTGTCGATAGTTTTCCAGATGTTTTTCCAAAAGCTCTTCCAGGTTTACTGCCTCACCGAGAAATAGAGTTTCGTATCGACTTAGTTCCCGGAACAGCTCCTTTTGCTTCTGCTCCGTATCATATGACACCTCTAGAGATGAAAGAGTTGAGCAAGCAGCTGGATGAGTTGAAATCGCTGGGCTTTATCCGAGACAGTAACTCACCTTGGGGTTCGTCAGTCCTTTTTGTGAAGAAAGTCGACGGTTCGTTACGTCTCTGTGTGGACTAAAAAAAGCTCAACAGTGTGACCATCAAAAATAAGTATCCGTTACCACGTATAGATAAATTGTTCGATCAGTTGGGTGGAGCTTGTTTCTTCTCCAAGGTTGATTTGAGATCCAGTTATCATCAGCTTCGTGTTAGAGAGGAGGATATCCTGAAGACAGCGTTCTGAACTAGGTATGGCAGTTATGAGTTCTTAGTAATGCCTTTCAGTTTGGCAAACGCACCAGCAGCCTTCATGGATATAATGAATAGAGTCTTCAGACCTTTTCTTGATAATTTCGTCATCGTATTCATCGACGACATCCTCATCTACTCCCGAACTCGTGAAGATCATGCACAGCATCTCAGTATAGTTTTACAGACTCTTCGTGAACATCAGTTGTACGCCAAGAAAGAAAAATGTGAGTTTTGGATGACAGAGGTTAAGTTTCTCGGGCATATCATCTCAGGAGACGGTATATCAGTTGATCCATCCAAGGTTGAAGCGATTCTTAAGTGGTAACGACCGAAGAATGTTCCAGAGATCCGAAGCTCCTTGGGCTTAGCGGGATATTATCGACATTTTGTACAGGACTTCAGCAAGCTCACCGCTCCCCTCACCAATCTGACAAAGAAGGATGTAACTTTCGTTTGGGACAACAGCTGTGAGTCAGTTTTCTAGGAGTTAAAGAGTCGTTTGACGTCTGCACCTATCCTTATCATTCCGGATCCGGATCAAGTATATGACGTCTACACCGATGCTTCTCATCAAGGTCTTGGAGCAGTTTTGATGTAACTGATGTGAATCAAATAACGGCTTTAAAGGAACCAATCAACGTCAAGGGAACCAATTCAAATACCAATTGGGCCGGTTACAAGAGCGAGAGCAAAGAGATTTAAAGAAGCATTTAATGGGCTAATGCAAGAGGTTTGGGCTCAATTAAATTCGTGGCCCATTGAGCATGATTCGTGATACATTGACTTAATTCAAGCCCATGAGGAATTCAGCTAATTCAATCAAGCCCAAGAGGAATTCAACTAATTCAATCAAGCCCAAGACATTTTTTAACCAAGGTTTTTCGAATTTGTGGCAGAATAACTACCTTCCTACATTTACGATTTTGGTTAAGATTAGATTTTCAAATTTATTAGGATTTAGGAAGATTTGGGAATATCTTTTGTAACAAATTTCAGTTAGGATTTAGGCTTATCTTTTGTAACAAATTTTCAAATAATTTTCGGATTTTTTTAAGCTTATTTTTCCAGATTTTCTTTAGGAATATTCTTTGTAACAATTGCCTATAAATAGGCGTCCCCATAGCAATAAAACAGAACACATCAGTTTAATTCATAAATTTGAGAGTTTTAATTCTCTTTGGTTCTTTGAAGAACTATTTGAACTTATCGGAATCTTCCGTGGCGTTCGCTTCTGACTTATCAATCAACGCTTCCATAGTTGGTTGTGGCGTCTTCCTTATACCAAGGTTCTTGTTTCGCATTAGGCAACGGGTTGAGGTCCATATACCAAGGTTCTTGTTTTTGCTGAAGCAACGGGTCGAGGTCTCCCATTCATTCGAACCTGATTTTAGAACGTTCTTGGGTTCATAATCTTGACGGGTCTCGTTATTCTTAGCGAGGTTCGCATCAGCAATAGAACCGAGTTGTCGCTTATGCCTCACGACAGCTGAAACAACATGAACGAAACTACCCTACACACAATCTAGAGTTAGCTGCAGTAGTGTTCGCGCTTAAGATTTGGCGTTGTTATCTGTATGGTGCCAGTTTTAGACTGTTTTCAGATCACAAGAGTTTGAAATACCTAGTTACACAGAAAGATCTCAACCTGCGTCAGAGAAGATGGGTAAAATACATGCAAGACTACGACTTCCAAGTCGAGTACCATCCGGGTAAAGCAAACGTGGTTGGAGATGCACTAAGTAGGAAAAGAGAGGCAGTTCCCAATCCTGATCATGATGCTTCTATAATGGCTATGCAGATAGATAAGTGGGAAAAGGACAGAGTTCTTACAGCTTATCAGGTTCGTTTTGGTGAAGTTCAGGGTCACCCAGTGTTGTACAACTTAGCGATGGAACCAGACTACGTGCAGCGGATCAAGGAGAATCAGTTGGCAGATACACGTTTCGTTGACATCCGAGATAGATTGTTAAAGGGCAAGCATGTTGCAGAGTGGTCAATGGACGCCAGTGGAATTCTTTACAACAAGGGTCGCTTAGCAGTGCCACACATCCCAGATAATGCAAACTATGGCGCAACATCAAGGGAACCAGTTCGAGTACCAGTTAGACCGGTTACAAGGGGGCGGGCTAAAAGGTTCAAAGAAGCACTTAATGGACTAATTCAAGAAGTGTGGGCTCAAACAAATTCGTGGAGGCCCATTGAACATGATCCACAGGGAAGCTTCAATTTAATTCAAGTTTTAGAAGATCCGGACCAAGCCCAGTGAAGAGGATGCTTTGGCAAATTAATGGGCTGCACATGGGACGAATTTCTTCCTTGATTAATGGGCTGCAAATTTTCGGAAGTTTCCATATCTTGGCCGAGCGGCAAATTTTCAAAGTTTCCTTACTTGGCCGAATGTTGATGAGCTACAAATTTTCGGTTCCCTTTAAATGTCCGAATTCCTTCTTGGCCGAAAATTGTAACAAAAAGTCATACTTTCCTTTTTCTGTTTTAGGCGTGTATTAGGTGTGGAATTAAGTGTAAGTTTCCATATTTTCATTCTAGGAATATTAGGAGAATATTAGGGGAATATTTCATTTAGTTTCCATTTTATTTTAGGGTATATTTTGAGAATATTCTTGTAATTCATGCCTATAAAAAGGCATCCACAAGTAATGAAAGGGAATCAACAGTTTTATTCACAAATTTGAGAGTTATATTTCTCTTTGGTTCTTTGAGAGCTATTTCAAACTTATCGGAGTTTTCCGTGGCGTTCACCATTGACTTATCAAGCGGCTTTCCATCACCGTTTGTGGCGTCTGCGTTATACCAAAGTTCTTGTTTCACAATAAGCAACGGGTTGAGGTTAACCTATACCGAGGTTCTTGTTTTTTGTTGAAGCAACGGGTCGAGGTTCCACCCAAAGCCTGAGTCTTAGAACGATCCCGTGGTCCTAATCTTGACGGGTCTCGTTATTCTTGGTGAGGTTCGCATCATTTGGTATCAGAGCTAGTCTCTAAGTCAGGTTTTCCTATCCCATTTAATTTCAGTCCTTTTCCTTTTTTTCTTCGACTTTCGTTCATTAAAAAAAAAATTTCGTGAATATTAGTTTCCTTTTTCGTAAGTTACCATTTTAAGTTTGTAAGGATTCTAATTTGTTTCTTTTTGGTTCGTGATAATCAGATTGCTTCTTTGAGAGCTATTCGAACTTATCGAAGTTTTCCGTGGCGTTCACCAACGACTTATCAAATGGCTTTCCATCACCGTTTGTGGCGTCTTCATTATACCAAGGTTCTTGTTTCACAATAAGCAACGGGTTGAGATCATCCTATACCAAGGTTCTTGTTTTTGTTGAAGCAACGGGTCGAGGTTCCACCCAAAGCCTGAGTCTTAGAACGATCTTGGGGTCCTAATCTTGACGGGTCTCGTTATTATTGACGGGGTTCGCATCATTAATTAAAGGAAAGTTGATTAATCGCCAATTAATGAATTAAGTTTGATTAATGACGTGAATCAAACAAGTAAAGTTGACGTTTTTGGCATGAATCTTAAATGTGGAACTAATTGCAAGAAAATGTTTACTTTCCTTATTTTATTTTGTTTCCTTTTCTTTTCTTTGACTTTAAGGGGGGCATGTAAATGGCTGATTATGAAGCCAATTATACAATAAACCAACAACAATTAAAACTCATACCTCAAGGACGCCGATCTGCAGGAGGAGAATGACGGGAGGCCTTCAACCAACTAGCCTTCTCTATTATTCTCTAATTCCCGAATGGCTGAGTATGTGGGCACTCTGAACCTCGATTGGTATGCTAGTACTGTTAGTCTTCTTCTGACCACCCAGATCTCTAAAGAACTTTATTGTCACGGTGGGCTATGCAACAATAAGCCTGCTCACCTGAGAGCCTGTGGTCGAAGAGAACTGGAGTGGCAGGACCTCTATTTATAGACCTGCATGAGGTGATTCTCTGAATTCGAATTGGATTAGGAAAAGATATTCTCCCTTACCCATAACCATAAAATCCGAATCTTCCATGGCAAAATCTCAACAATAAAATTCGGCCATTTAGGATAAATCCAATCCAAATCTAAACAAGATTTAAACTAGAATTTTATCTTCCTTTTTCAACCAAAAAATCAGAAATTTCCTAGGAGAAAATCATGGTAACTTTATTTGGAGTTCGAATAATTGTGTACTCTATTATCCAAAACAAAATTTGAATCCAACTGGAGAGAATCTTGTCTACCATCCTAATCCTGTGTCAGCACCATCCATGCATAATAAACTAGACAACAGCATACACAAATCAATTTACCAAACGTTAAGGAATTATATGGAGCTAGTATGATGTGAATCAAATAACGGCTTTAAAGGAACCAATCAACATCAAGGGAACCAATTCAAATACCAATTGGGCTGGTTACAAGAGCGAGAGCAGAGAGATTTAAAGAAGCACTTAATGGGCTAATGCAAGAGGTTTGGACTCAATCAAATTCGTGGCCCATTGAGCATGATTCATGATACATTGACTTAATTTAAGCCCATGAGGAATTCAGCTAATTCAATCAAGCCCAAGACGTTTTTTAGCCAAGGATTTTCGAATTTTGTGGCAAAATAACTACCTTCCTACATTTACGAATTTGGTTAGGATTAGATTTCCAGATTTGTTAGGATTTAGGAAGATTTGGGATTATCTTTTGCAACAAATTTCAGTTAGGATTTAGGATTATCTCTTGTAACAAATTTTCAAATAATTTTCGGATTTTTTTAGGCTTATTTTTTCAGATTTTTTTTAGGAATATTCTTTGTAACAATTGCCTATAAATAGGCATCCTCATAGTAATAAATCAGAACACATCAGTTTAATTCATAAATTTGAGAGTTTTAATTCTCTTGGGTTCTTTGACGAACTAGCTGAACTTATCGGAATTTTCCGTGGCGTTCGCTTTTGACTTATCAATCAACCCTTCCATAGTTGATTGTGGCGTCTTCATTATACCAAGGTTCTTGTTCCACATTAAGCAACGGGTTGAGGTCCATATACCAAGGTTCTTGTTTTTGCTGAAGCAACGGGTCGAGGTCTCCCATCCATTCGAACCTGATTTTAGAACATTCTTAGGCTCATAATCTTGACGGGTCTCGTTATTCTTAGCGGGGTTCGTATCATTTGGTATCAGAGCTTAGGTTCTAAAACTCAGAACCAAAAGAGAATCAACGAGTGGAAAAAGGCAGGAGTAGTGAGCATATTAGAGGGTAAAGCCATTTGAGTGACAAACACGAGAATTTTAAATATGTCACGCAATCAAGAAGGAAACTCAACCAAAGAGGCACCACGATTAACAATTCCGAACCTGCAATTACAGTTGATGAGGGAGATGAGACGAATGTTGAGGGTTGAATTAGAACAAGTGCATAAACGGTTGGATCAGATAGAGATTGCCCATTCAAAGCAGCCACAAAATGCACCTAATATGTGTAAAAGGGAAAGAGTTCAATTTCGAGGAGTGAGAGATGAAGACGAAAAGTATCATGGGGCTAGCTTTGATAAAGAAGATGATCAGAATTTGGTCACGACTAATAGGAGACATGGAGGGCGATTTACAAGAGCTAGGAATCAAGAAGACAATAATATGGGTAGCATTAAGATGAAGATTCCCCCGTTCCAAGGTAAAACCATCTCTGACGATTTAAAGAAGCAGTTTGATTGGTGTGTCAACATGGATGGCTTCACCAACAAGTATTCGTTCATGTTCAACGATCAACCAATCGCTGTTGTACCACTGACACCACAACAAGTGTATAAAGATCAAGTGAGGTTACAAAAAAAGGATGAACAAAAGAAAAGGGGTGAAAAAGAAAGCAACCAAAAAGATAAAAGATGAAAAAGAAAGTGAAAAAAAGATAGAGAGTGAAAAAGAGAGAGAGGCCGAGAAAAGCGAGCAAAAAAAAGAGAAGAGTCTTATGGCAGTTAAGAGAAAATCAGAGAGAAAACAAACGGATTTTCATACAAAAGCGAGTGAAATCAAGCGAGTTATATTATCAAAACAGCCGATGATTGCACTTTTGTACAAAGAGGCATTTTTAAACACTAACGAGCTTGACCATTCTTTGTCTAGTTCTGTTGCTTCACTTATGCAGGGATACGAGGATATGTTTCCTGAGAAAGCACTACGCAGATTACTATCTATTCGAGGGTTCAAATATCAAATTGATTTTGTACACAGTGCTTCCAATCCAAACCAACAAATCTATAGTAGTAATCCTGAGAAGACTAAGGAGCTTCAAGGTCAAGCCAACAAAATGCATCACAAATTAGTTTTTGATCCCGGAGATTGGGTTTGGCTATGCAGAAGGAAGAAACGAATCCCGACACAAAGACGTTCCAAGCGACTTCCTAGAGGGGATGGACCTTTCCAAGTTCTTGAACGAATTGATGATAATGTATACAAATCCTTATTAAACGATGATTTGAGGACAAATCCTTTTCAAGAGGAGGGGAATGATGTGAATCAAGGAACAGCTTTAAAGGAACCAATCAACGTCAAGGGAACCAATTCAAATACTAATTGGGCCGGTTACAAGAGCGAGAGCAAAGAGATTTAAAGAAACACTTAATGGGCTAATGCAAGAGGTTTGGGCTCAACCAAATTCGTGGCCCATTGAGCATGATTCATGATACATTGACTTAATTCAAGCCCATGAGGAATTCAGCTAATTCAATCAAGCCCAAGACGTTTTTTTAACCAAGAATTTTCGAATTTGTGGCAGAATAACTACCTTCCTATATTTACGAATTTGGTTAGGATTAGATTTCCCAAATCTTCCTAAATCCTAACAAATCTGAAAAGATAATCCCAAATCTTCCTAAATCCTAACAAATCTGAAAATCTAATCCTAACCAAATTCGTAAATGTAGGAAGGTAGTTATTCTGCCACAAATTCGAAAATTCTTGGTTAAAAAAACGTCTTGGGCTTGATTGAATTAGCTGAATTCCTCATGGGCTTGAATTAAGTCGATGTATCATGAATCATGCTCAATGGGCCACGAATTTGGTTGAGCCCAAACCTCTTGCATTAGCCCATTAAGTGTTTCTTTAAATCTCTTTACTCTCGCTCTTGTAACCGGCCCAATTAGTATTTGAATTGGTTCCCTTGACGTTGATTGGTTCCTTTAAAGCTGTTCCTTGATTCACATCATTCCCCTCCTCTTGAAAAGGATTTGTCCTCAAATCATCGTTTAATAAGGATTTGTATACATTATCATCAATTCGTTCAAGAACTTGGAAAGGTCCATCCCCTCTAGGAAGTCGTTTGGAACGTCTTTGTGTCGGGATTCGTTTCTTCCTTCTGCATAGCCAAACCCAATCTCCGGGATCAAAAACTAATTTGTGACGCATTTTGTTGGCTTGACCTTGAAGCTCTTTAGTCTTCTCGGGATTACTACTATAGATTTGTCGCTTTGGATTGGAAGCACTAGGCACAAAATCAATTTGATGTTTGAACCCTCGAATAGATGGTAATCTGCGTAGTGCTTTCTCGAGAAAGACATCCTTGTATCCCTGCATAAGTGAAGCAACAGAACTAGACAAAGAATGGTCAAGCTCGTTAGTGTTTAAAAATGCCTCTTTGTACAAAAGTACAATCATCGGCTGTTTTGAAAATATAGCTCGTTTGATTTCACTCGCTTTTGCATAAAAATTCTTTTGTTTTCTCTTCGATTTTCTCTCAACGGCCATAATACTCATTTCTTTTTTTCGCTCGCTTTTCTCGGCCTCTCTCTCTTTTTCACTCTCTTTCTTTTTTTCACTTTCTTTTTCATCTTTTATCTTTTGGTTGCTCTCTTTTTCACTCCTTTTCTTTTGTTCACCTTCTTTTTGTAACCTCACTTGATCTTCATACACTTGTTGTGGTGTCAGCGGCACAAGAGCGATTGGTTGATTGTTGAACATGAACAAATACTTGTTGGTGAAGCCTTCCATGTTGTCACACCAATCGAACCGCTTCTCTAAATGGTCAGAGATGGTTTTACCTTGGAACGGGGGAATCTTCATCTTAATACTACCCAAATTATTGTCTTCTTGATTCCTAGCTCTTGTAAATTGCCCTCCATGTCTCTTATTACTCATAACTAAATCCTGATCGTCTTCTTTATCAAAACCAGTCCCATAATACTTTTCATCTTCATCTCCCACTCCTCGAAATTGAACTCTTTCCCTTTTACACACATTAGGAGTATTTTGTGGCTGCTTCAAACGTGCAATCTCTATCCGGTCCAACCGTTTATGCACTTGTTCTAATTCAGCCCTCAACATTCGTCTCATCTCCCTCATCAACTGTAATTGCAGGTTCGAAATTGTTAATCGTGGTGCCTCTTTGGTTGAGTTTCCTTCTTGATTGCGTGACATATTTAAAATCTGCAAAATAAGGTTAGAAACCTTACAAGCACTCCCTCACGTGTTTCACTCAAGAAAAGAAAATTCACTCACTCTCGTGTTTGTCGCTCAAATGGCTTTTACCCTCTAATATGCTCACTACTTCTGCCTTTTTCCACTCGTTGGTTCTCTTTTGGTTCTTTTCAAACAAAACAAACGATAATCAAAACTTTCAGCAACGATTTACCGAGAACCCACAAAAAAAAAAAAAAACCAATAAGTACGTGAATTGACAGACAAGATAAAAATTTCACAAAACTGAATCTTTCTTGATGATGAATCAACTTTTTTTTTCCCTATTTTTTTTAATCCGATTTTCTTTTTTTTTTTTTCTTTCTTGGATCCTCTTGATTTGAATTCTGAATAACACAACTGAAAATTACAACCTTAATTTGGAACTAAAAAAAAACGAAAATAAATGGGATAGGCAAACCTGAGTTTTAGAACCTAAGCTCTGATACCAAATGATACGAACCCCGTCAAGAATAACGAGACCCGTTAAGTTTAGGAACCCAAGAACGTTCTAAAAATCAGGTTCGAATGGATGGGAGACCTCAACCCGTTGCTTCAGCAAAAACAAGAACCTTGGTATATGGACCTCAACCCGTTGCTTAATGCGAAACAAGAACCTTGGTATAAAGAAGACGCCACAATCAACTATGGAAGGGTTGATTGATAAGTCAGAAGCGAACGCCACGGAAGATTCCGATAAGTTCAGATAGTTCTTCAAAGAACCAAAGAGAATTAAAACTCTCAAATTTATTAATTAAACTGATGTGTTCTGTTTTATTGATATGGGGGTGCCTATTTATAGGCAATTGTTACAAAGAATATTCCTAAAGAAAATCTAAAAAAATAAGCCTAAAAAAATCCGAAAATTATTTGAAAATTTGTTACAAAAGATAATCCTAAATCCTAACTGAAATTTGTTACAAAAGATATTCCCAAATCTTCCTAAATCCTAACAAATCTGAAAAGATAATCCCAAATCTTCCTAAATCCTAACAAATCTGAAAATCTAATCCTAACCAAATTCGTAAATGTAGGAAGGTAGTTATTCTGCCACAAATTCGAAAATTCTTGGTTAAAAAAACGTCTTGGGCTTGATTGAATTAGCTGAATTCCTCATGGGCTTGAATTAAGTCAATGTATCATGAATCATGCTCAATGGGCCACGAATTTGGTTGAGCCCAAACCTCTTGCATTAGCCCATTAAGTGTTTCTTTAAATCTCTTGGCTCTCGCTCTTGTAACCGGTCCAATTGGTATTTGAATTGGTTCCCTTGACGTTGATTGGTTCCTTTAAAGCTGTTCCTTGATTCACATCAATAAGGGACCTTACTCATATGCTCTCTTTCTTCCGATGTCTTGGGACAGTCATCCAATGAAAGAGTTAGACTGGCAATAGAAGGTTGTGAACCTTTCTTTGCCTGTTGCATTGCATATTTATCAATTATTTTGTCTATGTATGAAGCTTGGGATAACGCTATCATTTTGTTCTTTCGATCTCTGAAGAGACGAATGCCTAGAACATAATTAGCTTCTCCTAAGTCCTTCATGTCAAACTGTTGGTGCAACCAAAGCTTGACCGATGATAAGTTCCCTACATCATTCCCAATGAGTAGTATATCATCGACATAGAGTATCAAAAAGACCACTTTTCCACCCTTAATACGTTTATAAACACAGGGTTCATCAACGTTCTGCTCAAAACCAAATGTCTTAATCGCTTGATCAAACCTCTGGTTGCATGAGCGGGATGCTTGCTTTAATCCATAAATGGATCTAAGCAACTTGCAGACTTTCCTTTCTTGGCCTTTCGTTACGATCCCTTCGGGCTGTATCATATAAATACACTCTTCAAGATGGCCATTCAAGAATGCCGTCTTGACATCCATTTGCCAGATCTCGTAATCGAGAGCCGCAGCAATGGACAGAAGAATACGGATAGACTTCAGCATAGCAACAGGCGAAAAGGTTTCATTGTAATCGATTCCAGCCTTTTACGTATACCCCTTTGCAACCAGTCTAGCTTTGAAAGTTTCCACTCTCCCTTCCGCATCCTTCTTTCTTTTGTAGACCCGTTTACATCCAATGGATTTTATCCCATCCGGCAAATCTACAAGTTCCCAAACAGAGTTGGATTTCATAGAATCCATCTCATTGTTCATAGCTTGTTTCCAAGATTTAGAATCAACATCATTTATAGCTTCATCATATGTGATCGAATCATCCTCATGCTCATGAGCCTCGGCCTGGTATACCTCAGCATCATACATGAAGAAATTTGGTTTCTTAGAAACCCTAAATTGTTGATCGTCTGCAGGTCTTTCACTGGAACTCGGACTTACGTCCAAGAACGAAATCTGTGGAGCAGTTCTTTCACCCGACAACTCCTCTAGCACCACTTTGCTTCGAGACTTAAAGTCATTCATATGACTTTCCTCCAAGAATATCGCATGGGTTGAGACAATGACTTTTTGTTCCTTCGGGTTATAGAACAGACCTCCTTTAGTTTCTTTTGGATATCCTACAAACATGCACAATTCTGATCTTGGTTCCAACTTTTTCGCATCCCCATCCAGTACATGCGCCGGGCAGCCCCATATTCTCATATGTCCAAGGGAGGGCTTCCTGCCACGCCACAATTCATACGGAGTTCTGGGAATTGATTTGCTTGGAACCTAGTTCAGAATATAGCATGCCGTTTGTAAAGTGTATCCCCAAAATGATAATGGCAGTGTTGAATAACTCATCATGGACCGTACCATATCCAATAAGGTCCTATTTCTCCTTTCGGCTACACTATTCTGTTGTGGAGTACCAGGTACAGTCAATTAGGATAATATCCCGTTCTCTACAAGATGTCCTAGAAATTCATCGGAGAGGTATTTGTCACCTCGATCAGATCGAAGTGTCTTTATGGATTTATGCAATTGCTTTTCCACTTTCGCAACTCTTTGAACTTGTCAAAAGTTTCGCTGTTGCGGTGTATCAGATACACATATCCATACCTCGAGTAATCATCTATAAAAGAGACATAATACTCAAACCCTCCTCATGCTGTGATGTTCATGGGGTCACATACGTCAGTGTGCACAATTTCTAAGAGCTCCTGAGCCCTTGTACCCTTAGCTCCAAAAGAACTCTTAGTCATCTTACCCTCTAGACAAGACTCACATTGGGGAAGACGTACCTCCTCTGGAGATTCTAGAGGACCGTCTTTCACCAATTTTTAAATCCTATCCTGATTAATATGACCAAGTCTTAAATGCCAAAGATATGCTTTGTTAGAGTGAGAAAATTTCAACCTTTTAGATTTATCTATTAATTCGGTGTCAAGCAGTGAGTACATCTTTGGTTTGATCAAATATAGGTTTCCATCCATCCAAAACAAATAAAAGACTTATTTCTACGAATATCAACTCTTTTACTAAAAGAAACTAAATAAGAATCCTTTATTAAACAAGCTACCGATATAAGGTTCCTCCTAAAATTAGGAACATAAAAACAGTCTTTCAATAAAATAAACCTAAATTGATCAAAATAAAGGTAAATATCTCCCACTGCTTCAGCCACCACAAAGCTACCGTCTCCAGTCCGCAACGAGAGGCTCCTATCATGTAGACTTCTCGTTTCCACTAACCTCTGCATAGAAACACAAACATGATTAGTGGCGCCCGAATCAATGACCCAAGTGTCTTTTGATTCTTCTACCAAACACGCTTCCAAGTAATGAAGTTCCTTACCTTCCTTGCCCTTGGCGGTTAGGAATTCTTGGCAAGCCTTCTTAAAGTGACCTACCTTCCCACAATGGAAGCATTTGAACTTTTTAGGGTCCTTTGACTTCTTGTTTTTCTTCTTCTTCTTCCCGTCTGAGTCAGGAGGATTAGAAGAATTAGAAGCCACTTGCTTCTTATTTGGCCTCTTCCTCTTCCGTGAGGGATTGGAAGATTCCGCCAAATTGGCCTCTCCTTTAGGTCGGACCGCATCCTAATCCCTGATCATCCGCTCATAAGTCTGTAGTTGCTTCATAAGCTCGGTTAGTCCTAACTTCTTTGTTGCCAGATTGTATGCGGCCTTAAACCCCACAAAATCTTTAGACAGAGTCTTGAACACCATCTTGATCTGGGTATTGTAGTCCAACTGATGTGAATCAAGGAACAGCTTTAAAGGAACCAATCAACGTCAAGGGAACCAATTCAAATACCAATTGGGCCGGTTACAAGAGCGAGAGAGCAAAGAGATTTAAATAAGCACTTAATGGGCTAATGCAAGAGGTTTGGGCTCAACCAAATTCGTGGCCCATTGAGCATGATTCATGATACATTGACTTAATTCAAGCCCATGAGGAATTCAGCTAATTCAATCAAGCCCAAGACGTTTTTTAACCAAGAATTTTCGAATTTGTGGCAGAATAACTACCTTCCTACATTTACGAATTTGGTTAGGATTAGATTTTCAGATTTGTTAGGATTTAGGAAGATTTGGGATTATCTTTTCAGATTTGTTAGGATTTAGGAAGATTTGGGAATATCTTTTGTAACAAATTTCAATTAGGATTTAGGCTTATCTTTTGTAACAAATTTTCAAATTATTTTCGGATTTTTTTAAGGCTTATTTTTTCAGATTTTTTTTAGGAATATTCTTTGTAACAATTGCCTATAAATAGAACACGTCAGTTTAATTCATAAATTTGAGAGTTTTAATTCTCTTTGGTTCTTTGAAGAACTATCTGAACTTATCGGAATTTTCCGTGGCGTTCGCTTCTAACTTATCAATCAACCCTTCCATAGTTGGTTGTGGCGTCTTCCTTATACCAAGGTTCTTGTTTCGCATTAAGCAACGGGTTGAGGTCCATATACCAAGGTTCTTGTTTTTGCTGAAGCAACGGGTCGAGGTCTCCCATCCATTCGAACCTGATTTTAGAACGTTCTTGGGTTCATAATCTTGACGGGTCTCGTTATTCTTGACGGGGTTCGTATCACCAACTCAGCACCATTCTCGGCAGCCTCAGCGAAGAATCCCATTAGAGTGATCATATGGTCCTTCACCGGAGTACCCGCCTTTTGCTTAGAGTTCATAATACTGGTGATAGCGGACTGTCGAGCCAATTTTTCTTAGCCTCCGAACATGTCCTCCAGATTTTCCATGATCTCCCCAGCAACTTGATAAGTCTCATGCTGCTTTTGTAAAGCACTCGTCATGCTAGCAAGGATGTAGCATCGAGCTATCTCATTAGATTCTCTCCAACGATTATAGGCAACCGGGACCTCCTCAAGTGGTGTATCAGGTTTGGGTTCAGGTGGGCATGGTTCGTCCAGCAAGAACTTGTGTCTCTCGCAGCTGAGAACTATTAGTAGATTTCTTTTCCAATCTTTATAATTATCGCCATTCAGCTTATTTTTAGTAAGTATTGAAATGAGGGGTGTCAGTGACATTTTGAACTAAAGTAAAATTGTACTATACATCATTACAAAGCCCAAGCAAATATACAGATAATTTAGCAAATAAAACATACAAGTATGTTCCTACATGAAACTTGAAAAACATGTAGCATTGCAATGGTAATTCTCAGCACCTATTGCGCCAAGCCACTGAAGGGTGGTTATGAAAACAAATAGCCGGAACATGGACCCCGTCCAATTAATATATGTTGCCTTAAATCCTCTAAGGTTAAGACATATATTAATAACCACTTATTTGGCCACCAGTTTAGTTAACAGAGCTTCTAGGGAAGGTTAATAACTAAACGAGTCTTGAGTGTATAACCATTGTTTACGTAGTCCGATCCACGTCCAAGCCACCGAGGGGTGGTCATGAATAGGAACGTACGTGAACACGTTTTCCACAAAGGAGATCCAATCTAGTATACCGGCTACGGTAAACACCTAACGAGGGGTGTGGTCAGGGCAGAACTGACGCGAGACGTTACCATGCTTTCACATATGGATCAACAATGGAGGCCGTGGGTTTTGTTTGAAACCCTCTCCCACTCAATATTTTGAAAAAACATGCAAGTTTTGACAAATTATGTATGATCAATATAGTATGAGCGGTACTCACCTATCCTATATGACATGTTATCAAATATGCATATAAAACATCCATCAATACATATTTATACATCTATGACATATCACAGAAAAAATAATTGACAAAATAACCAAGCCATGGTTCCATCCTAGAACAAAGAAAAATAAAGATTACAAAATTTCATCCAAAGCATTCTTTGGGTCTTGAACTTTGTTCCATCTTCTTGTATCCATCTTTATGTAGCCTATCCATTTATTTCTCATCCCAAGAATCATATAAAATTTAAATCTCCAAAAATTTAAATTTCAAATTCGAATTTCAATTTTAAATTTCAAATTCAATTTTTAAACATCATGTGTAATAATATGCAATTTCAAAAACAATTTCAAAATTTTAATTACATATTTTTAAACATGATTTAAAATTAAGTCTCAAAAAATCAAAATATTCTGATTTTTGAACCATCACACCACCGCCCCCGGAGGCGGCAGCCACCGTGGGTAGCCACCAGCCCCGGAGGGGCTGGCGGCCCACAGCCGCCCCCATGTGCAGCCCTGTCGGGCTGCAGGCCAAGCCTACAGCACCAGGCTGCACGCCCAGGCTGGGCGCAGCAGCCGACAGGCTGCAGGCAGTGCCTGCAGCCACAGGCTGCACGCCCAGGCTATGGCCAGCCCTGGGGAGGCCACGGCCACCTTCGGCTACAAGCCAAGCCTGCGGCCGTGGGTGGTTATGGCCTGCACAGGGCCTGCCGCAGCCCCACTAAGGCCCATCGGCCTATCTCGAGGGGTCGTGTCTCAATTTTCGTGCGATATTCCAATTTACCTATTAGGATCTCCAAAAATTAATTTGAATCCCAATTAAATTGAAATTTTCCACACAATCAAAATTTCAATCTTAAAATTAAATTTAACTTTTGGGAAAAAAATAAATTGCGGTCTTCTGACCTCTCCCTACGTCATCCGGTACAAACAAGGTAAATAGAATGTGGTTGTCGACGCACTTTCACACGGGTATGCATACACTTGATGCAAAATTGCTGGGTTTTGGACTGATTAAAAATTTATATGTTGCCGACCTTGAATTCTGCGAGGAATACCAGGATCGCGAGAAACATGGTAATGGTAAGTTCTTTAAGCTTTCGAGAAAATAGGTTATGTGTGCCTAATTGTTCTTTGAGGGATTTACTAGTACAGGAATCCCGTGGAGGGGGACTAATGGGACATTTTGGAGTTGTAAAGACTTTAGCTGTTTCGCAGGAACACTTGTTTTAGCCACACGTGAAGCGAGATGTCGAGAGGATTTGTGGTAGGCGTGTCACTTGTAGACAAGCTAAATGAAGAGTGCAGCCAAATGGTTTGTATACTCCTTTGCCCATTCCTAGTGCACCATGGACTGATATTTCTATAGATTTTGCGTTAGGACTAAACGGGGGAGAGACTCAATTTTTGTAGTCGTGGGTAGGTTTTTAAAGATGGCACATTTTATTCCACGTCACAAAACAGATGATGCGAGCCATGTTGCAGATTTGTATTTTAGGGAGATTGTGCGATTGCATGGTATGCCTAGGACAATTGTGTCAGATATGGATGCTAAGCTCTTAAGTTACTTTTGGAAAACCTTATGGGGAAAATTAGGCACCAAGTCGTTGTTTTCTACTACATGTCACCCCCAAACTGATGGTCAAATCGAAGTAGCTAACAGGACTATAGGAAAATAAATCGGTAAAAACGTATCAGAGTGGCGCAGCGGAACAATAAAAAAATTTTGGATCGTTAAATATCTCATCATGCCATATACAATAAACCCACAATAATTAAAACTCATACCTCAAGGACGCCAATCTGCAGGAGGAGAATGACCGGAGGGCTTCAACCAACTAGCCTTCTCTACTATTCTCCAATTCCCGAATGGCTGAGTATGTGGGCACTCTGAACCTCGATCGGTATGCTAGCACTGCTAGTCTTCTTCTGACCACCCAGATCTCTAAAGAACTTTATTGTCACGGTGGGCTGTGCAACAATAAGCCTGCTCACCTGAGAGTCTATGGTCTAAGAGAACTGGAGTGGCAGGACCTCTATTTATAGACCTGCATGAGGTGATTCTCTGAATTCGAATTGGATTAGGAAAAGATATTCTCCGTTATCCATAACCATAAAATCCGAATCTTCCATGGCAAAATCCCAATAATAAAATTCGGCCATTTAGGATAAATCCAATCCAAATCTAAATAAGATTTTAACTAGAATTTTATCTCCCTTTTTCAACCAAAAAAATCTGAAATTTCCTAGGAGAAAATCTCCTCAAAAAATTCGGCCACATTTAGGATAAAGGAGAATCAAAATTCCACTAAGATTTTCAAGCTTGAATCTTATCTCATCCTTATCCAAAATAACCGAATTTTCCTAGGAGATATTCTCCAAAATTTCGGCCACTTTCTGGGGAGGAGAGAATCCAAATTCAACTGAGATTGAAACTTGAATTTTTCCCTTGAACCTTATCCATAAAAACCGAAAATCCATTGAGGATTATCCTCAAAATTTCGTCCAACATTAGTTAGGATTTGGATTCAAAATTCAAGTAGGATTCTAACAAGATTATCCTCTCCATATCCAACTCAAATTCGAATTTCAAATCTTGTGGATTTTCCTCAACAAATTCGAATCCCACTTGGACTGTGATTCAAAATTTGAATTTCAAATTCAAATTTCAAATTTAAAATTTAAAATTTAAAATTTACATTTCAAATTCAAATTTCAAATTCAAAATTCAAATTCAAATTTCAAATTTCAAATTTCAAAATTCAAATTTCAAATTTCAAAATCCACAAGGGAATTATGTGGAGCTAGTAGAGGGACTGATTGGACATATATAATCGGGCTCCCGCAAATCCATATGATCATCATTCTTTACCGAACAACTCAATCATATGATCATTAGTTTCAGAGTCATACCACTATAAACCTGAAACTGAACTCCCAATTATATACCGTATTACGTAAGCCTGCGACGAGCTACTATCCAATGACCTTGTCGTATATGCAAAACCCTCATATGATATCCATGATCAGCCTTAGATCAAAGTCCGTTTAATCCTACTGATCAGGCTATCTTAAAGTTCCATTATACTACCGAATTATGAAAATGACTATTCACCATATGTGAATAAGAAGTCATCCGCCCAACAGACGACCCAAGGCCTTGTCCATTTTTACATTCAGTATAATGCCGTTAAGAGGATACCCTTAACTCTTCATTAGAGTTATGATTCCGATATCTGTAAACGAACCCTTTATCGTATACAAGTCATACACTCAACGAACCGGTCTATAAGCTTACTACCTCTGAGACGCTTTAGCCATTGGAACATCAATGTACACAAGTCATATACATGAAGCTGAACTTTTGATGCGAACCTCGCTAAGAATAACGAGACCCGTCAAGATTATGAATCCAAGAACGTTCTAAAATCAGGTTCGAATGAATTGGAGACCTCGACCCGTTACTTCAACAAAAACAAGAACCTTGGTATAAGGAAGACGCCACAACCAACTATGGAAGGGTTGATTGATAAGTCAGAAGCGAACGCCACGGAAGATTCCGATAAGTTCACATAGTTCTTCAAAGAACCAAAGATAATTAAAACTCTCAAATTTATGAATTAAACTGATGTGTTCTGTTTTATTGCTATGGGGATGCCTATTTATAGGCAATTGTTACAAAGAATATTCCTAAAAAAAATCTGAAAAAATAAGCCTTAAAAAAATCCGAAAATAATTTGAAAATTTGTTACAAAAGATAAGCCTAAATCCTAATTGAAATTTGTTACAAAAGATATTCCCAAATCTTCCTAAATCCTAACAAATCTTCCTAAATCCTAACAAATCTGAAAATCTAATCCTAACCAAATTCGTAATTGTAGGAAGGTAGTTATTCTGTCACAAATTCGAAAATTCTTGGTTAAAAAACGTCTTGGGCTTGATTGAATTAGCTGAATTCCTCATGGGCTTGAATTAAGTCAATGTATCATGAATCATGCACAATGGGCCACGAATTTGGTTGAGCCCAAACCTCTTGCATTAGCCCATTAAGTGCTTCTTTAAATCTCTTTGCTCTCGCTCTTGTAACTGGCCCAATTGGTATTTGAATTGGTTCTCTTGACGTTGATTGGTTCCTTTAAAGCTGTTCCTTGATTCACATCACCTTTTACTCAGGATTAAGGTTACTGCATAATGAACGTCAAAAGCAAATCGATCCACTCAAAGCGGACTTCGTAGATCAATCACGCTTTAATCCCGGTCTAATATGTCACCACCAAGCAACATATCTATGTCTCTACTTAGGAGTCTATGCTCTGGACAGTCAAGACAAATAGTCCCCACCATGGCTTCAAACAACATAATAGTCTTAACATGAGTTAGATGGTCGGTCTAACCCTATAGACTACAGACCTTAATTTAGACCGCTTACTTTAGAACATTGTCTTCTTACATACAAAAGTCTATTGTATACAACATTCTAACAGTTTTAACACAAGCAGTCAGTGAGGCATATTTGCTTACATTTACTTTAACATGTAAATAGAATAAGGACAAACAGCAATGTAATGAATAACCTCTATATTATAATTTTATTATCCAGTTCAAAATAAATACATAAAATGTCTCTAATGCTTAGGGCATTTCCTAACAAGGATTTTATCTACCTTGTTGAGGGTTATAATTAAAAAGAACGTAAAAATATGGGAAGGTTGTTTGCTGTATGTTGAATTTGCTTTATAATCGTGCTCTTCATTCTGCTACTGAGTTTTCACCATTTGAAATCGTTTTTGGTTTCAATCCGTTGTCACCACTGGATTTAACATCATTACCGGTTTCTGAACGTGTTAACTTGGATGGAAAGAAAAGAGCTGAATTTGTTAAGCAGATACACGAGAAGACACGGCTTAACATAGAGCGAAGAACGGAGCAGTATAAAAAACAAGCCAACAAAGGGCGACACAAGATGGTCTTCGAACCCGGAGATTGGGTGTGGTTACACATGAGGAAAGAACGATTTCCAGCACAAAGATATTCCAAACTGCTTCTGAGGGGAGACGGTCCTTTCCAAGTCCTGAGCGCATCAACGACAACGCTTACAAGCTAGACCTACCTGGTGAGTATAATGTAAGTGCAACTGTTCGTGTTACAGATCTGAGCCCTTTTGATGTAGGTGACGATTCAAGGACAAATCCTTTTCAAGAGGAGGCGAATGATGCAAAACATGACACAACATCAAGGGAACCAGTTCAAGTACCAATTGGGCCGGTTACAAAGGCTCGGGCTAAGAAGTTCAAAGAAGCACTTAATAGACTGATTTAATAAATTTGGGCTCAAACAAATTCGTGGAGGCCCATTGAGTATGGTCTACAAGGAAGCATCATTTTAATTCAAGCCTTAGAAGATCCGGACCAAGCCTAATAAAGAGGACGTTTTTGGCAAGCTAATGGGCAGATAATATTGCTGCAAATGACTCTTTCCTTTTCTCGTGTTTGGCTTGCATGCCAACTCTTTATTCCTTTGCTTGGCCGAAATACGTAAATATCAAACTTTCGTTTTACTGTTTTAGGTGTAAGTTTCTATATTTTCATCCATTCAAATCCTGAGAATATCACGGGAATATTTCGTTTAGTTTCTGCATTATTTTAGAGTACATTTCGAGAATATTCTTGTAATTTATGCCTATAAAAAGGCGTCCACAAGCAATGAAAATCATAACATCAGTTTTACTCACAAATTTGAGAGTTCTGTTTCTCTTTGGTTCTTTGAAGAACTATTCGAACTTATCAGAGTTTTCCGTGGTGTTCACTTCCGACTTGTCACTTCCATAGTTGATTGTGGCGTCTTCCTTATAACGATGTTCTAGTTTCGCACTAAGCAACGGGTTGAGGTCTCCCATCCATTCAAATCTGATGTTAGAACATTCTTGGGTTCCTAATCTCAACGGGTCTCGTTAGTCTTGGCGGTGTTCGCATCAGACCTTTCCCCATGTCATCCGGTACAAACAAGGTAAGGAGAATGTGGTTGCTGACGCACTTTCACGCGGGTATGCATACACTTAATGCAAAATTGTTGGGTTTTGAACCGATTAAAAATTTATATGTTGATGACCCTGAATTGTGCGAGGAATACTGGGATTACGAGAAACATGGTAATGGTAAGTTCTTTGGGCGTTCGAGAAAATAGGTTATGTGTGCCTAATTGTTCTTTGAGGGATTTACTAGTACAGGAATCCCGTGGAGGGGGACTAATGGTGATGTGAATCAAGGAACAGCTTTAAAGGAACCAATCAACGTCAAGGGAACCAATTCAAATACCAATTGGGCCGGTTACAAGAGCGAGAGCAAAGAGATTTAAAGAAGCACTTAATGGGCTAATGCAAGAGGTTTGGGCTCAATCAAATTCGTGGCCCATTGAGCATGATTCATGATACATTGACTTAATTCAAGCCCATGGGGAATTCAGACAATTCAATCAAGCCCAAGACGTTTTTTAACCAAGGATTTTTGAATTTGTGACAGAATAACTACCTTCCTATATTTACGAATTTGCTTGGGATTATCTTTTCAGATTTGTTAGGATTTAGGAAGATTTGGGAATATCTTTTGTAACAAATTTCAGTTAGGATTTAGAATTATCTTTTGTAACAAATTTTCAAATAATTTTCGGATTTTTTAGGCTTATTTTTCCAGATTTTCTTTAGGAATATTCTTTGTAACAATTGCCTATAAATAGGCACCCCCATAGCAATAAAACAGAACACATCAGTTTAATTCATAAATTTGAGAGTTTAATTCTCTTTGGTTCTTTGAAGAACTATTTGAACTTATCGGAATCTTCCGTGGCGTTCGCTTTTGACTTATCAATCAACCCTTCCATAGTTGATTGTGGCGTCCTCATTATACCAAGGTTCTTGTTTCGCATTAAGCAACGGGTTGAGGTCCATATACCAAGGTTCTTGTTTTCGCTGAAGCAACGGGTCGAGGTTTCCCATTCATTCGAACCTGATTTTAGAACGTTCTTGGGTTCATAATCTTGACGGGTCTCGTTATTCTTGACGAGGTTCGTATCATTTGGTATCAGAGCTTAGGTTCTAAAACTCAGGTTTGCCTATCCCATTTATTTTCAATTTTTTTTTTTTAGTTCCAAATTAAGGTTGTAATTTTCGGTTGTGTTATTCAAAATTCAAATCAAGAGGATCCAAGAAAGAAAAAAAAAAAAAAAGAAAATTCGGATTAAAAAAACCAGGGAAAAAAAAAAGTTGATTCATCATCAAGAAAGATTCAGTTTTGTGAAATTCTTATCTTGTCTGTCAATTCACGTACTTATTGGTTTTTTTTTTTTTTTTGTGGGTTCTCGGTAAATCGTTGCTGAAAGTTTTGATTATCGTTTGTTTTATTTGAAAAGAACCAAAAGAGAATCAATGAGTGGAAAAAGGCAGAAGTAGTGAGCATATTAGAGGGTAAAAGCCATTTGAGTGACAAACACGAGAGTGAGTGAATTTTCTTTTCTTGAGTGAAACACGTGAGGGAGTGCTTGTGAGGTTTCTAACCTTATTTTGCGGATTTTAAATATGTCACGCAATCAAGAAGGAAACTCAACCAAAGAGGCACCACGATTAACAATTCCGAACCTGCAATTACAGTTGATGAGGGAGATGAGACGAATGTTGAGGGCTGAATTAGAACAAGTGCATAAACGGTTGGACCGGATAGAGATTGCACATTTGAAGCTGCCACAAAATGCAACTAATGCGTGTAAAAAGGAAAGAGTTCAATTTCGAGGAGTGAGAGATGAAGACGAAAAGTATCATGGGGCTGGTTTTGATAAAGAAGACGATCAGAATTTGGTTATGAGTAATAGGAGACATGGAGGGCGATTTATAAGAGCTAGGAATCAAGAAGACAATAATTTGGGTAGCATTAAGATGGAGATTCCCCCGTTCCAAGGTAAAACCATCGCTGACGATTTAGAGAAGCAGTTTGATTGCTGTGTCAACATGGATGGCTTCACCAACAAGTATTTGTTCATGTTCAACGATCAACCAATCGTTGTTGTGCCGCTGACACCACAACAAGTGTACGAAGATCAAGTGAGATTACAAAAAGAGAGCGAACAAAAGAAACAGAGTGAAAAAGAGAGCAACCAAAAGATAAAAGATGAGAAAGAAAGTGAAAAGAAGAAAGAGAGTGAAAAAGAGAGAGAGGCCGAGAAAAGCGAGCAAAAAAAAGAGAAGAGTCTTATGGCCATTGAAAGAAAATCGGAGAGAAAACGAAAGAATTTTTATGCAAAAGGGAGTGAAATCAAGCGAGCTATATTTTCGAAACAGCCGATGATTGTACTTTTGTACAAAGAGGCATTTTTAAATACTAACAACGAGCTTGACCATTCTTTGTCTAGTTCTGTTGCTTCACTTATGCAGGGATACGAGGATGTCTTTCCTGAGAAAGCACTATGCAGATTACCATCTATTCGAGGGTTCAAACATCAAATTGATTTTGTGCCCAGTGCTTCCAATCCAAACCGACAAATCTATAGTAGTAATCCCGAGAAGACTAAGGAGCTTCAAGGTCAAGCCAACAAAATGCGTCACAAATTAGTTTTTGATCCCGGAGATTGGGTTTGGCTATGCAGAAGGAAGAAACGAATCCCGACACAAAGACATTCCAAGCGACTTCCTAGAGGGGATGGACCTTTCCAAGTTCTTGAACGAATTGATGACAATGTATACAAATCCTTATTAAACGATGATTTGAGGACAAATCCTTTTCAAGAGGAGGGGAATGATGTGAATCAAGGAACAGCTTTAAAGGAACCAATCAACGTCAAGGGAACCAATTCAAATACCAATTGGGCCGGTTACAAGAGCGAGAGCAAAGAGATTTAAAGAAGCACTTAATGGGCTAATGCAAGAGGTTTGGGCTCAATCAAATTCGTGGCCCATTGAGCATGATTCATGATACATTGACTTAATTCAAGCCCATGGGGAATTCAGACAATTCAATCAAGCCCAAGACGTTTTTTAACCAAGGATTTTTGAATTTGTGACAGAATAACTACCTTCCTATATTTACGAATTTGCTTGGGATTATCTTTTCAGATTTGTTAGGATTTAGGAAGATTTGGGAATATCTTTTGTAACAAATTTCAGTTAGGATTTAGAATTATCTTTTGTAACAAATTTTCAAATAATTTTCGGATTTTTTAGGCTTATTTTTCCAGATTTTCTTTAGGAATATTCTTTGTAACAATTGCCTATAAATAGGCACCCCCATAGCAATAAAACAGAACACATCAGTTTAATTCATAAATTTGAGAGTTTAATTCTCTTTGGTTCTTTGAAGAACTATTTGAACTTATCGGAATCTTCCGTGGCGTTCGCTTTTGACTTATCAATCAACCCTTCCATAGTTGATTGTGGCGTCCTCATTATACCAAGGTTCTTGTTTCGCATTAAGCAACGGGTTGAGGTCCATATACCAAGGTTCTTGTTTTCGCTGAAGCAACGGGTCGAGGTTTCCCATTCATTCGAACCTGATTTTAGAACGTTCTTGGGTTCATAATCTTGACGGGTCTCGTTATTCTTGACGAGGAATGATACGAACCCCGTCAAGAATAACGAGACCCGTCAAGATTATGAACCCAAGAACGTTCTAAAATCAGGTTCGAATGGATGGGAGACCTCGACCCGTTGCTTCAGCAAAAACAAGAACCTTGGTATAAGGACCTCAACCCGTTGCTTAATGCGAAACAAGAACCTTGGTATAAGGAAGACGCCACAATCAACTATGGAAGGGTTGATTGATAAGTCAGAAGCGAACGCCACGGAAAATTCCGATAAGTTCAGATAGTTCTTCAAAGAACCAAAGAGAATTAAAACTCTCAAATTTATGAATCAAACTGATGTGTTCTGTTTTATTGCTATGGGGGTGCCTATTTATAGGCAATTGTTACAAAGAATATTCCTAAAGAAAATCTGGAAAAATAAGCCTAAAAAATCCGAAAATTATTTGAAAATTTGTTACAAAAGATAATTCTAAATCCTAACTGAAATTTGTTACAAAAGATATTCCCAAATCTTCCTAAATCCTAACAAATCTGAAAAGATAATCCCAAGCAAATTCGTAAATATAGGAAGGTAGTTATTCTGTCACAAATTCAAAAATCCTTGGTTAAAAAACGTCTTGGGCTTGATTGAATTGTCTGAATTCCCCATGGGCTTGAATTAAGTCAATGTATCATGAATCATGCTCAATGGGCCACGAATTTGATTGAGCCCAAACCTCTTGCATTAGCCCATTAAGTGCTTCTTTAAATCTCTTTGCTCTCGCTCTTGTAACCGGCCCAATTGGTATTTGAATTGGTTCCCTTGACGTTGATTGGTTCCTTTAAAGCTGTTCCTTGATTCACATCAAATGGGACATTTTGGAGTTGTAAAGACTTTAGCTGTTTCGCAGGAACACTTGTTTTAGCCACACATGAAGCGAGATGTCGAGAGGATTTGTGGTAGGCGTGTCACTTGTAGACAAGCTAAATCAAGAGTGTAGCCAAATGGTTTTTATACTCCTTTGCCCATTCCTAATGCACCATGGATTGATATTTCTATGGATTTTGTGTTAGGACAAAACGGGGGAGAGACTCAATTTTTGTAGTCGTGGGTAGGTTTTTAAAGATGGCACATTTTATTCCACGTCACAAAACAGATGATGCGAGCCATGTTGCAAATTTGTTCTTTAGGGAGATTGTGCGATTGCATGGTATGCCTAGGACAATTATGTCAGATATGGATGCTAAGCTCTTAAGTTATTTTTGGAAGACCTTATAGGGAAAATTAGGCACCAAGTCATTGTTTTCTACTACATGTCACCCCCAAACTGATGGTCAAACAAATGTAACTAATAGGACTTTATCTACCTTGTTGAGGGCTATAATTAAAAAGAACATAAAAATATGGGAAGGTTGTTTGCCACATGTTGAATTTGCTTTATAATCGTGCGCTTCATTCTACTACTGAGTTTTCATTATTTGAAATTGTTTTTGGTGTCAATCCGTTGTTACCATTGGATTGAACATCAATACCCGTTTCTGAACGTGTTAACTTGGACGGAAAGAAAAGAGCTGAATTTGTTGAGCAGATACACGAGAAGGCACGGCTCAACATAGAGTGAAGAACGGAGCAGTATGCAAAACAAGCCAACAAAGGGTGACACAAGATGGTCTTTGAACCCGGAGATTGGGTGTGGTTACACGTGAGGAAAGAACGATTTCCAGCACAAAGACATTCTAAATTGCTTTCGAGGGGAGATGGTCCTTTCCAAGTCCTGGAGCGCATCAACGACAACGCTAACAAGCTAGACCTACCTGGTGAGTATAATGTAAATGCCACTGTTCGTGTTACAGATCTGAGCCCTTTTGATGTAGGTGACGATTTGAGGACAAATCCTTTTCAAGAGGATGGGAATAATGCAAAACATGATACAACATCAAGGGAACCAGTTCAAGTGCCAATTAGGCCAGTTATAAGGGCGCGGGTTAAGAAGTTCAAAGAAGCACTTAATGGACTGATTTAAGAAGTTTGGGCTCAAACAAATTCTTGGAGGCCCATTGAGCATGGTCCACAAGGAAGCGTCAATTTAATTCAAGCCTAAGATCCGGACCAAGCCCAATAACGAGGACGTTTTTGGCAAGCTAGTGGGCAGATAATATTGTCGCAATGACTCTTTCCTTTTCTCGTGTTTGGCTTGCATGCCAACTCTTTATTCCTTTGCTTGGCCGAAATACGTAAATGTCAAACTTTCGTTTTATTGTTTTAGGTGTAAGTTTCCATATTTTCATACATTCAAATCTTGAGAATATCACGGGAATATTTGGTTTAGTTTCCTTATTATTTTAGAGTACATTTTGAGAATATTCTTGTAATTTATGCCTATAAAAAGGCGTCCACAAGCAATGAAAATCACAACATCAGTTTCGTTCACAAATTTGAGAGTTCTATTTCTCTTTGGTTCTTTGAAGAACTATTCGAACTTATCAGAGTTTTCCGTGGTGTTCACTTCCGACTTGTCAATTATACCAAGGTTCTTGTTTTTGCTAAAACAACGAGTCGAGGTCTCCCATCCATCCGAATCTGACGTTAGAACATTCTCGGGTTCTTAATCTTGACGGGACTCGTTAGTCTTGGCGGGGTTTGCATCAGGCCTCTCCCCACATCATCCAGTACAAACAAGGTAAGGAGAATGTGGTTACCGACGCACTTTAACGCAGGTATGCATACACTTGATGCAAAATTACTGGGTTTTGAACCGATTAAAAATTTATATGTTGACGACACTGAATTCCGTGAGGAATACCGGGATTGCGAGAAACATGGTAATGGCAAGTTCTTTAGGCTTTCAAGAAAATAGGTTATGTGTGCCTAATTGTTCTTTGAGAAACTTATTAGTGCAGGAATCCCATGGAGGGGGACTAATGGGACATTTTGGAGTTGCAAAGACTTTAGCTGTTTTGCAAGAACACTTCTTTTGGCAGCACATGAAGCGAGATGTCAAGAGGATTTGTAGTAGGCATGTCACTTGTAGACAAGCTAAATCAAGAGTGCAGCCAAATGGTTTGTATACTCCTTTGCCCATTCGTAGTGCACCGTGGATTGATATTTCTATGGATTTTGTGTTAGAACTTAATGGGGGAGAGACTCAATTTTTGTAGTCATGGGTAGGTTTTCAAAGACGGCACATTTTATTCCACGTCACTAAACAGATGATGCGAGCCATGTTACAAATTTGTTCTTTAGGGAGATTGTGCGATTGCATGGTATGTGATGTGAATCAAGGAACAGCTTTAAAGGAACCAATCAACGTCAAGGGAACCAATTCAAATACCAATTGAACCGGTTACAAGAGCGAGAGCAAAGAGATTTAAAGAAGCACTTAATGGGCTAATGCAAGAGGTTTGGGCTTAACCAAATTCGTGGCCCATTGAGCATGATTCATGATACATTGACTTAATTCAAGCCCATGAGGAATTCAGCTAATTCAATCAAGCCCAAGACGTTTTTTAACCAAGAATTTTCAAATTTGTGACAGAATAACTACCTTCCTACATTTACGAATTTGGTTAGGATTAGATTTTCAGATTTGTTAGGATTTAGGAAGATTTGGGAATATCTTTTATAACAAATTTCAGTTAGGATTTAGGCTTATCTTTTGTAACAAATTTTCAAATAATTTTCGGATTTTTTTAGGCTTATTTTTTCAGATTTTCTTTAGGAATATTCTTTGTAACAATTGCCTATTTATAGGCGTCCTCATAGCAATAAATCAGAACACATCAGTTTAATTCATAAATTTGAGAGTTTTTATTCTCTTTGGTTCTTTGAAGAACTATTTGAACTTATCAGAATCTTCCGTGGCGTTCGCTTCTGACTTATCAATCAACCCTTCCATAGTTGGTTGTGGCGTCTTCCTTATACCAAGGTTCTTGTTTCGCATTAAGCAACGGGTTGAGGTCCATATACCAAGGTTCTTGTTTTTGCTGAAGCAACGGGTTGAGGTCTCTCATTCATTCGAACCTGATTTTCTTAGGAACAAGTAAAACTGGAACGGCGCATGGGCTCATGCTCTCCCTTACATGTCTTTTTTCCAACAACTCACTTACCTGCCGTTGAAGCTCCTTTGTCTCCTCGAGATTGCTCCTGTAAGCTGGTCTATTTGGAATTGTTGCTCCAGGAACAAAGTCTATTTGATGTTCAATCCCTCGAATTGGAGGTAACCCATGTGGGGTTTCTTTGGGAAAGACATCCTCGTACTCCTGCAAAAGAGAAACAACTGAACTAGGCAAAGAAAGGTCAAGTTTGTTAGTATTTAAAAATGCCTCTTTGTACAAAAGTACAATCATCGGCTGTTTTGAAAACATTGCTCTCTTGATTTCGCTCACTTTTGCATAAAAGTTCTTTTGTTTTCTCTCTGATTTTCTCTCTGCTTTTCTTTCAATGACCGAATTTTGATTTTCTTTTTCTCTCTCAGTTTGTTCGGTCCCTCTCTGATTTTCACTCTTTTTCTTTTGCTCACTATCTTTCTGTAATCTCACTTGGTCTTCATAAACCTGTTTTGGTGTCATCGGTACAAGAGTGATGGGTTTTCCCTCGATCGCGAATGAGTATTTGTTGGAGAAGCCATCATGCTTAACTCGGCGATCAAACTGCCACGGTCGGCCTAGCAACAAGTGTCCAGCTTGCATCGGAACTACGTCGCACAAAACTTCATCCCTGTATTTTCCAATGCGGAAGGCAAACCAACACCTGTTTATTCACCTTTACTTCGCCACTATCATTCAACCATTGTAGCTTGTATGGCCGGGGATGTTTCAACGTGGGTAGTCCTAATTTCTCCACCATGGTTGTGCTCGCCACATTAGTACAACTTCCTCTATCAATAATCATACTACATACTTTGTTGTTGACGTGGCACCTAGTATGAAATATGTTTTCTCGTTGCACTTCTTCATCTTCTTTTGCTTGCGAGCTTAAGACCCTCCTTGTGACCAACAATTCACCTTGGACTGCATGTTGCTCATCATCCACGTCCTCTAGTGGTGGCATGTCATATTCGTCACTCTCCTCCTCTGTTTCATACTCACTGTCATCGTGTAGGATCATGACGCGCTTGTTTGGACACTGGCTAGCAATGTGACCCCTGCCTTGACATTTAAAACACTTAATGTCACGATTTCGAGAACTGGAAGGGTTAGATTTACCTTGAGACCCATGGGTGGGCGTCTCCTGTCTTGGCTCGAATTTGGGTTTTGCAGCAGGTTTCTCCTCTTTCTTCGGTTTCCATGGGGAAGATCCGAAATTATGGGTTGCACGTGTACCAACCCTCCTCTTGAGCTGTCGCTCCACCTTGATGGCCATGTGCACCATGTCTTCCACTTCTACGTAATACTGCATCTCCACCCTGTCGTGAATATCTTGGTTCAAGCCATTTAAGAACCTGGTCATAGTAGCCTCTCGATCTTCTTCAATATTAGCCCGGATCATCGTAATCTCCATATCTTGGTAATATTCCTCTACACTCCGGTTACCCTGTCGAAGCCTTTGCAATTTATTGTACAAATCTCGATAATAATGGCTGGGTACAAATCGCCTCCTCATTACCCTCTTCATCTCTTCCCACGTATCAAACCAGCTCGTCGCTTGTTCAACACCAATTGATCCCACCAAACAATGGCATAGTCAAAAAACTCAATAGCAGCGAGTTTTACCTTCTTCAACTCAGAGTAGTTATGGCAATCGAACACCAACTCCACCTTCTTTTCCCACTCGAGATAAGCTTCGGGATCGCTTCTACCCTGAAACGATGGAATCTTCATCTTAATACTACCCAAGCTATTATCTTCTCGAATCCTAGCTTCTCTAAACCGTCCTCCATGCCTACCTCGATCATCCTCTTCCTCAGAACCAGCCTCCAAATATTCTTCATCTTCATCTCTCATCCCCCTATATGGAACCCTTTCTTTTCTATGCATATTTGGTACATCCTGCAGCCGCTCTACACGCGTATTCTCGACTTGATCTATTCGTTCATGAATATGCTCCAACTCTGTCCTCATCACACGCCTCATCTCTCCGACCATTGCCTCCATGAACAACTTCGGTTCAGCCATCCCCGTAGCACCTTCGGCAATGCTCTTTTCACTGTTATGAGACATGATTACTGCAAAAACAAGGTTAGAGTAAACTAAAAAGACCTCTCACACTCCCTCACGTGTTTCACTCAAAGAATGGGTTCACTCAACTCCACTCGTGTTTCACACAGTAATTATGGCTTTTACCCTCTGATGTACTCACCACTCTTGCCTTTTTCCACTCGTAGTAATTTCTCACTCGGCTCTTATCAAACTACTCAAATCAGTATCAAAATTTCCGTCGCGGTTCCTGAATGACTACACTAAGGTAATATGGGTTATGGACAGCAAGGATTACAATGAAAACAATGGTGGTTTAGGTTTCCGAAAACACGAAAATTTACCCAAAAATTTTTGTCTATGGGGTAAGTTGATTTTTGAAATATTGAAAGCCTAAATATATGATATCAAACAAAAAATTTGTTGTTGGGCAAAAATACTCTTTTTTTTTTTTTTTTCCGATCCTCTTGATTTTTCTTTTCTTTTTTTTTTTTTTTTTTGCTTGGATCCTCTTACAATCTGAATAAAGAAAAAAACACAAATGATACCAAATGATACCAAATTCTGAATAACACAAAAAAAAAATTACAATCTTAATTCGTAATAAAGAAAAAAACGAAAATAAATGGGATAGGCAAACCTGAGTTTTAGAACCTAAGCTCTGATACCAAATGATACGAACCCCGTCAAGAATAACGAGACCCGTCAATAATATGAACCCAAGAACGTTCTAAAATCAGGTTCGAATAGATGGGAGACCTCGACCCATTGCTTCAGCAAAAACAAGAACCTTGGTATATGGACCTCAACCCGTTGCTTAATACAAAACAAGAACCTTGGTATAAGGAAGACGCCACAATCAACTATGGAAGGATTGATTAATAAGTCAGAAGCGAACGCCATGGAAAATTCCGATAAGTTCAGATAATTCTTCAAAGAACCAAAGAGAATTAAAACTCTCAAATTTATGAATTAAACTGATGTTATCTGTTTTAATACTATGGGGATGCCTATTTATAGGCAATTCTTACAAAGAATATTCTTTAAAAAAATCCAAAAAAATAAGCCTAAAAAATCTGAAAATTATTTGAAAATTTGTTACAAAAGATAATCCTAAATCCTAACTAAAATTTGTTACAAAAGATAATCATAAATCTTCCGGATCTTCTAAGGCTTGAATTAAATTGATGCTTCCTTGTGGACCATGCTCAATGGGCCTCCACGAATTTGTTTGAACCCAAACTTCTTAAATCGGTTCATTAAGTGCTTCTTTGAACTTCTGACCCCGCGCCATTGTAACCGGCCTAATTGGTACTTGAACTGGTTCCCCTGATGTTGTGCCATGTTTTGCATCATCTCCCTCCTGTATTTGTCCTCAAATCATCACATACATCAAAAGGGCTCAGATCAATAACACTAAAAGTCGCACTTACATTATACTCACCAGGTAGGTCTAGCTTGTAAGCGTCATCGTTGATGCGCTCCAGGACTTAGAAAGGACCATCTCCCCTCGGAAGCAGTTTGGAATGTCTTTGTGCTGGAAGTCGTTCTTTCCTCATGTTTAACCACACCCAATCTCCAGGTTCGAAGACCATCTTGTGTCGCCTGTTGTTGGCTTGTTTTGCATACCGCTCCGTTCTTCGCTCTATGTTGAGCCGTGCCTACTCGTGTATCTGCTTAACAAATTCAGATCTTTTCTTTCCATCCAAGTTAACACGTTCAGAAACAGGTAATGATGTTAAATCCAACGGTGACAACGGATTGAAACCAAAAACAATTTCAAATGGTGAAAACTCAGTAGCAGAATGAAGAGCACGATTATAAAGCGAATTCAATGATGTGAATCAAATAACGGCTTCAAAGGAACCAATCAACGTCAAGGGAACCAATTCAAATACCAATTGGGCCTGTTACAAGAGCGAGAGCAAAGAGATTTAAAGAAGCACTTAATGGGCTAGTGCAAGAGGTTTGGGCTCAATCAAATTCGTGGCCCATTGAGCATGATTCATGATACATTGACTTAATTCAAGCCCATGAGGAATTCAGCTATTTCAATCAAGCCCAAGACGTTTTTTAACCAAGGATTTTCAAATTTGTGACAGAATAACTACCTTCCTACATTTACGAATTTGGTTAGGATTAGATTTTCAGATTTGTTAGGATTTAGGAAGATTTGGGATTATCTTTTCAGATTTGTTAGGATTTAGGAAGATTTGGGAATATCTTTTGTAACAAATTTCAGTTAGGATTTAGGCTTATCTTTTGTAACAAATTTTCAAATAATTTTCGGATTTTTTTTAGGCTTATTTTATCAGATTTTTTTAAGGAATATTCTTTGTAACAATTGCCTATAAATAGGCATCCCCATAGCAATAAAACAGAACACATCAGTTTAATTCATAAATTTGAGAGTTTTAATTCTCTTTGGTTCTTTGAAGAACTATCTGAACTTATCGGAATTTTCCGTGGCGTTCGCTTTTGACTTATCAATCAACCTTTCCATAGTTGATTGTGGCGTCTTCATTATACCAAGGTTCTTGTTTCGCATTAAGCAACGGGTTGAGGTCAATATACCAAGGTTCTTGTTTTTGCTGAAGCAATGGGTCGAGGTCTCCCATCCATTCGAACCTGATTTTAGAACGTTTTTGGGTTCATAATCTCGACGGGTCTCGTTATTCTTAGCGAGGGTCGTATCACTTGGTATCAGAGCTTAGGTTCTAAAACTCAGGTTTGCCTATCCCATTTATTTTCGTTTTTTTTTTAGTTCCAAATTAAGGTTGTAATTTTCGGTTGGGTTATTCAGAATTCAAATCAAGAGGGTCCAAGAAAGAAAAAAAAAAAAAAGAAAATTCGGATTAAAAAAACTAGGGGAAAAAAAAGTTGATTCATCATCAAGAAAGATTCAGTTTTGTGAAATTCTTTTCTTGTCTGTCAATTCGCGTACTTATTTTTTTTTTGTGGGTTCTCGGTAAATCGTTGCTGGAAGTTTTGATTATCGTTTGTTTTGTTTGAAAAGAATCAAAAGAGAATCAACGAGTGGAAAAAGGCAGAAGTAGTGAGCATATTAGAGGGTAAAAGCCACTTGAGTGACAAACACGAGAGTGAGTGAATTTTCTTTTCTTGAGTAAAACACGTGAGGGAATGCTTGTGAGGTTTCTAACCTTATTTTGCAGATTTTAAATATGTCACGCAATCAAGAAGGAAACTCAACCAAAGACGCACCACGATTAACAATTCCGATCCTGCAATTACAGTTGATGAGGGAGATGAGACGAATGTTGAGGGCTGAATTAGAACAAGTGCATAAACGGTTGGACCGGATAGAGATTGCACATTTGAAGCAGCCACAAAATGCAACTAATGTGTGTAAAAAGGAAAGAGTTCAATTTCGAGAAGTGAGAGATGAAGACGAAAAGTATCATGGGGCTGGTTTTGATAAAGAAGACGATCAGAATTTGGTTATGAGTAATAGGAGACATGGAGGGCGATTTACAAGAGCTAGGAATCAAGAAGACAACAATTTGGGTAGCATTAAGATGAAGATTCCGCCGTTCCAAGGTAGAACCATCCCTGACCATTTAGAGAAGCGGTTTGATTGGTGTGTCAACATGGATGGCTTCACCAACAAGTATTAGTTCATGCTCAACGATCAACCAATCACTCTTGTGCCGCTGACACCACAACAAGTGTATAAAGATCAGGTGAGGTTACAAAAAGAAGGTGAACAAAAGAAAAGGAGTGAAAAAGAAAGCAACCAAAAGATAAAAGATGAAAAAGAAAGTGAAAAAAAGAAAGAGAGTGAAAAAGAGAGAGAGGCCAAGAAAAGCGAGCAAAAAAAAGAGAAGAGTATTATGGCCATTGAGAGAAAATCGGTGAGAAAACAAAAGAATTTTTATGCAAAAGGGAGTGAAATCAAGCGAGCTATATTTTCCAAACAGCTGATGATTGTACTTTTGTACAAAGAGGCATTTTTAAACACTAACGAGTTTGACCATTCTTTGTCTAGTTCTATTGCTTCACTTATGCAGGGATACGAGGATGTCTTTCCTGAGAAAGCACTACGCAGATTACCATCTATTCGAGGGTTCAAACATCAAATTGATTTTGTGCCCAGTGCTTCCAATCCAAAGTGACAAATCTATAGTAGTAATCCCAAGAAGACTAAGGAGCTTCAAGGTCAAGCCAACAAAATGCGTCATAAATTAGTTTTTGATCCCGGAAATTGGGTTTGGTCAGGCGTAAGGAAGAAACGAATCCCGACACAAAGACGTTCCAAGCGACTTCCTAGAGGGGTTGGACCTTCCCAAGTTCTTAAACGAATCAATGATAATGTATACAAATGCTTATTAGGCGATGATTTGAGGACAAATCCTTTTCAAGAGGAGGGGAATGATGTGAATCAAATAACGGCTTCAAAGGAACCAATCAATGTCAAGGGAACCAATTCAAATACCAATTGGGCCTGTTACAAGAGCGAGAACAAAGAGATTTAAAGAAGCACTTAATGGGCTAATGCAAGAGGTTTGGGCTCAATCAAATTCGTGGCCCATTGAGCATGATTCATGATACATTGACTTAATTCAAGCCCATGAGGAATTCAGCTAATTCAATCAAGCCCAAGACGTTTTTTAACCAAGGATTTTCGAATTTGTGGCAGAATAACTACCTTCCTACATTTACGAATTTGGTTAGGATTAGATTTTCAGATTTGTTAGGATTTAGGAAGATTTGGGATTATCTTTTCAGATTTGTTAGGATTTAGGAAGATTTGGGAATATCTTTTGTAACAAATTTCAGTTAGGATTTAGGCTTATCTTTTGTAACAAATTTTCAAATAATTTTCGGATTTTTTTTAGGCTTATTTTTTCAGATTTTTTTTAGGAATATTCTTTGTAACAATTGCCTATAAATAGGCATTCCCATAGCAATAAAACAGAACACATCAGTTTAATTCATAAATTTGAGAGTTTTAATTCTCTTTGGTTCTTTGAAGAACTATCTGAACTTATCGGAATTTTCCGTGGCGTTCGCTTTCGACTTATCAATCAACCTTTCCATAGTTAATTGTGGCGTCTTAATTATACCAAGGTTCTTGTTTCGCATTAAGCAACGGGTTGAGGTCAATATACCAAGGTTCTAGTTTTTGCTGAAGTAACGGGTTGAGGTCTCCCATCCATTCGAACCTGATTTTAGAACGTTCTTGGGTTCATAATCTTGACGGGTCTTGTTATTCTTAGCGTGGTTCGTATCATTCAACATGCATGCGGCAAACAATCTTCCCATATTTTTATGTTCTTTTTAAATTATAGCCCCCAACAAGGTAGATAAAATCCTATTAACTACTTCTGTTTGACCATCAGTTTGGGGGTGACATGTAGTAGAAAACAACTACTTGGTGCCTAATTTTCCCCATAAGGTCTTTCAAAAGTAACTTAAGAGCTTAGCATCCCTATCTGACACAATTGCCCTAGGCATACCATGCAATCACACAATCTCCCTAACGAACAAATCTGCAACATGGCTCGCATCATCTGTTTTGTGACGTGGAGTAAAATGGCAGAGTTTAGGGTCGTCAACATATAAATTTTTAATCGGTTTAAAACCCAGCAATTTTGCATCAAGTGTATGCATACCCACGTGAAAGTGCGTCGGCAACCACATTCTCCTTACCTTGTTTGTACCGGATGACGTGGGGAGAGGTCTGGTGCGAACCCCGCCAAGACTAACTAGATCTGTCGAGATTAGGAACCCAAAAACGTTCAAACGTCAGATTAGGATGGATGGGAGACCTCGACCCATTGCTTCAGCAAAAACAAAAACAAGAACCTTGGTATAATTGACCTCAACCCGTTGCTTAATGCGAAACAAGAACCTCAGTATAAGGAAGACGCTACAATCAACTATGGAATTGACAAGTCGGAAGTGAACGCCACGGAAAACTCCGATAAGTTCGAATACTTCTTCAAAGAACCAAAGAGAAACAGAACTCTCAAATTTGTGAAAATCATCTGTGGGATATGGGTACCTCACCACCTGATATTGTGATAAAAATTAAAATACAAATATTAATAAATTTAAATATATATACAAGCATAATTTATAAACAAGTTTAAAAGTCGGTAAAAGGTAAGATATAAAAACTAACAGACTTAGGAATCTGAGCTTTCCTTTCATTTATTCATTTAACATCTTATACCTGTCACTATCCTGGATTTTTGGGATGTGACACCTGTTGCTGTTCCGGATTTTGGGACATGACAAGATTTTTGGTATCAGAGCATGGTTTGGGGTCTCATAGGAATTATATGCATACTTGGAGTAAAATAAAATGCTAATTTACAACCCAGAATTTTTATTTTATAGAATGCCGCCCAGACGTAGAAGGGGAACCATCCTGACAACTACTCCAACCCCGACCTCAGCACCAACGCCAGAGCCGAAACAAACAAATGTCACGGAAGCCATGTATCGAGTATTACAAAACATGGTTGCTCGTGCGAGAGATGAACCGGTCGTTCGTGACATGACCCGGAGCCTACGAGATTTTCAACAATTTCGAGTTCTAGCCTTTACTGGTGAAGGTGATCCTCAAGAAGCGGATGATTGGTTCCAAAGTGTGGTAATGAAGATGGATACTATCCAGATCCCACTTGAATACCGGATTGAAATTATTTCTACCTATTTGGATGGTAAAGCTGGCATATGGTGGAGACAAATTAGGAGAACGCACAATCTCCAAGAAATGACATGGGAGATGTTTGAACAGTTATTCTTTGAACAGTTATTCTATGATCAATTTTTCCTTGAGAGTTTTAGGGATCAAAAGATTGTAGAGTTCATGAGCCTACAACAAGGAAATATGACTGTGTTCGAGAACGTGTCAAAATTTGGAGAATTATCCAGATTTGCTTCTACGATAGTGGTGACTGAGCGCACTAAATATATCAAGTTTGAGTAGGGACTTAAACCATCAATAAGAAGACTAGTGGTGGGTATGCAGATTCGAGACTACCTGACGCTCGTGTCAGCTGCCCTGCGTGTTGAACAGGATAATCAAAATTTCCAGAAGGAGAAATCTGAAGCTCCAAGGACATCTGGTCGACCTACTAGAAGTCAACGTGGGACTCGTACTCATGTTAGTGGGGTCAACATTGAAGGTAGAAGAACTGACAGTACTAGTAACACTTCTACCGGAAGATTACACCCATATGAGAGGAGCTGTTATAACTGTGGCCAAATAGGACATTTAAAGAGGAACTGTCCTTATAGGCAACAGCAGTCGGCTCAACAATTCCAGCAGTCCAGCCAATCATCAGCAGGATCTCGTCAATCTGGATCCGGACAATTTACCCAGGGACCGGTTAACCAGGGACAGTCAGGATTTGGCCAGCCACAATATAGGCCACCACAAGTCCCTTATCAGCCAAATTTTGGACCTCAGTCATTTCAATCACAGTGGAGACCTCAGATGTCCACTAGCAGGCAGGCTTCTTCGCAACCACCACAATTCAGGCCAGTGGGACCCACTACCTTGAGGAACAGTATGAATGATAAGGGAAAAGGGAAAATGTATGCTGTGGAAGGGGAAGAACCAACAACTCAGAACAGTCCTACGGTTATGGAGGGTATGATTCTGATCTCTTTTAGTTGGGCACAGTATTGTTTGATACTGGTGCCAGTCATTCTTTTATTGCATCCACGTTTGCAAAAGCATTAGAATTAGAAATCAAACCTTTAGAGTCACCTTTGTATCTAAGTACGCCACTTGGAAAAACCGAAGCTTCATTGATATGTTGGACTAATGTTGTTACGCAAAAAGGCGAACAACTTAATATCCAATTCATTATCCTACCAATGAGACGCTATGACGTGATTCTTGATATGGATTGGTTAACTCAGAATAGGGCAACATTATATTGTCATCACCGAAAGGTGATATTATTCATGGAGCCGAACCCGACAGTGATCGAACTCGAAAATCTAGATCGAGTGATGACTAGTGAGCTGTTGAGATCAGCCATAGGTGGTCGATGAAAGTTATCTTGCACCGCTATTATTTTCGCATTGGAAGGTAACAACAACGTGAAAAGAGGTGATCACTACACTCTAGTGGTAGATGAATTTCCGAATGTATTTCCTGAAGATTTACCTGGTTTGCCACCTGACCGAGAGGTAGAATTCTATACTGATCTTATTCTCGATACAGCTTCGATATCAATTCCGCCTTACAAAATAGCACCTGCGGAGAAAGCTGAATTGCGGAAACAATTGACTGAGTTAGAACTTAAAGGATTCATTCGGCTTAGTAAATTATCATGGGGAGCACCAGTCCTATTTGCAAAGAAACAAGATGGAAGCTTACGACTGTGTGTTGACTATAGGCAACTGAATAGGGCGACCATCAAGAATAAATATCCCTTGCCAAGGATCGACGAGTTATTTGATCAACTTGAAGGTGCTCAGTACTTCTCAAAGATTGATATGAGATCTGGATATCATCAATTGAAAATTCGAGAGGAAGATATCCTAAAAACTACATTTAGGACTCGGTATGGATCTTACGAATTCTTGGTTATGCCTTTTGGTTTGACGAATGCTCCAGCAGCTTTCATGGACTTAATGAATCGTGTTTTTCGACCATTTCTAGATTAGTTTGTCATCGTCTTCATTGATGATATTCTGATCTATTCTAAGACCCGGGAGGAACACGAACAACACTTAAGGTTGGTCCTACAAACTCTGCGGGAGCATCAGTTGTACGCTAAGAGGGAGAAATGCGACTTCTGGTTATCTGAAGTCAAATTTCTTGGGCATGTTATCTCTAGTCAAGGCATAGCCGTGGACCCTACAAAAGTCGAGGCAATAATAAAATGGGAACAACCTAGAAATGTAACCGAAATCAGAAGTTTTCTAGGATTAGCGGGATATTATCGTAAATTTGTTCAGGATTTCTCGCGAATTACAGCTCCAATGACACGATTGACAAGAAAAGATGTTCGATTTGACTGGGACAGTAAATGTGAGAACGCTTTTCAAGAATTAAAAACTCGCTTGACCAGCGCCCCAGTTCTTATAATTCCCAAGCCTGAAGAACCCTATGAAGTTTATACTGATGCATCGAAAGAAGGACTCGGGTGTGTTCTAATGCAGAGAGGACATGTCGTAGCATACGCTTCTCGACAATTGAAGACGCATGAGAAAAACTACCCAACACATGATTTAGAGTTGGCAGCCATTATTTTTGCTTTGAAAATTTGGAGATGCTATCTCTATGGTGTCTCATTTCGGATTTTCTGAGTTTGCAGTATCTCTTTACTCAGAAATATCTGAATTTGAGACAAAGATGTTGGGTAGAGTATATGGAAGATTATGACTTTACTCTAGAATATCATCTGGTAAGGCTAACGTCGTAGTGGATGCTCTTAGTCGGAAAGGTGCCGGTGTTTTTGCTTCATTAGCAGTGCTTGATTGGAAAAGAATAGCAGTGGTTGAAGATTATGATCTTCAGATTTCCGAGGACCAAGATTCAATCACTCTGTACAATTTAGTAATTCCACCCTACTTGATTCAGCAAGTTAAGGAGAATCAACATAAACATAGCCATTTACAAAATGTCTGGTCAAAGCTTCAGAATGGAGAACAACTGGAACATTGGAACATCCGTAGTGATGGAGTTTTGTATTTCAAACATCGTCTAGCTGTTCCACAATACCAGAATTGAAGAAGGCAATCATGAATGAAGCTCATAAATCTTGATTTGCAATACATCCAGGAGTTATCAAGATGCATAAGGATTTAAAGAGACAATACTGGTGGCGAAACATGAAAAATGATGTGACAAATTATGTGAAGACTTGTCAAAATTGTCTTAAGGTCAAAGCAGAACGTCAGAAACCTGGAGGGATGCTACAGTCGCTACCTGTTCCAGAATGGAAGTGGGAAGAAATTACTATGGATTTTCTTATGGGGCTACCAAAAACACAGAATGGTTTCGATGCAATTTGGGTAGTGGTAGATCGATTGACGAAATCAGCGCACTTCATTTCTATCAAGTCCACATATGGTAGGCAGAACTTAGCCAAGGTATATTTAGACGAGATAGTGAAATATCATAGAATACCATTAAGTATTATTTCTGATCGAGATCCTCGATTTACTGCTCGATATTGGAAGAGTTTCCAGACAGCTTTTGGGACAGATTTGAAATTCAGCACCGCTTTCCATCCGCAGACCGACGAACAATCCGAAAGAGTTATTCAGATTCTTAAAGACATGTTATGTGCATGCGCGTTAGATTATGGGAACAAATGGATTGATAATTTGTCATTAGCAGAGTTTGCCTACAACAACAGTTATCAGTCTTCAAAATGGCACCATTCGAAGCTCTTTACAGAAGACCATGTAGATCACCTATATGTTGGATCGAACCTGAAGATCGAGTTCATACTGGAGCAATTATTATCGAGGAGACTACCGAGAAAATTTGAATTATTCGAGAACACTTAAAAATAGCTCAAAGCTGACAAAAGAGCTACGCTGACAGACGACGGAGACCATTAGAATTTGAGGTAGGAGATTTCGTTGTTCTAAAGGTTTCCCCTCGAAAAGGAGTGTCTCGTTTCGGCAAGAAAGGGAAATTAGCTCCACGATATGTGGGACCATTCCTTATTATTCAACAAGTTGGTAAAGTTGCTTATCGTTTAGCGTTGCCATCAGAGTTGTCCCATGTGCATGATGTATTTCATATATCGCTACTTAGGAAATGCGAACCAGGTCCTACTGCAATAGTTTCACCTGAGGACATTCCAATTCGAGAAGATGCTTCCTACGAAGAGGCACCGGTACGAATTCTTGATAGAAAGGTCAAGAAAATACGACATCAAGAGATAGCGTTAGTTAAGGTTTTATGGCAACATCACGGAAGTGAAGATGCTACTTGGGAAGTAGAAGGCGAAATGTTAGAGAAATATCCCCATTTGTTTAAAAATCTAGATCATTTGAATTTTGAGGAAGAAATTCTTTTGTAGGAGGGCAGAATTGTCACATTGCGAAATTTTTGAGTTTAAATTTCGCACGTGAATGTATAAAACTCAATTTGTTAGTGTGCCAATAAAATTTTTATTATGAGAATTCAATTTTAAATTTTCGGTGTATTAAATATTAGTTTGAGGATATTTAGAACATTTTTACAAATTTTAAAATTTTAACAATTTTTACCCAATAAAATTTTAACAAATATTATTTTTTATTTTTCTTTTTTTTTCTTTCCTCTCTCCAGACTTTTCCAGAAATCACTTTTCTTCTCTCTCTCTCTCTCTGTTATTTTTTCTTTCCCTCACCGACCTCTTTCTCACTTTTTCTCTCTGTTTTCTTCACCCTTTCCCGATCTCTCACTCTCCCTTTGTTTTTTTGTTTTCTTCTCCTCACCGCCTCTCTCTGACACCGTCCCTCTTTGTCTCCCTGTTTTTTTTCCTTCTTCTCGCCGATCTCTCTCTCTCAAACCTTCCAAATCTTTTAAAATTTTCACTCTCACTCCCTCTCGTTTGCTCGCTCTCTTTCTCTCTCGCTCGCTCGCTCTCTCTCTTTTCTTCTTTCTTTTTCCTCTCTCGTCCTGGGTCGCCGCCTCCATTCTCGCCATCACGCCCGCGCCTGAAACACCCTACGCCGGACCGCCCAGCCGCGCCTCGCCTTCCTTGCGACCACCCCAAGCCGACAATCGTGAGCCGCCTGCTGCTAGCCTTCTCGAGTTACCGCTCTGCCGTGGCCAAGCCAGAATCGTCTGCCACGAACCGAAATCAAACCCGTCGGAGCTAGCCGTGATCAAGCCGTTAGTCGTCCGTGCCCAAGACCGCATGAACTCCTCCCCCAAACACTGCCTCGCTCGGCTGAAGCCCGTCCCGTCCGACCCAGCCATGCCAGCCGTGCCTTGCCCTCCTCCTCGTTGTCCGTCTGCCCCCGTCTAGCCGGTTGCTCCTCACTGCGTCACCGACCGTCGTGCCCAAGCATTGCCGCCCTCTTGCCGCTGTGAGCTCCACCGGTTGAACTCCCCCCTTAACAAAAATATATATGTATACATATATGTGTGTATTTGTATACATGTTATATAATAAATAATAATAATAAAATAAATAATAATAGAATTTAAATAAGTGTTTTAAATTTATTTGGGATTGAGATTTGAATTTGGAATTTAAACTGTTCTGGGAATTGGAAAATTTTTCTGCAGGTTGAGCATTTTGGAGTTTTTGGGCAAGCCTATATTTAAGGCAGGTCATGCCGAAATTTTAAAAAATATATATATTTTGGATATTTGTGTTAAGATTGTTGTTTTAAAATTTCGGTGTTAAAATAAAATATCATTTTAAATTTTGAAATTCAACGGCATACTAATTAATTGAGTTTACGATAATTCGATTGCCGAATTCTTGGACAGATAATTAAATTATCTGTGTTTCTTGTTTTAGGTACTCGTTGTTCGAATTCAGAAAGAAAGACTATCTTGGAATTTATGCGAGAAGTTGATCGTAGGTTAAATTGCCAATGAGGTAGGATATTTTACCCTTTCCTTGTTGCCAGTTTTGTTTTTAATGATTTGGCCAAAAAAAAAATCATTTATAGAAAATAAGTTTATAAAGTTTTGAAAATTCTGTGATTTTAGGAAATATCATGATTTCAAAAATTAAAGGAAAATATCCGGTCACGGATTTTTTTGAAAAACAATACGGCATATTTTTATTATGTGAATCTTATGTTCATATGAAACGTTGAAAGTTGGATTTGGTGTTAAAGTATACTGGGAGCCAGCACACACGCGCGCAGAGTGCACAGCTCGATCGAGGATCACTCATCATGCTTCGGCATGGTGAGGGAGGCTCATACGGACCGTACACGAACTAGATGTATATAAGGACAAAATTTGCATAATCACAATTCTACGTTTATAATTCGGTACTGCATTGACATACTTAGTATGATGATTAAATTAAAATGTTGAAATATTTTTTTTTTAAATATCCTACTGGGCCTTTCGCTCACTGTTTTAAAACTAGTAAACCCCCAGGAGATAAAGGTGATTAGAAGATACGGGTGACATGGAACCGTCCGTGGGTGACAAGGACTAAAGACTTAAAGTAGTGTTCAGTAGTTTAGGACAAAGTATGTATATGAGCATTTCGGGACTGTAAATTCTAAACTTTACTTTTGTAATCTTACTTATTTTATTTTATCCAAGTATGCATCTGTGGGATATGGGTACCTCACCACCTGATATTGTGATAAAAATTAAAATACAAATATTAATTAATTTAAATATATATACAAGCATAATTTAAAAATAAGTTTAAAAGTCGATAAAAGGTAAGATATAAAAACTGACAGACTTAGGAATCTGAGCTTTCCTTTCATTTATTCATTTAACATCTTATACCTGTCACTATCCTGGATTTTTGGGATGTGACACCTGTCGCTGTTTCAGATTTTTGAACGTGACATAATGCCCCTTTTTGGACCCTTCTGAAATTTTTGGTCAAGATGAACATTTTACCCCTAACGGGTCTTTGGGTCATAAAATCTTTACTTTAACGTTTTAATGGGATTTTCTAAACCCAAAACTCATAAGTTCATCTTTCTTAGGCCTTAATAAATTTTTACAACATTAATCGCTGTAATTTCTACAATTATTTCACACCCAACTCTCGGGTGGTACTACTCTAACTCTTGGTTATTGATCCTCTTTTTCGGGCCTAGGTTACCGAAGGAGCTTGGATTTCCATCCCGATCACATTTTTACCCCTCGTTTCCTAAAATACCCCTTTGTGCTGTTTTTGAAATTTCGGCAGCATTTCCTCTTAATTTTTGGGTTTCCAGCGTTTAGGAAACGCCTCGAAACCATCTAACCTATTTCTATTCTACCACGTGTTAGGAAATGCCCTAAGCATTAGAGACATTTTAATGTATTTATTTTGAACTGGATAATAAAATTATATATAGAGGATTGCTGTTTGTTCTCATTCTATTTACATGTTAAAGTAAATGTAAGCAAATATGGCTCCCTGACTGCTTGTGTTAAAACTGTTAGAACGTTGCATGTAATGGGCTTTTGTATGCGAGAAGACAATGTTTTAAAGTAAGCAGTCTAAACTAAGGTCTGTAGTCTATGGGGTTAGACCGAGCATCTAACTCATGTTAAGATTATTATGTTGTCTAAAGCCATGGTGGGGATGGTTTGTCTTGACTGTCTGGAGCATAGACTCCCAAGTAGAGACATAGATATGTTACTTGGCGGTGACATATTAGACTGGGACTAAAGCATGATTACTCTACGTAGTCTGCTACGAGTGGATTAATCTGCTTTTGATGTTCATTGTGTAGTAACCTTAATCCTGAGTGAATGAACAGCTTCATGTATATGACTTGTGTACTTTGATGTTCCAATGGCTAAAGCGTCTCAGAGGTAGTAAGCTTATAGACCGGTTTGTTGGGTGCATGACTTGTATACGATGAAGGTTTGTTTACAGATATTAGAATCATAGCTCTAATAAGGAGTTAAGGGTATCCTCTTAAAGACATTATACTGGATGTGAAAATGGACAAGGCCTTGGGTCATCTGCTGGGCGGATGACTTCTTATTCACATATGGTAAATAATCATTTTCTTATTCGGTAGTATAATGGAACTTTAAGATAGCCTGATCAGTAGGATTAAACGGACTTTGACCTAAGGCTGATCATGGATATCATATGAGGGTACTGCATACATGACAAGGTCATTGGACGATAGCTTATCATAGGCTTACGTAATACGGTATATAATTGGGATTCACTTTCAGGTTTATAGTAGTATGACTCTGAAATTAGTGATCATATAATTGAGTTGTTCGGTACAGAATGATGATCATATGGATTCGTAGGAGCACGATTATATATGTCCAATTGGTCCCTCTACTAGCTCCACATAATTCCTTAACGTTTGACAAATTGATTTGTGTATGCTATTGGCTAGTTGATTATACATGGATGGTGTTGACATAGGATTAGGATGGTGGACAAGATTCTCTCCGGTTGAATTCAGATTTTGTTTTGGATAATAGAGTACACAATTATTTGAATTCCAAATAAAGTTGCAATGATTTTATTTGAGATTGGATTAGAGTTGTAGAAAATTATCCATAAGAACAAGAATTTGAAATACAACTGTTTGTGGATTTTGAAATTTGAAATTTGAATTTGAAATTCGAATTTAAAATTTGAATTTGAAATTCGAATTTAAAATTTGAATTTGAAATTCGAATTTAAAATTTGAATTTGAAATTTGAATTTGAAATTTGAATTTGAAATTCTAATTTGAAATTTGAATTTGAAACTCGAATTTGAAATTTGAATTTTGAATTTTGAAATTTGAATTTTGAATTTGAGTTTTGAATTTTGAAATTTGAAATTCAAATTTTGAATCACAGTCCAAGTAGGATTCAAATTTTTTGTTTTAAATCCACAGGGATGAAATTTGAATTTAAGTTGGATATGGAGGGGAAAATCTTGTTTGAATCATACTTGAATTTTGAATCAAAATCCTAAATAAATTTGGTCGAAAATTTTGAGGATTATCCTCATGGAATTTTCGAAAATTTTGTGAATAAAATTCAGGAAAAAATTCAAGTTTCAATCCCAGTTGAATTTGGATTCTCTCCTCCCTAATTGTGGCTAAAATTTTTGAAGGAATATCTTAGGAGATTTTCGGTTTTAATTGGATAAGAATGAGATAAAATTCAAGCTAGAAAATCCTATTTGGATTTTGATTCTCTTCACACTTTAATGATCGAATCTAGTCATGTTTTTGTCATAAAGGGGAATCGGTTTTTATGAGGGAATGAGGATATAAAATTTTAGTTAAAATCCTGTTTGAATTTTGAATGAAAAATCCCAAAAAGTGGCCGAATTCTTATGGTGGATATTGGCCTTTGAATTTTCAGATTTTATGTGTGGATAAGGGAGAAAATCTTCTCCTAATCTAATTCGAATTCAGAGGATCACCTCATGCAAGTCTATAAATAGAGGTTCTGCTACTCCAGTTCTCTCAAACCACAGACTCTCAGGTGAGCAGGCTTATTGTTGTACAACTCATCGTGATAATAAGTTCTTTAGAGATCTGGGTAGTCGGAAGAAGACTAGCAGTGCTAGCATGCCGATCGAGGTTCAGAGTGCCCACACACTCAGTCATTCGGGAATTGGAGAATAGTAGAGAAGGCTAATTGGTTGAAACCCTCCGATCATTCTCCTCCTGCAGATTGGCATACTTAAGGTATGAGTTTAAATTGTTGTTGATTTATTGTATATGGCATCATGAGATATTTAACGATCTTGAAAAATTTTTATTGTTCCACTGCGCCACTCTGATACGTTTTTATCGATTTATTTCCTACACCATGTACTATACCAGAGGCCTATATTTTTACATAAAAATTCAACTTTTATGTAAAAATCTTTACATTTTTCACATTTTCTTATTTGACTATTTTTCATACACATAGTCCTTTTTTTTTTTTTTACAATTTCACATGCTAAAATACATAATTGATATATTATCATTCCGAAACATAAATTTCAGGAATGAAGGGACCGAAGTCACTACCGGAATCGTTCCACTGACGATCGAATAAACCGTTCAGTCTCGCGTAAACAAACTTTATTTCACCATTCTGCACTTCTAAAATTCCGTCTTGCAATTCTAATGTCGCGGATGTGTCCGGAACGTCGAAAATAGACTAACGGGTCATTCTTCAAATTTTGGGGTCCGGTCGCTGTTGACCGGCGTGTAGGAAAATAAATCGATAAAAACGTATCAGAGTGGCGCAGCGGAACAATAAAAATTTTTAGATCGTTAAATATCTCATGATGCCATATACAATAAACCAACAATAATTAAAACTCATACCTCAAGGACGCCAATCTTGTAGGAGGAGAATGACCGGAGGTTTCAACCAACTAGCCTTCTATACTATTCTCCAATTTCCCGAATGGCTGAGTGTGTGGGCACTCTGAACCTCGATCGATATGCTAGCACTGCTAGTCTTCTTCCGACCACCCAGATCTCTAAAGAACTTATTGTCACGATGAGCTGTGCAACAATAAGCCTGCTCACCTGAGAGTCTGTGGTCTGAGAGAACTGGAGTGGCAGGACCTCAATTTATAGACCTGTATGAGGTGATTCTCTGAATTTGAATTGGACTAGGAAAAGATATTCTCCCTTAACCATAACCATAAAAATCCGAATTTTCTATGGGAGATTCTCAACAATAAAATTCGGCCATTATGGATAAATCCAATCCAAATCTAAACAAGATTTTAACTAGAATTTTATCTCCCCTTTTTCAACCAAAAAATCCGAAATTCCTAGGAGAAAATCTCTTCATAAAATTCGGCCACTTTTAGGATAAGGGAGAATCAAAATTCCACTAGGATTTTTAAGCTTGAATCTTATCTCAACCTTATCCAAAATAACCGAATTTTCCTAGGAAATACACTCCAAAATTTCGGCCACTTTTCAGGGAGGAGAGAATCCAAATTCAATTGGGATTGAAACTTGAATTTTTCCCTTTGAACCTTATCCACAAAAACCGAAATTCCACAAAAACCTGAAACAGAACTCCCAATTATATACCGTATTACGTAAGCCTGTGACAAGCTATCATCCAATGACCTTGTCATGCATGCAGAACCCTCATATGATATCCATGATCAGCGTTAGGCCCAAGTTCATTTAATCCTACTGATCAGGCTATCTTAAAGTTCCATTATACTACCGAATTAAGAAAATGATTATTCACCATATGTGAATAAGAAGTCATCCACCCTGTAAATGACCCAAGGCCTTGTCCATTTTCACATTCAGTATAATGCCTTTAAGAGGATACCTTTAACTCCTTAGAGCTATGATTCCGATATCTGTAAACGAACCCTTCATCGTATACAAGTCATGCACCCAATGAACCGGTCTATAAGCTTACTACCTCCGAGACGCTTTAGCCATTGGAGCATCAAAGTACACAAGTCATATACATGAAGTAGTTCATTTACTCAGGATTAAGGTTATTGCACAACGAACGTTAAAAGCTGATTGATCCACTCATAGCGGACTACGTAGATCAATCACGCTTTAGTCCCGGTCTAATATATCACTACTAAGCAACATATCTATGTCTCTACTTGGGAGTCCAGCTCCAGACAGTCAAGACAAACCGTCCCCTCCAAGGCTTTAGACAACATAATAGTCTTAACATGAGTTAGATGCTCGGTCTAACCCCATAGATTACAGACCATAGTTTAAACCGCTAACTTTAGAACATTGTCTTCTCGCATACAAAAGTCCATTGCATGCAACGTTCTAACAGTTTAACACAAGCAGTCAGGGAGCCATATTTGCTTACATTTACTTTAACATGTAAATAAAATGAGGACAGATAGCAATGTAATGAATAACCACCATATATAATTTTATTATCCAGTTTAAAATAAATACATCAAAATGTCTCTAATGCATAGGGCATTTCTTGACACGGCGGCGGCGTGAAGAAAGGAGGCCACCATCTCGTAGATCTCGACATGAGGAACTCATTGGTGGTGTCAATTTCACCAATTGAAGCTCTTATCACCAGAATCGAGCCCCTGAAAAACCGACGGCGACAACGAGCTTCGATTCACCATCTTGCCGGCTTTTTTCCTTGAAATTGGTTTGGGGCTTTTGTTCCCCGTGAAATTCTAAGCATTTTGGTACTGGTAGGGTGGCTCAACTCCGCCGGAAACGGTGAGTTTCACGACGATGACAGCGAAGACTTGGGCGGTGTGATCCGGTGGTTGTTGAGATGAAACAAGGCTTGGGTTCTGTTCTACTCTTCACCACAAGTCTTTTGGGACCAGAATCGTGTTGATCGGACGTCGAACGGTGGAGATCCGATCGTTCAAATTTTTTCGGCCACCGTAGCTTTGAGCGGCGCGTGCGGGCTCCTCCGGCGTCTGCTCCGTTGCATTAGCACACCCTTGGATTCGGCTCGGCGAGAGCTTTGCAATGGTGCCAGTGGTGTCAAAAATGGACATCATTTCTGGTGGTCGATTAATGTTCACCAACGGTACGTGGGAGAAAGCGAAGAAATGAGAAAATTGTGAGGGCCTTTTTACGAATTTCTTATTTTTTGCCCTTATATATACTTTTTCACCCAAAATTTCAACATGAGCTATCCTGACTAATTTGGGCGTGCTGAATCCAAATATATTAGTTTTATTCTCATCCGAGATCATCTCGTCCAGTTTCCAGTACTGCGAATTCCCGGTCAAAAATTACCCTTATGCTCAATTATCTAATATGAGTATGCTGATAGGCTATCCTGACTAATTTGGATGTGCTGAACCCAAATTTATCAGTTTCAACTTCATTCAAGGTCATCTAGACCAGTTTTCTGGTATTGCATGTTTCTCGATCAAAATTTACATTTTGTGCTCAATTGACTAAATTGAGCATACTGATTCTAAATATATCATTTTTATATCAAGAAAAGGTCATCTTGACCAATTTCTTGATACTATGTGTTACGCACACACATATATACATAAAATCAGTATAATTTACATTTTAAACATGAAATTCATTGTACACATTTCATGTACCAATTTTTTGAGAATGATGAAATTTCCCAGTTGTCATACTTAATTTACATTATGTTACAACATTTCAAAACATGTCTCATGATTGCTCAGCGAAAAACATCAGCAGGACCATTCTCCTCGCCCAGCCCTGATGGCAGATGCAGATCTTGCTCCTCGTCCATCCACTAGCTACCAGTGTACAGGCTTCTTACCTGCAATATGAATAAACTTGTGAGCGACAAGCTCAGTAAGTTCAAACATAAATACCAGAACCTAAAACTTAAAATCATTAAAAAAAAAAAAAAAAACTATTCACATGAATAGAGTAACTTTGACTTTTTATTATGAATAGTAAAGTTGACTTTGATTGGTACTATTCATGTTGACCTTGACCTAAGATGCTGCACATAAAGTTAGTACATATTATGCTCAGTTATGGCAAATCTTAAGTCTCAGGTTTTATCTTGCATAAGTTCTGGTTTTGGGCCCCGTAAATGGTCGTACCGTAGTGCGCGCATGACTGGGAGGGACTCTGGAGAGCGACTCACTGGCCAATCCTTTACGGTCTACATAACATGATCTTGATAAAATATAACATGAGAAACCTCCACCTCTGTAGGAGGCCAGTACACCAATATTGGTTTTATTGCCATCTTTCATGTGATTCTTAACCCGTGGCATTATTACTGCCTCTTGGGTCTGGAACACTTTTGCATCACGTTCTTTATTTGTGGTTATTTTATTTACCATGTTAGCGTGCATATAGTACCTTGATACTTATTTACATGTCATACATAATATATAAACATATTAAGTAAATTCATGTTGCAGACAAATAAATGTCTGAATTTACAGATATTTTGCTAACATTTCCTTGCCAGGATCAACCAGCGTCCTTTTATCACCTTTTTGTTGATTCCCTATAACTAAAATAAATCACGGTTATTTCTACTATTTATTTCATATTTAAAATACTGTGAAAATATAAAATTTCTGATTTTAAATCCCTAATTATTCATTTAGGGGTTTATTTTTCAATTTTGTACTTATTACACGGCCATGTCCATGGCCGTGTACCTCTCAGGTTTGTGAATCATTTTCTACACTCCCGTGTGCCATCTAAAATTTTGAATTTAATTATTAAAACCTTAATTAAGGCCTTAGGATACCATTCTGGGCCTTAATATGACTTTTCTTAACCTTCTAACAAAATGACCATTTTGCCTCTAACTTTTGACAAAATAATCATTTCGTCTCTAGCAGGATTTTTTGTCCCTTTTTCTTGACTTATAGCCTTATTTTGACCTTTAAAATTTTAATTAAATCATTCTGAGGTTTTACAGCCTTTTTCTAGTATTTTAAAAAAATTTGGTCAAAATGACCATTTTTCCCCTAGTGGAACCCTAGACCGTAAAATTTTCATTTTAGCATTTTAATAGGGTTTTCTAGTCCCAAAAATCATAAAATAATCTTTCTTAGGCCTTACCGAGCTTTTACTTACTATTCACCTGACCCTCGAATGGTACTATTCCGACCCTCGAGATCATTTCTTTTTTTTCTAATCTTTCGGGACCTCAAATGGACATTTCACTACTTTTGAAATCATCCATTACCTTTCCTTGAGTTTAGGTCCCTGAGGGGGCTCAGGTTTCCAATCCCCGATCTTATTTTTACCCCTCGTTTTCCAAAATACCCTTTAAGCATCCTAAAAATTTTGGCAGCATTTCCGCTAAAATTCTAGGTTCCTGGAGTTTAGAAAACACCTCGAAACCATCTAACCTATTCTATCCTATCATGTACTATAATACAAACCTAATTTTACGTAAAAGTTACAAACTTTTTACGTAAAATTTTCCATTAAAACCTAATCTTTTCCAACGAGATTTCAATCCGTTCTTTCTCAATTTTAGGCTCGGTTTAATTCACAACTTCCACATTGTTTTATTCCACAACATATCATGCTAAAATGACATTTTTACCCCTAACCTATACACAATTTTTTCTTAAGAAAATCTTAAATAAAATTTTTGTTTCAAACCTTCATTTTTCCACATTAACACATGTCTATTGCAACACCAAAACCTAGCATAACTAATCAAATTTTCATGTATTATCCCCTTGGAAGGTCACGGATTTTCAATTGAAAATTCAAGTACAAACTTTTATTTTTCTCATTTAATTCCTCTACTTGATTCCTCTACATGTTAACACCATTTTTACAATTCAATTTCATCAACACAAAATTTTCCATCTCACCTAGGGTATCACACGGATTTTACACTTGAAACACATACAACTTTGTGTTTCAAGCCTTCATAATACTCTTCCATATAATAACATAATAACAACACCAAATAATCAAGGTTTATATCAAAATTTTCACCTTTCCTACCATGAAGAACACACGGATTTTGTGCTCAAAGGGTGCATTAAACTTGGTTTTTCATGCTTTCAATCCTAGCTTATTTTAACCTTACACCATTAACACCCTTTTCAAGCAAAATCAACCAAACAAAAACTGAAAATTTTCATATCAAAACAGCCCATATCCACATGGTTTTTCAACCAAGAAATGAGAGGAAAACTTAGAAAAATAGAAGCTCAACTTGCTATATTGATTTCTTGAGCTTGGGAATGAATTTTGCACACTTTCTTGAAGAAAACTTGAAGAATTTTTTTCTGTTTTTGGGGGAGGGACTCACGGCTGCTATGGAGGCTGAAGAAACAAAAAATTTTCTGGTTTCTTTCTTGCCAAAACCGTGTATAAATGGATCCAAAAAGGAGGGACCAATTTTCAAAACTTTTGGGGACCTTTTTGTAAGCTTTTTGTGTAATTTTCCAAACCTTTAAGGGCTGTTTTGTAATTAAACAAAATTGGACAGATTTTTTTTCTGTTTTTCCTCTAAAAATCCACCATATATGAACCTTAGAATTTTCTTGAAATTTTTTAGATTGATTTTTGACTTTTTGGTGTTGACTTTGAATCCTAACCATTGGATCAAAGTGTTTTTAAACCCTAACCCTTGGATTTGGATGTAATCTTACATCTCTTCAAAGTTTCACATTCAATCTTTGACTCTACTCATTAATTTGGGTCAAACTTTTTGATCATAAGTCAAACCAAACAGTTTTGCACCGAAATCGCATAGACGAGTTTCTGAGGCTGTCTGTGTGATCATTTTTCCTTATTTCACTCTGGTTTGACTAAAAATCCATGCCGTAAGTATTTCGTATTTTAGTAGTTTACAATATATTTCTTGAAATTTTGAAACCAAAAAGGCATAATTTGTCCAATTTCAGCTCGGTAAAATTTTCCGTTCCTGAACACACTCTCATTGGCATGGTCAGAACATTTCATTACGTTCTAAATAGTATTAAATCATAGTTTTTACAATTATATATATAAAAATCATTGTGTACATACATTATACATGGTTTCCAAGAGCAGTAAAATTTCTTGGTTGTGACATAATATATCAGTTCATGTTGCAGACAATGTAATGTTCGAACTTACAACACATAACATATAGGCATAAACATGCCAAGTAAATTCATGTTGCAGATAGAGCAATGTATGAACTTACTGCATATAACATATGGACATAAACATGTCAAGTAAATTCATGTTGCAGACAATTAAATGTCCGAACTTACAACATATAATATATAAACATAACAGTCCATTCATATTGCAGACATGGAAATGTTTGACTTACAACACATAACATATAGGCATAAACATGCCAAGTAAATTCATGTTGCAGACAGTGCAATGTATGAACTTACTATATAGAACACATAGACATAGAAGTCAATTCATGTTGTAGTCAACTAAATGATTGAACTTACAGATACTTCTACTCGTATCTCCTTCCTTACTTTCTTAGTCCGTAGACATCCATTTATCACGCCTAGAGCGAATCCTTATAACTGAAAGGATCATGGTTATTTTCAATACTTATTTCATGCATAAAACTTAGTAAAACGTAAAAATTCTATGTTTCATTTCCTAATCATGAACTTAGGGGTCTAATATCCCATTTTTAGCTTTTCTGTCAACTTTTGAAAAAATTACCTTTATATCCTAAACTTTTAACAAAATTACCATTTTGTCCGTAACGGGATTTTTTATCATAACCTTACTTTTCTTTGATTTACAACTTTGTTTTAGCTCATAGAATCTTAATTAAGCCATTCTAAGTCCATTTGATCCATTTTCTATCATTTTTGAAATTTTTAGTCAAAATGACCGTTTTGCCCTTGATGGGTCTTTGGACCGTAACATTTTCACCTTAACATTCTGTCGAGATTTTCTAGATCCAAAAATCATGAAATAATTTTTCTTAGACTTTATTAAATTTTTACGGCATTATTTGCTGCAATTTCTCAGTTTACTATTCACTGACCCCCAGGCGGTACTATTCCGACCCTAGGTCATTTTTCCTCTTTTTCTTACGTTTCAGGGTTCTGAATGGACGTTTCACTAATCCTCAAAACGTCTATTGTCTTTTCCTCGACCTAAGTCACCGAAGGGGCTAGGGTTTTTAACTCTGACTATATTTTACCTCTCGTTTCCTAAAATACCCCTTTGTGCTGTTTTAGAAATTTCGACAATATTTCCACTTAATTTTTGGGTTTTCGGTGTTTAGGAAATGCCTCAAAACCATCTAATCAATTCTAGTCTACCATGTACTAAATCAGAGGCCTAATTTTTAAGTAAAAATTCAAACTTTTTACATAAAAATTTTCACATTTTACACATTTTCTTATCTGACCATTTTTCATACCAATTATTTGTAATTAACATTTAATCATTCTAATTAATAAATTAAGGAATGAAAATAGTCGAGATCACTACCGAAGTCGTTCTATGACATCCAGTGGGTAGGTTAACTCCAATCGATGATTGAAGGAGCCGTTCGATCTCGCGCGTACAAACTTTAATTCACTGTTCTTCACGTTTGAAATTCCGGTTGGCAAATCCGACGCCGCAAATGTGTCCAGAATGTCGAAAATAGGCCAGAGAGCCATTCTTCAAATTTTGGTGACCGGCGTTAACCACTGTTGACTGGCCATTGACCGGCATTGATTGCCAGCGGTGTGGGCAAAGGTGGACACCATTTCGTAGATCTTGACGAGAGGAACCTATTTCCGATGTCAATTTCTCAAATTGGAGCTCCCATCGCCAGAAAACATCTCCCCCACGGTGGACGGCGGCAGCGACGTTCGATCTCCGTCGTGCCAGCGTCGATTCATGTAATTGAGTTGGGGCTTTTGTTCCCCGCATCATTCTGAGCAATTTGAGACGGGTGGTGTTGCTCATCTCCGCCGGAATCGGCAAATTCCACGACAGGGACACAGCAGCGATGGCGAACCTTTGGGCAATGCAATCCGGCAGTCGTTGAGGTGAAACAAGACTTGGCTTTTGTTCTCTTCTTCACCACGAATCTATTGGGACCAGAATTACCTTGATCAGAGGTCAGACGATGAAGATACGGCGTCGGGAAAATTCACGCCTCCGACAGCTTTGGGCGATGCGTGCAGCTTCCTCCGACAGTGGTTTCGTCGACTCAACCCTCCGTTGGACTCAGCTGTAGGAAATAAATCGGTAAAAACGTATCAGAGTGGAGCAGCGGAATAATAAAAATTTTTCAAGATCGTTAAATATCTCATGATGCCATATACAATAAACCAACAACAATTTAAACTCATACCTCAAGGATGCCAATCTACAGGAGGCGAATGACCGGAGGGCTTCAACCAACTAGCCTTCTCTACTATTCTCCAATTCCCAAATGGCTGAGTGTGTGGGCACTCTGAACCTCGATCAGTATGCTAGCACTGCTAGTCTTCTTCCGACCACCCAGATCTCTAAAGAACTTATTGTCACGGTGAGTTATGCAACAATAAGCCTGCTCACCTGAGATTCTGTGGTCTGAGAGAACTGGAGTGGCAGGACCTCTATTTATAGACTTGCACGAGGTAATCCTCTGAATTTGAATTAGATTAGGAGAAGATATTCTCCCTTATCCACAACCAAAAAATCCGATTATCCAACTAAAATTCGGCCAGTTTAGGATTATCCAATTCAAATCTAAACAGGATTAACTAGAATTTTATCTCCCATTATCCAACCAAAAAATCCGAAAATCCTTAATGATTTTCACAAATATTTTTGGCCACAAAAAGTAAGGGAATAATCAAAATTCAACTAGGATTTTCAAGCTTGAATCTTATCTCATCCTTATCCAAAATAACCGAAAATCCTCTATGAGATCTTCCTCAAAATTTCGACCATAATCAGGGAAGAGAGAATCCAAATTCAACTGGGATTGAAACTTTAATTTTTCCCTAAACCTTACCACAAAAAATCCAAAAAATCCAAAAATTCCATGAGGATAATCCTCAAAATTTTCATCCATATTTGTTAGGATTTGGATTCAAAATTCAAGTAGAATTCAAACAAGATTTTCCTCTCCATATCTAACTCAAATTCAAATTTCATTACTTGTGGATTTACCATAAGAAATTCGAATCCTACTTGGACTGTGATTCAAAATTTGAATTTCAAATTTCAAATTCAAATTTCAAATTCGAATTTCAAATTCAAATTTCAAATTCGAATTTCAAATTCAAATTTCAAATTTCAAATTTCAAAATTCAAATTTCAAAATTCAAAATTCAAATTTCAAATTTCAAAATCCACAAAACAGTTGTATTTCAAATTCTTGTTCTCATGGATAATTTTCTACAACTCCAATCCAATCTCAAATAAAATCATGGTAACTTTATTTGGAGTTCGAATAATTATGTACTCTATTATCCAAAACAAAATCTGAATCCAACCAGAGAGAATTTTGTCGACCATCCTACTCCTATGTCAACACCATCCATGCATAATCAACTAGCCAATAGCATCCAACACAAATCAATTTGCCAAACATTAAGGAATTATGTGGAGCTAGTAGAGGAACCAATTGGACATATATAATTGGGCTCCCGTGAATCCATATGATCATCATTCTTTACCGAATAACTCAATCATATGATCACTAATTTCAGAGCACACCACTATAAACTTGAAACTGAACTTCTAATTATATACTGTATTACGTAAGCCTGTGACAAGCTATCGTCCAATGACCTTGTCATGTATGCAGAACCCTCATATGATATCTATAATCAGTCTTAGGTCAAAGTCTGTTTAATCCTACCGATCAGGCTATCTTAAAGTTTCATTATACTACCGAATAAAGAAAATGATTATTCACCATATGTGAATAAGAAGTTATCTACCCAGCAGACGACCCAAGGCCTTGTCCATTGTCACATTCAGTATAATGCCTTTAAAAGGATACCTTTAACTCCTTATTAAAGCTATGATTCCGATATCTGTAAACAAACCCTTCATCGTATATAAGTCATGTACCTAACGAACTGGTCTATAAGCTTACTACCTCTGAGACACTTTAGCCATTGGAACATCAAAGTACACAAGTCATATACATGAAGCTGTTCATCCACTCAGGATTAAGGTTACTGCATAATGAACGTCAAAAGCAGATTGATCCACTCAAAGCGGACTTCGTAGATTAATCACGCTTTAGTCCTGGTCTAATATGTCACTACCAAGCAACATATCTATGTCTCTACTTGGGAGTCTATGCTCCAGACAGTCAAGACAAACTGTCCCCACCATGGCTTTAGACAACATAATAGTCTTAACATGAGTTAGATGCTCGGTCTAACCCCATAGACTACAGATCTTAGTTTAGACCGCTTACTTTAGAACATTGTCTTCTTGCATACAAAAGTCCATTGCATGCAACGTTCTAACAGTTTTAACACAAGCAGTCAGGGAGCCATATTTGCTTACATTTACTTTAACATGCAAATAAAATGAGGACAGAAAGCAATGTAATGAATAACTTCTATATATAATTTTATTATCCAGTTCAAAATAAATATATCAAAATATTTCTAATGCTTAGGGCATTTCCTAACATCAGCTTGACGAGAGCTTTCCAAAGAGACCGGTGGTGTCAAAAATGGATGCTATTTCCAGTTCATGGTTATTGTTCATTTTCGGTGTAGGGGAGGAGAGAGAGAGAGAGAGAGAAATAGAGGCCCTTTTTACAATTTTTGATTTTTCTACCTTTTTATACTTTTTTTATGTGAAAATTTTAACATAGGCTATATTGATTAATTTGGGCGTGCTAAACTTAAATATATCAGTTTTACATTTGTTTGAGGTCATCTCGACCAGTTTTCCGGTACTGTGATTTTCCGGTCAAAAATTACTTTTTGTGCTCAATTGACTAATTTGAGTATGCTGATTCTAAATATATCAATTTTATTTCAAGAAAATGTCATCTTGACTAATTTCTTGACACTGTGTGTTTCCTGATCAAAAATTACTTTTTATACTCAATTGATTAATTTGAGCATACTGATTCTAAATATATTAGTTTTATTTCAAGAAAATGTCATTTTAACTAATTTTTTGACACTGCATGTTTCCTGGTCAAAATTTACTTTTTTTGCTCAATTGACTAATTTGAACATACTGATTATAAATATATTAGTTTTATATAAAAAAAAATCATCTTGACTAATTTATTGATACTGTATATCTGTGGGTCAAAAATTACATTTTATGCTCAATTGACTAATTTGAGCATACTGATTCTAAATATATCAGTTTTATATCAAGAAAAAGTCATCTTAACCAATTTCTTAATACTGTGTGTGACGCACATGCATACACACATAAAATTACTATATTTCACATTTTAAACATGGAATTCATCCTGTACATTTTATGTACCGACTTTTCAAAAATTATGAAATTTCTTGGTTGTCACAAGAAGAGAGAAAAATCTTATCCACAACCCTGTTTGAATTTTGAATGCAACAAATCAAGGATGGCCAAAAATTTGAAGGGTTTTGATACAAATTTCATACCTATTTTGCTTAGAGGAGGGGCGGATTTGCAAGCCATTTGCATGGCTTTGCATGGCTATTTGGACGTTGGCTTACATGGCTTCATACATGGCTTAATTGGCTTCAAATTGGTTTCATTTTCAACATTGTTGGCTCAAGATTCCAGCAAAACCTAACCATCTTCAAGAAGCTTTAATGATCAGTTTTTTGACTGAAGTTTATTGTTTGGGAGTTACAAAAGTTGGCTGAAGCTTATGGCTGAAAGTGGACTTTTTTTTTTTTGAGGATTTAAGGGATATTAAGAAGTTTATTTGGGTGCTGAAAGGCTGTTGGAATCCGAATTTATGGGTGCATAAAACTGATGGGATTTTTAAGTGAGGAGTTGTTGAGTTTGGGGTTATTTATGGACGTTTTTAATGGGTTTGTGCAGCTCATTATTGAGTTGTACGACTCTTGGTTTTATTTGTTTATGGAAGTTTATTTTTCAGTTTTATTTGGTTTAAGGTTTGATTAATGAGGGGGTTTTACGATGATTGTAAACTAAATTTTTGCATGGCTTGTATGCAAAATTCACATGAGTATATAGGTCTTTGGGCTGCACGTTTTTGGGCAGTTTTTGATGAATGAAATTTTTTATTGTTTGAGTATTATCAAACTTTATCTATTCTCTTATCACTTGAGGTGATTCTTGAGTGTGGTGAGTTAACTTTGTTTATCAAATGAGTGGGATCCGTTTGTAGTGCTTTAGTTCATTTTCTAGGTGGATTCCTTGAGAGTGATCTAATTTTTCCCAAATAAAAACACTTAACCTAAACACTAGCCTAAACACGTCCCTTGTGAGAGAGTGTTGAGAGTTCGGATTTTGTGAAATTTAGCACAACCGTATCAGGTTTTTTTACCTAAGGGAGCTCGGCCTTGGGGTTTGGTAGAGAGAGAATAATCTTCTCTTGAGTCCTATTCAAATTCTAAAAGCCAACTAATGTAAATTTATAAATACGACCATTGCGACTCCTATTTTCTTTCGACCATAAATTTTTAGGTGAGCGAATTTATTACTATACATCTCAGTAATAATAACAAATGTTTAGAAATCTGGATGGCTAGAAGGAAACAAGCTGCACTAGAATATCAATCGAGGAACTGAGTTCCTACACACTCTACTGTCTGAGAATTGGAGAATTAGAGTATGTGGGCACTTGGTTCCTTGATCTGTATTTTAGCACGACTTGTCTCCTTCCAACCACTTAGATCTCTAAGAATTTGTTATTAAGAATGAGAGGTATAACAATAAATTTGTTCATCTGAGAGTATGTGGTCTTAAGTATGTAGGAGTACTTAGGGTCCAATTTATAAAATTATATTAGATGGCTTACAGAATTTGAATAGGACCTAAGAAAAGATTTTTCTCTCTCCTCCAAACAACCAAAACTGATTACACCTGGAGGAGATCATCTAAACAATTCAGCTATCTTAGGTTTTGTGCATTCAAAATTCAAATGGGATTCCAAACAAGATTTTTCTCTCTTCTCCCTACACAAAATCAAAATTTTCCCATCCATAAAGCTGTTTAAAAAATTTGACCATTACAGAATTTGTGATTTAAAAATTTGATTCAAATTTTAAGCTCTACAAATCTTGTAATTTTGTCTGTATAAATAATTTTCTACAAATCAATTTAAATTCAAATAAAATCACAACAATTTTATTTAAATTCAAACAATTATGTAATCTCTTATCTAAAAGAAATCAAATTAAGAAAAAACCTTGCCTTCCGAATCCCTAAAAAAATCAGCCCTTTATTAGTGTGCTAGAACAAAATTTTGTTCCTTTCAAATTCAAATAGAATGACCTTTTAAATTTCAAAATATTTATTTAAACAAGATTTTCAAAATTTAAATTAACACCATATTTATCTTTTAAAAGACAAACACAATTAATTTAAATTTCAAATCTTATCTTTCAAAATAAATATTCACTCAAATTAAATATTTATCCCATTTATTAATAATACAAAATTACAATTTTACCCTTGGCTCCTAGAAAGAAACATTCACACCTTAGAATAGGTGATCCGAATTTTTCTCTCCACTAAATGCAAGAATAAAAGTAATAAATAAAATCCTGATCAATTACCATCCGTTAAGAAATTGTGCAGAGGTAGCAAAGGGACTGATTGTACATATATGTGGGCTCAAAAAATCCATGTAACTACTATTTTATACAGGTAAACCAATTACATAATTATTAGTTTTAGAGTCATATTACGATAAACCTGAAATTGTACTCCTAATTATACACCGTATTACGCAAGCCAGTTATTAGTTACGTCTAATGACCTTGTCATGTATACAATACCCTCATATGATATCCATGATTAACCTTAGGTCAAAATCTGTTTGACCTGTTAATCACGTTATCTTAAACATCCATTGTACACCCGATTAAAAAGAATATGATTATTCACTATATATGAATAAGAAGTCATCTATCAAGCAAACGACCTAAGATCTTGTCTATTTTCACATTTAGTATAATGCCTTTAAGAGGATAATCTTTACTCTTTATTAAAGTTATGATTCCAATATCTGTAAACAAACTCTACATCATATATAAATCATGTACCCAATGAATCAATTTATAAGCTTACAACCTCTGAGATACTTTAGCCTTTAGAATATCAAAGTATACTAGTCATACACATGAAACGATTCATTTACTCAAGAATAAGATTATTGTATAATGAATGTTAAAAGTGAATTAATTCACTCAAGTGGACTACATAAATTAATTGCACTTTAATCCCAATCTAATATGTCACTACCAAGCAACATATCTATGTCTCTACCTTAGAGTTGATGTTCCAAACAATCAAGATAAACTGTCTTCCTAATTAGCTTTAGATAATATAATAGTTTTAATATAAATTAGATACTCACTATAATCTCATAGACTACGAACTATACATTTAGATTGCTTACTTTAGAATGTTGTCTTTTCGCATACAAAAATTTATTATATGCAATATTCTAATAGTCTAACAATAAGTAATCAGTGTGCTATATTTGCTTATATTTACTTCAACATGTAAATAGGATAAGAACATATGTGATGCAACGCAAGACATGACACCACCAAGAGAATCAGTTCAAGTGCCAATTGGGCCAGTTATAAGAGCAAGAGCAAAGAAATTTAAAGAAGCACTTAATGGGCTGTTTCAAGAGGTTTGGGCTCAATCAAATTTGTGGAGGCCCATTGAGCATGATTCATGTGATCAGCAAGGATGCATTAACTTGATTCAAGCCCATGAGGAATTCAACTAATTCAATCAAGCCCAAGACGTTTTTAACCAAGGGATTTTTGAATTTGTGGCAGAATAACTACCTTCCTACCTTTACAAATTTGGTTAGGATTAGATTTTCAGATTTGTTAGGATTTAGGAAGATTTAGGATTATCTTCTGTAACAAATTTCAGTTAGGATTTAGGATTATCTTTTGTAACAAATTTTCAAACAAATTTCAGATTTTTTAGGCTTATCTTTTTCAGATTTTTAGGGAATATTCTTTGTAACAATTGCCTATAAATAGGCATCTCCATGGCAATAAAAAAATCAGATCACATCAGTTTAATTCATAAATTTGAGAGTTCTAATTCTCTTTAGTTCTTTGAAGAACTATTTGAACTTATCGGAATTTTCCGTGGCGTTCGCTTCTGACTTATCAATCAACCCTTCCATAGTTGATTGTAGTGTCTTCCTTATACCAAGGTTCTTATTTCGCATTAGGCAACGGGTTGAGGTCAATATACTAAGGTTCTTGTTTTTGCTGAAGTAACGGGTCGAGATCTCCCATCCATTCGAACCTGATTTTAAAATGTTCTTGGGTTCATAATCTTAACGGGTCTCGTTATTCTTAGCGGGGTTCGTATCATTTGGTATCAGAGCTTAGGTTCTAAACTCAGGTTTGCCTATCCCATTTACTTCCGTTTAGTTTTTTTTTTTTTTTTAGATAAGTCCGAATTTAGTTTAAAAAAAAAGGGGTCGTGTTTTCTTTTCAATTTCGGTTTGTTCGAATTTGTTTAGTGTCAAAGCCGTGGGTTTGTAATTTTCGTTTGTGATTTTGGAAATTCAAGTCAAGAGGATCTGAGCAAAAAAAAAAAAAGAACGCAGAAAAAAAATCAAGAGGATCCGAAAAAAAAAAAAAGAATATTTTGGCTCTACAACGAATTTTTTGTTTGATATCATACATTTAGGCTTCCAATATTTCAGAAATCAACTTAACGCATAGACCAAAATTTTTGGGTAAATTTTCGTGTTTTCAGAAACCTAAGTCACCGTTGCTTTTTCGTTGAAATCCTTGCTGTCTATAACCCAAATTGCCTTGGTGTAGTCCTTCAGGAATTGCGACGGAAGTTTCGGTACTGATTTGTGTAGTTCGATAAGAATCGAGTGAGAAATTAGTACGAGTGGAAAAAGACAACAGTGGTGAGTACATTAGAGGGTAAAAACCATAATTGTTGTGTGAAACATGAGTGAAGTCAAGTAAAACCCATTCTTTAAGTGAAACACGTGAGGGAGTGTAAGAGGCCTTTTCGTTTACTCTAACCTTATTTTACAACAATCATGTGATACGAACCTCGTCAGGAATAACGAGACCCGTTAAGTTTAGGAACCCAAGAACGTTCTAAAATCAGGTTCAAATGAATGGGAGACCTCGACCCGTTGCTTCAGCAAAAACAAGAACCTTAGTATATGGACCTCAACCCGTTGCTTAATGCGAAACAAGAACCTTGGTATAATGAAGACGCCACAATCAACTATGGAAAGGTTGATTGATAAGTCAAAAGCGAACGCCACGGAAAATTCCGATAAGTTCAGATAGTTCTTCAAAGAACCAAAGAGAATTAAAACTCTCAAATTTATGAATTAAACTGATGTGTTCTGTTTTATTACTATAGGGATGCCTATTTATAGGCAATTGTTACAAAGAATATTCCTAAAAAAAATCTGAAAAAATAAGCCTAAAAAAAATCCGAAAATTATTTGAAAATTTGTTACAAAAGATAAGCCCAAATCCTAACTAAAATTTGTTACAAAATATATTCCCAAATCTTCCCAAATCCTAACAAATCTAAAAAGATAATCCCAAATCTTCCTAAATCCTAACAAATCTGAAAATCTAATCCTAACCAAATTCGTAAATGTAGGAAGGTAGTTATTCAGCCCAAATTCGAAAATCCTTAGTTAAAAAACGTCTTGGGCTTGATTGAATTAGCTGAATTCCTCATGGGCTTGAATTAAGTTAATGTATCATGAATCATGCTTAATGGGCCACGAATTTGATTGAGCCCAAACCTCTTGAATTAGCCCATTAAGTGCTTCTTTAAATCTCTTTACTCTCGCTCTTGTAACCGGCTCAATTGGTATTTGAATTGGTTCTCTTGACGTTGATTGGTTCCTTTAAAGCCGTTATTTGATTCACATCATTCCCCTCTTCTTGAAAAGGATTTGTCCTCAAATCATCGCTTAATAAGGATCTGTATACATTGTCATCAATTCGTTTAAGAACTTGGAAAGGTCCGTCCCCTCTAGGAAGTCGCTTGGAACGTCTTTGTGTCGGGATTCGTTTCTTCCTTCTGCATAGCCAAACCCAATCTCCGGGATCAAAAACTAATTTGTGACGCATTTTGTTGGCTTGACCTTGAAGCTCCTTAGTCTTCTCGGGATTACTACTATAGATTTGTCGCTTTGGATTGGAAGCACTAGGCACAAAATCAATTTGATGTTTGAACCCTCGAATAGATGGTAATCTGCGTAGTGCTTTCTCGAGAAAGACATCCTTGTATCCCTGCATAAGTGAAGCAACAGAACTAGACAAAGAATGGTCAAGCTCGTTAGTGTTTAAAAATGCCTCTTTGTACAAAAGTACAATCATCGGCTGTTTTGATAATATAGCTCGCTTGATTTCACTCGCTTTTGTATGAAAATCCGTTTGTTTTCTCTCTGATTTTCTCTCAACTGCCATAAGATTCTTCTCTTTTTTTTGCTTGCTTTTCTTGGCCTCTCTCTCTTTTTCACTCTCTATCTTTTTTTCACTTTCTTTTTCATCTTTTATCTTTTGGTTGCTCTCTTTTTCACTCCTTTTCTTTTGTTCACCTTCTTTTTGTAACCTCACTTGATCTTCATACACTTGTTGTGGTGTCAGTGGTACAAGAGTGATTGGTTGATCGTTGAGCATGAACGAATACTTGTTGGTGAAGCCTTCCATGTTGACACACCAATCAAACCGCTTCTCTAAATGGTCAGAGATGGTTTTACCTTGGAACGGGGGAATCTTCATCTTAATGCTACCCAAATTATTGTCTTCTTGATTCCTAGCTCTTGTAAATCGCCCTCCATGTCTCTTATTACTCATAACCAAATCCTGATCGTCTTCTTTATCAAAACCAGTCCCACAATACTTTTCATCTTCATCTCTCACTCCTCGAAATTGAACTCTTTCCCTTTTACACACATTAGGAGTATTTTGTGGCTGCTTCAAACGTGCAATCTCTATCCGGTCCAATCGTTCATGCACTCGTTCTAATTCAACTCTCAACATCCGTTTCATCTCCTTCATCAATTGTAATTGCAGGTTCGGAATTGTTAATCGTGGTGCCTCTTTGGTTGAGTTTCCTTCTTGATTGCGTGACATATTTAAAATCTGCAAAATAAGGTTAGAAACCTCACAAGCACTCCCTCATGTGTTTCACTCAAGAAAAGAAAATTCACTCACTCTCGTGTTTGTCACTCAAATGGCTTTTACCCTCTAATATGCTCACTACTCCTGCCTTTTTCCACTCGTTGATTCTCTTTTGGTTCTTTTTAAACAAAACAAACGATAATCAAAACTTCCAGCAACGATTTACCGAGAACCCACAAAAAAAAAAAAAAACAATAAGTACGCTAATTGACAGACAAGAAAAGAATTTCACAAAACTGAATCTTTTTTGATGATGAATCAACTTTTTTTTTTCCTAGTTTTTTTAATCCGAATTTTCTTTTATTTTTTTTTTCTTTCTTGGATCCTCTTGATTTGAATTCTGAATAACACAACCGAAAATTACAACCTTAATTTGGAACTAAAGACAAAAACGAAAATAAATAGGATAGGCAAACCTGAGTTTTAGAACCTAAGCTCTGATACCAAATGATACGAACCTCGTCAGGAATAACGAGACCCGTTAAGTTTAGGAACCCAAGAACGTTCTAAAATCAGGTTCGAATGAATGGGAGACCTCGACCCGTTGCTTCAGCAAAAACAAGAACCTTGGTATATGGACCTCAACCCGTTGCTTAATGCGAAACAAGAACCTTGGTATAATGAAGACGCCACAATCAACTATGGAAAGGTTGATTGATAAGTCAAAAGCGAACGCCACGGAAAATTCCGATAAGTTCAGATAGTTCTTCAAAGAACCAAAGAGAATTAAAACTCTCAAATTTATGAATTAAACTGATGTGTTCTGTTTTATTACTATAGGGATGCCTATTTATAGGCAATTGTTACAAAGAATATTCCTAAAAAAAATCTGAAAAAATAAGCCTAAAAAAAATCCGAAAATTATTTGAAAATTTGTTACAAAAGATAAGCCCAAATCCTAACTGAAATTTGTTACAAAATATATTCCCAAATCTTCCCAAATCCTAACAAATCTAAAAAGATAATCCCAAATCTTCCTAAATCCTAACAAATCTGAAAATCTAATCCTAACCAAATTCGTAAATGTAGGAAGGTAGTTATTCAGCCCAAATTCGAAAATCCTTAGTTAAAAAACGTCTTGGGCTTGATTGAATTAGCTGAATTCCTCATGGGCTTGAATTAAGTTAATGTATCATGAATCATGCTTAATGGGCCACGAATTTGATTGAGCCCAAACCTCTTGAATTAGCCCATTAAGTGCTTCTTTAAATCTCTTTACTCTCGCTCTTGTAACCGGCTCAATTGGTATTTGAATTGGTTCTCTTGACGTTGATTGGTTCCTTTAAAGCCGTTATTTGATTCACATCATCATGTCTCACAACAGTGAAAAGAGCATTGCCGAAGGCGTTACAGGGATGGCTGATCCAAAATTGTTCATGGAGGCAATGGTAGGAGAGTTGAGGCGAATGATAAGGAGGGAGTTAGAGCAGATTCATGAACGATTAGACCGGGTTGAGAGTACGTGTGTAGAGCAGCCGTAGAATGCTCCTAATGTGCGTAGAGGAGGAATAGTTCGACCACGGGGAGTGAGGGTCAAAGATGAAGACTATGAGTTTAGTTTCGATGAAGAAGATGACCGGGATTCAATCGTTGGTAATAGGAGGCACGGAGGACAGTTTAGAGAAGTCAGGATTCGAGAAGATAATAGCTTGGGTAGAATTAAGATGAAGATTCCGTCGTTTCAGGGTAAAAGCGATCTCGAAGCTTATCTCAAGTAGGAGAAGAAGGTGGAGTTGGTGTTCGATTGCCATAACTACTCTGAGCTAAAGAAGGTAAAACTCGCTACCATTGAGTTTTCTGACTATGCTATTGTTCGGTGGGATCAGTTGGTGTTGAATAGGCGACGAGCTGGAGAACGTCCAATTGATACGTGGGAAGAGATGAAGAGAGTAATGAGGAAGCGGTTCGTACCCGGCCATTATTATCAGGATTTGCACAATAAATTGCAAAGGCTTCGATAGGATAATTGGAGTGTGGAGGAATATTACCAAGATATGGAGGTTGCGATGATCCGGGCTAATGTCGAGGAAGATCGAGAGGCTACTATGGCCAGGTTCTTAAATGGCTTGAACCAAGATATTCATGATAGGGTGGAGACGCAGCATTACGTAGAAGTGGAAGATATGATACACATGGCCATCAAAGTGGAGCGACAGCTCAAGAGGAGGGGTAGTACATGTGGAACCCATAATCCGGGTTCTTCCCCATGGAAACCGAAGAAAGAGGAGAAACCTGCTGCAAAACTCAAATTCGAGCCAAGACAAGAGACACCCAGCCATAGGTCTCAAGGTAAATCTGATGCGAACCTCGCCAAGAATAACGAGACCCGTCAAGATTAGGACCCCGAGATCGTTCTAAGACTCAGGCTTTGAGTGGAACCTCGACCCGTTGCTTCAACAAAAACAAGAACCTCGGTATAGGATGACCTCAACCCGTTGCTTATTGTGAAACAAGAACCTTGGTATAACGAAGACGCGACAAACGGTGATGGAAAGCCGCTTGATAAGTCGATGGTGAACACCACGGAAAAACTCCGATAAGTTCGAAATAGCTCTCAAAGAACCAAAGAGAAATATAACTCTCAAATTTGTGAATAAAACTGTTGATTTCTTTCATTACTTGTGGATGCCTTTTTATAGGCATGAATTACAAGAATATTCTCAAAATATACCCTAAATAAAATGGAAGCTAAATGGAATATTCCGTAATATTCTCCTAATATTCCCCGAATATTCTCCGAATATTCCTAGAATGAAAATATGGAAACTTACACTTAATTTACCCCTAAAACAATAAAAGGAAAGTTGACTAATTAATTGGCTTCATAATCAGCCATTTACATGTCCCCCCCTTAAAGTCAAAGAAAAGAAAAGGAAACAAAATAAAATAAGGAAAGTAAACATTTTCTTGCAATCAGTTCCACGTTTAAGATTCATGCCAAAAATGTCAACTTTGCTTGTTTGATTCACGTCAAAATCTGACCCTTCTAATTCTCGAAATCGTAACATTAAGTGTTTTAAATGTCAAGGCAGGGGTCACATTGCCAGTCAGTGTCCAAACAAGTGTGTCATGATCCTACACGATGACAGTGAGTATGAAACAGAGGAGGAGAGTGACGAAGATGACATACCACCATTGGAGGACATGGATGATGAGGAATATGCAGTCCAAGGGGAATTGTTGGTCATAAGGAGAGTTCTAAACTCGCATGCAAAAAAAGGTGAAGAAGTGCAACGAGAAAATATATTTCATACTAGGTGCCACGTCAATGATAAAGTATGTAGTATGATTATTGATGGGGGAAATTGTAGTAATGTGGCGAGCACAACCATGGTGGAGAAATTAGGACTGCCCACATTGAAGCATCCTCGACCATACAAGTTACAATGGTTGAATGATAGTGGCAAGGTAAAGGTGAATAAACAGGTGTTGGTTGCCTTCCGCATTGGAAAATACAGAGATGAAGTTTTGTGTGACGTAGTTCTAATGCAAACTGGACACTTGTTGCTAGGCCAACCAGGGCAATTTGATCGGCGAGTTAAGCATGATGGCTTCTCCAACAAATACTCATTCGCGACCGAGGGAAACCCATCACTCTTGTGCCAATGACACCAAAATAAGTTTATGAAGACCAAGTGAGGTTACAAAAAGAGAGTGAGCAAAAGAAAGAGAGTGAGCAAAAAAAAGAGAGTGAACAAAAGAAAGAGGGTAATAAAAAAAAAAGAGTGAAAATCAGAGAAGGACCGAACAAACTGAGAGAGAAAAAGAAAGTCAAAATTCAGTCATTGAGAGAAAAGCAGAGAGAAAATCAGAGAGAAAACAAAAGAATTTATATGCAAAAGTGAGCAAAATCAAGCGAGCAATGTTTTCAAAACAGCTGATGATTGTACTTTTGTACAAAGAGGCATTTTTAAACATTAACGAGCTTGACCTTTCTTTGCCTAGTTAAGTTATTTCTCTTTTGCAGGAGTACGAGGATGTCTTTCCTGAAGAAACCCCACATGGGTTATCTCCAATTCGAGGGGTTGAACATCAAATAGACTTTGTTCCCGGAGTAAGAATTCCAAATAGACCAGCCTATAGGAGCAATCCTGAGGAGACAAAGGAGCTTCAACGACAGGTAAGTGAGTTATTGGGAAAAGGACATGTGAGGGAGAGCATGAGCCCATGCGCCGTTTGCTGCCACGAGGAGATGGTCCATTCCAAGTTCTGGAGCGCATCAATGACAACGCATACAAGCTAGAACTACCTGGTGAATATAACATAAGTGCAACTTTTAATGTTACTGATCTGAGTCCTTTTGATGTAGGTGATGATTTGAGGACAAATCCTTTTCAAGAGAAGGGGAATGATGCAATGCAAGACACAACACTATCAAGGGAACCAGTTCAAGTACCAATTGGGTCAGTTACAAGAGCAAGAGCAAAGAAATTTAAAGAAGCACTTAATGGGCTAATTCAAGAGGTTTGGGTTCAATCAAATTCATGGAGGCTCATTGAGCATGATTCATATGATCAGCAAGGATGCATTAACTTGATTCAAGCCCATGAGGAATTCAACTAATTCAATCAAGCCCAAGACAAGCCCAAGACGTTTTTAACCAAGGGATTTTCAAATTTATGACAGAATAACTACCTTCCTACCTTTACAAATTTGGTTAGGATTAGATTTTCGGATTTATTAGGATTTAGGAAGATTTAGGATTATCTTTTGAAACAAATTTCAATTAGGATTTAGGATTATCTTTTGTAACAAATTTTCAAACAAATTTCATATTTTTTAGGTTTTTCTTTTTTGGATTTTTAGGGGATATTCTTTGTAACAATTGCCTATAAATAAGCATCTCCATGGCAATAAAAAAATCAGATCACATCAGTTTAATTCATAAATTTGAGAATTCTAATTCTTTTTAGTTCTTTGAAGAACTATTTGAACTTATCGGAATTTTCCGTGGCGTTCACTTCTGACTTATCAATCAACCCTTCCATAGTTGATTGTGACGTCTTCCTTATACCAAGGTTCTTATTTCGCATTAGGCAACAGGTTGAGATCAATATACCAAGATTCTTGTTTTTGCTGAAGCAACGGGTCGAGATCTCCCCTCCATTCGAACCTGATTTTAGAACATTCTTGAGTTCATAATCTTAACGGGTCTCGTTATTCTTAGCGAGGTTCGTATCAATATGACAATGAAATGAATAACTTCTATTATATTACAAATCAGTTAAAAATAAATAAAATACATAAAAATATCTTTCCTAATTAAGACATTCCTAACAATTTTTTTATGATATAAAATATATAAATAATATAACATCTGATTATATTATCTATAATATATATATAGGTTTAATCCAAAACCTATTATGTTATTTTTCATATATTAAATATTATTATCCATCAAATAAAATATATAAATAATATAATATTATATATATAAAATAAGATGTTATGTTTTTTTTTATATATTTTATATTATTGAATAATAATATTTAATATATATAAAATAATATTGTAGGGTTTTGTATTAAACTCAGACATATGTAATATTATATGTTATGAGGAAGAGAAGAAAAGATTTTTCTTTTTTTCTTTCTAACTCAAGAATTCTTTTTGAAACAAGGGTTTTCAAGATTGAAAATAGAGATACTGCAGGTTAAAAAGGAGTATTGTTTTTTTAATTGAAAATTCTATTAAGTGTGTCCACATTCGTGCACATGAAAAAGTCATAACATGGAAAATTTTTTTGTTGTTACTCATAATTTGGAAACTTGCTTGATCATCTAAAATTATTTACTGAATTGGTATGTATTTTATATGTTAATTAATCATTATATATAACAATATGAGTTTTTATTCTATCCAAATTGCACGAAAAATGAAATAAATAAATAATTTTTATTAATAAAAAATGTCTAAATTGATGAATAAATTTTCGCTTTAGGACACTAATTCTAATACATGTTTAAGTTTAAGATTAAAAATAAAATTGATTTGATTTTTAATAAAAATAATAATGAATTGTCAAAAAAAAAAACATCGATACAATAAAAATAAAAAAAAGAAGAAAGAAAGAATATAAATATAAAAAAATAATGGCAATTATAATTAAAAAAAGGTATTATGTATATTTATTTTTATTTATTTTTTAATAGGATATTTATACAATAATATTAAAATCAGACATTAACATGAGGTTTTTTTGTATAATTATTTCCTCGGGCTAAATTGAGCCATTTCCGTAGTTAGCTAATTATGTGGTAATTTTCTTCTCATGGGCCCTCTTCTGGTCTGCGGCCCACAAACGTACTGGGTAGCCTCTACTGTGGTTCGAAAACTACTTGATCATTCTCTCCAGCCCGGTGGAAGCCTGAAAAGACAAACAATAATTTATATATTTATTTACTTATTTAAAAATATTATATATATATATATTTGCCCTTTTCATGGGACAAAATAGAATAAAGAGGGTGTTACTTTAGAAAGAGTTAACCAAAATCTCAGCGAAATGTCTGAAATCTGCTGAATCTCCGTTCCCAGGTACGCAAAACCCTCGAGAAATCTCAAAGTCAAGGTATTTTACTACCCGTCAGTTTGCTTTAGATTTCTTTTCTGATCTTCTTCTTGATCTACCAAGGGGCATCTTTTTCGTTTTGTCTTCCAAACCAAAAAAATAAATAAATAAATAAAAGTGGGTTTTCTTTCTGATATCATATTCTTCCCTTTTCATCTGGGCTCTTAGGGTAGATTGTTCAATTGGTCGCGTAATTTCTCTCACTTACTGTTTGGTCCTTGAGAAAATTGAAGAAAATTGAAGAATTTTGGTTGAGATCTTATTGTTGAATTTAGTGTTTGGCTCAAAATCATTGGAGTTGTTCCTTGAAGTTAGCTCAAGAACTGAAAAAGGTTTTCTTTTTCTCTTGTTTTTTGGTTCTCAAACTTTGTTATTAACTTGTTTTCATTTCCTTGTTTCTGTTCGTAAGGTACGATCAAGTTTTGTGCTTTGTTTATTGTTGTATTGCTATTACTTATTGTATTTGTATGTATATAAAAATTTTCTCTGAAAGTTATAATTCACAACCACAAACCCACCCACGGCGCACACCACACAACACCCAACACCACCCCACCAACCACCACCCACCACCCACCCCCCTGCGCGCTCTTCTCTGGATCTTGTCTCTAGTGATATGTGTGATGAAATTACGGTTTGCATGTTGCAGGAAATCTTTTCGTTTCTCAATTCTGTATACTTCAGTGGATTTGCATGGTTCTTGAGCTTTTTCTTTGATGCGAAGAAAAAGTTAATCATTGAGTAGATAAGGGGGGTCGAAGAAGAGAATTGTTGTTAAGAGAGTGGTAAAAGAAGTGTTTGCTTTTGTGTTTGATTAGGATTATTTAATGGAACATAGTTTCGGCGAAGATCTGGGTTCTGGGTCTTTTGATAAGTCTAGGGTTTTGAATGTAAAGCCTTTGAGGTCCCTTGTTCCGGTGTTTCCATCTGCGCCTAATGTCTCTTCATTTTCTACCCCTCAAGGCGCTGCTCCATTCGTCTGTGCCTCTCCAACTGGTCCTTTTCCAAATGGGACGTCCCCTTTTTTTCCGTTTTTCATGTCAGATTCTCAGAGACTGTCAGAACAAAATACAAGTGGTGGTGTCCACAATTTCGGTCCGATATCTAATGCAGTTCCGATAAATTCATTTAGGACACCGCCGCCAGGAAGAGGGGGAAGAACCCAGCAGTACTCAGGGGTTGCAAATGGAGACACTAGGTCTGGGTCGTCTAGAAGGGTAACCAGAAGCCGTGCTCCACCACAAGCTCAAAGCTTGGCTCAAACAGAAGATGGGTATAGTGAAAACCAGAACCAGAACTCAGAGTGTTATGATTTGGACACAACTGAAACGGATGGTAAAGGCAAGGTGGGGAGACCAAAGCGCAAGGCCCAGAAGCGGACTAGCAGCAGTGGTGGCAAGGACATAAATGTTCCGAGTGATGCTGACATAGATGAGTTAGTAGAGAAAATTCAGGCATCATTTAACGATACATTTGGGCAGACTGAAGGTGATAGGGCATGTGTTGAATATCTGTCAATGGTGTATGATTTGTTCCGAAGAAGGCTTTCTCAAGGTGAAGATCTGAAAGACACAGCTCCAGGATTGTCAAGACGACCTGATCTGAGGGCTGGTACACTGTTTCTGAATAAGGGAATTCGTACAAATGGCAAGAAGAGGATTGGATCTGTGCCGGGTGTTGAAATTGGGGATATTTTCTTTTTTCGAATGGAATTGTGCCTGGTGGGATTACATGCTCCATCAATGGCTGGAATCGATTACATGGGTGTGAAACACACTGGTGAGGAGGAGCCTCTAGCAGTGAGCATTGTTTCATCTGGTGGATACGAAGATTATGCTGAAGACCCCGATGTTCTCATTTACAGCGGCCAGGGTGGTGTTAACAGAAGAGATAAAGAACTTAAGGATCAGAAGCTTGAAAGGGGCAACCTTGCTTTGGAAAAAAGTACGCATCGGGCTAATGATGTACGAGTTATTCGCGGGATTAAGGATCCTTCAACTGTAGCTGGGAAGATATATGTTTATGATGGCTTGTATAGGATTAACGAATCATGGACCGAGAAAGCAAAGAATGGCTACAGTGTTTTCAAGTACAAGTTGGTTAGAATGGCTGGTCAGCCTGATGCATTTAGAATATGGAAATTGATTGAGCAATGGAAAGGAGGAAGTACTTCAAGGGTTGGAGTTATCTTGCCTGATCTTACTTCAGGGGAAGAAAAATTACCTGTTTCTCTGGTAAATGACGTAGATGAAGAGAAAGGTCCTGCACACTTCACGTATACTTCTATACTCAAGTATTCCAATCCAATTAACTTAACAGTTCCTTCCTCTGGATGTGTTTGCCTCGGTGGATGTCAACCTGGTAATTCCAACTGCACTTGTGTTGGAAAGAATGGAGGTTCTCTCCCATATACCACAAACGGGCTTATTGTGAACCAAAGTTCCTTGGTGCATGAATGCGGTTCTTCTTGTCAGTGCCCTCCTAATTGTCGAAATCGTCTGTCTCAAAGTGGCCTGAAAATTCATTTGGAAGTTTTCAAAACTAAGGACAGAGGTTGGGGTCTGAGATCCTGGGACCCCATCCGTGCTGGTGCATTCATTTGTGAATATGCTGGGGAAGTTATAAGTCCTAAAATAGACAAGTTTGGGGTTGAATATGACGATGATTATACATTTGACGCTACCCGTGTTTCTCAACCACTGGGAGTTTTTCCTGGTGAATCCAGTGAAGCTCCAAAAATCCCATTTCCTCTTGTCATAAGTGCAAAGTATTCTGGGAATGTTGCTCGGTTCATGAACCACAGCTGTTCTCCAAATGTATTCTGGCAGGCAATTTCACGTGAAAGTAAAAATGAGTCTGATATCCATGTAGCTTTCTATGCAGTCAGACACATATCTCCTATGACTGAGTTGACATATGATTATGGGACAATCTCTGGGGATGATGCAGACCAGAGGAAGAAGAAATGTCTCTGTGGTTCACCAAGGTGCAAAGGCTACTTTTATCAGTAGCCTAACAAGTATGTTTTGATGATGATGGACCTTGCTAAGTAGCGCTTTTTGAAGAGGTAAGAATGTAGAACTTTTCTTGTTTTTTCCTTTTTGCTTTTTTGTTGCTTAACATTAAAGGGTTATTTTTTATTTATGTCCAATAACCATTGTTGATTGTCTCAACTGGGCATAGCTGATTTTAGCCTTTAGAGTTGAACGTTTTTAGCCAAAGTAAAGCCAAACATTTGAAGAAAATTATTCGTAATGAAAGAAATATACATAAATGTGTTCATACATTTATAAATCAATCATATCAAATAAAACATATTTTACTAGTTTACTTTTGTGTGCCACACTTAAAATCTCTGGATTACCATAGAGAAAACACTATTATGCATAACAAGTATTCTTATGTCATTGCACTTGCTGTAGATTTGAAGGTAATTATTATTTTGGCTCTGGTCAAAGGCATATGACATACCTATATCTTTACAAGCATCGATGCTGTGAAATTATTTATTGTAGTGGTGAAACTTTTACATCAGATATTCCAACTGGACCTTGAATGTTTTGGATTCTAAATTTTGAGTTCTCACCAATAATGCCATATTGTTTTACTTTTCTGACCGGTATGTGGATTTGACAGCAAGGAAGTTGAGCTCCTTGGTGGTGCATTGAGCCGTGTTTATCGCCTTTTAAAGTATGGGATATTGCAAGTCTTCAGGAATATCAAGTTTGCTGATCTCCTATTAGGTTTATGGATGCGCTGAACATTCCCTGTTTCCTCTTCGTCAGTGTACTAACATTTTGTAGTTGTAACATGAATTTTACTGGAATAGTTTACTGTATACTTCGGCTTAGCTTCTTTTGTATTAATGTTGAATTATATATTTTCAGTAGACTACTGATGGTATTAACAAACTCACTTATAATCGCAATTTTAAATGTTGAAGCCCGGGACTGCTGCGTTAGCCGCAGACTGAGCGCCAGAAAAGGCTTAGGCTGAAGTAGGTGTAGGCTAGGCACTGGAAAAATTCGTCTGTTTTCTTGGCACGCAATGTACCTGTTGTATGTTCTCCAGATATGGGTAGTCTCTGAGAATGCAAAAAGACCTTAACGTGCTTGTTATGATAAATAGATTATGTTTGTGTTTGTCATTTATTATTGGGGATGGTAAGCATCCACTTGCTTTTACCGTGAAAGCTTGCGTGAGACTCGTATACTAAACTATGAGCTCGTTTGGTAGGGTTTTTGTTTCAATTTTTAGCCAGTAGAAGAAGCTAAGCAAAAACTGTGGTAAAAAAGCTTAATGGTTGAAATGATTTTAAAGTTTTATAATTAGCAATAAAAGTGTTGGAATGAAGTTTATAATGTATTTTGATGTAAATTTTGAAGTCTAATGCAAGTTTTAAAGTTTATTTATATGGGTTTTTAAGTTGTGTTTTGTGGCTTTGACTAGGTGAACAGAAATTCTTTTAATAGAGTACTCAAAACATTACTAGAAGTGGGATTTTTCAGAAGTAGAATTTAGACCTGTCAATTAAGCCATTTTTGGTCCAAGTTTTGCACTTGACTTTTAGCGGCAAGAAAGGGTTAATTTTTTTTTTTCTGGTTTATTATCTATTAATGTGTTTATTTGTCAAATAGAATGCAAATTTGTTGGATCTACAAAAATTGAGGAAACTATTATTATTATTTTTTAAAAGTAAAGAGAATCAATTTCAAGCTACCTTTTAGCTTTGTTTGTCATGTAATTAAAATAAACCATCAAACTATGGATTTATCATTTACAATTTCCAAAGATAAGATAATATTAGTACCTGTATAAGGACAATTTAGTAAATAAGTCAATCTTGTTCCTAGCTTTAATAAACATTCAAAAGAGAATTGTTTCTAATTTTACTAGTAAACATTAGAAAGTCCATGGTTTGTAAGCATAGCTAAATGGTATTTTTACACTTGATTTTAAGGTTGGAAACATGCTGAATAGTTTAGGGCTTGAGGTTGAAACCAAGATTGGGGGAAGATTGAGATCAAAGTTGGGGGACAAGACCAAAGTCAAGGGCCGGATTGGAGTGATCGAGGCTAAGAGCCAGACCAATATTTGCCTTAGACCATGGCTTCATCCCAAGTTCTAACTCCAATCCCAAGTCCAACACATACCTATACCTCAACCTCAACCTTGACCTTGGTTCAGCATCTACCTTAACCTCGACCTTGACCTATTCTCAACCTCAACCTCAAAGTCAACCTCGACCCATGACCCTCAACCCTCGACCTCAATCTCGACCTTGATCCTAGTCTTAGACCTCAAACCTAAGCTCCACCTAGGCGCTGATCTTGATCTTTGACTTGCACTCCAATCTTAATGTATGTTCAGCTTTGAACCGACCCATGTCCCATTCTATATTGCACCCTAACCTCAACATCAACATCAATGTAAATGTCAAACTTGACCTCAACATCCCGTCCTAGTCTCAATCCTAAGCTCAAGCTCATTCTAGGCATCGATCTTGACCTATAATCACAGTCTCAACCCTAACCTCAACTACCAACCCTGACCTTAAAATTAACCTAGAGCCCAAATCAAACCCCGACCTTGATCTTGACCTCCACCTCGACTTTGATATTGGCCTCAAACACGTTCCTAACCTCAAGTCCTATACAAACCTCAATTGTAACTTTGCTTCCAGCTTAGTTGGATACTAGCTAATCCGATGTAGCAAGACATGACCTTTATGGAGTGTTGGGACCACCCACCCCAAGGTCAAATAAGGTAATATCTTGGTTTACATAAGGTTTGTGGACATATTTAGATTTGGACAAAAAATTAATGTTTCTTTGGGTTGGAAATAGGCTAACAAACAATACTCATCGCTTCACCATGACATAACATCATTTTTAGGTCAAATTCCATTGTTTAGCTCTTCAAATGGGTGTTTCTCTGTTTTTGGTAATTTCTATTTTTGTAATAAGTTGAACTAGTAATTTGGGTTTCCAATTTCAATTGCACTTCATTGTTTATTGAGTCTAATAATTTCCATTTTTATATTTTGTTCAGTACTTTTTATTTTTGGAAGATTTCATATTTCATTATTTTAAAAATACAATAGACCTTTTTGGATTATTTTTCTATTTGTATTTTATTAATATAAATAAGGACAGCTTTTGTAATACAAAAAATTTGACATTGAATGAAATTTTAAGTATTTATTTTTTTCTTCTCAATTTTTGGTATTCTACGTGTGACAGCCCGCTCTTTAGAGGGTCATACAATACTATTACAGTCACACTCTATAGCTAACTGCAATAGACTGCAATCCCGTTGGGTCACTGATAACTTACTTTAACATTCTTTTACGCTCTCATCATTTTAACTTTGTCATTTTGACACATACATTTTTTTTATTGCTGTTTCTCTTTGTTTGAAAACTGCATCATCGCCAAATATTTACTATTGTAAACGTTTTACATTGTCATACTTCACTTTACATCAATCATCATTTTAATACTCTTTTCAAACGCTTAGTGGAAGACTTGTAGCAGACGTCATATCCCTCACCCAATCCCACTAGCTCGTACAGATCCGCTCGTCACCCATCATATTACTTCTGGTTAGCAGGTTGCTTCCCTTTAGCATGAACAAACTTGTGAGTTACAAGCTCAGTAAGTTCAAACATTCACACATGACTTATAAATACTCATATGTATAGCACAGAGTATTAACATAATCATAACACATACATTACTTAAAATTCATACATTAATTTATGATGTAAATTATTGATTTACCTATAAATCGTTAATTTGATTTACCATGTAAATCCTGATTCACCAATTTTGCAAAAACAAATCCAAATTGATCAATCTCTAACCCTAGACTCCAAATTGAGGACTAGCAACGGTGATAGCGGTGTGGATAACACAGGTTCCATAGGGAGCACCAACGACAGCAACAACCATTGACCGATCTGTTTACTAAGCTAAATCACAGCGAATCCAAGAAAATCATGATACAACTCAGATTGCGATGGGTTTTGTCTCTGCCATTAGCACCATACTTCACGAGGCTGAATCACATTGATTTTGCTCATGAGCGAGATTGGAATGGCAGAGGCAATGCTTGGTGTGGCGGCCCTAACTGCATGGAGGCTGAATAGCACTATCACGGTTGAGCTCCGAAGTTAACTGCAATAGCATGCCACCTCATGGGTCGCTGGCAACTTACTTTTAACTTACTTTCTTTGTTTTAACATACTTACTTTAACTTTAACGTACTTTATGTAGGAAAATAAGTCAGTAAAAACGTATTATAGTGACGCAGCGGAACAATAAAAAATTTTAGATCGTTAAATATCTCATGATGTCATATACAATAAACCAACAACAATTAAAACTCATATCTCAAGGACGCAATCTGCAGGAGGAGAATGACCGGAGGGCTTCAACCAACTAGCCTTCTCTACTATTCTCCAATTCCCGAATGGCTGAGTGTGTGGGCATTCTGAACGTCGATCGGTATGCTAGCACTGCTAGGCTTCTTCTGACCACCCAGATCTCTAAATAACTTATTGTCACGGTGGGCTATGCAACAATAAGCCTGCTCACCTGAGAGTCTATGGTCTGAGAGAACTGGAGTGGCAGGATCTCTATTTATAGACCTGCATGAGGTGATTCTCTGAATTCGAATTGGATTAGGAGAAGATATTCTCCCTTATCCACAAGCACAAAATCCGAATTTTCCAAGGGAAAAACCCAATAATAAAATTCGACCACTTTAGGATAAATCCAATCCAAATCTAAATGAGATTTTAATCAAAATTTTATCTCCCTTTTTCAACCAAAAAATCCGAAAATTCTAAGGAGAAAATCTCCACAAAAAATTCGACCACTTTTGGATAAGGGAGAATCAAAATTCCACTAGGATTTTTAAGCTTGAATCTTATCTCATCCTTATCCAAAATAATCGAAAATCTCCTAGGAGATTCACTCCAAAATTTCGGCCATTATCTGGGAGGAGAGAATCCAAATTCAACTGGGATTGAAACTTGAATTTTTCTTTGAACCTTATCCACAAAAAATCTGAAAATCATTGAGGATAATCCTCAAAATTTTTGTCCAACTTTAGTTAGGATTTGGATTCAAAATTCAAGTAGGATTCTAACAAGATTATCCCCTCCACATCCAACTCAAATTCGAATTTCATTCCTTGTAGATTTACCACAACAAATTCGAATCCCACTTAGACTGTGATTCAAAATTTGAATTTCAAATTTCAAATTCAAATTTCAAATTCGAATTTCAAATTCAAATTTCAAATTTCAAAATTCAAATGTCAAAATCCACAAAACAGTTGTGTTTCAAATTCTTGTTCTCATGGATAATTTTCTACAACTCCAATCCAATCTCAAATAAAATCATGGCAATTTTATTTGGAGTTCGAATAATTGTGTACTCTATTATCCAAAACAAAATCTGAATCCAACCGGAGAGAATCTTGTCTACCATCCTAATCCTATATCATCACCATCCATGCATAATAAACTAGCCAATAGCATACACAAATCAATTTGCCAAACGTTAAGGAATTATGTGGAGCTAATAGAGGGACTGATTGGATATATATAATCGGGCTCCCGCAAATCCATATGATCATCATTCTTTACCGAACAACTCAATCATATGATCACTAATTTCAGAGTCACACCACTATAAACCTGAAACTGAACTCCCAATTATATACCGTATTATGTAAGCCTGTGACAAGCTATCGTCCAATGATCTTGTCGTGTATGCAGAACCCTCATATGATATCCATGATCAGCCTTAGGCCAAAGTTTGTTTAATCCTACCGATCAGGTTATCTTAAAGTTCCATTATACTATCGAATTAAGAAAATGATTATTCACCATATGTGAATAAGAAGTCATCCGCCCAGCAGAAGACCCAAGGCCTTGTCCATTTTCACATTCAGTATAATGCCTTTAAGAGGATACCCTTAACTCCTCATTAGAGCTATGATTCCGATATCTGTAAACAAACCCTTCATCGTATACAAGTCATGCACCCAACGAACCGGTCTATAAGCTTACTACCTCTGAGACGCTTTAGCCATTGGAACATCAAAGTACACAAGTCATATACATGAAGCTGTCCTTTTACTCAGGATTAAGGTTACTGCACAATGAACGTCAAAAGCAGATCGATCCACTCAAAGCGGAGTTCGTAGATCAATTACGCTTTAGTCCCGGTCTAATATGTCACCACCAAGCAACATATCTATGTCTCTACTTGGGAGTCCAGCTCCAGACAGTCAAGACAAACCGTCCCCTCTAAGGCTTTAGATAGCATAATAGTCTTAACATGAGTTAGATACTCGGTCTAACCCCATAGACTATAGACCATAGTTTAGACCGCTAACTTTAGAACATTGTCTTCTCGCATACAAAAGACCATTGCATGCAACTTCTTAACAATTTAACACAAGCAGTCAGGGAGCCATATTTGCTTACATTTACTTTAACATGTAAATAAAACGAGAACAGATAGCAATGTAATGAATAACCTCTATATATAATTTTATTATCTAGTTCAAAATAAATACATCAAAATGTCTCTAATGCTTAGGGCATTTCCTAACAATCTCCTACTTGCCCTAAGCTAGCAGATGTGCCATGTTACGCATCTCCATCGCCTCTACGTGCCTCTCAAAGCTTCTAGCCACCAAAGTCTTAGTAAAGGGATCAGTAATGTTCTCCTCAGACGCGATCTTACATATATCCACTTGTCCTGTCTCCACATGCCCTCTAATAATATGATATCTCCGATCTATATGCTTGGTCCTCTTGTGGTGCCGAGATTCCCTTGTGTTGGCAATAACCCCAGTGTTATCATAGTAAAGTGTGATAGGCTTGTCAACACCCGGAATGACCTCAAGATCTCTAAAGAACTTGCGGAGCCAAATCACTTCTTTAGATGCCTCAGCCGTAGCCACATACTCAGCTTCTATAGTAGAGTCAGCTGTGCAGCCCTGCTTCATGCTCCTCCACACAATGGCACCTCCTCTGAGTAAAAACACTGATCCAGATGTCGATTTCCTCGAATCCTTACAAGTCTGGAAGTCTGAGTCCGTGTATCCTACGGGTGTTAGGTCCCCTCCAGAATACACCAGCATATAATCCCTCGTTCTTTTAAGATACTTAAGTATATGCTTTACTGCTTGCCAGTGCTTGGTTCCAGGATTTGCTTGATATCGACTCACCATACCTACTGCAAAACATATATCCGGGCGAGTGCAAAGCATAGCGTACATAAGGCTACCCACAGCGGATGCATAAGGGACCTTACTCATACGCTCTCTTTCTTCCGATGTCTTGGGACAGTCATCCAATGAAAGAGTTAAATCGGCAATAGAAGGTTGCGAACCTTTCTTTGCCTCTTGCATTGCATATTTGTCAATTATTTTATCTATGTATGAAGCTTGGGATAACGCTATCATTTTGTTCTTTCGATCTCTGAAGAGACGAATGCCTAGAACATAATTAGCTTCTCCCAAGTCCTTCATGTCAAACTATTGGCGGAACCAAAGCTTGACAGATGATAAGTTCCCTACATCATTCCTAATGAGTAGTATATCATCGACATAGAGTATCAGAAAGACCACTTTTCCATCCTTAATACGTTTATAAACACAGGGTTCATCAACGTTTTGCTCAAAACCAAATGTCTTAATCGCTTGATTAAACCTCTGGTTTCCATGAGTAAGATGCTTGCTTTAATCCATAAATGGATCTAAGCAACTTGCAGACTTTCCTTTCTTGGCCTTTCGCTACGAACCCTTCGGGCTGTATCATATAGATACACTCTTCAAGATGTGTAGGAAAATAATTCGGTAAAAACGTATCAGAGTGGCGCAGCGGAACAATAAAAATTTTTAGATCGTTAAATATCTCATGATGCCATATACAATAAATCAACAACAATTAAAACTCATACCTCAAGGACGCCAATCTGCAGGAGGAGAATGACCGGAGGCTTCAACCAACTAGCCTTCTCTACTATTCTCCAATTCCCGAATGGCTGAGTGTGTGGGCACTCTGAACCTCGATCGGTATGCTAGCACTGCTAGTTTTCTTCCGACCACCCAGATCTCTAAAGAACTTTATTGTCACGATGAGCTGTGCAACAATAAGCCTGCTCACCTGAGAGTCTGTGGTCTGAGAGAACTGGAGTGGCAGGACCTCTATTTATAGACCTGCATGAGGTGAATCTCTGAATTTGAATTGGATTAGGAAAAGATATTTTCCCTTATCCAAACCCATAAAATCCGAATTTTTCCAAGGGAGAATCTCCACTAAAAATTCGGTTTTCTTAGGATAGATCCAATCCAAATCTCAACAAGATTTTAACTAGAATTTTATCTCCCTTTTTTCAACCCAAAAAATCCGAAAATTTCAAGGTGAATCTTCCCTAAAGATTTCGGCCATTATGGATAAGGGAGAATCAAAAATTCTATTAGGATTTTCAAGCTTGAATCTCATCTCAACCTTATCCAAAATAACCGAATTTCCTAGGAGAGATACTCCCTAATTTCGGCCACTTTTCAGGGAAGGAGAGAATCCAAATTCAACTAGGATTGAAGCTTGAATTTACCCTTGAATCTCATCCACAAAATACGAAATTTCCTTGAGGATTATCCTCAAAATTTCGTCCCTTATTTGTTGGGATTTGGATTCAAAATTCAAGTAGGATTCTAACAAGATTATCCTCCCCAAATCCAACTCAAATTCGAATTTCAAACCTTGTGGATTTTCCACAACAAATTCGAATCCTACTTGGACTGTGATTCAAAATTTGAATTTCAAATTTCAAATTCAAATTTCAAATTCAAATTTCAAATTTAAATTTCAAATTCAAATTTCAAATTCGAATTTCAAATTCAAATTTCAAATTCAAAATTCAAATTTCAAATTTCAAAATTCAAAATTCAAATTTCCAAATTCAAATTTCAAATTCCACAAAACGGTTGTATTTCATATTCTTGTTCTCATGGATAATTTTCTACAACTCCAATCCAATCTCAAATAAAATCATGGCAACTTTATTTGGAGTTCGAATAATTGTGTACTCTATTATCCAAAACAAAATCTGAATCCAACCGGAGAGAATCTTGTCTACCATCCTAATCCTGTGTCATCACCATTCATGCATAATAAACTAGCCAATAGCATACACAAATCAATTTGCCAAACGTTAAGGAATTATGTGGAGTTAGTAGAGGGACTGATTGGACATATATAATCGGGCTCCCGTGATTCCATATGATCATCATTCTGTACCGAACAACTCAATCATATGATCACTAATTTCAGAGTCACACCACTATAAACCTGAAACTGAACTCCCAATTATATACCGTATTACGTAAGCCTGTGACGAGCTACCATCCAATGACCTTGTCATATATGCAAAACCCTCATATGATATCCATGATCAGCCTTAGGTCAAAGTCCGTTTAATCCTACTGATCAGGCTATCTTAAAGTTCCATTATACCACCGAATTAAGAAAATGATTATTCACCATATGTGAATAAGAAGTCATCTGCCCAGCAGACGACCCAAGGCCTTGTCCATTTTCACATTCAGTATAATGCCTTTAAGAGGATACCTTTAACTCCTCAGAGCTATGATTCCGATATCTGCAAACAAACCCTTCATCGTATACAAGTCATGCACCCAACGAACCGGTCTATAAGCTTACTACCTCTGAGACGCTTTAGCCATTGGAACATCAAAGTACACAAGTCATATACATGAAGTAGTTCATTTACTCAGGATTAAGGTTATTGCACAATGAACGTCAAAAGCAGATTGATCCACTCATAGCGGACTACGTAGATCAATCACGCTTTAGTCCCGGTCTAATATGTCACTACCGAGCAACATATCCATGTCTCTACTTGGGAGTCCAGCTCCAGACAGTCAAGACAGACCGTCCCCTCCAAGACTTTAGACAACATAATAGTCTTAACATGAGTTAGATGCTCGGTCTAACCCCATAGACTACAGACCATAGTTTAGACTGCTAACTTTAGAACATTGTCTTCTCGCATACAAAAGTCCATTGCATGCAACGTTCTAACAGTTTTAACACAAGCAGTCAGTGAGCCATATTTGCTTACATTTACTTTAACATGTAAATAAGACGAGGACAGATAGCAATGTAATGAATAACCTCTAATTATAATTTTATTATCCAGTTCAAAATGAATACATCAAAATGTCTCTAATACTTAGGGCATTTCCTAACAATCTCCCACTTGCCCTAAGCCAGTAGATGTGCCATGTTACGCATCCCCATCGCCTCGACATGCCTCTCAAAGCTTCTAGCTACCAAAGTCTTAGTAAAGGGATCGGCAATGTTGTCCTCGGACGCGATCTTACATACATCCACTTGTCCTGTCTCCACATGCCCTCTAATAATGTGATACCTCCGATCTATGTGCTTGGTCCTCTTGTGGTGCCGAGATTCCCTTGTGTTAGCAATAGCCCCTGTATTATCACAGTAAAGTGTGATAGGCTTGTCAACACCCAGAATGACCTCAAGGTCTCTAAAGAACTTGCGGAGCCAAACCGCTTCTTTAGATGCCTCAGCCGCAGCCACATACTCAGCCTCCATAGTAGAGTCAGCTGTGCAGCCTTGCTTCACGTTCCTCCACACAATGGCGCCTCCTCCGAGTAAAAACACTGATCCAGATGTCGATTTCCTCGAATCCTTACAAGTCTGGAAGTCTGAGTCCGTGTATCCTACGGGTGTTAGGTCCCCTCCAGAATACACTAGCATATAATCTCTCGTTCTCTTAAGATACTTGAGTATATGCTTTACTGCTTGCCAGTGCTTGGTTCCAGGATTCGCTTGATATCGACTCACCATACCTACTGCAAAACATATGTCCGGGCGAGTGCAAAGCATAGCGTACATAAGGCTACCCACAGCGGATGCATAAGGGACCTTACTCATACGCTCTCTTTCTTCCGATGTCTTGGGACAGTCATCCAATGAAAGAGTTAAACCGGCAATAGAAAGTTGTGAGCCTTTCTTTGCCTCTAGCGTTGCATATTTTATCTATGTATGAAGCTTGGGATAATGCTATCATTTTGTTCTTTCGATCTCTGAAGAGACGAATGCCTAGAACATAATTAGCTTCTCCCAAGTCCTTCATGTCAAACTGTTGGTGTAACCAAAGCTTGACCGATGATAAGTTCCCTACATCATTCCCAATGAGTAGTATATCATCGACATAGAGTATCAGAAAGACCACTTTTCCATCCTTAATACGTTTATAAACACAAGGTTCATCAACGTTCTGCTCAAAACCAAATGTCTTAATCGCTTGATCAAACCTCTGGTTCCATGAGCGGGATGCTTGCTTTAATTTATAAATGGATCTAAGCAACTTGCAGACTTTCCTATCTTGGCCTTTTGCTACGAACCCTTCGGGCTGTATCATATAGATACACTCTTCAAGATGGCCATTCAAGAATGCCGTCTTGACATCCATTTGCCAGATCTCGTAATCGAGAGCCGCAGCAATGGACAGAAGAATACGGATAGACTTCAGCATAGCAACAGGCGAAAAGGTTTCCTCGTAATCGATTCCAGCCTTTTGCGTGTATCCCTTTGCAACCAGTCTAGCTTTGAAAGTTTCCATTCTCCCTTCCGCATCCTTTTTTCTTTTGTAGACCCATTTGCATCCAATGGGTTTCATCCCATCCGGCAAATCTACAAGTTCCCAAACAGAGTTGGATTTCATAGAATCCATCTCATTATTCATAGCCTGTTTCCAAGATCTAGAATCAACATCCTTTATAGCTTCATCATATGTGACCGGATCTTCCTCATGCTCATGAGCCTCGGCCTGGTATACCTCAGCATCATACATAAAGAAATTAGGTTTCTTAGAAACCCTCCCACTTCGACGAGGCACCCTAAATTGTTGATCGTCTGCAGGTCTTTCACTGGAACTCGGACTTGCATCCAAGACCGAAATCTGTGGAGCAGTTCTTTCACCCGATAACTCCTCTAGCACCACTTTGCTTCGAGAATTAAAGTCATTCATGCGACTTTCCTCCAAGAATGTCGCATGGGTTGAGACAATGACCTTTTGTTCCTTCGGGTTATAGAACAGACCTCCTTTAGTTCCCTTTGGATACCCTACAAACATGCACAATTCTGATCTTGGTTCCAACTTCTTCGCATCCCCATCCAGTACATGTGCCGGGCAGCCCCATATTCTCATATGTCCAAGGGAGGGTTTCCTGCCACGCCACAATTCATACGGAGTTCTAGGAATTGATTTGCTCGGAACCTGGTTCAAAATATAGCATGCTGTTTGTAAAGCATATCCCCAAAATGATAATGGCAGTGTTGAGTAACTCATCATGAACCGTACCATATCCAATAAGGTCCTGTTTCTCCTTTCGGCTACACCATTCTGTTGTGGAGTACCAGGTGCAGTCAATTGGGATAATATCCCGTTCTCTAAAAGATGTCCTAGAAATTCATCGGAGAGGTATTCGCCACCTCGATCAGATCGAAGTGTCTTTATGGATTTATCCAATTGCTTTTCCACTTCCGCACGATACTCTTTGAACTTATCAAAGGTTTCGCTCTTGCAGTGCATCAGATACACATATCCATACCTCGAGTAATCATCTATGAAAGAGACATAATACTCGAACCCTCCTCGTGCTGTGACGTTCATGGGGCCACATACGTCAGCGTGCACAATTTCTAAGAGCTCCTTAGCCCTTGTACCCTTAGCTCCAAAAGACCTCTTAGTCATCTTACCCTCTAGACAAGACTCACATTGGGAAAGACGTACCTCCTCCAGAGATTCCAGAGGACCGTCTTTCACCAATCTTTGAATCCTATCCTGATTAATATGACCAAGTCTTAAATGCCAAAGATACGCCTTGTTAGAGTGAGAAACTTTCAACCTTTTAGAGTTATCAATTAATTCAGTGTCAAGCAGTGAGTACATCTTTGGTCTGATCAAATATAGGTTTCCATCCATCCATCCAGAACAGATAAAAAGACTTATTTCTACGAATATCAACTCTTTTACTAAAAGAAACTGAATAAGAATCTTTTATTAAACAAGCTACCGATATAAGGTTCCTCCTAAAATTAGGAACATAAAAACAGTCTTTCAATAAAATAAACCTAAATTGATCAAAATAAAGATGAACGTCTCCCGCTGCCTCAGCCACCACAAAGCTACCATCTCCAGTCCGCAACGAGAGGCTCCTATCATATATACTTCTCGTTTCCACGAACCCCTGCATAGAAACACAAACATGATTAGTGGCGCCCGAATCAATGACCCAAGTGTCTTTCGATTCTTCCACCAAACACGCTTCCAAGTAATGAAGTTCCTTACCTTCCTTGCCCTTGGAGGCTAGGAATTCCCGGCAAGTCTTCTTGAAGTGACCTACCTTCCCACAATGGAAGCATTTGGACTTTTTAGGGTCCTTTGGCTTCTTGTTCTTCTTCTTCTTCTTCCCGTCCGAGACAGGAGGATTAGAACAACTGGAAGCCACTTGCTTCTTATTTGGCCTCTTCCTCTTCCGTGAGGGATTGGAAGATTCCGCCAAATTGGCCTCTCCTTTAGGTCGGACCGTATCCTCATCCCTGATCATCCGCTCATAAGCTTGTAGTTGCTTCATGAGCTCGGTTAGTCCTAACTCCTTTGTCGCCAGATTGTATGCGGTCTTAAACCCCACAAAATCTTTAGACAGAGTCTTGAACACCATCTCGATCTGAGTGTTGTAGTCCAACTCAGCACCATTCTCGGCAGCCTCAGCGAAGAATCCCATTAGAGTGATCATATGGTCCTTCACCGGAGCACCCGCCTTTTGCTTGGAGTTCATAATGCTGGCGATTGCAGACTGTCGAGCCAATTTTTCTTGGCCTCCGAACATGTCCTCCAGATTTTCCATGATCTCCCCAGCAACTTGATAAGTCTCATGCTGCTTTTGTAAAGTACTCGTCATGCTAGCAAGGATGTAGCATCGAGCTATTTCATTGGATTCTCTCCAACGATTATAGGCAACCGGGACTTCCTCAAGTGGTGTGTCAGGTTTGGGCCCAGGTGGGCATGGTTCGTCCAGTACGAACTTGTGTCTCTCGCAGCTGAGAACTATTAATAGATTTCTTTTCCAATCTTTATAATTGTCGCCATTCAACTTATTTTCAGTAAGTATCGAAATGAGGGGTGTCGGTGACATTTTGACCTAAAATAAAATTATACTAGACATCATTACAAAGCCCAAGTAAATATACAGATAATTTAGCAAATAAAAACATACAAGTATGTTCCTACATGAAACTTGAAAAAACATGTAGCATTGCAACGGTAATTCTCAGCACCTATTACCCCAAGCCACTGAGGGGTGGTCATGAGAACAAATAGCAGGAACATGGACCCCGTCCAATTAATATATGTTACCTTAAATCTTCCAAGGTTAAGACATATATTAATAACCGCTTATTTGGCCACCAGTTTAGTTAACAGAGCTTCTAGGGAAGGTTAATAACAAAACGAGTCTTGAGTGTATAACCATTGTTTACGTAGCCCGATCCACGTCCTACCAAGCCACCGAGGGGTGGTCATGAATAGGATCGCACCCGAACACGTTTTCCACATAGGAGATCCAATCTAGTATACCGGCGGCGGTAAACACCTACCGAGGGGTGTGGTCAGGTCAAAACTGACGCGAGGCGTTACCATGCTTTCACATATGGATCAACAATGGAGGCCGTGGGTTTTGTTTGAAACCCTCTCCCACTCAATATTTTGAAAAACATGCAAGTTTTGACAAATTATGTATGATCAATATAGTATGAGCGGCACTCACCTATCCTATATGACATGTTATCAAATATGCATACAAAACATCCATCAATACATATTTATACATCCATGACATATCACAGAAAAAATAATTGACAGAATAACCAAGCTATGGTTCCATCCTAGAACAAAGAAAATAAACATTACAAAATTCCATCCAAAGCATTCTTTGGGTCTTGAATTTTGTTCCGTCTTCTTGTATCCATCTTTATGTAGCCTCTCCATTTATTTCTCATCCCAAGAATTATTTAAAATTTAAATCTCCCAAAAATTTAAATTTGAAATTCAAATTCCAAATTCGAATTTCAAATTTAAATTTCAAATTTGAATTTTAAACAATTTTAAACATCATGTGTAAAATAATATGTAATTTCAAAAATTTCAAATTTTTAATTACATATTTTTAAACATGATTTAAAATTAAATCTCAAATTTAAAAATCAAAATTTTCTGATTTTTGGACCGTCGGACCGCCGCCCCCGTAGGCGGCAGCCGCCGTGGGCAGCCACCAACCCCGGAGGGGCTGGCAGCCGACGACCGCCCCTTGTGCAGCCCTGCCAGGCTGCAGGCCAAGCCTGCAGCGCCAAGCTGCATGCCCAGACTGGGCGCAGCAGCCAGCAGGCTGCACGCCCAGGCTGCGGCCAGCCTTGGGCAGGCCACGGCCACCCCTGGCTGCAGGCATAGCCTACGGCAGTGGGTGGTGTGGGCCTCCACAAGGGCTACCGCAGCCCCACCAAGGTTTGTCGGCCTATCCCGAGGGGTCGTGCCTCGATTTTCGTGCCATATTCCAATTTACCTATTAGGATCTCCAAAAATTAATTTGAATCCCAATTAAATTGAAATTTTCCACACAATCAAAATTTCAATCTTTAAATTAAATTTAACTTTTGGGAAAAATAAATTACTGTCTTCAATCTTCAATCTCCTCCAAGAATAATTACATAAAAAATTCCTAAACCGTTTTCGGTGTTCAAAAATTCTAACCATAAAAATTCTTCCGACCACCCAGATCTCTAAAGAACTTTATTGTCACGATGAGCTGTGCAACAATAAGCCTACTCACCTGAGAGTCTGTGGTCTGAGAGAACTGGAGTGGCAGGACCTCTATTTATAGATCTGCATGAGGTGAATCTCTGAATTTGAATTGGATTAGGAAAAGATATTTTCCCTTATCCAAACCCATAAAATCCGAATTTTTCCAAGGGAGAATCTCCACTAAAAATTCGGTTTTCTTAGGATAGATCCAATCCAAATCTCAACAAGATTTTAACTAGAATTTTATCTCCCTTTTTTCAACCCAAAATATCCGAAAATTTCAAGGTGAATCTTCCCTAAAGATTTCGGCCATTATGGATAAGGGAGAATCAAAAATTCCACTAGGATTTTCAAGCTTGAATCTCATCTCAACCTTATCCAAAATAACTGAATTTCCTAGGAGAGATACTCCATAATTTCGGCCACTTTTCAGGGAAGGAGAGAATCCAAATTCAACTAGGATTGAAGCTTGAATTTACCCTTGAATCTTATCCACAAAATACGAAATTTCCTTGAGGATTATCCTCAAAATTTCGTCCCTTATTTGTTGGGATTTGGATTCAAAATTCAAGTAGGATTCTAACAAGATTATCCTCTCCAAATCCAACTCAAATTTGAATTTCAAACCTTGTGGATTTTCCACAACAAATTCGAATCCTACTTGGACTGTGATTCAAAATTTGAATTTCAAATTTTAAATTCAAATTTCAAATTCAAATTTCAAATTTCAAATTTAAATTTCAAATTCAAATTTCAAATTCAAATTTCAAATTCAAATTTCAAATTCAAAATTCAAATTTTAAATTCCACAAAACGGTTGTATTTCATATTCTTGTTCTCATGGATAATTTTCTACAACTCCAATCCAATCTCAAATAAAATCATGGCAACTTTATTTGGAGTTCGAATAATTGTGTACTCTATTATCCAAAACAAAATCTGAATCCAACCGGAGAGAATCTTGTCTACCATCCTAATCCTGTGTCATCACCATTCATGCATAATAAACTAGCCAATAGCATACACAAATCAATTTGCCAAACGTTAAGGAATTATGTGGAGTTAGTAGAGGGACTGATTGGACATATATAATCGAGCTCCCGTGATTCCATATGATCATCATTCTGTACCGAACAACTCAATCATATGATCACTAATTTCAGAGTCACACCACTATAAACCTGAAACTGAACTCCCAATTATATACCGTATTACGTAAGCCTGTGACGAGCTACCATCCAATGACCTTGTCATATATGCAAAACCCTCATATGATATCCATGATCAGCCTTAGGTCAAAGTCCGTTTAATCCTACTGATCAGGCTATCTTAAAGTTCCATTATACCACCGAATTAAGAAAATGATTATTCACCATATGTGAATAAGAAGTCATCCGCCCAGCAGACGACCCAAGGCCTTGTCCATTTTCACATTCATTATAATGCCTTTAAGAGGATACCTTTAACTCCTCAGAGCTATGATTCCGATATCTGCAAACAAACCCTTCATCGTATACAAGTCATGCACCCAACGAACCGGTCTATAAGCTTACTACCTCTGAGACGCTTTAGCCATTGGAACATCAAAGTACACAAGTCATATACATGAAGTAGTTCATTTACTCAGGATTAAGGTTATTGCACAATGAACGTCAAAAGCAGATTGATCCACTCATAGCGGACTATGTAGATCAATCACGCTTTAGTCCCAGTCTAATATGTCACCACCGAGCAACATATCCATGTCTCTACTTGGGAGTCCAGCTCCAGACAGTCAAGACAGACCGTCCCCTCCAAGGCTTTAGACAACATAATAGTCTTAACATGAGTTAGATGCTCGGTCTAACCCCATAGACTACAGACCATAGTTTAGACTGCTAACTTTAGAACATTGTCTTCTCGCATACAAAAGTCCATTGCATGCAATGTTCTAACAGTTTTAACACAAGCAGTCAGTGAGCCATATTTGCTTACATTTACTTTAACATTTAAATAAGACGAGGACAGATAGCAATGTAATAAATAACCTCTAAGTATAATTTTATTATCCAGTTCAAAATGAATACATCAAAATGTCTCTAATACTTAGGGCATTTCCTAACAAGATGGCCATTGAAGAATGCCGTCTTGACATCCATTTGCCAGATCTCATAATCGAGAGCCACAGCAATGGACAGAAGAATACAAATAGACTTCAGCATAGCAACAGGCAAAAATGTTTCATCATAATCGATTCCAGCCTTTTGCGTGTACCCCTTTGCAACTAGTCTAGCTTTGAAAGTTTCTACTCTCCCTTCCGCATCCTTCTTTCTTTTGTAGACCCATTTGCATCCAACGGGTTTTATCCCATCCGACAAATCTACAAGTTCCCAAACAGAGTTAGATTTTATAGAATCCAACTCATTGTTCATAGCCTGTTTCCAAGTTTTAAAATCAACATCATTTATAGCTTCATCATAGGTGATCGGATCATCCTCATGCTCATGAGCCTCGACCTGGTATACCTCAGCATCATACATGAAGAAATTAGGTTTCTTCGAAACCCTCCCACTACGACGAGGCACCCTAAATTATTGATTGTCTACAGGTCCTTCACCGGAACTCGGACTTGCGTCCAAGACCGAAATCTGTGGAGCAGTTTTTTCACCCGATAACTCCTCTAGCACTACTTTGCTTCGAGGCTTAAAGTCATTCATGTGACTTTCCTCCAAGAATGTCGTATGGGTTGAGACAATGACTTTTTATTCCTTCGGGTTATAGAACAGACCTCCTTTAGTCCCCTTTTGGATACCCTATAAACATGCATAATTCTGATCTTGGTTCCAACTTTTTCACATCCCCATCCAGTATATGTGCCGGGTAGCCCCATATTCTCATATGTCCAAGGGAGGGCTTCCTGCCACGCCATAATTCATACGGAGTTCTAAGAATTGATTTGCTTAGAATCTGGTTCAGAATATAGCATGCCTTTTGTAAAGCATATCCCCAAAATGATAATGGCAGCGTTGAATAACTCATCATGGATCGTACCATATCCAACAAGGTCCTATTTCTCCTTTCAGCTACACCATTCTGTTGTGGAGTACCAGGTGTAGTCAATTGGGATAATATCCCGTTCTCTACAAGATGTCCTAGAAATTCATCGGAGAGGTATTCGCCACCTCGATCAGATCGAAGTGTCTTTATGGATTTATCCAATTGCTTTTCCACTTCCGCACGATACTCTTTGAACTTGTCAAAGGTTTCGCTCTTACGGTGCATCAGATACACATATCCATACCTCGAGTAATAATCTATAAAAGAGACATAATACTCGAATCCTCCTCGTGCTGTGATGTTCATGGGGCCACATACGTCAGTGTGCACAATTTCTAAGAGCTCCTGAGCCCTTGTCCCTTAGCTCCAAAAGACCTCTTAGTCATTTTACCCTCTAGACAAGACTCACATTGGGGAAGACGTACCTCCTCCAGAGATTCCAGAAGACCTTCTTTCACCAATCTTTGAATCTTATCCTGATTAATATGACCAAGTCTTAAACGCCAAAGATACGCCTTTTTAGAGTGAGAAACTTTCAACCTTTTAGAGTTATCTATTAATTCGGTGTTAAGCAGTGAGTACATCATTGGTTTGATCAAATATAGGTTTCCATCCATCCATCCAGAACAGATAAAAGACTTATTTCTACGAATATCAACTCTTTTACTAAAAGAAACCGAATAAGAATCCTTTATTAAACAAGCTACCGATATAAGGTTCCTCCTAAAATTAGGAACATAAAAATAGTCTTTCAATAAAATAAACCTAAATTGATCAAAGTAAAGGTAAATATCCCCCACTGCCTCAACCACCACCAAGCTGCCGTCTCCAGTTCGCAACGAGAGGCTCCTATCATGTAGACTTCTCGTTTCCACGAACCCCTGCATAGAAATACAAACATGATTAGTGGCTCCCGAATCAATGACCTAAGTGTCTTTCGATTCTTCCACCAAACACGCTTCCACGTAATGAAGTTCCTTACCTTCCTTGCCCTTGGCGACTAGGAATTCCCGACAAACCTTCTTAAAGTGACTTACCTTCCCACAACGAAAGCATTTGGACTTTTTATGGTCCCTGGGTTTCTTGTTCTTGTTCTTCTTTTTCCCATCCGAGACAGGAGGATTAGAAGAACTGGAAGCCGCTTGCTTCTGATTTGGCCTCTTTCTCTTCCGTGAGGGTTTGGAAGATTTCGCCAAATTGGCCTCACCTTCGGGTTGGACCGTATCCCCATCCCTGATCATCCGCTCATAAGCTTGGAGTTGCTTCATGAGCTCGGTTAGTCCTAACTCCCTTGTCGCCAGATTGTATGCGGCCTTAAACCCCACAAAATCTTTAGACATAGTTTTGAACACCATCTCGATTTGGGTGTTGTAGTCCAACTCAGCACCGTTTTCGGCAGTCTCAATGAAGAATCCCATTAGAGTGATCATATGGTCCTTCACCGGAGTACCCGCCTTTTGTTTGGAGTTCATAATGCTGGTGATAGCGGACTGTCGACCCAATTTTTCTTGGCCTTCGAACATGTCCTCCAGATTGTCCATGATCTCCCCAGCAATCTGATAAGTCTCATGCTGCTTTTGTAAAGCACTCGTCATGCTAGCAAGCATGTAGCATCGAGCTATATCATTGGATTCTCTCCAACGAGTATAGGCAACCGGGACCTCCTCAAGCGGTGTGTCAGGTTTTGGCCTTGGTGGGCATGGTTCGTCCAGTACGAACTGGTGCCTCTCGCAGCTGAGAACTATCAACAGATTTCTTTTCCAATCTTTATAATTATCGCCATTCAGTTTATTCTCAGTAAGTATTGAAATGAGGGGTGTCGGTGACATTTTGAACTGAAATAAAATTATACTAGACATCATTACAAAGCCCAAGCAAATATACAGATAATTTAGCAAATAAAACATACAAGTATGTTCCTACATGAAACTTGAAAAACATGTAGCATTGCAACGGTAATTCTCAGCACCTATTGCCCCAAGCCACCGAGGGGTGGTCATGAAAACAAATAGCCGGAACATAGACCCCGTCCAATTAATATATGTTGCCTTAAATCCTCCAAGGTTAAGACATATATTAATAATTGCTTATTTGGCCACCAATTTAGTTAACAGAGCTTTCAGGGAAGGTTAATAACTAAACGAGTCTTGAGTGTATAACCATTGTTTACGTAGCCCGATCCATGTCCTACCAAGCCACCGAGGGGTGGTCATGAATAGGATCATACCCGAACACGTTTTCCATATAGGAGATCCAATCTAGTATACCGGCGGCGGTAAACACCTACCGAGGGGTGTGGTCAGGGCAGAACTGACACAAGGCGTTACCATGCTTTCACATATGGATCAACAATGGAGGCCGTGGGTTTTGTTTGAAACCCTCTCCCACTCAATATTTTGAAAAACATGCAAGTTTGGACAAATTATGTATGATCAATATAGTATGAGCGGCACTCACCTATCCTATATGACATGTTATCAAATATGCATATAAAACATCCATCAATACATATTTATACATCCATGACATATTACAGAAAAAATAATTGACAGAATAACCAAGCCATGGTTCCATCCTAGATCAAAAAAAATAAAGATTACAAAATTCCATCCAAAGCATTCTTTGGGTCTTGAATTTTGTTCCGTCTTCTTGTATCAATCTTTATGTAGCCTCTCCATTTATTTCTCATCCCAAGAATCATTTAAAATTTAAATTTCAAATTTAAATTCCAAATTCGAATTTCAAATTTAAATTTCAAATTCAAATTTTAAACAATTTTAAATATCATGTGTAATAATATGTAATTTTAAAAATTTCAAATTTTCAATTACATAATTTTAAACATGATTTAAAATTAAATTTCAAATTTAAAAATCAAAATTTTTTGATTTTTGAATCGTCGCTCCACTGTCCCCGGAGGCGGCAGCCACCGTGGGCAGCCACCAGACTCGGGGGGGCTGGCACCCCACGGCCGCCCATGTGCCGCCCTGCCAGGCTGCAGGCCAAGCCTGCAGCTCCAGGCTACACGCCCAGGCTGAGCGCAGCAGCCGGCAGGCTGCACGCCCAGGCTGCGGCCACAGGCTGCACGCCCAGGCTGCAGCCAGCCTTGGGGATGCCACGGCCACCCTCGGCTGTTGGCCAAGCCTGCGGCCGTGGGTGGTTATGGCCTGCACAGGGGCTGTCGCAGCCCATCCTGCCTGAGGACAGAGGCTGCAGCCCCACCAAGGCCCGACGGCCTATCCCGAAGGGTCGTGTCTCGATTTTCATGTCATATTCCAATTTACCTATTAGGATCTCCAAAAATTAATTTGAATCCCAATTAAATTGAAATTTTCCACACAATCAAAATTTCAAATTTTAAATTAAATTTAACTTTTGAGAAAAATAAATCACGGTCTTCAATCTTCAATCTCCTCTAAGAATAATTACATAAAATTTCCTAAACCATTTCCGATGTACAAAATTCTAACCATAATAATTCTAAGAGACAAAAATTAAAATCCATGGGAAAATTACAGTGTTAATAAACTGCTCCCATGGTTACATAAAAATTCCTAAATACAATTTTTCTAAATTCTAAGGAACCATAACCGGCATAAACAAGCATGCTTATAATAATTCAAAAAATTAAAATAACCACATACTTTATACATAATACATGATAACAACATAAAGGAATCCTAGAATGCCACTCTCTAAATATCAAATCCATACATAAATAAAAAGACTAAGTAATTGTCTAATTTATGTACATGGCATAGTCATGAGATGTCTCTGATACCAATTGTAGGAAAATAAGTCGGTAAAAACGTATCAGAGTGGTGCAGCGGAACAATAAAAAATTTTAGATCGTTAAATATCTCATGATGCCATATACAATAAACCAACAATAATTAAAACTCATACCTCAAGGATGCCAATCTGCAGGAGGAGAATAACCGGAGGGCTTCAACCAACTAGCCTTCTCTACTATTCCCCAATTCCCGAATGGCTGAGTGTGTGGGTACTCTGAACCTCGATCGGTATGCTAGCACTGCTAGTCTTCTTCCGACGACCTAGATCTCTAAAGAACTTATTGTCATGATGGGCTATGCAACAATAAGCCTGCTCACCTGAGAGTCTGTGGTCTGAGAGAACTGGAGTGGCAGGACCTCTATTTATAGACCTGCATGAGGTGATTCTCTGAATTCGAATTGGATTAGGAGAAGATATTCTCCCTTATCCACAAGCACAAAATCCGAATTTTCCAAGGGAAAAACCCAACAATAAAATTTGGCCACTTTAGGATAAATCCAATCCAAATCTAAACAAGATTTTAACTAGAATTTTATCTCCCTTTTTCAACCAAAAAATCCGAAAATTCTAAGGAGAAAATCTCCACAAAAAATTCGGCCACTTTTGGATAAGGGAGAATCAAAATTCCACTAGGATTTTCAAGCTTGAATCTTATCTCATCCTTATCCAAAATAACCGAAAATCTCCTAGGAGATTCACCCCAAAATTTCAGCCATTATTTGGGAGGAGAGAATCCAAATTCAACTGGAATTGAAACTTAAATTTTTCCTTGAACCTTATCCACAAAAAATCCAAAAATCATTGAGGATAATTCTCAAAGTTTTCGTCCAACTTTAGTTAGGATTTGGATTCAAAATTCAAGTAGGATTCTAACAAGATTATCCTCTCCATATCCAACTCAAATTCGAATTTCATTCCTTGTAGATTTACCACAACAAATTCGAATCCCACTTAGACTGTGATTCAAAATTTGAATTTCAAATTTCAAATTCGAATTTCAAATTCAAATTTCAAATTTCAAATTTCAAATTCAAATTCAAATTTCAAATTCAAATTTCAAATTCAAATTTCAAATTCAAAATTCAAAATTCAAAATTCAAAATTCAAAATTCAAAATCTACAAAACATTTGTGTTTCAAATTCTTGTTCTCATAGATAATTTTCTACAACTCCAATCCAATCTCAAATAAAATCAGGGCAACTTTATTTGGAGTTCGGATAATTGTGTACTCTATTATCCAAAACAAAATCTAAATCCAACCGGAGAGAATCTTGTTTACCATCCTAATCCTATGTCATCGTCATCCATGCATAATAAACTAGCCAATAGCATACACAATTCAATTTGCCAAATGTTAAGGAATTATGTGGAGCTAGTAGAGGGAATGATTGAACATATATAATTGGGCTCCCGACAAATCCATATGATCATCATTCTTTACCGAACAACTCAATCATCTGATCACTAATTTCAGAGTCACACCACTATAAACCTGAAACTGAACTCCCAATTATATATTGTATTACGTAAGCCTGTGATAAGCTATCATCCAATGACCTTGTCATGTATGCAGAACCCTCATATGATATCCATGATTAGCCTTAGGCCAAAGTCTGTTTAATCCTACTGATCAGGCTATCTTAAAGTTCCATTATACTACCGAATTAAGAAAATGATTATTCACCATATGTGAATAAGAAGTCATCCGCCCAGCAGACGACCCAAGACCTTGTCCATTTTCACATTCAGTATAATGCCTTTAAGAGGATACCCTTAACTCCTAATTAGAGCTATGATTCCGATATCTGCAAACGAACCCTTCATCGTATACAAGTCATGCACCCAACAAACAGGTCTATAAGCTTACTACCTCTGAGACGCTTTAGCCATTGGAACATCAAAGTACACAAGTCATGTACATGAAGCTGTCCTTTTACTCAGGATTAAGGTTACTGCACAATGAATATCAAAAGCAGATTGATCCACTCAAAGCGGACTTCGTAGATCAATCACGCTTTAGTCCCGGTCTAATATGTCACCACCAAGTAACATATCTATGTCTCTACTTGGGAGTCCAACTCCAGACAGTCAAGACAAACCGTCCCCTCTAAGGCAACATAATCGTCTTAACATGAGTTAGATGCTCGGTCTAACTCCATAGACTGACCATAGTTTAGACTGCTAACTTTAGAACATTGTCTTCTCGCATACAAAAGACCATTACATGCAACGTTCTAACAGTTTAACACAAGCAGTCAGGAAGCCATATTTGCTTACATTTACTTTAACATGTAAATAAAATGAGGACAGATAGCAATGTAATGAATAACCTCTATATATAATTTTATTATCCAGTTCAAAATAAATACATCAAAATGTCTCTAATGCTTGGGGCATTTCCTAACACTTTAAAATCTTATCATTTTAGCTTTCTCGTTTTAACGTGTACATAAAAATTTTTGTAAATTTTTGTAAAACTTGAAAATTATACCATTGTAAAACTTTTATTATAATAAATATCTTACATTTTCATAACTTAATTTACATCATAAAACATCATTTCAACATCCCTTTAAATACTGGTATGTGGAAGACTTGTAGCAGAACCATAACCCTTACCTAGTCCCTTGGCACATGCAGATCCCACCCATCATCTATCAACTGTTCTATTGGCATGCAGGTTGCTTACCTACAACATTAACAAACTCGTGAGCTAATTGCTCAGTAAGTTCAAACATTCATATATGACTTATAAATACTCTTACCATATAGCATAGAGCATTAACATAATATATAATATACAATGCTTATGCATGTTAACTATAAGTTAGTCACATTATGCTTGTTTATTTTTTGTTCTTTCATTTCCATTATTCTTTCTTTCTTTCATATCATTCTATTCTATTCTTTTCTTTACTTTACTTTACTTTACTTTCACTTATGGGCCCCATTGATGGTCATACCTTAATGCACACAGATGGTGCAATACAAGACACGACACCAAGGGAACCAGTTCAAGTACCAATTGGACCGGTTACAAGAGCAAGAGCAAAGAGATTTAAAGAAGCACTTAATAGGCAGATTCAAGAGGTCTGAGCTCAATCAAATTCATGGAGGCCCATTGAGCATGATTCATGTGATCAACAAGGATGCATTAACTTGATTCAAGCCCATAAGGAATTCAGCTAATTCTTTCAAGCCCAATCAAGCCCAAGACGTTTTTTTTTTAATCAAGGAAGTTCGAATGTGGCAGAATAACTACCTTCCTACTTTTAAGCATTGGTTAAGATTTAGGCGAATTTTTTGGTTAGGATTGTAACAAACTTTCGGATTTGATTAGGATTAGGTTTCCAAATTTCAGTTAGGATTTAGGATTATCTTTTGTAACAAAATTTTAAACAATTTTCGAATCTTTTTAGGCTTATCTTTTGCAATCAATTTTCGGATTTTAGGGAATATTCTTTGTAACAATTGCCTATAAATAGGCGTCTCCATGGCAATAAAAAAAAAAAAACACATCAGTTTAATTCATAAATTTGAGAGTTCTAATTCTCTTTGGTTCTTTGAAGAACTATTTGAACTTATCAGAATTTTCCGTGGCGTTCGCTTCTGACTTATCAATCAACCCTTCCATAGTTGATTGTGGCGTCTTCATTATACCAAGGTTCTTGTTTCGCATTAGGCAACGGGATGAGGTCAATATACCAAGGTTCTTGTTTTTACTGAAGCAATAGGTCGAGGTCTCCCATCCATTCGAACCTGATTTTAGAATGTTCTTGGGTTCATAATCTTGACGGGTCTTGTTATTCTTGGCAAGGTTCGCATCATTTGGTATCAGAGCTTAGGTTTTAAAACTTAGGTTTGCCTATCCCATTTATTTTCATTTTTTTAGTTACGAATTAAGGTTGTAATTTTTGGTTGTGTTATTCAGAATTCAAATCAAGAGGATCCAAGCAAAAAAAAATAAAAAAGAAATCAAGAGGATCCGAAAAAAAAAGAGTATTTCGACTCAACAACAAATTTTTTGTTTGATATCATACATTTAAGCTTCTAATATTCCAGAAATCAACTTACCCCATAGATCAAAATTTTTGGGCAAATTTTCATGTTTTCAGAATAAACCACCGTTGTTTTTTTTTTTTCATTGTAATCCTTACTGTCTATAACCCAAATTGCCTTGGTGTAGTCATTCTGGAATTGCGACGGAAATTTTGGTACTAATTTGAGTAGTTCGATAAGAACTGAGTGAGAAATTACTATGAGTGGAAAAAGACAAGAGCAGTGAGTATATTAGAGGGTAAAAGCCATAATTGTTGTGTGAAACACGAGTGAAGTCAAGTGAAACCCATTCTTTGAGTGAAATACGTGAGGGAGTGTGAGAGGACTTTTAGTTTACTCTAACCTTGTTTTTGCAGTAATCATGTCTCACAACGGTGAAAAGAGCGTTACCGAAGGTGCTACAGGGATGGTTGATTCAAAGTTGTTCATGGAGGCAATGGTAGGAGAGATGAGGCGCATGATGAGGACGGAGTTGGAGCAAATTCATGAACGATTAGATCAAGTTGAGAATACGCATGTAGAGCAGCCATAGGATATGCCAAATATGCGTAGAAGAGAAAGGGTTCCATATTGGGGGGTGAAAAATGAAGATGAAGAATATTTTAAGGCTGGTTTCGAAGAAGAGGATGATCGAGGTAGGCATGGAGGACGGTTTAGAGAAGCTAGGATTCGAGAGGACAATAGCTTGGGTAGTATTAAGATGAAGATTCCGTCGTTTCAGGGTAGAAGCGATCTTGAAGCTTATCTCGAGTGGGGAGAAGAAGGTGGAGTTGGTGTTTGATTGCCATAACTACTCTGAGTTGAAGAAGGTAAAACTCACTGCTATTGAGTTTTCTAACTATGCTATTGTTTGGTGGGATCAATTGGTGTTGAACAGGTGACGAGCTGGAGAACGTCCAATTGATAGATGGGAAGAGATGAAGAGAGTAATGAGGAAGCGGTTCGTACCCGGCCATTACTATCAGGATTTGTACAATAAATTGCAAAGGCTTTGACAGGGTAACCAGAGTGTGGAGGAATATTACCAAGATATGGAGGTTGTGATGATTCGAGCTAATGTCGAAGAAGACCGAGAAGCTACTATGGCGAGGTTATTAAATGGCTTGAATCAAGATGTTCATGATCGAATAGAGATGCAGTATTATGTAGAATTGGAAGACATGGTGCACATGGCCGTCAAAGTGGAGTGACAGCTCAAGAGGAGGGGAGGTACACGTGCATCCAGTAATCCAGGTTCTTCTCCATGGAAACTGAATTATAGGAAGAAAGAGAAGAAACCAGCTGTAAAACCCAAATCTAAGCCAAGACTAGAGACAACTAGCCATGGGTCTCAAGGTAAATCTGATCCTTCCGCTTCTCGTAATCGTGACATTAAGTGTTTTAGATGTCAAGGCAGGGTCACATAGCGAGTCAATGCCCGAACAAGAGAGTCATGGTAATGCGGGATAATGGAGAGATTGTGACTGATAGTGAAGATTCTGACACTGACGACATGCCACCATTGGAGGACGTGGATGATGAGGAATATGTGGTCCAAGGGGAATTGTTGGTCACAAGGAGAGTTCTAAGTTCGCATGCAAAAGAAGGTGAAGAAGTGCAATGAGAAAACATATTTCATACTAGGTGCTATGTCAACGACAAAGTATGTAGTATGATTATTGATGGAGGAAGTTGTACTAATGTGGCGAGCACAACCATGGTAGAGAAATTAGGACTGCCCACATTGAAGCATCCTCGGCCACACAAGCTGCAATGGTTGAATGATAGTGGTGAGGTAAAGGTGAATAAATAGGTGTTGGTTACCTTCCACATTGGAAAATACAGAGATGAAGTTTTGTGTGACGTAGTTTCGATGCAAGCCAGGCACTTGTTGCTAGGCCGACCGTGGCAATTTGATCAACGAGTTAAGCATAATGGCTTCTCTAACAAATACTCGTTCGCGATCGAGGGAAAACCCATCACTCTCGTGCCGATGACACCAAAACAAGTTTATAAAGACCAAGTGAGGTTGTCAAAAGAGAGTGATCAAAAGAAAGAGAGTGAACAAAAGAAAGAGAGTAATCAAAAGAAAAAGAGTGAAAATCAGGGAGTGACCGAACAAACTGAAAGAGAAAAAGAAAATCAAAATTCGGTCATTGAGAGAAAATCAGAGAGAAAACAAAAGAATTTTTATGCAAAAGTGAGCGAAATCAAGTGAGCAATGTTTTCAAAATAGCCGATGATTGTACTTTTGTACAAAGAGGCATTTTTAAACACTAACGAGTTTGACCTTTCTTTGCCTAGTTCGGTTGTTTCTCTTTTGCAGGAGTACGAGGATGTCTTTCCCGAAGAAACCCCACATGGATTACCTCCAATTCGAGGGATTGATCAAATAGACTTTGTTCCTGGTGCAATAATTCCAAATAGACCAGCCTATAGGAGCAATCTCAAGGAGACAAAGGAGCTTCAACAATAGGTAAGTGAGTTGTTGGAGAAAGGACATGTGAAGGAGAGCATGAGCCCATGCGCTGTTCTTGTGTTGCTTGTTCCTAAGAAGGATGGGACGTGGAGGATGTGTGTTGATTGCCGAGCCATCAACAACATAACGGTAAAGTATCGTCATCCCATTCCTCGCTTAGATGATATGCTAGATGGATTGCATGGTTTGAGTGTGTTCTCTAAAATTGATTTAAAAAGTGATTATCATCAGATTAGAATGAAAGAAGGAGATGAGTGGAAAACTGCCTTTAAGACAAAACATGGTTTGTATGAATGGTTAGTTATGCCCTTTGGTTTAATTAATGCACCGACCACTTTTATGAGACTTATGAATCATGTTTTGCGAGCATTCATAGGTAGGTTTGTTGTCGTCTACTTTGATGATATAGTAATTTATAACAAAAACTTGGATGACCATGTAGTACATTTGAAATCTGTTTTGGATGTGCTTAAGAAGGAAGAGTTATTTGCTAATATCAAGAAGTGTACCTTTTGCACGGATAAGCTTGTATTTCTTGGTTTTGTTGTTAGTACTCAAGGTATACAGGTAGATGAAGAGAAGGTACGTGCAATCCGAAAGTGGCCGAGTCCCACAACTGTAGGTAATGTTCGTAGTTTTCATGGACTTGCTAGTTTCTATCAGTGGTTCATGAAGGAATTTAGCAGCATAGCCGCGCCACTTAACGAAGTGATCAAGAAGAACGTTGGCTTTAGATGGGAAGGAGAACAAGAGAAAGCGTTTCAGCTAATCAAAGAAAAGCTGACCAACACTCCCTCATTGTCTTTACCTAACTTTTCTACAACATTTGAAATCGAATGTGATGCTTCAGGTATCGGTATAGGTGCAGTTCTTATGTAGGAGGGACGACCAATTGCTTACTTTAGTGAAAAATTAAGTAGAGCAGCCTTAAACTACCCGACTTATGAGAAGGAGTTGTATGCATTGGTTCGAGCGTTGGAGGTATCGGTATAGGTGCAGTTCTTATGCAGGAGGGACGACCAATTGCTTACTTTAGTGAAAAATTAAGTAGGGCAGCCTTAAACTACCCGACTTATGACAAGGAGTTGTATGCATTGGTTCGAGCGTTGGAGGCATGGCAGCACTACCTATGGCCTAAGGAATTCATGATTCACACTGATCATGAGTCCTTGAAACACTTGAAGGGCCAACACAAGCTAAACAAAAGGCATGCTCGCCGGGTGGAATTCATAGAGACTTTTCCCTACATCATCCGGTATAAACAAGGTAAGGAGAATGTGGTTGCCGATGCCCTTTCTCGCAGGTATGCTTTCCTTTCTACACTTGATGCAAAGTTACTTGGTTTTGAGCACATTAAAGATTTATATAGTGATGACCATGAATTTAGTGAAGTATATCGGGCCTGTGAGAAAAATGCTTGTGGTAAGTTTTTTAGGCATGATGGATTCTTGTTTCGAGAAAATAAGTTATGCGTGCCTAATTGCTCTTTGAGGGACTTGTTAATGCAGGAATCTCATGGTGGAGGATTAATGGGACATTTTGGAGTTGTAAAGACTTTAGCTGTTTTGCAGGAACACTTCTATTAGTCACATATGAAACGAGATGTTGAGAGAATTTGTGGTAGATCTGTCACATGTAGGCAAGCTAAATCCTAAGTGCAACCCAATGGTTTATATACCCCTTTACCTATTCCTAGTGAGCCTTGGATAGATATCTCAATGGACTTTGTGTTAGGACTGCCTAGGACGAAACGAGGAAAGGATTTGATTTTTGTGGTTTTGGACAGATTCTCTAAGATGGCACATTTTATTCCATGTCACAAAACAGATGATGCCTCACATATTGCAGATTTGTTCTTTAAGGAAATTGTGAGGTTACATGGTATGCCTAGGACAATTGTATCGGATAGAGATGCTAAGTTTTTGAGCTACTTTTGGAAAACTTTGTGGTGTAAGTTAGGAACTAAGTTACTATTTTCAACTACTTGTCACCCACAAACTGATGGCCAAACCGAGGTAGTGAATATAACTTTGACTACTCTATTGAGGGCAATCATTAGGAAAAACACCAAGACATGAGAGGAGTGTTTACCGCATGTTGAGTTTGCTTATAATAGATCTGTTCATTCTGCTACTAAATTTTCACCATTTGAAATTGTTTATGGTTTTAATCCTTTAACTCCATTGGATTTATCCCTATTACCTGTTTCTGAATGTGTTAATTTAGATGGAAAGAAAAGGGTTGAATTTGTTGAGCAGAAACATGAGAAGGCAAGGCTCAACATAGAACGAAAAACGGAGCAATATGCAAAACAAGCCAATAAAGGACGACACAAGATAGTCTTTGAACCCAGAGATTGGGTGTGGTTGCACATGAGAAAAGAACGATTTCCAGCACAAAGACGTTCCAAATTGCTGCCGCGAGGAGATGGTCCATTCCAAGTTCTGGAGAGCATCAATGACAATGCATACAAGCTAGAACTACCTGGTGAATATAATGTAAGTGCAACTTTTAATGTTTCTGATCTGAGTCCTTTTGATGTAGGTGAAGATTTGAGGACAAATCTTTTTCAAGAAGAGGGGAATGATGCAATACAAGACATAACACTAAGGGAACCAATTCAAGTACCAATTGGGCCAGTTACAAGAGCAAGAGCAAAGAGATTTAAAGAAGCACTTAATGGGCTGATTTAAGAGGTCTTGGCTCAATCAAATTCGTGGAGGCCCATTAAGCATGATTCATGTGATCAACAAGGATGCATTAACTTGATTCAAGCCCATGAGGAATTCAGCTAATTCTTTCAAGCCTAATCAAGCCCAAGACGTTTTTTTTTTAACCAAGGAAGTTCGAATTTGTGGCAGAATAACTACCTTCCTACTTTTAAGCATTAGTTAAGATTTAGGCAAATTTTTTGGTTAGGATTGTAACAAACTTTCGGATTTGATTAGGATTAGATTTCCAAATTTCAGTTAGGATTTAGGATTATCTTTTGTAACAAAATTTCAAACAAATTTTGAATCTTTTTAGGCTTATCTTTTGCAATCAATTTTCAGATTTTTAGGGAATATTCTTTGTAACAATTGCCTATAAATAGGCGTCTCCATGGCAATAAAAAAAACACATCAGTTTAATTCATAAATTTGAGAGTTCTAATTCTCTTTGGTTCTTTGAAGAACTATTTGAACTTATCGGAATTTTCTGTGGCGTTCGCTTCTGACTTATCAATCAACCCTTTCATAGTTAATTGTGGCATCTTCATTATACCAAGGTTCTTGTTTCGTATTAGGCAGCTGGTTGAGGTCCCTGAAGCAACAGGTCGAGATCTCCCATCCATTTGAATTTGATTTTAGAACGTTCTTGGGTTCATAATCTTGGCGAGGTTTGTATCAACAGACCAATTAAGGAAGGGGGAGCTACCCGCTAACCTACTTTATGGCCAAACTTGAACTTTAAACTTCAGCACCCGGGACGCACCCCATCGGATTAGAAGTCATAAACATGAAACCTTATCTTTGGAGGCTGGTACGCCAATGTTTAAAGTTTCAGTCTTATTATCTTGCTTATTTTTATCTTTCATTACTTTAACTTGTCATTCTTTCTAACTCTGTGAAGTGCTAAAACATCATGTCACAATTGCATAATTTCCATAATGTGCACAGCTAGAAACTTTTCTTGTCATTTTATAAAACATTTCTTTCATAACATAGTTTTCATAGCATTCATATCATCGCATCTTATCATTTAACAGATATATGACAGTTAGTTCATGTTGTAGACAAAGAAATGCTTGAACTTACTGATACTCCACTAGTACCTCCTTTTTCACTTTCTGGGTCTGCAGACGTTCCTTCGTCGCGTTTGTATTGGGTTCCTATAATCGAAATAATCACGGTTTTTTTAATACTTATTTAAAACATCACAAAAATGTAAAAATTCTTGAGTCTGAGTCCTTAACAATGAATTTAGGGATCTAACATCTCTTTTTTAGCCTTTTCGTCAACTTTTGCCAAAATGACCAATTTGTCCTCATCTTTTGACTAAATGATCATTTTGTCCCTAATGGACTTTTCTTATTTTTTTTTATACTTAAATCTTGATTTTGGCCAGTAAAATCTTAATTAATCCTATTTTTCACTTTTTCACTAACTTTTGAAAAAATGATCCTTGTGTCTTGAACTTTTGGCAAAATTACCATTTTGCCCTTAACGGGATTTTTCCACTTAAACCTTACTTTTGGCCTTTAAAATCCTAATTAGAGCCTTTGAATCAAATTTAAAGCCCTAACGGTTCATTTTGATTATTTTCTAAATTTTTGCCCAAAATAACCAATTTGTCCCTAACGGGATTTTCTTACTTTTCTTCGACTTAAAACTTGATTCTGGCCTATAAAATCTTAATTAAGGCCTAGGATATTATTCCAAGCCTTAACACCCCTTTTTCTAACATTTGGCAAAATGATCATTTCATCACCAACTTTTGACAAAATGACCATTTTGTCCCTAGTAGAATTTTTCTTCGTTTCTTCGATTCATTTTGGTCTTTAAATTCTTAATTAAGGCCTTAGGTTACTATTCTAAACCTTAACGACCCTTTTTCTAACTTTTGGCAAAATGATCATTTCGTCCCCAACTTTTGACAAAATGACTATTTTGTCTCTAGCGAGATTTTTCTTCTTAAATCTACCTTCCTTGTCTTAAAACTTAATTTTGGCCTTTAGAATCTTAATTAAGCTATTCTAAGACTCTAACGGTCTTTCTCTAATATTTTTGAAATTTTTGATCAAAATGACCTTTTTACCCTTGACGGGTCTTTGGACCGTAACATTTTCACTTTAGTGTCTTGATGGGATTTTCTAAACCCAAAAATCATAAAATAATTTTTCTTAGGCCTTACCATGCTTTTACAGTACTAATTGCTACAAATTCTCAATTTACTATTCACTAACCCTGGAGTGGCACTATTCCGACTCTTGGTCGTTAATCCTTTTTTTCTTAAATTTCTGGACTTCGAATGGACGTTTTACTGATCCTTAAAACGTCCGTTATCCTTTTCTTGGCCTAGGTCACCGAGGGGGCTTCGGTTTTCAACCCCGACTACATTTTACCCCTCGTTTCCTAATATATCCTTTGGGTTGTTCTAAAAATTTCGACAGTTTTTCTGCTTAAATTTTACGTTCCCGGCGTTTATGTAACACCTCAAAACCTTGGTACCTGCCACGTACTAAACCAGAGGCCTAATTTTTACATAAAACACAAACTTTTTATGTGAAAATTTCCTTATAAACCTAGTCGTTTCTAACAACATTTTGGTTCGCTTTTAGTCTATTCTCACACTCGGTTTTTATCTACATTCCATACTCACATTTTCCTCACAAAATTTCCATTTCCTCACACAACAAAGCCCACAGATTTTGCTTTGGTTTTAAGCATAAAAATTAAAGTTTATGCTTCTAATTTCTTCCCTAACTTAATCACATGCCAATGCTAATTTTTAAACTAACATATCATCAAGAACAAGCTTAAAATTTTTTTCATTCAACTTCCGTGAAGCTCACTATTTTCCATTGGAAAGCATGCATAAAGTTTGTGTTTTTTCATTCTAATTCATTCCTTGCTTCACTCACCTAATAACATGACTTTTTAAAGCAAAATCAAACCAAACCAAAGCTTAAAATCCATCACACAATCACACTTACAGCCCATGGATTTTCAATAGAATTTTTTTAAGAAAAAGCTTGCAATTTGAAGCTTACCTCACAAAGATAGCCAACTTAAGCTTGGGATTAGTTTTGATCAATTTTTGATGGGAAAACTTGAAAAAAACTCAAGCTTAGAGGTGGGGTGATGCACGGTAGCCATGGGGTGGTAGCCTGCCCTTTGCGGAGGCTAAACAGCATTATTACGGTCGAATTCTGAAGCTAACTACGATAGCCTGCCATCTCATGGGTCGTTGGTAACTTATTTTTAACTTACTTTCTTTTATTTAACATACTTTAACTTTAACGTACTTTAAAATCTTATTATTTTAACTTTATCATTTTAACGTGTACATAAAAATAGGGAAATATTTTTTTTTGAAACTAAACTTGAAAAGTGTATCACCGTAAAACATTTTATATTGTCGTAAACTCAATTTATATCATAAAACATCATTTTAACATCCCTTTAAATACTGCTCAGTGGAAGAATTATAGTAAAACCATAAACCTCACCCAGTCCCTTAGCACATGCAGATTCCACCCATTATCCATCATCTAGTCTCTTGGTATGCAGGTTGCTTACCTGCAACATGAACAAACTTGTGAGCTAATTGCTCAGTAAGTTCAAACATTCATACATGACTTATAAATACTCGTACTATATAGTACAGAGCATTAACATAACATATAACATACATTGTGTAAAATTCATACTTAACATACTTTAACATCATGAACATACTTAACACACTTAACATCGTGAACATACTTTCATACTTAACATACTTTAACATCATGAACGTACTTAACATATTTAACATCATGATCATACTTTTATACTTAACATCGTGAATATACTTTCATACTTAACATATTTTGACATCGTGAACATATTTAACATATTTAATATCATGAACATACTTAACATAGAACACAACACATATCATCAAACATAGTGTTAGTGCATATTATGCTTGCTTATTTTTATTTTTTTTTCATTCTTTTATTTTCATTATTCTTTCTTTCGTTCATGTCATACTATTCTTTTCTTTACTTTACTTTACTTTAATTTCACTTGCGGGCCCTATTGATGGTCGTACCTTAGTGCGTACAGACCAGTGAGGGAAGGGGGAGCTACCAACCTAACCTACCTCACTGTGGCAGCCCACCCTACGTAGAGGCTAACAGTAATATCATAGTCGAGCTATGAAGTCAACTATGATAGATTGTTACCTCATTGGGTCGCTGACAAATTACTTTAACTTACTTTCCTTGTTTATAGATTTATTTTGAATTTTCTAAATTATCGTGAAAATAGTGAATTTTTTTTAAACTGAATTTGAAAATGAAACGTCATAAAACATATTAAAAAATACACATTTTACATCATCGTACTTAATTTACATCATAATACATTGTTTCAAATCCTTTGAAGTTGGCTCAGCGGAAAACTGGCAGTAGGACCATTTCCCTCACCTAGTCCCTGTGGCAGATACAGATCCCGCCCCTCGTCTATCCCAAAATCTACTGGTGTACAGGTTGCTTACTTGCAACATGAATAAACTTGTGAACGACAGGCTCAGTAAGTTCAAACATAAAAACAGGTATCTAAAATTATGGACCTTAACTTAGGACATTAGTTGTTCTGTAATACATGTTAGACTTAATTATGCTCAGTTATGGGCAAGGTTTAAGTCATAGGTCTTTATCTTATATTACGTTCTAGTTTTGTGCCGCATAATTTAGTCGTACCGTAATGCACGTATGACTGAGAAGGACTCTGGGGAGCGACCTACTGGCCAATCCTCAACAGTCTACATAACATGAACACAATATAACATAACATGAGTAACCTCCACCTAGATGGGAGGCCAGCACGCCAAAGTGGTTTCATTACCTTCTTTCATGTGGTTCCTAACCAGGTAGCATTATCACTGCCTCCTGGGTCTGGAACCTTTTACATTTCTTTCTTTATTTGTGTGTGTTTTATTTTACATGTTAGTGTACATATAGCACCTTGATACATACTTTACATATCATGCATAATATATAAACATATTATGTAAATTCACATTGCAGACAATAAAATGTCTGAACTTACAGATATCTTGCTAGCGTTTCCTTGCTAGGGTCAACTGACATTCTTTCGTTGCCTTTTGGTTAGATCCTTATAACTGAAATAATTCATGATTATTTTTACTATTTATTTTATATTTAAAAATATTGTAAAAATGTAAAATTTCTAAGTTTGGGTCCCTAACGATACATTTAGGGGTCTAATTTTCATCATTGTATATAATACACGGCCGTGTCTATGGCTGTATACCTGCTTAGGTCATTAAATTCCTTCTATACATGGCTGTGTAACTTGTTATTCATGCATAATTACACGTCCCAATACATGGCCGTGTCCAAGACTGTGTAACTCTTAAGTTATTGAATATCTCACTACACAACCGTGTTATTCAAGTACACATCGTGTACTATTTAAAAACTTTAATTTGATTATTAAAACCTTAATTAAGGCCTTAGGCTACCATTCTGGGCATTAATGTCACTTTTCCTAACTTTTGACAAAAATGACCATTTTGCCCCTATCTTTTTTGACAAAATGACCACTTCGTCCCTAGTGTGGGGGTTTTTTCCTTGTTTTTTTCGACTTAAAGCTCTATTTTGGCCTTTAAAATTTTTATTAAACCATTCTAAGGCCTTAGCAGTCTTTTTCCTAGCATTTTAGAAATTTTTGGTCAAAATGACCATTTTATTTAAGGGTTTTAACGGGATTTTCTAAACCCAAAAATCATAAAATAATTTTTCTTAGGCCTTACTGAGCTTTTACGATATTAATTGTCGAAATACTTAGATTACTATTCACCCGACTCTCGAGGGTACTATTCCGACCCTCGGTCGTTCTTTTACTTTTTCTTACATTTCGGGGCTCCGGATGGACGTTTCACTAATATTGAAAACGTTTGTCGTCCTTTCCTTGACCTAGGTTATCGAGGGGGTTTGAGTTTTCAAATCCTGACCCTATTTTACTCCTCATTTCCTAAATTACCCTTCGGCCCGTTATAAAAATTTTGGCAGCGTTTTCGCTTAATTTTTAGGTTCCTGGTGTTTCGGTAATGCTTCAAAACCTTGGTACCTACCAATTACTAAATCAGATGCCTAATTTTTACGTAAAACCTAAACTTTTTATGTAAAAATAACTTTATAAACCTAGTCAATTCTAACGATGTTTTGGTTCTTTTTCACCTATTCTCGCTCTTGGTTTTTATCCACATTCCTCATTTACATTTGCTTTACAACATCTCCCCTTTCTCACATAATCCTAGCCACAGGTTTAGTTGAAAATCAAGCACCAAAATTAAAATTTTCTTGCTTCTAACTTATTCCCTAATTCCATCACATACAAACACAAGATTTTAAGTTCAACAATCTACCCTAAACATGTAAAAATTTTCATTCAAACCCCTTAAGATGTCCATGGTTTTCTATAGAAAGTCATGCATCAAAATTTTATTTCAAGCTCTATTATATTTCTTGATTCCATGACATGTTAACATCACATTTGTAAGCAAACATCATCAACACAAAGGCTCAAATTTCATCACCATACCCCACGGTTTTCTTGACCAAACATGCATAAATTTTTGTTGTTTTCAAGTTCCATTTCCTTTCTTAATTCCATTCCATATCAATGCTCATTTCTAAATCATGAACAACAAGACAATTACTCAAAATCCAACATCCTTATCCCATGGATTTTCCACTTGAAACACACTCAGAACTTTGTGTTTCAAGCTTCCATAATATTCTTTAACTAGCACTGTTAGGAAATGCCCTAAGCATTAGAGACATTTTATGTATTTATTTTGAACTGGATAATAAAATTATAATATAGAGGTTATTCATTACATTGCTGTTTGTCCTTATTCTATTTACATGTTAAAGTAAATGTAAGCAAATATGCCTCACTGACTGCTTGTGTTAAAACTGTTAGAATGTTGTATACAATAGACTTTTGTATGTAAGAAGACAATGTTCTAAAGTAAGCGGTCTAAATTAAGGTCTGTAGTCTATAGGGTTAGACCGACCATCTAACTCATGTTAAGACTATTATGTTGTTTGAAGCCATGGTGGGGACTATTTGTCTTGACTGTCCAAAGCATAGACTCCCAAGTAGAGACATAGATATGTTGCTTGGTGGTGACATATTAGACCGGGACTAAAGCGTGATTGATCTACATAGTCCGCTTTGAGTGGATCAATCTACTTTTGACATTCATTATACAATAACCTTAATCCTAAGGAAATGAACTACTTCATGTATATGACTTGTGTACTTTGATGTTCCAATGGCTAAAGCGTCTCAGAGGTAGTAAGCTTATAGACTGGTTCGTTGGGTCCATTACTTGTATACGATGAAGGGTTTGTTTACAGATATTAGAATCATAGCTCTAAGGAGTTAAAGGTATCCTCTTAAAGGCATTATACTGGATGTGAAAATGGACAAGGCCTTGGGTCGTCTGCTGGGCAGATGACTTCTTATTCACATATGGTGAATAATCGTTGATGTAAACCTCATCAAGAATAACTAGACCCATCAAGAATATGAACCCAAGAACGTTCTAAAGTCAAGTTCGAACAGATGGGAGACCTCAACCCGTTGCTTCAGCAAAAACAAGAACCTTGGTATATTGGATCTCAACCCGTTGCTTAATGCGAAACAAGAACCTTGGTATAAGGAAGACGCTACAATCAACTATGGAAGGGTTGATTGATAAGTCGAAAGTGAACGCCACAGAAAATTCTGATAAGTTCAAATAGTTCTTCAAAAAACCAAAGAGAATTAGAACTCTCAAATTTATGAATTAAAACTGATGTCCTATTTTATTGCCATGGAGATGCTTATTTATAAGCAATTATTACAAAGAATATTCCTAAAAATCTAAAAATTAGTTACAAAAGATAATCCTAAAAATCTAAAAATTTGTTACAAAAGATAATCCTAAATCCTAACCAAAACGTAAAAGTAGAAAGGTAGTTATTCTACCACAAAATTCAAAAAAACAAAACAAAAATAAATAAATAAAAGTCATGGGCTTGTATTATTTGAATTCCTTATGGGCTTAAATAAAGTTAATACATTCTTGTTGACCACATGAACATGCTCAATGGGCCTCCACGAATTTGATTTAGCCCAAATCTCTTAAATCAGCCCATTAAGTGCTTCTTTAAATTTCTTTGCTCTTGCTCTTATAACCGGCCCAATTGGTACTTGAACTGGTTCCCTTGACGTTGTGACACACCATTCTTTGGTTCACATCATTCCCCTCCTCTTGAAAAGGATTTGTCCTCAAATCACCACCTAATAAGGATTTGTATACACTGTCATCAATTCATTCAAAAACTTGGAAATGACCATCTTCTCTAAGAAGTCGCTTGGAACATTTTTGTGTTAGGATTTGTTTCTTTTTTACGCATAGCCAAACCCAATCTCCGGGATCAAAAACTAATTTGTGACGCATTTTGTTGGCTTGACCTTGAAGCTCCTTAATCTTCTCGAGATTACTACTATAGATTTGTCTGTTTGGATTGGAAGCTCTCGGCACAAAATCAATTTGATGTTTGAACCCTCGGATAAATGGTAATCCACGTAGTGCTTCCTCACAAAATACATCCTCGTATCCCTGCAAAAAAGAAACAATAGAACTAGGCAAAACGGTATCAAGTTGGTTAGCGTTCAAATACGCCTTTTTGTGTAAAAGTACAATCGTTGATTGGTTTGAAAACAATGCTCTTTTTTAATTTCACCCACTTTTGTATAGCAATCCTTTTGTTTTCTCTCTGATTTTCTCTCAATGGCTAAAAGACTCTTTTATTCTTTTGCTCGCTTTTCTCGCCCTCTCTCTCTTTTTCACTCTCTTTCTTTTGTTCACTTTCCTTTTCACTTTTTATCTTTTGGTTGCTCTCTTTTTCACTCATTTTCTTTTGTTCACCCTCTTGTTGTAACCTCATTTGATCTTCATACACTTGTTGTGGTGTCAACAGTACAAGAGTGATTGGTTGATCATTGAACATGAACGAATACTTATTGGTGAAGTCATCTGTGTTGATACACCAATCAAACTGCTTCTCTAAATCGTCAGGGCTGGTTTTACCTTGGAATGGGGGAATCGTCATCTCAATGCTACCCAAATTGTTGTCTTCTTGATTCCTAGCTCTTGTAAATCGCCCTCCATGTATCCTATTACCCACAACCAAATCCTGATCGTTCTATTTATCAAAACTAGCCCCATAATACTTTTCGTCTTCATCTCTCACTCCTTGAAATTGAACTCTTTCCCTTTTACACACATTAGGAGCATTTTGTGGCTGCTTCAAACATGCAATCTCTATCCGGTCTAACCGTTTATGCACTCGTTCTAATTGAACTCTCAACATCCATTTCATCTCTTTTTCATCAACCGTAATTGCAGGTTTGGAATAGTTGGTCGTTGTGACTCTACAGTTGAGTTTTCTTCTTTATTGCATGACATATTTAAAATCTACAAAATAAGGTTAGAAACCTCACAAGCACTCCCTCACGTGTTTCACTCGAGAAAAAAAAATCACTCACTCTCGTGTTTGTCACTCAAATGGCTTTTACCCTCTAATATGCTCACTACTCTCGCCTTTTTCTACTCATTGATTCTCTTTTGGTTCTTTTTTCAAACTAAACAAATGATAATCGAAATTTCCAGCAACAATTTACCAACAACCCACAGAAAAAAACAATAATTACACGAATTGACAGACAAGAAAAGAATTTCACAAAACTGAATCTTTCTTGATGATGAATCAACCCTTTTTTTTTATTTTTATTTTATCCGAATTTTCTTTTTTTTTTTAATCAGAAACTAAAATAAACTAGGACTTAAGGGGGAAAAATTAGAATAAGAAAGACACAAAATTCAAACAAGAATGAAGTAGAAGAAATTTGACAAACTAGAATTTACAACCCAAAATTTTTTTTTTCTGGTAGTTTGTACAGTCCGTACCGTTATTCCTTTTTTTTTTTTAGAGACTAGAAGAACAAGGAGTTAATATGAAAAGAAAAAAAAAATTTAAAGGATAGGCAAACCTGACCTAGAACCTAAGCTCTGATACCAAATGATGTGAACCTCGTCAAGAATAATGAGACCCGTCAAGAATATGAACCCAAGAACATTCTAAAGTTAGGTTCGAATGGATGGGAGACCTCGACCCGTTGCTTCAGCAAAAACAAGAACCTTGGTATATTGGACCTCAACTCGTTGCTTAATGCGAAACAAGAACCTTGGTTATAAGGAAGACACCACAATCAACTATGAAAGGGTTGATTGATAAGTCGAAAGTGAACGCCACGGAAAATTCCGATAAGTTCAAATAGTTCTTCAAAAAACCAAAGAGAATTAGAACTCTCAAATTTATGAATTAAACTGATCTGATGTCCTATTTTGTTGCCATGGAGATGCCTATTTATAAGCAATTATTACAAAGAATATTCCTAAAAATCTGAAAATTAGTTACAAAGGATAATCCTGAAAATCTGAAAATTTGTTACAAAAGATAATCCTAAATCCTAACTGAAATTTGTTACAAAAGATAATCCTAAATCCTAACCAAAATGTAAAAGTAGGAAAGTTGTTATTCTGCCACAAAATTCACAAAAAAAAAAATGAAAATATATAAAAAAAAAGTCATGGGCTTGTATTATTTGAATTCCTCATGAGCTTGAATTAAGTTAATACATTCTTGTTGACCACATGAATCATGCTCAATGGGCCTCCACGAATTTGATTTAGCCCAAATCTCTTAAATCAGTCCATTAAGTGCTTCTTTAAATTTCTTTGCTCTTGCTCTTATAACCGGCCCAATTGGTACTTGAACTGGTTCCCTTGACGTTGTGACACACCGTTCTTTGGTTCACATCAATCATTTTCTTATTTGGTAGTATAATGGAACTTTAAGATAGCCTGATCAATAGGATTAAACAGACTTTGACCTAAGGTTGATCATGGATATCATATGAGGGTTCTGCATACATGATAAGGTTATTGGACATTAGCTTATCATAGGCTTTTGTAATATGGTATATAATTGGGAGTTCAGTTTCAGGTTTATAGTGGTGTGACTCTGAAATTAGTGATCATATGATTGAGTTGTTCGGTACAGAATGATGATCATATGGATTCACGGGAGCTCGATTATATATGTCCAATTGGTCCCTCTACTAGCTCCACATAATTCCTTAACGATTGACAAATTTATTTGTGTATGCTTATTGGCTAGTTGATTATGCATGGATGGTGTTTACATAGGATTAGGATGGTAGACAAGATTCTTTCCGGTTGAATTCGTATTTTGTTTTAGATAATACGAATTCAACTAGTACACAATTATTTGAACTCTAAATAAAGTTGCCATGATTTTATTTGAGATTGGATTAGAGTTGTAGAAAATTATCCATGAGAACAAAATTTGAAATACAACTTTTTTGTGGAGTTTGAAATTTGAAATTTGAATTTTGAATTTTAAAATTTGAAATTTGAAATTTAAATTTTGAATTTGAAATTTGAATTTTAAATTTAAATTTGAAATTCGAATTTGAAATTGGAATTTGAAATTTGAATTTTAAAATTTGAAATTTGAAATTTGAAATTTGAATTTCGAAATTTAAATTTGAAATTTGAAATTGAAGTTTGAATTTTGAAATTTGAACTTTGAAATTTGAAATTCAAATTTTGAATCACAGTCCAAGTGAAATTCGAATACTTTGTGGATAATTCCATAGGGTTAGAATTCAAATTTGAGTTGGATTATGGAGAGGAAAATCTTGTTTAAATCCTACTTGAATTTTGAATCCTAATCCCAACTAAAAGTGCATGAAATTTTGTTGAGGAAAACCTCCTAGATATTTCAGATTTTATAGATAAGGATTCAGGGAAAAATTCAAGTTTCAATCCTAGTTGAATTTCGATTTTCTCCTCCTTAAAAGTAGTCGAAAATTTTGAGGATAAATCCAAGGGGATTTTCAATTTTTTATGGATAAGGATGAGATAAAATTCAAGCTAGAAAATCCTATTTGATTTTTGAATCTTTCCTTCACATTATGGCAAAAAATTTTGTGGATAAATCCTAGTGAATTTTCGGATTTTTTCTTGTGGATAATGGTGAGATAAATTTCAAGTAAAAATCCTGTTTGAATTTGGATTGGATAATCCCTAAAAAGTGCACGAATTTTAGGTTGGATAAAGCCTAGAAAATTCAGATATTTTGTTGTGGATAAGGGAGAAAATCTTCTCCTAATCCAATTCGAATTCAGAGGATCACCTCATGCAAGTCTATAAATAGAGGTCCTACCACTCCAATTCTCTTAGACCACAGACTCTCAGGTGAGTAGGCTTATTGTTGCATAACTCACCGTGATAATAAGTTCTTTAGAGATTTGGGTGGTCGGAAGTAGACTAGCAGTGCTAGCATACCGGTCAAGGAACCGAGTGTCCACACACTCTGCCATCTGGGAATTGGAGAATAGTAGAGAAGACTAATTGGTTGAAGCCCTCCAGTCATTCTCCTCCTGTAGTATTGGCGTCTTCTTGAGGTATGAGTTTTATTGTTGTTAGTTAATTGTATATGGCATCACGAGATATTTAACGATCGTGAAAAATTTTTATTATTCTGCTATGTCACTTCGATGCGTTTTTACCGATTTTATTCCTACAAGCACACACTAACAACACCAAAATAACAAGGTTTACACTAAAATTTTCACCCTTTAAGGCCATGAATAACCCATGGATTTTTAGTAGAAAAATGAAAAGAAAAGCTTGGAAATGGAGATTTACCTTACTAGTCTTTGATTTCTTGAACTTGAGAGAGATTTGAGACAAGTTTTGGTGAAAATTTTGAAGAAAATTTTTAGTTTTGGTGGTGGTTTGGCTCATGGTTGCAAGAGCTAGAAATGGCTGCAAATTTGGTTGAATGTTTTCTATTTTTACATGTTAAATCCATGTGTTTTATGGCCAAAAGAGGAAGGACCAATTTGCAAAGATTCTTGGATAATTTGGCAACATTTCAAGGGTCATTTTGTAACTTTTTAAGGGCTTCTTTGCAAAGAATAAATTTTTTGCTGATTTTTTTCTTATTTCTCCACCAAAATCCGCCACCTAGCATGCCTAGAGTTTTCTTGAATTTTTCTAAATGTGATCTTTGACCTTTTGAGTTGACTTTGAATCCTAGTCATTAGATCAAGGTAAGGAGAATGTGGTTGCCGATGCCCTTTCTCGCAGGTATGCCTTACTTTCTACCCTTGATGCAAAGATACTTGGTTTTGAGCACATTAAAGATTTATATAGTGATGACCATGAATTTAGCGATGTATACCGGGCCTGTGAGAAAAATGCTTATGGTAAGTTCTTTAGGCATGATGGATTCCTGTTTCGAGAAAATAAGTTATGCGTGCCAAATTGCTCTTTGAGGGATTTGTTAATGCAGGAATCTCATGGTGGAGGATTAATGGGACATTTTGGAGTCGCCAAGACTTTAGCCGTTTTGCAGGAACACTTCTATTGGTCACATATGAAACGAGATGTTGAGAGAATTTGTGGTAGATGTGTCACATGTAGGCAAGCTAAATCTCGAGTGCAACCCAATGGTTTATATACCCCTTTACCCATTCCTAGTGAGCCTTGGATAGATATCTCAATGGATTTTGTGTTAGGACTACCTAGGACGAAACGAGGAAAGGATTCAATTTTTGTGGTTGTAGACAGATTCTCTAAGATGGCACATTTTATTCCATGTCACAAAACAGATGATGCCTCACATATTGCAGATTTGTTCTTTAAGGAAATTGTGAGGTTACATGGTATGCCTAGGACAATTGTATCAGATAGAGATACTAAGTTTTTGAGCTACTTTTGGAAAACTTTGTGGTGTAAGTTAGGAACTAAGTTACTATTTTCTACGACTTGTCACCCACAAACTGATGGCCAAACCGAGGTAGTGAATAGGACTTTGACTACTTTATTGAGGGCAATCATTAGAAAAAACACTAAGACATGGGAGGAGTGTTTACCACATGTTGAGTTTGCTTATAATAGATCTATTCATTCTGCTACTAAATTTTCACCATTTGAAATTGTTTATGGTTTTAATCCTTTAACTCCATTGGATTTATCCCCATTACCTATTTCTGAACGTGTTAATTTGGATGGAAAGAAAAAGGCTGAATTTGTTAAGCAGATACATGAGAAGGCAAGGCTCAACATAGAACGGAGAACGGAGCAATATGCAAAACAAGCCAACAAAGGGCGACACAAGATAGTCTTTGAACCCGGAGATTGGGTGTGGTTGCACATGAGGAAAGAACGATTTCCGGCACAAAGACGTTCTAAATTACTTCCACGAGGAGATGGTCCATTCCAAGTTCTGGAGCGCATCAACGACAACGCATACAAGCTAGAACTACCTGGTGAATATAACGTAAGTGCTACTTTTAATGTTACTGATCTGAGTCCTTTTGATGTAGGTGATGATTTGAGGACAAATCCTTTTCAAGAGGAGGGGAATGATGCAACGCAAGACATGACACCACCAAGGGAACCAGTTCAAGTACCAATTGGGCCAGTTACAAGAGCAAGAGCCAAGAAATTTAAAGAAGCACTTAATGGGCTGATTCAAGAGATTTGGACTCAATCAAATTCGTGGAGGCCCATTGAGCAAGATTCACAAAGATGCATTAACTTGATTCAAGCCCACGAGGAATTCAGCTAGTTCTTTCAAGCCCAATCAAGCCAAGAGACCTCAAGCCCAATCAAGCCAAGAGACGTTTTTCTTCAACTAAGGAAGTTCGGATTTAGTTACAACTAAGGAAGTTCGGATTTAGTTAGGATTATCTTTTCCGAATTTAGTTGGGATTATCTTTTCCAGATTTGGTTGGGATTATCCTTTCGAATTTGTTGGGATTTCAGCTAAGATTTGAGAATATCTTTTGTAACAAACTTTCCAACAAATTTTCGAAATTCAAACTTTAGGATTTTGAGAGTATATTTTGTAACAAACAAAATTCTGATTTCAAACAAAAATCCGGATTTTGTTTAGGTTTAACTTTGTTAGGATTTGTTAAGAATATCTTTGAATCCGAATTTTCAAATAATTTTCGGATTTTTTAGGCTTATTTTTTTCAGATTTTCTTTAGGAATATTCTTTGTAACAATTGCCTATAAATAGGCGTTCCCATAGCAATAAATGAGAACACATCAGTTTAATTCATAAATTTGAGAGTTTTAATTCTCTTTGGTTCTTTAAAGAACTATCTGAACTTATCGGAATTTTCCGTGGCGTTCGCTTCTGACTTATCAATCAACCCTTCCATAGTTGATTGTGGCGTCTTCCTTATACCAAGGTTCTTGTTTCGCATTAAGCAACGGGTTGAGGTCCATATACCAAGGTTCTTGTTTTTGCTGAAGCAACGGGTCGAGGTCTCCCATCCATTCGAACCTGATTTTAGAACGTTCTTGGGTTCATAATCTTAACGGGTCTCGTTATTCTTGACGAGGTTCGTATCATTTGGTATCAGAGCTTAGGTTCTAAAACTCAGGTTTGCCTATCCCATTTATTTTCGTTTTTTTTTTTTTTTTTTTTTTACGAATTAAAGTTGTAATTTGTTTATTGTGATATTCAGAATTCAAATCGAGCGGATCCAAGCAAAAAAAAAAAAAGGAGAAAAAAAAAAGGAAAGAAATCAAGAGGATCCGAAAAAAAAAAAAAAAAAAAAAGAGTATTTTTGCCCAACAACAAATTTTTTGTTTGATATCATATATTTAGGCTTCCAATATTCCAAAAATCAACTTACCCCATAGACCAAAATTTTTGGGTAAATTTTCGTGTTTTCGGAAACCTAAACCACCGTTGTTTTCATTGTAATCCTTGCTGTCCATAACCCATATTGCCTTGGTGTAGTCATTCAGGAACCGCGACGGAAATTTTGATACTGATTTGAGTAGTTTGATAAGAGCCGAGTGAGAAATTACTACGAGTGGAAAAAGGCAAGAGTGGTGAGTACATCAGAGGGTAAAAGCCATAATTACTGCGTGAAACACGAGTGGAGTTGAGTGAACCCATTCTTTGAGTGAAACACGTGAGTGTGAGAGGTCTTTTAGTTTACTCTAACCTTGTTTTTTTGCAGTAATCATGTCTCACAACAGTGAAAAGAGCGTTGCCGAAGGTGCTACGGGGATGGCTGATCCGAAGTTGTTCATGGAGGCGATGGTCGGAGAGATGAGGCGTGTGATGAGGACAGAGTTGGAGCATCTTCATGAACGAATAGATCGAGTCGAGACTACGCGTGTAGAGCGGCCACAGGACGTACCAAATATGCGTAGAAGAGAAAGGGTTCCATATAGGGGGGTGAGAGATGAAGATGAAGAATATTTTGGGGCTGGTTTCGAGGAAGAGGATGATCGAGGTAGGCATGGAGGACGGTTTAGAGAAGCTAGGATTCGGGAAGATAATAGCTTGGGTAGTATTAAGATGAAGATTCCGTCTTTTCAGGGTAGAAGCGATCCCGAAGCTTATCTCGAGTGGGAGAAGAAGGTGGAGTTGGTGTTCGATTGCCATAACTACTCTGAGCTGAAGAAGGTAAAACTCGCTGCTATTGAGTTTTCTGACTATGCCATTGTTTGGTGGGATCAATTGGTGTTGAACAGGCGACGAGCTGGAGAACATCCAATTGATACGTGGGAAGAGATGAAGAGAGTAATGAGGCGGCGATTCGTACCCAACCATTACTATCGGGACTTGTACAATAAATTGCAAAGGCTTCGACAGGGTAACCGGAGTGTGGAGGAATATTACCAAGATATGGAGATTGCAATGATCCGGGCTAACATTGAAGAAGATCGAGAGGCTACTATGGCCAGGTTCTTAAATGGCTTGAACCAAGATATTCACGATAGGGTGGAGATGCAGCATTACGTAGAAGTGGAAGACATGGTACACATGGCCATCAAGGTGGAGCGACAGCTCAAAAGGAGGGGTGGTACACGTGCAACCCATAATTTCGGTTCTTCCCCATGGAAACCGAAGAAAGAGGAGAAACCTACTGCAAAACCCAAATTCGAGCCAAGACAGGAGACGCCCAGTCAAGGGTCTCAAGGTAAATCTGACCCTCCCAGTTCTCGAAATCGTGACATTAAGTGTTTTAAATGTCAAGGCAGGGGTCACATTGCTAGCCAGTGTCCAAACAAGCGCGTCATGATCCTACACGATGACGGTGAGTATGAAACAGAGGAGGAGAGTGACGAAGATGACATGCCACCACTAGAGGACGTGGATGATGAGGAACATGCAGTCCAAGGTGAATTGTTGGTCACAAGGAGGGTTTTAAGCTCGCAAGCAAAAGAAGATGAAGAAGTGCAACGAGAAAACATATTTCATACTAGGTGCCACGTCAACGACAAAGTATGTAGTATGATTATTGATGGAGGAAGTTGTACTAATGTGGCGAGCACAACCATGGTGGAGAAATTAGGACTGCCCATGTTGAAACATCCCCGGCCATACAAGCTACAATGGTTGAATGATAGTGGCGAAGTAAAGGTGAATAAACAGGTGTTGGTTGCCTTCCGCATTGGAAAATACAGAGATGAAGTTTTGTGCGACGTAGTTCCGATGCAAGCTGGACACTTGTTGCTAGGCCGACCGTGGCAGTTTGATCGCCGAGTTAAGCATGATGGCTTCTCCAACAAATACTCATTCGCGATCGAGGGAAAACCCATCACTCTTGTGCCGATGACACCAAAACAGGTTTATGAAGACCAAGTGAGATTACAAAAAGAGAGTGAGCAAAAGAAAAAGAGTGAAAATCAGAGAGGGACCGAACAAACTGAGAGAGAAAAAGAAAATCAAAATTCAGTCATTGAGAGAAAAGCGGAGAGAAAATCAGAGAGAAAACAAAAGAATTTTTATGCAAAAGTGAGCGAAATCAAGCGAGCGATGTTTTCGAAACAGCCGATGATTGTACTTTTGTACAAAGAGGCATTTTTAAATACTAACGAGCTTGACTTTTCCTTGCCTAGTTCAGTTGTTTCTCTTTTGCAGGAGTACGAGGATGTCTTTCCTGAAGAAACCCCACATGGGTTGCCTCCAATTCGAGGAATTGAACATCAAATAGACTTTGTTCCTGGAGCAACGATTCCAAATAGACCAGCTTATAGGAGCAATCCCGAGGAGACAAAGGAGCTTCAACGGCAGGTAAGTGAGTTGTTGGAAAAAGGACATGTAAGGGAGAGCATGAGCCCATGCGCCGTTCCAGTTTTACTTGTTCCTAAGAAGGATGGGACGTGGAGGATGTGTGTTGATTGCCGAGCCATCAACAATATAACGGTAAAGTATCGTCATCCCATTCCTCGTTTAGATGATATGTTAGACGAATTGCATGGTTCGTGTGTGTTCTCTAAAATTGATTTAAAAAGTGGTTATCATCAGATTAGAATGAAAGAAGGAGACGAATGGAAAACTGCCTTTAAAACAAAACATGGTTTGTATGAATGGTTAGTTATGCCCTTTGGTTTGACTAATGCACCGAGCACTTTTATGAGACTTATGAATCATGTGTTGCGAGCATTTATAGGTATGTTTGTTGTCGTCTATTTTGATGATATACTAATTTATAGCAAAAACTTAGTTGACCATGTCGTACATCTGAAATCTGTTTTGGATGTGCTTAGGAAGGAAAGGTTATTTGCTAATATAAAGAAGTGTACCTTTTGCACGGATAAGCTTGTATTTCTTGGTTTTGTTGTTAGTGCTCAAGGTATACAGGTTGATGAAGAGAAGGTACGTGCAATTCGAGAATGGCCGAGTCCCACAACTGTAGGTAATGTGCGTAGTTTTCATGGACTTGCTAGTTTTTATCGACGGTTCGTGAAGGACTTTAGCAGCATAGCTGCGCCACTTACCGAAGTGATCAAGAAGAACGTTGGCTTTAGATGGGGAGAAGAACAAGAGAAGGCGTTTCAGCTAATCAAAGAGAAGCTGACCAACGCTCCCTTATTGTCTTTACCTAACTTTTCTAAAACGTTTGAGATTGAATGTGATGCTTCAGGTATCGGTATAGGTGCAGTTCTCATGCAGGAGGGACGACCAATTGCTTACTTCAGTGAAAAATTAAGCGGGGCAGCCTTAAACTACCCGACTTATGACAAGGAGTTGTATGCATTGGTTCGAGCTTTGGAGACATGGCAGCACTACCTATGGCCTAAGGAATTCGTGATTCACACTGATCATGAGTCCTTGAAACACTTGAAGGGCCAACACAAGCTAAACAAAAGGCATGCTCGCTGGGTGGAATTCATAGAGACGTTTCCGTACGTCATCCGGTATAAGCAAGGTAAGGAGAATGTGGTTGCCGATGCCCTTTCTCGCAGGTATGCCTTACTTTCTACCCTTGATGCAAAGATACTTGGTTTTGAGCACATTAAAGATTTATATAGTGATGACCATGAATTTAGCGATGTATACCGGGCCTGTGAGAAAAATGCTTATGGTAAGTTCTTTAGGCATGATGGATTCCTGTTTCGAGAAAATAAGTTATGCGTGCCAAATTGCTCTTTGAGGGATTTGTTAATGCAGGAATCTCATGGTGGAGGATTAATGGGACATTTTGGAGTCGCCAAGACTTTAGCCGTTTTGCAGGAACACTTCTATTGGTCACATATGAAACGAGATGTTGAGAGAATTTGTGGTAGATGTGTCACATGTAGGCAAGCTAAATCTCGAGTGCAACCCAATGGTTTATATACCCCTTTACCCATTCCTAGTGAGCCTTGGATAGATATCTCAATGGATTTTGTGTTAGGACTACCTAGGACGAAACGAGGAAAGGATTCAATTTTTGTGGTTGTAGACAGATTCTCTAAGATGGCACATTTTATTCCATGTCACAAAACAGATGATGCCTCACATATTGCAGATTTGTTCTTTAAGGAAATTGTGAGGTTACATGGTATGCCTAGGACAATTGTATCAGATAGAGATACTAAGTTTTTGAGCTACTTTTGGAAAACTTTGTGGTGTAAGTTAGGAACTAAGTTACTATTTTCTACGACTTGTCACCCACAAACTGATGGCCAAACCGAGGTAGTGAATAGGACTTTGACTACTTTATTGAGGGCAATCATTAGAAAAAACACTAAGACATGGGAGGAGTGTTTACCACATGTTGAGTTTGCTTATAATAGATCTATTCATTCTGCTACTAAATTTTCACCATTTGAAATTGTTTATGGTTTTAATCCTTTAACTCCATTGGATTTATCCCCATTACCTATTTCTGAACGTGTTAATTTGGATGGAAAGAAAAAGGCTGAATTTGTTAAGCAGATACATGAGAAGGCAAGGCTCAACATAGAACGGAGAACGGAGCAATATGCAAAACAAGCCAACAAAGGGCGACACAAGATAGTCTTTGAACCCGGAGATTGGGTGTGGTTGCACATGAGGAAAGAACGATTTCCGGCACAAAGACGTTCTAAATTACTTCCACGAGGAGATGGTCCATTCCAAGTTCTGGAGCGCATCAACGACAACGCATACAAGCTAGAACTACCTGGTGAATATAACGTAAGTGCTACTTTTAATGTTACTGATCTGAGTCCTTTTGATGTAGGTGATGATTTGAGGACAAATCCTTTTCAAGAGGAGGGGAATGATGCAACGCAAGACATGACACCACCAAGGGAACCAGTTCAAGTACCAATTGGGCCAGTTACAAGAGCAAGAGCCAAGAAATTTAAAGAAGCACTTAATGGGCTGATTCAAGAGATTTGGACTCAATCAAATTCGTGGAGGCCCATTGAGCAAGATTCACAAAGATGCATTAACTTGATTCAAGCCCACGAGGAATTCAGCTAATTCTTTCAAGCCCAATCAAGCCAAGAGACCTCAAGCCCAATCAAGCCAAGAGACGTTTTTCTTCAACTAAGGAAGTTCGGATTTAGTTACAACTAAGGAAGTTCGGATTTAGTTAGGATTATCTTTTCCGAATTTAGTTGGGATTATCTTTTCCAGATTTGGTTGGGATTATCCTTTCGAATTTGTTGGGATTTCAGCTAAGATTTGAGAATATCTTTTGTAACAAACTTTCCAACAAATTTTCGAAATTCAAACTTTAGGATTTTGAGAGTATATTTTGTAACAAACAAAATTCTGATTTCAAACAAAAATCCGGATTTTGTTTAGGTTTAACTTTGTTAGGATTTGTTAAGAATATCTTTGAATCCGAATTTTCAAATAATTTTCGGATTTTTTAGGCTTATTTTTTTCAGATTTTCTTTAGGAATATTCTTTGTAACAATTGCCTATAAATAGGCGTTCCCATAGCAATAAATGAGAACACATCAGTTTAATTCATAAATTTGAGAGTTTTAATTCTCTTTGGTTCTTTAAAGAACTATCTGAACTTATCGGAATTTTCCGTGGCGTTCGCTTCTGACTTATCAATCAACCCTTCCATAGTTGATTGTGGCGTCTTCCTTATACCAAGGTTCTTGTTTCGCATTAAGCAACGGGTTGAGGTCCATATACCAAGGTTCTTGTTTTTGCTGAAGCAACGGGTCGAGGTCTCCCATCCATTCGAACCTGATTTTAGAACGTTCTTGGGTTCATAATCTTAACGGGTCTCGTTATTCTTGACGAGGTTCGTATCACTAAGCATGTCTTCATTCAGACTGTCCATCCGTTTGGGGATGAAAAGCTATGCTGAGGCATAATTCTGTCCCCATAGCTTCTTGTATGCACTTCCAAAATATTGAAGTGAACAGTGCATCTCGGTTAGAAATTATGGAGTTCAGAACTCCATGTAGCCGAATGATATTACTTACATAAAGGTGTGCTAATTTCTCTAGTGTGAAGATCATTTTTATTGCTATGAATTGCACCGTCTTCATCAGTCTATCCACTATTACTCAGATAGCATCATAACCTTCTCAGGTTTTAGGAAGCCTGCTAGAAAACCCATGGTAATTTGTTCCCATTTCCATTCCAGAATTTCCAGAGGTTCCAATTTTCCTCCGGAATGTCTATGCTCAGTTTTAACTTTTTGGTAAGTCAGGGATCTACTTACGAATTCTGCAATATCATTTTTCATCCCTTTCCACCAAAACTGCATCTTTAAGTCTTGATATATTTTGTTGGCTCCAGGATGAACTGAATACGATGTTTCATGAGCTTGTGCCATCATTCATCTTCTAAGTCCTTCATTGGCTGGAACATAGATTCTTCCTTGATATAAGAGCATTCCATCCTTGGAAATGCTGGTTCCTGATTCGTTGCCCTTGGAAATTCCTTCACGAAGCTTTATTAAGTCTAGATCCTGCTCCTAGGCTTCTTTAATTTGCTTAAATAGTGAGGACTCTAATTACAGTGTAGATAGTTTCCCAGATATTAACTCCAATTCAAGGGAGTTAATTTCTTGCTGCAATGATTTTGGTAGCTCCTCTATCGACAGTCGTTGCGGAACCGTCGATTTTCTGCTCAGAGCATTTGCTACATGGTTCGCCATTCCTGGATGGTAGAGGATCTCACAATCGTAGTCCTTTACCAACTCTAACCATCTTCTTTATCGTATATTTAACTCTTTCTGCGTGAAGAAGTACTTCAAGCTCTGATGGTTAGTGAAAATCTGACACTGTGCTCCATACAAGTAGTGTCCTCAGATTTTGAGTGTGAATACTACTACAACAAGTTCTAGGTCATGAGTAGGATAATTCCTCTCATGTTTCTTTAATTGATGCGACGCTTAGGCAATCACCTTATCATTCTGCATAACTATAGATGGTGAATTTCTCTCCTTCAGTGGGTAGTGTAAGGATTGGCGCACTTGTCAATCGTCTTTTTAATTCATGAAAGCTTCTTTCACACTCTCTTGTCCATTCGTATTTCTTTTCCTTACGAGTAAGGGTAGTGAGAGGTGCATCTAACTGTGTGAATCCTTTGACGAATCTTCTATAATAGCTGGCCAATCCTAAGAAACTTCGTATTTCAGTCACGCTCTTAGGGGCAGGCCATTCATTAATTACTTCTACTTTAGCAGGGTCTACAGTAACTCCTTCTTTTGACACTACATGTCTAAGAAAATGCACTTTATCTTACCAGAATCCACACTTAGAGAATTTCACATACAATTTATGCTTTCTCACAGTGTGAAGAATAGTCCTCAAATGCTCTTCGTGCTCTTCATGAGCCTTTGAATATATAAGTATGTCATTAATAAATACAATAACAAATCTATCTAGGAACTCCTTAAAGACTCTATTCATTAGGTCCATAAATGCAGTTAGAGCAATTGTTAACTCGAACGGCATTACTAGGATTCATAATGTCCATAGCGGGTTCTAAATGCCGTCTTAGGGATATTACTCTCCCTAATTCTCAATTGATGGTATCCCAAACGTAAATCAATCTTCAAGAATATCGCTGTACCCTTGAGTTGATCGAATAGGTCATCAATCCTAGGTAACGGATACCTATTCTTGATAGTGACTTTATTTAATTCTCTGTAATCGATACACATATGGAGAGTGCCATCCTTTTTCTTGACAAATAAAACTAGGGCTCCCCATAGAGAGTTGCTCAGTTGAATAAACCCCATGTCAAACAGCTCCTTTAACTGCACCTGTAGTTCCTTCAATTCCGCTGGTGCCATACGATACGGCGCTTTAGAAATTGGTGTAGTCCCTGGCATAAGGTTAATTTCGAACGAGATTTCCCATTCTGGAGGTACTCCTGGCAGCTCTTCCGAAAACATATTAAGAAATTCATTAACATTTGAAACATCTTCCGGTTGCAATTTCTTTTCTTTCGTCATATCTGCCACATATGCTAAATATCCCATATAGCCATTAGTCATCAGCTTCTTTGCCTTTAGTGCACTAATCATCATTCTTCTCGATTTACATGATGAATTAACATACTTGAAATTCTCCCCTTCCTTAGATCGGAATACTATTTTTTCGCTTCCGACAGTCTATAGTGGCTTGATATTTTCGTAGGAAATCTATTCCTAGGATTACATCATAGTCAACGATTCTCATCACGATTAAGTCGACGTATAACTCCCTATTTGCCACAATTACTGGCACATGATGTAACCAGTAATTTGACAGCAATACTTCGCCTGAAGGTAAGGCTGTCCTCAAAGTTTTTTCCCCATATTTTCTTTAGCATACTCTAACTTGCCAGCAAACTCATGAGAGACAAATGAGTACGTGGCTCCAGAATCAAAAAGAACACATGCTAAGTGGTTAGCTACCTAAAGCTGACCTATAACCATATGGATTCTCCAGCTTCCGCATCCTCTTTGGTGTAGGCCATAACATGTGCATCAGTTCGAGGTGTATGCTCCTGATGTTTTGGCCATGTTGGAGGCATCATTGAAGATCCTACCATTCATGCTTGTAATCCATGCACCTAAGAGGATTGTGAATGTGGAGGGAATGGTTGATGTTGCTGCATTAGTCTTGGGACATTCTGACGATTCATTGGGCAATTCTTGACAAAATGTCCTTCTCTATGGTGCCCCCGAATCCAACCATGCGAAACTGTTGAGGTCCGACTCCGTAATCGACCAAGACAGCCCGTGCACCGAATCTAGGTCCCCATTTAAACACGTTTTCATTCAACTCTCATATTTCAGGGCCTAAAATTTGCGCCCTTATTTTTTTTCTTTTCAAAATACTTTTTTCTGACGAAAGCCAAATATGAAAGCCATATAAAACATAATACTAACTTTTAGATGTCTTTTTAAGTACATCATAATGTACAAACATACAATACATATGTATATTGTTTTTCAAAATACAATTCACCATTTTATCGCTCAGTGGAAAACTTATGGCAGGACCAAGTCCACAGTGGGTTCCCTATCCCATCTAATTTTTCCCCCTTGTTTCCTAAAATAGCCCTAACGTGAATTTTTCCCCGTTTTAGGCATTTTAGTCATTAAGGGTCGGTTTATTATTCCTCTTGGGTTGGTTTTCCATTACTAACCCCAACCCACCGAAGGGTCTCGGTTTCCTTTCCGAGTGTAATATTTTTACCCCTCATTTCTCGAAATACCCTCATACCGTTTTAGAAATTTCGGCAGCATTTCTGCCTGTATTTTCAGGCTTTCCCTACGTTAGGTATGTCTTAGAACCTTTATACTTACCACGTACTATACCAGAGACCTATTTTATACAAAGTTACCAAATTTTGTATAAAAATTTTCTACATTATCATCATTCAAACACAATACAAAATTCATCAAAATTTTCCAATTATAGCCTCGGTTTCTCATGGTAAACAACACCAAAGAATTTTCATTACCTTAAACAATCATCATATATCACTCTTAGGTTTTCAAATGTACATACAAACATTAAAAACCTAACAAAATTTCATTCCAACCCTAGCATTAAGCCACAGATTTTCATACTAAACCACCATAGAAAATTTTGTTCTTATTACTAGGATTTTGTCAACATTTCTCATCATTGTTCAATACTAAAAATTCTCCATTTTCTAGTGTTTATTGGCCATAGGTTCTAGCATGAAACATTGCTTGTTTCATTATTCCAATTCATACTTTAATAAACATAGTATCAAACTAACATACCTATAAAAGCAAATTATCAAATTTCTCAACATTTTTTCCCCTCAACAAGCCACGGTTTTCATAGGAAAGCACGTAAAATTTTTGCTTGATTCCTATTTCTAAATCATGCTTCATTCATCTTAATATCAAACCAATCAACATGTCCACAAAACATCAAATCTTTCAATGTTATCTACACCTCATAAGCCATGGATTTTTCAAAGGAAAACCAATGAAAATGCTTCAATTTGAAAGCTCACCTTATCAATTAGTTTCCTTGCAACCTAAGATTGGATTGAAAGCTAATTTTGCTGTAAAATTTTTGCTAAAATTTAGTTTGAAATGTGGTAAGGTGCATGAATTTTTTGTAGAAAAAAAATGGCAAGAGTTTGGCTAATTTTTCCAATTTTTCAAATGAATTTCTCATGCCTATTTGTAGGCAAATGGATGGGGACCTTTTTGCAATTTTTCCCAACAATTACATAATCGTTTAGGGACTTAAATGCAAACTTTTTGGGGGTCAAAAATAAAATTTTTGGGCTACCTTCTTTCCATGTGGCCGAATCCCATTTTTGCCCATTTTCCAATTTTTTTTCAAAGCCATTTTAGCTTGATCATTGCCCTTGATTCTAAAGCATTAAATCATAGCCTTTAATACTACCTAACTCATTAATTAACCTTAATTTCCCTTGATTCTAAAGCATTAAATCATAGCCTTTAATACTACCTAACTCATTAATTAACCTTTAATAAATGGTATTTATGATGTCATCATGACATCATCTAATTAATATGGGAATTAATTCGTGGTCAAATTTTGATCAAAAGTCAAACCAAACGGAACTACCGAAATCGCGTAAGCGGGTTCCGGGCGCCTCCGATGCAATCGGTATATTTTATTTTGCTTCCATTTGGCCAGATTTCACTACCATAAATTTTTGTCTTTTAGTGCACTCCAGTGCACACTTTAGGGTTTTTTGCTCCGTTTTCGAGTTGTCTCACTAGTTTCTGTTCAATAAATTTTTCTATCTCTGAACTCACTCGCTTTAACACTACCGGAAATTTTCACTGTATTCTCAACAATATTAAAACACAACTTTTTCATATTTTATTTATTAAAATTGATACATACATACAATTTTAATTTACTCTGAGAATCTAAAAATTCTCAGTTATCACATTCACCCTCTTTATAAAATTTTCATCCTCGAAAATTTAGAACAAGTGGGGGTACAAATTTCTAATTTCTTCTTCTCGTTCCCATGTAGCCTCTTCGACGTTGTGATTTTTCCACAGCACTTTGACTAATGGGATCGTTTTATTCCTCAAGACTTTCTCTTCTCGTGCCAAGATTTGAACAGGCTTCTCTTCGTAAGTGAGATCTTCCTGAATTTGGATTGGTTCATGTTTCAGCACATGGGATGGATCTGGTATGTACTTTCGCAACATCGACACGTGAAACACATTGTGTACTGCTGACATTTCTGGAGGTAATGCCAATCTATAGGCAACCTTCCTAATGCGTTCGATGATCTAATATGATCCAATATATCTTGGACTCAATTTCCCATTTTTTCCGAACTGCATTATTCCTTTCATCGACGAGACTCTTAAGAATACGAAATCTCCTTTGTTAAACCCTAGGGATCTTCGTCTTTTATCTGCATAACTCTTCTGTCGACTCTGCGCTATTTTCATCCGTTATTGTATTTTCGCAACTGCCTCCGTTGTTTCTTGTACAAAGTCTGTTTTGTGCAGTAGTTTTTCTTGTAAATCATACCAATGGACAAGTGATCTACACTTCCTTCCCTATAGAGCTTCATAGGGTGCCATTCCTATAGAAACTTGGTAGCTATTGTTATACAAAAATTCTACTAGTGGAAGTTTCTCGTTCTAGCTCCCTGGGAAATTTATTGCACATGCGCGGAGCATGTCTTCTAGTGTTTGAATTGTCCACTCAGATTGCCCGTCCGTCTGCAGATGAAATGTTGTACTCAGGCGTACTTCCGCTCCCATAGCTTCGTGCACGCACTTCCAAAAATTCAAAGTGAATCGTGCATTATGATCCAATACAATAGACTTAGGAACTCCATGTAATCTAACGATGTGGTTAACATATAAGTTCGCTAACTTTTCCAGTGAAAAAGTCATTTTCACCATTATGAACCTTGCCGTCTTTGTCAATCTGTCGACAATAACCAGATAGTATCGTAACCTTCTCGGGTTTTCAGCAATCCTACCGCAAAGTCCATCATAATATGTTCCTATTTTCATTTGGAAATTTCCAACAGATTAGCTTTCCGCCTGGATGTCAGTGTTCAGCCTTAACTTTTTGGCACGTCATGCATTTACTCACAAATTCAGCAATGTCCTTCTTTATCCTTTTCCACCAGAATTGTAGTTTCAAATCTTGGTATATCTTACTAGCTTCGGGATGCACTGAATATGGCGTTTCATGGGCTTCTGCCATAATTCACCTTTTTAATTCTTTGTCATCAGGAATATAAATTCTTCCTTAACTTAGGATTAATCCTTCTTTAGACACTCCTTTCTGAGGACATGGTAGATTTGGATATCAGTTTTGAGCTTTTCTAATGTCCTTATATAATGATGATTCCAATTGTAGTGCAGCCAATCTTCCTGCTATCAACTCCATCTTCAATGCATTAATTTCCTACTGCAATGGCCTTGGAAAATTTTCAATCGGCAGTTGCTGCGGAACAGTAGATTTCCTACTTAACGCATCTACAATATGATTGGTTTTTCTGGGATGGTAGAGGATTTCACAATCATAGTCCTTTATCAGCTCTAACCATCTCCTTTGCCGCATATTTAGCTCCTTCTGTGTGAAGAAATACTTTAAACTCTGGTGGTCAGTATAAATCTGACATTGAGCTCCATATAGATAGTGTCACCAGATCTTCAATGCGAACACTACTGCGGCAAGTTCCAGATCATGAGTGGGATAATTTCTCTCATGGTCCTTTAATTGACACGAGGCATAAGCAATCACCTTATCGCCTTGCATCAGGATAGCTCCTAATCCCATCTTTGACGCATCACTGTAAATCACGAACATCTCCCCTTCAGTAGGAAGTGTAAGAATTAGCACACTGGTTAATCGCCTTTTTAGCTCTTGGAAACTTCTTTCGCATACCTCTATCCACTCGTACTTCCTCTCTTTGCGTGTCAAAGCCATGAGAGGTACAGCGAGTCATGCGAATCCCTCGACCAATCTTCTACAATAGCTGACTAAACCTAAGAAACTCCGTATTTCAGTCACATTCTTAGGTGCGGGCCACTCATTGATCACTTCTACTTTTGCCAGGTCCATGGCAATTCCTTCCTTGGAAACCACATGTCCAAGGAAATGTACTCTATCTCGCCAAAATTCACACTTAGAAAATTTGGCATAGAGTTGATGCTTCGTTATCGTCTGCAAAACGATCCGTAGAAGTTCTTTATGCTCCTCCTGAGTCTTTGAATATATAAGTATCTCATCGATAAACACAATAAAAAACTTATCTAGATATTCTTTGAAGATTCGATTCATCAAGTCTATAAATGCAGCTGGCGTATTTGTTAACCCAACGGCATCACTAGGAATTCATAATGACCGTAACAGGTCCGAAATGTAGTCTTCAGAATATTGCTCTCCTTGATCCGCAGCTGATGGTAACTTGATCATAGATCAATCTTAGAGAATACCGCTATGCCTTTGAGTTGGTCAAATAAGTTGTCAATTCTAGGTAATGGATACCTATTTTTGACAGTGACCTTGTTCAACTCCTGGTAGTCAATGCACATTCGAAAAGATCCATCCTTCTTCTTAACAAACAGTATAGGAGCACCCCATAGGGAATGGCTCAGACGTATAAATCCCTTGTCAAGAAGCTCTTTCAGCTGCTCTTGTAACTCTTTCAACTCTGCCGGTGCCATCCGATACGGCACCTTTGAGATGGGTGCGGTTCCTGGCATCAGTTCAATCTTAAAAGAGATTTCTCGTTTTGGCGGCAATCTGGGTAATTCTTCTAGGAAGACATCGATAAACTCCTTCACAATAGGAATATCTTTGGGTTGAAGCTTTTGTTCCTCTTTTACATCCATTATATATGCTATATACCCAGCGCTGCCGCTAGATATTAGCCTTCTTACTTTCATTAAGTTGATCATTATCTTCCTCAGTTTGCGTGATGAACCTACATATTCAAATCCATCCTTTTGGTCAGGTTGGAACATTATCTTCTGCTTCTGACAATCGATCGTGGCTCGATACTTTCCTAGGAAACCATTCCTAGTATAACATCGTAATCAGCAAGCTCCATCACGATCAATTCTACATAAAACTCCCTATTTGCCATAATTATTGGTACATGAGGCAACCAATAATTGGATATCAATACTTTTCCTGAGGGTAGAGCCGTTCTAAAGGTCATACCCATATTGTCTTTAGGATATCCTGTTTTGTTCGTGAATTGGTATGAAATAAATGAATGCGTAGCACCAGAATCAAATAAAATAGATGCCAAATGATTAGCGATAGAAAACTGACCTGTAACTACATTGGACGTACTTGCTTCTGTATCTTCCTTGGTATATACCATAACTCTAGCATCCGCATGAGGTAAACCTTGTGGTCTTTCTTGCCTCTCTGAAGCTGAAGAACCTTCAACCTTTGCCTGGATTGCATGTGCTTGGGGACGTTGTTGCTGTGTCTGGAATGAACCCTGCACATTTTGCATATTTTCAGGACAGTTAGTGGCAAAATGGCCATCCTTTCTACATTGAAAACAGGCATTTGGGGCAAGTCTGCATCTGCCTGAATGTCTTTTTCCACAGGCAACATAGTCACGAACAATGGGTCTAGTATTATTGTTCAATCTTCGCTGTTGGTTCCTATTCCCAGAATTATTCCCTTTTCTCTTTCCTTGTGACTGCTGGCCAGAAGTACTTGACTGCCTGGCCTTAGCATTCGAACTCGGCTTACTGCTTCGTCCAGCTTGGGACCCGACTTGTATCGCTTTTGCCAAAACCTTCTCCTTCTTTTTGGCATCCCATACCTTTTCTTTTTCTTCCTTCTGTCTAACCATTTAATACTCTGCCCTCAAAGCTCTACTTACACAATTAGATACAGTAGTGGGTGGCGTCAACCCACTGTCCACTAATGCTGAGATTTCAGGGCAGAATATTCCCAGCATCTTCTGGATTTTCTCCCTCTTAGTGGAGACAACGTATGGACACAATCGGGACAACTGGTCAAACTTGCTACAGACTTCTATCACTGACATATCCCCTTGCTTCAACTCTATAAACTCCCTTTGTTAGGGTCGCAGCAATGTGGGATTATAGTACTTCTGATTGAATTCTTCTAAGAAGTCTATCCAGGACATTGTGAACATGTTCCTTCTCAACTTGATTGAATCCCACCAAAACCTTGCATCCTTCTTTAGAACAAAGGACGCACACATAATCTTTCCTTGATCGTTCAACTCCATAAATTCCAATATCATATGGAGTGAAGACAACTACTCCTTTACTTCCAAAGGGTTTATGAAACTCTCAAACTCCAGTGGCTTCATTTGTAAGAATCGTTCATAAAGTGGTTCTTGATTGACTCTAGGTTGGGGTTGGGGTTCCACTATTTCAATCTCACGTTCGATTGGCGGCACTTCTTGTTCAGGTGCGGCCATTTGTGGGTTTTGGCCTTCTTCTTGGCCTTGCCTTTGCTCCATCTATTCTATTCTTTGTCTCAGCTCAGCATTTGCCTTCATCTGAGCCTCTAACATGGCTTCTAGTTCATCTACTCTTTCTAAAAGCACTGGATGCCCTCTCATGTTTCTCAAGTTTCGTAGATTCACCATCTTTGCCTACTTCTTATAATCGCAAGAAAATCATTCATTAGATTTTCCACAAACATATTTTTACAATGTAAGTAAAAATAGTTTCAATTATCATATAATTTCAACATTTCATCATTTGAACATGTCAAAATATCATTTCATTTCATTTCAAAATTTTCCATATACACATCAGTTCGAAGGCTCCTTTTTCAAAATGGCCTTTCGATACAGTTATATAAACACATATACAGATATATATACATTTATACATCTTATATGATTTATATCTAATCCTTTGTTTGAGGTAGATCTAGAACTATCGGAAACTCCTTTAGATCTTGTTTGTCCTCATCTGAACCATTTCCAGCCTCGGATGGTGTCGATCCCCTAGTAGGACTCATACCCTCTCGTCGTCTTGATGTGCCAGCCTTATGATCATTTGCCATAGGCCATGCCCCATACAGACGATCTAACATAGCATCCTGTAATGACTGCTCGTGTCTCTTATGCACCATGCGGTCCATCATCAATTCTTCCTCTACCTTGGCTATGGTAACTATAAACTCACGTAAAGTAGTAGGATATAAAGGGGTTACCCTCTATCGTAGATCTATAGTGAGCCCCTTCTAGAAAATGTTGCAAAAATCCTCCTCAGTAAGGTTAGACATAGGACATCGCCTCACTATGTTCTCCTCAAACTATACTGTGTATGTGAAAACCATATCACTTAGTAGCATCTGGAGTCTCTCAGGTCAGAGAACGAACTCCCTCATATCTGTATATCTAGGCATCGCTGGTGGCGAAGTCACTACCCTGCTCTCCGGAGGGTCTGGAATCGGTGACGCTGGACTCTTTGACGAAAACTGTAGTATCATAATGTGTCGGAACTCAGCCCAGTCTAGTCCCAGCAACATCTCCTGATCACAGTACTCCCAGTACATTCATGCATCCTTATGGAATGTGCCAACTACCATCAACACCCAGCAATCCTTGTCTATATCACACTGATGCATAATCATCTCTACGTCATGTAGCCAATCTCAAGTATAGATCTCCTTTTGACCTCCCTCAAAAGTGGGTGGATGACTACCTCTAAAGGCATGTAAAGCTCGTATTGATACCCTAGCTCCTATGTGAGCCCCTCCTCCCACCACTGGAATATCTAGAGCGACTAGTGGATTAACAACCGGTCGAGGAGGTGTTGCTTGTACTGGTGCCGGTGCTACTATCCTTGGCGCTGACGGCTCAGGTATTAACGGTCGAGGTACTGCTTGATGGATCATGGACAGTCTGATCACGAGCCTAGTCCATACCCAAATCGGTCCTTTCAATCGGTATGGGTTGGGTCGCATATACTTTGGTCTAGTCATTGTATGTCCTACAAAAATATATAACCTCGTATAAATGAAAAATTAACTAACTTAAAGAAAGCTAACTTACTTGGATTGACGAGTAGATTGTGTTCTGTGCCAATAGGGATATGGTCAACTGCTCTGATACCAGCTTGTGGCGCCCCCGAATCCAACCACATGAAACCGTCGAGGTCCGACTCCATAGTTGACCAAGACAGCTCGTGCACCGAATCTGGATCGCCATTTAAACATTTTTTCATTCAACTCTCATATTTCAGGGCCTAAAATTTGCACCCTTATTTTTTTTTCTTTTCAAAATACTTTTTTTTGATGAAAGCCAAATATGAAAGCCATATAAAATATAATACTAACTTTTAGATGTCTTTTTAAGTACATCATAATGTACAAACATACAATACATCTATATATTGTTTTTCAAGATACATTCTCTTCAATTCACCATTTTATTACTTAGCAGAAAACTTGTGGTAGGACCAAGTCCACAGTGGGTTCCCTATCCCATCTAATTTTTCACTCTTATTTCCTAAAATACCCCTAACGTGAATTTTTTCCCGTTTTAGGCATTTTAGTCATTAAGGGTCAGTTTACTATTCCTCTTGGGTTGGTTTTTCATTACTAACCCTCACCCACCGAGGGGTCTCAGTTTCCTTTCTGAGTCTAATATTTTTACCCCTCATTTCATGAAATGCCCTTATGCCATTTTAGAAATTTTGGCAGCATTTCTGCCTTTATTTTTAGGTTTTCCCGGCGTTAGGTATGTTTTAGAACCTTTGTACCTACCACGTACTATACCAGAGACCTATTTTATACAAAGTTACCAAACTTTGTATAAAAATTTTCCACATTATCATCATTCAAACATAATACAAAATCCATCAAAATTTTCTAATTATAGCCTCGATTTCTCATGGTAAACAACACCAAAGAATTTTCATCACCTTAAACAATCATCATATATCACTCTTAAGTTTTCAAATGTACATATAAACATTACAAACCTAACAAAATTCATTCCAACCCTAGCATTAAGTCATAGAGTTTCATGCTAAACCACCATAGAAAATTTTGTTCTTATTACTAGGGTTTTATCAACATTTCTCATCATTGTTCAACATTAAAAATTCTAGTGTTTATTGGCCACGGGTTCTGGCATGAAACACGCATCAAAATTGCTTGTTTTATTATTCCAATTCATGCTTTGATAAACATAGTATCAAACTAGCATAACCATTAAAGTAAATCACCGAATTTCTCAACATTTTTTCCCCTCAATAAGCCACAATTTTCATAGGAAAGCATGCAAAATTTTTGCTTGATTCCTATTTCTAAATCATACTTCATTCATCCAATATCAAACCAATCAACATATCCACAAAACATCAAAATTTTCAATGTTTTCTACACCTCATAAGCCACGGATTTTTCAAAGAAAAACTAATGAAAATGCTTCAATTTGAAAGCTCACCTTATTAATTAGTTTCCTTGCAACCTAAGCTTGGATTGGAAGCTAATTTTGATGTAAAATTTTTGCTAAAATTTAGTTTGAAATGGGGTAAGGTGCACGGATTTTTGGCAGAAAAAAATGGCAAGAGTTTGGCCAATTTTTCCAAATTTTCAAATGAATTTCTCATGCCTATTTATAGGCAAATGGATGGGGACCTTTTTGCAATTTTTCCCAACAATTACATAATTGTTTAGGGACTTAAATGCAAACTTTTTGGGGTCAAAAATAAAATTTTTGGGCTGCCTTCTTTCCATGTGGCCGAATCCCATTTTTGCCCATTTTCCAATTTTTTTTTCAAAGCCATTTTGGCTTGATCATGGCCCTTGATTCTAAAAGCATTAAATCCTAGCCTTTAATGCTAGCCTTTAATGCTACCTAACTCACTAATTAACCTTAATTTTCCTAATTAACTAAATGGTATTTATGATATCATCATGACATCATCTAATTAATATGGGAATTAATTCGTGGTCAAATTTTGACTGAAAGTCAAACCGAATGGAACTTTACTGAAATCGCATAAGTGGGTTCCAGGCACCTCTGGTGCGATCGGTTTGTTTTATTTTGCTTCCGTTTGGCCAAAATTCACTACCGTAAATTTTTGTCTTTTAGTGCACTCCGGTGTATTCTTCAGGGTTTTTGCTCCGTTTTTGAGCCGTCTCACCCGTTTTTGTTTGGTAAGATTTTCCATCTCTGAACTCACTCATTTTAACACTGCCGGAACATTTTCACAGTATTCTCAACAGTATTAAAACACAACTTTTTCATATTTTATTTATTAAAATTGATACATACATACAATTTTAATTTGCTTTGAGAATCTAAAAATTCCCGATTATCACAATAACAGGTGCTCGTGCCGTAATGACATTGACCTAGATGTCTTTTCCCACATGTAGCACAAGTAGGAAAATTTGGTCCTGTACTAGTAGAAAGTTTCTGCTGCTGATTGCGGTTATCCTGGTTTTTATTTCCAGGAAAATTGCCCTTCCTCTTGCTTTGTTGGTATTGTTGGCCTTGGTTGTTGGACTGATTAGATCTGGTCTGATTAGGCTTGTTACTTCAACTAGTTAGATTCCCTGCCTGAGATGACTTGGCGAAGATCTTCTCTTTCTTCTTAGCCTCCCAAACTTTCTCTCTTTCTTCCTTTTTTCTGGTTAAGTGGTATTCGGCTCTAAGGGCCCGATTGATACAGTCTGCCACCGAGGTTGGTGGTACCGATCCATTGTCTACCAGAGTAGAAATCTTCGATCTGAACATGCCAATCATTTCCTAGATTTTCTCTCGCTCTGTCAGTACCACGTAGGGGCATAGTTGGGATAATTGGTCAAATCTTTTACATACTTCACTAACTGACCGGTTGCCTTGCTTTAATTGTACAAATTCTTTCTGTTGTGGGCACAGAGCAGCTGGATCATATTACTTCTGGTTGAATTCCCCCACAAATTCATCCCATGTCATGGTGCTCACATCTCTTTGCATTCGAACAGTATCCCACCAGAATTGAGCATCCTTTTTTAGCACAAATGATGCACACAAAACTTTCTCTTGTTTAGTCAGATTCATAAACTCCAGGATCATTTGCAGCGAGGAAAGCCATTCCTTTGCCTCAAGAGGATCTGTCGAACCCTCGAACTCTGGAGGCTTCATCCGGTGGAATCATTCATAAAGGGGTTCTTGGCTTATCAATTGTTGGGGTTGACAGGCTTTTGGAGCCGTAGGAGGCACTGCCCTTCCTACAGTAACTGCTTGTGATGTCTGGCCTTCTTCTTGGCCCTGCCTTTGTTCCATTGTATCTAATCTTTGTCTCAGTTCAACATTTTCTTTTTGGGTTTCTAGAAGAGCTTGCAGCTCCCCTACCCTATTTGACAGTGCAAGTTGTCTTCCTCTTCAAATAGACATTGTGCCTTTTCTTATCCTAAAATAGCACAATGATCAAATATTAAATCTTCCATAAATGAATTTGGTAACATGGCGGAAATTTTAAATATATCCTTTACTTCATAACATAAACATTTCATATCATTTCATAACATCTCATTATATCATACATATCATACATGAACACGTGCACACACTTTAATGTTTGAGTTGTATTCATCATAGCCTTTTGTTCTAATATACATATATATATACACACATATACATATATTTATACATATTTCCTACTTCACTCATCTTGTTCATGTTGACCCAATGGGAACTCTTCTGGATCTTCTTCATCATCGTCCGAGACATCCCTAGTGGACGTTCCCTAATCACGGTTCGTATCTATCCTATGACGTAATGACCTGCCTCATGATCATTGGCCATCGGTCGTGGTCCATATAAACGCGTCAATACTCCTTCTTCGTGTTGTTGTTCCCACTGGTCTCTTTCTACGCGCTCCCTCAACTGTTCTCTTTCAGCGTTGATGACCTTGACAACAAATTTACGCCTGGTGAGGGAATAGAGTGGACTTACCCTTTGTCTTAACTTTGTTGTGAGTCCTTTCCAAAACATGTCACAAAAATCTTCATCAAAGAAATTAGGTAGCGGGCATCTTCTTACAACATTTTCCTCAAATTGCACCATGTACGTAAGTACCGTATCTGTGGACATCATCTAAAATCGCTCCGTATGCTGGATAAATTCCCTGATGTCCTTAATCCGAGGTAGTGTAGGCGGCAGTGCAACTTCCTCATTTTTCTAAGGAACTGGGGTCATTACCGGGCTCCTTTGGGAAAATTGCTCCCTCATGATTTGGTAACAATTGGCCCAGTTGAGCCCTAATAACCCATCTTCGTCATAGTAGTCCTAATATACTCGAGCATCCCCCTAAAAGGTGCTCACAGCAAGCATAACCCAGTAATTTTGGTCTATATCACATAATTGTAGGATCATCTCTACGGCATATAGCCAGTCCTGTACCTTAATAGACTACTTCCCTCCGTCAAAGGTGGGTGGCTGGCATGCCCTGAATGCTTGAGTAGCTCGAGCAGAAACTCTAGTACCTATATGCTGTCATCCACCTACTACTAGAATATCAACCATTACTAGTGGAGGGGTTGGGGCTTTGATCGTCGTCGGTACCTCAGCCCGTGGAATAACAGGGTTCACCAACATTGGGGAACGTATCATCGAACGTCTAGATAGGGATGGCATAACAACGGACCTAGTCCATACCCTAAGAGGATCACCTCTAACTTTGTACGATCGTGGTCTCACATAAGGTGGTCTCGTCATCCTTATCTCTACATAATATTTATTTTCCCATAAATAAACATTTACTAACATTAAAATAAGTTTAACTTACCTGGATCGACAAACGAGATGTGCATCATGCCATGAGGGATATGGTCAACTGCTCTGATACCAACTGTGGTGGCCCGCCCTATGTAGAGGCTAACAGTAATATCACAGTTGAGCTCTGAAGCCAACTATGATAGACTGTCACCTCATTGGGTCGCTGGTAACTTACTTTAACTTTCTTTCCTTGTTTATAGATTTATTTTGAATTTTCTAAATTATTGTGAAAATAGTGAAATTTTTTTAAAACCGAATTTGAAGTTGAAATTCATAAAACATATTCAAAAATACACATTTTACATCGTCGTACTTAATTTATATCATAATACATTGTTTCAAATCTTTTGAAGTTAGCTCAGTGGAAAACTGGCAGCAGGACCATTTCCCTCGCCCAGTCCCTATGGCAGATACAGATCCCGTCCCTTGTCCATCCCAAAATCTACTAGCGTACAGGTTGCTTACCCATAACATGAATAAACTTGTGAGTGATAGGCTCAGTAAGTTCAAATATAAAAACAGGTATCTAAAATTATGGACCATAACTTAGGGTATTAGTTGTTCTGTTGTACGTGTTAGACTTAATTATGCTCAGTTATGGGCAAGGTTTAAGTCTTAGGTCTTTACCTTGTATTACATTCTAGTTTTGGGCCCCATAATTTTCTCATGCCGTAATACGTGCATGACTGAGAGGGACTCTGGGGAGTGACCCACTGGCCAATCCTTAACAGTCTACATAACATGAGTAACCTCCACCTAGATGGGAGGCCGGTGCGCTAAAGTGGTTTCATTACCTTTTTTTATATGGTTCCTAACTGGTGGCATTATCACTGCCTCCTGGGTTTGGAACCCTTTATATTTCTTTTTTTGTTTGTGTGTATTTTATTTTATATGTTAGTGTGCATAAAGCACCTTGATACATACTTTACATATCATGCATAGTATATAAACATATTACATAAATTCACGTTGCAGACAATAAAATTTCTAAACTTACAGATATCTTGCTAGCGTTTCCTTACTAGGGTCAACTGACGTTCTTTCATCACCTTTTGATTGGATCCCTATAACTGAAATAATTCACGGTTATTTTTACTATTTATTTTATATTTAAAAATATTGTAAAAATGTAAAATTTCTAAGTCTGGGTCCCTACTAATATTTCATCTTTGTATATAATACACAGCCTGATACACGACCTTGTCCATGGCTGTGTGCCTGCTCAGGTCATTAAATTCCTTCTGTACATGGCCCTGTTACTCGTTATTCATGCATAAATACACGTCCCAATTACACGTCAATTTACAGGTCTCCACCTGTAAACATAACGCATTTCCATTAAAAATTGCTCTTAGGTCATTATGGTTGTTAGTGATTAATAAAAATTCTATCGTTATGTGGTACCAATCCTTATCAGTACTAACTGGTCTCCTCTTGAGAGTTTGATTTTCTAATCATGGTCAATTAATTTATTTACCCAATAAATTAATTAATGTCACTCTACCTCTTCCTATCTCAGGTTTGATTGATTAACCAGCTAGTCAACTAACCGATTACCTTGTGTATTTACTGTTTAGTCTATCAGGTTATCTTTACCGATTTAAAACTTATTATTGAAAAATGTCATTTGTTTTTGTGAAATTCCTTTTCTTAGGATTTGAACACAATCTCCCTTTCACCCCATTGGAAGGTGAGGGTGTTTTTCTTAAAACCATTTTCTTGTTTAAAAAGAACACATTTTGGTATTCATTTGATAAGGGGGTTTCTAAACCTTTTTTCGAAAAACTGTTTGTAACTCATTTTAAATGATTGAATTTGTAAACTTGGCAAACACGACATTTTTAGCCCTCGATGAGATGAACAACTTTTGTGTTCACCTTAGAGCTCGATTCAAATTCTAATGGGTCCTAAACCTAGCAAACCCGTGGCTAAAACCGTGCTCATTTTAGAAAAATTGCTAGTTTTTCGGTTATTTAAAAACTGCTCTGTTTGGGGTCTTAAATGGCCGAATTTTTAAAATTCATACAAGCCATCTTTTAGTTTTCGATATGATCTACAACTTTTGTGTTGAGCCCAAGATCCGGTTCGCAATCTAAGTTATTCATTTTTATAAAAACCCAAGACTGTTCCCTGTTCCCAAGTTTCAATTCCAGTTTTGAACTTGGGTTATAAAATGCTCCGAAAACCTATCTTGCTATCATTTTTGACCAAAGGCTATTTGATGCAAAAATAACTGTAACGAAATTTCCTAAAACTTTTGTGTTTTATGAAATCTCAAAATCCGTACAGAACATGCTCAAAAATCCACAAATACATGGCTAAAATCTGGGATAGGTTTAGTTTCCAGCTAAATCCTAAACATCCATACAATCAACCATCAACAAAAACTTAAATCACAACCACGCAAACACAAAAACATAAATAGAAAATGCAAAGGGCTCAAAATAAACTTATTACAACCCATTGCTTGAAATATACAATAAATCTCTTTGATCTCAAAACTTAAAAAGAAACTAAACTGCAAAAAGGAGGGGTTTTTTGGATTTTTTTTACCTTAGTGTGCTTTGAACCTAGCATAATCGAACCAAGTAGTGACCAAACTTTCATGTAGAATAAGGGTGGAAATGGAGTCACTAGGGCTAGAAAGAAACATAAAAATCTCCTTGGTTAACCAAGCCAAATAACCAACTAAAACCACAAGGAAAGTGTCCTAGCAATTTACCTCAAAGTGGTCTTGAAGTGACTTGAAGAAATGGCTCCTCCCAAGCTAGTGTGTGGCTGATTTTTGGTAAAAATTTTGATGAACTTTGGTGTGTTTTGGGGCTGCAAGGGCGTCAGTTGGCTGATGCGAATGAGAAGAAAAATTGGTTTCTTGAATGCTTTTTGGTGAGCCAAAGGAAGAAAATGGGGTTTAAGGCCATGCATACCTATTTATAGACAAGTGCTAAGCAAGTTTAATGAACTCTAAGCCAACTTAATTAAACCAAACTTTAGCTAATCTAGGGGACAAATTTGCTATTGCCACCTAGCTAAAAAGAACATGGGGGCTGAAGAGAAAAGAAGCACAAATTGCATTAATTGCTTGATAAAGTCTATAGTGTGTTGCCTACCACTTTTTCATTTTTTTTTCAAGGTGTCATAAGCATGCTTCCTTGTTTTGTGGAAGGCTTGTCCCCATGCTCCTAGAGCTGTGTTTGGCTGCTTCCAAACATGGTTTTTGAGGGGAAGAAATCATCTGCAAAAGCTTCCCTCAACAGTCTAATTTCCTCTAACGATGTTCAGTCCTTTTTTGGCAGTGTTCTAGACCTTGACCGAACGTGGATTTTCTTAATCCGATTCTTATACTATTCATTTTTGGTTGGGTTGTTGAGCCTATGAGCCCATTCTATGTCATTTACTATTCATTTACAGTACTGTGGTTGTGTCTACACTATGTTGACACTAAACACACATTCTATAACTTTTTCATGCAAACTTTCAGACACAATCTATCCTAACTAATTTGAATATGCTGATTTCAAATTTATCAATTTTACATCCATCTAAGGTCATCTAGACCCTTTTCTCGATACTATGTATGCCTTAAACAAAATTTCACGTTTTGTACTCAATTGACTAAATTGAGCATGTTGACTATAAATATATCAGTTTTATGTTAGAAAACATCATCTCGACTACTTTATCGATACTGTATATTTATCAAGCAAAATTTCACTACTGTGCTTAGATAACCAGTCTAAGCGTACGAATGACTAGCTCATCAGTTCTGTGTCAAGAAATAGTCGTTTGGACCGGTTTCTTAATACTGTGTGTCTCACACGCACACTAACATGTACTAAGGTGAACCAATCTCACTCTTGGTTGCCCCCCTCACTGCATGAATAGTATTTAAACGTTTCTTTACCTGTTTAATTCATTCAAATTGGAAAATTATACTGTATTCGTTAACTTAATTACTTATTATAGAGTAATTAGGTTCTATGAACATGGTGATCATTACAACCTACCCACTTTACAAAATTTTCGTCCTCGAAAATTAGAACAATTTTGGGAAGTCTCTTCTTATGTCTTCTTCCCATTCCCATGTGGCATCTTCGACATTATGATTTCACCACAAAACTTTCATGAGAGGTATGACGCTATTCCTCAACACCTTTTCTTCTATAGCTAGGATCTGCATGGGTTTCTCCTCGTAAGTCAGATCAGCGTGTACTTCTACAGGTTCTTGACTCAGAACAAGAGAGTTATCTGGTGCTTACTTCTTCAACATTGAAATGTGAAAGATGTTGTGTACTGAAGCTAACTCGGGAGGAAGCGCTAATCTATAAGCTACCTTCCTGACCCTCTCTATTATCTCAAAAGGTCCTATGTACTTAGGACTGAGTTTTCCTTTCTTTCCAAAGCACATCAACCCTTTCATGGGTGCCACCTTGAGAAAGTCTGAGTCTCCTACTTGAAACTTGAGGGGTCTACGGTGCTTATCCGCAAAACTCTTCTGGCGACTGTGCACTGTATCTAACCTCTCTCGTATCAGCTTCACGTCTGCCATTTTTTCCTTGATGAAGTCCATGCTAATTAGTCATTTCTCCTCGGTCTCGTGCCAATGAACTGGGGACTGGCATTTCCTTCCGTAAAGTGCCTCGTACGGAGCCATTCCTAGTACGGCCTGAACGCTTTGCCATAATCTGGAGGTGAAGTGTCCATCATGATCTGAGATGATCGACTTTGGCACTCCATGCAGTCTTACGATCTGAGCCACATAAATCCCCACTAATTGTTCCAGCATATAGCTAACCTTTACAGCTAGAAATCAAGTTGATTTTCTCAGTCTATCTACAATCACCCAGATTGCATCATTACCGTTGGATGTCCTTGGTAGTCCGACTACGAAGTCCATTGTAATCTGGTCCTATTTCCACTAGGGCAGCTCAATTTTCTGCAAATCTCTTGCTGGGCATTGGTGTTCCACCTTAACCTTCTGACATGTAAGGTGGCTACAAACTCAGCGATGTTGTTCTTCATTCCAGGCTACCAAAAGCTTTCTTTCAGGTCCTTGTACATCTTATTCGCTCCTGGATGTACGAAGTATGGTGCCTTGTGAGCTTCCAAAAGGATTTATTTCTTGAGCTCTTCATCCTTCAGAACACATACCCTATCCCTGTAGTAGAGTATGCCGTCCTTAGAGACTTTAAAATCTGAACCTTTGTGTGACGACCCGTGCCCTGGTGGCATAAATCGTCACCAAAAACACTTGTCTTAACTTATCTTGTTTCAAAAAACCATTACTTATAGATACCGAATTTTAGGGATTTTTTTTGAATAGTGCATTTATCAATTCCCTACTACATACTTATACTTATAACTATACAAAAGTCTTAGCACAGTTTGGATTAACATATACATACACCAAATGCCTAACTGTTAAATTATTATTCATAAAACAACTCTCAAAATAATTTCGTGGAAGTACACTCTGGTGGTGGTATCCACAACCTCAACCTCACATCTGCCACACCGCCGTCATCGTCTAGTAGTGTTTAGCATGCAGGTCGCTTACCTATAACATTAACACATACGGCGAGCTTTACGCTTAGCAAGTACAACATACTCATCTGCAAAACATGCTTTGAACACACATGCCATACTCAGGGCATAATTAAAACCAACAGTTATATCACAACATCACAGAGAAACTTATTATATAGCATATAATAGAAAACATCCCATCTAATCACATCATGAAGCATATTGTATCATATCATGCAACTAAGAGACATACAATCTGAGATTAAGGCCAAATGTGATCAATGCATGAATCGATTATGCTCAAATTATGCTTCATTTAATCTTAATCTTGTCTTATCTGAAGGGCCCTGGTGTCAATACTATTATGCGTGGATCATCAGATTCACCGTGATCATGGGCTCGGCTTGGCCGGTTATCTTTTATACTTGTCTTGGTTGTAGACCCAACGGGGCCCGTTAGTTTGACACCCTTAATTTGATTACCCAATTATGGATTATGAGTACTAATAACCATGTGCCCTATGCTCAACTAGGCTTATCCCTCATCATACCCTGATGGGGATGTATCAGCACCTCATAAAGTTCATTAATCTGCATGATTATGAACCCCTATATGTCATGCAACCAACATAAAATACAGCATACTTTAACATAGGTTAAATAACCATTTAAACTCATTTTTGTTCATACTGTAGGTGGAGTTGTACTTACTTGTTAGCCAACAGTTTGTACTTCACCTCGATGCACTTATAGGTAACGTCCTATAATTATAACACATTGTCGTTAATATTCATTTTTAAGTCACTTCCATCGTTAGCGACTATAACTTCTTATAATTATAGGTTACTGATGCCCCACGGTACCTTGCTGTTCTACTTTGACAGTACTAATATCTAACGAGACTGATTAATTCGTCTACTTGACAAGTTAATTGACGTATATTACCTTCACGTTCAAACTCAGTCTATGACCGGTTGACCGGCTAGTCTACTGATCGGTTACCTCATGTTTTGCCAACAGTGTAGCCCACCGGGCTTCTTCGCGTATTAGACTGTGTAACCCATTGGGTTACCTAGCGCATAAACCGTGTAACCTATCGGGTTACCTAGTGTTTGGACTATTTAACTGGTTAGTCCACTAACTGGTTTCCTCATGTTGGGCCTATTGACTAGTTGGGCTAGTCATCTATCGGGTTACTTCATAGTTTTGCTTGGTAGCCAACCGGGCTACTTCACCTGTTTTACAAAAAAACATTCTAAAAATTTTGTAAGGTTTTGGAGCAACATAATTCTTTAAAATCAACCCCTTAGTACCCCATTGGAAGGTGGGGCCATTTTTACGAAAATCGTTTTTCATTTTTAAAATGGAGAACACATTTTGGTGTTCATTTGTTAAGGGGGTTTTTGAACCCTTTTTCGAAAAACCATATAAAACTTGTTCGAAACGATTTTATTTGTGAAATTGGTAAACATAAAATTTTTTGTCCTCGACGAGATGAACAACTCTTATGAACATCTCGGAGCTCGGTTTGACCTTCAAGGGGTCCAAAATCATAAAAACCTATGGTCAAATTTCATGTCTAGTTTTTACCAAAAATTTCCAATTTGTGCACTTTTAAAAACGTGTCTGTTTGGGGCTCGAAATGGCCGATTTTTTGAATTCGCACAAGTTAGTTTTAAGGTTTCATCAAGATCTAAAACTTTCATGTTTTGACTGAAGTCTGGTTTAGACTCTAAATGAGTCATTTTAATGAAAATCTTAGGCCATTCCTGAATCAGGATTTTGGCCCCAGTTTTGACCTCTGGTTAAAAAATAGTTTAAAACCCTATCTGTTAGGAAATGCCCTAAGCATTAGAGACATTTTGATGTATTTATTTTGAACTGGATAATAAAATTATATATAAAGATTATTCATTACATTGCTGTTTGTCCTCATTCTATTTACATGTTAAAGTAAATGTAAGCAAATATGGCTCCCTAACTACTTGTGTTAAAACTGTTAGAATGTTGCATGCAATGGACTCTTTGTATGTGAGAAGACAATGTTTTAAAGTAAGCGGTCTAAACTAAGGTCTATAGTTTACGGGGTTAGACCGAGCATCTAACTCATGTTAAGACTATTATGTTGTCTAAAGCCATGGTGGGGACGGTTTGTCTTGACTATCTGGAGCATAGACTCCCAAGTAGAGACATAAATATGTTGCTTGGTGGTGACATATTAGATCGGGACTAAAGTGTGATTGATCTATGTAGCCCGCTATGAGTGGATCAATTTGCTTTTGACGTTCATTATGCAGTAACCTTAATCCTGAGTGAATGAACTACTTCATATATATGACTTGTGTACTTTGATGTTCCAATGGCTAAAGTGGCTCAGAGGTAGTAAGCTTATAGACCGGTTCATTGGGTGCATGACTTGTATATGATGAAGGGTTTGTTTACAGATATCGGAATCATAGCTCTAATAAAGAGTTATGGGTATCCTCTTAAAGGCATTATACTGGATGTGAAAATGGACAAGGCCTTAGATCGTCTGCTGGGCGGATGACTTCTTATTCACATATGGTGAATAATCATTTTCTTATTCGGTAGTATAATGAAACTTTAAGATAGCCTGATTAGTAGGATTGAACGGACTTTGACCTAAGGCTGATCATGGATATCATATGAGGGTTCTGCACACATGACAAGGTCATTGGACAATAGCTTGTCACAGGCTTACGTAATACAGTATATAATTGGGAGTTCAGTTTCAGGTTTATAGTGGTGTGACTCTGAAATTAGTGATCATATGATTGAGTTGTTCGGTAAAGAATAATGATCATATGGATTCATGAGAGCCCGATTATATATGTCCAATTGGTCCCTCTACTAGCTCCACATAATTCCTTAATGATTGGCAAATTGATTTGTGTATGCTATTGGCTAGTTGATTATGCATGGATGGTGTTGACATAGGATTAGGATGGTGGACAAGATTCTCTCTAGTTGAATTCAGATTTTGTTTTGGATAATAGAGTACACAATTATTCGAACTCCAAATAAAGTTGCCATGATTTTATTTGAGATTGGATTGGAGTTGTAGAAAATTATCCATGAGAACAAGAATTTGAAATACAACTGTTTGTGGATTTTGAAATTTGAAATTTGAAATTTGAAATTGAAATTTGAAATTTGAAATTCAAATTTTGAATCACAGTCCAAGTGAAATTCGAATTCTTTGTGGATAATTCCACAAGGCTAGAATTCGAATTTGAGTTGGATTATGAAGAGGAAAATCTTGTTTGAATCCTACTTGAATTTTGAATCCTAACTCTAACAAAAGTGACCTAATTTTGTTGAGGAAAATCCTCTAAGAGATTTTCGGTTTTTATGGATAAGGATTCAAGGAAAAATTTAAGTTTCAATCCTAGTTGAATTTGGATTATCTTCTCCCTAAAAGTGGCCAAAAATATTGAGGAAATCCCAAGGAGATTTTCGGTTATTTTGGATAAGGATGAGATTAAATTCAAGATTGAAAATCCTAGTTGAATTTTGATTCTCTCCCTACTTTTGTGGCCGAAAATTTTTGAGGAAATCTTGAAAGGGATTTTTGGTTTTTAACTAGTTAATGGTGAGATTAAATTCAAGTTAAAATCCTGTTTGAATTTTGAATACAAAATCCTAAAGATTGGCCGAATTTTTTAGTTAGGATTTGGCCCTAGAAAATTCAAATTTTGTGTGTGGATAAGGGAGAAAATCTTCTCCTAATCCAATTCGAATTCAGAGGATCACCTCATGTAAGTCTATAAATAGAGGTCCTGCCACTCTAGTTCTCTCAGACCACAGACTCTCAGGTGAGCAGGCTTATTGTTGCATAACTCACCATGACAATAAGTTCTTTAGAGTTTTGGGTGGTCGGAAGAAGACTAGCAGTGCTAGCATATCGATCGAGGTTCAGAGTGCCCACACATTCAGCCATTCGGGAATTAGAGAATAGTAGATAAGGCTAGTTGATTGAAGCCCTCCGATCATTCTCCTCTTGCAGATTGGCGTCCTTGAGGTAAGAGTTTAAATTGTTGTTGGTTTATTGTATATGGCATCATGAGATACTTAACGATCTTGAAAATTTTTTTATTGTTCCGCTACGCCACTCTGATACGATTTTACTGATTTTATTCCTACACTATCTTAGAGCCATTTTTGACCGAGCTCTATTTCACGTAAAAATGCTTGTATGAAATTTCCTTAAAGTTTCATGTTTTACGTTTTCTCAAAAACAGACCACAATGTGTCCTAAAGTGGCCAAATCCATGGCCCTAAAACTGGACAGATTTGTTTTCAGTCTTTCCCTAACACATCCATGCATCATTCATCCATAAACCATTCTAAAAAAACATATAAACATAATCACACAACCACAAACTTGAAAAAGGAAGGCTAAGGGCTTAAAATAAACTTATTACAACCCATTTTCATAAACAAATACACATAAACTTATTGATCGAAAACTTAGAAACAACTAACCATAAAGAGGTAAGGTTTTCAGTTTATACCTTGTGTGCTTCGGTTCAAGTACAAATCCGAGCTAGGCTTAAGTGACTAAAAGGCCGTGGGATCCAAGGGTTGAGGGGTCAACGTGAGCTAAGAGAGGACACAAAAATTTTACTCTTAATATCGAACCAAACATAACACTAAACCACAAATGAAACTTGGTTGTAGGACCTTACTAAAATGAGCTTCAAGATGTGTACTCCTAAGCACCCTTGTAAGCAAGCCTTGTGTAAGAGTTTTGTGTGAAAATTTTGGTGTTTGGCTAAGGGGAAAGGGGGCGGATTTTGGATGCAAAGAGAAGGGAGAATACTTGGCTTTTGGGAGCTAAAAGAAAGGAAATGAAGAGCAAGGGAGGTGACACCTATTTATAGGCAAACCTAAGCACAATTAGCTTCACCAAATCAAGCCAAATTAACCCAAAATTTTGCCTAAACCAAGAGACAAATTTTTTGTGTATAGCCCCCCATCATTGTCACACACCTTGGGAAGAACAAGGCCATTTTTTTTAATCAAATTTGATGTGAAATGGTGAGGTATGGTGATGAAAATAAATTGTTGTTTATGGGGTTTTTGGATGTACCATTTTCCCATTGTTTGTTCTTACTTTATGGGGTTTTCTAACTAATCAAACTAGCTAGTTTCCATCCAATGGGACACGGTTTTGGAGTGGTTACAATTTAACTGGGTCGGTTTCTTCGCAGTCTAATTTTTTACTGCGATTTTCGATCCTTTCTCGGCAGTATTCTAATTTTCATCCGAAATTGCACCTATGGCTTCTGATTTTTATTCTAGTTATTTCTAGATATTTTTGGTTGGGTTATAATGCCAATGAGTTAGCTCAGTCACTATTTACCATTCATTTCCCGTACTGTAGTTGCGTCTTACACTATACCGACACTGCGTGCACATAATACAACTTCCTCACACGAAATGTCCGACATAGGCTATCTTAACTAATTTGGGTGTGCTGAATCCATTTTTAATAGTTTTAGCCCATCCGGGATCGTCAGGATCAGTTTTCGGTATCTGTGTGATTTCCACCCGGAAATCACCTTTTGTGCTAAACCGACTGGTTTCGACGTTTTGAAACTAAATATATCAGTTTCGGGCTAAGAATAGATCGTCTTAACTCCTTTCCTGATATTGTGTGTCTCTCAGGTAAAACCTCATATTTCATACCCAATTGACCCAATTGGGCCTACTGACTATAAATACACCAGTTTCATGTCAAGAAAATTGTCACCTCGACTATTTCCTCGGTACGGTATATTTATCAGACAAGATTTTACTATTGTGCTCAGACGACCAGCCTGAGCGTACCGATTGCTAGTTCATCTGTTTTATATTAGAAATGGTCACCTGGGCCGTTTTCTGGATACGACGTGTCTCACGCGTATTTTCACGTATATCAAGACGGATCGATTGTACTTGTTGGTAGCCCCTTTCATTGCACGAATAATAATTAAACGATCATGTACTCATTTAATGCATTTAATTGGTAATTTACACTGCATTATAAACAAAATTAGGTATTGCACAGTAATTAGGTTTACACGTATAGCAGTCATCACAACCTACCCCCTTTACAAAATTTTCGTCCTCGAAAATTAAAAAAAGTCCGGGAAGTCTCTCCTCATGTCTTCTTCCTGTTCCCAAGTGGCTTCTTCTATATTATGATTCTGCCACAACACCTTTACAATCGGTATAACTTTATTTCTAAGTACTTTTTCCTCTCTTGCCAAAATCTGCATAGATTTCTCCTCATAAGTCAGATCAACATACACCTCGATGGGTTCCTGGCTTAGAACGTGTGAACTATCTGGCACGTACTTCTTCAACATTGAGACGTGAAAGACATTATGCACCGAAGCTAACTCGGGAAGAATCGCTAATCTGTAGGCATGTATTCCCGATTCTCTCGATAATCTCGAACAGTCCTATGTATCTAGGACTGAGTTTCCTCTTCTTCCAGAAGCACATCACCCCTTTCATGGGTGCCACTTTGAGAAAGACCGAGTCTCCCACTTAAAACTTGAGAGGTCTGCGGTGCTTGTCTGTGTAGCTCTTCTGGTAATTGTGTGCTGTTTCTAGCTTTTCCCATATCAGCTTCACAGCTGCTGTCATATCCCTGACGAAGTCTGTGCTAGTTACGTGTTTCTCACCGGTCTTATACCAGTAGACCGAGGATCTGCATTTTCTTCCATAAAGTGCCTCATACGGTGCCATCCCTATTGAGGAATAGTAGTTGTTGTTGTACGAGAACTCGATTAGTGGTAGCTTTTGATCCTAGTTTCCCTTAAAGTCCAAAACACAAGCGTGTAGCATGTCCTCTAATGTCCGTATGGTCCTTTCAGACTGACCGTCAGTCTGAGGGTGGAAGGCTGTGTTAAACTTCAACTTGGATCCTAACGCAGCCTGTACGCTCTGCCAAAATCTAGAGGTGAAGCCTCCGTCACGATCTAAGATGATCAATTTTGACACTCCGTGTAACCTCATAATCTGAGCCATGTAAATTTCTGCTAGTCGTTCCAACGAGTAACTGATCTTTATGGCTAGGAATCTGGCTGACTTCGTCAATCGGTCTATAATCACCCAGATTGCATCATTTCCACTGGATGTCCTTGGCAGTCTGATAATGAGATCCATCGTAATCTAATCCCATTTCTACTCGTATAGCTTGATTTTCTGTAATTCTCCTACTAGACGCTGATATTCGACCTTAACTTTCTGACATATAAGGCATTTGGTGACGAATTCTGCTACGTCATTCTTCATTCCAGGCCTCCAAAAACTTCCCTTCAGGTCCTTATACAACTTGTTAGCTCTTGGATGTAGGGAATATGGCATCTCGTGAGCCTCTGAGAGGATTCGTTTTCTGAGCTCTTCCTCCTTCGGCACACACATCCTGCCCTTGTGATAAAGTATGCCATCCCCTGAGACTTTAAAATATGAGTTTTTATCCTCCATGGCCTCCTTTCTTGGCTTGTCCAGGGTCAAATCACGTGCTTGACTGGCCTTGATTTTGTTTAGGAGCATCGACTAGAGAGTCATTTCGGATAATTTCCCTGACAGAACCTCGATCTCACTGCTGCACAGATCCTTTTGTAAAGCTCTCGGCAAGGTGCTGATGGCCATAAGTGACGTGGAGTGCCTTCAACTCAACACATCGGCCACTTTATTGGCCTTTTCTGGGTGATATAAGATCTCACAGTCGTAGTCTTTCACCAGCTCGAGACATCTACATTGCCTCATGTTCAACTCTTTCTGCGTGTAGATGTACTTGAGGCTCTTATGGTCTGGGTAGATTTCGTATTTGACTTCGTAGAAGTAGTGCCTCCATATATCTTTAGTGCAAAAACTACCGTAGCTAGCTCTAAATCATGCATAGGGTAGTTCTTTTTGTGCTCCTTTAACTGTCGTGAGGCATACTCAACTACCTTGCCACTTTGCATCAACACAGCTCCTAATCCAGTCTTGGATGCATCACTGAAGATCACAAAATTTCCCTAACTGACATCTGGAATGGTTAGTATTGGGGCACTTGTGAGCCTACGTTTCAGCTCCTAAAAGCTCTGCTCGCACTTGTTAGTCCACTCAAACTTCCTTTCCTTCTTAGTAAGTGCTGTGAGAGGGGCAGCTAACTTTGAAAAGCTTCAACAAAGCATCGGTAATACCCTGCTAATCCCAGAAAACTGCATATCTTTATCACATTTTTCGAGCTGCCCAAGAGCTGACTGCTTCAATCTTTGCTGGGTCCACAAATACTCCTTCCTTGAAGACTACATGCCCTAGAAAATGCACCTTCTCCAGCTAAAACTCACACTTGGAGAACTTAGCATATAACTGATGCTCTTTTAACACGCACAGTATTGTCTTCAGGTGCTCTGCATGCTCCTCCTGAGTCTTAGAGTATATCAGTATGTCATCGATAAATACAATGCCAAACTTGTCCAAACGCTCCTTGAATACTTGGTTCATCAAGTCCATGAAGGCTGCTGGCGTGTTAGTAAATGCAAATGACATAACGAGGAACTCGTAATGTCCGTATCGCGTCCGAAAGGCTGTTTTAGGTATAGTCTCGTCCTTGATTCACAACTGGTGGTACCCTGAGCGTAGGTCAATCTTAGAGAATACTGCTGCATATCGGAGTTGATCAAACAAGTTATCAATACGCGGCAATGGGTACTTATTCTTGATTGTTATCTTATTTAGCTTCCTGTAGTCTATGCACATCCTTAAAGTTCCGTCTTTCTTCTTCACGAACAGCATAGGTGCTCCACAGGGTGAAAAACTTTGGCGAATAGAGCCCTTGTCCATCAGGTCCTTTAGCTGGGTCTGGAGTTCCTGAAGCTCTGCTGGAGCCATTCTATACAGAGCCTTGGATACAGAAGCAGATCCTGGCAATAGTTCAAATTTGAATGAAATCTCGTACTCTAGTGGAAGTCCTGGAAGATCCTCGGGAAATACCTCTATGAATTCTCTGACTATCGGTACATTCTCGGGCCCTATATCTGCCTCTTGGGTATTGTCTACCACGTATGCTAGGTATGCCGTGCATCCACTGGATATCAGCTTGTGTGCCTTCATTACTGAGATCATCATCCGTGGTTGCTTTAGCGATAGACCCGTATAAGTGAACTTCTCACATCCTACAAGTTCAAAGGTAACTTTTCACCTCCTGCAGTCGATGATGGTATCGTATTTCATAAGAAAGTCCATTCCTAAGATCACATCATAGTCGTACATGTCGATGATGATTAGGTTGATGCTAAGTTCTCGATCATAAATAATTACTGGCACATGTCATACCCAGTAATTAGATAGCAAAACCTCCCCTGAGGGAAGTGCAATTATGAAAGTTTGTTTCATTTTATCTAATCCCCTATCTAGCCTCCTAACAAACTCTGATGATATGAAAGAGTGTGTGGCTCCAGAATCAAATAACACTAATGCACTTGAGTTGGTGACAGAAATCTGACCTGTCACCACTGCAGACATTCCAGCTTCAACATCGTTTCTGGTGTAAGCATAGATCCTTCCCTGGGTTTCTGGAGCTTCGAGCCTGCCTTGAGCAATTGATGGGCCATCAATTCTGTTATGGGTAGCATGGAGTTGATTGTTTATTGTACGGGGTTGATTTTACTGATTCTAAGGGTTCAAATAGCAATTCTTGGCATAGTGGCCTTACCACAAATAAAACAACTACTCGTCCCTTGCCTGTATTCACCCGAATGATTCTTCCCACATTTTGGGCACTTAGAGTTCTGGTTGTTGTTGTTCCCTCCTCTGTTGTTTCTTTTCTGGGGAAAATTTCTCTGGGGCCCTTGATTGCCCGTATTCCCCTTACTCTTGTTATTGTGGTGGGGTTACCGGTTTGATGCAACCCAAGACATGACACCACCAAGGGAACCAGTTCAAGTACCAATTGGGCCAGTTACAAGAGCAAGAGCCAAGAAATTTAAAGAAGCACTTAATGGGCTGATTCAAGAGATTTGGGCTCAATCAAATTCGTGGAGGCCCATTGAGCAAGATTCACAAAGATGCATTAACTTGATTCAAGCCCATGAGGAATTCAGCTAATTCTTTCAAGCCCAATCAAGCCAAGAGACGTTTTTCTTCAACTAAGGAAGTTCGGATTTAGTTTCAACTAAGGAAGTCGGATTTAGTTAGGATTATCTTTTCTGAATTTAGTTGGGATTATCTTTTCCCAATTTGGGTGGGATTATATTTTCGAATTTGTTGGGATTTCAGCTAAGATTTGAGAATATCTTTTGTAACAAACTTTCCAACAAATTTTCGAAATTCAAACTTTAGGATTTAGGTTAGGATTTTGAGAGTATCTTTTGTAACAAACAAAATTCTGATTTCAAACAAAAATCCGGATTTTGTTTAGGTTTAACTTTGTTAGGATTTGTTAAGAATATCTTTGAATCCGAATTTTCAAATAATTTTCGGATTTTTTAGGCTTATTTTTTTCAGATTTTCTTTAGGAATATTCTTTGTAACAATTGCCTATAAATAGGCGTTCCCATAGCAATAAAAGAACACATCAGTTTAATTCATAAGTTTGAGAGTTTAATTCTCTTTGGTTCTTCGAAGAACTATCTGAACTTATCGGAATTTTCCGTGGCGTTCGCTTCTGACTTATCAATCAACCCTTCCATAGTTGATTGTGGCGTCTTCCTTATACCAAGGTTCTTGTTTCGCATTAAGCAACGGGTTGAGGTCCTTATACCAAGGTTCTTGTCTTTGCTGAAGCAACGGGTCGAGGTCTCCCATCCATTCGAACCTGATTTTAGAACGTTCTTGGGTTCATAATCTTGACGGGTCTCGTTATTCTTGACGGGGTTCGAATCATTTGGTATCAGAGCTTAGGTTCTAAAACTCAGATTTTAAATATGTCACGCAATCAAGAAGGAAACTCAACCAAAGAGGCACCACGATTAACAATTTCGAACCTGCAATTACAGTTGATGAGGGAGATGAGACGAATGTTGAGGGCTGAATTAGAACAAGTGCATAAACGGTTGGACCGGATAGAGATTGCACGTTTGAAGCAGCCACAAAATACTCCTAATGTGTGTAAAAGGGAAAGAGTTCAATTTCGAGGAGTGAGAGATGAAGATGAAAAGTATTATGGGACTGGTTTTGATAAAGAAGACGATCAGGATTTAGTTATGAGTAATAAGAGACATGGAGGGCAATTTACAAGAGCTAGGAATCAAGAAGACAATAATTTGGGTAGCATTAAGATGAAGATTCCCCCGTTCCAAGGTAAAACCATCTCTGACCATTTAGAGAAGCGGTTCGATTGGTGTGACAACATGGAAGGCTTCACCAACAAGTATTTGTTCATGTTCAACAATCAACCAATCGCTCTTGTGCCGCTGACACCACAACAAGTGTATGAAGATCAAGTGAGGTTACATAAAGAAGGTGAACAAAAGAAAAGGAGTGAAAAAGAGAGCAACCAAAAGATAAAAGATGAAAAAGAAAGTGAAAAAAAGAAAGAGAGTGAAAAAGAGAGAGAGGCCGAGAAAAGCGAGCGAAAAAAAGAAAAGAGTATTATGGCCGTTGAGAGAAAATCGAAGAGAAAACAAAAGAATTTTTATGCAAAAGCGAGTGAAATCAAACGAGCTATATTTTCAAAACAGCCGATGATTGTACTTTTGTACAAAGAGGCATTTTTAAACACCAACGAGCTTGACCATTCTTTGTCTAGTTCTGTTGCTTCACTTATGCAGGGATACGAGGATGTCTTTCCCGAAGAAACCCCACATGGGTTACCTCCAATTCGAGGGATTGAACATCAAATAGACTTTGTTCCTGGAGCAACAATTCCAAATAGACCAGCCTATAGGAGCAACCCCGAGGAGACAAAGGAGCTTCAACGGCAGGTAAGTGAGTTGTTGGCAAAAGGACATGTAAGGGAGAGCATGAGCCCATGCGCCGTTCCAGTTTTACTTGTTCCTAAGAAGGATGGGATGTGGAGGATGTGTGTTGATTGTCGAGCAATCAACAATATAACGGTAAAGTATCGTCATCCCATTCCTCGTTTAGATGATATGTTAGACGAATTGCATGGTTCGTGTGTGTTCTCTAAAATTGATTTAAAAAGTGGTTATCATCAGATTAGAATGAAAGAAGGAGACGAATGGAAAACTGCCTTTAAAACAAAACATGGTTTGTATGAATGGTTAGTTATGCCCTTTGGTTTGACTAATGCACCGAGCACTTTTATGAGACTTATGAATCATGTGTTGCGAGCATTTATTGGTAGGTTTGTTGTCGTCTATTTTGATGATATACTAATTTATAGCAAAAACTTAGTTGACCATGTCGTACATTTGAAATCTGTTTTGGATGTGCTTAGGAAGGAAAAGTTATTTGCTAATGTAAAGAAGTGTACCTTTTGCACGGATAAGCTTGTATTTCTTGGTTTTGTTGTTAGTGCTCAAGGTATACAGGTTGATGAAGAGAAGGTACGTGCAATTCGAGAATGGCCGAGTCCCACAACTGTAGGTAATGTGCGTAGTTTTCATGGACTTGCTAGTTTTTATCGACGGTTCGTGAAGGACTTTAGCAGCATAGCTGCGCCACTTACCGAAGTGATCAAGAAGAACGTTGGCTTTAGATGGGGAGAAGAACAAGAGAAGGCGTTTCAGCTAATCAAAGAGAAGCTGACCAACGCTCCCTTATTGTCTTTACCTAACTTTTCTAAAACGTTTGAGATTGAATGTGATGCTTCAGGTATCGGTATAGGTGCAGTTCTCATGCAGGAGGGACGACCAATTGCTTACTTCAGTGAAAAATTAAGCGGGGCAGCCTTAAACTACCCGACTTATGACAAGGAGTTGTATGCATTGGTTCGAGCTTTGGAGACATGGCAGCACTACCTATGGCCTAAGGAATTCGTGATTCACACTGATCATGAGTCCTTGAAACACTTGAAGGGCCAACACAAGCTAAACAAAAGGCATGCTCGCTGGGTGGAATTCATAGAGACGTTTCCGTACGTCATCCGGTATAAGCAAGGTAAGGAGAATGTGGTTGCCGATGCCCTTTCTCGCAGGTATGCCTTACTTTCTACCCTTGATGCAAAGATACTTGGTTTTGAGCACATTAAAGATTTATATAGTGATGACCATGAATTTAGCGATGTATACCGGGCCTGTGAGAAAAATGCTTATGGTAAGTTCTTTAGGCATGATGGATTCCTGTTTCGAGAAAATAAGTTATGCGTGCCAAATTGCTCTTTGAGGGATTTGTTAATGCAGGAATCTCATGGTGGAGGATTAATGGGACATTTTGGAGTCGCCAAGACTTTAGCCGTTTTGCAGGAACACTTCTATTGGTCACATATGAAACGAGATGTTGAGAGAATTTGTGGTAGATGTGTCACATGTAGGCAAGCTAAATCTCGAGTGCAACCCAATGGTTTATATACCCCTTTACCCATTCCTAGTGAGCCTTGGATAGATATCTCAATGGATTTTGTGTTAGGACTACCTAGGACGAAACGAGGAAAGGATTCAATTTTTGTGGTTGTAGACAGATTCTCTAAGATGGCACATTTTATTCCATGTCACAAAACAGATGATGCCTCACATATTGCAGATTTGTTCTTTAAGGAAATTGTGAGGTTACATGGTATGCCTAGGACAATTGTATCAGATAGAGATACTAAGTTTTTGAGCTACTTTTGGAAAACTTTGTGGTGTAAGTTAGGAACTAAGTTACTATTTTCTACGACTTGTCACCCACAAACTGATGGCCAAACCGAGGTAGTGAATAGGACTTTGACTACTTTATTGAGGGCAATCATTAGAAAAAACACTAAGACATGGGAGGAGTGTTTACCACATGTTGAGTTTGCTTATAATAGATCTATTCATTCTGCTACTAAATTTTCACCATTTGAAATTGTTTATGGTTTTAATCCTTTAACTCCATTGGATTTATCCCCATTACCTATTTCTGAACGTGTTAATTTGGATGGAAAGAAAAAGGCTGAATTTGTTAAGCAGATACATGAGAAGGCAAGGCTCAACATAGAACGGAGAACGGAGCAATATGCAAAACAAGCCAACAAAGGGCGACACAAGATAGTCTTTGAACCCGGAGATTGGGTGTGGTTGCACATGAGGAAAGAACGATTTCCGGCACAAAGACGTTCTAAATTACTTCCACGAGGAGATGGTCCATTCCAAGTTCTGGAGCGCATCAACGACAACGCATACAAGCTAGAACTACCGGGTGAATATAACGTAAGTGCTACTTTTAATGTTACTGATCTGAGTCCTTTTGATGTAGGTGATGATTTGAGGACAAATCCTTTTCAAGAGGAGGGGAATGATGCAACCCAAGACATGACACCACCAAGGGAACCAGTTCAAGTACCAATTGGGCCAGTTACAAGAGCAAGAGCCAAGAAATTTAAAGAAGCACTTAATGGGCTGATTCAAGAGATTTGGGCTCAATCAAATTCGTGGAGGCCCATTGAGCAAGATTCACAAAGATGCATTAACTTGATTCAAGCCCATGAGGAATTCAGCTAATTCTTTCAAGCCCAATCAAGCCAAGAGACGTTTTTCTTCAACTAAGGAAGTTCGGATTTAGTTTCAACTAAGGAAGTCGGATTTAGTTAGGATTATCTTTTCTGAATTTAGTTGGGATTATCTTGTAAGTTTTATTTGCTAAATTATCTGTATATTTGCTTAGGTTTTGTAATGATGTCTAGTATAATTTTATTTCAGTTCAAAATGTCACCGACACCCCTCATTTCAATACTTATTGAGAATAAACTGAATGGCGATAATTATAAGGATTAGAAAAGAAATATATTAATAGTTCTCAGCTACGAGAGACACAAGTTCGTACTGGACGAACCATGCCCACCAGGGCCAAAACCTGACACACCACTTGAGGAGGTCCCGGTTGCCTGTACTCATTAGAGAGAATCCAATGATATAGCTCGATGCTACATGCTTGCGAGCATGATGAGTGCTTTACAAAAGCAGCATGAGACTTATCAAGTTGCTAGGGAGATCATGGATAATCTGGAGGACATGTTCGGAGGCCAAGAAAAATTGGTTAGACAGTCCGCTATTACCAGCATTATGAACTCTAAGCAAAAGGCGGGTACTCCAGTAAAGGACCATATGATCACTCTAATGGGATTCTTTGCTGAGGCTATCGAAAACGGTGCTGAGTTGGACTACAACACCCAGATCGAGATGGTGTTCAAAACTCTGTCTAAAGATTTTGTGGGGTTTAAGGCCGCATAAAATCTGGCGACAAGGGAGTTAGGACTAACCGAGCTCATGAAGCAACTCCAAGCTTATGAGCGGATGATCAAGGATGGGGATGCGGTCTAACCTAAAGGAGAGGCCAATTTGGCGAAATTTCCAAACCCTCACGGAAGAGGAAGAGGCCAAATCAGAAGTAAGCGGCTTCCAGTTCTTCTAATCCTCTTGTCTCGGATGGGAAGAAGAACAAGAAGCCCAGGGACCCTAAAAAGTCCAAGTGCTTCCACTGTGAGAAGGTAGGTCACTTTAAGAAGGCTTGCTGGGAATTCCTAGCCGCCAAGGGCAAGAAAGGTAAGGAACTTCATTACTCAGAAGCGTGTTTGGTGGAAGAATCGAAAGACACTTGGGTCATTGATTCGGGCGCCACTAATCATGTTTGTGTTTCTATGCAGGGGTTCATGGAAACGAGAAGTCTACATGATAGGAGCCTCTCATTGCAAACTGGAGATGCCAGCTTGGTGGTGGCTGAGGCAGTGGGAGATATCTACCTTTACTTTGATCAATTTAGGTTTATTTTATTGAAAGACTGTTTTTATGTTCTTAATTTTAGGAGGAACCTTATATCGGTAGCTTGTTTAATAAAGGATTCTTATTCAGTTTCTTTTAGTAAAAGAGTTGATATTCATAGAAATAAATCTTTTATCTGTTCTAGATGGATGGATGGAAACCTATATTTGATCAAACCAAAGATGTACTCACTGCTTGACACTGAATTAATAGATAACTCAAAAAGGTTGAAAGTTTCTCACTCTAACAAGGCATATTTTTGGCATTTAAGACTTGGTCATATTAATCAGGATAGGATTCAAAGATTGGTGAAAGACGGTCCTTTGGAATCTCTGGAGGAGGTACGTCTTCCTCAATGTGAGTCTTGTCTAGAGGGTAAAATGACTAAGAGGTCTTTTGGAGCTAAGGGTACAAGGGCTAAGGAGCTCTTAGAAATTGTGCACACTGACGTATGTGGTCCCATGAACGTCACAGCATGAGGAGGGTTCGAGTATTATGTATCTTTTATAGATGATTACTCGAGGTATGGATATGTGTATCTGATGCACCGCAAGAACGAAACCTTTGACAAGTTCAAAGAGTATCGTGCGGAAGTGGAAAAGCAATTGGATAAATCCATAAAGACACTTCGATCTGATCGAGGTGGCGAATACCTCTCCGATGAATTTCTAGGACATCTTGTAGAAAATGAGATATTATCCCAATTGACTGCACTTGGTACTCCACAACAGAATGGTGTAGCTGAAAGGAGAAACAGGACCTTGTTGGATATGGTACGGTCCATGATGAGTTATTCAACGCTGCCATTATCATTTTGGGGATATGCTTTACAAACGGCGTGCTATGTTCTGAACTAGGTTCCAAGCAAATCAATTCCCAGAACTCCGTATGAATTGTGGCGTGGCAGGAAGCCCTCCCTTAGACATATGAGAATATGGAGCTACCCGGCACATGTACTGGATAGGGATGTGAAGAAATTGGAACCAAGATCAAAATTGTGCATGTTTGTAGGGTATCCAAAGGGAACTAAAGGAGGTCTGTTCTATAACTCGAAGGAACAAAAAGTCATTGTCTCAACCCATGCGACATTCTTGGAGGAAAGTCACGTGAATGACTTTAAGCCTCAAAGCAAAGTGGTGCTAGAGGAGTTGTCAGGTGAAAGAACTACTCCACAGATTTCGGTCTTGGACGTAATTTCGAGTTCCAGTGAAAGACCTGCAGACGATCAACAATTTAGGGTGCCTCGTCGCAGTGGGAGGGTTTCTAAGAAAACCTAATTTCTTCATGTATGATGTTGAGGTATACCAGGCCGAGGCTCATGAGCATGAGGATGATCCGGTCACCTATGATGAAGATATAAATGATGTTGATTCTAAATCTTGGAAACAGGCTATGAACAATGAGATGGATTCTATGAAATCTAACTCTATTTGGGAACTTGTAGATTTGCCAGATGGGATAAAACCCATTGGATGCAAATGGGTCTACAAAAGAAAGAAGGATGCAGAAGGGAGAGTGGAAACTTTCAAAGCTAGACTGGTTGCAAAGGGGTACACGCAAAAGGCTGGAATCGATTATGATGAAACATTTTCACCTGTTACTATGCTGAAGTCTATCCGTATTCTTCTGTCCATTGCTGCGGCTCTCGATTACGAGATCTGGCAAATGGATGTCAAGACGGCATTCTTGAATGGCCATCTTGAAGAGTGTATCTATATGATACATCCCGAAGGGTTCGTAGCGAAAGGCCAAGAAAGGAAAGTCTGTAAGTTGCTTAGATCCATTTATGGATTAAAGCAAGCATCCCGCTCATGGAACCAGAGGTTTGATCAAGCGATTAAGACATTTGGTTTTGAACAGAACGTTGATGAACCTTGTGTTTATAAATGTATTAAGGATGGAAAAGTGGTCTTTCTGATACTCTATGTCGATGATATACTACTCATTGGGAATGATGTAGGGAACTTATCATCAGTCAAGCTTTGGTTACACCAACAGTTTGACATGAAGGACTTGGGAGAAGCTAATTTTGTTCTAGGCATTCGTCTCTTCAGAGATCGAAAGAACAAAATGATAGCGTTATCCCAAGCTTCGTACATAGATAAAATAATTGACAAATATGCAATGCAAGAGGCAAAGAAAGGTTCACAACCTTCTATTGCCGGTTTAACTCTTTCATTGGATGACTATCCCAAGACATTGGAAGAAAGAGAGCGTATGAGTAAGGTCCCTTATGCATCCGCTGTGGGTAGCCTTATGTACGCTATGCTTTGCACTCGCCCGGATATATGTTTTGCAGTAGGTATGGTGAGTCGATATCAAGCAAATCCTGGAACCAAGCACTGGCAAGCAGTAAAGCATATACTTAAGTATCTTAAGAGAACGAGGGATTATATGCTGGTATATTCTGGAGGGGACCTAACGCCCGTAGGATACACGGACTGAGTCTTCCAGACTTGCGAGGATTTGAGGAAGTCGACATTAGAGGGCATATAGAGACAGGATAAGTAGATGTATGTAAGATCGCGTCCGAGTACAACATTGCCGATCCCTCTACTAAGAGTTTGGTGGCTAGAAGCTTTGAGAGGCACGTAGAGGTGATGGGAATGCGTAACATGGCACATCTGCTGGCTTAGGGCAAGTGGGAGATTGTTAGGAAATGCCCTAAGTATTAGAGACATTTTGATGTATTTATTTATTGTGAACTGGATAATAAAATTATATATAGAGGTTATTCATTACATTGCTATCTGTCCTCATTTTATTTACATGTTAAAGTAAATGTAAGCAAATATGGCTCCCTGACTGCTTGTGTTAAACTGTTAGAACGTTACATGCAATGGACTTTTGTATGCGAGAAGACAATGTTCTAAAGTTAGTGGTCTAAACTATGGTCTGTAGTCTATGGGGTTAGACCGAGCATCTAACTCATGTTAAGACTATTATGTTGTCTAAAGCCTTGGAGGGGACGGTTTGTCTTGACTGTCTGGAGCTGGACTCCCAAGTAGAGACATAGATATGTTGCTTAGTGGTGACATATTAGACCGAGACTAAAGCATGATTGATCTACGAAGTCCGCTTTGAGTGGATCGATCTGCTTTTGACATTCATTGTGCAGTAACCTTAATCCTGAGTAAAAGGACAACTTCATGTATATGACTTGTGTACTTTGATGTTCAAATGGCTAAAGCGTCTCAGAGGTAGTAAGCTTATAGACCGGTTCATTGGGTGCATGACTTGTATATGATAAAGGGTTCGTTTATAGATATCGGAATCATAGCTCTAATGAGGAGTTAAGGGTATCCTCTTAAAGGCATTATACTGAATGTGAAAATGGACAAGGCCTTGGGTCGTCTGCTGGGCGGATGACTTCTTATTCACATATGGTGAATAATCATTTTCTTTATTCGGTAGTATAATGGAACTTTAAGATAGCCTGATCAGTAGGATTAACGGACTTTAACCTAAGGCTGATCATGGATATCATATGAGGGTTCTGCATACATGACAAGGTCATTGGATGATAGCTTGTCACAGGCTTACGTAATACGGTATATAATTAGGAGTTCAGATTCAAGTTTATAGTGGTGTGACTCTGAAATTAGTGATCATAAAATTGAGTTGTTCGATAAAGAATGATGATCATATGGATTTGCGGGAGGCTGATTATATATGTCCAATCAGTCCCTCTACGAGCTCCACATAATTCCTTAACGTTTGGCAAATTGATTTGTGTATGCTGTTGGCTAGTTTATTATGCATGGATGGTGTTGACATAGGATTAGGATGGTAGACAAAATTCTCTCCGGTTGGATTCAGATTTTGTTTTGGATAATAGAGTACACAATTATTCGAACTCTAAATAAAGTTGCAATGATTTTATTTGAGATTGGATTGGAGTTGTAGAAAATTATCCATGAGAACAAGAATTTGAAACACAACTGTTTTGTGGATTTTGAAATTTGAATTTTGAAATTTGAAATTTGAAATTTGAATTTGAAATTTTAAATTTGAATTTGAAATTCAAAATTTGAAATTCAATCACAGTCCAAGTGGGATTCGAATTTGTTGTGGTAAATTCACAAGGAATGAAATTCAAATTTGAGTTGGATATGGAGAGGATAATCTTGTTAGAATCTTACTTGAATTTTGAATCCAAATCCTAACTAAAGTTGGACGAAAATTTTGAGGAATATCCTCAATGATTTTCAGATTTTTTGTGGACAAGGTTCAAGGAAAAATTCAAGTTTCAATCCCTGTTGAATTTGGATTCTCTCCTCCTAGATAATGGCCGAAATTTTGGAGTGAATCTCCTAGGAGATTTTTGGTTATTTTGGATAAGGATGACATAAGATTCAAGCTTGAAAATCCTAGTGGAATTTTGATTCTCCCTTATCCAAAAGTGGCCAAATTTTTGTGGAGATTTTCTCCTTAGAATTTTCAAATTTTTTGTTGAAAAAGGGATATAAAATTCTAGTTAAAATCTTGTTTAGATTTGGGTTGGATTTATCCTAAAGTGGCCGAATTTTATTGTTGGGATTTTCCCTTGGAAAATTTAGATTTTGTGCTTGTGGATAAGGGAGAATATCTTCTCCTAATCTAATTCAAATTCAGAGAATCACCTCATGCAGGTCTATAAATAGAGGTGTTGCCACTCCAGTTCTCTCAGACCACAGACTCTCAGGTGAGCAGGCTTATTGTTGCAGAACCCACCGTGACAATAAGTTCTTTAGAGATCTGGGTAGTCGGAAGAAGACTAGCAGTGCTAGCATACCGATCGAGGTTCAGAGTGCCCACACACTCAGCCATTCGTGAATTGGAGAATAGTAGAGAAGAATAGTTGGTTGAAGCCCTCTGGTCATTCTCCTCCTGCAAGATTGGCGTCCTTGGGGTATGAGTTTTAATTGTTGTTGGTTTATTGTATATGGCATCATGAGATATTTAACGATCTAAAAAATTTTTATTATTTCGCTATGCCACTCTGATACGTTTTTACTGATTTATTATCCTACATCGATGAGGTGAACAACTCTCATGAACATCTCGGAGCCTGGTTTGACCTCCAAGTGGTCTGAAATCATAAAAACCCGTGGCCAAATTTCATGTCCAGTTTTTACCAAAAATTTCCAGTTTGCGCACTTTTAAAAACGTGTCTGTTTGGGGCCTGAAATGGCCGAATTTTTGAAACCCTTACAAGTCAGTTTTAAGGTTTCATCGAGATCTAAAACTTTCATATTTTGATTGAAGTCCGGTTCGGACTCTAAATGGGTCGTTTTAATGAAAATCTGAGGCCATTCCTGGAATCAGGATTTGGCCCCAGTTTTGAGCTCTGGTTGAAAAACCATTTAAAACCCTATCTTAGAGCCATTTTTGGTCAAGCTCTATTTGACACAAAAATGCTCGTAACGAATTTCCTTAAAGGTTTGTGTTTTATGTTTTCTCAAAAACAGACCACAACGTGTCCTAAAGTGGCCAAATCTATGGCCCTAAAACTGGACAGATTTGTTTCCAGTCTTTCCCTAACACGTCCATGCATCATTCATCCACAAACCATTCGAAAAAAAACATGTAAACATAACCACACAATCAAAAACTTGAAAATGGAAGGCTAAGGGCTCAAAATAAACTTATTACAACCCATATGCATAAACAAATACACATAAACTTTTTGATCGAAAACTTAGAAACAACTAACCATAAAGAGGTAAGGTTTTCGGTTTATACCTTGTGTGCTTCGGTTCAAGCACAAATCTGAGCTAGGCTTGAGTCACTAAAAGGGCGTGGGATCTAAGGGTTAAGGGGTCAACGTGAACTAGTAGAGGACACAAAAATTTTACTCTTAATATCGAACCAAACATAACACTAAAGCACAAATGAAACTTGGTTTTAGGACCTTACCGAAATGAGCTTCAAGATGTGTACTCCTAAGCACCCTTGTAAGCAAGCTTGTGTAAGAGTTTTGTGTGAAAATTTTGGTGTTTGGCTAAGGGGAAAGGGGTGCATTTTGGCTGCAAAGAGAAGGCAGAATACTTGGCTTTTGGGAGCTAAAAGAAAGGAAATGAAGGGCAAGGAAGGTGACACCTATTTATAGGCAAACCTAAGCACAATTAGCTTCACCAAATTAAGCCAAATTAACCCAAAATTTTGCCTAAACTGAGAGATAAATTTTTTGTGTGCAGCCCCCCCATCATTGTCGCACACCTTGGGAAGAACAAGGCCATTTTTTTTTTATCAATTTGATGTGAAATGGTGAGGTATGGTGATGAAAATAAATTGTTGTTTATGGGGTTTTTAGATGTACCATTTTCCCATTGTTTATTCTTACTTTATGGGGTTTTCTAACTAATCAAACTAGCTAGTTTCCATCCAATGGGACATAGTTTTGGAGTGGTTACAATTTAACTGGGTCGGTTTCTTCACAGTCTAGTTTTCTACTGCGATTTTTGATCCTATCTCGGTAGTGTTTTAATTTTCACTCGAAATTGCACCTATGGCTTCCGATTTTTGTTCTAGTAATTTTAGATATTTTTGGTTGGGTTGTAATGCCTATGAGCCAGCTCAGGTACTATTTATTTTTATTTTCCACACTGTGGTTACGTTTTACACTGTACCGACACTGCGCGTACGTAATACAACTTCCTCGCACGAAATGTCCGACACAGGATATCTTAACTAATTTGGGCATGCTGAATCCATTTTTAATAGTTTTATGCCAATCCAGGATCGTCAGGATAAGTTTTCGGTATCTGTGTTGTGACAACCAGGAAATTCTAGCATTCTCGGAAGAAAATGTACAAATGTATGTATATAATAATTTGTACTATTTAAATAGTGAAATGAATGTATTTATATTATTTAGAATGTATTAAAATGTTCTAACAATACTGATGAGTAAGAATTCAGTGTTGATAAAATTCACTGAATTGAAACGGGTGGAACGGTGCAAAAAACGTCATTGAAAACCCTAACCGGTGCCTATGGTACACTAAAAGACGAAAAATTTACGGGATTGATTTTGATCAAACGGAAGCAGTATAAATTGATCCGACTATACTAGAGACCTCAGGAACCCGCCGGGATGATTTCAGGAAAATTTCGGCTCGAACCGATATCGGTTAAAAAGTAGTCGAATTAATGTGAATAGTAAAGTCAAAGTCAAAGTTTTACTTTGCATTTATGACATCATAAAACCATTTATTAAATGTGAAAAATTTTGGTGGTTGGTGGCATTAATGGCCAAGATTGATTTGCTTTTTGATCTAAAGGCTAAGATTTGGCCAAAATTAGCCAAATTTATTTTTTGAAAAAAATGGAAAGTAATGGCATGAAAGGTGTTGAATTTCCATTGGTTGGAAGCTAAATTAATTGGCTTCTTTGTTACATAAGTCGGCAAACCATGAAACATAAGCACCCGTAGCCGTTCAAAAGGAAAACAAAGAAGGAAAAAAAATTCTAAGTGTTCAAGAGGGCAACCCATGAGCAACCAAGGAGAACCAAGCCAAATATTCAAGTTTTCTTCACAAAAGTGGTGTCAAACTCTTCATTGAAGTTAAGGGAAGCAAGAAAGCAAGGTAACCATCTTTGGTTTGTAATTTTTCTTGATTTTTCATTAAAAAATCCGTGGGTTAAATAGTGTGAAGGATGAGAAATTTTGTGGTTTGTTTTGGTTGATTTGGTGCTTGGGTTTTGTCAATGGTTTGATTAGAAGAAAAACCATGCATTTTGTTTCAAGAAAAACAAAGTTTTGGTTGGTTTTTCAATGGTAAAACTGTGGGTTACCTATGTGTTTGATGATGGATTCATTGTTATTTAAGTGTTGTAATGCTTTAAATCATGTTTTGGATTAAAGGAAAGCATGGTTTGCATGGTTAGAAAGCTTGGAAAAATTTTGGTATCTAATAACCCTAAAATGGCCGTGTGGTGTAATTAGGGTCTGGTGAACATTTTTGCATGATTAACTTGATGTTTGGATAGTTAAATTCATGCATTGAATTATGGAAATGTTGGTTATGAGGTTGAAAGCATGAAACAAAATGTTGTGCATGTTTTTCCCTAAAATGGCCGTGGGTTATGTGTGTTGAAAAACCCTAAGAATTGTGTTGTAAAATGCATGAAAAATGGCTTGAAAATGTGCTAGGTAATAGCCTTTGAATAGCCTAAAATTTGGTTGAAAAATTGAAATGTTTTGGTTAGGTTTTGAGTATGAAAACCGTGGCTAATACTAAGGGTAAAATTGAAAGAATTTTGTTGAATTGTGGTTCAAAATGTGAATTGGAAATTGTGTGAGCTTTTATGTAAAAGTTTGGGAAACTTTTACATAAAATAGGACTTTGGTATAGTACGTGGTAAGTACATATGGTTCGAGGCGTACCTAACGCCGATAACCTTAAATTTACGTCGAAATGCTGCCGAAATTTCGAAAACGGCATTTGGGGTAAAAAGGGAATTGAGAGTAAAAGTTTAGGGTCGGGTCGAAAACCCGAGTCCCTAAAGGAAAATTGAATAAGGGAAACCTAAGGGGTGATTCATGAATAGTAATCTGTCCCCTTAAAAATGTAAAACGCGAGTGAAACTGAAAAACCGATCCCCAAGGGGGGTGTTTTTGGGAAATGAAGTAAAGGTCCGAGTCGGGTACGGAAAATCCGAGCCTTGAAGACCTAAATCGGGAAAGTCTAGATGAACGTTTTAAATACTAGTAAAACGTCTATTTGAGGCTCCGAAACGATAGAAAATCACTAGACCGACGTAAGGGTCGGCATAGTGCTTCCCGAGGGTCGGGAAGGTGAAAAATAGAAATAAAATAGAAACGAACCCGGTAATGAATAGAAAAGAGTCAGAAAAGTTCCTGAGAGCCAAAAGTGCGGTCTGGATCGAGAAAATTCCATCAGGGGCATAATTGCAATTTTACCAAAATATAGGGACAAAATCGTAATTTTGTAAAAGTTGAGAAAAATGAGGGAAAATGATAAATAAAGCCTAAAAAGTTATAAATAGGTTTTATTTAAGCTTTTAATATAAAAAAAAAAAAAGCTGTCAATGGAAATGAAATTAACAGACAAGGTTTTGTCTGTAGGATCCCAAAATCGACCTACAAGGAGAGCGATTAAAGATCCAGGAAGGAAAAAAAAGAAGAAACGGATAAGGTAAGTTCAGACATTTACCTGTTTGCAACATGTAGCATTATTATTACTAACTTTGATGTACTAACTATAAGTTAGGTACATGTGTGCTACGGGCACTATTATAGAATAGAGAGAGACGAAATGTGCTACGGGCACTATTGTAATGGGACACATAATAGATTGTGTTTCGGGCACTAGAGCACGGTTAATGAAACTCACTCACGTGAAATTAAAATATGAACCATTCCTAACCATGGGGCAATATGAAGTCACCGGGTTAGAACTTTAAAAAGTCAGTAATGAAACCACTTTTGGCATACCAGCCTTCCGTACAGGGAGGTAAACTTTGCCTTCAGGACTGTGATGATGAGATTAAGGCTGTGGAGGTCAGCACTAATGTACTACTCCAAGTCATGTACAATTTTGCCTTCGGGCCTATGATGATGAGATTAAGGCTGTGGAGGTCAGCACAAATGTACCGTTCCCAGTCATGCGCACTAAAGTGGTACTGCCAACCTGAGCTCAAACCAGAACATAATTAAAGATAATTACCTAAAACTAAAACTATGCCGTAATTGAGCATAAGACAGTTTCGTGAGGGTACTAACATCGCGGTTGATGTACTGTTGATATACTATGTGGTAGTCAAAGTTACTATTCATGATGAATAGTGGTCAACATTACTATTTATTATGAATAGTACTATTTATAGAAATTCTATTTCTTGCATGTTTGAACTTATTGAGCCTGTGGCTCACAATTTTTGCTTATGTTGCAGGTAAGCAACCAGCTCAGTAGCTTTGTATGGCTGGATGGCGGACGGGATAGCGAGTGTCAAATGCGATAGGAGGCAAAGGGATATGGTCCTGTCAGTGTCTTTCCGCTGAGCGATAACAGAGAAAGGAAAGAGCAACAGTTTTTTGTAATAATATATATTTTGCGAAAGTACTGTATTATGTAAATTACTTTGTACTTGTAAACAAAGTGATTAGTGGATAATGTTTTACATGATGTTTAAAAAAAAATCCCAACAAAATCCCCCAAAAAAATGTCATGTCTTACAAGATAGATAGATTAGCCTGTGACCCATGAGAGTACAATCTATTGCAATTAGCGATAAAGCTTGACTGTAATAGTATTGTATGATCTCTACGAAGGGCGGGCCGCCACAGTTGGTATCAGAGCGGATTTGCGATTGGTTTAGTTTAGATTACCGACTGTCGCCACGGTTGGTATATCAGAGCAGTATTGACCATATCCTGATTTGGCACTTCGCGCATCCTGCACCGCAATCAAAGTAAGTAGTTTACTTAAGCTTAGTGAATTATTTTCTTATGTGAAAATAATTATCTTATGTGAGATCGCCGCTACCACGACCGAGAAGGGTGTTATGGGTATGGACGAGACCTATTGTGAGGCCGTCTATTTCCCAACGACTGGCACTTAGACCCCCGGTGCCAGAGAGACCTCCAGCACTAGCACCAGTTCCTATAGATGTAGTACAGCCTCGACTAGTACTTCATCCACCTGTAGTAGTAGACATTCCAGTTGTTGGTGGATGCCAACATATTAGGGTGAGAGTTTCAGCTCGGGCAGTATAGGCATTCGGAGCTAGTTGTCCCCCTATGTTTGATGGTGGACGACAGTCGATGGAGACAAAGAATTGGCTCCATGCCATAGAGAGGATTATGATGATGTGTGATATTGATCGAAAGATGTGGATCCAGGTGGCCATAAGTATGTTTCAGGGAGATACTTGAGTATTCTGGGATTATTGTAACCAGGAGATTCTGTTGGGATTCAGTTGGGCTGAGTTCTGTCAGCGATTGGCTGATCAGTTTCCGCCTAAGGATCCGACACCGACTCCTACACCTCCAGATAGATGAGAGGCAGTTACACCCGTGTATCCTGGATTTGATGAGGTTAGGGACTATATTCTCCAGACAGAGAGGATGGTCATGTTATCTGGTGAGACAGTTATGTCTTACATGACACGATTTGAGGAGATTATTAGGAGGAGATGTCCGTTGCCTAACCTCACTGAAGCGAACTGTTGTGAGCTTTTCTGTAAAGGTTTACCTATAGAGTTGAGACAAAGGGTGATTAATTATATCCTCCTACTCTCTAAGAGTTTGTAGTCACGATCAGGACGATCGAGAGGGAGGTTTTGATTGAGCATCTGTCCCAGAGTCGATGAGAAACACTGTGTCAAGATGAAATGATGGCACGCACCTTTGGGCCAATAAGGATGATGAACGATCATGAGGCTGGACCGTCTAGACCATGAGGAGGTGATGACTCAGGACAGGGAGCATTGCCTAGGGGTGGCGATGACTCAGATGATCCAGATGACGATGAGGATCCAGAAGAATATCCTCTAGTCCCAGACACAGGGGATGTGTGACCAGTAGATGTATGTATATACATAAGTAGCTTATAGAGAAAAATTCTTTTATATAGACTTGTGGCCAGGATGTATATGATGGCCGATGTATATATGACTGGTGATGGTTATGTAGGATATATAAACGTTTTGCTATGAATGAAATATCAAAATGATTATATGTTGTACGATGATGTGTTACGATGATGTGGCTTTACATTACCCTAAATTTCGTAAATTTATATGATTTTACGAATGTGGCCATGGAAAAGCTAACAGTGAATTGTTATGCCATAATAGGATAATAGATAAGATGATGGATTTGTGAAATCGACCAGAGAGTTGAGAACGACGTCCTAATCTCATGGAGAGATTAGAGTAGATACAAGCTTTACTAGAAGCTCAGATGCAAGAAAATGCTAATCTGAGGCAACGAGTAGAGGAGTTAGAATAGAGGCAAGGTTCTGAAGGCACCCAAGTAGAACAGGAAGCTGAGGTAGATCCGGTTATCCCTCCAGCTGCTGTACATGAGAGAGTTCCTGAACCGCAACTGGTAGTAAATCTGGAACCCCTCTATGAAAGATTCAGGCGTATAAGGCCGCCAGAATTTGAAGGTTCTACAAATCCTCTAGAGGCTGAAGACTGGTTGTCATCCTTGCAAGTAATCATGGAATTCATGAATCTAACTGACCAGGAGAAGGTCGCATGTGCGTCTTTTGTGTTGAGAAAAGATGCTCGTTTTTGGTGGGACACTGTATGAATGAGAAGAAATGTGTCTACCATGAGTTGGGTAGAATTTCTGGAAGAATTTAACCAGAAATATTATTATCCTACATCTCTGAGACTACAGCAGAAAGAGTTCTCAGAATTGAAGCAAGGAAATATGTCGGTGAGTGAAGTTTGCCGAAAGTTCGATCAGTTATCCTGCTTATGTTCCTATGTAGTCCCTACTGAGAGGGAGAAAATACAGAAAATGATCGGGATGTTCAGGCCAGAAATTGCTACATTGGTAGATACTGGACAGGTACCACCTACTTCTGTAGCAGATTGTGTTAGTCGGGCCATAAGAGCTGAGTTTCATGTAGCCCGACAAAAGGAGGAAAGAGAGAAGAACTGGGAGGCCAAGAAGAAGAAGAGGGCTTTGGCTAAGTCTACACAAGCTGGTCAATCTAGTAAGCCAAATCAGAATGCTAAACCAGGCCAGGGCAATAATCAAGGATCCCAACAAAACAAGAGAAAAGGCAACTTTACTGGAAATCGCCAGGCAAATAATCGAAACCAGCAGTGAAGAACAGCTAGTAATGCGGAATCCAATGTACCAAATTGTCCTACATGCGGGAAGAGACGTTCTGGGCAATGCAGATTTAGGCCACTTGTTTGCTATGAATGTGGAAAGGAAGGTCATTATGCCAGGAACTGTCCAAGCAATAGGCAGGGTGTACAAGGCACTTCCCAACCGCACCAGACACGCCCACAAGCTCATTCCCTTCAGGCTAGAGTTGAAGAGTCTCCAGTAAGGCCGCAACGCTAGGAGTGTGTGCCACGTGATGATGCTCGTGTAATGGCCTACACCAAGGAAGATGCAGAGGTAGGAACATCAAATGTGGTGACAGGTCAGCTTCCTATCGCTAGTCGTGTAGCCTCTGTACTGTTCGATTCCGGTGCTACGCATTCTTTTGTTTCCTATGAATTTACTGACAAGATAGGACATCCTAAGGACTATATGGGAAGAGTATTTAAGACAGCTTTACCCTCTAGGGAAGTATTGTTGTCCAATTACTGGCTACCTCATGTACCAGTATATGTGGCAAATAGGGAGCTATATGCTGAGTTGATCGTAATAAAGATTGTGGATTACGATGTGATTCTAGGCATGGATTTCCTAGGGAAATATCAAGCTACGATCAACTATCGAAATCAAAAAATAGTATTCCAACCCGAGGAAGAAGTGAGTTTCGAGTACGTTGATGCTTCTCGAAAACCCGAGAAGATGATGATTAGTTCGCTGAAAGCAATTAAACTGATGGCCAGTGGTTGTATGGGATATCTGGCATATGTGATGGATACTACAGAGGAACAGAAACTTCAACCTGAAGAAGTTCCTATTGTTAATGAATTTCTTGATGTATTTCCGGAAGAGTTACCAGGGATACCTCCAGAGAGAGAAATCTCATTTGAAATTGAGTTGATACCTGGAACGGCACCTATTTCCAAAGCACCATACAGCATGGCTCCAGTGGAGGTAAAGGAGCTGCAGAAACAATTAAAGGAGCTTTTGGATAAGGGATTCATCGGACCGAGTTATTCTCCATGGGGTGTACCTGTGTTCTTTATCAAGAAAAAGGATGGAACGTTCCGTTCGTGCATTGATTACCGGGAGTTGAATAAGGTTACGATAAAAAATAGGTATCCGTTACCTAGAATTGATGACTTATTCGACCAGTTAAAAGGCGCAGCGGTATTTTCCAAGATCGACTTACGATCAGGATATCACCAGCTGAGAATTAAAGATAGTGATATTCCTAAGACAGCATTTAGGACTCGTTATGGTCATTATGAGTTCCTTGTGATACCATTCGGATTAACAAATACACCAGCAGCATTCATGGACTTGATGAACAGAATCTTTAAAGAGTATTTGGATAAGTTTGTCATTGTATTCATTGATGACATTCTTATATACTCAAAGACTCATGAGGAGCACAAGGAGCATCTGAGGATCGTGTTGCATATGATAAGGAAGCATCAACTATATGTCAAATTCTCAAAATGCGAGTTTTAACTAGATAGAGTACATTTCCTTGGATATGCTGTATCCTAGGAAGGTATTGCTGTAGATCCGACGAAAGTAAATGCAATTAACCAATGGCCTACACCCAAGAGTGTGACGGAAATACCTAGTTTCTTAGGGTTAGCTGGTTATTATCGGAAGTTTGTAGAGGGATTTACGCGTCTAGCTGCACCTCTTACTGCACTTACACGTAAGGAAAGAAAGTATGAGTGGACTATGGAATGTGAAAGAAGCTTCTAGGAGTTAAAGAGACTGCTGACAAGCGCACCAATCCTTACGCTTCCCACTGAAGGGGAGAAGTTTGTGATCTATAGTGATGCATCTAAAATTGGATTGGGAGCAGTCCTGATGTAAGGCGGCAAGGTGATTGCCTACGCTTCACGTCAATTAAAGGATCATGAAAAAAATTTTCCTATGCATGACCTTGAACTTGCTGCAATAGTGTTTGCACTTAAAATTTGGTGACACAATCTCTATGGAGCCCAGTATCAGATTTTTACTGATCACGAAAGCCTGAAGTATTTCTTCACGCAAAAGGAGCTCAATATGCAACAAAGACGATGGTTGGAGCTGGTAAAGGATTATGATTATGAAATCCTATATCATCCAGGGAAGGCCAACCGTGTAGCAGATGCTTTAATTAGAAAGTCTACCATATCGCACCAGCTACAGATAAAAAGGCTTCCGAAACCATTACAGCAAGAGATAAATTCTTTGAACTTGGGCTGATATCTAGAAGATTGGCTGCACTCCAAGTGGAATCATCGTTGTTTGAGGATATCAAGGAAGCTCAAAGATGAGATCCAAGAATGACAAGTTCTCAAGAAGGAATTTCCAAGGATGGAATGATCCTCTATCAAGGAAGGATAAATGTTCCAGCTCATGAGGAACTTAGAAGACGGATCATGTCAGAAGCCTATGAGACGCCATATTCGGTTCATCCCAGAGCTAGTAAGATGTATCAGGACTTAAAGTTACAGTTCTGGTGGAAAGGGATGAAGAATGATATAGCGAAATACGTGAGTAGATGCATGACCTGTCAGAGAATCAAAGCGGAACATAAACATCCAGTGGGAAGATTGGAACCTTTGGAGATTCCTGAATGGAAATGGGAACACATTACGATGGATTTTATAATGGGATTATCAAAAACCCGAGAAGGTTGTGATGCCATTTGGGTTATTATGGACAGACTGACCAAGACGGCACGGTTTATAGCCGTCAAGATGACTTTTTTGTTGGAAAAGTTTCCTCAGTTGTATATAACTCATGTCGTCAGATTACATGAAGTACCAAAATCCATTGTATCAGATCGAGATGCACGATTCACTTCGAATTTCTGGAAGTGTGTGCAAGAAGCCATGGGTACTGAATTGAGACTCAGTACGGCATTTCATCCGCAAACAGACGGATAGTCAGAGCGGACTATTCAGACATTAGAGGACATGCTTCGAGCTTGTGTAATGGATTTTGCGGGAAATTGGAACGAGAAGTTACCATTAATTGAATTCTCATACAATAATAGTTACCAAGCTTCTATAGGTATGGCACCTTATGAGGCTTTGTATGGACAGAAATGCAGATCACCACTACATTGGTATGATTTGTGAAAGAAGCAGTTGCATAAGATGGATTTCATACAAGAGACTTCCGATGCAGTTGCTAGAATTCAGCGTCAATTGAAAATTGCGCAAAGTCGACAAAAAAGTTATGTAGACAAGAGGCGAAGATCCTTGGAGTTTAATGAAGGAGACTTTGTGTTTCTTAAGGTATCGCCTATGAAGGGGATTATGCGTTTCGGTAAGAAGGGGAAACTGAGTCCAAGATATATTGGACCTTATGAAATTATCAAACGCATTGGAAGGGTCACTTACAGATTAGCGTTACCTCCTGAATTGTCGGCAGTGCATAATGTATTTCATGTGTCGATGCTGAGGAAGTATATACCAGATCCGTCCCATGTATTAAAGCATGAACCTATTCAGATCCACGAGGATTTGACATATGAAGAACAACCTATTCGAGTACTGGCTCGTGAAGAGAAAGTACTGAGGAATAAGACAATCCCACTAGTGAAGATTTTGTGGAAAAATCACAACATTGAAGAAGCTACGTGGGAACGAGAAGACGAGATGAGGAGTTTATACCCCCACTTGTTCTAATTTTCGAGGACGAAAATTTTATAAGGAGGGGTGAATGTGACAACCGAAAAATTCTGGCATTCTCGGAAGAAAATGTACAAATGTATGTATATAATAATTTGTACTATTTAAATAGTGAAATGAATGTATTTATATTGTTTAGAATGTATTAAAATGTTCTAACAATACTGAGAAGTAAGAATTCATTGTTGATAAAATTCACTGAATTGAAACGGGTGGAACGGGGCCAAAAACGGCATTGAAAACCCTAACCGGTGCCTATGGTACACTAAAAGACGAAAAATTTACAGGATTAATTTTGATTAAACGGAAGCAGTATAAATTGATCCGACTATACTAGAGACCTCAGGAACCCGCCGGGATGATTTCAGGAAAATTTCGGCTCGAACCGATATCGGTTAAAAAGTAGTCGAATTAATGTGAATAGTAAAGTCAAAGTCAAAGTTTTACTTTGCATTTATGACATCATAAAACCATTTATTAAATGTGAAAAATTTTGGTGGTTGGTGGCATTAATGGCCAAGATTGATTTGCTTTTTGATCTAAAGGCTAAGATTTGGCCAAAATTAGCCAAATTTATTTTTTGAAAAAAATGGAAAGTAATGGCATGAAAGGTGTTGAATTTCCATTGGTTGGAAGCTAAATTAATTGGCTTCTTTGTTACATAAGTCGGCAAACCATGAAACATAAGCACCCGTAGCCTTTCAAAAGGAAAACAAAGAAGGAAAAAAATTTCTAAGTGTTCAAGAGGGCAAGCCGTGAGCAACCAAGGAGAACCAAGCCAAATATTCAAGTTTTCTTCACAAAAGTGGTGTCAAACTCTTCATCGAAGTTAAGGGAAGCAAGAAAGCAAGGTAACCATCTTTGGTTTGTAATTTTTCTTGATTTTTCATTAAAAAATCTGTGGGTTAAATAGTGTGAAGGATGAGAAATTTTGTGGTTTGTTTTGGTTGATTTGGTGCTTGGGTTTTGTTAATGGTTTGATTAGAAGAAAAACCATGTATTTTGTTTCAAGAAAAACAAAGTTTTGGTTGGTTTTTCAATGGTAAAACTGTGGGTTACCTATGTGTTTGATGATGGATTCATTGTTGTTTAAGTGTTGTAATGCTTTAAATCATGTTTTGGATTAAAGAAAAGCATGGTTTGCATGGTTAGAAAGCTTGGAAAAATTTTGGTATCTAATAACCCTAAAATGGCCGTGTGGTGTAATTAGGGTTTGGTGAACATTTTTGCATGATTAACTTGATGTTTGGATAGTTAAATTCATGCATCGAATTATGGAAATGTTGGTTATGAGGTTGAAAGCATGAAACAAAATGTTGTGCATGTTTTTCCCTAAAATGGCCATGGGTTATGTGTGTTGAAAAACCCTAAGAATTGTGTTGTAAAATGCATGAAAAATGGCTTGAAAATGTGCTAGGTAATAGCCTTTGAATAGCCTAAAATTTGGTTGAAAAATTGAAAAGTTTTGGTTAGGTTTTGAGTATGAAAACCGTGGCTAAACCTAAGGGTAAAATTGAAAGAATTTTGTTGAATTGTGGTTCAAAATGTGAATTGGAAATTGTGTGAGCTTTTATGTAAAAGTTTGGGAAACTTTTACATAAAATAGGACTTTGGTATAGTACGTGGCAAGTACATATGGTTCGAGGCGTACCTAACGCCGATAACCTTAAATTTACGCCGAAATGCTACCGAAATTTCGAAAACGGCATTTGGGGTAAAAAGGGAATCGAGAGTAAAAGTTTAGGGTCGGGTCGAAAACCCGAGTCCCTAAAGGAAAATTGAATAAGGTAAACCTAAGGCTTCATAAATAGTAACCCATCCCCTTAAAAATGTAAAACGCAAGTGAAACTGAAAAACCGACTCCGAGGGGGGGCGTTTTTGGGAAACGAAGTAAATGTCCGAGTTGGGTACGGAAAATCCGAGCCTTGGAGACCTAAATCAGGAAAGTCTAGATGAACGTTTTAAATACTAGTAAAACGTCTATTTGAGGCTCCGAAACGATAGAAAATCACTAAACCGACGTAAGGGTCGGAATAGTGCTTCCCGAGCGTCGGGAAGGTGAAAAATGGAAATAAAATAGAAACGAACCCAGTAATGAATAGAAAAGAGTCAGAAAAGTTCCTGAGAGCCAAAAGTACGGTCTGGATCGAGAAAATTCCGTCAGGGGCATAACTGTAATTTTACCAAAATATTGTGGTAAAATCGTAATTTTTTAAAAGTTGAGAAAAATGGGGGAAAATGATAAATAAAGCCTAAAAAGTTATAAATAGGTTTTATTTAAGCTTTTAATAAAAAAAATAAAAGCTATCAATGGAAATGAAATTTACAGACAAGGTTTTGTCTGTAGGATCCTAAAATCGACCTACAAGGAGAGCGATTAAAGATCCAGGAAGGAAAAAAAGAGAAGAAACGGATAAGGTAAGTTCAGACATTTACCTGTCTATAACATGTAGCATTATTATTACTAACTTTGATGTACTAACTATAAGTTAGGTACATGTGTGCTATGGGCACTATTATAGAATAGAGAGAGAGACGAAATGTGCTACGGGCACTATTGTAATGGGACACATAATAGATTGTGCTTCGGACACTAGAGTGCAGTTAATAAAACTCACTCACGTGAAATTAAAATATGAACCATTCCTAACCACGGGGCAATATGAAGTCACCGGGTTAGAACTTTAAAAAGTCGATAATGAAACCACTTTTGGCATACCAGCCTTTCGTACAGGGAGGTAAACTTTGCCTTCGGGGCTATGATGATAAGATTAAGGCTGTGGAGGTCAGCACTAATGTACCGCTCCCAGTCATGTACAATTTTGCCTTCGGGGCTATGATGATGAGATTAAGGCTGTGGAGGTCAGCACTAATGTACCGCTCCTAGTCATGCGCACTAAAATGGTACTGCCAACCTGAGCTCAAAACCAGAACATAATTAAAGATAATTACCTAAAACTAAAACTATGCCATAATTGAGCACAAGACAGTTTTGTGAGGGTACTAACATCGCGGTTGATGTACTGTTGATATACTGTGTGGTAGTCAAAGTTACTATTCATGATGAATAGTAGTCAATGTTACTATTCATGATGAATAGTACTATTCATAGAAATTCTATTTCTTGCATGTTTGAACTTACTGAGCCTGTAGCTCACCATTTTTGCTTATGTTGCAGGTAAGCAACCAGCTCAGTAGCTTTGTATGGCTGGATGACGGATGGGATAGCGAGTGTCAAATGGGATAGGAGGCAAAGGGATATGGTACTGCCAGAGTCTTTCCGCTGAGCGATAACAGAGAAAGGAAAGAGCAACAGTCTTTTGTAATAATATATATTTTGTGAAAGTACTGTTTTATGTAAATTACTTTGTACTTGTAAACAAAGTGATTAGTGGATAATGTTATACATGATGTTTGAAAAGAAAAATCCCCCACAAAAATGTCATGTCTTACAAGAGAGATGGATTAGCCGACGACCCATGAGAGTACAATCTATCGTAGTTAGCGATAAAGCTTGACTGTAATAGTATTGTTTGATCTCTACGAAGGGCAGGCCGTCACATGTGTGATTCCCACCCAAAAATCACCTTTTGTGCTAAACCGACCAGTTTCGGCGTCTGAAACTAAATATATCAGTTTTGGGCTAAGAATAGATTGTCTTGACTCCTTTCCTGATGCCGAGTGTCTCTCGGGTAAAACCTCATATTTCGTGCCCAATTGACCCGATTGGGCCTACTAACTATAAATACACCAGTTTCATGTCAAGAAAATTGTCACCTCGACTATTTCCTCGGTACGGTATATTTATCAGGCAAGATTTCATTATTGTGCTCAGACGACCAGCCTGAGCTTACCGATGACTAGTTCATCTGTTCTATGTTAAGAAATGGCCGCCTTGGCCGTTTTCTGGATATGACGTGTCTCATGCGTATTTTCACGTATATCGAGACAGATTGATTGTACTTGTCGGTAGCCTCTTTTATTGCATAAATAGTAATTAAACGATCCTGTACTCGTTTAATACATTCAGTTGGCAATTTACACTACATTATAAACAAAATTACATATTACACAATAATTAGGTTTACACGTATAGGGTGGTCATCGTACTTTGTCCTTCGTAGCTTCCTTTTTGGACTTGACCAGGGACAAATCGAGCTCTTGGTCAGCCTTGATCTTGTCCAGGAGTGTCGATTAGAGAGTCATGTCGGACAATCTTCCTGTCAGAATCTTGATCTTGCTGCTGTGTTGATCCATCTACAGAGCTTTCGGCAAAGCATTGATAGCCATGAGCGAAGTAGAATGCTTTCAACTCAACGTGTCAGCCACCTTGTTGGCTTTTCCTGGGTGATAAAGGATTTCACAGTCGTAATCCTTGACCAACTCTAGCCATCTTCACTACCTCATGTTAAGCTCTCTGTGTGTGAAGATACTTGAGGCTTTGGTGGTTGGTGTAAATCTCGCACTTGACTTTGTAGAGGTAGTGCCTCTATATTTTCAATGCAAAAACTACCACTGCTAGCTCCAGATCATGCGTTGGGCAGTTTTTCTTTGGTCCTTAAGTTGTCGTGAGGCGTATGCAACTACTCTACCATTCTGCATCAACACAACTCCTATTTCGGTCTTAGATGCGTCGCTATAAATTACAAAACTTCCTTGGCTAGCATCTAGAATGGTCAATATTGGAGCACTTGTTGTGACGTCTGCCCCTACGTAGGGTTAAACAGTACTATTACAGTCAACTACTGTTACCAATTGTGATAGACTATAACCATTTGGGTCGTCGGTAAGTTACTTTTAACTTACTTTTAACTTATTCTGATACCACTTATGATGGCTGGTATCTTACTTTTAACATATTTCCTTTAACATGCTTACTTTAACTTCCCATTTGAACGTGAAAATAGGGAATAAATTTTTTTTTCTTTAAACTTGTAAATTGTATCATCGTAAAACATTTACTATAGTAAACATTTTACTTTATCATAACTGGATATACATCATAAAATATCATTTCAATACTCTTTTAAACAGCTTAGTGGAAGACTCATAGTAGTACCATAATCCTCGCCCAGTCCTCTTGGCACATGCAGATCGCATTCGTCATCCCTCACTCGTCTTATCATTGGATAGGTTGCTTACCTGCAACATAAATTAACTTGTGAGCGATAGGCTCAGTAAGTTCAAACATACATTCATGACATATTTATACTCTTACCTTTTTAAACAGATCATATTTGATACCAACTGTGGCATCAGAATATTAACATAACATATATCATACATTGCTTCACATTTATACTTATCGTACATAGCATGGTCAACATACTTGTACATACCTAAAAATACTTTACATCATAATTCTACTTTCATACTTAACCTCATAAACATACTTAATGTACTTTAAACATACTTAACATCATGAACATACTTTTGTATTTATCATCATTCATACTACATCAGACAGAACATATCTGATACCAACCATGGCATCAGAACATTAACATAACGTACATCATACATTACTTTAAATTTCATAATTAACATACAAAACATTAAAACATACTTGTACATACTTTATATCATAACCATACTTGACATATTTCATATCGTGAACATACTTGTACTCTTGACATGCTTTAAACATACTTAATATCCTGAACATACTTTCGTGCTTAACATACTTTTAACATATTTTAACATCTTAAACAGAATTTCATATTTATCATCGTAAACATACTTAACCTCTTTAACATTGTGAAAATATCATATTTTAAACATACCATATTTAACGTATGCTTGAACATTGTAAACATAACATTTAACATCCTTGATGTCGTGAACATACTTGCATTCTTGACATCAAACATAACATGGATCATTAACATAATAAATAACATGCATTGCTTTTGTATTACTATTCATATAGTAACTCTGATCATGAACAGTATTTACATCGTGAACATATCACATATTAAACTTCCACACCCAAGACGTACCACCGTCGGATTGGAGGCCATAAACATGAATAATACTGTTGACTATGAACAGTACCATTGATCGTAACAGTAACTTTGACTGTGACGATACTCGTAGGTCTTTATCTTTCATTACGTTCTGGTTTTGGGTCCTATGATTGGTCGTATCGTAATGCGTGCATAACTGAGAGGGACTCTGGGGAGTGACCCACTAGCCAATCCTCTACAGTCTACTTGAACATTAGACTTCCAAACCTGGGATGTACCACCATCGGTTTGGGAGCCATATCATAACTGATGATGAGAAACCTCCACCTGTGTGGGAGGCCGGTACGCCAAAGTGATTTCAGTACCATCTTTCATGCGGTTCCTAACCGGTGACATTATCATTGCCTCCTTGGTCTGGAACACTTATTACATTTCTTTATTTACTTGTGTGTATTGTATTTCACATGTTAGTGTGCATATAGCACCTTGGTATATACTTTACATGTCATACATATAAACATATTACGTAATTTCATGTTACAGACATTTAAATTGTCTGAACTTACTGCATATAATAATACATAGACATAAACATGTCAATTAAATTTACATTTAACTTAGACATGACACATAGTTCGTAACATGACTTTCGTAACATTCATGTCATTTACAATTTATACATAGCACGTAAACATGTCAAGTCAACTCATGTTTGACTTAGACATGATACATAGACATAAATATATGCACATAGTTTTCATAGTAATTATATCATTGCATCTTATCATTTAACAGACATACTGCAGTCAGTTCATGTTGTAAACAGGAAAATGTCTGAACTTACTACATATAACACTTAAACATAGAAGTCAATTCATGTTTGACTTAGACCTAACATATAAACATCCAACGTTTAAAGCTTCAGTCTTATTATCTTGTTGATTATTGTCTTTCCTTACTGTCTTTCATATGGTTCCGACCAGGTGGCATTATCATTACCTCCATGGTCTGGAACACTTCTCATGTCTTTCTTTCATTATGTGTATTTTATTAAATACACCTTTGTGCATGTAACACCTTACATATATACTTTACATTTCATACATAACATATAAACATATTATGTAAATTCATGTAGCAGACAATAAAATGTCTAACTTAGTACATATAACACGTAGACATAAACATGTCAAGTCAATTTACATTTGACTTAGACATAACACATAGTCATAGGCATAGCAATCATTTCATGTTGCAGACAAGAATATGTCTGAACTTACATCATATAACATATAGGCATAACATAACATGTCAGTTCATGTTACAGACAAATCACATGTTTGAACTTACCACATATGACACTTAGACATAATAGTCGATTCACGTTGCAGTCAACTAAATGTTTGAACTTACTAATACTTCTGCTTGTATCTCCTTTCTTGCTTTCTTGGTCCGTAGACGTCCCTTCATCGCGTCTGTATCGGATTCCTATAACCGAAATAATCACGGTTATTTTCATTACTTAAATCATACATAAAGCTTAATAAAACATAAAAATTCTATGTTTCATTTCTCAATCATGAAGTAGGGGTTTAATATCTCATTTTTATAATTTTTCCGTCAACTTCTATCAAAAATTACGATGAATAGTAACTTTGATGTGAATAGTAATTTTGACTAATGGTCATACTTTCATTTAAATACTTTCTTTCTTTTAAAATCTTGAACTTGACTTTAAACTCTTAATTGAACTCATTTGTCGCTTTTTCGCCAACTTTTGGAAAAATGACCTTTGTATCCCGAACTTTTGACAAAATTACTATTTTACCCCTAGCGGGATTTTTCTCACTTAAACTTTACTTTTGGTCTTTAAAATCCTCATTAGAGTCTTTGAATCATGTTTGAAGTTCTAACGGTTCTTTCTGAGCATTTCAGAAATTTTAGTCAAAATGATCGTAAATAGTAACTTTGACCGTGAATAGTACTATTCATCATAAATAGTACTTTATCTTGATCGTGAATCTTGTCATTTTAATACTTAAACTAAATTTTCTAAACTCAAGAATCATAAAACGATGAACTTAAAGGCTTAACGACTCTTTTTGGACTTTTCTGAAATTTTTGGTCAAAATGACCATTTTGCCCCTAACAGGCTTTTGAGCCATAAACTCTTTACTTTAACATTTTAATGGGATTTTCTAATCTAAAAGTCATAAATTCATCTTTCTTAGGCCTTAATAAATTTTTACAGCATTAATCGCTGTAATTTCTACAATTATTTCATATCCGACCATCAGTGGTACTATTCTGACCCTCGGTCGTTAATCCTCTTTTTTGGGGCCTAGGCCACCGAAGGGGCTCGAGTTTCCATATCGACCATATTTTGACCCCTCGTTTCCTACAACTGTGTGCCACTTTTGAAATTTCGACAGTATTTCCGCTTAATTTTTGGATTCCCGGTGTTTAGGAAACGCCTCGAAACCATCTAACTTAATTCTATTCTACCATGTACTATACTAGAGGCCTATATTTTTATGTAAAATTCAACTTTTATGTAAAAATCTTTACATTTTACACATTTTCTTATTTGAATATTTGTCATACACATAGTTCATTTTTCTTACAATTTCATATGCTAAAATACATAATTAATATATAATCATTCCAAACATAAATTTCAGGAATGGAAGGACCGAAATCACTACCGAAATCGTCCCACTAGTGATCAAATGAACCGTTCGGTCTCGCGCGGACAAAATTTAAATCACCTTTCTTCACTTTTGAAATTCTGTCTTGCAATTCCGATGCCGTAGATGTGTTCGGAACATCGAAAATAGGCCAACGGGCCATTCTTAAATTTTTGGTCACCGATCACCGTTGACCACCGTTGACTGCGTTGACTAGTCGTTGACCGATGTTGACTGTAGCGGCGATGAAAAAGGAGGCCACCATCTCGTAGAACTCGACGTGAGAAACCCATTGGTGGTGTCAATTTCACTAATTGAGGCCCCTATCACCGGAATCGAACCCCCGAAAATTGAATGGCAGTGGCGAGGTTGGTTCTTAGTCATGCCGACGTTGATTCTCAAAATTAAGTTGGGGCTTTTGATTTTTGGCCTATTCTAAACATTTTTGGCTGGGCGGTGTCGCTCACCTCCGACTGGAATGGCGACTTTCACAGCGACAACGACGAAGCTTCCAGAGGCACGATCTGGCTGTTGAGGTGAAACAAAGGTCGGCTTTTGTTCTACTCTTCACCATGAAATTTTTGGGATGGGAATCAGCTTGATTGGACGTCGGATGGCGGACAAATGGCGGATCGAAATTTTTGGCCACCGGTGGCTTCGGGCGGCGCGTGTTGGTTCGTCCGGTGGCTATTGCTTCCTCCGGCGGCTGCTCCTTCGACTTGGCACACCATTGGACTCAGCTCGGCAAGAGCTTTCCAACGGGACTGACGATGTCGAAAATGGACACTGTTTTCGATGCTCGATTACTGTTCATCGATGGTGTGTGGGAGGAAAGAGAAGAAGAGGAAAAAAAATGTGGGTTGATTTTGAAATTTCTGACTTTTTTGCCCTTACATATACTTTTTTGTCCAAAATTTCAACATGAGCTATCCTGACTAATTTGGGCGTGCTGAATCCAAATATATCAGTTTATTTTCATTCGAGGTCATCTCGTTCAGTTTCCAATACTGTGAATTCCCGGTCAAAAATTACTTTTGTGCTCAATTAACTAATTTGAGCATGCTGATAGGCCATACTGATGTGATGACCCTCTCTATGTAGGGATTTTCTAGAGTTATTACAGTCAACTTTAAGGTCAGTTGTAATAATTTGTGTTCTAATGAATCGTCAACTCCTAGATTTTTTTTTTAAACTTTTTTTTTAACTTGATAAAACTCTTACCGTTTAACACATATATATATATATATTTTTGCAAAATTTAACTGGTAGTATAAAAAGTCATAATACCATGTTACAAGTACTATAGTAGATGTTGTACATAATACAAACTTATTTTTCATTATATTACAATACTTTAAAACTTTGCATAATGCTACTCAGGGGAAGTGTACTTTCAATTATTACTCTTAGTGCATTTTACACTAATTTAGTGTGTCATGCATTAACTTATATAATTATACATTCTATAATTTAAAATATTTAAAAATACTATAAATGTTCATGTTGCAGACAATTAAATGTCTGAACTTACAGAAAATTTGCTAACGTCTTCGCCTTGACTTCCACCAACGGTCCCTTGTCGCCTTTCCGTAGAATTCCTATAACCGAGGTATACAATGGTTATTCATACTGACATTTTAGATATTTAAATTTCATAAAATATCTAAAATTTACTTTTTGTACCATAATCTACATTTTTACACTTTAATATTTCATTTTAAGCTTTTTCTAAAATTTTCGGATAAAATTACCATTTTACCCCTGACTGCGGTTTCCCCTTTTAAACCGTATTTTTGGCCTTAAAAATCCTAATTCTAGCTGTATTGGATCATTTCGGGTCCTAACGGCTCTTTTCCCAAATTTTTGTCGGGGGTCATGAATAGTAACTTTGATCAAAATAGTAACTTTGACTTTCCCGGCCTTAGCGGGTTTTCATTATAAAACTTGATTTTCTTTGACCCTGGACTTGATTTTGACTTCTAAATGTTTAATTCTATGGTTCTAGGGTTTTAATGGTTCGTTTTGACCAATTTGGACATTTTTGGTCAAAATGACCATTTTACCCCTATCGGGTCCTTGGGCCATAACTATTTTATTTTACCGTTCTAATGGAATTTTCTAAACTTAGAAATCTTAAAATAATTTTTCCTAAGCTTTGGTAAATTTTTACAGCCATAATTATTATAAAATTGCTAACTTTTTATCACCCAACCCTCGGGTGATACTATTCCAACTTAGGGGACGTTTTCTCGTTTTTCTATAGTTTCTGGGCTCCGGATGGACGTTTTACTAATTTTTAAAACGTTCATCGTTCCCCCTTCCCTTGGTCTAGGTCACCGAGGGGGCTCGGGTTTTCTTTCCCAACCCTAATTTACCCCTCGTTTCCTAAAATTCCCCTCGTGTGGTCTTAAAAATTTCGGCAGCATTTGAAACCATCTATCCTAACTAATCTACCAAGTACTATACTAGAGGTCTAATTTTTATGCAAAAGTGCTAACTTTTTGCACAAAAATTTCAACATAACACTCATTGACCAAAATCTGAATTTTAATACCACTTTCCACACATTCAAGGTAACAATTTTTAAGGTAAGTTTTCAATACCAATATGTATCACACTTAGCCTTATTTTTCATTCTAACCCCACGGTTTCAACATACAAGTTTTCAAATGAAACTTATACAATTCCTATGCTTTCAAACCATGAAACAACAATGTATTCACATAAATTTTTTTTTTAATCTTTCACATACACCCCATGGCCTCACCATGAACCACGTGCACAAATTTTTTTTCTAAGTTTCCAATTACACCATAAAATCATTCTTATACATCACAACATGTTTTGACATTCAAAACTCCAATTCACATTCAAAGTTTTCCACTAAACCCTAATCACATACACTCGGATTTTTCTTTGAAAAATTCAACCAAAAATTTTGTTTACAAAATCAACTTACATAAATTTCATTTTAAACCAATTCATACCAAATTAACCATAGCCAAACAATTTTTTTCCACCCTTAGCCCTATGTACATGCCACGGTTTTACACTATGAAAACCTAGGAAAAATTCAAGTTCTTGCATTCCAAACTCGTCAAATTCATCACCAAAACTTGTTTCAATCATAACCATACTCTAATACATAAACAACAACATAAAACTCAAACTTTTTCATCAACAAAACCCACTATTTCAGCCACTATTTTACAGCCAAAAAGAAGCAAGAAAAACTGAGTTTTTGAAGGTTACCTTGCTAGGAATACTTCTTGCCACTTAGAGATGAACTTGAACACCAAAACTTGAAGATTTTTGGCTTGAAAATAGGTGGGGAACTGACGATTTCAATGGAAAACAAAGGGCTGCTGTTTTCTGAATTTTTTTGGCTAGTTACACGTGAATTTTCAGCAAGGAAATGGGTATATATAGCAGCCCATAAAGTTAGGGATTTAGTTGCAAACTAGTTGGCAATTTGGTAAAACTTTGGGGACTTAGTTGCAACTTTGGAGGGTCTTTTTGCCACTTTTTCTTGCTGTTTTCCAGCTGCCAAAATAGATCATTTTGCTTGGATTTATCCAAGAAATTTAAAGAAAATCCATGGCATTTTGGCTTAATCCTAACCCTTGGATCAAAAAGTGTTAAATCCTAACCATTAATGCTTGGATTTCTTTCCACCATTAACTTAATTAATTTAATTATGACATCATACTAATGAGGTCATTCAATTAAAATCTAGTTCACTTCTAGTTGGTTTTCGCTTACAATTCAACTGAAAATTACCCTGGACCAAATTTTACCAAAATCGCACCAGAGTTTTTCTGAGGCTATTCGCGCGCTCGGTTTGTCCTAATATACTGTCATTTAGCCAAAAATACAGTCTAAAATTTTTCATCTTTTAATGAAACACATACTTTTGTTAGGGTTTTCGGTTCCAACTTGATACCATTTTCCCCCGTTTCAACTGGATAAAATTTTCTACAGTCGAATTCATGATTCTTGACCTTGCTAAACATTTTATTGCATTCTAGACAGTATTAAATCATTTATTTTACAGTTTAAAACTTAAAAAATCACTGTTCATATAAATTGTACATAGTCTCTGAGAATGATTAAATTTCCCGGTTGTCACATCACCCTTCCTTATAGAATTTTCGTCCCTGAAAATTAAAACAAGTAAGGGTACGAAACTTTCATGTCGTCTTCTCGTTCTCACGTAGCCTCTTCGACACTATGATTTGTCCAAAGTACTTTGACTAGCGGGATTGTCTTGTTCCTCAGTACTTTCTCCTCATGGTCTAAAATCTGCACAAGTTGTCCTTCATACGTCAGATTATCTTGAATCTGCATTGGTTCATGCTTCAGTACATGCGATGGATCTGATACATATTTTCTCAGCATGGACACATGAAAAACATTGTGTACAGCCGACAAATCTGGAGGTAACGCCAACTCGTAGGCCCCTTTTCCAATACGTTTGATAATTTCAAAAGGTCCAATGTACCTTGGACTCAATTTTCCCTTCTTACCGAAACGTATTACACCTTTCATTGGCGATACCTTAAGGAATATGAAATCTCCTTCGTTAAACTCTAGAGATTTTCGTTGCTTGTCTGTATAACTCTTCTGTCGGCTTTGTGCTATCTTCATTCGTTGTTGAATCTTCACGATTGCATCTGAAGTTTCTCGAATGAAGTCGGTCTTGTGTAGCTATTTTTCTTGTAGATCATACCAATGAATAGGAGGCCTATATTTTCGTCCATACAACGCCTCATAAGGTGCCATTTTGATGGAAGTTTGGTAACTGTTGTTGTAGGAGAATTCCACTAGAGGTAGCTTTTCGTTCCAAACTCCAGGAAAATCTATCACACAGGCACGGAGCATGTCTTCTAATGTTTGAATAGTTCACTCAGACTGTCCATCTGTTTGTGGGTGGAAAGTAGTACTGAGTCATAACTCTGTTCCCATTGCTTGTACACACTTCCAGAATGTTGAAGTGAATCGAGCATCCCTATCTAAGACAATTGACTTCGGTACTCCATGTAATCGAATGATGTGGGTCATATATAAATTTGATAATTTATCCAGTGTATATGTTGTCTTCACAGCTACAAATCTGGCAGTCTTTGTCAGGCGATCCATGATAACCCAAATATCATCAAAGCCTTCACACGTCTTAGGTAGTCCCACTACGAAATCATTGTGATGTGCTCCCACTTCCATTCCAGAATTTCCAAAGGCTCTAATTTTCCACTTGGATGCTGATGTTCGGCCTTGACTTTTTGGCAAGTCATGCATCTACTCACGAAATCCACGATATCATTTTTCATCCCTTTCCACTAAAATTGTAATTTTAAATCTTGATACATCTTGGTGGCTCCAGGATGCATTGAATACGGTGTTTTGTGGGATTCTATCATGATTCACCTTTTTATTTCGTCATTGGCTGGAACATAGATCCGTCCCTATTTTAGAACCATTCCATCATCAGAAACACTCACGTTGAACTTCGAGTCTTTAGAAATCCTTTCTTGAAACTTTGTCGCTTGTGGGTCTTGTTTTTGAATCTCCTTGATCTCTTCAAATAATGATGACTTCAAATGAAGTGCAGATAATCTTCCAGATATTATCTCCAACTCCAATGCGTTGATCTCCTTCTGTAAGGACTTTGGCAATTCTTCTCTTGGCAACTGTTGCAGAATCATTGACTTCCTGCTCAAAGCATCTGCTACACGATTTGCCTTTCTGGGGTGGTAGAGGATTTCACAATCATAGTTCTTTACCAACTCTAGTCATCTTCTTTGTCGCATGTTTAGTTCCTTCTGAGTGAAAAAGTACTTCAGACTTTGGTGATCCGTGAAGATTTGACATCGAACTCCATAAAGGTAGTGTCACCAAAATTTTAAGTGCGAACACCACTGTAGCTAGCTCCAAATCATGCGTGGGGTAATTCTTCTCGTGGTCCTTTAACTGGTGTGAAGCATAAGCTATTACCTTATCATTTTGCATCAGAACTGCTCCTAGGCCCACTTTCAAAGCATCACTGTAGATGTCGAATCCTTTTCCTTCGGTCGGGAGCATAAGGATTAGTGCACTAATCAGACGCCTTTTTAACTCTCTAAATTTTTTTTTGTACTCTTTTGTCCACTCATACTTTTTCTCCTTCAGTGTTAATGCGGTGAGAGGTGTGGCAAGTCTTGCAAATCCTTCTATAAATCTTCTATAATACCCAGCTAATCCCAAAAAGCTACGAATCTCCGTTAAGTTTTTTGGTACTGGCCAGTTATTAACAGCTTCGATTTTTGCAGGATCCACAGATATCCCATCTCTAGAGACTACATGCCCTAGAAAATGAACCTGATCCAACCAAAAATCACATTTGGAGAATTTTGCATACAGCTGATGATCTCTTAGTGCACTAGAATGATCTGTAGGTGCTCTTCATGCTCCTTCCGAGTTCTCGAATAAATAAGGATGTCATCAATAAAAACAATGACAAACTTATCTAAGAATTCCTTAAAAACACGATTCATTAGAACCATGAATGCGGCTGGAGCATTTGTTAACCTGAACGGCATCACTAAAAATTCATAGTGTCCGTAACGAGTTCTAAATGCTATCTTAGGAACATCTCCTTCCTTAATCTTTAGCTGATGGTATCCTGAACGCAAATCGATCTTTGAAAACACTGTCACGCCTTTCAACTGATCAAATAGGTTATCAATCTTAGGCAATAGATACCTATTCTTGATAGTGACCTTGTTTAATTCATGATAGTCGATACACATTCTAAGGGTTACATTCTTTTTTTTAACGAACAAAACAGGAGCACCCCATGGTGAGTAACTTGGTCGAATAAACCCTTTGTCCAATAACTCCTTTAGCTGTAATTGTAGTTCTTTCAGCTCCACTGGTGCCATTCGATATGGTGCCTTGGAAATCGGTGCAGTTCCTGGCGTCAAATCGATCTCGAAGGAAATTTCTCGTTCTGGTGGAATTCCTGGCAGTTCTTCCAGAAATACGTTGAGGAATTCATTAACGATTGGGACATCTTCTGGTTGAATCTTCTTTTCTTCCATTACATTTATCACGTATGCCAAGTATCCCGTACAGCTATTGGAGAGTAACTTTTTCGCTTTCATCGAACCAATCGTCATTCTTCTTGGTCGGTGAGATGAATCGACATATTCGAATCTCTCTTCTTCATCGAGCTCAAAAACCACTTTCCGGTGTCGACATTTAATGGTGGCTTGATATTTTCCTAGGAAGTCCATTCCTAAGATGACATCATAGTCTGCTAACTGTATAACTGTGAGATGAACAAATAACTCTCTATCTACCACAATTACTGGTACGTGTCGTAACCAGCAATCTGACAACAACACTTCACCTGAAGGCAACGTGGTTCTAAATGTTGTTCCCATTCTATCCTTAGCATGTTCTATCTTTGCAGCAAATTCATACGATGCAAAGGAATGCAATGCACCAGAATCAAAAAGAAGACATGCCATGTGGTTAGAGACAGAAAGCTAACCTGTAACCACATTAGATGTCCCTACTTCCGCATCCTCCTTCGTATAAGTCATCATTCGGGCATCGGAATATGGCATATACTCTTGTCGTTTAACTATTTCAGATGGCATTGTCGAGGTCCCTTCATTCTTAATCTGCAGGGCATGCATTTGTTGAGGCTATTGCTGTGGAGGGAATTGTTGACATAGCTGGAAATACCTTTGAGTATTGGGTTGATTGGTCGGACAATTCTTCACGAAATGACCTTCCTTCCCACATAGGTAGCAAGCATTTGTACCATACTGGCATTGACCCTGATGTCTCTTCCCACAAGTTGCACAGATGGGGTAGGTCGTTCCCGCATTCACATTAGGCTTCTTTGATTGATTTCGCTGATTGTTAGAAAAATTACCTTTTTGTTTCTGTTGTTGCACAGAACCTTGACCGCCTACCTGTCCTGACTTACCAGCTTGGGCAGCCTTATTACCTTGGCCAGTCTAACCCTCAGCCTGAGCAGATTTAGCCAACAACTTTTCTTTTTTCTTCGCTTCCCAAAACTTTCTTTTTCTCTTCTCTTCTCTTTGCCTAGCCAGATGAAACTCTGCTCTGAGAGCCCGGCTAATGCAGTCAGCCACAGTGGTTGGAGGTATCGGTCCGCTATCAACCATCATTGATATCTCTGGTCTGAAGGCGCTGATCAGCTTCTGGATCTTTTCCCGCTCTGTCGGTACCACATAAGGGCACAATCGAGAAAGCTAGTCGAATCTTCGACATACTTCACTAACCGTCATACTTCCCTGCTTTAATTCTGTAAATTCCTTCTGCTGTGGTCTCAAAGAAACAGGATCATAGTATTTTTGGTTAAATCCCTCCAAGAAATCATCCCAAGTCATTGTGGTAACATCCCTTCTTAGTTGGACTATGTCCCACCAAAACCATGCATCATTTCTCAAGACAAACGACGCACACATTACTTTTTCCTGTCCTGTTAAGTTCATAAAACCCAATATCATCTGTAGTAAAGAAAGCCATGCCTCTGCTTCAAGAGGGTCAATCGTGCCTTCGAACTCCAATGGCTTCATTCGACGGAATCGTTCATATAGTGGTTCTGGATTAATGATCTATTGAGGTACCTAAACTGCTGGAGCAACAGGTGGTGGCATAGCTGGCTCTGCCACAGCCGCCTGTGGCACCTGAACCTCTTCTTCATGAACTTGCCTTTGCTCTAAGGCATCTAGTCGCTGTTGTAATTCTGCGTTTTCTTTCCTTTGTAATTCCAGAAGAGTTCGTATCTCTTCCATTGGGTCAGGTTGGGAATATGTCCTCCTCTTCGAGTATTCATATTGTATCTTCTTATCCTAGATAACATAAAATTCGATTGTTAAAATTATTTTTCACAACGCATTTGTATAATTTCAACAAGTTTGCGAAATCTCATATGAAGCAATGTGAAACAAAAGTTAGATCATCATTGCCATATTTCATTCATTCATGTCTTTACATATATACATAAATATTTACATGCATAAGTAATTACTTTACATGTTATCATAAAGTCACATATATACATATATACATATACATATATACATATCACACATCTTTTCCCTATTCACTCTAATCAGCAGGGAACTCCTCTGGATTTTCCTCATTCTCATTCAAAACGTTCCTTTCTCTAGATGGTGTTCCTTGCACCGAACTACCCTCCTCACGTCTCTGTGAAGGACTTGCCTCGTGGCCATTCGTCATCGAGCTTGGTCCAAAAATACACTCTAGTAAACATTCCCGTCGTCCTTTCTCATTCATCATTCTGTCTACTCGCTCTTCTAATAGCTTTTCTTCAGCTTTAATAGCCATCTCCATGAACTCCTGAACTATACCAGCATGCAGCAAATTTACCCTCTGTTTGATCTCTATAGGAAGTCCTCTCCAGAACAGCTCACAAAACTCCTTTGCTGTGACATTAAGTATAAGATATCTCTCCAATATGTTCTTCTCGAACCTCCAGGCATATGTGAGTACGGTGTCTCCAGATGTCATCTGTAATGTATCTGCCTGTCGGATAAACTCTCGAATCTCAGCAAGGTGGGGCATGTGAGACAGTGGAGTACTCCCTCTAGGTCTCTGCACGGTGGGAGAGGCAACTGGATTGATCCGGGCAAACTGAGCTACCATATCCTGTTGAAAGTCGGCCCAGTTGAGCCCTAACAGCTCATCATGATCGCTGTAATCCCAGTAAATCCTAGCATTTCCCTGGAATTTACTCATTGCTAGCATCACCCATTGGTCTTCATCAATGTCATATGCTCGCAGTATCATCTTTATCTCATGGAGCCAATCCTGTACCCTCATAGACTGTGGACTCTCCTCGAAATATGGAGGCTGACTAGCCCTAAATGCATGTACAGCTCGTGCAGAAACCCTCGTCCCTATCAGATGACATCCACTTACCATTGGTATGTCAATCACTACTGGTGGCGGAGGTACTGGTGGTAGAACCGGAGCTCTAGGGGTGGTCGGTGCAACTACCTACGGAGCAAGCCTCTCGGGTACTGGGGATCGTTGTGGTAGCCCGCCCTGAATTGAGGCTATAGTACTAGCATAATAGAGCTTTAAAGTCCGCTATGATAGACCGTTACCTCAATGGGTCGCCGGCATCTTACTTATAACTTGTTCTTGTTAAATTACTATTTGTAATTCAGATGATTTTTATTCTGAAAATCGAGGAATTTTTTTTTAAAAACTGTTGGTGATTGCAAACTATAAAAATGTAAGCATCATAAACATAAAATACACTGCCATCATATTGGTCATACATAATTTACATCATGATGTATGTTCAAAATATAATTCAAAATCTGCTTTCAAAACAATACTCAAAATCTGCACAGCGAAAAACATCAACAGGACCATTCCCCTTGCCTAGCCCTAGAGGCAGATGCAATCCCACTCCTCGTCCATCCACGATCTACTAGTGTACAGGTTTCTTACCTACAACATGAATAAACTGGTGAGCAACATGCTCAGTAAGTTCAAACATACATGCAAGAACATAAAACATAAAATCATGAAAAATACTATTCATATGAATTGTAACTTTGACTTCTGATCATGAATAGTAAGGTTGACTTTAATCGACACTATTCATGCCAACTGGTATCTAAACTACTACACATGCAGTTAGTACGTTTTATGTTCAATTATGGCAGTTCTGAAATCTTAAGTCTTTATCTGATACTAAATTCTACTATTGGGCGTCTGAATTGGTCGTACCGTTATGCGCGCATAACTGAGAAGGACTCTGGGGAGCGACCCACTGACCAATCCTCTACAGTCTGAATATATCAGACTTCCAAACCCGGGATATATCACCAACAGTTTGGAGTCCTATTATAACTGTAACTGAAATCTGAGAAACCTCTACCTGTGTGGGAGGCCAGTATGCCAATACTAATTTAATTACTGAGCTTCTGGTGGTTCCTGACTGGTGGCAATTATGCTGCCTCTAGGGTCTGGAACTCTTTAAATTTATTCTGTAATTTATTCTATAATTTTCTTAAGATTTTACATCTTATATTAGTGTGCATACAGCACCTGACTACTAAATTTCTGTCATTTATATCACATAAACATACTGAGTAAATTTATGCTGCAGACAAATAAATGTCTGAACTTACCAATATTTTACTAGCGATTCCTTTCCTAAGTCAACCGGCTTCCTTAATTTGCCTTTTGGTTGCTTTCCTATAACCGAAATAAATCGCGGTTATTTTTACTATTCACTTCATATCTAAAATATAGTGAAAGTATAAAATTTGTAATTGGAACTCTTAATTACTCATTTTGGGATTCATATTTTTAATTTTGAAATTATTATACTGCATGAAAAACTACTCCGGGTCTTAATATCACTTTTCTGAACATTTTGGTCAAAATGATCATTTTGCCCCTGATGGGACTATAGACCGGGAAATCCTCGTTTTATCATTTTATCTAGATTTTCTGATCCCAAAAATCCTAAAATAACGTTTCTTAGGTCTTACCAAGCTTTTACGGCGTTTTCTGTCAAAATGCTCGAGTTACTGTTCACCTCACCCTCGAGGTCGTTTCTCGTTTTTCTAGCATTTCGGGACCTCAAATGGCTATTTTACTAGTTATGTAATCGTCCCTTATTCTCATCTCGAGCTTAGGTTTCCGAGGGGGCTAGGGTTCCGATTCCCGACCCTATTTTTACCCCTCGTTTACTAAATTGCCCTTGGGGCGTCCTGAAAATTTCGACAACATTTCTGCTGAAATTCTAGGTTCCCGACGTTTAGGAAATGCCTCGAAACTATCTATCTTATTCTACCCTACCAAGTACTATACAACAAACCTAATTTTATGTAAAAGTTACAAACTTTTTATGTAAAATTTCATCACAAAACTTGCTCATTTTTAACGGGATTTCAGCTCGCTCTTTATTATTTTTAGGCCTGGTTTTATACTCAATCACACATTCACATGACTTAACAAAACTTTCTCATTTTCTACTAAACCTATACACGGTTTCTCTCAAAAACCTTAAACAAAATTTTTGTTTTATAAGACAAATTTTTCTTGTTTATTTTTCTACATCAACACATTCCTTTTCATCACAAACCATAGCATGATTCATAAATTTTTTTCACACATTCACCCTTTAGAAGCCCACGGCCTTTCTATGGAACTCAAGCACAAACTTTTATTTTTTTCCTCATCACATTCCCTCATTTAAATTCATCAACATATTAATATCAATTTTCCACATTCAAATCAACCACATAAATTTCCATTTCTTTCCTAAGGTGGCCACGGATTCTTCTTGAAAAACAAACATAAGAATTCATGTTTTTCACTTCCATTTCATTCGCTTCCTTTATCACATTCCCACATGAATTTTAAACACTAAAAACCATGCAAAGCAACATGAAAAATTTATCATTCCATTCCATATACAACCCACGGATTTAGTGGGCAAAATGCACATAAAACTTGATTTTTTATGCTCTTGTTTCTTGTTTCACTTAATCTCACATCATTCACACACTTTCAACCAAAAATACATGAAACAAAAACTGATTTTCTTCTCGTTAAAACAGCCCACTCACACAGTTTTTCCTCATGAAAAACAAGAAGAAATGATGCCAAAATGAAGGATTACCTTGCTTACTTGGTAACTTGAACCTTGTGATGGATTTTTCACACTTTCTTACACAATTCTTGAAGAAATTTTTGAGCTTTCAATGGGGGAGACACACGGCTTCAATGGGGCCTGAAAACCAGAAATTTTTCTGGTTTCTAATGGCTTAAAACCGTGTACTTATGCAGCTAAAAAGGAAGGACCAAGTTGCAAATGATTTAAGGGTATTTTAGCAAACTTTTTGTGGAAATTTTCTACTCTTTAAGGGCTGTTTTGCAATTAAACAAAAAGGCCAGATTTTTATCTGATTTTGGCCCCAAAATCCGCCACATTTTTGTAGGAAAATAAATCGGTAAAAACGTATTAGAGTGGCGCAGTGGAACAAAATTTTTTTTTTTCAAATCGTTAAATATCTCATGATGCCATATACAATAAACCAACAACAATTAAAAGTCATACCTCAAGGATGCCAATCTGCAAGAGAAGAATGACCGGAGGGCTTCAACCAACTAGCCTTCTCTATTATTCTCCAATTCCCGAATGGCTGAGTGTGTGGGCACTCTGAACCTCGATCGGTATGCTAGCACTGCTAGTCTTCTTCCGACCACCCAGATCTCTAAAGAACTTATTGTCACGGTGAGTTGTGCAACAATAAGCCTACTCACCTGAGAGTCTGTGGTCTGAGAGAACTGGAGTGGCAGGACTTCTATTTATAGACCTGCACGAGGTGATTCTTTGAATTCGAATTGGATTAGGAGAAGATATTCTCCCTTATCCATAAGCACAAAATCTGAATTTTCCAAGGGGAAAATCCCAACAATAAATTCGGCCACTTTAGGATAATTCCAATCCAAATCTAAACAAGATTTTAACTAGAATTTTATCTCCCTTTTTCAACCAAAAAATCTGAAAATTCAAAGGAGAAATCTCCACCAAGATTTCGGCCACTTTTGGATAAGGAAGAATCAAAATTCCACTAGGATTTTCAAGCTTAAATCTTATCTCATCCTTATCCAAAATAACCGAAAAGCTCCTAGAAGATTTACTCCAAAAATTCGGCCATTATCAGGGAGGAGCGAATCCAAATTCAACCGGGATTGAAACTTGAATTTTTTTCTTGAACCTTATCCACAAAAATCAGAAAATTCATTAAGGATAATCCTCAAAATTTTCGTCCATATTTGATTAGGATTTGGATTCAATTTCAAGTAGGATTCTAACAAGATTTTCCTCTCCATATCCAACTCAAATTCGAATTTCATTCCTTGTGGATTTACCACAATAAATTCGAATCCCACTTGGACTGTGATTCAAAATTTGAATTTCAAATTTCAAATTTGAATTTCAAATTTCAAATTTCAAATTCGAATTTCAAATTCGAATTTCAAATTCGAATTTCAAATTCAAATTTCAAATTCAAAATTCAAAATTCAAAATTCAAAATTCAAAATTCAAATTTCAAAATCCACAAAACAGTTGTATTTCAAATTCTTGTTCTCATGGATAATTTTCTACAACTCCAATCCAATTTCAAATAAAATCATGACAACTTTATTTGGAGTTCGAATAATTGTGTACTCTATTATCCAAAACAAAACCTAAATCCAACCGGAGAGAATCTTGTCTACCATCCTAATCTTATGTCAACACCATCCATGTATAATAAACTAGCCAATAGCATACACAGATCAATTTTGCCAAACATTAAGGAATTATGTGGAGCTAGTAGAGGGACTAATTGGACATATATAATCGGGCTCCTGCAAATCCATATGATCATCATTCTTTACCGAACAACTCAATCATATGATCACTAATTTCAGAGTCACACCACTGTAAACCTGAAACTGAACTCCCAATTATATACCGTATTACGTAAGCCTGTGAAAAGCTATCATCCAATGACCTTGTCATGTATGTAGAACCCTCATATGATATCCACGATCAGCCTTAGGCCAAAGTCTGTTTAATCCTACTAATCAGGCTATCCTAAAGTTCCATTATACTACCGAATAAAGAAAATGATTATTCACCATATGTGAATAAGAAGTCATCCACCCAGCAGACTACCCAAGGCCTTATCCATTTTCACATTCAGTATAATGCCTTTAAGAGGATACCCTTAACTCCTCATTAGAGCTATTATTTCGATATATGTAGACGAACCCTTCATCGTATACAAGTCATACACCCAACGAACCGGTCTATAAGCTTACTACCTCTGAGACGCTTTAGCCATTGGAACATCAAAGTACACAAGTCATATACATGAAGCTATCCATCTACTCAAGATTAAGGTTACTGCACAATGAACATCAAAAGCAGATCGATCCACTCAAAGCGGACTTCATAGATCAATCACGCTTTAGTCCCGGTCTAATATGTCACCACCAAGCAACATATCTATGTCTCTATTTGGGAGTCCAGCTCCAGACAGTTAAGACAAACCGTCCCCTCCAAGGCTTTAGACAACATAATAGTCTTAATATGAGTTAAATGCTCAGTCTAACCCCATAAACTACAAACCATAGTTTAGACCGCTAACTTTAGAACATTGTCTTCTCGCATATAAAAGTCCATTGCATGCAACGTTCTAACAGTTTAACACAAGCAGTCAGGGAGCCATATTTGCTTACATTTACTTTAACATGTAAATAAAACGAGGGCAGATAGCAATATAATGAATAACCTCTATATATAATTTTATTATCCAGTTCAAAATAAATACATCAAAATGTCTCTAATGCTTAGGGCATTTCCTAACACTTTCAACCCTAGAAACTTCTTGAATTTTTGCTTAAGCTTCCTTTGACTTTCTAGTTGACTTTGCATCTTAGTCATTGATTTCTCTTGACTTTAAACCCTAGCCCTTGGATTGGAATGTATGCTTACTTCTTTTCAAAGATTAACACTCAATATTTGACTCCTTATATATATTTGGAGTCAAACTTTTGACCAAAAATCAAACCGAAAATTTTTGCACCGAAATTGCATAGACGAGTTCCAGAGGCTATCCGCGCGATCGGTTTTCCTTATTTTGCTCCGGTTTGCCTAAAAATCAATACCGTAAGTATTTCGTCTTTTAGTGGTTTACAGTATATTTTCAAAATTTTTGAAACCAAAAAGGCATATTTTGTCCGATTTTGGTTCGATAAAATTTTCCGTTTCTAATCACACTCTTGTCTACGCTGTCCGAACACTTCGTCGCATTCTAAATAGTATTAAAACATATGTTTTACAGTTTTACACATAAAAATCGTAGAGTACACAAGTTATATAAAATTTCTAAAAACAGTAAAATTTCTCAATTATGACAAGTGTATCACCGTCTGATGGGCTGGAGGTGACCTAATGATAGGCCTGGTCCATACCCGGGTTGGCCCTCTGATATTATATGGTCGTGGGCGCATATAGGGGGGTCTAGTCATCTCGTTCCCTACAAAATGTTTAATTCCGAATGAATAAACATTTATTAATCTAAAAAGAAAACTAACTTGGATGAGCGAGCTGGATATGCATGATGCCAGGCGGGATATGGTCAACTGTGCTCTGATACCAAATGTGATGACCCTCTCCACGTAGGGATTTTCCAGAGTTATTATAGTCAACTTTAAGGTCAGTTGTAATAATCTATGTTCTTATGAGTCGTCAACTCCTAGATTTTTTTTTAAAACTTTCTTTTTAACTTGATAAAACTCTTACCGTTTAATCTATATATGTTTTTGTAAAATTTACCTGGTAGTATAAAAAGTCATAATACCATGTTACAAGTACTATAGTAGATGTTGTACATAGTACAAACTTATTTTTCATTATATTATAGTACTTTAAAACTTCGCATAATGCTGCTCAAGGGAAGTCATGTAGTTGGATCATTTCCCTCGCCCAGTCCTCTAGCTCATGCATCTCTATCTCAGCGTCCATCAGGCATCTAATGATATACAGGCTTTTTACCTACAACATGAACAACTTGGTGAGCGACAGGCTCAGTAAGTTCAAACATAACAATCAATAATATAAACCATAGTAAGTCAAAGGGAATAGCGACCTTAACCTAAACCTTAAGACATGTTAGTTTCATCTATACTGTAAAACATATTATGCTAGATTATGCTTGGTTATGAGAACAATTTAAATCTTAGGTTATTATCTTATTTTAGGTTCTGGTTTTGGGCCCCAATGTTGGTCGTACCATTTTCCACGCTTGACTGAGAGGGACACTGGGGTGCGACCCACTGGCCACTCCTCTACAGTCTAAAACAACTTAGGAAACCTTCCCGTAGGTCGGAAGGCTGGTAAACCAATAAATGGTGTTTTTACCTTCTTTCATACAGTTCCGGTCTGGTGACATTTTCAATATCACTAGATCTGAGACCCTTATATTACATGTCTTAGTTTTACTTAGTAAGTGTAGTTTCAATTATTACTCTTAGTGCATTCTACACTGATTTAGTGTGTCATGCATTAACTTATATAACTATACGTTCTATAATTTAAAATATTTAAAAATACTATAAATGTTTATGTTGCAGACAATTTAATATCTGAACTTACAGAAAATTTGCTAACGTCTTCGCCTTGACTTCCACCAACGGTTTCTTATTGCCTATCCGTTGAGTTCCTATACAATGGTTATTCATACTGACATTTTAGATATTTAAATTTCATAAAATATCTAAAATTTACTTTTTGTACCCTAATCCACATTTTTACACTTTAATATTTCATTTTAAGTTTTTTCTAAAATTTTTGGGTAAAATTACCATTTTACCCTTGACTGCGGTTTCCCCTTTTAAATTGTATTTTTGGCCTTAAAAATCTTAATTCTAGCTGTATTGGATCATTTCGGGTCCTAACGGCTCTTTTACTAAATTTTTGTCGGGGTCATAAATAGTAACTTTGACTTTCCCAGCCCTTAGCGGGTTTTCTTTGTAAATCTTGATTTTCTTTGATCCTGGACTTGATTTTGACTTCTAAATGTTTAATTCTATGACTCTTCGGTTTTAATGGTTCGTTTTGACCAATTTGGACATTTTTGGTCAAAATGACCATTTTACCCCTCTCGGGTCCTTGGGCCATAACTATTTCATTTTACCATTCTAACGGAATTTTCTGAACTTAGAAATCTTAAAATAATTTTTCCTAAGCTTTGGTAAATTTTTACAGCCCTAATTATTATAAAATTACTAACTTTTTATCACCCAACCCTCGGGTGATACTATTCCAACCTAGGGGACGTTTTCTCGTTTTTCTATCGTTTCTGGGCTCTGGACGGACGTTTTACTAATTTTTAAAACGTTCATCCTTCCCCCTTCCCTTGGTCTAGGTTACCGAGGGGGCTCGGGTTTTCTTTCTCGACCCTAATTTACCCCTCATTTCCTAAAATACCCCTCGTGTGGTCTTAAAATTTTCGGCAACATTTCCGCTGAAATTTAAGGCTTCCGGCGTTTAGGAAACGCCTCGAAACCATCTATCCTAACTAATCTGCTAAGTACTATACCAAAGACCTAATTTCTATGCAAAAGTGCTAACTTTTTGCACAAAAATTTCAACATAACACTCATTGACCAAAATTTGAATTTGAATACCACTTTCCACACATTCAAGGTAAAAATTTTTAAGGTAAGTTTTCAATACCAATATGTATCACACTTAGCTTTATTTTTCATTCTAACCCCACGGTTTCAACATACAAGTTTTCAAATGAAACTTATACAATTCCTATGCTTTCAAACCATGAAACAACAACATATTCACATAACTTTTTTTTTTAATCTTTCACATACACCCCACGGCCTCACCATGAACCACATGCACAAAATTTTTTTCCAAGTTTCCAATTACACCATAAAGCCATTCTTATACATCACAACATGTTATGACATTCAAAACTCCAATTCACATTCAAAGTTTTCCACTAAACCCTAATCACATACACTTGAATTTTTCAGAGAAAAATTCAACCAAAAATTTTGTTTAGAAAATCAACTTACATCAATTTCATTTTAAACCAATTCACACCAAATTAACCATAGCCAAACAATTTTTTTCCACCCTTAACCCTATGTACATGCCATGGTTTTACACTAAGAAAACCTAGGAAAAATTCAAGTTCTTGCATTCCAAACTCATCAAATTCATCACCAAAACTTGTTTCAATCATAACCATACTCTAATACGTAAACAACAACATAAAACTCAAACTTTTCATCAACAAAACCCACTATTTCAGCCACTGTTTTACAGCCAAAAAGAAGCAAGAAAAACTGAGTTTTTGAAGGTTACCATGCTAGGAATACTTCTTGCCACTTAGAGATGAACTTGAACACAAAAACTTGAAGATTTTTGGCTTAAAAATAGGCGGGGAACTCACGGTTTCAATGGAGAACAAAGGGCTGCTGTTTTCTGAATTTTTTTGGTTGGTTACACGTGAATTTTTAACAAGGAAATGGGTATATATAGCAGCCCATAAAGTTAGGGATTTAGTTCCAAACTAGTTAGCCATTTGGCAAAGCTTTGGGGACTTAGTTGCAACTTTGGAGGGTCTTTTTGTAACTTTTTCTTGCTGTTTTCCAGCTGCCAAAACAGATCATTTTGCTTGGATTTATCCAACAAATTTAAAGAAAATCCATGGCATTTTGGCTTAATCCTAACCCTTGGATCAAAAAGTGTTAAATCCTAACCATTAATGCTTAGATTTCTTTCCACCATTAACTTAATTAATTTAATTATGACATCATACTAATGAGGCCATTCAATTAAAATCTAGTTCACTTCTTGTTGCCTTTCGGTTACAATCTAACCGAAAAATACCCCGGACCAAATTTTACCGAAATCACAACGAAGGTTTTCTGAGGCCATTCATACGCTTGGTTTACCCTAATATACTGGCGTTTAGCCAAAAATACAGTCTAAAATTTTTAATCTTTTAATGAAACACATACTTTTGTTAGGGTTTTCAGTTCCAACTTGGTACCATTTTCCCCCGTTTCAATTGGATAAAATTTTCTACAGTCGAATTCATGATTCTTGACCTTGCTAAACATTTTATCGCATTCTAGACAGTATTAAATCATTTATTTTACAGTTTAAAACTTAAAAAATCACTATTTACATACATTGTACATAGTCTTCGAGAACGATTAAATTTCCCAGTTGTCACAACTGACTAATTTGGGTGTGCTGAACCCAAATTTATCAGTTTCAACTTCATTTAAGGACATTTAGACCAATTTTCCAGTACTGCATGTTTTCCAGTCAAAAATTGTATTTTATGCTCAGTTGACTAATTTAAGCATACTGAAACTAAATATATCCATTTTATATCAAGAAAAGGTCATCATGACTAATTTCTTGATATTGTGTATGACACACACACTCATACACACATAAAATCACTACAATTTACATTTTAAACATGAAATTCATTGTGTACATTCAATGTACCTATTTTCCAAGAATGATGAAAATTCTCGGTGGTCACACTTGTGAGTCATCGTTTTAGCTCTTGAAAGCTCTCCTCACATTTGTTAGTCCACTCAAACCTCTTTCCCTTTCTGGTGAGTGTTGTAAGTTGGGCGGCTTACTTCGAAAAGCCTTCGACAAAGCATCAGTAATATCCTGCTAAACCTAGGAAACTGCATATTTTCATCACATTTCTCAGAGCTGGCCATGCACAAATCGCATCAATCTTTGCTAGGTCTATAGATACTCCCTCCTTGGAGACTACGTGACCTAGGAAATGAACCTTCTCCAGCCAAAACTAGCACTTGGAAAACTTAGCATACAACTAGTGTTCTCTTAACACGTGTAAGATGATCCTCAAGTGTTCTGCATGCTCCTCCTTTGTCTTAGAGTATATAAGTATATCATCAATGAACACAATGACAAACTTATCCAAAATAGTCATTAAATACGTAGTTAATTAAATCCATAAAAGCGATTGGAGCATATGTCAGTCCAAACGACATAACAAGAAACTCGTAGTGTCTGTACTGCATTTGAACTGCTGTTTTGGGTACATCCTTATCCCTGATTTGCAGTTGATGGTACCCTGAATGTAGATCGATCTTCAAGAACATTGCAACATCTCAGAGCTGATCAAATAGATCGTCAATCCATGGCAACGGATACTTGTTCTTAATCGTAATCCTGTTCAACTCTCTGTAGTCGATGCACATTCTCAGTGTTCCATCTTTCTTCTTCATGAATAGTACGGGTGCTCCCCAGGGTGAACAGCTCTGTCAAACGAATCCCTTGTCTATTAAGTCCTTTAGCTGGGCTTGGAGCTCCTTTAGCTCGCAGGGGCCACTTGATATAGGGCCTTAGAAATGGGTGCTGATCCTTGCAGAAGTTCAATCTCAAATAAGATTTCACACTCTCACAGGAGTCCTGAAAGATCCTCTGGAAATACTTCCATGAACTCTTTGACTATCGACACATTCTGGGGTCCTATCTCTATTTCTCGAGTCTTATCTACCACGTGTGCTAGGAAGCCCGTGCATCCACTGGATAGCATCTTGTAAGCCTTCATTGCTGAGATCATTGTCTTAGGTTGCTTCAGTGACAAACCCATGTAAATGAACTTTTCACATCCGATCGGTCCAAAAGCGACTTTCTGTCTTCGACAGTCTATGATGGCGTTGTATTTTGCGAGGAAGTCCATTCCCAAAATTACGTCATAATCGATCATGATGATGATGATCAGATTAACGTTTAGCTCTCTACCGCTGATAATTACCAGTACGTAATACATCCAGTAATTAGACAATAAAACTTCCCCTAAGGGAAGTACTATTCTAAAAGTCTGTTTCATCTTATCTAAGATCTAGCTTTCTAGCAAAATCTGATGATGCAAACGAATGGGTGGCTCCATCACAGTCCGATTCCCTTAGCACAGGTTAGTGAACTCATCCTGTTGCACTATTAATGCCTCATCATTGAAGTACATCTCCTTGAATTCCTCCATGAATTCAGTTTAGCTCATCTTGCTGACGTTTCTTCTGATTGCTACTGTCTTCCACCACTGACGCGCCTTCTTCCTCAGGGCAAACGATGCGTACATCACCTTCTCTCTATCGGTCAATCCCATAAAATCCAAGATTACTTGGATATCCATTAGCCAGTCATCAGCCTCTATGGGGTTGGTGGTTCCCTCGAACTCTAGTGCTTTCATGCGTCAGGATCTCTCGTATAAGTCGTCTTCCCTAAAGGTTGGCTAAGGTACATTTGCTATTATGCAAGTAGCTATTGTTGGAGGGGCTGGTGGTGGTTTAAGAAATTCCTGCCCTCATAGAACTCCCTAGATTGGGGGAGTTGCTCGCTCTCTTGAAGTCTCTGAGGCTGGTGGAGCCTCCTAAGCTGTCACCCCTACTGTCTATGGTTCTGTTGACCTGGCTACGCCCTAAGTTGGTTTAGGTCACGCTGTTGATCCTCCATTATTTCTCGCATAGCCGTGAGTTGTGCCATTAACTCATCCTCATAGTGTGACACACTAGAAAATCCCAATAGTGCTACCTTAGATTAAGCTAGTTTTTTCTAAGAATTTCTATGAATAAGAATGTATGAGAACACTACGTTTGTAAATAAACAAATAATATTGTTAATAGAAATAAATAAATATTTTGGAGGATTTGAAATCTCCAAAAATGGTCAAAGAATAAAGTTCATGATTGAGAAAGTGTGATAAAGAGTAAAGTTCATGATTAAGAAATAACTCATCCTCCATTATTTCTCGCATAGTCACGAGTTGTGCCATTAACTCATCCTCATAGTGTGACACACTAGAAAATCCCAACAGTGCTACCTCGGATTAAGCTAGTTTTTTCTAAGAATTTCTGTGAATAAGAATGTATGAGAACACTACGTTTGTAAATAAACAAATAATATTGTTAATAGAAATAAATAAATATTTTGGAGGATTTGAAATCTCCAAAAATGGTCAAAGAATAAAGTTCATGATTGAGAAAGTGATTTCGAACCAAAACGCTCAAAATGGAGTGGTTTCGGTGTCCAAAAAAGATAAGATATAAGAAATGGCAAGTCAAAGCAAAGATAAGACAAGATAAGTGTTTTAGGGTTTTTAAGAGTGTCGAGATTGAATTAGATCAAATCGACAGCATGGATGGCTAAATATGTCTTTCGGTGCACTCCCCCAGAAATTTCGTTATTTTTGGAAAAGTAAGGATGCCATTTAGAAACCAAAAACCTTAGACGATTACCTAAGGTAAACCAAGAATGGGGAAAAAGATGAAAATTTATGGTTTTGATTTTTAGCCAAACCACAGTGAAATAAGGCAAATCGACCTCGCGGAAAGCCCTAGAAACCCGCCTATGCGATTTAGGGAAAGTACCGTTTGGTTTGACTTTTAGTCAAACTTTGACCATTGAATTAATTAGATGATGTCATGGATAATGTAAGCATGATGATGTCATAATTGATTTATTTCTTTTAAAGAAATGTGGTAGTTGGATCCAATGGTTATGGTTTAAAGTGATTATAATGCTATGGCTAAGATTTTGCCAAAAAGATAAGAATTATTGTTTTTAAAAAATTTGAGAATTTGGGAATTATCTCCCACATTGGAACCGGATATGGATGGCAAATATTATGTAGGAAAGTGTTAGGTAGATCCAAGGGTTGGCATTTGAAGAAACCTTGATCCAAGGGCTAGAAACTAGCCAAAATTTCAAGCAAAAATTAAAGGAAAAATCAAGGCAAAGTGGCATAAAAGCCACTGAATTTTCTTGGCTGAATAGCAGCCCCATCACACACGGAAACAAGGCCCCCCAAAACAGCCAAAAATCTGGTACCAAGCAGCCCTTATGGGCCATATGTCTTCCCCCACCAACCAAGCCAATTTCTTCAAAGTTTTCCTTCTAAAGTCTTGCAAATCAGCCCTTTCTGTGGCGGCCTGCCCTGAATTGAGGCTACAGTACTAGTATAGTAGAGCTTGAAGTCAACTATAATAGACTGTCACCTCAATGAGTCACCGGCATCTTACTTGTAACTTGTTCTGGTGAATTACTATTCGTAATTTAAAATTTTCTTTTGTTCTGAAAACTGGGGATTTTTTTAACTATTTGTGACTGTAAGCTGTAAAAACATAAGCATCATAAAACATGAGATAAAGTATCATCATACTTGCTGTACATAATTTACATCATGATATATTTTCAAAATATAATTCAAATCTGCTCTCAAAACATCATTCTAAATCTGCTCAGTGGAAAACATCAGCAGGACCATTCCCCTAGCCCAACCCTGGAGGCAGATGCAATCTTACTCCTCGTCCATCCACTGTCTGCTGGTGTATAGGCTTCTTACCTGCAACATGAATGAACTTGTGAGCGACAGGCTCAATAAGTTCAAACATACATGCAAGAACATAACTCTTAAAATCATGAAAAGTACTATTCACAAAAATAGTAACTTGACTTTTGACCATGAATAGTAAGGTTGACTTTAACTGATACAATTCATGTCCACTTGGGTCTAAACTACTACACATATAGTTAGTACATTTTATGCTCAATTATGGCAGTTCTTAAGTTTTAAGTCTTTATTTGTTACTGAATTTTAATATTGGGCCTCTAAATTGGTCGTACCGTAGTGCATGCATAACTGAGAGGGACTCTGGGGAGTGACCCACTGGCCAATCCTCTACAGTCTAAATACATCAGACTTCCAAACCCGGGACACACTACCATTGGTTTGGAGTCCTATCATAACTGAATCTGAGAAACCTCCACCTGTGTGGGAGGCCGGTATACCAATCCTGATTTAGTTATTGATTTTCTTGTGGTTCCTGACCAGTGGCATTTACGTTGCCTCCAGGGTCTGGAACTCTTTAAATTATGTTCTGTATTTTAATATTTTACTTCTTATGTTAGTGTGCATACAGCACCTAACTATTACTTTTTTTTTTCATATATATCACATAAGCATACTGAGTAAATTCATGCTGTAGACAAATAAATGTTTGAACTTATAGATATTTTGCTAGCGGCTCCTTTCCTGAGTCAACTGGCTTCCTTAAATCGCCTTTTGGTTGATTTCTTATAACCAAAATAGATCACGGTCATTTTTACTATTCATTTCATATCTAAAATACGGTGAAAATATAAAATTTCCGGTTTGGGTTCTTAATTATTTGTTTTGGGATTCATATTTTTAATTTTGTAATTATCATGCTGAGTAAAATACTATTCTGGGCCTTAATATCACTTTTCTGAACTTTTTGACAAAATGACCATTTTACCCCTGACTTTTAGCAAAATGACCATTTCATCCTTAGCGGGATTTTTCCTCGTTTTTCTGACTTACGGACCTATTTTAGCCTTTAGAAATTTAATAAAATTATTCTGAGGCTTTTACGGCCTTTTTCTAGTAATTTAGAAAATTTTGGTCAAAATGACCATTTTGCGCTTATCGGGACTTTGAACCATTGAAATTTCCGTTTTATCGTTTTATCTGGGTTTTCTGATCCTAAAACTCATAAAATAACTTTTCTTAGGTCTTACCCAGCTTTTACGACATTTTCTACCAAAACGCTCAGGTTACTATTCACCTGACCCTCGGGTGGTACTATTCCGACCCTCGGGATCGTTTCTCATTTTTTCTAGCCTTCCGAGACCTCAAATGGCCATTTCACTAGTTATGTAATCGTCCATTATTCTCTTCTCGAGCTTAGGTTCCTGAGGGGGCTCGAGTTTCTGGTTCCCAACTCTATTTTTACCCCTTGTTTACCAAATTACTCTTCGGACATCCTGAAAATTTCGACAGCATTTTCGCTGAAATTCTATGTTCCCGGCGTTTAGGAAACGCCTCGAAACCATCTATCCTATTCTACCCTACCAAGTACTATACCACAAACCTAATTTTATGTAAAAGTTACAAACTTTTTACGTAAAATTTTTTTCATCAAAACTTCACCGATTCTACCGGGATTTCAACCTATTCTTTCACATTCTTAGTCCCGATTTTGTACACAATTTACACATTTACATAACTTTATCACACTTCTCATTTTCACTAAACCTATACACGGTTTTCATTGCAAAAACACATGCCAAATTAAATTTTTCCTTATTCCTCACTTTATGTATCATTTGGTTATATACCAACACACTTTATGAATCAAAAACATCATCACAACAAATAAAAATTTTCATTTTCATCCCTTTAACCTAATGATTTCTTTACAAAAATCCAACAAAAATTTTGTTTTCTTTTTCTTGTTTCTAATACATGAACAATGCCATCTTTAAAAACCAAATTTACCAACACAAATCCCTATTTTTCTTGCACTTGGGATGAATTTTTCACACTTTCTTGCACTAAACTTGAAGAAATTTTTTGTGCTTTTAATGGGGAAGGTGCACGGCAGCAATGAAGGCTGAAAACCAGAATTTTTTTTCTAGTTTCTAAGTGCCCAAAACTGTGTATTTAAGCAGCCAAAAAGGAGGGACTAAGTTGCAATTGATTTAAGGGTACTTTTGCAAGCTTTTTGTGTAATTTTTCTACTCTTTAGGGCTGCCTTGTAAATAATCAAAGTTGGGCAAATTTTTTCTGATTTTGGCCCCAAAATCCGCCACCTACATAACCTAGAAACATCTTGAAATTTTACCTAAGTTTTCTTTGACTTTTCTTGTTGACTTTGAATCCTAACCCTTGAATTTTCTTGACTTTAAACCCTAGTCCTTGGATTGGAATGTATCCTTACATCCTTTCAAAGATTTACACCCAATCTTTGACTCCTCATATATATTTGGAGTCAAACCTTTAACCAAAAGTCAAACCAAAAATTTTTACACTGAAATCATGTAGACGAGTTCCTTAGGCTGTCCGCGCGATCAGTTTTCCTTATTTCGCTCCGGTTTGCCTAAAAATTAATACCGTAAGTATTTTGTCTTTTAGTGGTTTACAATATATTTTCAAAATTTTTGAAACCGAAAAGGCATATTTTGCCTGATTTCGGTTCGGTAAAATTTTTCGTTTCTGATCACACTCTTGTCAACACTGTCCGAACATTTCTTCACATTCTAAATAGTATTAAAACATATGTTTTACAGTTTTACACATAAAAATCACTGAGTACATGAGTTATAAAAAAATTTTAGGAACAGTAAAATTTCTCAATTATGACATTATCCCCTCCTTATTAAATTTTCATCCTCGAAAATTAAAACAAGTGGGGATATAAAGCTTTCATCTCATCTTCACGTTCCACGTAGCCTCTTCAACACTGTGGTTTCTCCATAGAACCTTGACTAGTGGGATCGTTTTATTTCTCAACACCTTTTCTTCTCGCGCCAAAATCTGTACTGCTTGCTCTTGGTAGGTCAAATCTTCTTGAACTTGTATCAGCTCATACTCTAGCACATGTGATGGATCCGGTATATACTTCCTTAACATTGACACATGAAAAACATTATGTACTGCCGACAAATCTAGTGGTAATGCTAACTTGTAAGCTACCTTCCCAATGCGTTCGATTATTTCAAATGGCTCAATATATCTTGGACTCAATTTTCCCTTTTTACCGAATCGCATTACGCCTTTCGTTGGTGATACTTTAAGGAATACGTAATCCCCTTTTTTGAATTCCAAGTATCTTCACCGTTTGTCTGCATAACTTTTCTGTCAGCTTTGAGCGATCTTCATCATTCTCTGAATCTTTGCAACTGCCTCTATAGTTTCTCTTATGAAATCAGTCTTACACAGCTGCTTTTCTCGTAGATCGTACAAATGAATAGGTGACCTACACTTTCTTCCATACAGAGCCTCATAAGGTGCCATTCCTATGGAAGCTTGGTAACTATTGTTATACGAAAACTCTATCAATGGTAGCTTTTCATTCCAACTTCCAGGGCAATCCATAATGTAGGCTCTAAGCATGTCTTCCAGTGTTTGGATAGTTCATTCTTATTGTCCATCTGTCTATGGATGAAAAGCTGTACTAAAGTGTAATTCTGTCCCCATAGCTTTTTGTACACACTCCTAAAATGCTGAAGTAAATCATGCATCTCGATCTGATACTATAGACTTTGGAACTCCATGTAGCCAAATAATATGGGTTACGTACAACTGCACCAATTTCTCCAATGTGAAAGTTGTCTTCATGGCTATGAATTGTGCCATCTTGGTTAGCCTATCAACGATTACCCAGATGATATCATACCCTTCTTGGGTATTGGGAAGTCCTACTATGAAATCCATGGTGTTATGCTCCCATTTCCACTCCAGAATTTCTAAAGGTTCCAATTTTCCTCCCGAATGTCTATGTTCAGCTTTTACTCTTTGACAAGTCAGGCATCTACTCACGAATTCCACAATATCCTTCTTCATCCCTTTCCACCAAAACTATATCTTGAGATCTTGATATATTTTGCTGGCTCCCGGATGAATGGAATATGGTGTTTTATGAGCTTCTACTATGATTCATCTTCTCAATCCTTCAGTATCCGGGACATAGATCCTTCTTCGATACAAAAGCATTCCATCAGTGGAAATGCTTATATCTGATTCCTTATTTTCTGAGGCTTCTTCTCAGAGTTTTATCGCATCTGGATCCTGCTTCTCGGCTTCTTTAATATCCTCACATAGAGAGGATTCTAATCTTAGGGTTGATAACTTTCTGATTATTAACTCCAATTGAAGGGAGTTAATTTCTTACTACAAGGCTCTTGGTAACTCTTTTATGGACAGCTTCTGCGAGGTAGTTGACTTTCAGCTCAATGCATTTGTTACTCAATTCACCTTTCTTGGATGGTAGAGAATTTCACAATCATAGTCTTTCACTAACTCTAACCATCTTTTCTGTGGCATATTTAACTCCTTCTGTGTGAAGAAGTATTTCAAACTCTGGTGGTCAGTGAAAATTTGACATTGAGCCCTATCATCAGATTTTGAGTGCAAACACTACAGCAGCAAGTTCTAGGTCATGAGTAGGATAGTTCTTTTCATGATTCTTTAACTGGCGCGATGCATAAGCTATCACCTTATCGTTCTGCATGAGTACAGCTCCCAAGCCTATCCTTAAAGAGTCACTATAAATTGTGAATCTTTCTCCTTCAGTGGGTAAAGTAAGAACAGCTGCACTTGTCAGTCGCCTCTTTAATTCTTGAAAATTTCTTTCATACTCTTGCGTCCACTTGTATTTCTTTTCCTTACGAGTAAGCGCAGTAAGGGGTGCGGCTAATCTTGCAAATCCTTCTACAAATCTTCTGTAGTAGCCTGCTAACCCTAAGAAGCTGCGTATTTCCGTCACAGTCTTAGGAGTAGGCCACTCATTAATTGCTTCCACCTTGGCTGGATCTACTGCAATGCCTTCCTTTGTCACCACGTGTCCAAGGAAATGCACTTTATTCAACCAAAATTTGCACTTAGAGAATTTCGCATATAACTGATGGCTTCTCACAATGTGAAGAACAGTTCTTAGATGCTCTTCATGCTCTTTATGAGTCTTTGAATATATAAGTATATCATCAATAAACACGATGAAAAACTTATCAAGGTATTCTTTAAAAACCCTGTTCATTAAATCCATAAACGTGGCTGGAGCATTAGTCAATCCGAACGGCATCACTAAAAATTCATAGTGACTGTATCGGGTTCTGAACACTGTCTTAGGAATGTCACTCTCCCGGATTCTCAACTGATGATAGCCTGAATGTAAATCAATCTTTGAGAATACTGCTACTCCCTTTAGTTGATCAAATTGGTCATCAATTCTAAGTAATGGATACCTATTCTTGATGGTAACCTTATTCAACTCTCTATAATCAATGCACATCTGGAGAGTCCCATCTTTCTTTTTAAACAAATAGTACTAGAGCGCCCCATGGGGAATAGCTTGGTCAGATAAATCCCTTGTCAAGTAGTTCTTTTAATTGCACTTGTAGTTCTTTCAATTCAGCTGGGACCATATGATATGGAGCCTTGGAGATTGGAGCAGTCCCTAGAATAATCTCAATTTCAAACGAAATTTCCCTTTCTGGAGGTAACCCTGGCAATTCCTTTGGAAACACATCGAGGAATTCGTTGATAACTAGAACATCTTTTGGTTGTAATTTCTTTTCCTCGGTCACGTCTGTCACGTATGCCAGGTATCCCATATAGCCACTAGCCATTAACTTTTTCGCTTTCATTGAGTTGATCAGCATTTTCCTCAACTGACGGGATGTATCTACATATTCAAAACTCTCCATGTCATCAGGATGAAAAACTATTTTCCGCTTTCGACACTCGATTTTGGCTTGGTATTTTCCTAGGAAATCCATTCCTAGGATCACATAATAGTCGACGATCTTCATTATGATCAAATCGACATATAACTCCCTATTTGCCACAATTACTGGCACATGACGTAACCAATAATTTGACAGCATCACTTCCCATGAGGATAGAGCTATCCTAAAAGTCATTCCTATGGGGTCTTTAGCATACCCTAGTTTGTCAGCAAATTTATGGGACACAAAGGAATATGTGGCTCCTGAATCAAAAAGGACACATGTCACATGGTTAAATACAGAAATCTAACCTCTAACCATGTTGGATGTTCCCGCTTCAGCATCTTCCTTAGTAAAAACTGTAACACGAGCATTGGTTGTGAGGTTTGTTCTAGGCATTCAGACCATACTGGTGGTGTGACATCCCATGCCCTCAGTGGCCCAGACCGTCACTGAAAACTATTACTTGCTTTAACTTTTACTTTAAAACTGATACTTAGACTTACTTACTTAGATGCCTCGATTTTAGGGATTTTTTTTACGCGTACATATTTACTATTCACGTACGTATACTATTAAAATGCAGAATCTGAAAACATAGGGGTTTCAATTATACATACATACTTATACTGACTGTTTAATTAAATACTATTCCAAATATGCTATTTAACTGTTACTATTCAAAAATACTATTTAACTGTTACTATTCAAAAATACTTATTTAACCATTATTGTTCAAAAATATTTATTACACAAACTGTGTGGAAGAATACTCACGGTGTATCCATAACCTTGCCCTCACATCCACCTCTGCTGCCATCATCACCCCTTGATGTTTACGCTATAGGACGCTTACCTATAGCATGAACACACTCCGTGAACTTTACGCCCAGTAAATACAATATGTTAACTGCAAAACATGTTTAAAACATAGCACATACTTAAAATCATGTGAGCACACCAGTCACCACAGATACCATATAACATATCATATATCATAGCATCATTTATCACATCATAGAATACATCATCACGTATTGAATGCATAACATAGCATACCTTATATTGAATACATTTTATGGAAACTAGAAGCATAGAGATCTAATGGATACAGTGATCAATGCATGATCCACTTTTGTTCATTTATGCTTCAACATTTTCTTTTTCTTTATCTTGTCTACTTTAGGCCCCTGTGTCAGTATCGAGTATGCGCAGACCAACGGTAATGCCCAAAGTCACTAAATAGGCCGGAGAGCCATCAACGGATGCTCAACTTTCTGCCTTCTCTTACTTTAACTTTGAAAACCCTTTCAACAGAAAGAGCCAGTATGACACGCCTATTAAATTCCATCTTGCTTATCTGTTCTAGTCATATGCTTCTGTAAGCTGTCCCTAATCCTACGCGGTAGGGATATATGGCCTATAACTTGTTCTTTCATCAATCTACTCGATTGTGAAACTATATGCTCTTATGTATACTGTGCAGCATCGTGTGCATGGTACATACTTAAAATACTAGAAAACCATCATTTTAAATTCATTTTATTCATGCTGTAGGCAGAGTTGTACTTACCTGTCATCGGACAGTTTATACTCTTGCCTTCGTCACAATATAGGTACCTCCCTGTAATCATAATACATTACATTAACATTGCCTTTTTGGTCACTGTAGTCATTAGTGACTAATAAAAACTTTATCGTCAGCGATACCGATCCTTATCGGTACTAATTGCCCTTCTCATTGAGAGTTTGATATATATATATATAAATTTATTTCTAATTGTGGTTAATTAATTTATTTTTTCCCAATAAATTAATTAACGTCACTCTTAGGTCACTCTATCATTAGTGACTAATAAATCTATCGTTGTGTGGTACTGATGCCTATCGGTACCCAACTGCTTTACTTGGGACTTTGATATTTAATTTCTAATCGTGCTTAATTAATTTGTTTACTTGACAAATTAATCACTGGCTCTCACTATCCTGTTCAAACTCGGTCCTTGACTGGTTAACCGACTAGTCAACTAACCAGATACCTCGCGTATTGACTGTTTAGCCTATCGGGTTACCTTTATCAATTTAACCACCCCAAATTTTATACTTAGCTCACACCCGTCTCTCAGGTGGTACTATTCTGATATAAGGGGTCGTTTTCTTACATTTCAAGATTTCTAATTGGGCGATTCACTAATCCTCAAAACGTTCATCCTTCTTTCCTAGACCTAGGTCATCGAGGGGGGCTCGAGTTTCCATCCCGATCACACTTTTACCCCTCATTTCCTAAAATACCCCTTTATGCTGTTTTAGAAATTTCGGCAGTATTTCCGCTTAATTTTTAGGTTCTTGGCGTTTAGTAAATGCCTCAAAATCATCTAACCTAATCTAATCTTCCACGTACTATACTAGAGGCCTAATTTTTACGTAAAAGCTTAGCTTTTTATGTAAAAATATTCACATTTTCTTTTTTGATATTTCATCCCTTTTTCTTGCAATTCCTCAAGCCAATACTTCATAATTAATACATAATTATTTCCAATAATAAAATGAAGAATCAAGGAACCAAAATTACTACCAAAATCGTTTCCATCGGTGATCAAATGAGCCGTTTGGTCTCGATCGCACATCCTTTGAATCGTTGTTCTTCACTTTTGAAATTCCAGTTTGCAAATCCGATGCCGCGGATGTGTCCAGTGTGGCGGCCCGCCCTTTATAGAGATCATACAATGCTATTACAGTTAAGCTTCATAGTTAACTGCGATAGATTGTACTCTCATGGGTCACCGGTTAATCTTTCTCTCTTTTTAAATATAGTATTTTTGGGGGGAAATTTTTTTTTTTACATAACGTAAAACATCATCCACTATTCACTTTGTTTGCAAGTACACAGTAATTTACATAATACAATATTTTCACAAAATACATAGTATTACAAAAGAACTGTTTGCTTTCCCTCTCTTTGTTAACGCTCAGCGGCAAACTCTAACAGAACCATATCCCTTGACTTCCCATCCTATTTGACACTTGTGATCCCATCTGCCATCTAGCCATAAAAAGCTAATGAGCTAGTTACTTACCTGGAACATGAGCAAAATGGTGAGCTACAGGCTTAGTAATTTCAAACATGCAAGAAATAAAATTTCTATGAATAGTACTATTCATTATAAATAGTAATTTTGACTACTATTTATCATGAATAGTGGCTTTGACCACAACACAGTATATTAGCAGTACATCAACCTCAATGTTAGTACTCTCACGAAACTGTCTTATGCTCAATTATGGCATAGTTTTAGTTTTAAGGTAATTATCTTTATTTACATTCTGGTTTTGAGCTCATGTTGGCCGTAACATTTTAATGCCCATGACTGGGAGCGGTACATTAGTGTTGACCTCCACAGTCTTAATCTCATCATCATAGCCCTAAAGGCAAGTATACCTCCCCTGTACGGAAGGCTGGTACGCTAAAAGTGGTTTCATTACCGACTTTTTAAAGTTCTAACCCGGTGACTTCATATTGCCTCGTGGTTAGGAATGATTCGCATTTTAATTTCATGTGAGTGAGTTTCATTAACCTTACTCTGGTGCCCGAAGCACAATTTATTATGTGTCCCATTTGCCAATGTGCCCGTAGGCACATTTCGTCTCTCTCTCTATTTTATCATAGTGCCCATAGCACATATGTACCTAACTTATAGTTAGTACATCAAAGTTAGTAATAATAATGCTACATGTTGCAAACAAATAAATGTCTGAACTTACAGTACGTCTGCTAGTGTTTGCTTCTTGCGATCCTCCCATGTCCCTTTTCTTGGCTGGTTTTGAGACCCTACAGACAAAAACCTTGTCTGTTAATTTCATTTTCATTTGTAGTTTTAGTTTAAATAAAAAGCTCAAATTTGATCTTAAAACCTTTAATTAAGTTTTATGACAGCTTTCTAAGTTTTATTAACCATTTTCACATTTTCCCCTTACTTTTGTAAAATTATGATTTTGCCCCTAAATTGTGGAAAAATTGCAATTATACCCCTGACGGGATTTTCTCGACTTAAAAATTTACTTTTGATGCTCATGAACCTTATTCTACCATTCCGGGGTCTTTAGGGCTCTTTTTCCACTTTTTGGAAAATTTTGGTCAAAATAACCATTTTGCCCCTATCGGGTTATTTTACCGCAAATTCTCATTCTAGATTTTTAGACTTAATTTTCTAGGCCCAAAAATCCTCAAATCATCTTTTAAAAATTTACTGGACCTTTTCCGGATAATTTTCTTTTATTATCTCAAATTTTCACTTCCCGGCCCTCGGAAAGTATTATTCTGACTCTTACGTCGGTTTCATGTTTTTTTATCGTTTCAGAGCCTCAAATGAGTGTTTTACTAATACTTAAAACGTTCATCTAGACTTTCCTGATTTAGGTATCCGAGGCTCGGATTTTCCATACCTGACTCGGACCTTTGCTTCGTTTCCAAAAACACCTCCCCCCTCGGGGTCGGTTTTCAGTTTCACTCGCGTTCTACATTTTTAAGGGGATGAGTTACTATTTACAAATCACCCCTTAGGTTTCCTCATTCAATTTTCCTTAAGGGGCTTGGGTTTTCGACTCGACCCTAAACTTCTACTCTCGATTCCCTTTTTGCCCTTAATGCCATTTTTCAAAATTTCGGTAGTATTTCGGAGTAAATTCAAGGTTACCGGCGTTAGGTACGCCTCGAACCATGTGTACTTGCCATGTACTAAACCAGAGTCCTATTTTATGTAAAAGCTTCCTAAAATTTTACATAAAAATTTGTACAATCACCAAATTATACATCAACCACAATGTTCAAAATTTCTTTCACTTTCTCCCCTTAATTAAGCCACGGTTTTAAACTACTAACCCTAGCAAAAATTTTTTTTTATTTCCACCACTGTGACAACCGGGAAATTCAAGCAATTCTCGGAAGAAAATGTACAAATGTATGTATATAACAATTTGTACTATTTAAAGAGTGAAATAAATGTATTTATATTGTTTAGAATGTGTTAAAATGTTCTAACAATATTGAGGAGTAAAAATTCAGTGTTGGAAAAATTCACTGAGTTGAAACGGGTGAAACGGTGCCAAAACCGGCATTGAAAACCCTAACCGGGGCAATAAAAGACGGAAAACTTCCAGGATTGATTTTGATCAAACGGAAGCAGTTTAAATTAATCCGACTGCACAGGAGACCTCAGGAACACGCCGGGACGATTTCAGGAAAATTTCGGCTCGAACCGGTATCGGTCAAAAAGTAGTCGAATTAATGTGAATAGTGAAAGTCAAAGTCAACATATGTTTAGCATTTATGACATCATAATTCTATTTAATAAATGGAAGGAAAATGGTGGTTGGTAGAATTAATGGCCATGATTAAATTGTCTTTTTGATCTAAAGGCCAAGATTTGGCCAAAAATTAACCATTTTAATTTTTGTAAAATGTGGAAAGAAATAGGTTGAAAGATGGTGATTTCTCATTGGTTGGTAGCCAAATTAATTGGCTTTTTGGTTGCATAAGTCGGCAAAACTTGGCAAAAGTGGCCGAAACAAAATTTCAAGCCAAAACCAAAGACAAAAATTTTCTAAGTCATTTCCATGGTGGAGCCGTGAGTAACCCAAGAGGAACCAAGTTATTTCTTCAATCTTTCTTCACAAAATTGGTGTCAAACCTTTCATTGAAGCCTAAGGAAGCAAGTGAACAAGGTAACTCTCTTTGGATTGAATTTTTTCTTGATTTTTCTTCAAGAAATCCGTGTGATGAATAGTGGAAAAGATGGAAAAAATTTTGGTTGTTTTCATTTATTTGGTGCTTGGGTTTTGTTAAGGGTGTAATTAGGAAGAAAACCATGTATTTGGTTTAAAGAAAAACCAAATTTTGGTTGGTTTTCCAAGGGTAAAACCGTGGGTTACCAAGAGTAATCAATGAGGAATTTTTATGGTTTAAGTGTTAACATGCTTTAAATTACATTTTTGTTAAGTATAAAACATGATTTGCATTATGGAAAGCTTGAAAACAAAATTTGGTGTGAACTTACCTAAGAGGCCGTGGGTTACTTAGGGTTTGGAAGAAAATTTTGCATGGCTTACTTGATGTTTGAATAATTGAAATCATGCATTTTATAATGTGAATGATGGAATTGTGATTGAAAGCATGAAAAAAAAAATTGGGGTATGTTTCCTTAGTGTGGCCGTGAGTTATGTGAGGTTAAAAACCCTAGGAATTTGGTTGAAAAATGCATTGAAATTGGCTTGAAAATGTGTTAAGAAAATGACATTGAATAGCCTAAAATGTGGTTGAAAAACTGAGAAATTTTGGTTAGGTTTTGATTGTGAAAAACCGAGACCAAAACTAAGGGCAAAATTGAGAAAAAATTTTGTAATGTGGTTCAAAATGTGAATTTGGAATTTTGTGAGCTTTTATGTAAAAGTTTGGAAAACTTTTACATAAAATAGGCTTGTGGTATAGTACGTGGCAAGTGCATATGGTTCGAGGCGTACCTAACACCGGTAGCCTTAAAATTACGCCGAAATGCTGCCGAAATTTCGAAAACAGCATTTGGGGTGAAATGGAAATAAAAATAAAAGTTTAGGTTCGGGTCGGAAACCCGAGTCCCTATCGGAAAATTGAATAAGGAAAACCTAAGCGGTGGTTCATGAATAGTAACCCGTCCCCTAAAAATGTAAAACGCAAGTGAAACTGAAAAACCGACCCCGAGGGGGGGCGTTTTTGGAAACGAAATAAAGGTCCGAGTCGGGAACGGAAAATCCGAGCCTCGGAGACCTAGATCGGGAATATCTAGATGAACGTTTTAAATACTAGTGAAATGTCCATTTGAGGCTACGAAACGATAGAAAATCACTAAACCGACGTAAGGGTCGGAATAGTGCTTCCCGGGAGTCGGGAAAGTGAAAAGTGAAAATAAAATAGAAATGAACCCGGTAATGATTAGAAAAGAGTCAGAAAAGTTCCTGAGAGCCAAAAATGCAGTCTGGATTAGGAAAATTCTGTCAGGGGCAAAATTGTAATTTTGCCAAAATATAGGGGCAAAATCGTAATTTTGTAAAAGTTGAGAAAAATGGGGAAAATGATAAATAAAGCCTAAAAAGTCATAAATAGGTTTTATTTAAGCTTTTTAATGAAAAATAAAAGCTATAAATGGAAATGAAATTAACAGACAAGGTTTTGTCTGTAGGATCCAAAAATCGACCTACAAGGAGGGCGATCAAAGATCCAAGAGAGAAAGAGGGAAGAAACTAATAAGGTAAGTTCAGACATTTACCTGTCTGTAACATATAGCATTATTGTTGCTAACTTTAATGTACTAACTATAAGTTAGGTACATATGTGCTACGGGCACTATTATAGAATAGAGAAAGAGACGTAATGTGCTACGGGCACTATTGAGAATGGACACATTGTTAATTGTGCTTCGGGTACTAGAGCGAGGTTAATAAAACTCACTCCCCTAAAAATTAAAATGTGAACCATTCCTAACCACGGGACAATGTGAAGTCACCGGGTTAGAACTTTAAAAAGTCGATAATGAAACCACTTTCTGGCGTACCAGCCTTCCGTACAGGGGGGTAACTTTTGCCTTCGGGGCTATGAGATTAAGGCTGTGGAGGTCAGCACTGATGTACCGCTCCCAGTCATGTACTATTTACCTTCGGGGCTATGAGATTAAGGCTGTGGAGGTCAGCACTAATGTACCGCTCCCAGTCATGCGCACTTAAATGGTACTGCCAACCTGAGCTCAAAACCAGAACATAAACAAAGATAATTACCTAAAACTGAAACTATGCCATAAATGAGCATAAGACAGTTTCGTGAGGGTACTAACATCGCGGTAGATGTACTGTGGTGACACTGTGTTGTGGTCAAGTTACTATTCATATATAAATAGTGGTCAAAGTTACTATTCACCTATGAATAGTGGTCAACGGGCTATTCACGATGAATATTACTATTCATAGAAATTTTATTTCTTGCATGTTTGAACTTACTGAGCCTGTAGCTCACCATTTTTGCTTATGTTCTGGTCCTGCCAAAGTCTTTCCGCTAAGCGATAAAAAGGGAAGGGAAAAAGAAACAGTCTTTTGTAATATTATATATTTTACGAAAGTACTGTAATATGTAAATTACTTTGTACTTGCCAACAAAGTAAATAATGGGAAATGTTTTACATGACATTTAAAAAAAAAAAAATTTTTCCCCAAAAACGTCATGATTTACTGAGAGAGAGATTAGCCGACGACCCATGAGAGTACAATCTATTGCAGTTAGCGATAAAGCTTAACTGTAATAGCATTGTATGATCTCTACAAGGGGCGGGCCGTCACAGTTGGTATCAGAGCAAGGCTTGTGATTGTTTTAGTCTAGAATACCAACTGCTGCCACAGTTGGTATCAGAGCAGAATTACGGTTGGTTTAATTTGGATTACCAACTGCCGTCACGGTTGGTATGTTAGAGCAGTATTGACCATATCTTGATTTGACATTTCACGCGTCCTGCACCGCTATCCAAGTAAGTAGTTTACTTAAGTTTAGTTAATTATTTTCTTATGTGAAAATAATTATCTTATAGGTAGCAAGATGACCAGACCTCCTTATGTGAGACCACCGCTACCACGACCGAGAGGAGTATTACGGGTATGGACGAGACCTATTGTGAGGCCGTCTATTTCCCAATGACCGGTAATCAGACCTCCGGTGCCCGAGAGACCTCCAGTACCAGTACCAGCATCAGCACCAGCGTCAGTAGATGTAGTACAGCCACGACCGATAGTTCATCCACCTGTAGTAGTGGACATTCCAGTTGTTGGTGGACGCCAACATATTGGGGTGAGAGTTTCGGCTCGGGCAGTACAGGCATTTCGAGCTAGCAGTCCTCCTATGTTTGACGGTGGACGATAGTCAATGGAGGCGAAGGACTGGCTCCATGCCATCGAGAGGATTATGGTGATATGCGACATCGATCGAGATATGTGGATCCAGTTGGCCATCAGTATGTTTCAGGGAGATGCTCGAGTATTTTGGCAGTATTGCGACTAGGAGATTTTATTAGGATTCAGTTGGACTGAGTTCTGTCAGCGATTGGCTGATCAGTTTCTGCCTAGGGATCCGGCACCTACTCCAGCACCTCCAGAGAGACGAGAGGCTGATACACTTGCGTACCTTGGATTCGATGAGGTTAGGGACTACATTCTCTAGACTGAGAGGATGGTCATGTTGTCTGGTGAGACAGTTATGTCTTACGCAGCACGATTTGAGGAGACCATTAGGAGGAGATGTCCGTTACCCAACCTCACGGAAGCAAACTGTTGTGAGCTGTTTTGGAGAGGTTTACCCATGGAGTTGAGACAGAGTGTAATCAAGCTATTTCCTCCTACACTCCAAGAGTTTGTGGTGACGATTAGGACGATCGAGAGAGAGATTCTGATCAAGCATCTGACGTAGAGTCGATGAGAGACACTGGGTCAAGATGAGATGTTTGCACGCATCTTTGGGCCGAGAAGAATGATGAATGATCATGAGGCTGGACAGTCTAAACCACGAAGAGGTGATGACTCAGGACAAGGAGCATTACCTAGGGGCGGTGATGATTCAGATGATCCCGATGACGACGAGGATCCAGAAGAATATCCTCTAGTCCCAGATACAGGAGATGCGTGACGAGTGGATATGTATACATGTACATAAGTAGCTTAGAGAGAAAAGCTCCTTTGTATAGACTTGTGGCCAAGATGTATAAAAAGGCCGATGTATATATGACTGGTGATGATTATGTATGACATATAAATGTTTTTCTATGAATGAAATATCAAAATGATTATATGTTATACGATGATGTGTTACAATGATGTGGCTTTACATTACCCTAAATTTCTTGAATTGATATGATTTTACGAATGTGGTTATGGAAAAGCTAACGATGAATTATTGTGCCATAATAGGATGATAGGCAAGATGGTGGATTTGCTAAATCGACCAGAGGGACGAGAGTGACGTCCTAATGTTATGGAGAGATTGGATCAGATACAAGCCCTGCTAGAAGCTCAGATGCAAGAAAATGCTAATTTGAGGTGACGGGTAGAGGAGCTAGAACAAAGACAAGGCTCTGAGGGTACGCAAGTAGAACAGGAAGCTGAGGTAGATCCGGTTATCCCTCCAGCTACTGTAAATGAGAGAGTTCCTGAACAGCAACCAGTTTTAAATCTGGAACCCCTCTATGAAAGATTCAGGCGTATGAGGCCACCAGAATTTGAAGGGTCTACAAATCCTCTAGAGGCTGAAGACTGGTTGTCATCCTTGCAAGTGATCATGGAATTCATGAACCAAACTGACCGGGAGAAGGTTGCATGTGCGTCTTTTGTGCTGAGAAAAGATGCTCGTTTTTGGTGGGACACTGTACGAATGAGAAGAGACGTGTCTACCATGAGTTGGGCGGAATTTCTGGAAGAATTTAACCAGAAATATTACGACCCTGCATCTCTGAGACAATAGCAAAAAGAGTTCTCAGAATTGACGCAAGGAAATATGTCGGTAAGCGAAGTTTGCCGAAAGTTCGACCAGTTATCCCGTTTATGTCCCTATGTAGTCCCTATTGAGAGGGAGAAAATACAGAAAATGATCGGGATGTTCAGGCCAGAAATTGCTACGTTAGTAGACACTGGACAAGTACCGCCTACTTCTGTAGCAGATTGTGTGAGTCGGGCCATTAGAGCTGAGTTCCACGTAGCCCGACAGAAAGAGGAAAGAGAGAAACACTGGGAGGCCAAGAAGAAGGAGAGAGCTTTGGCGAAGTCTACACAAGCTGGTCAATCGAGCAAGCCTAGTCAGAATGCTAAACCAAGCCAGGGCAATAATCAAGGATCCCAGCAAAACAAGAGAAAAGGCAATTTTTCTGGGAATCTACAGGGAAATAATCGAAACCAGCAGCGGAGAACAGCTGGTAATGCGGAATCCAATGTGCAAAATTGCCCTACATGCGGGAAGAGACATTCTGGGCAATGCAGATTTGGGCCACTTGTTTGTTATAAATGTGGAAAGTGTAGGAAAATAATTCGGTAAAAACGTATCAGAGTGGCGCAGCGGAACAATAAAAATTTTTAGATCGTTAAATATCTCATAATGCCATATACAATAAACCAACAACAATTAAAACTCATACCTCAAGGACGCCAATCTTGCAGGAGGAGAATGACCGGAGGCTTCAACCAACTAGCATTCTCTACTATTCTCCAATTCCCAAATGGCTGAGTGTGTGGGCACTCTGAACCTCGATCGGTATGCTAGCACTGCTAGTCTTCTTCTGACCACCCAGATCTCTAAAGAACTTTATTGTCACGATGAGCTGTACAACAATAAGCCTGCTCACCTGAGAGTCTGTGGTCTGAGAGAACTGAAGTGGCAGGACCTCTATTTATAGACCTGCATGAGGTGATTCTCTGAATTCGAATTGGACTAGGAAAAGATTTTCTCCCTTATCCATAACCAAAAAATCAGAATTTTCCAAGGGAGAATCTCCACAATTAAATTCGGTTTTCCTAGGATAAATCCAATCCAAATCTAAAAAAGATTTTAACTAGAATTTTATCTCCCTTTTTCAACCAAAAAATCTGAATTTTTCTTGGAGAAAATCTCCTCATAAATTTCGGCCATTATGGATAAGGGAGAATCAAAAATTCCACTAGGATTTTCAAGCTTGAATCTTATCTCAACCTTATCCAAAATAACCGAATTTCCTAGGAGATATTCTCCCTAATTTCGGCCACTTTTCAGGGAAGGAGAGAATCCAAATTCAACTAGGATTGAAGCTTGAATTTTCCCTTGAACCTTATCCACAAAATCTGAATTTTTCCATGAGGATTATCCTCAAAAATTTTGTCCACTTTTGTTAGGATTTAGATTCAAAATTCAAGTAGGATTCTAACAAGATTATCCTCTCCAAATCCAACTCAAATTCGAATTTCAAACCTTGTGGATTTTCCACAACAAATTCGAATCCTACTTGGACTGTGATTCAAAATTTGAATTTCAAATTCAAATTTCAAATTCAAATTTCAAATTTCAAATTTCAAATTTCAAATTCAAATTTCAAATTCAAATTTCAAATTCAAATTTCAAATTCAAAATTCAAATTTCAAATTTCAAAATTCAAAATTCAAATTCCACAAAACGGTTGTGTTTCATATTCTTGTTCTCATGGATAATTTTCTACAACTCTAATCCAATCTCAAATAAAATCATGGCAACTTTATTTGGAGTTCGAATAATTGTGTACTCTATTATCCAAAATAAAATCTGAATCCAACCGGAGAGAATCTTGTCTACCATCCTAATCTTGTGTCATCACCATCCATGCATAATAAACTAGCCAATAGCATACACAAATCAATTTGCCAAACGTTAAAGAATTATGTGGAGCTAGTAGAGGGACTGATTGGACATATATAATCGGGCTCCCGTGATTCCATATGATCATCATTCTGTACCGAACAACTCAATCATATGATCACTAGTTTCAGAGTCACACCACTATAAACCTGAAACTGAACTCCCAATTATATACCGTATTACGTAAGCCTGTGACGAGATACTATCCAATGACCTTGTCATATATCCAAAACCCTCATATGATATCCATGATCAGCCTTAGGTCAAAGTCCGTTTAATCCTATTGATCAGGCTATCTTAAAGTTCCATTATACTACCGAATCAAGAAAATGATTATTCACCATATGTGAATAAGAAGTCATCCGCCCAGCAGACGACCTAAGGCCTTGTCCATTTTCACATTCAGTATAATGCCTTTAAGAGGATACCTTTATCTCCTCAGAGCTATGATTCCGATATCTGCAAACAAACCCTTCATCGTATACAAGTCATGCACCCAACAAACCGGTCTATAAGCTTACTACCTCTGAGACGCTTTAGCCATTGGAACATCAAAGTACACAAGTCATATACATGAAGTAGTTCATTTACTCAGGATTAAGGTTATTGCACAATGAACGTCAAAAGCAGATTGATCCACTCATAGTGGACTACGTAGATCAATCACGCTTTAGTCCCGGTCTAATATGTCACCACCAAGCAACATATCTATGTCTCTACTTGGGAGTCCAACTCCAGACAGTCAAGACAAACCGTCCCCTCTAAGGCTTTAGACAACATTATAGTCTTATCATGAGTTAGATGCTCGGTCTAACCCCATAGACTACAGACCATAGTTTAGACTGCTAACTTTAGAACATTGTCTTCTCGCATACAAAAGTCCATTGCATGCAATATTCTAACAGTTTAAACATAAGCAGTCAGTGAGCCATATTTGCTTACATTTACTTTAACATGTAAATAAGACGAGGACAAATAGCAATGTAATGAATAACCTCTATGTATAATTTTATTGTCCAGTTCAAAATGAATACATCAAAATGTCTCTAATACTTAGGGCATTTCCTAACAGAAAGGAAGGCCATTACGCCAGAAACTGTCCAAACAATAGGCAGAGTGGACAAGACACTTCCCAACCGCACCAGACACGCCTACAAGCTCATTCCCTTCAGACCAGAGTTGAAGAGTCACCAGTAAGGCCGCAACGCCAAGAGCGTGTACCATGTGCCGATGCTCGTGTGATGGCCTACAGTAAAGAGGATGCAGAGGCGGGAACATCGAACGTAGTGACAGGTCAGCTTCCTGTCGCTAGTCATGTAGCCTCTGTATTATTCGATTCCGGTGCTACGCATTCTTTTGTTTCCTATGAATTTGCTGACAAGATAGGACTTCCTAAGGACCATATGGGAAGGGTATTTAAGACAGCTTTACCCTCTGGGGAAGTATTGTTTTCCAATTACTGGCTACCTCATGTACCAGTATATGTGGCAAATAGGGAACTATATGCGGAGTTGATCGTAATGAAGATCATGGATTACGATGTTATTCTAGGCATGGATTTCCTAGGGAAATACCAAACTACGATCGAGTACCGAAATCGAAAGATAGTATTCCAACCCGAGGAAGAAGAGAGTTTCGAGTATGTCGACACTTCTTGAAAACCCGGGAAGATGATGATCAGTTCGCTGAGAGCAAGCAAGCTAATAGCTAGTGGTTGTATGGGCTATCTGGCATATGTGGTGGACACTACAGAGGAACAGAAGCTTCAACCTGAAGATGTTCCTGTGGTTAATGAATTTCTTGACGTATTTTCGGAAGAGTTATCAGGGATACCTCTAGAGAGAGAAATCTCGTTCGAAATTGAGTTGATGCCTGGAACGGCACCTATTTCCAAAGCACCATACCGCATGGCTCCAGTGGAGTTAAAGGTGCTGCAGGAACAATTAAAGGAGCTTTTGGATAAAGGATTCATCAGACCGAGTTATTCTCCATGGGGTGCACCTGTGTTATTCGTCAAGAAAAAGGATCGAACGTTCCGTTTGTGCATTGATTATCGGGAATTGAATAAGGTTACGATCAAAAATAGGTATCCGTTACCTAGAATTGATGACCTATTCGACCAGTTAAAAGGCGCAGCGGTATTTTCCAAGATCGACTTACGATCAGGATATCACCAGCTGAGAATTAAAGAAAGTGATATTCCTAAGACGGCGTTTAGGACTCGTTATGGTCACTACGAGTTTCTTGTGATGCCGTTTGGATTAACAAATGCACCGGCAGCGTTCATGGATTTAATGAACAGAGTTTTTAAAGAGTATTTGGATATGTTTGTCATTGTATTCATTGATGACATTCTTATATACTCAAAGACTCATGAGGAGCACAAGGAGCATCTGAGAATCGTGCTGAATACGATAAGGAAGCATCAACTGTATGCCAAATTCTCAAAATGTGAGTTTTGGCTGGATAGAGTACATTTCCTCGAACATGTTGTATCCCAGGAAGGTATTGCTGTAGATCTGACGAAAGTAGATGCAATTAACCAGTGGCCTGTACCCAAGAGTGTTACGAAAATACACAGTTTCTTGGGGTTAGCTGGTTATTATCGATGATTTGTAGAAGGATTTGCGCGTTTAGCTGCACCTCTTACTACTCTTACATGTAAGGAAAGGAAGTACGAGTGGACTATGGAATGCAAAAGAAGCTTCCAGGAATTAAAGAGACGGCTGACAAGCGCACCAATCCTTATGCTTCCCACTGAAGGGGAGAAGTTTGTGATCTACAGTGATGCATCTAAAGTAGGATTGGGAGCAGTTCTGATGCAAGGCGGCAAGGTGATTGCCTATGCTTCCCGTCAATTAAAGGATCATGAAAGGAATTACCCTACGCATGACCTTGAACTTGCTGCAGTAGTGTTCGCACTTAAAATTTGGCGATACTATCTCTACGGAGCTCAATGTCAGATTTTCACTGATCACCAAAGCCTGAAGTATTTCTTCACGTAAAAGGAGCTCAATATGCGGCAAAGACGATGGTTGGAACTGGTGAAGGATTATGATTGTGAAATCTTATACCATCCAGGAAAGGCCAACCGTGTAGCGGATGCTTTAAGTAGAAAGTCTACCATATCGCACCAGCTACCAATAAACAGGCTTTCGAAGCCATTGCAGCAAGAAATAAATTCGTTGAACTTGGAGCTGATATCTGGAAGACTAGCTGCACTCCAAGTGGAATCATCGCTATTTGAGGATATAAAGGAAGCTCAGAGGCGAGATCCAATGATGACAAGTTCTCAAGAAGGAATTTCCAAGGATGGAATGATCCTCTATCAAGGAAGGATAAATGTTCCAGCTGATGAGGAACTTAGAAGACGGTTCATCCCGGAGCTAGCAAGATGTATCAGGACTTGAAGTTACAGTTCTGGTGGAAAGGGATGAAGAATGATATAGCAAAATTTGTGAGCAGATGCATGACCTGTCAGAGAATCAAAGCAGAACATAAACATCCAGCAGGAAGATTGGAACCGTTGGAGATTCCTGAATGGAAATGGGAACACATTACGATGGATTTTGTAGTGGGACTCCCAAAAACCCGAGAAGGTTATGATGCCATTTGGGTTATCGTGGATAGACTGACCAAGACGACACGGTTTATAGCTGTCAAGATGACCTTTTCGTTGGAAAAGTTTGCTCAGTTGTACATAACTCATGTTGTCAGATTACATGGAGTACCAAAATCCATTGTATCAGATCGAGATGCACGATTCACTTCGAATTTCTGGAAGTGTGTGCAAGAGGCCATGGGTACTGAATTAAGACTCAGTATGGCTTTTCATCCGCAAACAGACGGACAGTCGGAGTGGACAATTCAGACGTTAGAGGACATGCTTCGAGCTTGTGTAATGGATTTTGTGGGAAATTGGAACGAGAAGCTACCATTAATTGAATTCTCGTACAATAATAGTTACCAAGCTTCTATAGGCATGGCACCTTATGAGGCTTTGTATGGACGAAAGTGCAGATCACCACTACACTGGTATGATTTGCAGAGAAGCAGTTGCATAAGACGGATTTCATACAAGAGACGTCCGATGCAGTTGCTAGAATTCAGCGTCAAATGAAAATTGCGCAAAGCCGACAAAAGAGTTATGCGGACAAGAGGCAGAGATCCTTAGAGTTTGATGAAGGAGACTTCGTGTTTCTCAAGGTATCGCCTATAAAGGGGATTATGCGTTTCGGTAAGAAAGGGAAACTAAGTCCAAGATATATTAGGCCTTATGAAATTATCGAACGCATTGGAAAGGTCGCTTACAGATTAGTGTTACCTCCAGAATTGTCGGCAGTGCATAATGTATTTCATGTGTCGATGCTGAGAAAGTATAAACCAGATCCGTCCCATGTGTTGAAGCATGAGCCTATTCAAATCCATGAGGATTTGACATATGAGGAACAACCTATTCGAGTACTGGCTCGTGAAGAGAAAGTACTGAGGAATAAGACAATCCCACTAGTGAAGATTTTGTGAAAAAATCACAACATTGAAGAAGCTACGTGGGAACGAGAAGACGAGATGAGGAGTTTATACCCCCACTTGTTCTAATTTTCAAGGACGAAAATTTTATAACGAGAGGTGAATGTGACAACCGGGAAATTCAGGCAATTCTCGGAAGAAAATGTACAAATGTATGTATATAACAATTTGTACTATTTAAAGAGTGAAATAAATGTATTTATATTGTTTAGAATGTGTTAAAATGTTCTAACAATATTGAGGAGTAAAAATTCAGTGTTGGAAAAATTCACTGAGTTGAAACGGGTGAAACGGTGCCAAAACCGGCATTGAAAACCCTAACCGGGGCAATAAAAGACGGAAAACTTCCGGGATTGATTTTGATCAAACGGAAGCAGTTTAAATTAATCCGACTGCACAGGAGACCTCAGGAACACGCCAGGACGATTTCAGGAAAATTTCAGCTCGAACCGGTATCGGTCAAAAAGTAGTCGAATTAATGTGAATAGTGAAAGTCAAAGTCAACATATGCTTTAGCATTTATGACATCATAAATCCATTTAATAAATGGAAGGAAAATGGTGGTTGGTAGAATTAATGGCCATGATTAAATTGTCTTTTTGATCTAAAGGCCAAGATTTGGCCAAAAATTAACCATTTTAATTTTTGCAAAATGTGGAAAGAAATAGGTTGAAAGGTGGTGATTTCTCATTGGTTGGTAGCCAAATTAATTGGCTTTTTGGTTGCATAAGTCGGCAAAACTTGGCAAAAGTGGCCGAAACAAAATTTCAAGCCAAAACTAAAGACAAAAATTTTCTAAGTCATTTCCATGGTGGAGCCGTGAGTAACCCAAGAGGAACCAAGTTATTTCTTCAATCTTTCTTCACAAAATTGGTGTCAAACCTTTCATTGAAGCCTAAGGAAGCAAGTGAACAAGGTAACTCTCTTTGGATTGAATTTTTTCTTGATTTTTCTTCAAGAAATCCGTGTGATGAATAGTGGAAAAGATGGAAAAATTTTTGGTTGTTTTCATTTATTTGGTGCTTGGGTTTTGTTAAGGGTGTAATTAGGAAGAAAACCATGTATTTGGTTTAAAGAAAAACCAAATTTTGGTTGGTTTTCCAAGGGTAAAACCGTGGGTTACCAAGAGTAATCAATGAGGAATTTTTATGGTTTAAGTGTTAACATGCTTTAAATTACATTTTTGTTAAGTATAAAACATGATTTGCATTATGGAAAGCTTGAAAACAAAATTTGGTGTGAACTTACCTAAGAGGCTGTGGGTTACTTAGGGTTTGGAAGAAAATTTTGCATGGTTTACTTGATGTTTGGATAATTGAAATCATGCATTTTATAATGTGAATGATGGAATTGTGATTGAAAGCATGAAAAAAAAAATTGGGGTATGTTTCCTTAGTGTGGCCGTGAGTTATGTGAGGTTAAAAACCCTAGGAATTTGGTTGAAAAATGCATTGAAATTGGCTTGAAAATGTGTTAAGAAAATGACATTGAATAGCCTAAAATGTGGTTGAAAAATTGAGAAATTTTGGTTAGGTTTTGATTGTGAAAAATCGAGACCAAAACTAAGGGCAAAATTGAGAAAAAATTTTGTAATGTGGTTCAAAATGTGAATTTGGAATTTTGTGAGCTTTTATGTAAAAGTTTGGAAAACTTTTACATAAAATAGGCTTGTGGTATAGTACGTGGCAGGTACATATGGTTCGAGGCGTACCTAATGCCGGTAGCCTTAAAATTACGCCGAAATTTCGAAAACAGCATTTGGGGTAAAATAGAAATAAAAATAAAAGTTTAGGGTCGGGTCGGAAACCCGAGTCCCTAACGGAAAATTGAATAAGGAAAACCTAAGGGGTGGTTCGTGAATAGTAACCCGTCCCCTAAAAATGTAAAACGCGAGGGAAACTGAAAAACCGACCCCGAGGGGGGGCGTTTTTGGAAACGAAATAAAGGTCCGAGTCGGGAACGGAAAATCCGAGCCTCGGAGACCTAGATCGGGAATGTCTAGATGAACGTTTTAAATACTAGTGAAACGTCCATTTGAGACTCTGAAACGATGGAAAATCACTAAACCGACGTAAGGGTCAGAATAGTGCTTCCCGAGGGTTGGGAAAGTGAAAAGTGAAAATAAAATAGAAATGAACCCGGTAATGATTAGAAAGGAGTCAGAAAAGTTCCTGAGAGCCAAAAATGCAGTCTGGATCTGGAAAATTCTGTCAGGGGCAAAATTGTAATTTTACCAAAATATAGGGGTAAAATCGTAATTTTGTAAAAGTTGAGAAAAATGGGGAAAATGATAAATAAAGCCTAAAAAGTCATAAATAGGTTTCATTTAAGCTTTTTAATGAAAAATAAAAGCTATAAATGGAAATGAAATTAACAGACAAGGTTTTGTCTGTAGGATCCAAAAATCGACCTACAAGGAGGGCGATCAAAGATCCAAGAGAGAAAGAGGGAAGAAACTGATAAGGTAAGTTCAGACATTTACCTGTCTGCAACATATAGCATTATTATTGCTAACTTTAATGTACTTATTATAAGTTAGGTACATATGTGCTACGGGCACTATTATAGAATAGAGAGAGAGACGTAATGTGCTACGGGCACTATTGAGAATGGACACATTGTTAATTATGCTTCGGGCACTAGAGCGAGGTTAATAAAACTCACTCCCCTAAAAATTAAAATGTGAACCATTCCTAACCATGGGACAATGTGAAGTCACCGGGTTAGAACTTTAAAAAGTCGGTAATTGAACCACTTTCTAGCGTACCAGCCTTCCGTACAGGGGGGTAACTTTTGCCTTCGGGGCTATGAGATTAAGGCTGTGGAGGTCAGCACTGATGTACCGCTCCCAGTCATGTACTATTTGCCTTCGGGGCTATGAGATTAAGGCCGTGAAGGTCAGCACTAATGTACCGCTCCCAGTCATGCGCACTTAAATGGTACTGCCAACCTGAGCTCAAAACCAGAACATAAACAAAGATAATTACCTAAAACTGAAACTATGCCATAAATGAGCATAAGACAGTTTCGTGAGGGTACTAACATCGCGGTAGATGTACTGTGGTGACACTGTGTTGTGGTCAAAGTTACTATTCACATATGAATAGTAGTCAAAGTTACTATTTACGTATGAATAGTGGTCAACAGTACTATTCATGATGAATAGTACTATTCATAGAAATTTTATTTCTTGCATGTTTGAACTTACTGAGCCTGTAGCTCACCATTTTTGCTTATGTTGCAGGTAAGCGACCAGCTCAGTAACTTGTTTGACTGGATGGCGTACGGGATAACGTGTGTCAAATCGGATAACTGGGCGAGAGATATGGTCCTGCCAGAGTCTTTCCGCTGAGTGATAAAAAGGGAAGGGAAAAAGAAACAGTCTTTTGTAATATTATATATTTTACGAAAGTACTGTAATATGTAAATTACTTTGTACTTGCCAACAAAGTAAATAATGGGAAATGTTTTACATGATGTTTTAAAAAAAAAATTTTCCCCAAAAACGTCATGATTTACTGAGAGAGAGATTAGCCGGTGACCCATTAGAGTACAATCTATCGCGGTTAGCGATAAAGCTTAACTGTAATAGCATTGTATGATCTCTACAAGGGGTGGGCCGTCACAACCACATTATACTCGGTTTTTACACACAAACCATAATAATTTTTATTCCAAAATAGCCCTTAATTAACAAAGTTTCTTCACTAAAACCCTAAACCAATAACCGGTTTTCATTTAGGATTTTCACACTAACTTTTGTCAAAAATTTTTTTTTTCTAAGCAAATTCAATATAAAGTTTATGTTTCCAAACTTCCAAAACATAGTTCCACACAACATAACAACATATTCAATCAAAATTTCATCGCCAAAACAACCCTTTAAACCCACGGATTTCATGGAGAAAACAAGCCAAAAATCAAATTTTTTTCATGCAAATCCAATACATGAGTGGCCTTAACTAATATATCACAAAACCAACACATAATTCCATCAAATCCACAACAAAATTTCATCATTTTCTTCCCACTATTCCCATGAATTTCATGACTAAAAATGGGGAAAAATTACAAATTTTAAAGCTCACCTTGGTTATTTGGATGCTAGCTAATCAAACTTGAGTTCTTGCTTCCAAAAATTTGAAGAAACCCTTTGATTCACCAAGGTAGCTCACGTTTTCTCCTTGGACACACTTAGAAAATTTTTTTCGTCTTGATTTCCTTTTGGTTGATTTGCTATGGTTCTTGCTTCAAAATGGCCGAAGCTTTGTAGTTAAGGAAACCATATTAATTTGGCAAATTTGGCATGAATCACCCTTAATCAACCAATGAGAAATTGACACCTTTCATGCATTTCTTTCCACCATTTTTTCAAAAATCAAAAAATGGCATTTTGGCCTAATCTTGGCCATTAGATTAAAAGTGCATGGGTGTCACCTTGAGAAAGGTTGAGTCTCCTACTTGAAACTCGAGGAGCCTACGACACCTATCTGCATAACTCTTTTGATGACCGTGTGTTGTATCTGACAGCTCTCGTATCAGCTTCATGTCTGCCATGGTGTTCTTAATGAAGTCCGTGCTGATAAGCTATTTCCCTCCGGTCTCATGCCAGTGAACTGGAGATCTACGTTTTCTTCCATAAAGCACCTCGTACAGTGCCATCCCGATCGAGGAATGGTAGCTGTTGTTGTACTAGAACTCGATCAAGGGTAGCTTCTGATCCTAGTTTCCCTTAAAGTCTAGGATGTAAGCTCTCAACATGTCTTCTAGCATCTGTATGGTCCTTTTAGACTGATCGTCGATCTGAGGGTGGAATGCTGTGCTAAACTTTAGCTTGGACTCTAATACGGCCTGACGGTTTGCCAAAATCTAGAGGTGAAGCATCCGTCGTGATCTGAGATGATCGACTTTGGCACTCTGCACAGATTTCTGCTAGTTGTTCCACCGAATAGCTGACCTTTATGGCTAAGAATTTGGCTGATTTCATCAATATATCTATGATCACCCAGATTGCATTGTTGCCATTGGATGTCCTTGGCGATTCGACTACAAAGTCTATCGTGATTTGGTCCCATTTCTACTCGAGTAGCTCAATTTGTTGTAATTCTCCTACTAGGCGCTAGTATTCTGTCTTAACCTTCTGACACGTAAGGCATCTGGTGACGAACTCGGCTATGTCATTCTTCATTCCAGGCCACCAAAAGCTTCCTTTCAGGTCCTTGTACATCTCATTCGCTCCTGAATGTATGGAATACGGTGTCTTGTGAGCTTTCGAAAGGATTTGTTTCTTGAGTTCTTCATCCTTTGGAACACACACTCTATCCTTATAATAGAGTATGTCATCCTTAGAGACTCTAAACTCTGATCTCTTGTCCTTCATAGCTTCCTTTCTGGTCTTGACCAGGGACGAATTGAGTTCTTGGCCGGCCTTGATCTTGTCTAGGAGTGTCAACTAGAGAGTAATGTCGAACAAACTACCTGTCAAGATCTCGATCTTGCTGCTACATAAATCCCTTTGTAGCACTCCCGGCACACGGCAAGGCACTGATAGCCATGAGTGAAGTAGAATGCTTCCGACTCAACGCATCGGCCATCTTGTTGGCTTTTTCCCGAATGATAAAGGATTTTGCAGTCATAATCCTTGACTAACTCTAGCTATCTTTGCTATCTCATGTTGAGCTCTTTCTGCATAAAAATGTACTTGAGGCTCTAGTGGTCTGTGTAGATCTCGCACTTGACTCCGTAAAGGTGGTGCCTCCATACTTTTAGCGTAAAAACTACTACTGCTAGCTCTAGATCATGCATAGGGTAGTTCTTCTCGTGGTCCTCGAGCTGTCGTGAAGCATACGTGACTACTCTACCGCTCTGCATCAACACGGCTCCTAATCCGGTCTTAGATGCATCGCTATAAATCACAAAACTTCCCTGACCATCATCTGGAATGGTCAGTATTGGAGTGCTTGTGAGTCTTTGTTTCAGCTCTTGAAAGCTCTCTTCATACTTGTCAGTCCCCTCATACTTCTTTCCTTTCTTAGTAAGCATTGTAAGTGGGGTGGCTAGCTTCGAAAAGCCTTTGACGAAGTGCCAGTAGTATCCTACTAAGCCTAGGAAACTGCAAATCTCTATTACGTTCCTTGAAGTTGGCCACACACTATCTACTCAACTTTTGCTGGGTCTATAGATGCTCCCTCCTTGGAGACTACGTGACCTAGCAAGTGAACCTTCTCTAGCCAAAACTCACACTTGGAGAACTTGGCATACAGCTGATGGTCCTTTAATATACGTAGTACTATCCTCAAGTGTTCTTCGTGCTCTTCCTTTGTCTTGGAGTATATAAGTATGTCATCGATGAACACAATAACAAACTTATCCAAATAGTCCTTGAACATGCGGTTCATCAGGTCCATGAAGGCTGCTGTGGCATTTGTCAGTCCGAACGACATAACAAGAGAGTTATAGTGTCCGAATCACATCCGAAAGGCTCTTTTGGGTACCTCCTCATCCTTGATTCGCAGTTGATGGTACCCTGAACATAGGTTGATTTTCAAAAACACTACAACATTTCGGAGCTGATCAAATAGATCGTCAATTTGTGGCAACGAATACTTATTCTTGATCATGATTTTGTTCAGTTCTCTATAGTCTATGTACATCCTCAACATTCTATCTTTCTTCTTCACAAATAGCATGGTCGCTTCCCAGGGTGAACAGCTCTGTCAAATGAATCCCTTGTCCATTAGATCCTTCAGTTGGGCTTGGAGCTCCTTTAGCTCTGTAGGGCCCATTTTATATGGGCCCTTAGAGATAGGGGCTAATCGTGATAGATGTTTAATCTCGAACGAGGTCTCACGCTCTAGTAGGAGTCTTGGAAGATCATCTGGAAATACCTCCATGACTTCCTTGACTATCGGCACGTTCTTGGGTCCTATCTCTATTCCTCGAGTCTTATCAACTACGTGTGCTCGGAAGCTCGTGCATCCACTGGATAGCATCTTGCAAGCCTTCACTGCTGAGATCATCGTCTTTGGTTGCTCTAATGACAAACCCTTATAGACAAACTTTTCACTTTCGATCGGTTCAAAAGTGACTTTCCGCCTTCGACAGTCTATGACGGTGTTGTATTTTGTGAGGGAGTCCAATCCCACAATTATTTCATAGTCACAGATGTCGATGACGATCAGGTTAACGCTCAATTCTCACCCGTAGATAATTATTAGCACATGACGTATCTAGTAATTAGACAATAAAACTTCCCCTGAGGGAAGTGCTGTTCTAAAAGTCTATTTCATCCTATCTAAGCCCCTATCTAGCTTTCTTTTAGTCTTGCTTAGTATATCGTGATGTTCAATACGAATTATATCACTTCGTATCAAGACATCGTCTTAGTGCCAGGACTAGTCCTACACTTTCAGTCGCACTCTAGTCACGTATGGAAATATTATATGTAAGCCCTTGGGCAAAACTACACTGCTTTTTATATCATTTAAAAGTACATAACTTTACTCTATTAGGAGTGGTAAACACTTACCGGTACATAGTTTTAAAAGGACATGCTAGGTTAAGTTGAGCAGAAATAAGCTACTGCTCCCCCTCATGCATATATATATAGCCTAAGAAAAGATTCTGCTCTAGTTGTCTAGAGCTTCCATTCTGCCTTGTGTGATCGAAGGGCCTTTAATTCTAGTATGGGTAGCATGGGGTTGGTTACTTGTGATGCAAGCTTAGTTCTGTTAGTTCTACAGGTTGGCAAAATAGTTTTTGGTAAGGTGACCTTCCTTGCTACAGATAAAACAGCCACTTGCTCCTTGCTTGCATTTTCCTGGGTGCCTCTTTTAGCATTTTGGGTATGTTGGGTGTTGGTTGCCATTCCCCTTCTGGTCATTTCTCTTCTGAGGGAAGTTCTTTTGTGGACCTTGGTTGCCCGGGTTTCCCTTCCTTTTGTTATTATTGTGGGATTGCCTACTATTCTAGCCAGTCCCCACGTTCTGCCCTCTGTGTTGTGACTCGGGGTTCTGCTTCCCCTGAGCCTGCTTAGTTTGAGTTTTTTTCCTCTTTCCGTGCCTTAAAGATTTGAGCCTTTCACTCCTTATCCTGAGCCAACTAGTACTCAGCTCGGATAGCCCTATTGACACATTTTGCCGTTGTCACTAGTCCGTGGCTACCATTGCAGACCCGAAACGTGATATCTACCTAGAACATCTTCAACATTCATCTAACTCTCTCCTTTTCAGTAGGTACCAAATCTAGTCAAAATCTAGCCAGTTGTCCAAATTTCCTGACTACCCTCAAGACAGTCATGCTACCTTGGCATAAGTTATTGAACTCGTCTTGTTGCATCACTAGTGCTTCCTCGTTGAAGTACATTTCCTTAAATTCTTCAATAAAGTTGCTCTAGCTCATCTCGCTAATGTTCGTCCTCATGGTTACCATCTTCCACCACTAACGCGCCTCCTTGCGTAGGATGAAGGACGCGTACATAACTTTCTCTCTATTTGTTAGCCCTATAAATCCAAGATTTGGATGTCTGTTAGCCAGTCATTAGCATATATGGGGTTGGTGGTTCCTTCAAACTCTGGTGCTTTCATGCGTCGGAATCTCACGTATAAGTCACCTTCCCCAAAGGCTGGCTAGGGTATGTTTGTTGCAATGGAGCAGCTATTACTGGAGGGCCTGGTGGTGGTACAGAAAATTCCTGCTCTCACAGAGCTCCTGGATTAGGGAAGTTGCTCACTCCCTTGAAGTCTCTGAGGCTGGTGGAGCCTCCTGAGCTGGCACCCTTACTGTTTTTGGTGCTTGGGTGTGCTGGCCCAGCTATTCCCTAAGCTGGTTTATTTCATGCTGCTGGTTCTCTATCATTTCTTGCATAGCCGTGAGTTGTGCCATTAATTCATCCTCTCGGGATGCTTGGGTTGTTTGTATATGCATTCGAACCATGTCATCCTTCGGCATCTTAGGGTGGGGCTCCACCAGAGCAGGTTCTACTGTTACAGGTTCCACTGGTACAAGTTCTGCTGGTACAAGTTCTATCGGTACAGGTTCCATTAGTACAGGTACTGTCGGTATAGGTCCCACTGGTACAAGTTCTACCGATACAGGTTCCATTGGTACAACCATGGTTGCCTACTATAACTTAATCGTTAACTTACAAACTAATACCGTAAAATAAAAACTAACTTACTTGGACAGATGAGGCTGGCATGCGGCGATGTAAGTTAGGGTGGCAGGATACCGCTCTGATACCAACTATGATAACTTGGAGCCCTGGCAGCCCCGAACCATCACTTAAAACTTACTTAACTTAAACTTAAACTGAACTTACTTGAACATACTTAACTTGTGTAGGAAAATAATCGGTAAAAACGTATTAGAGTGGCGCAGCAGAATAATAAAATTTTTTTAAGATCATTAAATATCTCATGATGCCATATACAATAAACCAATAACAATTTAAACTCACACCTCAAGGATGCCAATCTGCAGGAGGAGAATGACTAGAGGGCTTCAACCAACTAGCCTTCTCTACTATTCTCCAATTCCTGAATGGCTGAGTGTGTGGGCACTCTGAACCTTGATCGGTATGCTAGCACTGCTAGTCTTCTTCCGACCACCCAGATCTCTAAAGAACTTATTGTCACGGTGAGTTGTGCAATAATAAGCCTGCTCACCTGAGAGTCTGTGGTCTAAAAGAACTGGAGTGACAGGACCTCTATTTATAGACTTGCATAAGGTGATCCTCTAAATTTGAATTGGATTAGGAGAAGATATTCTCTCTTATCCACAACCAAAAAATCTGAATTTATCAAGGCCAAATCCCAACAAGAAAATTCGGCCACTTTAGGATTTTTCTGTTCAAAATTCAAACAAGAATTTTAACAAGAATTTTATCTCCCTTTTTCAACCAAAAAATCCGAAAATCCAAGGGGAAAATCCCAACAAGATTTCGCCCACTTTAGGATAAGGGAAGAATCAAAATTCCACTAGGATTTTCAAGCTTGAATCTTATCTCATCCTTATCCAAAATAACCGAAAATCTACAAGAGATCTTCCCTCAAAATTTCGGCCATAATCTAGGGAGGAGAGAATCCAAATTCAACAGGGATTGAAACTTGAATTTTTCACTGAACCTTATCCATAAAAAATCTGAAAATTCCATGGGGATAATCCTCAAAATTTTTGTCCATTATTGTTAGGATTTGGATTCAAAATTCAAGTAGGATTCTAACAAGATTTTCCTCTCCATATCCAACTCAAATTCGAATTTCATTCCTTGTGGATTTACCACAAGAAATTCGAATCCTACTTGGACTGTGATTCAAAATTTGAATTTCAAATTTCAAATTTCAAATTTCAAATTTCAAATTCAAAATTTCAAATTCAAGTTTCAAATACGAATTTCAAATTCAAATTTCAAATTTCAAAATTCAAATTTCAAAATCCACAAAACAGTTGTATTTCAAATTCTTGTTCTCATGGATAATTTTCTACAACTCCAATCCAATCTCAAATAAAATCATGGCAACTTTATTTGGAGTTCGAATAATTGTGTACTCTATTATCCAAAACAAAATTTGAATCCAACCGGAGAGAATCTTGTCCACCATCCTAATCCTATGTCAACACCATCCATGCATAATCAACTAACCAATAGCATACACAAATCAATTTGCCAAACGTTAAGGAATTATGTGGAGCTAGAAAAGGGACCAATTAGACATATATAATCGGGCTCCTGCAAATCCATATGATCATTATTCTTTACCGAATAACTCAATCATATGATCACTAATTTCAGAGCCACACCATTATAAACCTGAAACTGAACTCCCAATTATATGCCGTATTACGTAAGCCTATGACAAGCTATCGTCCAATGAACTTGTCATGTATGCAAAACCCTCATATGATATCCATGATCAGCATTAGGTCAAAGTCCGTTTAATCCTACTAATCAGGCTATCTTAAAGTTCCATTATACTACCGAATAAAGAAAATGATTATTCACCATATGTGAATAAGAAGTCATCTGCCCAGCAAACGACCCAAGGCCTTGTCTATTTTCACATTTAGTATAATGCCTTTAAGAGGATACCCTTAACTCCTCATTAGAGCTATAATTCCGATATCTGTAAACGAACCCTTCATCGTATACAAGTCATGCACCCAACGAACCGGTCTATAAGCTTACTACCTCTAAGATGCTTTACCCATTGGAACATCAAAGTACACAAGTCATATACATGAAGCTATCCATCTACTCAGGATTAAGGTTACTGCACAATGAACATCAAAAGCAGATCGATCCACTTAAAGCGGACTTCGTAGATCAATCACGCTTTAGTCCTGGTCTAATATGTCACCACCAAGCAACACATCTATGTCTCTACTTGGGAGTCTATGCTCCAGAAAGTCAAGACAAACCGTCCCCTCCAATGCTTTAGACAACATAATAGTCTTAACATGAGTTAGATGCTTGGTCTAACCCCATAGACTACAGAACATAGTTTAGACCGCTTACTTTAGAACATTGTCTTCTCACATACAAAAGTCCATTGCATGCAACGTTCTAACAGTTTTAACACAAGCAGTCAGGAAGCCATATTTGCTTACATTTACTTTAACATGTAAATAAAACGAGGACAGATAGCAATGTAATGAATAACTTCTATATATAATTTTATTATCCAGTTCAAAATAAATGCATCAAAATGTCTCTAATGCTTAGGGCATTTCCTAACAATCTCCCACTTACCCTAAGTCAGCAGATGTGCCATGTTACGCATCCCCATCGCCTCTACATGCCTCTCAAAGCTTCTAGCCACCAAAGTCTTAGTAAAGGGATCGGCAATGTTGTCCTCGGACGCGATCTTGCATACATCTACTTGTCCTCTTTCCACGTGCCCTCTAATAATATGATATCTTCGATCTATGTGCTTGGTCCTCTTGTGGTGCCGAGATTCCCTTGTGTTGGCAATAGCCCCAGTGTTATCACAGTAAAGTGTGATAGGCTTTTCAACACCCGAAATGACCTTAAGGTCTCTAAAGAACTTGCAGAGCTAAACCACTTCTTTAGATGTGTCAGTCGAAGCCACATACTCAGCCTCCATAGTAGAGTCAGCTGTGCAGTCCTGCTTCATGCTCCTCCATACAATGGCGCCTCCTCCGAGCAAAAACACTGATCCAGATGTCGATTTCCTTGAATCCTTGCAAGTCTGGAAGTCTGAGTCTATATATCCTACGGGTGTTACGTCCCCACCAGAATACACCAGCATATAATCCCTCGTTCTCTTAAGATACTTGAGTATATGCTTTACTGCTTACCAGTGCTTGGTTCTAGGATTCGCTTGATATCGACTTACTATACCTACTGCAAAACATATGTCCGGGCGAGTGCAAAGCATAACGTACATAAGACTACCCACAGCGGATGCATAAGGGACCTTACTCATACGCTCTCTTTCTTCCGATGTCTTTGGACAGTCATCAAATGAAAGAGTTAGACCGGCAATAGAAGGTTGTGTACTTTCTTTGCCTCTTGCATTGCATATTTGTCAATTATTTTATCTATGTATGAAGCTTGGGATAACGCTATCATTCTGTTCTTTCGATCTCTGAAGAGACGAATGCCTAGAACATAGTTAGCTTCTCCCAAGTCCTTCATGTCAAACTGTTGGTGTAACCAAAGCTGGATCGATGATAAGTTCCTACATCATTCCCAATGAGTAGTATATCATCGACATAGAGTATCAGAAAAACCACTTTTCCATCCTTAATATGTTTATAAACATAGGGTTCATTAACGTACTGCTCAAAACCTAAAGTCTTGATCGCTTGATCAAATCTCTTGTTCCATGAGCAGGATGCTTACTTTAATCCATAAATAGATCTAAGCAACTTGCAGACTTTCCTTTCTTGGTCTTTCGCTACGAACTCTTCGAGCTGTATCATATAGATACACTCTTCAAGATGGCCATTCAAGAATGTCGTCTTGACATCCATTTGCCAGATCTCGTAATCGAGAGCCGCAGCAACGGACAGAAGAATACGGATAGACTTCAGCATAGCAACAGGCGAAAAGGTTTCATCGTAATCGATTCCAGCCTTTTGCATGTACTCCTTTGTAACCAGTCTAGCTTTGAAAGTTTCCACTCTCCCTTCCACATCCTTCTTTCTTTTGTAGACCCATTTGCATCCAACGGGTTTTATCCCATCCGGCAAATCTACAAGTTCCCAAACAGAGTTGGATTTCATAGAATCCATCTCATTGTTCATAGTCTGTTTCCAAGATTTAGAATCAACATCATTTATAACTTCATCATAGGTGACCGGATCATCCTCATGCTCATGAGCCTCGGCCTGGTATACCTCAGCATCATACATGAAGAAATTAGGTTTCTTCAAATCCCTCCAACTACAACGAGGCACTCTAAATTGTTGATCGTCTGCAGGTCTTTCATCAGAACTCAGAATTGCGTCCAAGACCAAAACCTGTGGAGCAGTTCTTTCACCCGATAACTCCTTTAGCACCACTTTGCTTCGAGGCTTAAAGTCATTCATGTGACTTTCCTCCAAGAATGTCGCATGAGTTGATACAATGACTTTTTGTTCCTTTGGGTTATAGAACAGACCTCCTTTAGTTCCCTTTAGTACCCTACAAACATGCACAATTCTGATCTTGGTTTTAACTTTTTCGCATTCCCATCTAGTACATGTGTCGGGCAGCCCCATATTCTCATATGTCCAAGGGAGGGCTTCCTGTCTCGCCACAATTCATACGGAGTTCTGGGAATTGACTTGCTTGGAACCTGGTTCAGAATATGGCACGCCGTTTGTAAAGCATATCCCCAAAATGATAGCGACAGCGTTGAATAACTCATCATGGACTGTACCATATCCAACAAGGTCCTGTTTCTCCTTTCGATTACACCATTCTGTTGTGAAGTACCAGGTACAGTCAATTGGGATAATATCCCATTCTCTACAAGATGTCCTAAAAATTCGTCTGAGAGGTATTCACCACCTCGATCAGATCGAAGTGTCTTTATGGATTTATCCAATTGCTTTTCCACTTCCCCACGATACTCTTTGAACTTGTCAAAGGTTTCGCTCTTGCGGTGCATCAGATGTACATATCCATACCTCGAGTAATCGTCTATAAAGGAGACATAATACTCGAACCCTCCTCGTGCTGTGATGTTCATGGGGTCACATACATTAGTGTGCACAATTTCTAAGAGCTCATGTGCCCTAGTACCCTTAGCTCCAAAAGACCTCTTAGTCATCTTTCCCTCTAGACAAGACTCACATTGAGGAAGATGTACTTCCTCCAGAGATTCCAGAGGACCGTCTTTCACCAATTTTTGAATCCTATTCTGATTAATATGACCAAGTCTTAAATGTCAAAGATACGCCTTGTTAGAGTGAGAAATTTTCAACCTTTTAGAGTTATCTATTAATTCAGTGTCAAGCAGTAAGTACATCTTGGTTTGATAAAATATAGGTTTCCATCCATCTATCCAAAACAGATAAAAGACTTATTTCTACGAATATAAACTCTTTTACTAAAAGAAACTGAATAAGAATCCTTTATTAAACAAGCTACCGATATAAGGTTCCTCCTAAAATTAGGAACATAAAAACAGTCTTTCAATAAAATAAACCTAAATTCATCAAAGTAAAGATAAATATCTCTCACTGCCTTAGCCACCACCAAACTACCATCTCCAGTCCGCAACGAGAGGTTCCTATCATGTAGACTTCTCGTTTCCATGAACCCCTGCATAGAAACACAAACATGATTAGTGGTGTCTGAATCAATGACCCAAGTGTCTTTCGATTCTTCCACCAAACACACTTCCAAGTAGTGAAGTTCCTTACCTTCCTTGCCCTTGGTGGCTAGGATTTCCAGGCAAGCCTTCTTAAAGTGACCTACCTTCCCACAGTGAAAGCATTTGGACTTTTTAGGGCCCCTGGGCTTCTTGTTCTTCTTCTTCTTCTTCCCATCCAAGAGAGGAAGATTAGAAGAACTGGAAGCTGCTTGTTTCTGATTTGGCCTCTTCCTCTTCCGTGAGGGTTTGGAAGATTCCGCCAAATTGACCTCTCCTTTAGGTTGGACTGCATCCCCATCCCTAATCATCCGCTCATAAGCCTGGAGTTGCTTCATGAGCTCGGTTAGTCCTAACTCCCTTGTCGCCAGATTGTATGCGGCCTTAAACCCCACAAAATCTTTAGACAGAGTTTTGAACACCATCTCGATCTGGGTGTTGTAGTCTAACTCAGCACCGTTCTTAGTAGCCTTAACGAAGAATCCAGTTAGAGTGATCATATGGTCCTTCACTGGAGTACCTGCCTTTTGCTTAGAGTTCATAATACTGATTATAGCGGACTGTCGAGCCAACTTTTCTTGGCCTCCGAACATGTCCTCCAGATTTTCCATGATCTCCCCAGCAACCTGATAAGTCTCATGCTACTTTTGTAAAGCACTCATCATGCTAGCAAGTATGTAGCACCGAGCTATCTGATTGGATTCTCTCCAACGAGTATAGGCAACCGGGACCTCCTCAAGCGGTGTGTCAGGTTTGGGCCTTGGTGGGCATGGTTCATCCAGTACGAACTTGTGTCTCTCGCAACTGAGAACTATCAACAGATTTCTTTTCCAATCCTTATAATTATCATCATTCAGTTTATTCTCAGTAAGTATTGAAATGAGGGGTGTCGGTGACATTTTGAACTGAAATAAAATTATACTAGACATCATTACAAAGCCCAAGCAAATATACAGATAATTTAGCAAATAAAACATACAAGTATGTTCCTATATGAAACTTGAAAAATATGTAGCATTGCAACGGTAATTCTCAGCACCTATTACCCCAAGCCACCGAGGGGTGGTCATGAAAACAAATAGCTGGAACATGGACCCCGTCCAATTAATATATGTTGCCTTAAATCCTCTAAGGTTAAGACATATATTAATAGCCGCTTATTTGGCCACCAGTTTAGTTAACAGAGCTTCTAGGGAAGATTAATAACTAAACGAGTCTTGAGTGTATAACCATTGTTTACGTAGCCCGATCCACGTCCTACCAATCCACTGAGGGGTGGTCATGAATAGAATCGTACCCGAACACGTTTTCCATATAGGAGATCCAATCTAGTATACCGGCGGCGGTAAACACCTACCAAGGGGTGTGGTCAGGGCAGAACTAACAAGAAGCGTTACCAAGCTTTCACATATGGATCAACAATGGAGGCAGTGGGTTTCATTTGAAACCCTCTCCCACTCAATATTTTGGAAAACATGCAAGTTTTGACAAATATATATGATCAATATAGTATGAGCGGCACTTACCTATCTTATATGACATGTTATCAAATATGCATATAAAACATCCATCAATACATATTTATACATCCATGACATATCACAGAAAAAATAATTGACAGAATAACCAAGCCATGGTTCCATCCTAGAACAAAGAAAATAAAGATTACAAAATTCCATCCAAAGCATTCTTTGGGTCTTGAATTTTGTTCCGTCTTCTTGTATCCATCTTTATATAGCCTCTTCATTTATTTCTCATCCCAAGAATCATTTAAAATTTAAATCTCAAAAAATTTAAATTTCAAATTCAAATTCCAAATTCGAATTTCAAATTTAAATTTCAAATTCAAATTTTTAAACAATTTTAAACATCATGTGTAATAATATGTAATTACAAAAAATTTCAAATTTTCAATTACATATTTTTAAACATGATTTAAAATCAAATCTCAAATTTAAAGATCAAAATTTTTTGATTTTTGAACCGTTGCCCCACCGCCCCGGAAGCCAGCAGTTGTCGTGGGCAGCCTCCAGCCCCTGGGGGCTGGCAGCCCACGGTCGCCCCATGTGCAGCCCTGTCGGGCTGCAGGCCAAGCCTGCAGCGCCAGGCTGCAAGCCGAGGCTGGGCGCAGTAGTCGACAGGCTGCATGCCCAGGCTGCGGCCAGCCTTGGGAGGGCCACGGTCACCCTCGGCTGCAGGCCAAGCCTGCAGCCGTGGGTGGTCATGGCCTGTACAGGGGCTGCCGTAGCCCATCCTGCCCGAGGTCATAGGCTGCAGCCCTACCAAGGCCCGATGGCCTATCCCGAGGGGTCATGTCTCGATTTTCATGCCATATTCCAATTTACTCATTAGGATCTCCAAAAATTAATTTGAATCCCAATTAAACTGAAAATTTCTACACAATTAAAATTTCAACCTTTAAATTAAATTTAACTTTTGGGAAAAAATAAATTACAGTCTTCAAACTTTAATCTCCTCCAAGAATAATTACATAAAACAAAATCCTAAATCGTTTCCGGTGTACAAAATTCTAATCATAATAATTCTAAGAGACAAAAATTAAAATCCATGGGAAAATTACAGTGTTAATAAACTGTTCCCATGGTTATATAAAAAATCCTAGATACAATTTTTCTAAATTCTAAAGAACCATAACCGGCAAAAACAAGCATGCTTATAATAATTCAGAAAATTAAAATAACCACATACTACATACATAATCCATGACAACAACATAAAGGAATCCTAGAATGCCACTCTCTAAATATTAAATCCATACATAAATAAAAAGACTAATTAATTGTCTAATTTATGTACATGGGATAGTCATGAGATGGCTCTGATACCAATTGTAGGAAAATAATCAGTAAAAACATATCAAAGTGGCGCAGCGGAACAATAAAATTTTTTTAAGATCGTTAAATATCTCATGATGCTATATACAATAAACCAACAACAATTTAAACTTATACCTCAAGGACGCCAATCTGTAGGAGGAGAATAACTGGAGGGCTTCAACCAACTAGCCTTCTCTACTATTCTCCAATTCCCGAATGGCTGAGTGTGTGGGCACTCTGAACCTCGATCGGTATGCTAGCACTATTAGTCTTCTTCCGACCACCCAGATCTCTAAAGAACTTATTGTCACGGTGAGTTGTGCAACAATAAGCCTGCTCACCTAAGAGTCTGTGGTCTAAGAGAACTGGAGTGGCAGGACCTCTATTTATAGACTTGCATGAGGTGATCCTCTGAATTTGAATTGGATTAGGAGAAGATATTCTCCCTTATCCACAACCAAAAAATCCAAATTTATCAAGGCCAAAACCCAACAATAAAATTCGGCCACTTTAGGATTTTTCCATTCAAAATTCAAACAAGATTTTAACTAGAATTTTATCTCCCTTTTTCAACCAAAAAATCCGAAAAACCAACAAGATTTCGCCCACTTTAGGATAAGGGAAGAATCAAAATTCCACTAGGATTTTCAAGCTTGAATCTTATCTCATCCTTATCCAAAATAACCGAAAATCTACAAGAGACCTTCCCTCAAAATTTCGGCCATAATCTAGGGAGGAGAGAATCCAAATTCAACTGGGATTGAAACTTGAATTTTTCACTGAACCTTATCCACAAAAAAATCTGAAAATTCCATGAGGATAATCCTCAAAATTTTTGTCCATTATTGTTAGGATTTGGATTCAAAATTCAAGTAGGATTCTAACAAGATTTTCCTCTCCATATCCAAATCAAATTCGAATTTCATTCCATGTGGATTTACTACAAGAAATTTGAATCCTACTTGGATTGTGATTCAAAATTTGAATTTCAAATTTCAAATTCAAATTTCAAATTTCAAATTCGAATTTCAAATTCAAATTTTAAATTCAAATTTCAAATTCAAAATTCAAATTTCAAATTTCAAAATTCAAATTTCAAAATCCACAAAACAGTTGTATTTCAAATTCTTGTTCTCACGGATAATTTTCTACAACTACAATCCAATCTCAAATAAAATCATGGCAACTTTATTTGGAGTTCGAATAATTGTGTACTCTATTATCCGAAACAAAATCTGATCCAACCGGAGAGAATCTTGTCCACCATCCTAATCCTATGTCAACACCATCCATGCATAATCAACTAGCCAATAGCATACACAAATCAATTTGCCAAACGTTAAGGAATTATGTGGAGCTGGTAAAGGAACCAATTGGACATATATAATCGGGCTCTCGCAAATCCATATGATCATCATTCTTTACCGAACAACTCAATCATATGATCACTAATTTTAGAGTCACACCACTATAAACCTGAAACTGAACTCCCAATTATATACCGTATTACGTAAGCCTGTGACAAGCTATCGTCCAATGACCTTGTCATGTATGCAGAACCCTCATATGATATCCATGATCAGCCTTAGGTCAAAGTCTGTTTAATCCTACTGATCAGGCTATCTTAAAGTTCCATTATACTACCGAATAAAGAAAATGATTATTCACCATATATGAATAAGAAGTCATCCACCCAGTAGACGACCCAAGGCCTTATCCATTTTCACATTCAGTATAATGCCTTTAAGAGGATACCCTTAACTCCTCATTAGAGCTATGATTCTGATATCTGTAAACGAACTCTTCATCGTATACAAGTCATGTACCCAACGAACCGGTCTATAAGCTTACTACCTCTGAGATGCTTTAGCCATTGGAACATCAAACTACACAAGTCATATACATGAAGCTGTCCATCTACTCAGGATTAAGGTTACTGCACAATGAACGTCAAAAGCAGATCGATCCACTCAAAGCAGACTTCGTAGATCAATCACGCTTTAGTCCCGGTCTAATATGTCACCACCAAGCAACATATCTATGTCTCTACTTAGGAGTCTATGCTCCAGACAGTCAAGTCAAACCGTCCCCTCCAAGGCTTTAGACAACATAATAGTCTTAACATGAGTTAGATGCTCGGTCTAACCCCATAGACTACAGACCAGAGTTTAGACCGCTTAGTTTAGAACATTGTCTTCTCGCATATAAAAGTCCATTGCATGCAACGTTCTAACAGTTTTAACACAAGCAGTTAGGGAGCTATATTTGCTTACATTTACTTTAACATGTAAATAAAACGAAGACAGATAGTAATGTAATGAATAACCTCTATATATAATTTTATTATCTAGTTCAAAATAAATACATCAAAATGTCTCTAATGCTTAGGGCATTTCCTAACAGTAAGTACAACATGTTAACTGCAAAACATGTTTAAAACATAGTACATACTTAAAATCATATAAGCATGCAAGACATCAATATATACTATTTAACATAACACATAGAAGATCATAACATATCATCTCATTGAAATACAAAACTTACGTACTTTGTGCATAGTTGTATACAATATGTACTATGTACATCTTACTGTAGCTAGAAGCATAGTGAACTAATGCGTATGTATGATCCAGTTATGTTTATTTATGCTTCAATACTCTCTTTTATTTCTCTTGTCTACTTAGGCCCCGTGTGTCAGTGCCGTGTGTGTGCAGACCAACGATAATGCCCGAGGTCACTAAAAAGCTGAAGAGCCATCAACGGATACTCAACTTTATGCTACTTACTTTAACTTGAGAACCTCTTTAACTAAAAAGGCTGGTATGACATGCCTATTAAATTCCATCTTGTTTATCAGTTCCACCCATATGCTTCTCTAAGCTGTCCCCAATCCTACGCGGTAGGGACATATAGCATCTAACTTGGTCTTTCACCAATCTTTTGATTGTGAAACCATATGCTCTTATGTATGTTGTGCATCTGTGATGTCCTACCCTACGTAGGTTAAACAGTACTATTACAGTCAGTTACTGTCGCCAACTGCGATAGACTATAACCACTTGGGTCGTCGGCAACTTACTTTTAACTTGCTTTTAACTTATTCTGATACTACCTATGACGACTGGTATCTTACTTTTAACCTACTTCGTTTAACATGCTTATTTTAACTTCCTATTTGAACGTGAAAATTGGGGATAATTTTTTTCTTTTTTAACTTAAAACTTTAAACTTGCAAATCATGTCGTGGTAAAATATTTACTAAAGTAAATACATTATCGTAACTTGATATACATCATAAAACATCATTTTAACATTCTTTTCATTACTCTTTTAAATAGCTCAGCGGAAGACTCATAGCAGTATCATAACCCTTACCCAGTCCCTTGGCACATGCAGATCTCGTTCGTTGTCCATCACTTGTCTTATCGTCATGCAGGATGCTTACCTGCAACATAAACAACTTGTGAGCGACAGGCTTGGTAAGTTCAAACATACATTCATGACATATAACAATTCATACCATATAGTACAAGGTAATTCTGATACCTACTGTAGTCTCGGAACATTACATAACGTATATCATATATTACTTAATATTCATACTTATCACACATAACCTTATAAACATACTTGTACATATCTGAACATACTTTATATTATAATCCTACTTTCACACTTAGCATCGTAAACATACTTAATGTACTTTATACGTTCTTAAGATCATGAGCATACTTTTGTACTTATCATGCTTTAATCTCATGTACATACTTTCATACTTGAACCTCCTGAACTTACTATAACGTCGTGAACATACTTAACATACTTGGCATCATGAACATGCTTTTATACTTAAATACTTGAAACATCGTAGTCATACTTGGATATACTTGAACATCGTAAACATAGTATACTTAACGTATGCTACACATCGTAAACATAACATACTTAACGTATACTACACATCGTAATCATAACATATATATCATACGTATTATCGTGAAAATACTTTCACATCTAACATAATAAGTATACTTATCATGTTGAAATACATAAAATATCGTAAATGTACTTAAACATCGTAAATTATACTTACGTATACTTAAATATCCTTAACGTCATAAACATACTTTCATGCATACAAACATTGCCTACACGTATTGTTTATTACTTAGACATTCATATTTAAATATAACATACATATGTATCATCATATAGAGCATATTTAACATAGTATGATTAACTTCCGTTTATTAACTTATGCGTAATAGTTATAACATATTATATTTTTAACAGGAACGTTAGTCATGTTATACTTGCTTATTACCATGAGTAGTACTATTCACTATAAATAGTAACTTTATAACGTTATGTTTGCTTAACATTAATACTTAAACGTATTTAATATCATTCATACCATCTCTGACAGAACATATATGATGCCAATTATGACATTAGAATATTAACACAACATATATCATACATTACTTTAGATTTCATACTTAACGTATATAATATTTAAAACATACTTATACATACTTTTCATCATAACCATACTTGATATAATGCACACCGTGAGTACACTTTCATACTTAACATGCTTTAAACATACTTAATATCCTGAACGTACTTGCATTCTTGACATGCTTTAAACATACTTAATATCTTGAACATAATGCATTCTTAACATGCTTTAAACGTACTTAATATCTTGAACATACTTTCGTGCTATCCTCTACGATTTACTCAACATTAAACTTCCAAATCCGAGACGTACTACCAATTGGGAGCCCTATAATAATTGAACAGAATTTCATGCTTATCATTGTAATAATTTAAACTTAGCATATTGAACATAAGCTTAACATCATAAATATAACATACTTGACACACTTGTTATTGTGAAAATACTTTCACATTTAACATCATGAATATACTTATCATACTTAAATACGTAAAACTTTGTAAATATACTTAAGCATCGTAAATACACTTACGTATGCTTAAATATCCTTAACATCAAACATAACATGGATCATTAACATAATAAATAACATGTATTGCTTTTGTATTATTATTCATTATGAATAGTAACTCTGAACATGAATAGTACTATCGACTGTGAACAGTACCGTTGATCATGAATAGTACTTTAACTGCATCGGTATTCGTAGTGTTAGTATGTCTTATGCTCAATTATGACAATTTTGAAATCTTATGTCTTTATCTAATACTGAATTCTGCTATTGGGTCCCTGAATTGGTCATACCGTAGTGCGTGCATAACTGAGAGGGACTCTGGGGAGTGATCCACTGGCCAATCCTCTACAGTCTGAATACGTCAGACTTCCAAACCCAGGACGTACCACCATCGGTTTGGAGTCCAGTCATAACTGAATCTGAGAAACCTCCACCTGTGTGGGAGGCCGGTACGCCAATACCGATTTAATTACTGAGTTTCTAGTGGGTCATGACCGGTGGCAATTATGCTGCCTCCTGGGTCTGGAATTCTTTAAATTATTTTGTAGTTTATACTGTAGTTTTCTTAAGATTTTATCTCTTATGTTAGTGTGCATATGGCACCTGACTACTAAATTCATGTCATCTATATCACATAAGCATACTAAGTAAATTCATACTGCAAACAAAGAAATGTCTGAACTTATAAAATATAATACACAAAAATAAACATGTCAAGTCAATTTACATTTACCTTAGACATAACGCATGGTTCATAACATGACTTTCGTAACATTCAAATCATAGTATCTTGGCACTAAAACTGCACATAAAACACATAAACATGACCAGTCCATTATGTTGCAGACAAGAAAATATTTAAACTTGCATGCCGCATATAGAACACATAACACATAAACATGTCAAGTAAGTTCATGTTGCAGACAATTAAATACCTGAACTTACTGTATATGACACTTAAACATAAAAGTCAATTCATGTTTGACTTAGACCTAACACATAAACATCTAACGTTTAAAGTTTCAGTCTTATTATTTTGCTGATTCTTGTCTTTTCTTATTGTCTTTCATATGATTCCGACCAGAGGGCTTTATCATTGTCTCCATGGTCTGAAACACTTCTCATGTCTTTCTTTCATTGTGTGTATTTTATTAAATACACCTTTGTGCATATAACACCTTACATATATACTTTACATTTCATACATAACATATAAACATATTACGTAGTTTCATGTAACAGACAATAAAATTTCTGAACTTACTACATACAACATGTAGATATAAACATGTCAATTTATGTTGCAGTCAACTAAATGCTTGAACTTACAACATATAACACATAAAAGTCCATACATGTCGCAGACATAGAAATATTTGAAGCTTACCACATATGATACTTAGACATAATAGTCTATTCATGTTGAGTCAATTAAATGTTTGAACTTACTGATACTTTTGTTCATATCTTCTTTCTTGCTTTCTTGGTCCGCAGACGTCCCTTCATCGCGTCTGTATCGGATTCCTATAACTGAAATATTTATGGTTATTTTCGTTACTTAAATCATGCATAAAACTTAATAAAACATAAAAATTCTACGTTTCATTTCATAATCATGAATTTAGGGGTTTATTATCCAATTTATAATTTTTCTGCTAACTTTTGGCAAAATTACCATTTTGCCCTGAACTTTTGGCAAAATTACCATTTTACCCCTAACGGGATTTTTCATCATAACCTTACTTTTCTTTGATTTACAACTTAATTCTAGTCCTTAGAATCTCAATTAAGCCATTCTAGGTCCATTAGGGCCATTTTCTATCGTTCTTGAAATTTCGATCAAAATGACCGTTTTGCCCCTGACAGGTCTTTGGGCTATATCATTTTCATTTTATTGCTTAGGCTGGATTTTCTAAACCCAAAAATCATAAAATCATTTTTCTTAAGCCTTTTCGAGCTTTTTCAGCCTTAATTGCCGAAATGCTTGGGTAACTATTCACCGACCTTTGGGTGGCACTATTCTGACCCTAGGTCGTTAATCCTCTTTTTCGGGCTTAGATCACCGAGGGGGCTCGGGTTTCCATTCCGACCATATTTTTACCCTTCAGTTCCTATAATACCCCTTTGTGCCGTTTTTGAAATTTTGGCAGCATTTTCGCTTAATTTTTGGGTTCCTGGCGTTTAGGAAACGCCTCGAAACCATCTAACCTAATTCTATTCTACCACGTACTATACCAGAGGCCTATATTTTTACATAAAATTCAACTTTTTTGTAAAAATCTTTACATTTTTCACATTTTCTTATTTGACTATTTTTCATACACATAGTCCATTTTTCTTATAATTTCACATGTAAAAGTACATAATTAATACATAATCATCCCAAAACAAAAATTTCAAGAATGGAGGGACCGAAGTCACTACCGAAATCGTCCCATCGGCGATCGAACGAATCGTTCGGTCTCGCGTGCACAAATTTTTTTTCTCCATTCTTGGCTTTTGAAATTTCATCTTGCAATTCCGACGCCACGGACGTGTCCGGAACGTCGAAAATAGGCCAACGGGCCATTCTTCAATTTTTGGGGTCCGGGTCGTCATTGACTGGCGTTGACTGGCAGCGGCGTAGAGAAAGGCGGCCACCATCTTGTAGATCTTGATGTGAGGAACTCATTAGTGGTGTCAATTTCACCAATTGAAGCTCCTGTGGCCGGAAATTGACCCTCGAAAGTATGACGGTAGCGGCAAGCTTCAATCTCTGTTTTGCCGATGTTTTTGCCCAAAATTGGCTTGGGGCTTTTGATCTACGTGAAATTCTGAGCATTTTGGTACCGGTGGTGGAGCTCAACTCTGTCGAAAACGGCGAGTTTCACGATGGTGACGCTTTAGGTGGCCCGATCCGTGGCTGTCGAGGTGAAATGAGCTATGGCTTTTGTTCTCCTCTTCACAACGAAACTTTTAGGACCGGAATCACCTTGATCGGAGGTCGGACGGTGGAGAAACGACCGTTTGAATTTTTCGGTGGTCGGCGGCTTCGGGCGGCGCGTGCGGGCTCCTTCGGCGACCGTTCCGTTGCGTCGACCCACCGTTGGACTTAGCTTGGCGAGAGCTTTCCAATGGTGCCGGCGGTGTCAAAAAGGGACACCGTTTCTAGTAGTTGGTTACTGTTCATTCGTGGGGGTGTGAGGGAAAAGAGAGAGAGGAAAAATATGGAGGACTGTTTGGCAATTTCTGATTTCCCCTCCTTTTTATACTTTTTTTTTATCCAAAATTTCAACATGAGCTATCCTGACTAATTTGGGTGTGCTGAACCCAAATATATCAGTTTCATTTCCATCCGAGGTCATCTTGACCAGTTTCTGGTATTGCAAATTCCTAGTCAAAATATACCTTTGTGCTCAATTAACTAATTTGAGCATACTAATAGGTTATACTGACTAATTTGGGCGTGCTGAACCCAAATTTATCAGTTTCAACTTCATTCGAGGTCATCTCGACCAGTTTTCCGGTACTACATGTTTCCCGGTCAAAAATTACTTTTTGTACTCAAATGACTAATTTGAGCATGCTGATTATAACTATATCAGTTTTATATCAAGAAAAGGCCATCTAGACTAATTTCTTGATACTGCATGTCTCCTGATCAAAAATTACATTTTATGCTCAGTTGACTAATTTGAGCATACTAAATCTAAATATATCCGTTTTATATCAAGAAAAAGTCATTATGACCAATTTCTTGATACTGTGTATGACACACATGCGTACACATATAAAATCACTACATTTCCTATTTTTAACATAAAACTCATCATGTACATTCCATGTACCAATTTTTTGAGAATGATAAAATTTCTCGGTTGTCACAACATCATCGTGTGCATGTTTGGCATACTTAACATACTGTAAAAACATCATTCAAATTCATTTTATTCATACTATAGATGGAGTTATACTTTCCTAAATTGCAAGCCAACACGTTTTCTCGCCTCTGTCAATTTATAGGTTACTACCTGTCATCAGTAACACATCTTATCAGCACCTTTGCTGAGTCACTAATACTGTTAGTGACTATTACTTGTGTTTCTAGGTGGTACCGAGGTCCATCGGTACCCTATTGGCCTACTTTGGGTATTTGGCATCTAACTTCTATCGTTGTTTGATTAATTGTCTTATTGATAGACTAATCATCGTTCCTTACAGTGTTGTTCAGAACACGGTCCTTGACTGGTTGCTGACCAGTTAACTGACCGGTTACCTCGCGCGTTGGCAACTAGGTAGCCTATCGGGTTACTATGTATAAACTTGGTGTAGTAACCGGCCGGGTTGCTTTGCCTGTTTGGATGTGGTAGCCTATTGGGCTACTATTCCTTGGTGTAGTGGCCTACCGGGCAACTATGGCTTGTTTGGTATAGTAGCCTACCGGGCTACTAAGGCTTGTTTGGTGTGGTAGCCTACTGGGCTTCTCACACTGTTTTATTTTGAAAAATTGTTTTGATTAACTTGTAAAATTCTTAGAAAAATTCTTTATTTTGAAATCTTCCCCTTGCCACCCCGTTGGAAGGTGGGGGATATTTTTATGAAAACCATTTTTATTTTTAAAGTGTGTAAAACCCATTTTTGATGTTGCATTTTAAAGGTGGTTTTTGAACCACTTTTGAAAACTATTTTGAAACTTGATTGAAACGACTTTGTTTGTGAAATCGGTGAACATAACATTTTTCGTCCTCGACGAGATGAACAATTCTCATGTTCACCTTGGAGCTTAAATCTAACTCTAACCAACCCTATTCTTACTAAAACCATGGCTGTTGTGTCCAGTTTTTACAAAAAATCCCAATTTTACGTTGTTTTGAATACGGCTCTGTTTAAGGCCTGAAATGGCCAAATTTTTAAAACACGAGTAGGTCATCTTAAAGATTTCGATGTGTTCTACAACTTTCATGTTGAGCTCAAAATCCGGTTCGGAATCTAAATGGTCCATTTTTAGCAACCCGAGACTAAGTCTAGGCTCAGATTTTTCAATCCCAGTTTTGGGCACCGAGTGAAAATCACTCTAAATACCTATTGTAGTGTCGTTTTTGGACAAAGCCTATTTGATACAAAAATGACCGCATCAAAATTTTCTTAAAATTTTGTGTTTTACCAAATCCTAAATTGGGACCCTTAGGCAGTCAAAATGGCCAAAATCTGTGGCTATTTCCTGGGGATAGATTTGTGTCCAGCCACTTCCTAAACGTCCATTGCATCACACATATTCATAACCATTCGTAAAAATTGTAAACATAACCACACAACCACAAACTTAAAAATGGAAACTTAAGGGCTCAAAATAATATTACAACCCATGTGCATAAACAAATACATATAAATTTCTTGATTAAAATCTTAAAATCACTAAACCACCAAAGGTATGGTTTTTGGTTATTACGTTTGTGCTTTGAACCAAGCACGATTTTGAACCAAGGCTTGATGACCAAACTGGCCATGGGAAACCAAGGAGAATGAGGGTCAGTTTTTATGCTAGCAAACACCAAAAAATATTTCTCTTAATATCAACTCAAAACCACAAAGTTTGGATTCTAAAAACTTACCTTTGGTGTACTTGAAATGACTTGAAAATGGTTCCTCCTAGCACAAGCTTGAAGAGGCTTATTTTTTGGTAACTTTTGGCTATGTTTTGGACTTGAGAAATGGAGGGTTTGGGGGCTTGAGAGTGGTCAACTACAGCTAGAGAATGGGAGAGGAAGTGTTGAAATATTTTTTGAGTGTGAAAAGAAAAGAACAAAGGCCTAAGGTGTGACCTCCCTTTTATGGACAAACTTAAGCAACCATTAACCAAACCTAAGCTAACTTAATCAAGCTATCTTTAAGCTAATTTGGGGATAAATTTCTGCCCCATTTCAGTCCAATATGGCTGTGTGCTGCAGCCATTTAAGGGGGAAGGTGAAAAAAGGATGGGTTGAAAGAAAGGCGATGGAAGTGTGACTTGTTTAATCTTTTTGTGTCATACTTGCCCCATTTTTTATTTATTCTTTTTGGGGTTTTTAGCAGCTGAAAAAAAGTTGGTTTACAGCAAAGCTCACTTTTTTGCTGCCCAAAAAAAATTCGTCTGTGTTGCTCTCTTCATAGTCCAGTTTTCTACTACAGTTTTCGGTCCTTTCTCGGTAGTGTCCTAATTTTCATCTAGAAATCAAATTTTTTGAATCTGATTTTTATACTAATGATTTCTAGTTGGTTCATACTGTCTATGAGCCCATTTTACACCAATTTACTATTTATTTTTTATACTGTGGTTGTGTATACACTATGTTGTACTTACACACGCAAAATGAGGTGTTTCAGTGAGAAAATTTCAACACAGCCTCTCTTGACTAATTTGGACATGCTTATTTCAATTTTATCAGTCTTATGTCTGTCCAGGGTTGTCTGGACTATTTTTCGGGATCTGTGTGACCTCACTTCAAAAAACGTGTTAGGTACCCGATTAACTAATTTGGGCGTTCTGAATCTAAATATATTAGTTTCGGAGCGAGATAAGGTTGTCTTGACCCTCTTCTCGATACTACGTATCTCTCAAGGAAAATTCACAGTTTATGCCTAACTGACCAAATTAGACCTGCTGACTGTGAATATATCAGTTTAAGTCAAATTAAGGCCGTCTTGGCTAGTAACTTGACACTACGTTTTTCACTATTTACTATTCACTACTTTCAGTCTAACTAACTAGTCCAAGCATTCTGACTCCAATTTTATCAGTTTCTATACGAGAGGAGGTCATTTAGACCATTTCTCGGTACTGTACCCATGCTAGGGTTATTTATCGCTATTGTCCTCAGATGTTCGGTCCGAGTGTTCTGATGATCTGTTCACCGGTCTTGTGTCAGGAAATGGTCGTCTGGACCAGTTTCCTAATACTGCGCATCTCATACACTTATACACATAATAAGGTGGACCGGATTCACTGTCGATCACCCCCTTTCACTGTATAAATAGTAATAAACAGTATCATACCTATTTAGTCTATTCAATTAGAAATCATACTGTATCTTTCAACTTAATTACTCATGACTTAGTAATTAGGTTTCATGCATTTTGAGAGTCTATATAGCAGCTCTTTGCTCATTACACGGCCTCTTACATGGGTCCATGCACGGGCGTGTACAAGGCAATACGAGCGTGTATACTTTGGACACGGGCGTGTTTATGTCAAGACTGCTCGACACAGCCATGTCTTGAAACACGACCTTCTAAACATTCATCAACCCGAGCGGTACACGGCTGTGTACCTGACCGTGTCACACTACACGACCATGTTCACTCACACGGCCTTTCTTACACGATCGTGTACCTAACCGTGTTCATCAAATTTGTACTAAAAGCAATCAAACTAACCCAAAGTCATTGCTTAATTTCGCATTATATGGGGGTCCTTACAACCTACCCCCTTTACAAAATTTTCGTCCTTAAAAATTAGAATAAATCTAGGAATTCCATTCTCATATCCTCTTCTCATTCTCATGTAGCTTCTTCTAAGTTATGGTTTTGCCAGAACACTTTTACAAGTGGGATAACTTTATTTCTAAGGACCTTATTTTCTCTAGCTAGAATCTGTACGGTTTTTCTTCATATGTTAGATCGCCGTGTACATCAACCGGCTCTTGGCTTAGTATGTGGGAACTATCTGGCTCGTACTTCTTTAACATCGAGACGTGGAAGACATTATGCACTGATGCTAGTTCGGGAGGGAGTGCTAATCTATAGGCTACCTTCCCGACTCTCTCGAGGATCTCGAAGGGTCCTATATATCTAGGACTGAGCTTTCCTTTCTTCCCAAAGTGCATCACCCCTTTCATGGGTGTCACCTTAAGAAAAACTGAATCTCCTTCTTGAAATTCGAGAGGCCTCCATCATTTATCCGCATAACTCTTCTAGCGGCTATGAGCTATATCCAGTCTCTCTCGTATAAGCTTCACATCTTCTGTTATGCTTTTGACGAAGTCCATGCTGGTGAGCTATTTTTCTCTAGTTTCATGCCAATGCACTGGAGATCTACATTTCCTTCCGTAGAATGCCTTGTACGGTGCCATCCCAATCGAGGAATGGTAGCTATTATTGTACGAGAACTCTATCAATGGTAGCTTCTGATCCTAGTTCCCTTTGAAATCTAGGACACACGCTCTCAACATATCCTCCAACGTCTGAATGGTTCTCTCAGATTGGCCATCAGTCTGAGGATGGAAAGTTGTGCTAAACTTCAACTTGGTTCCCATTAAAGCTTGAACGCTCTGCCAAAACCTTGAAGTGAAGCGTCCATCGTGATTTGAGATGATCGATTTAGGTACACCTTGCAGTCTTATTATTTGGGCCACGTACATTTCTGCCAGTCTCTCTACTGAATAGCTTAGCTTCATGGCTAAGAATCGAGCTGATTTCATCAATCGGTCCACAATTACCTATATTGCATCATTGTCGCTTGATGTTCTGGGTAATCCAACCACGAAATCTATGGTAATCTACTCCCATTTCCACTCAGGTAGCTCAATCTTCTGTAGTTCTCCTCCAGGTCGTTGATGCTCTACTTTGATTTTCTGGCATGTGAGGCACTTTGTTACGAACTCGACGACATCGTTTTTCATTCCCGGCCACCAAAAGCTCTCTTTTAAGTCCTGGTATATCTTGCTTGCACCTGGATGTACGGAGTATGGCATGTCATGGGCTTCTAAAAGGATCCTTTTCCTGAGTTCTTCATCCTTTGGAACACATACTCTATCTCTGAAATAGAGTATGCCCTCCTTAGAGACTTGAAACTTTGAACTCGAGTCCTCCATTGCCTTCTTTTTGAGCTTGATTAGGGTTAAGTCGAGGTCTTAGCTGGCTTTAATCTCTTCTAGTAGTGTGGATTGGAGGGTCATTTCGGATAACCTCCCCGTTAGAATCTCAATCCCGTTGCTCCTTAGCTCCTGTTGTGTGCATCTGGCAAGGCATGGATAGCCATAAGCGATGAGATATGCTTTCTACTCAGTGCATCGGCCACCTTGTTAGCTTTTCCTAGATGGCAAAGAATTTTACAGTCATAATCCTTTACTAGTTCCAGCCATCTTCTCTGCCTCATGTTGAGCTCTTTCTATATAAAGATATATTTGAGACTCTGGTGGTCTGTATATATCCCACACTTGACACCATATAAGTAGTGCCTTCATATTTTAAGCACAAAGACAACCGTAGCTAGCTCCAAGTCGTGCGTCGGGTAGTTCCTTTCATGGTTTTTTAGTTACCGTGAAGCGTATGCAACCACTCTATCATTCTGCATGAGTACAGTTCCTAGTCCAGTCTTGGACGCGTCACTGTAAATCATAAAATTTCCCTGTTTAGCATCCGGTATGGTTAAGATCGGAGTGCTCGTGAGTCTGCATTTCAGCTCCTAGAAACTCCTTTCACACTTGTTCGTCCACTCATACTTCTTTTCCTTCTTGGTCAGTGCTATGAGTGGTACGACTAGTTTGGAAAAACCTTCCACGAAACATCAATAATAACCTACCAGTCCTAGGAAGCTGTAGATTCCTGTTACATTCTTTGGAGTCAGCCAATCACTAACTGCTTCAACCTTTGTCGGGTCCACTGATACTCCTTCCTTAGAGACCACGTGACTAAGGAAGTGAATCTTCTCTAGCTAAAACTCACACTTAGAGAATTTGGCATACAGTTGATGATCTCGTAGTTCACACAAAATGGCTCTTAATGCTCCTCATGCTCCTCCTTCATCTTCGAGTATACAAGTATGTCATTGATGAACACGATGACAAACTTGTCTAAAAAATCCTTGAAGACACAGTTCATTAGGTCCATGAAGGCTGCAGGGGCATTCGTCAATCTGAATGACTTGACGAGGATCTCGTAATGTCCATATCGTGTTCTAAAGGCTGTCTTGGGTATATCTTCATCCTGAATTCATAGCTGATGATACCTGGAACGCAGGTCGATCTTGGAAAATATGGTATTACCTCGGAGCTGGTCGAACAGATAGTCGATCCGTGGCAACGGATACTTGTTCTTTATCGTGATCTTGTTCAGCTCCTGGTAATCTATGCACATCCTCATCGTTCCATCCTTCTTCTTTACAAACAAAATAGGTGCTCCCTATGGTGAACAACTCTATCGGATGAAACCTTTGTCCATCAACTCCTTTAACTGAGTTTGGAGCTCCCTCAACTCCGCTAGGGCCATTCTGTAGGGGACCTTGGATACGGGTGCTGACCCTGGTAGCAGCTCTATTTTGAATGATATTTCTCTCTCTGGCGGAAGCCCTAGGAGATCCTCTGGAAACACTCCTACGAACTCCTGGACTACTGGTACACTGTCTGGCCCTGCTTCTGCTTCCTGGGTCTTGTCCACTATGTGTGCGATGAAGCCAGTGCATCCGCTGAATAGAAACTTGTGGGCCTTTATGGCAGAAATCATCATCTTGGGTTGTTTCAGCGATAAGCCCTCGTAAACAAACTTCTCGTATCCGACTGGTTTGAAGGTAACCTCTCGTCTCTGACAGTTTATGACGGCATGGTACTCGGTGAGGAAATCCATTCCTACTATCACGTCGTAATCGTGCATGTCGAGGATGATTAGGTTGATACTTAGCTCCCGTCCACCGATAATTACTGATATGTGGCGTAGCTAGTAATTAGACAACAAAACTTCCCCGGAGGGAAGAGTAGTTTGAAAAGTTTGTTTCATTCTATCTACGTTCTAGTCTATTCTCTTAGCAAACTCTAATGATGCGAATGAATGTGCAGCTCCATAATCAAATAAAACCAGCAAAGTGGAGTTGGCGATAGAAAGCTGACTTATCACCACAGTTGAGGTTCCAACTTCTGCATCCTCTCTTATGAAGGCGTAAATCCTCCCCTGCGTCTCTAGAGCTTCTAATCTGCCTTGGGTGATTAATGGGCCGTAGATCTTGGCTTGGGCGGCATATAGCTGGCCACTAGTGTTAGGAAATGCCCTAAGCATTAGAGACATTTTGATGTATTTATTTTGAACTGGATAATAAAATTATAATATAAAGGTTATTGATTACATTGTTATTTGTCCTTATTCTATTTACATGTTAAAGTAAATGTAAGTAAATATGGCTCACTGACTACTTGAGTTAAAACTATTAGAACGTTGCATGCAATGGATTTTTGTATGCGAGAAGACAATGTTCTAAAGTAAGTAGTCTAAACTAAGGTCTGTAGTCTATGGAGTTAAACTGAGCATCTAACTCATGTTAAGACTATTGTGTTGTCTAAAGTCATAGTGGGGATGGTTTGTCTCGACTATCTGGAGCGTAGACTCTCAAGTAGAGACATAGATATGTTGCTTGGTGGTGACATATTAGACCAGGACTAAAGCGTGATTGATCTACGTAGTCCACTATGAGTGGATTAATCTGCTTTTGACGTTTGTTATACAATAAACTTAATCCTGAGTAAATGAATTGCTTCATGTATATGATTTGTGTACTTTGATGTTCCAATGGCTAAAGCATCTCAGAGGTAGTAAGCTTATAGACCGGTTCATTGGGTGCATGACTTGTATATGCTGGAGGGTTTGTTTACAGATATCAGAATCATAACTCTAAGGAGTTAAGGGTATCCTCTTAAAGGCATTATACTGGATGTGAAAATGGACAAGGCCTTGGGTCGTCTGCTGAGTGGATGACTTCTTATTCACATATTTATTCGACAGTATAATGGAACTTTAAGATAGCCTGATCAGTAGGATTGAACAGACTTTAACCTAAGGCTAATCATGGATATCATATGAGGGTTTTGCGTACATGACAAGGTCATTGGACATTAGCTTGTCACAGGCTTTCATAATACGGCATATAATTGGGAGTTCAGTTTCAGGTTTATAGTGGTATGACTCTGAAATTTGTGATCATATGATTGAGTTGTTCGGTACAGAATGATGATCATATGGATTCACGGGAGTCGAGCTCCACATAATTCCTTAACGGTTGGCAAATTAATTAGTGTATGCTTTCTGGCTAGTTGACTTTGCATAGATGGTGTTGACATAGGATTAGGATGGTGGACAAGATTCTCTCCGGTTGAATTCAGATTTTGTTTTTGGATAATAGAGTACATAATTATTCGAACTCCAAATAAAGTTGCCATGATTTTATTTGAGATTGAATTGGAGTTGTAGAAAATTATCCATGAGAACAAAAATTTGAAATACAACTTTTTGTGGATTTCAAAATTTGAAATTCGAAATTTGAAATTTAAATTTTGAATTTGAAATTTGAATTTGAAATTTAAATTTGAAATTTGAGTTTGACATTTGAATTTGAAATTTAAATTTGAAATTTGAATTCGAAATTTAAATTTGAATTTTGAATTTAAAGTTTGAATTTTGAAATTTGAACATTAAAATTTGAATTCAAATTTTGAATTACAATCCATGAAGGATTCAAATTTTTTGTGGATAATTCCACAAGTTTAGAATTCGAATTTGATTTGGATAATGGAGAGGAAAATCTTGTTTGAATCCTGCTTGAATTTTGAGTCCTAAATCTATCTAGAAAAAATTGAATTTGTTAGGGCGCACAACTCCTAGGAGAATTCGGATTTTATGGGATAAGGATGTAGGGAAAATTCAAGTTTCAATCCCAGTTGAATTTGGATTCTCTCCCCTCTAAAATGGCCAAAAATTTTGAGGATAAATCCAAGGAGATTTTTTGGTTATTTATGGATAAGGGTGAGATAAAATTCAAGTTAAAAAATCCTATTTAGATTTTGATTCTCCTCACACTTTAATGGCCAAATCTGGACTTGTTTTTGGCACTAGGGAAATTCGATTCTTATGGATAAATGAGAAGATAAAATTCAAGTTAAAATCTTATTTGAATTTAGATTGCAAGATCCCTAGAGCAGGCCGAATCTACCTTTGATTGTGGCGTATGAGATTTTTAGATTTTGTTAGTGGATAAAGGAGAAAATCTTCTCCTAATCCAATTCGAATTCAAAGGATCACCTTATACCAGTCTATAAATAGGGGTCTTGCCACTCCAGTTCTCTTAGACCACAGACTCTCAAGTGAGCAGGCTTATTATTGCATAACTTACTGTGACAATAACTTCTTTAGAGATCTAAGTGGTCGAAAGGAGACTAGCAATGCTAGCATACCGGTCGAGGAACCGAGTACCCATACACTTTGCCCTCCAGTCATTCTCCTCCTGCAGATTGGCGTCCTCTTGAGGTATGAGTTTTATTATTGTTAGTTTATTGAATATGGTATCACGAGATATTTAACGATCTTAAAAATTTTTGTTATTCCACTGTGCTTCTCTGATGCGTTTTTACCATTTTTTTTACCTACAATTGGTATCAGATCCATCTCGTGACTATGCCATATACATAAATTAGACAACTAGTTAGTCTTTTTATTTATGTATGGATTTGATATTTAGAGAGTGGCATTCTAGGATTCTTTTATGTTGTTATCATGTATTATATATGTAGTATGTGGTTATTTTAATTGTTTTAATTATTATAAGCATGCTTATTTTATGCCAATTATGGTTCCTTAGAATTTAGAAATATTGTATCTAGGAATTTTATGTAACCGTGTGAGCGGTTTATCATCACCATAATTTTTCCTTGGATTTTATTTTTTGTCTCTTAGAATTATTATGATTAGAATTTTTTGTACACCAGAAACGGTTTGGGAAATTTTATGTAATTATTCTTAGAGGAGATTGAAGTTTGAAGACCGTAATTTATTCTAAATGTTAAATTTAATTTAAAGATTGAAATTTTGTTTGTGTGGAAAATTCCAATTTAATTCAAAATTAATTTTGGAGATCATAATGGGTAAATTGGAACATGGCATGAAAATCAAGGACGGACCCCCTCGGGATAGGCCAACAGCCATGGTGGGGCTACAGCCCCTGTCCTCGTGCAGGATGGGGCTGCGGCAGCCCCTGTCCAAGCCTGACCACCCACAGCCGCAGGCTTTGCCTGCAGCCAAGGGTGGCTGTGGCCCCCTTTGGGGCTGGCCGAGGCCTTGGGCTTGCAGCCCATGGCTGCAAGCATTATCTACAGCTTGGCGGGCTGCTGCGCCCACCCGGGTGTGCAGCCCATGGCTGCAGGCGATGCCTGAAGCCTGGCGGCTGCTGTGCCCACTCGGGCATGCAGCCCTGTAGGGCTGTACCCGGCCTTTGGCCATGGGCTGCCAGCCCCCCCCCCCCCCCCCCCCCCCGGGGGTTGGGGGCTACCGCGGTGGCTGCGGGCCTCTCCACCTCATAGGCCGACGGGCCGAAAATCGAAAAATTTTGATTTTTAAATTTGAGATTTAATTTAAATCATGTTTAAAAATATGTAATTAAAATTTTTTGAAATTACATATTATTACACATAAAATTTAAATTGTTTAAAATTTGAATTTGAAATTCGAATTTGAAATTTAAATTTTTAGAATTTAAATTTTAAAAGATTCTTAGGATGAGAAATAAATGGAGAGACTACATAAAGATGGATATAGGAAGACGAAACAAAATTCAAGACCCAAAGAATGCTTTGGATGGAATTTTGTAATCTTTATTTTCTTTGTTCTAGGATGGAACCATGGCTTGGTTATTTTCCTGTCAATTATTCTTTCTATGATATGTCATGGATGGATGAATATGTATTGATGGATGAATTGTATTCATATTTGATAACATGTCATATAGGATAGGTGAATACTGCTCAGACTATATTGATCATACATATTTGTCAAAACTTGCATGTTTTTCAAAATATTGAGTAGGAGAGGGTTTCAAACAAAACCCACGGCTTCCATTGTTGATCCATATGTGAAAGCATAGTAACGTCTCACGTCAGTTCTGCCCTAACCACAGCCCTCGGTAGGTGTTTACCACCGCCGGTATACTAGGTTGGATCTCTTATGTGGAAAACGTGTTCGGGTATGGTTCTATTCATGACCACCCCTCGGTGGCTTGGTCGGACATGGATTAGGCTACGTAAACAATGGTTATACACTCAAGACTCGTTTAGTTATTAACCTTCCCTAGAAGCTCTGTTAACTAAACTTGTGGCCAAAACAAGTGGTTATTAATATATATCTTAACCTTGGAGGATTTAAGGCAATATATATTAATTGGACGGGGTCCATGTTCTAGCTATTTGTCTCATGATCATCCCTCGGTGGCTTGGGGCAGCAGGTGCTGAGAATTACCATTGCAATGCTACATGTGTTTTCAAGTTTCATGTAAGAACATACTTGTATGTTTTATTTGCTAAATTATCTCTATATTTGCTTGGGCTTTGTAATGATGTCTAGTATAATTTTATTTTAGTTTAAAATGTCACCAACACCCCTCATTTCAATACTTACTGAGAATAAACTTAATGGCGATAATTACAAAGACTGGAAGAGAAATCTACTAATAGTTCTTAGTTACGAGAAACACAAGTTCGTGTTGGACGAACCATGCCCACCTGGGCCCAAGCCTGACACACCACTTGAGGAGGTCTCGGTTGCCTATACTCGTTGGAGAGAATCCAATGAGATAGCTCGGTGCTACATACTTGCTAGCATGACGAGTGCTTTACAAAAGTAGCATGAGACTTATCAAGTTGCTAGGAAGATCATGGAAAATCTGGAGGACATGTTCGGAGGCCAAGAAAATTTGGCTTGATAGTCAACTATTACCAGCATTATGAACTCTAAGCAAAACACAGGTACTCCGGTGAAGGACCATATAATCACTCTAATGGGATTCTTTGCAAAGGCTGCCGAAAACAGTGCTGAGTTGGACTATAATACCCAGATCGAGATGGTGTTTAAAACTCTATCAAAAGATTTTGTGGGATTTAAGGCCGCATACAATCTGACGACAAGGGGGTTAGGACTCACCGAGCTCATGAAGCAACTCCAAGTTTATGAGCGGATGCTCAAGGATGGGGATGCAGTTTAACCCAAAGGAGAGGCCAATTTGGTGGAATATTCCAAAACCTCACAGAACTAAGGGGGTTCCAGTTCTAGTTGTTCTAATCCTTCTGTCTTAGATGAGAAGAAGAAGAAGAAGAAGCCCAAGGACCCTAAAAAGTCCAAGTGCTTCCACTGTAGAAAGGTAGGTCACTTTAAGAAGGCTTGTTGGGAATTCATTGCCGCCAAGGGAAAAGAAGGTAAGGAACTTCATTATTTAGAAGCGTGTTTGGTGGAAGAATCGAAAGACACTTGGGTCATTGATTCGGGAGCCACTAACCATATTTGTGTTTCTATGTAGGGGTTTGTGGAAATGAGAAGTCTACATGATAGGAGCCTCTCGTTGCGGAATGGAGACGGTAGCTTGGTGGTGACTGAGGTAATGGGAGACGTTTATCTTTATATTGATGAATTTAGATTTATATTATTGAAAGACTATTTTTACGTTCCTAATTTTAGGAGGAACCTTATATCGGTAGCTTGTTTAATAAATGATTCTTATTCAGTTTCTTTTAGTAAAAGAGTTGATATTCGTAAAAATAAGTCTTTTATCTATTCTGGATGGATGGATGGAAACCTATATTTGATCAAACCAAAGATGTACTCACTGCTCGACACCGAATTAACTGATAACTCTAAAAGGTTGAAAGTTTCTCACTCTAACAAGGCGTATCTTTAGCATTTAAGACTTGGACATATTAATCAGGATAGGATTCAAAGGTTTGTGAAAGACGGTCTTTTAGAATCTCTGGAAGAGGTATGCCTTCCTCAATATGAGTCTTGTCTTGGGGGTAAGATGACTAGAAGTTCTTTTGGAGCTATTAGGATTTAGGAACTCTTAGAAATTATGTACACTGATGTATGTGGCCCCATAAACGTCGCAGCATGAGGAGGGTTCGTGTATTATGTCTCTTTTATAGACGATTACTCGAGGTATGGATATGTGTATCTGATGCACTGCAAGAGCAAAACCTTTGACAAGTTCAAAGAGTATCGTGCAGAAGTGGAAAAGCAATTGGGTAAATCCAGAAAGACACTTCGATTTGATCGAGGTGGCGAATACCTCTCCGATGAATTTTTAGGACATCTTGCAGAGAATGGGATATTATGCCAATTGACTGCACCTGGTACTCTATAACAGAATGGTGTAGCTGAAAGAAGAAATAGGACCTTATTGGATACGGTACGATCCATGATGAGTTATTCAACACTGCCATTATTATTTTGGGGATATACATTACAAACAGCATGCTATATTCTAAACCAGGTTCCAAGCAAGTCAATTCCCAAGACTCCGTATGAATTGTGGCATGGCAGGAAGCCCTCCCTTGGACATATAAGAATATGGGGCTGCTCAGCACATGTACTAGATAGGGATGCGAAGAAGTTGAAATCAAGATCAGAATTATGCATGCTTGTAGAGTATCCTAAGGGAACAAAAGGAGGTCTGTTCTATAACCTGAAAGAACAAAAAGTCATTATTTCAACCCATGTGACATTCTTGGAGGAAAGTCACATGAATGACTTTAAGCCTCGAAGCAAAGTGGTGCTAGAGGAGTTGTTAGGTGAAAAAACTGCTTCATAGGTTTTGATCTTGGACGCAAGTCCGAGTTCTAGTGAAAGACCTGTAGATGATCAACAATTTAGGGTGCCTTATCGTAGTGGAACGGTTTCAAGGAAGCCTAATTTCTTCATGTATGATGCTGAGGTATACCAAGCTGAGGCTTATAAGCATGAGGATGTTCCAGTCACTTATGATGAAGCTATAAATGATGTTGATTCTAAATCTTGGAAACAGGCCATGAACAATGAGATAGATTCTATGAAATCCAACTCTGTTTGGGAACTTGTAGATCTACCGGATGGGATAAAACCCATTGGATGCAAGTTGGTTGACAAAAGAAAGAAGGATGCGGAAGGGAGAGTGAAAACTTTCAAAGCTAGACTGATTGCAAAGGGGTACACGCAAAAGGCTGGAATCGATTACGATGAAACTTTTTCGCCTGTTGCTATACTGAAGTCTATCCGTATTCTTCTGTCCATTGCTGTGGCTCTCGATTACGAGATCTGGCAAATGAACGTCAAGACGACATTCTTGAATGGCCATCTTAAGGAAAGTATCTACATGATACAGCCTAAAGGTTTCATGGTAAAAGGCCAAGAAAAAAAAGTCTACAAGTTGCTTAGATCCATTTATGGATTAAAGCAAGCATCCCACTCATGGAACCAAAGGTTTGATCAAGCGATAAAAACATTTGGTTTTGAGCAGAATGTTGATGAACCTTGTGTTTATAAACATATTAAGGATAAAAAAGTGGTCTTTCTAGTACTCTATGTCGATGACATACTACTCATTGGAAATGATGTAGGGAATTTATCATCGGTCAAGCTTTGGCTGCACCAATAATTTGACATGAAGGAATTAAGAGAAGCTAATTATGTTCTAGGCATTCATCTCTTTAGAGATTGAAAGAACAAAATGATAGCATTATCCCAAGCTTCGTACATAGATAAAATAATTGACAAGTATGCAATGCAAGAGGCAAAGAAAGGTTCGCAACCTTTCATTATCGGTCTAACTCTTTCATTGGATGACTGTCCCAAGACATCGGAAGAAAGAGAGTATATGAGTAAGGTCCCTTATGCATCTGCTGTGGGTAGCCTTATGTACGCTATGCTTTGTACTTGCCCAGATATATGTTTTGCAGTAGGTATGGTGAGTTGATATCAAGTGAATCCTGGAATCAAGCACTTGCAAGCAGTGAAGTATATACTCAAGTATCTTAAGAGAATGAGGGATTATATGTTGGTGTATTTAGGAGGGGACCTAACACCCATAAGATACACAGACTCAGACTTCCAGACTTGCAAGGATTCAAGGAAATCGACATCAGGATCAGTGTTCTTACTCAAAGGAGGCGTAATTGTGTAGAGGAGCATGAAGCAGGATTACATAGCCGACTCTACGATGGAGGCTGAGTATGTGACTGCGGCTGAGGCATCTAAAGAAGTGGTTTGGTTGCATGCCCAGGGCTACGGCCAGCCCTTGGAGGGCCACGGCCACCCTCGGCTGCAGGCTGGTAGGGGTTGCCGCAGCCCCATCCTGCCTGAGGGTAAGGGCTGGAGCCCTACCACGGCTGGTGGTCCATCTCGAGGGGTCGTCCTCGATTTCTGTGTCATATTCCAATTTACCCATTAGGATCTCCAAAAATTAATTTGAATCCTAATTAAATTGAAATTTTCCACACAATCAAAATTTCAACCTTTAAATTAAATTTAACTTTTGGGAAAAATAAATTGCGGTCTTCAAACTTCAATCTCCTCCAAGGATAATTACATAAAATTTCCTAAACCATTTCCAGTGTACAAAAAATTCTAATCATAATAATTCTAAGTGACAAAAAATTAAAATCCATAAGAAAATTACAGTAATAATAAACTGCTCCCTTGGTTACAAAAAAAATTCCTAGACACAATTTTCTAAATTCTAAGGAACCATAACCGGCATAAAACAAGTAGCTTATAATAATTCAAAAAATTAAAAAAACCACATACTACATACATAATACATGATAACAACATAAAGGAATCCTAGAATGCCACTCTCTAAATATCAAATCCATACATAAATAAAAAGACTAATTAATTGTCTAGTTTATGTACATGGCATAGTCATGAGATGGCTCTAATACCAATTGTAGGAATAAAATCGATAAAAATGTATCAGAATGGCGTAGCGGAACAATAAAAATTTTTAAGGATCGTTAAATATCTCATGATGCCATATACAATAAACCAACAACAATTTAAACTCATACCTCAAGGACGCCAATCTGCAGAAGGAGAATGATCGAAGGGCTTCAACCAACTAGCCTTCTCTACTATTCTCCAATTCCTAAATGGCTGAGTGTGTGGGTACTCTGAACCTCGATCAGTATGCTAGCACTACTAGTCTTGTTCCGACCACCCAGATCTCTAAAGAACTTATTGTCATGGTGAGTTGTGCAATAATAAGCCTGCTCACCTAAGAGTCTGTGGTCTGAAAGAACTGGAGTGGTAAGGCCTCTATTTATAAACTTGCATGAGGTGATCCTCTGAATTCGAATTGGATTAGGAGAAGATTTTCTCTCCCTTATCCACACATAAAATCCATTATTTTCAAGCCAAATCCCAACTAAAAAATTCGGCCACCTTCAGGATCTTGCATTCAAAATTCAAACAGGATTTTAACTTGAATTTTATCTTACCATTACCCAACCAAAAAATCCAAAAATCTTTTAGGATTTTCAATAAATATTTTCAGCCACTAAAGTAAGGGGAGAATCAAAAATTCAACTAGGATTTTCAAGCTTGAATTTTATCTCATCCTTATCCAAAATAACCGAAAATCTCCTTGGAGATACAGTCAAAATTTTCGACCAATACAGGGAGGAGAGAATCCAAATTCAACTGAGATTGAAACTTGAATTTTTCCTTGAATCTTATCCATACAAATTCTGAATATTTCATGAGGATTTTCCTCAAGATTTTCGACCAAGTTAGTTAGGATTGGGATTCAAAATTTAAGTAGGATTCAAACAAGATTTTCCTCTTCATAATCCAACTCAAATTCGAATTCTAGCCTTGTGGAATTATCGACAAATAATTCAAATTCCCTTTGGTCTGTGATTCAAAATTTGAATTTCAAAATTCAAAATTCAAAATTCAAAATTCAAAATTCAAATTCAAATTTCAAATTTCAAATTTCAAATTCAAATTTCAAATTTCAAATTCGAATTTCAAATTTAAATTTCACATTTAAATTTCAAATTCAAAATTTAAATTTCAAATTTCAAATTTCAAAATTCAATTTTCAAAATCCACAAACAGTTGTATTTCAAATTTTTGTTCTCATGGATAATTTTCTACAACTCCAATCCAATCTCAAATAAAATCATGGCAACTTTATTTGGAGTTCGAATAATTGTGTACTCTATTATCCAAAACAAAATCTGAATTCAAACCAGAGAGAATCTTGTCCACCATCCTAATCCTATGTCAACACAATCCATGCATAATCAACTAGCCAATAAGCATATACAAATCAATTTGCCAATCGTTAAGGAATTATGTGGAGCTAGTAGAGGGACCAATTGGACATTTATAATCGGGCTCCCGTGAATCCATATGATCATCATTCTTTACCCAACAATTCAATCATATGATCACTAATTTCAAAGTTACCCCGCTATAAACCTGAAACTGAACTCCTAATTATATACCGTATTACGTAAGCCTGTGACAAGTTATTATCCAATGGCCTTGTCATGTATGCAGAACCCTCATATGATATCCGTGATCAGTTTTAGGTCAAAGTCCGTTTAATCCTATTGATCAGGCTATCTTAAAGTTCCATTATACTACCGAATAAGAAAATTATTATTCACCATATGTGAATAAGAAGTCATCCACCCAGTATAATGCCTTTAAGAGGATACCCTTAACTCCTTATTAGAGCTATGATTCCGATATTTGTAAACAAACCCTTCATCGTATACAAGTCATGCACCCAACGAACCGTTCTATAAGCTTACTGTCTCTGAGACGCTTTAGGCATTGGAACATCAAAGTACACAAGTCATATACATGAAATAGTTCATTCACTCAGGATTAAGGTTACTACACAATGAACGTCAAAAGCAGATTGATCCACTCATTGCGACTAGGTAGATCAATCACACTTTAGTCTCGGTCTAATATGTCATCACCAAGCAACATATCTATGTCTACTTGGGAGTCTATGCTCCAGACAGTCAAGACAAACTGTCCCCACCATGGCTTTAGACAACATAATAGTCTTAACATGAGTTAGATGCTCGGTCTAACCCCATAGACTACAGACCTTAGTTCAGACCGCTTACTTTAGAACATTGTCTTCTCGCATACAAAAAGTCCATTGCATGCAATGTTCTAACAGTTTTAACACAAGAAGTCAGGGAGCCATATTTGCTTACATTTACTTTAACATGTAAATAGAATGAGGACAAACAGCAATGTAATGAATAACCTCTATATATAATTTTATTATCCAGTTCAAAATAAATACATCAAAATGTCTCTAATACTTAGGGCATTTCCTAACACATTAGCATGTCATAGGCTTTTATAATACGGTATATAATTGGGAGTTCAACTTCAGGTTTATAATGGTGTGACTTTGAAATTAGTGATCATATGATTGAGTTATTCGGTACAGAATAATGATCATATGGATTCACGGGAGCCTGATTACATATGTCCAATTGGTCCGTTTACTAGCTCCACATAATTCCTTAATGGTTGGCAAATTAATCAATGTATTCTTTCTGGCTAGTTGACTTTGCATAGATGGTGTTGACATGGGATTAGGATGGTGGACAAGATTCTCTCCAGTTGAATTTGGATTTTGTTTTTGGATAAAAGAGTACACAATTATTCAAACTCCAAATAAAGTTGCCATGATTTTATTTGAGATTGAATTGGAGTTGTAGAAAATTATCCATAAGAACAAAAATTTGAAATACAACTTTTTGTGGATTTCAAAATTTGAAATTTAAAATTTGAAATTTGAAATTTTGAATTTGAAATTTGAATTTGAAATTTAAATTTGACATTTGAATTTGAAATTTAAATTTGAAATTTAAATTCGAAATTTAAATTTGCATTTTGAATTTGAAGTTTGAATTTTGAAATTTGAACTTTGAAATTTGAAATTCGAATTCAAATTTTGAATCACAATCCATGAAGGATTTGAATTTTTTGTGGATAATTCGATAGGGTTAGAATTCGAATTTGATTTGGATAATGGAGAGGAAAATCTTGTTTGAATCCTACTTGAATTTTGAGTCCTAAATCTATCTAAAAATACTGAATTTGTTAGGGTGCACAACTCCTAGGAGAATTCAGATTTTAAGGGATAAGGATGCAGGAAAAATTTAAGTTTCAATCCCAGTTAAATTTGGATTCTCTCCCCTCTAAAATGGCCGAAAATTTTAAGGATAAATCCAAAGAGATTTTTAGGTTATTTGTGGATAAGAGTGAGATAAAATTCAAACTAGAAAATCCTAATTGGATTTTGATTCTCCTCACACTGTAATGGCTGAATCTGGACTTATTTTTAGTACTAGGGAAATTCAGTTATTATGGATAAAGGAGGAGATAAAATTCAAGTTAAAGTCCTGTTTGAATTTGGATTGCAAGATCCCTAGAGTAGGCCGAATCTACCCTTGATTGTGGCCTATGGGATTTTCATATTTTGTTAATGGATAAGGGAGATAATCTTCTCCTAATCTAATTCCAATTCAAAGGATCACCTTATGCCAGTCTATAAATAAGGGTCTTCCCACTCCAGTTCTCTGAGACCACAGACTCTCAGGTGAGTAGGCTTATTATTGCATAACTCATCGTGACAATAAGTTCTTTAGAGATCTGGGTGGTCAGAAGGAGACTAGTAGTGCTAGCATATCAGTTGACGAACCAAGTGTCCCCGCACTCTGCCATTCAGGAATTGGAGAATAGTAGAGAAGGCTAGTTGGTTGAAGCCCTCCAGTCATTCTTCTCCTGCAGATTGGTGTCCTCTTGAGATATGAGTTTTATTGTTGTTAGTTTATTGTATATGGCATGATGAGATATTTAACGATCTTAAAAATTTTTGTTATTCCACTGCGCCACTCTGATGCATTTTAACTTTTTTTTTTTTTACCTACAGCTAGCCGTGCTTGGCCCTGTTGATTTTGCAGATTGGAGTAGCACTGGTTGGCGAAATGGCCTTCTTTGCCATAGATGTAGCAACCACTAGTCCCTAGGTGGCATTCTCCTGGGTGATTCTTCCCGCACTTTGGACAGGGGAGGTGTTGATTGCCATTTCCCCCACGGTTGTTCTTTTTTTAGGGGAAATTCCTCTGCTGCCCCTGGTTGCTTGGATTGCCTTTCCTTTTGTTGTTGTTGTGGTTGGATTGTTTGTGGTGTTAGCTGGCCCCTGTGTTCTGCCCCTTGTGCTGTGAGTTGGGATTCAACCTTCCCTTGATCTGTTTTGGCTGGTTTTTTTCTTTTCTCATTGCCTTAAAAATCTAGGCCTTCTCTCTTTGTCTTGGGCCAACTAGTATTCCGCTCAGATGGCCCTACTGACACATTCAGCTATGGTTGCGGGCCTATGGCTGCCGCTACAGACTTGGACTACAATGTCTGTCCGGAATATTTTCAGCATCCTCTGGACCTTTTCCTTCTTTGTTGGCACCAGGTCAGGGCAGAGTCGGGCTAGCTGCTCGAATTTCCAGATCGCCTCCATCATGGTCATGCTGCACTGACGTAAATTGTTGAATTCATGCTGCTGGACTACTAGGGCTTCATCTTTGAAATACATCTCTTTAAACTCATCCACAAACTTTGTCCAGCTCATCTCATTCACGTTTCTTCTAATGGCTACTGTTTTCCATCACTGGCAGGCTCCCTTACGTAAGGTGAGGGATGCACATAATACCTTGTCCCTCTCTGTTAGCCCTACGAGGTCTAGGATAACTTGTATGTCAGTTAGCTAGTCATCGGCTTCAATGGGGTTTGTTGTCCCTTCAAATTCAGGCACCTTCATGTGCCTGAATCTTTCGTATAGGTCGCCCTCTTTATGGGCTAGCACAAGAATGTTGGCTGTTGCAGGAGCAGCCACAGCTGATGGTGCTAGCGTGGTCTGGACTGATGGGGCTGCTTGTTCTTTGTAGGTGTCGGGGGCTACTGGTGCCACTTGGACTGGCACCTCCACTGGTTATGGTGCCTAGGGTTATCGGTTTAGTTGCTCCCTAAGTTGAGCGAGCTCTTGTTGTTGACTCATCATCATCTCCTGCATGGTAGCGAGCCGTGCCATTAGCTCGTCATCTTGAGTAGCTTGATTTGTCTGAGCTCTTGTTCTTGCCATCGTTCTTATGTAACCCTATTACACAGCTGGAAAAGAAAACATAAGTCCTTTAAACTTTGTACTTGGGACTCGTATTATAAATCATTTTCTTAACTTAAACATCATAGATATAAATATACGTATTATATCTTTCTTTTCTTCCCTTATATTGAGATGTTCAATACAACTGCCACATTGTATTGAGACATCGTCTGAGTGTCAAGAATCGTCCTGCATTCTTTATCATACCTTGATCATACTTGTGGAAAAATCATATTTGGGCCCCTAAGACAAAATAATACTACTTTTCATAAAATATCACACAAAACATATATATATTCAGAAAAAAATACGTACAAACTTCCAGTTTGGTGGGAGTGATACACACTCCCCAAAATACGATCCTATTAAGTACATTTAACTAAGTTAGACGGGGGAAGCTACTGTTCCCCTCTCTAGATTTACAAAACAAAATTCCCGTGAAAAGGGTTACTACTACTCGGAAAACATCCCAAACTTAGCATCGAACATCATCTCGTCCTTACTGTCGCTAAGTGGGAAATCCTCTGGGTCCTCCTCCTCATCTCCTTAGATAATATTGCGCTCATCGTCACTAGCGATGATAACCTGGGGCTCATACATCTCTATCCACTAGTCATCGCTAATGTGATCAGGGAGCTCCTCCTCCTCATCGTCAGGTTGGGCATCAGGGATAGCCTTATCATTGATTTCCTCCTCATGGTGCTCGGGAGACTGAGGGGCTGGCTCGGGGTCCTCCATCAGATCCCCATGGTCCTCGGGTGCTTCAAGTACTGCTAGCTAAGGTTTGGTCACAAACTCCTTGTTAGCAAGTTAGGGTACTGCGTTTGCCAGGTCACCCCTTACATTAGCTGCTATTGTGAAGCCTTCACCAGGTACAGGGTTGAGTACCACTCTCTCGACCTCTACCATATCTCGAGTGAGGCACCTCAAATCCTCATGTGGCGGAGGGTAGGGAATAAGGTCCCTTACATACCATTATGTTCTCTCCATAGTAGGTTGCCCATCTCTGAAAAAGGTCTACCGTATCATAGCGTCTAGAAACCTCTAGCAATAGTGCGCCATCGTCTCTCCCTCATAGATATCCCAAATGCTAGAGAGGACCTGGTATCGCATCTCGTGCATATCCTCTCATATGTCTCCGTCTCGGGTTGGTGTAGTACTATCACAGAGGTCGTGGCAGAATTCGGCCCACTGCACTAGATGCCCGATCTTATGCCGTTCATTCCACCAGGTCAACACTGGTCCTTGTAGTTTGCTGCTGGCCAAAATCACCCATAGATGTGGTGGAATATGGTATGCTTCGAAGATAACCTCCAAGTGATGGATTCAATATGGAAGCTCGCAGGAGCGACGACCATCGTATATGTCCGATCGCATGGCAACATAAGCTAGATTCGCCTATCAATCCTCTTGCGCTTGGTAGGGGTCTCCTGGTGCGACCATTATCTCCTATTATAAATTAAACGTCAACTTATATACTAAACTTTGAAAAACAAAACTAACTTACTTGGACAAATGAGGCAGGCATACGGTGATGTAAGGTAGGGTGGCAGGATACTGCTTTGATACCAACTGTGACGCCCCGAGCCCTTAGTAGCCTGGATCGTCACTTAAAACTACTGTTACTTATACTGATACTTATACTTTCTTGCAAACTGATACCACAATTTTAGGGATATTTTTTTTACACGCCATACGTATTTAATATTCACGTATGTATACTTTAACTTTTTACAATTCCAAAAATACTGCTTAACTGTTACTATTCAAAAATACTTTAACAGTTACTATTTATAAATATTGTGTAACAGTTACTATTCAAAAATACCTTATAATGTTACTATTCAAAAATACTATTTAACTATTACTATTTAAAAATACTATTTAACGATTACTATTCATAAATACTATATAACGGTTACCATTTAAAAATACCATTTAACGATTACTATTCAAATATACTATGTACTGTTCCAAAACATACTGTTACTCCAAAATTATATGGAAGAATATTTGCGGTGTGTCCACAACCTTGCCTCACATCGACCTTCGCCGCCATCATCGCCCATAGATGATTAAGTCATAGGACGCTTACCTACAGCATGAACACACTCCGTGAGCTTTACGCCCAATAAGTACAATATGTTAACCGCAAAACATGTTTAAAACATAGTACATACTTAAAATCATATAAGCATGCAACGCATCAACATATACCACTTAACATAGCACATAGCAGATCATAACATATCATCTCATTGAAATACAGAACTTACATACTTTATGCAAAGCAGTATACATCATGCAATGAGTGGATCTTACTGTAGCTAGAAGCATAGTGAACTAATGCGTATGTATGATCCGGTTATGTTCATTTATGCTTCAATACTCTCTTTTCTTTCTCTTGTCTACTTAGGGCTCGTGTGTCAGTACCGTATGCACACAGATCAACGGTAATGCCCGAGGTCACTAAGAAGCCGAAGAGCCATCAACGGATGCTTAACTTTATGCTTTAACTTACTTTAACTTGATAACATTTTCAACTGAAAGGCTGGTACGACACGCCTATTAAATTCCATCTTGTTTATCTGTTCTAGCCATATGCTTCTCTGAGCTGTCCCTAATCCTATGCGGTAGGATGTATGGCATCTAACTTGTTCTTTCACCAATCTACTTGATTGTGAAACTATATGTTCTTATGCTGTGCATCATCGTGTGCATGTTTGGCATACTTAACATACTGTAAAAACATCATTCAAATTCATTTTATTCATACTATAGGTGGAGTTTTACTTACCTAAATTGCAAGCCAACACGTTCTCTCGCCTTTGTCAATTTACAGGTTACTACTTGTCATCAGTAACACATCTTACTAGCACTTTCGTTGAGTCACTAATACTGTTAGTGACTATTACTTGTGTTTCTAGGTGGTACCGAGGTCCATTGGTACCCTATTGGCCTATTTTGGGGATTTGGCATCTAACTTCTATCGTTGTTTGATTAATTATCTTCTTGACAAACTAATCATCGTTCCTTATAGTGTTGTCGAATAGTCAACTGACCAGTTGCCGACTAGTCAACTGACTGGTTACCTCGCGCGTTGGCAACTGGGTAGCCTACCGAGTTACTATACGTAAACTTGGTGTAGTAACCAGCCAGGTTACTTTGCCTGTTTAGGTATGGTAGTTTACTGGGCTACTATTCCTCGGTGTAGTGGCCTACCGAGCCACTATGGCTTGTTTGGTGTGGTAACCTACCAGGCTACTCACACTATTTTTATTTCGAAAAATTATTTTGATTTACTTATAAAATTATGGGGAAAATTCTTTGTTTTGAAACCGTTCCCTTACCACCCCATTGGAAGGTAGGGGGCATTTTTATGAAAACCATTTTTATTTTTAAAGTGTGTAAAACCAATTTTTGATGTTGCATTTTAAAGGTGGTTTTTGAACCACTTTTGAAAACTATTTTGAAACTTGATTGAAACGACTTTGTTTGTGAAATCGACGAACATAACATTTTTCATTCTCGACGAGATGAATAATTCTCATGTTCACCTTGGAGCTCAAGTCTAAATCTAACTAGTCCTATTCTTACTAAACCCGTGACTATTGTGTCCAGTTTTTACAAAAAATCCCAATTTTACGTTGTTTTGAAAACAACTCTGTTTAAGGCCTGAAACAGCCAAATTTTTAAAACACACTTAGGTCATCTTAAAGATTTCGACGTGTCCTACAATTTTCATGTTGAGCTTGAAGTCGGGTTCGGATTTTAAGTGGTACATTTTTAGCAAAACCTGAGACTAAGTCGGGGCTCAGATTTTTCAGTCTCAGTTTTGGGCACCGAGTGAAAATCACTCTAAAAACCTATCGTAGTGTTGTTTTTGGCCAAAGGCTATTTGATACAAAAACAACCGTATCGAAATTTCCTTAAAATTTCATATTTTACTAAATCCTAAATTCAGAACCTAAGGAGTCAAAATGGCCAAAATCTGTGACTATTTCCTGGGGACATATTTGTGTCTAGCCACTTCCTAAACGTCCATTGTGTCACACATATTCATAACCATTCGTAAAAATTGTAAACACAACCATACAACCACAAACTTAAAAATGGAAACTTAAGGGCTCAAAATGAACTTATTACAACCCATGTGCATAAACAAATACACATAAATTTCTTGATCAAAATCTTAAAATCACTAAACCACCAAAGGTAGGGTTTTCGGTTATTACCTTTGTGCTTTGAACCAAGCATGATTTTGAACTAAGACTTGATGACTAAACTGGCCATGGGAAACCAAGGAAAATGGGGGTCTATATTTATGCTAGCAAACACCAAAAAATATTTCTCTTAATATCAACTCAAAACCATAGCTCAAAACCACAAAGTTTGGATTCTAAAGACTTACACTTGGTGCACTTGAATGACTTGAAAATGGTTCCTCCTAGCACAAGCTTAAAGAGATTTATTTTTTGGTAACTTTTGGCTGTGTTTTGGACTTGAGAAATAGAGGGTTTTGGGGCTTGAGAGTGGTCGGCTGCAGCTAGAGAATGAGAGAGGAAGTGTTGAAATTTTTTTTGAGTGTTAAAAGAAAGGAACAAAGGCCTAAGGTGACCTCCCTTTTATTGACAAACTTAAGCAACCATTAACCACACCTAAGTTCACTTAATCAAGCTATCTTTAAGCTAATTTGGGGATAAATTTCTGCCCCATTTCAGTCCATTATGGCCATGTGCTGCAGCCATTTAAGGGGGAAGGTGAAAAAAGGATGGGTTGAAAGAAAGGTGATGGAAGTGTGACTTGTTTAATCTTTTTGTGTCATACTTGCCCCATTTTTTATTTATTCTTTTTGGGGTTTTTAGCAGCTGAAAACAGCTGGTTTCCAGCCAAGGTTCACGTTTTTGCTGCCAAAAAAAATTCATCTGTGTTGCTCTCTTCACAGTCTAGTTTTCTACTGTAGTTTTCGGTCCTTTCTCGGCAGTGTCCTAATTTTCATCCGGATATCAGATTTTCTGAATCCAATTTTTATACTAATGATTTTTATTTGGTTTATACTATCTATGAACCCATTTTACACCAATTTACTATTTATTTCCTATACTGTGGTTGTGTCTACACTGTGTTATACTTGCACATGCAAAACGAGGCGTTCCGCGCGTGAAATTTTCAACAGAGTGTCTCTTGACTAATTCGGGTATGCTGATTCCAATTTTATTAGTCTTATATCTGTCTGGGGTTTTCTAGACCATTTTTTGGGATCTGCATGATCCTGCCTCGAAAAATGTGTCAAGTGTCCGATTGACTGATTTTGGCGTTCTGAGTCTAAATATATTAGTTTCGGGGCGAGATAAAGTCGTCTTGACCCTCTTCTCGATTCTATGTATCTCTCAGACAAAATTCACAGTTTGTGCCAAATTGACCAAATTAGGCCTACTGACTGTGAATATATCAGTTTTAAGTCAAATTAAGGTCGTCTTGGCCAATAACTTGATATTGCATTTTTCACTATTCAGTATTCACTGCTTTCTATTCTAACTGACTAGTTCAAGCGTTCTGACTCCGATTTTGTCAGTTTCTATACGAGAGGAGGTCATCTGGACTATTTCTCGGTACTGTACCCATGCTAGGGTTATTTATCACTATTGTGCTCAGATATTCGGTTCGAGCATTCTGGTGATCTATTTACCAGTCTTGTTTCAGGAAATGGTCGTCTGGACCAGTTTCCTGATACTACACATCTCATACACTTATACACATAATAGAATGGACCGGATTCACTGTCGGTCAACCCCTTTCACTGTATAAAGAGAAATAAACATACCGTACCTGTTTAGTCTATTCAATTGGAAATCATACTGTATCTTTCAACTTAATTACTCGTGACATGGTAATTAGGTTTCATGCATTTTGAGAGTCTGTATAGCGGCTCTCTGCTCATTACACGACCTCTTACACGGGTCCATACACAGGAGTGTATACTTTAGACACGAGCATGTTTCTATCAAGACTGCTTGACACGGCCATGTCCTGAAACATGACCTTCTACACGTTCATCAACCCAAGTAGTACACGGCCACTTACACGGTCGTGTACCTGACCGTGTCACACTACACGGCCATGTTCACTCAGACGGCCTCTCTCACGTCAACAGTTTGATCGGTACACGGCTGTGTACCTGACCGTGTTCATCAAATTTGTACTAAAAGCCATCAAACTAACCCAAATTCATTGCTTAATTTCTCATTATATAGAATTTAAGTTACATGAATATGGGGGTCCTTAAACATCTAACTCATGCTATTCAACAATCTACGCGATTACGAAACATCTTATATCATGTTATGCAACAATTATTCACGGTTAGCATACATATCACAGAGTAAAACAACAGTTTCAAACAAACAACAGTTTCAAACTCATTTTATTCATGCTACAGGCGGAATTGTACTTACTTGATCTCCAGGCAGTTTGTACCTCGTCTTGTCAAATTACAGGTTTCTACCTGTAACCATAATGCATTCTATTAGTTATTCACTCTCAGGACACTATTGTTGTTAGTGACTAATAAAATTCTATCGTTATATTGATACTAAACTGCTCTCTTTTGAGAGTTCAATAGCTATCTTCTAATCATAGTTAATTAATTTATTTACCTAATAAATTAATTAACGTCTCTTTCTCTCTTCCTATCTTAGTTTTGATTGGTTAACCGACTAGTCAAGTAACTGGTTACCTTACATATTGATTTTACAGCCAAACGAGCTACCTCCACCGATTTGAAAAATCATTATGGAAAACGTCTTGCGTATTATGAAATACCTTTCCTTAGGATTTAAACACAATCCCCTTTTTCACTCCGTTGGAAGGTGAGGGTGTTTGCTTAAAACCATTTTCTTATTTTAAAGAACACATTTTGGTGTTCACTTACAAAGGTAGATTTTGACTTTTTTGAAAAACTATGTAGAACTTGTTTAAAATGATCGAGTTTGTGAAATCGGCAAACACGACATTTTTAGTCCTCGATGACATGAACAACTTTCGTGTTTAACTCGGAGCTCGGTTCAAATTCTATCGGGCCCTAAACACTACAAACCCGTGGCTAAAAACTGTCCCAGTTTTAGAAAATTTTCAGTTTTTCGATTAATTAAAAACCACTCTGTTTGGAGCCATAAACTGCCGAATTTTTGAAACTCGCATGAGCCATTTTTTAGTTTTCGACGTGTCTACATTTTTCATGCTGAGCCCAAGACCCGGTTCGGAATCTAAGTTACCCGTTTTTAGAAAAATCCGAGACTGTTCCCTGTTTCCAGTCCCAGTTTTGACCTCCGGTCAGAAATCATCCTGAAAACCTATCTTAACATCATTTTTGGCCAAAGGCTATTTGATGCAAAAATATCCGTAATGAAATTTCCTAGAACTTCCGTGGTTTGCAAAAACTCAAAATCTATCCATAACATGCTTGAAACTTAGCAAAACAGTGACTAAAAATCTCAAACACTTTGGTTTCTAGCCAAACCGTATACCGTCCATGGCATTCACAAACCATAAAAACTTAAACCACAACTACACAACCTCATAAACATAAAAATGCAATGCTCAAGGCTCAAAATAAACTTATTACAACCCATTGCTCAAAATACATAGTAAATCTCCTTGATATCGAAACTTAATAAATGATAAAAACCTCAAAAGGATGGGTTCTAGAGTTTTTACCTTAACATGCTCGAAACTAGCACAAACCGAACAAGGCTTGTGACCAAAATTTGTGTGGACCAAGGGTAAATAAGAGGTTAGCTTGGGCTAAGAAAAACATAGAAATTTCCTTGGATCACAAAGCTAAATAAACAACCAAAACCACAAAGGAAAGGTTCTAGCACTTTTACCTTAAGTGACCTTGAAGAATGGCTCCAACCAAGTAACAAACTAAGCAATTTTGGGTTGACTTTTGGTGAGTTTTTGATGTGGTTTGGGGGCTATGGGGGCATTTGCTGGTAGAGGAAAAAATAAGAAGAAGTTTTGGTGTTTTGGTGTGCAAAAGAAAGAAAATGGTGCCAAAGGTCATGCACACCTATTTATAGGCCAACTTAAGTAAGATTTGGTTAACCTAAATAACCTTAATTAAGCTAAACTTCAACTAAACTTGGGGGATAAAATTTTGTGCTACAGTCCTCTTCAAAATTGATGGGAGACATGGAGAAAAAGGAGCCCAAAAATGCATTTAATGCATTGGTAAATTCTATAGTATGTGTCTACACCTTTTCAAGTTTTTAATCAAAAGCTAGCTAGCATGTTTCCTTGTTTTGTGGGAAACTTTTCCACATTGTCTCCTAGGGCTGTGTTTGGCTGCCCACAAGCAGGGTTTCTAAGGGAAATATTTCATCTGCAAGGTCTTCTCTTAGCAGTCTAATTTCCTCTAACAGTGTTCGACCCTTTTTTGGCTGTGTTCTAAATCTTGATTGAAAATGGATTTTCTTGATCTGATTCTTATTCTATTCATTCCTGGATGGATTGTAGTACCTATGAGCCCACTCTGAGTCGATTACTATTTATTTATGGTACTGTGATTGTGTTTCAGACTGTGTTAACAATGTGCATGCATAGTACAACTTTTTCGTGCAAAATTTCAGACACAAGCTATCCTGACTAATTTGGACGTGCTAATTCTGAATTTATTAGTTTTACGTCCATCTGAGGTCATTTGGACCAGTTTCTGGATCTGTGTGACTCTTACCTAGAAATTACCTTTGTGCTCAACTGACTCGTTTGAGTGTTTTGACTCCAAATATATCAGTTTCGAGTTGAGGAAATGTCGTCTTGACCCCTTTCCCGATACTACGCACGTCTCATACCTGACTTCGCACTTTGTGCTTAGTTGACTAAATTGAGCATGCTGATTATAAATATATCAGTTTGGTGTCAAGAAAACATCACCTTAACCATTTTCTTGGTACTATATATTTATCATTCAAATTTCACTGTTGTGCTCAGATAACTAATTTGAGCGTACTGATGACTAGCTCATCAGTTCTGTGTCAAGAAATGGTCGTCTTGACCAGTTCTTGATACTGTATGCCGCTCATGCACACTCATACATAATAAGGTGAACCGATTCCACTCTCGTTTGCCCCTTTCATTGTATGAATAGATATTAAATGTTTCTTTACTCGTTTAATTCATTCAAATAGGAAAATTACACTATACTTCTAGACTTAATTTCTTACTACATAGAAATTATGTCCCATGAATAGGGCGGTTATTACAATCTACCCCCCTTAAAAATTTTCGTCCCTAAAAATTAGAATAAATCTGGAAAGTCTCTTCTCATGTCCTCTTCACGCTCCCATGTGACTTCTTCAATATTATGGTTTCGCCACAAGACTTTCATGAGAGGTATGACTCTGTTTCTTAGCACTTTCTCCTCTCTAGCCAAGATCTGCACAGGTTTCTCCTCTTATGTTAGATCAGCATGTACCTCGACAAGTTCGTGATTCAGAATGTGAAACCTGTCTGGTACGTACTTCTTCAACATTGAAATGTGAAAGACGTTGTGTACTAACGCTAACTCAGGAGGAAGTGCTAATCTATAAGCTACCTTATCAACCTTTTCTATTATCTCGAAGGGTCCTATGTACCTAGGACTGAGCTTTTCTTTCTTTCCAAAGCGCATCACCCCTTTCGTAGGTGCCACCTTGACAAAGACTGAGTCTTCTACTTGAAACTCAAGGGGTCTACGACACTTATCTGCAAAACTCTTCTAGCGACTATGCGCTATATCTAACCTCTCTTGTATCAGCTTCATGTCTGCCATGGTATTCTTGATGAAATATGTGCTAACCAGTTGTTTCTCCTTGGTCTCGTGCCAATGAACTGGGGACCTGCATTTCTTTCTGTAAAGTGCTTCATACGGTGCCATCCCTATCGAGGTATAGTAGCTGTTATTGTATGAGAACTCGATCAGGGGTAGCTTCTTATCCTAGTTACCCTTAAATTCTAGGACGCAAGCTCTCAACATGTCCTCCAATGTCTGTATGGTCCTTTTCGACTACCTATCGGTTTGAGGGTAGAAGGTTATACTGAATTTCAACTAAGATCCTAATGCGGCCTGAACGCTTTGCGAAAACATGGAGGTAAAGCGCCCGTCATGATCTGAAATGATCAATTTTGGTACTCCATGCAGTCTTATGATCTAAGCCACATAGATCTCTACTAATCATTCCACCGAATATCTAACCTTTATGCTTAGAAATCGAGCTAATTTTGTCAATCTGTCTATAATCACCCAAATTGCATTGTTGCCGTTTGACATCCTCGGCAGTCCAACTATAAGGTCCATCATGATCTGGTCCTATTTCTATTCTGGTAGCTCTATTTTCTATAACTCTCCTACCGGGTGTTGTTGTTTCGCCTTAACCTTTTGACAAGTAAGGCATTTAGCTACGAACTCAGCGATGTCATTCTTTATTCCAGTCCACCAAAAGCTTTCTTTCAAATCTTTGTTTATTTTGTTCACTCCTGGATATACAGAATATGGTGTCTCGTGAGCTTCCAAAAGGATTCATTTCTTGAGTTCTTAATCCTTCGGAACACATACTCTATCCTTATAATAGAGTATGTCATCCTTAGAGACTCTAAACTCTAAAGCTTTGTCCTCCGTAGCTTCCTTTCTTGGCTTGACCAAGGACAAATCGAGCTTTTGGCCGGCCTTAATCTTATCCAGGAGTGTCGATTGGAGAGTCAAGTTAGACAATCTCCCTGTTAGAATCTCGATCTTGCTGCTGCAAAGATCCATCTACAGAGCTTTTAACAAGGCACAAATAGCCATGATTAAAGTAGAATGCTTTCAACTCAACACGTTGGCCACCTTGTTGGCTTTTCTTAGATGATAAAGGATTTCACAGTCGTAATCCTTTACTAACTCTAGCCATCTTTGCTACCTCATGTTGAGCTGTTTCTGCGTGAAGATATACTTGAGGCTCTGGTGGTCTGTGTAAATCTCGTGCTTGACTCCGTAGAGGTAGTGTCTCCATATTTTCAATGCAAAAACTACCGCTGGTAGCTCCAGATCATGCGTTGGGTAGTTTTTCTCATAGTCCTTAAGTTGTCGTGAGGCGTATGCAACTATTCTACGATTCTGCATCAACACGGCTCCTAATCTGATCTTAGATGTGTCGTTATAAATTACAAAACTTCCTTGACTTGCATCTGGAATAGTCGATACTGGAGCGCTTGTGAGTCATCATTTCAGCTCTTGAAAGCTATCCTCACATTTGTCGATCTACTCGAACCTCTTTCCCTTTCTAGTGAGTGTTGTAAGTGGGGCAGCTAACTTCAAAAAGCCTTTGGCAAAGCGTTGGCAATATCCTGCTAAACCTAGGAAACTGCATATTTTCATCATGTTTCTCAGAGCTAGCCAAGCACTAACCATGTCAATCTTTGCGGGTCTATAGATACTCCCTCCTTGGAGACTACGTGACCTAGGAAATGAACCTTCTCTAGTCAAAACTCATACTTTGAGAACTTGGCATATAGCTGGTGTTCTCTTAGTACGTGTAAGATGATCTTCAAGTGCTCTGCATGCTGTTCCTTTGTCTTAGAGTATATGAGTGTGTCATCGATGAATACAATGACAAACTTATCCAAATAGTCCTTAAATACGCAGTTCATCAAATCCATGAAGGTGGCTGGAGCTTTGTTAGTCCGAAGGACATAACAAGAAACTCATAGTGTTCGTATCACATTCGAAAGGCTGTCTTGGGCACATCCTCATCCCTGATTCATAGTTGATGGTACCCTGAATGTAGATCGATCTTTGAGAATACTGCCGCATCTTGGAGTTGATCAAATAAATCGTCAATCCGTGGTAGGGGATATTTGTTCTTGATCGTAATCTTGTTCAGCTCTCTATAGTCTATACACACCCTTAGTGTGACATCTTTCTTCTTTACGAACAGTACGGGTGCTCCCTAAGGTAAAAAGCTCTGCCGAATGAACCCCTTGTCCATCATGTCCTTCAACTGGGCTTGGAGCTCCTTTAGCTCTGTAGGGGCCATTCGGTATAGGGCCTTAGAGATGGGAGCTGATCTTGGTAGTAGTTCAATCTCAAATGAGATTTCGCACTCTGACAGGAGTCTTAGAAGGTCCTCTGGAAATACTTCCATGAATTCTTAACTATCGGCACATTCTCGGATCCTATCTCTATTTCTCGAGTCTTATCTACCATGGGTACGAGGAAGCCCATGCATCCACTGGATAGCATCTTGTGAGCCTTCATTACTGAGATCATCATCTTTGGTTGCTTCAGTGACAAACCCATGTAAACGAACTTTTTGCATCCGATTGGTCCAAAAGTGAGTTTCCGTCTTCGACAATCTATGATGGCATTGTATTTTGTAAGGAAGTCCATTCCCAAGATTACGTCATAATTGATCATGTCGATGATGATCAGATTAACACTCAGCTCTCTACCGCAGATAATTACCAGTACGTAACACATCCAGTAATTAGACAATAAAACCACCCCTGAGGGAAGTGCTGTTCTAAAGTCTATTTACATAATGCTTACTTACATTACTATTATAAGTATTTATATATGTATCATGACCTCCTTTTAATCTTGCTCTATATATCATGATGTTTAATATGAATTATATCACCTCACATCATATCAAAACATCATCTTAGTGCCAGGACTCATCCTGCACTTTCTGTCACACTATGGGTCACGTATTAGGCATCTTACATATGCCATCGGGCAATAATGTACTACTTTTCATATAACTTTCATAACAGTATGTACAAAACTCTAGTCTGTTGGGAGTGGTAGACACTTCTCGGTACATAACCCCAAAAGGACGTAGTAGGTTAAGTCTAGTGGGTGTAAGCTACTACTTCCTATCATACATATATATACAAAGTTTAAGAAAAGATTCTGCTAAAATAGGTTGCTGCTACTCTGAGGAAAGCCTTGATTCTGCATCATAGGTGTCCTTCTCATCATTCTTATCGAGGAAAAATTCCTCTAGATCCTCCTCGTGTAGGCGTAGGTTCTTCTTTAGTTGTTTGGAGCTTTTAGTCTGCCTTGTGTGATCGAAGGGCCTTTGATCCTAGTTTAGGCAGTGCGGAGTTGGTTACTTATGATGCGAGCTTGGTTCTGTTAATTCTGTGGGTTGGAAAAATAGTTTTTAGTATAGTGGCCTTCCTTGCCACAGATGAAATAGCCACTTACTCCCTACTTGCATTCTCCCAGGTGCATTCTTCCACATTTCGAGCACATCGGATATTGGCTGCCGTTTCCTCTTTGATTGTTTCTCTTCTAAGGGAAGTTTTTCTACAGGCCTTGGTTGCTCGGGTTTCCCTTCCTCTTATTGTGGTTATGGGATGGCTTGCTACTCTGGCCAGTACCCGCGTTTTGCCCTCTATGTTGAGACTCTGGGTTCTGCTTCTCCTGAGCCTTCTTAGTATGAGTTTTCTCCTCCTTCCATGCCTTAAAGATCTGGGCCTTTTGCTCCCTATCCTATGCCAACCGGTACTCAGCTTGGATGGCCCTATTGATGCATTTTGTAACCGTTGCTGGTCTGTGACTTCCGTTACAGACTTGCATTGCGATGTCCATCCTGAATATCTTTAGTATCCTTTTAACTTTCTCCTTTTCTGTAGGCACAGACAGAGTCTAGCTAATTGTTCAAATTTTCTGATGCCTCCATCATAGTCATATTCCCTTGGCACAGGTTGGTAAACTTATCCTGTTGTGCTGCTAATGCCTCGTCATTGAAGTACATCTCTTTAAATTCCTCCATGAATTCAATCCAACTCATCTCGCTTATGTTTCTTTTGATCGCTACTATCTTCCACCACTAACACGCCTCCTTCCTTAGGGCAAAGGATACATACTTCACCTTTTCTCTGTTGGTCAATCCTATAAAATCCAAGATTACTTGGATGTCCGTTAGCCAGTCATCGGCCTCTATAGGGTTGGTGGTTCCTTCGAACTCTGCGCTTTCATGCAATGGAATCACTCTTAGTACATGTGAGCGTGCGTGCGAGACATGCAGTATCAAGAAATAGGTCAAGAGGATCATTTCTTGACATAGAATTGATGAGCTAGTCATCAATATGCTCAGACTGGTTATCTGAGCACAACAGTGAAATTTTGCCTAATAAATATACAATATCAAGAAAATAGTCGAGATGACATTTTCTTGATATAAAACTGGTATATTTATAGTCAGCATGCTCAATTTAGTCAATTGAGCACAAAACGTGAAATTCTATTTGAGAAATGCACAGTATCGAGAAAAGGGGTCAAGGTAACCTTTTCTCAGCTCGAAACCGACATATTTAAACTCAGTACACTCAAATTAGTCAATTGAGCGCAAAACATATTTTTCAAGGCGAGAACATACAGTACTCGAAATCTGGTCCAGATGACCTCAGATGGACGTAAAACTGATAAATTTGAAATCAGCACATCCAAATTAGTCAAGAGAGACTGTGTTTCAAATTTCGCACGAAAAAGTCTCGTTATGCGTGCGTAGTGTTAACACGGTATAGACACAACCATAGTACCGTAAGTGAATAGTAGACAGGCATAGAATGGGCTCATAGGCACTACAACCCAATCAGGAGTGCATATATAAGAAATGGATCAAGAAATCCACGTTCGATTAAAATCTAGAACACCGTCGAAAAAAGGCCAAACACCATTTGAGGAAAATTAGACTGTGAAGAGAAGACAAAACAGATGAATTTTCCACCTTAAAATCCGTGTGTGCTGTAGCTAGAAAATCAGAAAGCAAGTGGAAAAGTTCCCTTGAAATAAGGAAATAGCTTGTAAGCTTTTGATTAAAAAAATGTAAAAGTGAACAACAAGTCAAGTGACTTTACCCAAGGCATTTAATGCAATTTTGCCTCTTTTGTGCAGCAGTCCCCATCAGTTTTTGGAGGGTAGCCAGCAGTAAAATTTATCCCCTCGATTAGCTAAGATTTGGCTTAATTAAGGTTGTTTAGAGTTGATTAATTTTGCTTAGGGTTTGCCTATAAATAGGGGTGCATGGTCTTATGACTCATTTTCCTTCTTTTGCACACCAAAGCCTCCTCTTCATTTTTTTCTCTATAGCTGACCACTCTTTCAGCCAAAACCAATCACTCCCTTAGCCAAAAATACACCAAAAACTCAGCCAAAAGACAACCCAAAACTTGATTAGTTTGTCGCTTGGATTGAGCCTTCTTCAAGATCACTTTAAGGTTATTTCAAGGTAATGTTTTAGAACCCTTCCTTGATGATTTTAGTTGTACATTTAGTTTGATATTAAGAGTGAAATTTTGTGTTTCTTTTTAGCCCAAGTTGACCCCTTGTTCATCTTGTCTACACGAAATTTTTGGTCACCAATTTTCGTTTGGTTGTGCTAGGTTCAAAGTACACAAAGGTAAAAACCGAAAACCCCTCCTTTTTGTGGTTTAGTTCTTTTTAAGTTTTGAGATCAAAGGGATTTATTGTGTATTTCAAGCAATGAGTTGTAATAAGTTTATTTTGAGCCCTTAGCATTTTATATTTATATTTTTGTGCTTGTGTGATTATGATTTAAGTTTTTATGGATGGTTGGACGTAGGGTTTGGCTGGAAACCAAACCTGTCCCAAATTTTAGCCATGGTTTTTGAGATTTTTAAGCACATTACAGAGAGATTTTGAGATTTTATAAAACATGAAAGTTTTAGAAAATTTTGTTACGGTCGTTTTTGTAAGCCATTGGCCAAAAATGATAGCGAGATATTTTTTTAGAGTAGTTTATAACTGGAGTTCAAAACTAGGACTGAAACTTGGGGAAGGTGGACAGTCTCAGGTTTTTATAAAAATGAGTAAATTAAATTCTGAACTGGATCTCGGGCTCAACATCAAAGTTTTAGATCTCGTTGAAACCTAAAAGATGGGCTATTCAAGTTTTAAAAATTCAACTGTTTAAGGCCTCAAACAGAACAGTATTTCTAAAAGCATAAAACTGGCAATTTTTTAAAAATAGGCACAGTTCTAGCCACGGTTTTGCAAAGTTTAGGATACATTACAATTTGAATTGAGCTCCGAGATGAACATGAAAGTTGTTCATCTTGTCGAGGACTAAAAGTATCATGTTTTCCAAGTTTTCAAATTCAATTGTTTAAAATGAGTTACAAATAGTTTTTCGAAAAAGGGTTCAAAAACTCCCTTATCAAGTGAACACCAAAATGTGCTCTTTTTAAATAAGAAAACGGATTTGAGAAAAATACCCTCACATTCTAATGAGGTGCAAGGAAAACCTGTTCAAATCCTAAAGAAAGGAGTTTCACAAAAACAAAGGATGTTTTTCAGTAATAAGTTTTAAATCGGTAGAGGAAGCTAGATAGGCTACATAGACAATATACGAGGTAACCGATTAGATAACTAGCGCGACTAGTTAGATAGCTCATACGCGAGGTAACCAGTTAGTTGATTAGTTGGTTAACTAGTCAAAAACGGTGGACGAGAGAGAGACGTTGATTAATTCATCAAGTAGATAAATTTATCAATCACGATTAGAAATTAGATACCGAACTCTCAAAGGAGAGCAGTTTGGTATCGATAAGTATCAGTACCACACAATGATAGATTTATTAGTTACTAACAACTATAGTGACCTAAGAGCGGAATTTAATGGAAATGCATTATGATTACAGGAAGATACCTATATTGTGACAAGGATGAGAATACAAACTATCTGCTAACAGGTAAGTACAACTCTGCCTATAGCATGAATGAAATGAGTTTAAAACTGTTGTTTTCACTCTATGTTAAGTATGCAAATTATGTATGATGGTTGCATAACGTAGCATGTTTCATAATCGTGTTAGATTAATGAACAACATAAGTTAGATGTCATTACATGCCTATCGCATAAGATTAGTGGATAGCATAGTAGAGCTTATGGTATGAGGATATCAGATATGATTCATGATCTCAACAACTGGGTAATTGTTAAGCGTGTCGTACCGGCCTCTCAAGCTAGAAGAGACTTTTCAGTTTAAGTATAATGAGCCCAAGCTGAGGCTCATAATATATATAACGAGCCCAAGCCGAGGCTCATAATATATATAACGAGCCTAAGTTGAGGCTCATAAAGAAAGTATGATCAAGGTGAATCTGATGATGCTCGCGCATTCGATACTGACACATGGGCCCTCAGACAAGTAAAGCAAGATAATGCATAATGAAGCATAATTGAGCATAATCGGTTCATGCATTGTTCATGATATGCCCTAGATACAGTTATAGCATGCTTTTTAGTTACATGATATAATATGTCTACATGGTATGCATTCTGAGTTATGCTACATGATATGTCTCCATATTCTGTGTGAATGTGTGACATGATTGACAGTTTTTAAATATGCCTCATAGTATGGCTTATGTTTTAACCATGTTTTGCAGATGATATGTTGTACTCGCTGAACATAAAGCTCACAGTGTATGTTCGTGCTGCAGGTAAGATACTTGTAAGCTAGACACTGATGGATGATGACGGTGGCAGAGATGGATGTGAGGGTTGAGGTTATGGATACCACCACAAGTGTTAACTTCCGCATAATATTGAAAAATCAACCTTATGTTTTGAGCAGTCTAATAGTTTAAGTATGTACATATATTGACCCCAGTTGTATTCAAACTTTCATATGTTTGAAAGTATATGTATGTACATAAATAGTAAAACGTACTGTTTAAAAAAAATCCTCTAAATTATGTTACTAAGAATAGTAGTTTTAAACAAGTTAAGTATGTTCAAGTAGCAATAGTTTTCAAGTGACATTCTGGGGTCGCCAGGGCTTCAGGACGCCACAGTTTGGTATCAGAGAATAGTAGTTTTAAAGTAAGTTTTAAGTGAAGGTCCGGGCCGCCAGGGCTCTGGGTCACCATAGTTGGTATCAGAGCGGTATCCTGCCACCCTACCTCACATCGCCGCATGCCAACCTCATCTGTCCAAGTAAGTTAGTTTTTATTTTATGTTGATAATATGTAGGGTAATGTTAAGTTATTATATGTGGCCATAGTTACACCAGTAGAACCCGCACCAGTAGAGCCCTACCAAGGGAATGATGGTTTCGAAGGATAACATGGTTCGAACGCATACACAAACAATCCAAGCATCCCGACAGGGTGAGTTAATGGCACAACTCGCGACTATGCAAGAAATAATGGAGAATCAACAGCACGACCTAGACTAGCTTAGGGAGTAGCTAAGTCAACAGAACGAGGCACCACAGACAGTAGGGGTGCTAGCTCAGGAGGCTCACCAACCTCAGAGATTTCAAGGGAGTGAGCAACTTCCCCAGTCCAGAGAGCTCCGCAAGGATGGGAATTTCCTAAACCACTACCAACCCCTCTAGCAATGGCTGTTTCTATAGCAGCAAATGTACCTCAGCTAACCTTTAGGGAGGGTGACTTAAACGAGAGATTCTGACGCATGAAAGTGCTAGAGTTCAAAGGAACCACCAGCCCCATAGAGGCCGATGAATGGCTAATAGATATCCAAGTAATCTTGGATTTTATAGGACTGACCGACAGAGAGAAAGTGATGTGCACATCCTTTGCCTTAAGGAAGGAGGCGCATTAGTGGTAGAAGACAATAGCGATCAGAAGAAATGTCAGTGAGATGAGATGGACTAAATTCATGGAGGAATTCAAGGAGATGTACTTCAATGACGAGGCATTAGCAGTGCAACAGGATGAGTTCACCAACCTGCGCCAAGGGAATATGACTGTAATGGAGCCACCATTCGTTTGTATCATCAAACTTTGCTAGAAAGCTAGATAGGGTCTTAGATAAGATCAAACAACCCTTCAGAATAGCATTTCCCTTAGGGAAAGTTTTATTGTCTAATTACTGGATACGTTACGTACTAGTAATTATTTGCGATAGAGAGCTGAGCGTTAATTTGATCATCATTGACATGATCAATTATGACATAATCTTGGGAATGGATTTCCACGCAAAATACAATGTCATCATAGACTGTCAAAGGCAGAAAGTCGCTTTTGGATCGCTCGGTTGTGAAAAGTTCATCTACAAGAGTTTATCACCGAAGCAACCAAAGATGATGATCTCAACAATGAAGGCTCACAAGATGTTATCCAGTGGATGCAAAGGCTTCCTAGTACACGTGGTAGATAAGACTCGAGAAACAGATATAGGACCCGAGAACGTGCCAATAATCAGGATATTCGTGGAGGTATTTCTAGAGGACCTTCCAAGACTCTCACCAAAGCGTGAAATCTCGTTTGAGATTGAATTGCTACCAGGATCAACTCGAATATCTAAGGCCCCATATCGAATGGCCCCTATAGATCTAAAGGAGGTCCAAGACCAATTGAAGGACTTATTGGATAAGGGATTCATTCGACAAAGATTTTCACTCTGGGGAGTGCCTGTACTGTTCATAAAGAAGAAAGATGGCACACAAGGATGTGTATAGACTACAGAGAGAACAAGATTATGATTAAGAACAAGTATCCGTTGCCATGGATTAACGATCTATTTGATCAACTCCAAGATGCTACAGTGATCTCAAAGATCGATCTGCATTCAGGATACCTTTAACTATGAATCAGGGAAGAGGATGTATCCAAAACAGCCTTTTGAACATGGTACGGACACTACGAGTTTCTTGTTATGTCATTCGGACTGACAAACGCTCTAGCAACCTTCATGGATTTGATGAACCACGTGTTCAAGGACTATTTATATAAGTTTGTCATTATATTCATCGATGACATACTTATATACTTTAAGACAAAGGAGGAGCATGCAGAGCACTTGAGGATCATCTTACCATTTTAAAAGGACACCAACTGTATGCCAAGTTCCCCAAGTGTGAGTTTTGGCTGGAGAAGGTTTATTTTTTAGGTCACGTAGTCTCCAAGGAGGGACTATCTGTAGAACCAGCAAAGGTTGAGGCAGTTAGCACTCGACCAGCTCCGAGGAACGTGACAGAGATACACAGCTTCCTAGGCTTAGCAGGATATTACCAGCACTTCATTGAAGGCTTTTCGAAGCTAGCCGTCCCACTTACAGCACTTACCAAGATAGGAAAGAGGCATGAGTGGACCGACAAGTGTGAGGAAAGCTTTCAAGAGCTAAAATGAAGACTCACAAGTGCTCCAATACTGACCATTCTAGATGCTAGCCAAGGGAGCTTTGTGATCCATCGCGACGCGTCTAAAACCGGGTTGGGAGCCATGTTGATGCAGAGTTATGGAGTAGTCATGTATGCTTTATGACAACTTAAGGACCACGAGAAGAACTACTCTACGCATGATCTGGAGCTTGCAGCAGTAGTTTTTGCACTAAAAATATAGAGGCACTACCTCTATGGAGTCAAGTGTGAGATTTACACCGACCACCAGAGCCTCAAGTATATCTTCACATAGAAAGAGCTCAACATGAGGCAACGAAGATGGCTAGAGTTGGTCAAGGATTACGACTGTGAAATTCTTTATCATCTAAGAAAAGCTAACAAGGTAGCTGACATATTGAGTAGAAAGCATTCTACTTCACTTATGGCTATTAGTGCCTTGCCAAAAGCTCTGCAGATGGATCTCTGTAGCAGCAAGATCGAGATTCTGATAGGAAGATTGTCTGACATGACTATCTAATCGACACTCCTAGACGAGATCAAGGCCGGTCAAGAACTCAATTTGTCCTTGGTCAAGCCAAGAAAGGAAGCTATAGAGGACAAAGGTTCAGAGTTTAGAGTCTCTAAGGACGATATACTCTATTACATGGATAGCGTGTGTGTTCCGAAGGATGAAGAGCTCAAGAAGTAAATCCTTTTGGAAGCTCGTGAGGTGCCATATTCCATACATCTAGGAGCAAATAAGATGTACAAGGACCTAAAAAGAAGCTTTTGTTGGCCTAGAATGAAGAATGACATCGCCGAGTTTGTCACCAGATGCCTTATGTGTCAGAAGGTTAAGGCAGAATACTAGCACCCGACAGGAGAATTATAGAAAATTGAGCTATCCAAGTGGAAATGGGACCAGATCACGTGGACTTCATGGTCAGATTGCCAAGAACATCCAACGACAATGATGCAATCTGGGTGATCGTAGATAGATTGATGAAATCAGCCAGATTCCTAGCGATAAAGGTTAGCTACTCAGTAGAGCAACTAGCAGAAATCTATGCAGTTCAAATCATAAGACTGCATAGAGTGCCCAAGTCAATCATATCAGATCGTGACAAATGCTTCACCTCGAGATTTGGCAAAGCATTCAGGCCGCATTAGGGTCCAAGCTAAAGTTTAGCATAGCATTCCACCATCAGACTGACGGGCAGTCCGAAAGGACTATACAGACATTATAGGACATGTTGAGAGCCTACATCCTAGACTTTAAGGGAAACTAGGATCAAAAGCTACCCTTGATCGAGTTCTCGTACAATAATAGCTACCATTCTTCGATCAAAATGGCACCGTACGAGGCACTTTATGGAAGAAAATGCAGATCTCTGGTTCACTGACACGAGACTGGAGAGAAATAGCTTGTTAGCACGGACTTCATCAAGAACACAATGACAGACGTGAAGCTAATACGAGAGAGATTAGAAACAGTGCACAATCGCCAAAAGAGTTATGCAAATAAGCACCATAGACCCCTTGAGTTTCAAGAAGGAGACCCAGTCTTTTTCAAGGTGGCACCCATGAAAAGGGTGATGCGCTTTGGAAAGAAGGGAAAGCTCAGTCCTAGGTACATAGGACCCTTCAAAATAATCGAGAAAGTCAGGAAAGTGGCTTATAGACTAGTGCTTCCTCCCGAGTTAGCTTCAATGCACAACGTCTTTCACGTCTCAATGCTGAAGAAGTACGTGCTAGACAACTCCCATGTTTTGAGCCAAGAACCGGTCGAAGTGCATGCCGATCTGACGTATGAAGAGAAACCCGTGCGGATTCTAGCTATAAAGGAGAAAGTACTTAAAAATAAAGTAATATCGCTAGTAAAAGTGTTGTGGTAGAATCATAATGTTGAGGAAGCCACATAGGAATAGAAAGAAGAAATGAGAAGAGACTTAACGGAATTATTCTAATTTTCGAGGATGAAAATTTTGTAACGAGGTAGGTTATAATGACCCCTATGTTCATGGAACCTAATTACTATGTAATAAGTAATTAAGTTAATGACTATAGTATATTTTTCCAATTTGAATGAATTAAATGAGTATAGAAACGTTTAATTACTATTCATACAGTGAAAAGGGCAACCGAGAGTGAGATCGGTTCACCTTAGTACATGTGAGTGTGTGTGTGAGACATGCAGGATCAAGAAATAGGTCAAGATGGGCAAGAAATAGGTCGAGATGACCATTTCTTGACACAGAACTGATGAGCTAGTTATCAGTATGCTCAGACTGGTTATATGAGCACAATAGTGAAATTTGGCCTAATAAATATACAGTATCAAGAAAATAGTTGAGATGACGTTTTCTTGACATAAAATTGATATATTTATAGTCAGCATACTCAATTTAGTCAATTGAGTACAAAATATGAAATTCTTTTTGAGAGATATGTAGTATCAGAAAAGGGATCAAGACGACCTTTTCTCAGCCGAAACGGACATATTTAGACTCAGTACACTCAAATTAGTCAATTAAGCGCAAAACACATTTTTTGAGGTGGGAACATACAGTACCTAAAAACTGGTCCAGATGATCTTAGATGGACATAAAACTAATAAATTTGAAATCAGCATGTCCAAATTAGTCAGGAGAGACTGTGTTTGAAATTTAGTACGAAAAAGTATCGTTATACGTGCGTAGTGTCAACACAGTATAGACACAACCACAGTACCGTAAATAAATAGTAAATAGACACAGAATAGGCTCATAGACACTACAACCCAATCAGGAATGAATGGTATAACAAACGGATCAAGAAAATCCACATTCGGTCAAAATCTAGAACACCGTCGAAAAAGGGCCAAACACCGTTAGAGGAAAATTAGACTGTGAAGAAAAGACAACACAGATGAATTTTCCACCTTAAAATCTGTGTGTGTTGCAGCTAGAAAATTAGAAAGCAAGCTGCAAAGTTCCCTTGAAATAAGGAAATAGGCTTGTAAGCTTTTGATTAAAAAAATGTAAAAGTGAATGACAAGTCAAGTGACTTTACCCAAGGCATTTAATGCAATTTTTCCTCCTTTATGCAGTAGCCCCCATTAGTTTTTGGAGGGCAGCCAGTAGTAAAATTTGTCCCCTAGATTAGCTAAGATTTGGCTTAATTAAGGTTGCTTAGAGTTGATTAATTTTGTTTAGGGTTTGCCTATAAATAGGGGTGCATGGTCTTATGCCTCATTTTCCCTCTTTTGCACACCAAAACACCGAAGCCTCCTCTTCATTTTTTTTCTCTGCAATCGACCCCTCTTTCAGCCAAAACCAAATACTCTCTTAGCCAAAAATACACTAAAAACTCAACCAAAAGATAGCCTAAAACTTGTTTAGTTTGTTGCTTGGATTGAGCCTTCTTTCAAAATCACTTCAAGGTTATTTCAAGGTAATGTTTTAGAACCCTTCCTTGGTGATTTTAGTTGTTCATTTTATGGCCCACCCAACTAGCTCGATTCATCCACTCTCTTTCTTTTATCTTTCTTTGCTCTTATTTCCTCTTACTTAACTTGCTTTCTTTTAAAAGATTAGTATTTGAAAAATCATGAAATTTTTGTTTATATAAAATACTTGCGGTCTTATTTTCTTGAAAATACTTAGTAATATAAACATACTTTATTACATAAGTATACCTTTAAACTTACTTCACTTCTATATATAACACACTTGTCTTGTCTTGTCTTTATACATTTATACTACATTCTGGTACTACATTCTTTTCACAGCGGATGATTTACGTAGCGGTTCCACAACTCGTCCATGACACTGTGGGAATCTGCCTGCCAGTCCTTTTGCTCTCTCTTCATAATGCAGGTTATTTACCTTTGTTACCTACATCACGAACAGACTAGTGAGCTAAAGCTCAGTAAGCACAAACATACAGATAAAGCATGATTTATACCTAACACTTAGGGTTAGTCTGTTATGTGTGTCTATTTTCTGTTCTTATGCTTTCTTCCTTCTTTCTATACTATTTTTTTTTCTTTTCTTTCTTTTCTTTTTATTTTCTTTTCTTTTCTTTCTTTATCTTTCACTTGAGGGCCTGTAATTGGATGTACTTAATGCGCGCAAACTAATGGGGGAAAAGGGGAGTGACCCACCAATCAACCCCAAGGTCAATCTTTACACTACCACACTTGGGGCAGCATATTAAGCCATTTACTACCACACTTAGGGTAGCACCATACATTGGGGTGGAGGCTATCTTTAAACCTCACACTGGGGAGGCTGGTACGCCAACCTTACATTTTCAGTCTTATTATCTTGCTTACATTTATCTTTCTTTACGTTAGCTTTTCATGTTTCTTGGGCTTTGTGAACATGTTAGATCAATACGTCACAACATATATAACTTATATATAAACATAATTCTATGGTAAGTTAGTCAGTGAGTAGACATGTAAATGTCTGTACTTATAGTGTTTGTGCTAAAGTAAATTTTCTCAAATCCTTTGAACTCCTGTGCCCATCTCCGGTCAGGTTTCCTATAGTCAATAAGGTCGTCAGTTAATTACATTTTTAATAAATAGCTTTCGTTTTACTAAAATCTAAACTTTGGCTTTAAAAACTTAATTAAAGCCTTATGACAGCATTTAAAGCCTGAATAATCCTATTAAGACCTTTCTGGAACCTCTTTGCATAATCACCATCTTACCCCAAACTTTTGACAAAATTATCGTTTTGCCCCTAGTGGGATTTTCGCCGTTTCTTAGACTTAAATTTTGATTTTGACTTTTAAAATTATGTTTAGGCTCTTCTGAGGCTCTAACAATCTTTTCTGAGCAATTAAGAAATTTTGGTCAAAATAATAATAGTAACTTTGACCTAGACTGTGAACATTTTATTTTACTGTTTAAACTGACTTTTCTAAGCCCAAAAGTCATAAAATAACCTTCTAGGGGTTAAACGCTCCTCTTTTGACTTTTCTAAAATTTTTCGGTCGAAATGACCATTTTGCCCTTGACGGGACCTTAGACCATAAAATTTCTATTTTAATGTTTTAACTGGGTTTTCTAGTCCCAAAAATCATAAAATAGTTTTTCTTAGGTCTTACCGAGCTTTTACGATATTTCTTACTGAATTGCTCGGGTTACTATTCACCTGACCCTCGGGTGGTACTATTCCAACCCTTGGGGTCGTTTCTCGTTTTTCTAACCTTTCATGACCTTAAATAGATATTTCACTACTTTGGAAATCGTCCCATGCCCTTCCTCGAGCTTAGGTCCCTAAGAGGCTCAGGTTTTCCCATTCTCGATCATAATTTTACCCCTCATTTCCTAAAATGCCCTTTGTGCCATTACAAAAATTTTGGTAGCATTTCTGCTAAAATTCTAGGTTCTCGGCATTTGGGAAACGCCTCAAAACCATCTATCCAATTCTAACCTGTCACGTATTATACCACAAACCTAATTTTATACAAAAGTTACAAACTTTTTACGTAAAATTTTCCATTAAAACCTAAGCATTTCTAACGGGATTTCAACCCGTTCTTTCTCATTTTTAGACCCGGTTTGAACCACAAATTCCACCTTGTTTCATTCCATAGCACATCATGCTCAAATGACATCTTTACCCATAACCTATACACGGTTTTTCTTAGGAAAATTCTAAACTAAATTTTTTGTTTCAAAACTTCATTTTTTCATCATTCAATTTCCACATCAACACATGTTCATTACAACACAACATCTAACCTAATCCATCAAAATTTCATGCATTTTCCCCTTGGAAAGCCACGGATTTTCTTTTAGGAAATCAAGCACAAAAATTTATTTTCACGTTCTTTTCCTTTTCTCATCAATTTCCCACATCAAACTTCATTATCAAACCACTAAAAATCAAAGCTTAACATAAAATTTTCCTTCACCAATACACATACACACATACACGGTTTCACATCACCACATGATCAAATTTTTATTCTTGTTTACAATGCTAACCAAACTTCATTTCCAAGCTTTTCTTTGTCTCAAAAACATATTAACATACTAACACAACAAATTTGATGCAACCATTTTCACTTTCCATGCATGGTGAACCACGGATTTTTTTATTGAAAAACAAGCACCAAAGTTGGTGCTTTTTAATTCTATTTCATCCTTTCCTTTATCACTTCTTTTCACATGATTTACAATACCAAAAGCAACCAACAAAAATATGAAATTTTAACTTCAAAACAGCCCATATTCCACAGTTTTCACCCAAGAAAACTGAGAAGAAAACTTGGAAAAATAGAAGCTCACCTTACTATGTTGATCTCTTGAGCTTGGGGATGAATTTTGCACACTTTCTTGAAGAAAACTTGAAGAAAATTTCTTGTTTTTTTTTGTGGGAGGGGTACACGGCTGCTATGGGGGCTGAAAAACCAGAATTTTTCTGGTTTCTTTCATGCCAAAACCGTGTGTATTTGAAACCAAAAAAGGAGGGACTAATTTGCAACACTTTTAGAGACCTTTTTGCAAGCTTTTTGTGTAATTTTCCGAACTTTTAAGCGCTGTTTTGCAATTAAATAAAAGCGGCAAATTTTGTTTTCTGATTTTTCCTCTAAAAATCCACCACCTTTCATCCGTAGAATCATCTTGAAATTGTTCAAAGCTTTCTTTGACTTTTTCATGTTGACTTTGAATCATGGCCATTGGATCAAAGTGACTTTAAATCCTAGCCCTTAGATCTTGATGTATTCATACATCCATTCAAAGTTTCACATTCAATCTTTGACTCCACCTAATTATCTTGGTCAAACTTTTTGACCAAAAGTCAAACGGAATGACTTTGCATCGAAATCACGTAGACGAGTTTCTAAGGCTATCCGTGCGATCGGTTTTCCTTAATTCACTTTAGTTTTCCTAAAAATTCATACCATAAGTATTTCGTTCTTTAGTGGCATACAGTATATTTCTAAAAATTTTGAAATCGGAAAGACATTATTTGTCTAATTTTGGTTCGGTAAAATTTTCCACTCTTATTCATACTCGCTTTGGCATGGTTAGAACATTTCGTTGCGTTCTTAATAGTATTAAAACATTTGTTTTACGATTATACACATAAAAGTTATTGTGTATACATGTTATACAAAATTTTTGAAGACAGTAAAATTTCTCGGTTATGACATATTTAGTTTGATATTAAAAGGGAAATTTTGTGTTTCTTTCTAGCCCAAGCCGACCCCGTGTTCATCTTGGTCCACACGAAATTTTTAGTTACCAATCTTGGTTTGGTTGTGCTAGGTTCAAAACACACAAAGGTAAAAACCGAAAACCCCTCCTTTTTGTAGTTTAGTTTTTTTTTTTTAAGTTTTGAGATCAAAGGGATTTATTGTGTATTTCAAGCAATGGGTTGTAATAATTTTATTTTGAACCCTTAACATTTTATATTTATATTTTTGTGCTTGTGTGGTTGTGATTTATGTTTTTATGGATGGTTGGATGTATGGACGTTTTAGAGTTTGGCTGGAAACCAAACCTGTCCCAGATTTTAGCCACAGTTTTTTAGATTTATAAGCATGTTACAGACAGATTTTGGCATTTTGTAAAACATGAAAGTTTTAGGAAATTTTGTTATGGTAGTTTTTGTGTATAGCCTTGGCCAAAAATGACAGCAAGATAGGTTTTCAGAGTTGTTTATAACCAGAGTTCAAACCTGAGACTGAAACCTGGGGAAAGGGGATAGTCTCGGGTTTTTACAAAAATGAGCAACTTAAAATCCGAATAGGATCTCGGGCTTAACATGAAAGTTTTAGATCTCGTAGAAACCTAAAAGATGGCTCGTGTGAGTTTTAAAAATTCGGCCGTTTAGGGCCCCAAACAGAGCAATATTTCTGAAAGCATAAAACTGGCAATTTTCTAAAAACGGGCACAGTTCTAGCCACGGGTTTGCAAAGTTTAGGACCCATTAGAGTTTAAATCGAGCTCCGAGATGAACACAAAAGTTGTTCATCTTATTGAGGACTAAAAGTATCATGTTCGCCAAGTTTGCAAATACAATCGTTTAAAATGAGTTACAAACAGTTTTTTGAAAAAGGGTTCAAAAACCCCTTTATCAAGTGAACACCAAAATGTGTTCTTTTTAAACAAGAAAATGGATTTAAGAAAAACACCCTCACCTTCCAATTGGGTGCAAGGGAAGTCGTGTTCAAATCTAAAAGAAAGGAGTTTCACAAAAACAAAGGACGTTTTTCAGTAATAAGTTTTAAATCGATAGAAGTAGCCCGATAGGCTACATAGACAATATACGAGGTAACCGACTAGATAACTAGCACGACTAGTTAGATAGCTCATATGCAAGGAAACCGGTTAGTTGGCTAGTTAGTTAACTAGTCAAAAACAGTGGATGAGAGAGAGACGTTGATTAATTCATCAAGTAGACAAATTTATCAATCATGATTAGAAGTTAGATAATAAAATCTTAAAGGAGAGCAGTTTGGTACCGATAAGTATTGGTATCATACAACGATAGATTTATTAGTCACTAACGACTATAGTGACCTAAGAGCGAAATTTAATAGAAATACGTTATGATGACAGGAAGATACCTATATTGTGATAAAGGCGAGAGTACAAACTATCTGTTGACAGGTAAGTACAACTCTGCCTACCAACATGAATGAAATGAGTTTAAAACTGATGTTTTCACTCTATGTTAAGTATGTAAATTGTATATGATGGTTGCATGACATAGCATGTTTCATAATCACGTTAGATTAATGAACAGTATAAGTTAGATGCCATTATATCTCTATTGCGTAAGATTAGTGGTAGCATAGTAGAGCTTATGGCATGAGGATATCAGCTATGATTCATGATCTCAACAATTGGATAATTGTTAAGCGTGTCATACCGGCCTCTTAAGCTAGAAGGGGTTTTTCTGTTTAAGTATAATGAGCCCAAGCGGGGGCTCATAATATATATAACGAGCCCAAGCCAAGGCTTATAATATATATAATGAGCTCAAGCCAAGGCTCATAAAGAAAGTATGATCATGGTGAATCCGATGATTCGCGCGCATTCGGTACTGACACATAGGCCCTCAGACAAGTAAAGAAAGATAATGCATAATGAAGCATAATTGAGCATAATCGGCTCATGCATTATTTACGATATGCCCTAGATGTAGTTATAGCATACTTCTCAGTTACATGATATGATATGTCCACATGGTGTGCATTCTGAGTTATGCTACATGATATGTCTCCATGTTCTGTATGAATGTGTAATATGATTGACAGTTTTTAAATATGCCTTATAGTATGGCTTATGTTTTAACCATGTTTTACGGATGATATGTTGTACTTGCTGAGTATAAACCTCACAGTGTGTGTTCGTGCTGTAGGTAAGACACCTACAAGCTAGACACTGATGGATGATGATGGCGGCAGAGGTGGATGTGAGGGTTGAGGTTATGGATACCACCACAAGTGTTAACTTCTGCATAATATTGAAAAATCAACCTTATGTTTTGAGCAGTCTAATAGTTTAAGTATGTACGTATATTGACCCTAGTTGTATTCAGATATGTTTGAAAGTATATGTATGTACATAAATAGTCAAACGTACTATTCAAAAAAAATCCTCTAATATTATGCTACTAAGAATAGTAGTTTTAAACAAGTTAAGTATGTTCAAGTTTAAGTAACAGTAGTTTTCGAGTGACGTTCCAGGGCCGCTAGGGCTTTGTGGCGCCACAGCTTGATATCAAAGAATAGTAGTTTTAAAGCAAGTTTTAAGTGACGGTCTGGGCCGCTAGAGCTCTGGGTCGCCACAGACTTAGGGCTTTTGTTTCCCGCATCATTTAGAGCCTTTTGAGTCGGGTAGTGTCGATCGCCTCTGCTAGAAATAGTGACTTCGACAGTGGGGGCTTGACAGTGACGGGATGGCATTGGGTGGCATGATCCGACAACTATTATGGTGAAACAAGATATGGATTTTTTTCTCCTCATCACCACGAAGCTATAGGGACCAGAATCACATCAATCAGAGGTCGGACGACAAAGTTATAGCATCGAAAAAAATTGAGCATTTCGACCACTTTGTCTGGTGCGTGCGGCTTCCTTCGGCGGTGATTGTCGACTTGGCACACCGTTGGACTCAGTTCGTCGAGAGCTTTCCAACTAGCCCAAAGGTGTCAAAAACGGACTCCGTTTTAGTGGTCGGAAGCCATGGAATTGCACAGTGGTGAGGAAGGGAGAGAGAGAGAAAGGCTTTGATGGTGAAGAAAGGGGGGTAAAGGGGTAGACGTGAGGACTATGTAACTGCTACCTTCAAATGCCCAATATTGTTCTATTTTATTCTTTTTCTTTTTTTTTTCTGTGTATTGTAATGACAGTGCAAATATTCTAATTATATTGAAAATGGTTGTAGGCTTTATTTACTATTTAAATGGGCCCTCTCTGCATCTATCTACTTCCTTTTTCCGATCCTGTATTGTGCTAATATACTGTGTTAACACCGCACATGAATAGTATACTTATTCTGTATGAAAAATTTAACATGTGCTATAATGACTAATTTGGACATGCTGAGTCCAAATATATCAGTTTTATATTCATTTGAGGTCATCTCGATCAGTTTTTTGATACTGCATGTTTTCTATTGAAAAGTTACTTTTTATGCTTAATTGATTAATTTGAGCGTACTGATTCTAAATATATCAGTTTTATATTAAGAAAAGGTCATCTTGACCAATTTCTTGACACTGCATGTTTCTTAATCAAAAGCTACTTTTTATGTTCAATTGATTAATTTGAGCATACTGATTCTAAATATATCAGTTTTATATCAAGAAAGGTCATCTTGACTAATTTCTTGGCACTGTGTGTGACACACAATCTCACACACATATAATCATATATTACTCAATATATACAATGTATATATTTTCCGATAACGATAAAATTTCTTAGTTGTGACAGTGGGCCATTGAGTAAAAGTTTTGGCAAAAACAGTGGGAGAAGTTAAATATCAATTTAGGAATAAATTGATTGTTATGAACGTTTATTTTATTCTAATGTTTGGGAGAAATTTGATTGTGATTTCCAAATTATATGAGCAATTTCATTGTAAAAAATAACTGGATATTTGTTCTGGAAATTTGAGGGATGGGTTGTAGTTTATTATAACAAATCCTAAAAACATTGCTAAATATTGAATTGTTTGGAATTGCCAAACTTAAGAATAAAATGCAAAAGATTACCCATAAAGATAATAGATGCCGAAAGAGAAATCGAACATTACTTAACATATGAGACCAATGTTGAGTTATTGCCAACTTCATTTTAGGATATACTCTCAAAATAGTAGTTTATATTCTAAACTTGGTACCATATAAGTCTATATTAAAGACACCTCTAGAGTTGTGTTATGGCCACAAAGTTAGTTTGAGGCACATTTACGTATGGGGTTGTCCGGTACATTTGATAAATGGTAAGACTAGAAAGTTGGTACCTCTTATTAAATTATGCATTCTTGTGGGATACTGTAAAGGTACTTGAGGAGTTACTTTCTGATAAGATCAGACCATAGTTGACAAGAGTTGTCAAACATCAAAAGCAAAAGACCACAACATCTGATTAGAATCAGGTTCTACCTCATCGTAGTGGGAAGGAAATTAGATTGCCCGCTTACTTTTGGAGAGAAACACAACTCGTCGCTATTGACAACAAAGTAGAAAATACTTTGACTTACAAATCAACTATGGATGATTCTGATAAAGAGAAATGCCACAAAGCAATGAAACTGAAGATGGACTATATGTATTCTAACTCAGTCTGGGAACTTGTTGATCTTTTTGGAGGGGTAAAACCCATAAGGTGCAAATAGATTTACAAGAGAAAGACAGGAGTAGCCGAGAAAGTAGAGATTTTCAAAGCAAGATTGGTAGCTAAGAGTACCCATAAGGACGGAGTTCACTATGAAGAAACTTTTTTCTCTGATTGCCAAACTTAAGTTCGTTATGATACTCTTGTATATGGCCACTTGTTATTATGATGACATATAGCAAATTGACGTTAAGACAACATTTTGAAGGGCTATCTTTAGAAAAGCATCCTTATGGTGCAAGCAGATGATTTCATAGCTGAAGCACAAAAGTATAAAGTCTGCATACTACAAAAGTCAATTTATGGACTTAAGCAGGCTTCTAGATCACATAACATTAGCTTTGATAAAGCTATTAAGTCTTATAGGTTTTAAACAAAATCTAGATGAATCATGTGTCTACAAGTATATAAGAGAAAAGAAAGTGGTCTTCTTAGTACTTTACATTGATGACATCCTAATCATTAGGAATGATAAGGAATTAATGTCAAAATTAAATGACTGATTAGCAAGCCAATTCCAAATGAAAGTTTTTAAAGAGGTAAGCTATATTCTTCGGATCCAAATTTTACGTGCTCTCAATAAAAGGCTTTTGGCATTGCCTTAGGCATTGTATTTTGATAAGGTGCTTATCAAGTACAACATGTAAAACTCCAAGAAAGGGAATATGCCTTCTAGGCATGTTATTCATCTTTCATAGGAGATATATCTAAAGACTCCTCAAGAGGAAAAGGACATGAGATATTTTCCATATGCATCTACAGTTAGAATCTTAATATACGCTATGCAATGTACTCAGCCGAACATTTGTTATGGAGTGGGAATAATCAATAAATTTCAGTCCAATCCATGATCTGATCACTAAACAAGAGTAAGGTACATTCTTAAATATCTTAAGAGAACAAGAATTATATGCTTATATATTCTAATATATAGGTTCTAGTTTCCAAATGGATCGGGACGATCAAAAGTTGTATATCTAGTTTTGTGTTCACCTGTTTTAGTGGTAGATCCAAAGTAGTAATTTGTTGCTAACTCTTAAGTAGAGGCTGTATATATGGTAGCTTGTGAAGCATCCGTGTGAGTACTATGACTTCATAAATTTTTGATTAATTTGTAAGTTGTTCCAGATGAGTAGAAACATATGAAAACATTTGGTTTTAAAGACATATCTCACATGTTTTAGTGCAAGTGGGAGATTGTTCAGATTTATGCTCAAAAGCATGTGATGTTTTTGAATATTATTTATTTTGAATGAATAAATTTGATTTTCCATTATAATTATATGCATGTATTTTTTAAATACTTTATGAATATTATTAAAATTTCATAATTATCTATGTAACCTAAAATATTGTATATAAGTGTTATATAGTAAATGATAATATCTAAAAATAATAATTAAAATAGTCTGTGATAATTAATTAATTATTTAATTGATTAACCAATTAAAGAATATGATCTTTAATTGAATATCACTCGTGCATGTTATTATCATTAAAAACGATCTTATCTGAATCATTAATGTGGCGAGATATTTAATGAGTGCATTATACATAATGGATAATGTAGGATGGAGATGTGACGAGATATAAATCATTAATAGTTTTCATTAAGTATAGTGGATCTAATCATGTCAAATGATGGTCATATATATAATATGATCTTAATCCTGAATTATTAGTAGACTCGTATTTATGGAATCATGTCTTTTAATTTACTCAGTATGGATTTGAGTATCTAATATTAGTCCTTATAATTTGGAGATATGATAAAGTAACTAGCTGAGAATGTTAATATTGTAGAATGAAACTCGATCCTTCTCGTTTAAGAAGTAGATAAATAATTTCCTTGCGTGTTGATTCAAGGCTTGAATAGTATGTGCGCTCAATTTTTGATTACTTTTATGAATTTATCATTCATTATAGAATCAATGATACTCAAAGATAAAAAAGTAATTAGAAAGGTTAACGGATTTTACTTAGCTCTAATTATGAATTATTTATAGAGGATCGATATATATGTAATGGCTATATCAAATGGACGATTCTATTTTTTGAGCAATCATATATATGATTTCAAGAGTATAGTCCCAAGATTTTAGTGGAGTAACATTAGAATTAATAAAGTTGATAAATTAATTAAAGAGTTTGATTAAATATCAAATTTATTAGAGTTTAAAATTATAGATCCATTGTTCCCCACACTACCTATGTTTGTAATTAAATAAGTATATTTAATAGATTGTATTTATGCTCACAAATTATGTGATATAAAATATAAAAGAGTGTCTACTTATATTATCACAAATATTTGTTTGTTACGCCAGTAATTAATTGAGAATTAATTATGTTATTTAAATAGTAGAGATTATTCAATTGTTAAAATTGAATAATACAGTGGGTAGGTGTGATAACCGAGAAATTTTATCATTCTCGGAAGACATGTACATTGTGTGTATACAATGATTTTTATATTTAAAATGTAAAATGTATGATTTAATATTGTTTAGAACGCAATAAAATATTCTAACAATATCAAAGGAAAGGAATTCGGGGATAGGAAATTTTACCGAACCGAGATTGGATAAACGATGCCCCTTTCGTATCAAAAACCCTAGATGGTTACAAAAATATACTAAAAGATGAAAAACTTATGGCATGAATTTTTGGCCAAATGGAAGTGAATTAAGGAAAACCAATCGCATGGACAGCTTCAGAAACCCGCCTATGCAATTTCAGTAAAGTTCCATTCAATTTGACTTTTGATCAAAAGTTTGACCAAGATTATATATTGAGTAAAAGACTATGGTGTATGACACTCACAATAATGCTAGGATACATAATGATTCAAAGGCTAGGGTTTAAAGTTTCTTTGATCCAATGGCTAGGATTCAAAGTCAACCCAAAAAGTCAAAGAAATTTGAAAAAAAAAATTCAAAACTTATCTATTATGCAAGGTGGCGGATTGGAAGTGGAAGAAATGCATAGAAATCAGAAAAAAAAATTTATAATTGCAAAATTGCCCTTAACAAGTTTCAAAAAAACCCCTAAAGTGTTGCTAATTTACCCAAAACATTTACAATTTGGTCCCTCCTTTTTGGCTGCACATTTAAGCCACGGTTTGGTTGGAAAACTAGAAATAATTCCAGCAAAAATTTCAGCTATTTCAGGCCCTTTGCAGCCGTGAGCCTCCACCCATCCCCAAGCTAAGTTTCTTCAAAAATTTGCCTCCAAAATTGTTTCAAAATCTGTCCCTAGCATCAAATGAGCAACATAGTATGGTAAGCTCCCAATTTGCAAGCTTTTCTCTTGGAAAATTTTCTGAAAAACCGTGGGCAGTTTGACGTTGGTGTGATGAAATTTTAAACTTTAGTTTGGTTTGATTTTTGCTTTAAAGAGTGATATTGGCATGTGGTTGAAGAAAGTAATGGATTAGGGTTTGAAAACAAGAAATTTGGTGCATGATTTCTAAGGAAAATCCATGAGTTATGGGGGTAAATTTTGGCTTGATTTTGTGACAGCCCGGAACCTTGGTGGCCCCGGACTGTCACTTAAAACTACTGTTACTTGTCTTACTTGAAAACTATTACTCAAACTTACTTACTTTAACACTATAAATTTAGGGGATTTTTTTAAAATAGTACGTTTTACTATTTACATACATATATCTACTTCACAGATACATGAAGGTCAAAATACAACTGGGGTTCAAACATACATACATACTCTTGAATTTACTAAACTAGTTACTACTTAATATAAGCTCAGATCTGTAATGACCACCATTTTCATGGCACCTACTTACTATGTAATAAGACATTAAGGAATAAAATTGGAATAATTTGATGTCTTTTAGTGCAAACGTGAGTAACATGTTTAGGTACATAGCCGTGTAAATAGCCATGTACCATTCGGACTGTTGAAGTGTAATAGGCCATGTGAGCGAACATGGTCATGTAGTATAGCACGGTCAGGTACACGGTTGTGTGAGTGGCCGTGTACCATTCAAGTTGATGAACATGTAAAAGGTCGTGTTTCAGAACAGGGCCGTGTGGAGGAATTCCAACTAGTACACGCCCGTGTTGCCTTGTACATGCCCGTGTAAGAACCCGTGTAGAAGGTCGTGTATTGAGCAGAGCGCTGCTATAAAGACTCTCGTAATACGTGAAACCTAATTACCATACAGTGGGTAATTAAGTTGAAAAATACAGTATATTTTCCAGTTGAATAGATTAAACAAGAGCAATGACGTTTAATTACTATTCATGCAATGAAAGGGGCGACTAACAGTGAAATTGGTCCACCCTATTATGTGTATAAGTGCATAAGATACGTAGTATCAGGAACTAGTCCAGACGATCATTTCCTGACACAAGACTAGTGAACAGATCACCAGAACGCTCGGACCCAACATCTGAGCACAACAACGAGAAATACCCTAGCAGAGGTATAGTACCGAGAACGAAGGTCCAGATGACCTCTTCTCACATAGAAACTGACAAAATCGAAGTCAAAACACTTAGACTAGTCAGTTAAGCTAGAAGTAGTGAATAGTAAATAGTGAAAAATGCAGTTTCAGATTAATAGTCAAGACGGCCTTAATTTGACTTAAAACTGATATTTGAACAGTCAGTAAGCTCAATCTAGTCAATTGGGTATAAAACGAGAATTTTTGTTTGAGAGATATGCAATATCGGGAAGAGGGTCAAGATGACCTTATCTCACCCTGAAACTAATATATTTAGACTCAGAACGTCCAAATTAGTCAATCGAGCACCTAACACGTTTTTCGAGGTAGGATCACACAGATCCCAAAACTGGTCCAAATGACCCTGAATGGATGTAAAACTGATAAAATTGAAATCAGCACATCCAAATTAGTCAAGAGAGACTGTGTTGAAAATTTCACACCAGAACGCCTCGTAATGTGTGCATAAGGACAACACAGTATAGACACAACCACAATATAGGAAATGAACAGTAAACTAGTTCAGAATGGGCTCTTAGACAGTAAAACCCAACTAGAAATCATCATTATAAAAATCGAATTCAGAAAATCCAATTCCAGGTGAAAATTAGAACACTGTCGAAAAAGGGTTGGATACCGAACGATAGAAATTAGACGGCAAATTAGGAGAAAATGCAGATGAACTTTGCCCCTCAAAATCCATGTGCCTAGCTGAAAAAGCAGCCATTTTAGTTGCAAAAATAGCCCTAAAAGTACCATTTAAATATTGGACAAGTTATGACACAATTTGATTAAACAATATTACATTTCCATCACATTCCATCAACCAAAATTTTTTATTTTCCCCCCTTCAATATGCGCAAGCTTCCTCGGTTTTGAGGGCTGGAATTGCAACAAATTTGTCCCCAAATTAGCATAAGATTGAATTGATTAATTAAGCTTAAGGTTGGATAATTTTGTTTAGGATTTGTCTATAAAAGGGGTGACCATGCCTTAGGTGTTGTTCTTTCTTTTGCACACCCTAAAAACACAACTCTTTTCTCTCTTTCTTTCCCTTGCTGCATCTGGCCATCCCACACCCACAAAACCACCATTTTTCAAGCCAAAAACCAAGTTAAATGTTTACCAAAATCCAGCCCCCTCAAGCTTGTGTTAGGAGGATTCAATCAAAGCCATTTCAAGTGTATTCAAGGGTGAGTTTTTGGAACCTATCTTTGTGATTCTTAGTTATTATTTTGGGCTGATGTTAAGAGAAAATTTTGGTGTCTTTGCTATCATAAACCAACACTGTCACGGCCCAAAATTTAGACACGTGACACGGCAGCCAAATCATAATATCAACCCGAGATTTAAGGAAAAACATTTATTACAAAAAGCGGGTCAACATCATAATTTAGCTAAGCCTAATTATTTATAAAGTAGCATCATAACCACATAATAAAATAAAATAGAAAATAAATACTTTTTAATGCGGAAACCAAACACAAAATCGCTCTTCAAAAGAAATTACCAACTATAAAATATTCCCAAGCATGAAATTTAAATAACGTGAAATAAAGTCCAAACTTAAAGTCTCATTACATCAGAACGAGAAATAGAAAGAAGAAGATGGAGAAAACGGATAGCATCATCTTCGGTAGAAACGGATAGCTCAACGATTTTCGGAACTGCTACCTCCCGCACCTAGAAGTAGTCATTTCGAAATCACAAAGAAAAGGGATATGAGCGCTGGCTCAGTAGGACAGAAACAAAGGTGGATTAAACAGGTAACATTTAAAAGTATGACATAATATTCGCTTTAAAAAAATAATCAATAATTTAAGAATACATGGCATAATAATCATATCCAAAAATAATCAACAATTTCGTGAAAACATTTTTAATACAAGTTTTATTCTGCTGAGGACTTAGCGTAGCTGCAATATACGTGCCCCAATATTAAAAATAATAAATCATTAAAATAAACAATCATATTTTGAGTGAGGACTTGTCGTAGCTATAATATACATGCCTCGAATTGAATTATCCTAGATCATCTCGTTACAGTCTAAATAGGCCGAACGGCCCTGCGCAGGTTTAGGGACCTTCCCCCATGGCGTCAACTTTGGGACGCACGCATCATTTATAATGATCGTGAACCAGAGCTCAATTATGTCCACCGGATTATTCAAAAGATGGTATTTACCAAGTTATATTATGCCATTAATCAAAACACGCTTTAAAATGCACATTTATTACATAACACTTTGCATGCGTTTATTTCATCAAAAACAGTATAATAATTTCATAAACTGAAAACAGCATGCCATTGATAAAACAGGGAAATTTAAAACACTTGACTACTCTCAGAAAAGGCTAGAAAGTCCTATCTCGATTATCGCATAAGCGTTGCGATGACGTGATCCACGAATCAAGCAAGAACGTCAAATAAATCCTATAATCACAACATATGATCAGTCTAGGTCTAGACATAATCATCCAATCATTTTAGTGTGCCACAAAAGGATTTTAAAATGTTTAATAAACATTTGGGATTTAAAATTTGTGAAAAACCCTAAGTTAGAATATTACTGGACATGGGCAGACCGACTTAGGCTGACTGTAAAATCAATATTAATTCATTTTTAATTCCAAAAATTGTAAATTTTTAATGTGTTAAACTAGACATCCGTAGCTTTAATTCCATATAATTTTTATAATTTTTAGACATCGTTTGGTTATTCAATTTGGCCAAAACCCGAGGGGTTGTTTTCGGGCATAAAATTAGGGTTTCAGTTTCAGTTCAAAAACGGGCAGTTCTGTCTGCCTAACTTAGAAAAATATTTTGACTGGGCCAACGGATGATTTTGGTTCTGAAATTTTGTAGCCATTTAGGGAACATCTTGAATCTAATTTTAGGCTCAAGATTCACTCGAAAATCATTTTTAAAACTCAAGTTATGGCTGACACAAGTTTACTGTTCATATGGTAATTTTCCAGACTTCCCTTTTTCTGTCCGAATTTCAATTAGCCTCAAACCAATTCAATTTTCATCCAATGGTCATGAAATCTCATGGAGAACCTTATTTATATGTCATTAACACAACCAAGAATCAAATTGGCAAAAATCATAAAATTTTACGCATGTGATCATAGGGTTTTTGAAAGGGGATCAATGAGCAAAATTTTTAGGGTTTTAGAGAGAGAAATTCACACCTTGTTTGTGCTGCACTATTTTTGATGCTTGGTCTCCTTTTTGGCTGAATTTGTGTGAGTGTTGGAGTCTTCAAAACAATAGGGAAAACAGTGGAGAAAAACCATATAAATTTTGGGGTTTAAATCAAAAGGAGAAGGAAGGAAAAAGTTGATTTCTTACCTTGTTTTTGTCTCAAAAATTGTTGAATCCCTGAGCTGCCTTTAGGAAGGTTTTGCTTGCTGTTTTGGGTGTGTTTTGGGAAAGAAAAATTCAGAGAGGAAATAGGGTGAGGCTGGCCGAATTTTAAGAGTGAAAGGAAAGGTGAATGAGAGTTGAAAGAGGGTTTTTATACTAGGTTTTTTTTTTTATTTTCGTTCCTTTTTGTTTCCTTGCTTGGTCGAATATTTTGAGGGGAAAAAAGGGAGATTTTTGTGCTGTTTTGAGGCTAGGTTTTTCTCTCCTTATTTTTCCTTAAGTGGCCGAAATTACCCATTAGTTTTTAAGGAAAAAAAATTTGAATTTTGATTAAGGTTTGATCTAGCTTTTAATTCAAATCAAATCTCCTTTATTTCCAACACTTTATGGCCGAATTTCTTCTTTTTATTTAAGGGATGAAATTTGAGTTTGAATCCTCCTTGGATTTATGGGATTTAAATTTTAATTAAAAATCCTAAGTAATGGCCGAATATTTTAGGGTTTTTGAAGTCAAAATTGTTGACTTTTTGAGTGGAATTTGACTAGGAAACCAACCTAGAGTTTCCAAAAGATTTTTAATTAATTTTTGGCACACTAATTTTATTTAAATTATATATTGACCCTTAAATAAAATTTAAGGCGTCACAAATATCTACCACTAAAAATAGTTTCGTCCTCGAAACTTTAAGAATTACTCCACACTAAAGAAGAGAATAAGAATATGAATAACTTCTCATTTCATTAAGCAATCTAAATGCACCTTTCAAAACATATAGTGATATATCTACCACTATGAACAGAGTAGGGTTACAAAACAAACTTAGGTCGACTACATTACATGTACTCTACTGCTTAGCGAACCATTCAGCATGGTTCTCACGCATATCTTTCTCAGTTTCCCATGTGGCTTCCTCTTTACCATGGTTACTCCGAAGAACCTTCACCATGGGTATTGTTTTCGTTCTCAGCTGCTTGACTTTACGATCCAAAATCTTCACCGGAACCTCGACGTAAGAGACATCTGGTTGGATTTCTACATCATCTGTTGAAATGACTTCGGACTCCGTTTGTGCACTCTTCCTCAATATCGATACATGGAAAACGTTGTGCACTCCGAAGGTGTTGGGTAACTTTAGCTCATATGCAACCTTACTAACTCTACATACGATCTCAAAAGGTCCAATGTAACGCGCTGCTAGCTTCCCTTTAACTTTGAAACATGAGATATTTTTCTTCGGTGAAAACTTTAGCAATACAAAATCTCTGACCTCGAACTCTAACGGCTTTCTGCGTTGATCTGCATAGCTCTTCTGTCGACTCTGTGCTGTTAGAAGTTGTTGTTTGATGATGGCAATCTTCTCGTACTGGTCTAGGATCATATTGGGTCCACCCACTGGTGCGTCCTGGTTGTCAACCCAACAGATGGGGGATCGACAAGGCTTTCCGTACAACGCTTCAAAGGGTGCCATTCCGATACTCGTTGATAACTGTTGTTGTATGCGAATTCTGCCATGTAGAGGTGTTTGCTCCATCCATCTCCAAGATCAAGAACGCAGACACGTAGCATATCCTCGAGAATCTGTATGAGATGCTTCGACTGACCATCTCTCTGCGGATGAAAAGCGATGCTGAAGTTCAGTTCTGTGCCTAGAGCTTCCTGTAGACTTTGCCAAAAGCGAGCGTTGAAGCGCGTATCACGATCAGAAACGATCACTGAAGGGACAACATGCAATCTGACTATGTTCCTCGTGTAAAGCTCGGCTAGCTGGTTCCTATTGCAAGTCGTCTTGAACGGGATGAAGTGCGCGGTCTTCGTGGGATGATCTACAACTACCCAGAGTCCATCAGATCCATCCTGTGCTCTCGGTAAGCCGGTTAAGAAGTCCATTCCTATACTATCCCATTTCCACCGAGGTATTGGAAGTGGTTGGAGCAGACCTGCGGGTCTCTCTTGTACTGCCTTTACCTTCTGACACGTCAAATAGTTGGCCACGAAGTTCTTCACATCTAACTTCATACCTCTCCACCAAAGCTGCCGTCTTAGGTTTTGATACATCTTGTTTCCACCTAGGTGCATGGCGAACCTCGACTGATGAAACTCTGACAAGATCTCCTGTATAAGCTCTGGGATGTGTGGCACTGCAAAGTGACCCTCGTTGTAAAGAATTCCCCTGGCATACGTCGACCACTCTGCAACATGCTTGCCCTTTAACAATCTATCTCGGATGTCAACGAAACGTGTATCTGCCAACTGATTCTTCTTGATCCTCTGCACGTAGTCTGGTTCCATCACTAAGTTGTACAACACTGGACGACCCTGAACTTTGCCAAAACGAACCTGATAAGCTGTAAGAACTCTGTCCTTTTCCCACTCATCTATCTGCATAGCCATTATAGAAGCATCATGATCAGGATTGGGAACTGCCTCTCTTTTCCTATTTAGTGCATCTGCAATCATGTTTGCTTTACTCGGATAGTGCTCGACTTGGAAGTCGTAGTCTTGCATGTATTCTACCCATCTTCTCTGACGCAGGTTTAGATCTTTCTGTGTAGCTAGGTATTTCAAACTCTTATGATCTGGAAACAGTCTAAAACTGGCACCATACAGATAACAACGCCAAATCTTAAGTGCGAACACTACTGCAGCTAACTCTAGATCATGTGTAGGGTAGTTTCGTTCATGTTGTTTCAGCTGTCATGAGGCATAAGCGAAAACTCGGTTCTGCTGCATCAAAACTGCTCCAAAACCTTGATGAGAAGCATCGGTGTAGACGTCATATACTTGATCCTGATTCGGAATGATAAAGATAGGTGCAGACGTCAAACGACTCTTTAACTCTTGGAAAACTGACTCACAGCTGTTGTCCCAAACGAAAGGTACATCTTTCTTTGTCAGACTGGTGAGGGGAGTGGCGAGCTTGCTGAAGTCCTGTACAAAACGTCGATAATATCCCGCTAAGCCCAAGAAGCTTCGGATCTCTGGAACATTCTTCGGTCGTTCCCACTTAAGAATCGCTTCAACCTTGGATGGATCAACTGATATACCGTCTCCTGAGATGATATGCCCGAGAAACTTAACCTCTGTCATCCAAAACTCACATTTTTCTTTCTTAGCGTATAACTGATGTTCATGAAGAGTCTGTAAAACTATACTGAGATGCTGTGCATGATCTTCACGAGTTCGGGAGGAGATGAGGATGTCGTCGATGAATACGATGACGAACTTATCAAGAAAAGGTCGGAAAACTCTATTCATCATATCCATGAAGGCTGCTGGCGCGTTTGTCAAACCGAAAGCTATTACTAAGAACTCATAACTGCCATACCTTGTTCGGAACGCTGTCTTCGGGATATCCTCCTCTCTAACACGAAGCTGATGATAACCGGATCTCAAATCAACCTTGGAGAAGAAACAAACTCCACCCAACTGATCGAATAAGTCATCTATACGTGGTAACGGATACTTATTTTTGATGGTCACACTATTGAGCTTTCTGTAGTCCACACAGAGACGTAGCGAACCGTCGGCTTTCTTCACAAAAAGGACTGACGAACCCCAAGGTGAGTTACTGTCTCGAATAAAGCCCAGCGATTTCAACTCATCCAGCTGCTTGCTCAACTCTTTCATCTCTAGAGGTGCCATACGACACGGAGCAGAAGCAAAAGGAGCTGTTCCGAGGACTAAGTCGATACGAAACTCTATTTCTCGATGAGGCGGTAAACCTGGAAGAGCTTTTGGAAAAACATCTGGAAAACTATCGACAACAGGTATAGGTTGGGTACTCTTTTCAGAACTGGATCCTTCCACTGCACACAAGGATAAGAAGCAAAGAATACCCTGTCTACTCTTCGACACTAACCTCAGAGCAGATCTATCAACATCTGAAACTAAGCTTAACTGGTAGGATACCACATGTCCAAAATCAGTTTTAAAGATAACGCGACAATTACGATAATCAAGCATAATCCCATATCGGGAAAGCCAGTCATATCCCAGAATAACATCATAAGCAAATATAGGCATTACCACAAGTAATGCCTCCAAACACACATCCCCAACATAAACATAGGCTTGACACCCATCACTAACGGTAGTCGTGCCCAACGGGGATTTCACACATAAGGGAGAGTCAAGACTTTCCAGTTTTAAACCAAGTGAACGAACATAATGTTGGGCTATAAAAGAGTGTGTAGCCCCGGTGTCAAACAAAACATGTGCATATGTACCGAAGATAGGAATTATACCATCTAATGCAGTCGGTGTATAATCTATCTCCATACTGTCAGCTCGAAGAGCATGTAACTGTGGTGCCTTACCCCGATTTTGAGCTGTATTCCCTCGTTGATAGCCCATACTCTGACCCTGTGGTGGCGGTCTCTGATAACTCGGCACTGGGAACTGCTGTAGCGGTGTAGCATGTGGAGCGTAAGGCGTAGTGTACTGGCTCATGCGCTGAGGCTGATGGGGAGCTGGAAGCTGAGGGCACTGTGACTGCGAAGACTGGGAAGTAAACTGTTGCCTCTGTGGAAGACCATTCTGATTCTGCTGATGATGATGTCTATGAGCATTGTCTCTTGACTGTCTCTTCGGGCAGACATTTCTTTTGTGGCCTTCATCACCACACTCGAAGCACGTAATCACATTCACCCGACCCTGTCGCTGTTCAGAAAACTGATGAGAACCCGATCCCTAAGACTGCTGGTTCTTCTGGTAAGGAGTCTGCGGCTTGTGCTGAGGCTTGTTGCGGATTGGTCCAGACTTGTTTCTGTTACGAGCTTCAAGGAACTCTTGTCGCCCTCTTCCACTGTCAATGCCATAGCAACTATCTGCTAGTAGCTATCCCTGATCTGGAACGGTTGTACACCCCTCTTCACATAGAGGCTAAGCCCTTCCTCAAAGGGGAGACACTTAGTAACTTCATCCAAAACCTGATTCTTCGCATACCTGGCCAACTCGGTGAACTTGGCTTCATATTCCTGCACTGACATAGACCCTTGCTTCAAACGGACGAACTCCTTAGCTTTTCTGTCGTGGAACTGAGCTGAAAAGAAACGCTCGTGAAAACGCTCCTCGAAAACTATCCAAGAAGGCCTCTGCTCCTTTGTCAAACCATCCTCGATACTAGCCCACCAGGTAGAGGCTAGACCCACCAACTTGTTGGAAGCAAACTCAACCCAGAACTCTGCGGGTGTGGCGGTCAACTTTAGCTGCTTGCGAATGGCATCAAACCAGTAGTCGGCATCCATCTCTGTGCCCGTGCCGTCGAAAGTGGGTACGTGAGGCTTAAAGAAAAGAGTTAGGGCTGCCTGTTTAGGATGTATCATAGGCTGGGTAGGTACTGCTCCAGAGGTAGGGTTTTCGGTGGTAGGTGTTTGCTGAGGAGTCTGAGAAGAACTCCCCACTCTCTGGGTCTCATTAGGAACAACATTGGCTACAGGAGCTGGGTTAGGTGTTCCAAAAGGTAAGACGGTGAGGAGAGCCTGTATCGCCGCCGTGAGATTCTGCATCGCCGTTAGCTGATCATTCGGTGCAGGAACCGCTGTATCCTGACTCCCTTGAGGCAGCGTGTTCCCGGGGTTCTCTTCGTCGTTGCCTCTCTGCTGCCTCTGACTACGCATGCCGGGACGAGCCATTTTGCTACATAAGATTGAAGGAAGAGGAAATCCTATAAGCTTCTAAGAGTAAGAAAGCTATGCTTGGGCATTTTTAAAACGTTTTGATGAAAACCCTTTTGAAAACCTGGGCTCTGATACCATTATTTGTCACGGCCCAAAATTTAGATACGTGACACGGTAGCCAAATCATAATATCAACCCGAGATTTAAGGAAAAATATTTATTACGAAAAACAGGTCAACATCATAATTTAGCTAAGCCTAATTATTTATAAAGTAGCATCATAACCACATAATAAAATAAAGTAGAAAATAAATACTTTTTAATGCGGAAACCAAACACAAAATCGGTCTTCAAAAGAAATTACCAACCATAAAATATTCCCAAGCACGAAATTTAAATAACGTGAAATAAAGTCCAAACTTAAAGTCTCATTACATCAGAATGAGAAACAAAAAGAAGAAGATGGAGAAAACGGATAGCATCATCTTCGGTAGAAACGAATAGCTCAACGATTTTCGGAATTGCTACCTCCCGCACCTAGAAGTAGTCATTTCGAAATCACAAAGAAAAGGGACGTGAGCGCTAGCTTTGTAGGACTGAAACAAAGGTAGATTAAACAGGTAACATTTAAAAGTATGACATAATATTCGTTTTAAAAAAATAATCAACAATTTAAGAATACATGGCATAATAATCATTTCCAAAAATAATCAACAATTTCGTGAAAACATTTTTAATACAAGTTTTATTCTGCTGAGGACTTAGCGTAGCTGTAATATACGTGCCCCAATATTAAAAATAATAAATCATTAAAATAAACCATCATATTTTGAGTGAGGACTTGTCGTAGCTATAATATACGTGCCTCGAATTGAATTATCCTAGATCATCTCGTTACAGTCTAAATAGGCCGAACAGCCCTACGCAGGTTTAGGGACCTTCCTCCATGGCGTCAACTTTGGGACGCGCGCATCATTTATAATGATCGTGAACTAGAGCTCAATTATGTTCACCGGATTATTCAAAAGATGGTATTTACCAAGTTATATTATGCCATTAATCAAAACACGCTTTAAAATGCACATTTATTACATAACACTTTGCATGCGTTTATTTCATCAAAAACAGTATAATAATTTCATAAACTGAAAACAGCATGCCATTGATAAAACAGGGAAATTTAAAACACTTGACTACTCTCAGAAAAGGCTAGAAAGTCCTACCTCGATTATCGCATAAGCGTTGCGATGACGTGATTCACGAATCAAGCAAGAACGTCAAATAAATCCTATAATCAAAACATATGATCAGTCTAGGTCTAGACATAATCATCCAATCATTTTAGCATGCCAAAAAAGAATTTTAAAATGTTTAATAAACATTTGGGATTTAAAATTTGTGAAAAACCCTAAGTTAGAATATTACTGGACATGGGCAGACCGACCTAGGCTGACTGTAAAATCAATATTAATTCATTTTTAATTCCAAAAATTCTAAATTTTTAATATGTCAAACTAGACATCTTAATTCCATATAATTTTTATAATTTTTAGACATCATTTGGTTATTCAATTTGGCCAAAACCCGAGGGGTTGTTTTCAAGCATAAAATTAGGGTTTCAGTTTCAGTTCAAAAACTGGCAGTTCTGTCCACATATCTTAGAAAAATATTTTAACTGGGCCATTGGATGAGTTTGGTTCTGAAATTTTGCAGACATTTAGGGGACATCTTGAATTTAATTTTAGGCTCAAGATTCACTCAAAAATCATTTTAAAACCTCAAGTTATGGCTGATATTAATTTACTATTCATATGGTAATTTTCCAGATTTCCGTTTTTCTGTCCGAAATTCAATTAGCCTCAAACCAATTCAATTTTCATCCAATGGTCATGAAATTTCGTGGAGAACCTTATTTATATGTCATTAACACAACCCAAGAATCAAATTGGCAAAAATCATAAAATTTTACACATGTGATCATAGGGTTTTTGAAAGGGGATCAATGAGCAAAATTTTTAGAGTTTTAGAGTGAGAAATTCACACCTTGTTTGTGCTGCACTATTTTTAATGCTTGGTCTCCTTTTTGGCTGAATTTGTGTGAGTGTTGGAGTCTTCAAAACAATAGGAAAAACAGTGGAGAAAAACCATATAAATTTTGGGGTTTAAATCAAAAGGAGAAGGAAGGAAAAAGTTGATTTCTTACCTTGTTTTTGTCTCAAAAATTGTTGAATCCTTGAGCTGCCTTTAGGTAGGTTTTGCTTGCTGTTTTGGGTGTGTTTTGGGAGAGAAAAATTTAGAGAGGAAATAGGGTGAGGCTGGCCGAATTTTGAGAGTGAAAGGAAAGGTGAATGAGAGTTGAAAGAGGGTTTTTATACTAGGTTTTTTTTTTATTTTCGTTCCGTTTTGTTTCCTTGCTTGGCCGAATATTTTGAGGGGAAAAAGGGGAGATTTTTGTGCTGTTTTGAGGCTAGGTTTTTCTCTCCTTATTTTTCCTTAAGTGGCCGAAATTACCCATTAGTTTTTAAGGAAAAAAAATTTGAATTTTGATTGAGTTTTGACCTAACTTTTAATTCAAATCAAATCTCCTTTATTTCCTACACTTTATGGCCGAATTTCTTCTTTTTATTTAAGGGATGAAATTTGAGTTTGAATCCTCCTTGGATTTGTGGAATTTAAATTTTAATTAAAAATCCCAAGTAATGGCCGAATATTTTAGGGTTTTTGAAGTCAAAATTATTGACATTTTGAGTGGAATTTGACTAGGAAACCAACCTAGGGTTTCCAAAAGATTTTTAATTAATTTTTGGCACACTAATTTTATTTAAATTATATATTGACCCTTAAATAAAATTTAAGGCGTCACAAATATCTACCACTAAAAATAGTTTCGTCCTCGAAACTTTAAGAATTACTCCACACTAAAGAAGAGAATAAGAATATGAATAACTTCTCATTTCATTAAGTAATCTAAATACACCTTTCAAAACATATAGTGGTATATCTACCACTATGAATAGAGTAGGGTTACAAAACAAACTTAGGTCGACTACATTACATGTACTCTACTGCTTAGCGAACCATTCAGCATGGTTCTCGTGCATATCTTTCTCGATTTCCCATGTGGCTTCCTCTTCACCATGGTTACTCCAAATAACCTTCACCATGGGTATTGTTTTCGTTCTCAACTGCTTGACCTTACGATCCAAAATCTTCACCGGAACCTCGACGTAAGAGACATCTAGTTGGATTTCTACATCATCTGTTGAAATGACTTCGAACTCTGTTCGTGCACTCTTCCTCAGCGTCGATACATGGAAAACGTTGTGCACTCCCAAGGTGTCGGGTAACTTCAGCTCATATGCAACCTTACCAACTCTGCGTACGATCTCGAAAGGTCCAATGTAACGCGCTGCTAGCTTCCCTTTAACTCTGAAACGAGAGATACCTTTCTTCAGTGAAACCTTTAGCAACACAAACTCTCCGACCTCGAACTCTAACAGCTTTCTGCGTTGATCTGCATAGCTCTTCTATCGACTCTGTGCTGTTAGAAGTCGTTGTTTGATGATGGCATTCTTCTCTTACTGGTCTAGGATCATATCGGGTCCACCCATTGGTGCTTCCTGGTTGTCAACCCAACAGATGGGGGATCGACAAGGCTTTCCGTACAACGCTTCAAAGGGTGCCATTCCGATACTCGCTTGATAACTGTTGTTGTATGCAAATTCTGCCATGTAGAGGTGTTTGCTCCATCCATCTCCAAGATCAAGAACGCAGACACGTAGCATATCCTCGAGAATCTGTATGAGACGCTTCGACGACCATCTGTCTGCGGATGACAAGCAGTGCTGAAGTTCAGTTCTGTGCCTAGAGCTTCCTGTAGACTTTACCAAAAGTGAGCGTTGAAGCGCGTATCACGATCAGAAACGATCACTGAAGGGACAACATGCAATCTGACTATGTTCCTCGTGTAAAGCTCGGCTAGCTGGTTCCTGTTGCAAGTCGTCTTGAACGGCATGAAGTGCGTGGTCTTCGTGAGACGATCTACAACTACTCAGACTCCATCAGATCCATCCTGTGCTCTCGGTAAGCTGGTTAAGAAGTCCATTCCTATACTATCCCACTTCCACCGAGGTATTGGAAGTGGTTGGAGCAGACCTACGGGTCTCTCCCGTACTGCCTTTACCTTCTGACACGTCAAATAGTTGGCCACGAAGTTCTTCACATCTAACTTCATACCTCTCTACCAAAGCTGCCGTCTTAGGTTTTGATACATCTTGTTTCCACCTGGGTGCATGGCGAACCTCGACTGATGAAACTCTGACAAGATCTCCTGTATAAGCTCTGGGATGTGTGGCACTGCTAAGCGACCCTCGTTGTAAAGAATTCCACTAGCGTCTATCGACCACTCTGCAACATGCTTGCCCTTTAAGAATCTATCTCGGATGTCAACGAAACGTGTATCTGCCAACTGATTCTCCTTGATCCTCTGCATGTAGTCTGGTTCCATCACTAAGTTGTACAACACTGGGTGACCCTGAACTTCACCAAAACGAACCTGATAAGCTGTAAGAACTCTGTCCTTTTCCCACTCATCTATCTGCATAGCCATTATAGAAACATCATGATCAGGATTGGGAACTGCCTCTCTTTTCCTACTTAGTGCATCTGCAACCACGTTTGCTTTACCCTGATGGTACTCGACTTGGAAGTCGTAGTCTTGCATATACTCTACCCATCTTCTCTGACGCAGGTTGAGATCTTTCTGTGTAGCTAGGTATTTCAAACTCTTGTGATCTGAAAACTGTCTAAAACTGGCACCATACAGATAACAACGCCAAATCTTAAGCGCGAACACTACTGCAGCAAACTCTAGATCGTGTGTAGGGTAGTTTCGTTCATGTTGTTTCAGATGTCGTGAGGCATAAGCGACAACTTGGTTCTGTTGCATCAAAACTGCTCCAAGACCTTGATGAGAAGCATTGGTGCAGACGTCATATACTTTATCCTGATCCGAAATGATAAGGATAGGTGCAGACGTTAAACGACTCTTTAACTCCTGGAAAACTGACTCACAGCTGTTGTCCCAAACAAAAGGTACATCCTTCTTTGTCAGATTGGTGAGGGGAGCGGCGAGCTTGCTGAAGTCCTGTACAAAACGTAGATAATATCCCGCTAAGCCCAAGAAGCTTCGGATCTCTGAAACATTCTTCGGTCGTTCCCACTTAAGAATTGCTTCAACCTTGGATGGATCAACTGATATACCATCTCCTGAGATGATATGCCCGAGAAACTTAACCTCTGTCATCCAAAACTCACATTTTTCTTTCTTGGTGTGCAACTGATGTTCACGAAGATTCTGTAAAATTATACTGAGATGCTGTGCATGATCTTCACGAGTTCGGGAGTAGATGAGGATGTCGTCGATGAATACGATGACGAACTTATCAAGAAAAGGTCGGAAGACTCTATTCATCATATCCATGAAGGCTGCTGGCGCGTTTGTCAAACCGAAAGGCATTACTAAGAACTCATTACTGCCATACCTTGTTCGGAACGCTGTCTTCGGGATATCCTCCTCTCTAACATGAAGCTGATGATAACCGGATCTCAAATCAACCTTGGAGAAGAAACAAGCTCCACCCAACTGATCGAACAAGTCATCTATACGTGGTAATGGATACTTATTTTTTATGGTCACACTGTTGAGTTTTCTATAGTCTACACAGAGACGTAGCGAACCGTCGGCTTTCTTCACAAAAAGGACTAACGAACCCCAAGGTGAGTTACTGTCTCGGATAAAGCCCAGCGATTTCAACTCATCCAGCTGCTTGCTCAACTCTTTCATCTCTAGAGGTGCCATATGATACGGAGCAGAAGCAAAAGGAGCTGTTCCGGGAACTAAGTCGATACGAAACTCTATTTCTCAATGAGGTGGTAAACCTGGAAGAGTTTTTGGAAAAACATCTGGAAAACTATCGACAACAGGTATAGGTTGGGTACTCTTTTCAGAACTGGATCTTTCCACTGCACACAAGGATAAGAAGCAAAGAATACCCTGTCTACTCTTCGACACTAACCTCAGAGCAGATCTATCAACATCTGAAACTAAGCTTAACTGATAGGACACCACATGTCCGAAATCAGTTGTAAAGATAACGCGATGATTACGATAATCAAGCATAATCCCATATTTGGAAAGCCAGTCATATCCCAGAATAACATCATAAGCAAACATAGGCATTACCATAAGTGATGCCTCCAAACAAACATCCCCAACATAAACATAGGCTTGACACCCATCACTAACGGTAGTCGTGCCCAACGGGGATTTCACACATAAGGGAGAGTCAAGACTTTGCAGTTTTAAACCAAGTGAACGAGCATAATGTTGGGCTATAAAAGAGTGTGTAGCCCCGGTGTCAAACAAAACATGTGCATATGTACCGAAGATAGAAATTATACCATCTAATGCAGTCGGTGTATGATCTATCTCCATGCTGTTAGCTCCAAGAGCGTGTACCTGTGGTGCCTTACCATGATTTTGAGTTGTATTCCCTCACTGATAGCCCGTACTCTGACCCTGTGGTGGCGGTCTCTGATAACTCGGCACTGGGAACTGCTATAGCGGTGTAGCATGTGGACCGTAAGGTGCAGTGTACTGGCTCGTGCACTAAGGCTGATGGGGAGCCGGAAGCTGAGGGTGCTGTGACTGCGAAGACTGGGAAGTAAACTATTGCCTCTGTGGAAGACCATTCTAATTCCACTGATGATGATATCTATGAGCATTGTCTCTTGACTGTCTCTTCGGGCAGATATTTCTTTTGTGGCCTTCATCACCACATTCTAAGTAGGTAATCACATTCACCAGGCCCTGTCGCTGTCTAGAAAACTGATGAGAACCCGATCCCTGAGACTGCTGGTTCTTCTGGTAAGGAGTCTGCGGCTTGTGCTGAGGCTTGTTGCGGATTGGTCCAGACTTGTTTCTGTTACGAGCTTCAAGGAACACCTTGTCGTCCTCTTCCACTGTCAACGCCTTGGCAACTATCTGCTGGTAGCTATCCCTGATCTGGAACAGTTGTACACCCCTCTTCACATAGAGGCTAAGCCCTTCCTCAAAGCGGAGATACTTAGTAGCTTCATCCAAAACCTGATTCTTCGCATACCAGGCCAACTCGGTGAACTTGGATTCATATTCCCGCACTGACATAGACCCTTGCTTCAAACGGATGAACTCCCTAGCTTTTCTGTCGTGGAACTGAGCTGAAAAGAAACGCTCGTGAAAACGCTCCCCGAAAACTATCCAAGAAGATCTCTGCTCCTCTGTCAAACCATCCTCAATACTAGCCCACCAGGTAGAGGCTAGACCCACTAGCTTGTTGGAAGCAAACTCAACCCAGAACTCTGCGGGTGTGGCGGTCAACTTTAGCTGCTTGCGAATGGCATCAAACCAGTAGTCGGCATCCATCTTTGTGCCCGTGCCATCGAAAGTGGGTAAGTGAGGCTTAAAGAAAATAGTTAGGGCTGCCTGTTTAGGATGTATCATAGGCTGGGTAGGTACTACTCTAGAGGTAGGGTTTTCGGTGGTAGGCGTTTGTTGAAGAGTCTGAGAAGAACTCCCCGCTCTCTGGGTCTCATTAAGAACAACATTGGCTACAGGAGCTGGGTTAGGTGTTCCAAAAGGTAAGACGGTGAGGAGAGCCTGTATCGCCACCGTGAGATTCTGCATCGCCATTAGCTGATCATTCGGTGCAGGAACCGTTGTATTCTGACTCCCTTGAGGCTGCGTGTTCTTGGAGTTCTCTTCATCGTTGCCTCTCTGCTGCCTCTGACTACATAAGATTGAAGGAAGAGGAAATCCTATAAGCTTCTAAGAGTAAGAAAACTATGCGTGGGTATTTTGAAAACGTTTTAATGAAAACACTTTTGAAAACCTGGGCTCTGATACCATTATTTGTCACGTCCCAAAATTTAGACACGTGACACAGCAGCCAAATAATAATATCAACCCGAGATTTAAGGAAAAACATTTATTACGAAAAGCGGGTCAACATCATAATTTAGCTAAGCCTAATTATTTATAAAGTAGCATCATAACCACATAATAAAATAAAGTAGAAAATAAATACTTTTTAATGCGAAAACCAAACACAAAATCGGTCTTCAAAAGAAATTACCACCCATAAAATATTCCCAAGCATGAAATTTAAATAATGTGAAATAAAGTCCAAACTTAAAGTCTCATTACATCAGAATGAGAAATAGAAAGAAGAAGACAGAGAAAACGGATAGCATCATCTTCGGTAGAAACGGATAGCTCAACAATTTTCAGAACTGCTACCTCCCACACCTAGAAGTAGTCATTTCAAAATCACAAAGAAAAGGAACGTGAGCGCTGGCTCAGTAGGATTGAAACAAAGGTGGATTAAACAGGTAACATTTAAAAGTATGACATAATATTCGTTTTAAAAAAATAATCAACAATTTAAGAATACATGGCACAATAATCATTTCCAAAAATAATCAACAATTTCGTGAAAATATTTTTAATACAAGTTTTATTCTGCTGAGGACTTAGCGTAGCTGCAATATACGTGCCCCAATATTAAAAATAATAAATCATTAAAATAAACCATCATATTTTGAGTGAGGACTTGTCATAGCTATAATATACGTGCCTCGAATTGAATTATCCTAGATCATCTCGTTACAGTCTAAATAGGCCGAACGGCCCTGCGCAGGTTTAGGGACCTTCCCCCATGGCGTCAACTTTGGGACGCATGCATCATTTATAATGATCATGAACTAGAGCTCAATTATGTTCACCGGATTATTCAAAAGATGGTATTTACCAAGTTATATTATGTCATTAATCAAAACACGCTTTAAAATACACATTTATTACATAACACTTTGCATGCGTTTATTTCATCAAAAATAGTATAATAATTTCATAAACTAAAAACAGCATGCCATTGATAAAACAGGGAAATTTAAAACACTTGACTACTCCCAGAAAAGGCTAGAAAGTCCTACCTCGATTATCGCACAAGCGTTGCGATGACTTGATCCACGAATCAAGCAAGAACGTCAAATAAATCCTATAATCACAACATATGATCAGTCTAGGTCTAGACATAATCATCCAATCATTTTAGTGTGCCACAAAAGGATTTTAAAATGTTTAATAAACATTTGGGATTTAAAATTTGTGAAAAACCCTAAGTTAAAATATTACTGGACATGGGCAAACCAACCTAGGCTGACTGTAAAATCAATATTAATTCATTTTTAATTCCAAAAATTCTAAATTTTTAATATGTTAAACTAGACATCCGTAGCTTTAATTCTATATAATTTTTATAATTTTTAGACATCGTTTGGTTATTCAATTTGGCCAAAACAAGAGGGGTTGTTTTTAGGCATAAAATTAGGGTTTCAGTTTCAGTTCAAAAACTGGCAATTCTGTCCGCCTATCTTTGAAAAATATTTTGACTAGGCCAACGGATGAGTTTGGTTCTGAAATTTTGCAGACATTTAGGGGACATCTTGAATTTAATTTTAGACTCAAGATTCACTCAAAAATCGTTTTTAAAACTCAAGTTATGGCTGACACAAGTTTATCGTTCATATGGTAATTTTCTAGATTTCCGTTTTTCTGTCCGAATTTCAATTAGCCTCAAACCAATTCTATTTTCATCCAATGGTCATGAAATTTTGTGGAGAACCTTATTTATATGTCATTAACACAACCCAAGAATCAAATTGGCAAAAATCATAAAATTTTATACATGTGATCATAGGGTTTTTGAAAGGGGATCAATGAGCAAAATTTTTATGGTTTTAGAGAGAGAAATTCACACCTTGTTTGTGCTGCACTATTTTTGATGCTTGGTCTCCTTTTTGGCTGAATTTGTGTGAGTGTTAGAGTCTTCAAAATAGTAGGGAAAACAGTGGAGAAAAACCATATAAATTTTGGGGTTTAAATCAAAAGGAGAAGGAAGGAAAAAGTTGATTTCTTACCTTGTTTTTGTCTCAAAAATTATTGAATCCTTGAGCTGCCTTTAGGTAGGTTTTGCTTGCTGTTTTGGGTGTGTTTTGGGAGAGAAAAATTCAGAGAGGAAATAGGGTGAGGCTGGCCAAATTTTGGGAGTGAAAGGAAAGGTGAATGAGAGTTGAAAGAGGGTTTTTATACTAGGTTTTTTTTTAATTTTCTTTCCTTTTTGTTTCCATGCTTGGCCGAATATTTTGAGGGGAAAAAGGGGAGATTTTTGTGCTGTTTTGAGGGTAGGTTTTTCTCTCCTTATTTTTCCTTAAGTGGCCGAAATTACCCATTAGTTTTTAGGGAAAAAAAATTTGAATTTTGATTGAGTTTTGACCTAGCTTTTAATTTAAATCAAATCTCCTTTATTTCCTACACTTTATGGCCGAATTTCTTCTTTTTATTTAAGGGATGAAATTTGAGTTTGAATCCTCCTTGGATTTGTGGGATTTAAATTTTAATTAAAAATCCCAAGTAATGGCCCAATATTTTAGGGTTTTTGAAGTCAAAATTGTTGACTTTTTGAGTGGAATTTGACTAGGAAACCAACCTAGGGTTTCCAAAAGATTTTTAATTAATTTTTGGCATACTAATTTTATTTAAATTATATATTGGCCCTTAAATAAAATTTAAGGCGTCACAAACACTCAACCTCTCTTAGTTCACACGGCCATTTTGGTTACCAAAGCCTTTGATTCGTATTTGTGCTTGGTTCATAGCACAAGAGGTAAAACCGAAACCCTTTTTAAAAGTTTAGTTATTTTAAGTTTTTGATCAAGAAATTTATGTATATTTGTTTATGTAAATGGGTTATAATAAGTTTATTTTGAGCCCTTAGCATTCCATTTTTAAGTTATATGGTTGTGTGGTTATGTTTTACATTTTTTTCAAATGGATGTGTCTATGTGAGAGCATGGACATTTTTAAGAATGGCTGGACACAATCTTGTTAGGAAATGCCCTAAGTATTAGAGACATTTTGATGTATTCATTTTGAACTGAATAATAAAATTATACTTAGAGGTTATTCATTACATTGCTATCTGTCCTCGTCTTATTTACATGTTAAAGTAAATGTAAGCAAATATGGCTCACTGACTGCTTGTGTTAAAACTGTTAGAACGTTGCATGCAATGGACTTTTGTATGCGAGAAGATAATGTTCTAAAGTTAGCAGTCTAAACTATGGTCTGTAGTCTATGGGGTTAGACCGAGCATTTAACTCATGTTAAGACTATTATGTTGTCTAAAACCTTAGAGGGGACGGTCTGTCTTGACTGTCTGGAGCTGGACTCCCAAGTAGAGACATGGATATGTTGCTTGGTGGTGACATATTAGACCGGGACTAAAGCGTGATTGATCTACGTAGTCCGCTATGAGTGGATCAATCTGCTTTTGACGTTCATTGTGCAATAACCTTAATCCTGAGTAAATGAACTACTTCATGTATATGACTTGTGTACTTTGATGTTCCAATGGCTAAAGCGTCTCAGAGGTAGTAAGCTTATAGACCGGTTCGTTGGGTGCATGACTTGTATACGATGAAGGGTTTGTTTGCAGATATCGGAATCATAGCTCTGAGGAGTTAAAGGTATCCTCTTAAAGGCATTATACTGAATGTGAAAATGGACAAGGCCTTGGGTCGTCTGCTGGGCGGATGACTTCTTATTCACATATGGTGAATAATCATTTTCTAGATTCGGTAGTATAATGGAACTTTAAGATAGCCTGATCAGTAGGATTAAACGGACTTTGACCTAAGGCTGATCATGGATATCATATGAGGGTTTTGCATATATGACAAGGTCATTGGATAGTAGCTCGTCACAGGCTTACGTAATACGGTATATAATTGGGAGTTCAATTTCAGGTTTATAGTGGTGTGACTCTGAAATTAGTGATCATATGATTGAGTTGTTCGGTACAGAATGATGATCATATGGAATCACGGGAGCCCGATTATATATGTCCAATCAGTCCCTCTACTAGCTCCACATAATTCCTTAACGTTTGGCAAATTGATTTGTGTATGCTATTGGCTAGTTTATTATGCATGGATGGTGATGACACAGGATTAGGATGGTAGACAAGATTCTCTCCGGTTGGATTCAGATTTTGTTTTGGATAATAGAGTACACAATTATTCGAACTCCAAATAAAGTTGCCATGATTTTATTTGAGATTGGATTGGAGTTGTAGAAAATTATCCATGAGAACAAGAATATGAAACACAACCGTTTTGTGGAATTTGAAATTTGAATTTTGAAATTTGAAATTTGAAATTTGAAATTTGAATTTGAAATTTGAATTTGAAATTTGAATTTGAAATTTAAATTTGAAATTTGAAATTTGAAATTTGAAATTTGAAATTCAAATTTTGAATCACAGTCCAAGTAGGATTCGAATTTGTTGTGGAAAATCCACAAGGTTTGAAATTCGAATTTGAGTTGGATTTGGAGAGGATAATCTTGTTAGAATCCTACTTGAATTTTGAATCCAAATCCCAACAAAAGTGGGCGAATTTTTTGAGGATAATCCTCAATGGAAAATTCGGTTTTTGTGGATAAGATTCAAGGGAAAATTCAAGTTTCAATCCTAGTTGAATTTGGATTCTCTCCTTCCCTAAAAGTGGCTGAAATTTTGGAGCCTTAATCCTAGGAAATTCGGTTATTTTTGGATAAGGTTGAGATGAGATTTAGCTTGAAAATCCTAGTAGAATTTTGATTCTTCCTTATCCTAAAAGTGGCCGAAAATTTGGAGAAGATTTTCTCCTAAAGATTTCAGATTTTTTTGGTTGAAAAAGGGAGATAAAATTCTAGTTAAAATCTTGTTGAGATTTGGATTGGATTTATCCTAGAAAAACCGAATTTAATTGTTAGGATTATCCTATGAAAAATTCGGATTTTTGGTTAAAGATAAGGGAGAAAATCTTTTCCTAGTCCAATTCGAATTCAGAGAATCACCTCATGCAGGTCTATAAATAAAGGTCCTGCCACTCCAGTTCTCTCAGACCACAGACTCTCAGGTGAGCAGGCTTATTGTTGCACAGCTCATCGTGACAATAAAGTTCTTTAGAGATCTGGGTGGTCGGAAGAAGACTAGCAGTGCTAGCATACCGATCGAGGTTCAGAGTACCCACACACTCAGCCATTCGGGAATTGGAGAATAGTAGAGAAGGCTAGTTGGTTGAAGCCTCCGGTCACTCTCCTCCTGTTCATTGGCATCCTTGAGGTATGAGTTTTAATTGTTGTTGATTTATTGTATATGACATCATGAGATATTTAACGTTCTAAAAATTTTTATTGTTCCGCTGCGCCACTCTGATACGTTTTTACCGATTTATTATCCTACAATTGGTATCAGAGCCATCTCATGACTATGCCATGTACATAAATTAGACAATTACTTAGTCTTTTTATTTATGTATGGATTTGATATTTAGAGAGTGGCATTCTAGGGTTCCTTTATGTTGTTATCATGTATTATGTATAAAGTATGTGGTTATTTTAATTTTTTGAATTATTATAAGCATGCTTGATTATACCGGTTATGGTTCCTTAGAATTTAGAAAAATTGTATCTAGGAATTTTTATGTAACCATGGGAGCAGTTTAATTAACACTGTAATTTTCCCATGGATTTTATTTTGTCTCTTAGAATTTTTATGGATAGAATTTTGTACACCGAAAACGGTATAGGAATTTTTTATGTAATTATTCTTGGAGGAGATTGAAGATTGAAGACCGTAATTTATTTTTCCCAAAAGTTAAATTTAATTTAAAGGTTGAAATTTTGATTGTGCGGAAAATTTCAATTTAATTGGGATTCAAATTAATTTTTGGAGATCCTAAAAGATAAATTGGAATATGGCACGAAAATCGAGACACGACCCCTCGGGATAGGTCGACAAACCTTGGTGGGGCTGCAGCCCCTGCCCTCGGGCAGGATGGGGCTGCGGCAGCCCCTGTACAGGCCCACACTACCCACGGCCGCAGGCTCTGCCTGCAGCCAGGGGTGGCCGTGGCCTGCCCAAGGCTGGCCGCAGCCTGGGCGTGCAGCCTCTGGCTGCAGGCGCTGCCTGCAGCCTGCCGGCTGCTGCGCCCAGTCTGGGCGTGCAGCCTGGTGCTGCAAGCTTGGCCTGCAGCCCGGCAGGCTGCACAAGGGGCGGCCGTGGGCTGCCAGCCCCTCCGGGGTTGATGGCTGCCCACGGCGGCTGCCGCCTTCACGGGCGGCGGTGCGGCGGTCCAAAATTTGAAAATTTTGATTTTTAAATTTGAGATTTAATTTTAAATCATGTTTAAAAATATGTAATTAAAAATTTGAAATTTTTGAAATTACATATTATTACACATGATGATTAAAATTGTTTAAAATTTGAATTAGAAATTTAAATTTGAAATTCGAATTTAGAGTTTGAATTTGAAATTTAAATTTTTGGAAATTTAAATTTTAAATAATTCTTGGGATGAGAAATAAATGGAGAGGCTACATAAAGATGGATACAAGAAGACGGAACAAAATTCAAGACCCAAAGAATGCTTTGGATGGAATTTTGTAATCTTTATTTTCTTTGTTCTAGGATGGAACCATAGCTTGGTTAGTCTGTCAATTATTTTTTTTTTCTGTGATATGTCATGGATGTATAAATATGTATTGATGGATGTTTTGTATGCATATTTGATAACATGTCATATAGGATAGGTGAGTGCCGCTCATACTATATTGATCATACATAATTTGTCAAAACTTGCATGTTTTTTCAAAATATTGAGTGGGAGAGGGTTTCAAACAAAAGCCACGGCCTCCATTGTTGATCCATATGTGAAAGCATGGTAACGCCTCGCGTCAGTTCTGACCTGACCACACCCCTCGGTAGGTGTTTACCGCCGCCGGTATACTAGATTGGATCTCCTATGTGGAAAACGTGTTCGGGTGCGATCCTATTCATGACCACCCCTCGGTGGCTTGGTAGGACGTGGATCGGGCTACGTAAACAATGGTTATACACTCAAGACTCGTTTAGTTATTAACCTTCCCTAGAAGCTCTGTTAACTAAACTGGTGGCCAAATAAGCGGTTATTAATATATGTCTTAACCTTGGAGGATTTAAGGCAACATATATTAATTGGACGGGGTCCATGTTCCGGCTATTTGTTCTCATGACCACCCCTCGGTGGCTTGGGGCAATAGGTGCTGAGAATTACCGTTGCAATGCTACATGTTTTTTCAAGTTTCATGTAGGAACATACTTGTATGTTTTATTTGCTAAATTATCTGCATATTTGCTTGGGCTTTGTAATGATGTCTAGTATAATTTTATTTCAGTTCAAAATGTCACCGACACCCCTCATTTCGATACTTACTGAAAATAAGTTGAATGGCGACAATTATAAAGATTGGAAAAGAAATCTATTAATAGTTCTCAGCTGCGAGAGACACAAGTTCGTACTGGACGAACCATGCCCACCTGGGCCCAAACCTGACACACCACTTGAGGAGGTCCCGGTTGCCTATAATCGTTGGAGAGAATCCAATGAAATAGCTCGATGCTACATCCTTGCTAGCATGACGAGTGCTTTACAAAAGCAGCATGAGACTTATCAAGTTGCTGGGGAGATCATGGAAAATCTGGAGGACATGTTCGGAGGCCAAGAAAAATTGGCTCGACAGTCCGCTATCACCAGCATTATGAACTCCAAGCAAAAGGCTGGTGCTCCGGTGAAGGACCATATGATCACTCTAATGGGATTCTTCGCTGAAGCTGCCGAGAATGGTGCTGAGTTAGACTACAACACCCAGATCGAGATGGTGTTCAAGACTCTGTCTAAAGATTTTGTGGGGTTTAAGGCCGCATACAATCTGGCGACAAAGGAGTTAGGACTTACCGAGCTCATGAAGCAACTACAGGCTTATGAGCAGATGATCAGGGATGAGGATACGGTCCGACCTAAAGGAGAGGCCAATTTGGCGGAATCTTCCAATCCCTCACGGAAGAGGAAGAGGCCAAATAAGAAGCAAGTGGCTTCCAGTTCTTCTAATCCTCCTGTCTCGGACGGGAAGAAGAAGAAGAAGAACAAGAAGCCAAAGGACCCTAAAAAGTCTAAATGCTTCCACTGTGGGAAGGTAGGTCACTTCAAGAAGGCTTGCCGGGAATTCCTAGCCTCCAAGGGCAAGGAAGGTAAGGAACTTCATTACTTAGAAGCGTGTTTGGTGGAAGAATCGAAAGACACATGGGTCATTGATTCGGGCGCCACTAATCATGTTTGTGTTTCTATGCAGGGGTTCGTGGAAACGAGAAGTCTACATGATAGGAGCCTCTCGTTGCGGACTGGAGATGGTAGCTTTGTGGTGGCTGAGGCAGTGGGAGACGTTCATCTTTATTTTGATCAATTTAGGTTTATTTTATTGAAAGACTGTTTTTATGTTCCTAATTTTAGGAGGAACCTTATATCGGTAGCTTGTTTAATAAAGGATTCTTATTCAGTTTCTTTTAGTAAAAGAGTTGATATTCGTAGAAATAAGTCTTTTATCTGTTCTGGATGGATGGATGGAAACCTATATTTGATCAGACCAAAGATGTACTCACTGCTTGACACTGAATTAATTAATAACTCTAAAAGGTTGAAAGTTTCTCACTCTAACAAGGCGTATCTTTGGCATTTAAGACTTGGTCATATTAATCAGGATAGGATTCAAAGATTGGTGAAAGACGGTCCTCTGGAATCTCTGGAGGAGGTACGACTTCCCCAATGTGAGTCTTGTCTAGAGGGTAAGATGACTAAGAGGTCTTTTGGAGCTAAGGGTACAAGGGCACAGGAGCTCTTAGAAATTGTGCACACTGACGTATGTGGCCCCATGAACGTCACAGCACGAGGAGGGTTCGAGTACTATGTCTCTTTCATAGATGATTACTCGAGGTATGGATATGTGTATCTGATGCACCGCAAGAGCGAAACCTTTGATAAATTCAAAGAGTATCGTGCGGAAGTGGAAAAGCAATTGGATAAATCCATAAAGACACTTCGATCTGATCGAGGTGGCGAATACCTCTCCGATGAATTTCTAGGACATCTTGTAGAGAACGGGATATTATCCCAATTGACTGCACCTGGTACTCCACAACAGAATGGTGTAGCCGAAAGGAGAAACAGGACCTTATTGGATATGGTACGGTCCATGATGAGTTACTCAACGCTGCTATTATCATTTTGGGGATATGCTTTACAAACGGCGTGCTATATTCTGAACCAGGTTCCGAGCAAATCAATTCTTAGAACTCCTTATGAATTGTGGCGTGGCAGGAAGCCCTCCCTTGGACATATGAGAATATGGGGATGCCCGGCACATGTACTGGATAGGGATGCGAAGAAGTTGGAACCAAGATCAGAATTGTGCATGTTTGTAGGGTATCCAAAAGGAACTAAAGGAGGTCTGTTCTATAACCCGAAGGAACAAAAGGTCATTGTCTCAACCCATACGACATTCTTGGAGGAAAGTCACATGAATGACTTTAAGCCTCGAAGCAAAGTGGTGCTAGAGGAGTTATCGGGTGAAAGAACTGCTCCACAGATTTCGGTCTTGGACGCAAGTCTGAGTTCCAGTGAAAGACTGCAGACGATCAACAATTTAGGGTGCCTCGTCGTAGTGGGAGGGTTTCTAAGAAACCTAATTTCTTTATGTATGATGCTGAGGTATACCAGGCCGAGGCTCATGAGCATGAGGAAGATCCGGTCACATATGATGAAGCTATAAAGGATGTTGATTCTAGATCTTGGAAACAGGCTATGAACAATGAGATGGATTCTATGAAATCCAACTCTGTTTGGGAACTTGTAGATTTGCCGGATGGGATAAAACCCATTGGATGCAAATGGGTCTACAAAAGAAAGAAGGATGCGGAAGGGAGAGTGGAAACTTTCAAAGCTAGACTGGTTGCAAAGGGATACACGCAAAAGGCTGGAATCGATTACGAGGAAACCTTTTCGCCTGTTGCTATGCTGAAGTCTATCCGTATTCTTCTGTCCATTGCTGCGGCTCTCGATTACGAGATCTGGCAAATGGATGTCAAGACGGCATTCTTGAATGGCCATCTTGAAGAGTGTATCTATATGATACAGCCCGAAGGGTTCGTAGCAAAAGGCCAAGATAAGAAAGTCTGCAAGTTGCTTAGATCCATTTATGGATTAAAGCAGGCATCCCGCTCATGGAACCAGAGGTTTGATCAAGCGATTAAGACATTTGGTTTTGAGCAGAACGTTGATGAACCTTGTGTTTATAAACGTATTAAGGATGGAAAAGTGGTCTTTCTGATACTCTATGTCGATGATATACTACTCATTGGGAATGATGTAGGGAACTTATCATCGGTCAAGCTTTGGTTACACCAACAGTTTGACATGAAGGACTTGGGAGAAGCTAATTATGTTCTAGGCATTCGTCTCTTCAGAGATCGAAAGAACAAAATGATAGCGTTATCCCAAGCTTCATACATAGATAAAATAATTGACAAATATGCAATGCTAGAGGCAAAGAAAGGCTCACAACCTTCTATTGCCGGTTTAACTCTTTCATTGGATGACTGTCCCAAGACATCGGAAGAAAGAGAGCGTATGAGTAAGGTCCCTTATGCATCCGCTGTGGGTAGCCTTATGTACGCTATGCTTTGCACTCGCCCGGACATATGTTTTGCAGTAGGTATGGTGAGTCGATATCAAGCGAATCCTGGAACCAAGCACTGGCAAGCAGTAAAGCATATACTCAAGTATCTTAAGAGAACGAGGGATTATATGCTAGTGTATTCTGGAGGGGACCTAACACCCGTAGGATACACGGACTCAGACTTCCAGACTTGTAAGGATTCGAGGAAATCGACATCTGGATCAGTGTTTTTACTCAGAGGAGGCGCCATTGTGTGGAGGAGCGTGAAGCAGGGCTGCACAGCTGACTCTACTATGGAGGCTGAGTATGTGGCTGCGGCTGAGGCATCTAAAGAAGCGGTTTGGCTCCGCAAGTTCTTTAGAGACCTTGAGGTCATTCCGGGTGTTGACAAGCCTATCACACTTTACTGTGATAATACAGGGGCTATTGCCAACACAAGGGAATCTCGGCACCACAAGAGGACCAAGCACATCGATCGGAGGTATCACATTATTAGAGGGCATGTGGAGACAGGACAAGTGGATGTATGTAAGATCGCGTCCGAGGACAACATCGCTGATCCCTTTACTAAGACTTTGGTAGCTAGAAGCTTTGAGAGGCATGTAGAGGCGATGGGGATGCGTAACATGGCACATCTACTGGCTTAGGGCAAGTGGGAGATTGTTAGGAAATGCCCTAAGTATTAGAGACATTTTGATGTATTCATTTTGAACTGGATAATAAAATTATACTTAGAGGTTATTCATTACATTGCTATCTGTCCTCGTCTTATTTACATGTTAAAGTAAATGTAAGCAAATATGGCTCACTGACTGCTTGTGTTAAAACTGTTAGAACGTTGCATGCAATGGACTTTTGTATGCGAGAAGACAATGTTCTAAAGTTAGCAGTCTAAACTATGGTCTGTAGTCTATGGGGTTAGACCGAGCATCTAACTCATGTTAAGACTATTATGTTGTCTAAAGCCTTAGAGGGGACGGTCTGTCTTGACTGTCTGGAGCTGGACTCCCAAGTAGAGACATGGATATGTTGCTTGGTGGTGACATATTAGACCGGGACTAAAGCGTGATTGATCTACGTAGTCCGCTATGAGTGGATCAATCTGCTTTTGACGTTCATTGTGCAATAACCTTAATCCTGAGTAAATGAACTACTTCATGTATATGACTTGTGTACTTTGATGTTCCAATGGCTAAAGCGTCTCAGAGGTAGTAAGCTTATAGACCGGTTCGTTGGGTGCATGACTTGTATACGATGAAGGGTTTGTTTGCAGATATCGGAATCATAGCTCTGAGGAGTTAAAGGTATCCTCTTAAAGGCATTATACTGAATGTGAAAATGGACAAGGCCTTGGGTCGTCTGCTGGGCGGATGACTTCTTATTCACATATGGTGAATAATCATTTTCTAGATTCGGTAGTATAATGGAACTTTAAGATAGCCTGATCAGTAGGATTAAACGGACTTTGACCTAAGGCTGATCATGGATATCATATGAGGGTTTTGCATATATGACAAGGTCATTGGATAGTAGCTCGTCACAGGCTTACGTAATACGGTATATAATTGGGAGTTCAATTTCAGGTTTATAGTGGTGTGACTCTGAAATTAGTGATCATATGATTGAGTTGTTCGGTACAGAATGATGATCATATGGAATCACGGGAGCCCGATTATATATGTCCAATCAGTCCCTCTACTAGCTCCACATAATTCCTTAACGTTTGGCAAATTGATTTGTGTATGCTATTGGCTAGTTTATTATGCATGGATGGTGATGACACAGGATTAGGATGGTAGACAAGATTCTCTCCGGTTGGATTCAGATTTTGTTTTGGATAATAGAGTACACAATTATTCGAACTCCAAATAAAGTTGCCATGATTTTATTTGAGATTGGATTGGAGTTGTAGAAAATTATCCATGAGAACAAGAATATGAAACACAACCGTTTTGTGGAATTTGAAATTTGAATTTTGAAATTTGAAATTTGAAATTTGAAATTTGAATTTGAAATTTGAATTTGAAATTTGAATTTGAAATTTAAATTTGAAATTTGAAATTTGAAATTCAAATTTTGAATCACAGTCCAAGTAGGATTCGAATTTGTTGTGGAAAATCCACAAGGTTTGAAATTCGAATTTGAGTTGGATTTGGAGAGGATAATCTTGTTAGAATCCTACTTGAATTTTGAATCCAAATCCCAACAAAAGTGGGCGAATTTTTTGAGGATAATCCTCAATGGAAAATTCGGTTTTTGTGGATAAGATTCAAGGGAAAATTCAAGTTTCAATCCTAGTTGAATTTGGATTCTCTCCTTCCCTAAAAGTGGCTGAAATTTTGGAGCCTTAATCCTAGGAAATTCGGTTATTTTTGGATAAGGTTGAGATGAGATTTAGCTTGAAAATCCTAGTAGAATTTTGATTCTTCCTTATCCTAAAAGTGGCCGAAAATTTGGAGAAGATTTTCTCCTAAAGATTTCGGATTTTTTGGTTGAAAAAGGGAGATAAAATTCTAGTTAAAATCTTGTTGAGATTTGGATTGGATTTATCCTAGAAAAACCGAATTTAATTGTTAGGATTATCCTATGAAAAATTCGGATTTTTGGTTAAAGATAAGGGAGAAAATCTTTTCCTAGTCCAATTCGAATTCAGAGAATCACCTCATGCAGGTCTATAAATAAAGGTCCTGCCACTCCAGTTCTCTCAGACCACAGACTCTCAGGTGAGCGGCTTATTGTTGCACAGCTCATCGTGACAATAAAGTTCTTTAGAGATCTGGGTGGTCGGAAGAAGACTAGCAGTGCTAGCATACCGATCGAGGTTCAGAGTGCCCACACACTCAGCCATTCGGGAATTGGAGAATAGTAGAGAAGGCTAGTTGGTTGAAGCCTCCGGTCACTCTCCTCCTGTTCATTGGCATCCTTGAGGTATGAGTTTTAATTGTTGTTGATTTATTGTATATGACATCATGAGATATTTAACGTTCTAAAAATTTTTATTGTTCCGCTGCGCCACTCTGATACGTTTTTACCGATTTATTATCCTACAAATCTATCCCTAGAAAAAGGCCACGGGTTTTGGCCATTTTGACCAAGTTATAATCCGACTTTGGGATCTGGTAAAACATGGAGTTTTAAGAAAATTTCATTAGGTCATTTTTGTGTCAATAGGTTTAGGCAAAAAATGATGCTAAGATAGGTTTTTCGAGTGGTTTTTATTCGGTGTCCAAAACTAGGACTAAAAAATCTGAGCCCAGACATAGTCTCGAGTTTTGTTAAAAATGGACCACTTAGATTCTGAACCAGATCTCAGGCTCAACATGAAAGTTGTAGATCTTGTCGAAACCATTAAGATGACTTACGTGTGTTTTAAAAATTTGCCATTTCAGGTCTTAAACAAAGCCATTTTTAAAATAGTGTAAAATTAGGATTTTTTTGTCAAAACTGGGCACAAGTAACCACGGGTTTAGTAAGATTAGGACCCGTTCAAGTTAGATTTGAGCTCCGAAATGAACATGAGAATTGTTTATCTCATTAAGGATGAAAAACTTCATGTTTGCCAAATTTACAAACTAAATTGTTTCAAACATGTTTTTAAAACGGTTTCGGTAAGTGGTTCAAAAACCACCTTTTAATGCAACACCAAAATGTATTTTACATTGTTTAAAATAAATACATGGTTTTAATAAAATGCCCCCGCCTTCCAACTGGTGATAAGGAGACGGTTTCAAAGCACATGATTTCCCCAAGAATTTTATAAGGCAACCAAAACGATTTTCAAAAATAACTAAAACAGTGCGGGTAGCCTGGTAGGCTACCACACCAAACAAGCAATAGTAACCCGGTAGACTAACTAATAACGACGCATGAGATAACTGGTCAGTAAACCAGTCAAGGACCGTGTTTTAAATGATAAAGTGAGGAACGACGATTAATCTGTCGAGTAGACAACTTAATCAAACACGATAGAAGATAGACACCAAATTCTCAAAGTAGAATAGTAGGGTACAGATTGGCCTCAGTACCATACCACAATGCAAGTAATAGTCACTAACGGTAATAGTGACTAAAGAATGATGTTACTTAATTTATTGGGTAATAAAATTAATTAACCATGCCTAGTGAATCAGACTTTGAAAAGATGGCGAGTTAGTATCGATGACAATTGGTACCAAACGACTTTATCTACTTTAGTCACTAACTGTGATAACCGAGAAATTTATCGTTCTCAGAAAATTTTGTACAAGATATGTAAATGTATATTCATGATGAGACATGTTACAGAATATAGAACAGATGAAAATTTTGATTTGCTGGATTTTAGTCAAAATTTGACAATGAATTAATGAACATAGTGTAAAAGCTAAACATTAATTCAAATTATGATGTTTTAAATTTATTAGAAAAGTATGTGAAAAATACTTATTAAGAGATCAATGGCTCATATGTAAGCTACCTCGATCAACGGCCAAGATTAGCCAAGCGATTGTAAATTTCTTTATAAGAAATTAAAGAAAAAAGTGAGAGAGATGAGAGAGCACATGAGGGGGATTTCATCAGTAGCCCAAGTGAATTAATTCACTTTTTTTTACTGCAAAAGAAGTGGTCGCGCAGAGAGAGAGAGAGAGAAAGAGAGAAGAGGAAAATCATCCTTTGTGTTTTCCTTTCAACAGTTTCGGATTCTCTCTTCAAACAAGCAAATCATTCAAGTTTTCAGCCCAAGATTCCACAGCAAGATGTTCTCAAGTTTCAAGCAAGGTAACCACTCTTTCTCTCACGTTTTCAGGTGAAAAATCTGGCTTGTTTGAGTGGAAAAAGAGAAGGTGAGTTTTGCATGTTGAGATTTTTGGTTAAATCAAAACATGGTTCAAGTTTAGTTGATGTTAAGCATGAATTCGTGAGTTGATGGTTTAGAAGACCAAGTTTCAGTTGAGTTCTCTTCAAGAAAGTTTTGATTTTTAAGTGTTGAATCAAGAGATATGGTGGAAGCAAAATGTGAAATTTTGCTTAAGAAACCATGGATTGATGATAGTAGAAATGCAGTTTATACCTTGAAATGGTCTTTTAGAGATCGATTTTGAGTGCAAGAAGTAGAACAAAGGCCATGAAAGCCTTAGAAAAACAGAGGTGAGGATTTTGGACTCAGAATTAGGATTCTAGGATGAACACGGGTGTGTACAAGGGCGTGTTGAGAACGCGGCCCCGAACATGCTCACATACACGACCGTGTTTCAAGAGAGTTTGAGACCCAAGCATTACACAGCCAAGAATACGGCCATGTAAAATGGCACATGGTCGTGGGAAGGGCATGTAACAGACCATGTTCGACAGCAGGGAAACACGGCCAGAAACACGTCCGTGTAGGTACCCGTGTACACATGTATGAGTTACACAGCCACTTTGCACGAATTACACGGCCATGCGTGCAAGTCCAGAGGATTACACAGCCATGAACACGTCCGTGTAGGAAGGCGTGTTTGAAGCTAAAAAAAAAAAGAGTCTAGAAATATGATTTTTCATATTTTGCCATGTTTCAAGTATAAGATAAATATTGGAAATAATCAACGATTATTTCTTTTATAGGAGTTCAAGCCAGACACCTCGAGACAGCAGTCCCAGATCAGCAGAGGCTCATGTTAGCAAACTTTCTATAAGTTCAAGCATCGTCCTGGCTGCAACATGGACAATCATGTTATGCTTTATGATGTTATGTTTTGTTGTCTGGCGTGTGTGTCAGACGTTGATTGTCTATATCATGATACACATGTCAAGTTCATGTCATGCATGTAGAAATTCATGTTTCAGGTAGATAATTCAGGTACACATGATAGATAAGTATCAAACATACAAAAACATGTAGGTGCACAAGGCATTATAGTAAGGTTAATAAAACTCACACCCCAAGTAAAACATGTAATAGGTTCCTACTATAGGGCAATCAGTATGCTACCCAGTTGGAACTTCTGAAAAGATGGTAATTAAACCAGTTATTGACGTACCGGCTTCTCGACCCACGGGGAGGTTTTCATATTCAGTTTCAGTTAGGGCTGTGGAGGTCAGCACTAAAGTATCGCTCCCAGTCATGCGCGCATTACAGTACGACCAATCAGAGGCCCAAAACCAAAACCTAATTTCAAATAATGTCCTAAGACTTAACATACAGTCATGAACCTATTTATTCAGAGTCAAGCTTCATTTATAAACACAATATTGCATGTTATGATTTCATGTTTTTATGTTTGAACTTGCTGAGCCCATAACTCACTAGATTGTTCACATGTTGCAGGTAAGAGACCTGTTCATCAGTAGTACATGGTGGATGACGGATAGGGTATGTACATACCAGGGGGACTGGGCGAGGGATAATGGTCCTACCATGAGTCTTCCATTGTGCAATTTTGAGAATTGAAGCATGTAATTTTAAAGAACATGATTTTAAGTCAAGACTATGTGATAAAGGAATCATGATCCATGTATATGTTATTTTGTTAACATGATTTCCTCATCACATTCTCGCAAGATATATATTTACAAGTTATTATATTAAGAAAAAAAAAATTTATTCTGCAAAATTTGCAAGTAGTTTTCAAGTTAAGTATGATGCCAGCGACCCTTGAGGCCTATATACTATTACGGCTAACTACAAAGTTGACTATAATAGTACTGTAGAACCTCTACAGCAAGTGTGGACTGCCACACTAACAGTATTAGTGACTCAGCGAAAGTGTTAATAGAGTACCTTATGTTGACAGATGGTTACCTGTAATCTGATAAAGGAGAGAGTACGAGTTGCTTTTAAACTAGGTAAGTACAACTCTCCCTATAGCATGATCAAAATGATTTTTAAAGTGTTGATTTTACAATATGTTAAGTATGCATTTCATGCACAATTGCTACATAGCATGTTAAGAAAGCATATAGTTTCATAATCGCGTAGATTAATGAAAGCCTGAGTTAAATGCCATACATCCCTATCACGAAAGATTAGGAGAGCATATGGCCTGATCAGATAAAGAATTAGGTAATTAAACTAAGGTGTCGTTATAACGGATGCAAGGCCCACATTATGCATATAAGTATAACAGGCACGAGGCCCACATTTTTTTATATAAGTATAACAGGCACGAGGCCCACATTATGTATGTAAGTATAATGGACACAAGGCCCACATTATGTATAGAAGTATAATGGGCCCTGAGTTAGACATAGGAAAGAAAAATAATATTCAATCATAAATCCATAACCGGACCATACTATATGCATTAGTTATAGTTCACTATGCTCCCAGTAGATATGCTTTTAATACACGATGTTTCTGTTATACATTCAAGTACAAGATGTTATGTATTCATGGATGTGTGATGGTCTGATATGATGAATGTTTCAGTGGTACATGTTGTTACCTGACATGCTTATATGATTTTAAGTATGTATTATGTTTTAAACATGTTTTGCGGATGACATGTCGTACTTACTAGGCATAAAGCTCACAATGTGTGTTCATGCTGTAGGTAAGCAACCTATAGCTTAGAGCTCAATAGGCGATGTCGGCGAAGGCGGATATGAGGGCTAGGTTATGGATACACCGCAAATTAATCTTCGGCACAGCTTGAGTAATCAGTATTTTTGAATAGTAATAGTTAGACAGTACTTTTGAATAGTAACAGTTAAACAGTATTTTTGAATAGTAACAGTTAAACAGTATTTTGAATAATAAATAGTTAAACAGTATTTTTGAATAGTAAATAGTTAAACAGTATTTTTGAATAGTAAATAGTTAAACAGTATTATAAGTATGTATGTGTAATTGAACTCCCTATGATGTAGTCTCCGTATTTTAATAGTATACATATATGAATAGTAAATACTTACGCATAAAAAAAATCCCCTAAAATTAAGGTATCTAAGTTAATAAGTTTAAGTAAGTATTAATGGTTTGCAAGTAAGTATAAGTATTAGCTTAAGTAGTAGTTTTTAAGTGACGGTTTGGGCCATTTAGGGCATGGGACGTCACAGTTGGTATCAGAGCGATATCCTGCCACCCTACCTCACATCGTCGCGTGCCTGCCTCATTTGTCCAAGTAAGTTAGTTTTTATTTTACAATATTAGTATGAAAGTTAACATAAGTTATAATGTATAACCATAGCTGGACCAGTAGAGGTTACACCCGTGGAGCCCACCAGAGGATGAAGGTTCCAAAGTACAACATGGTTCGAACACGTACATAGACAAACCCAGCATCCCGAGAAGATGAAATAATGGTGCAACTCGCAGCTATGCGAGAAATGATGGAAAATCAACAGCGCGATCTAGACTGGCTTAGGGAGCAATTAGGCCAACAGATCCAAGCACCACAGACAGCTCAGGTGCTAGTGCAGGATTCTCTAGCAGCTTCCAATATTCTGAGGGAGCAAGCAGCTCTTCTAGTCCAGATGGCACTAGTACCCTCAGCAGTGGCTGCTCCCACAGTAGCCAATGTCCTTTCACCAAACCCTAGGGAAGGCGATTTGTATGAGCAGTTCAGGCGCATGAAGGTGCCAAAATTTAAAGGAACTACAAACCCAATCAAAGCCGATGACTGGCTGACCGATATCCAGGTCATCTTCGACCTTGTAGGATTAACAGAAAGGGAGAAAGTATTGTGTGCATCCCTTGCCCTACGCAAGGGGGCAAGCCAATGGTGGAAGACCGTGGCCATCCAGAGAAACGTTAATGAGATGAGCTAGACAGGCTTTGTGGAAAAATTTGAAGAGATGTATTTTAATGATGAGGCCCTAGCAACCCAATAAGACGAGTTCAACAATCTACGCCAGGGTAGCATGACTGTCATAGAGGCAGTAAAGAAATTTGAGCAGCTGGCTCAACTCTGCCCAGACTTAGTGCTAACCGAGAAGGAGAAGGTTAGAAGGATGTTGAAAATGTTCAGGACGGATATCACCGTCCAAGTCTGTAGTGGAAGCCACGGACCGGCAACTGTGGTTGAGTGTGTCAGCAGGGCCATTCAAACAAAATACTAGTTTGCCCAAGACAAGGAAAGAAGGGCATAGATTTTCAAAGCCTGGAGGGAATAAAAGACCCAGGTTAAACAAGCTAAGGGGAAACAGAACCCCGAGCCCCAACACAGAGGACAGAAAGTGGGGACCGACCAACACAGCAGGTAGTCCCACAACAACAACAAGAGGAAGGGGGATCAAGGCAGCCAGGGTTCACAGAAGGACTTCCCTCAGAAGAGGAATGACTAGGCAGGAGATGGCAACAAACACCCGACGTGCCTGAAATGCAGAAAGAGGCACCTAGGAGAATGCAGACATGGAACAAGTGGCTGTTTCATCTACGACAAGGAGGGCCACTATGCTAGAGACTGTTATTCCAACCTACAGAATCAACAGAACCAAACTCACACTGCAAATAACTAACTCCATGCCGCGTAGACCAGAATTGAAGGCCCGTCAATCGCACAAGGTAGACTGGAAGCCCCAGACAACTAAAGCAAAATCTTTTCTCAGGCTATGTATATAGGCATGATGGGAAGCAGTAGCTTACTCCCACTAGACCTATCCTACTATGTCCCTTTGAGACTATATACCAGGAAGTGGTTACCACTCCCAATAGACTAAAGTTACATACTTTTAAAACGATATGAAAAGCAGTGCAGTTTTGTCAAGGGCTTAGATATAATATTTCCACACATGACTAGAGTGCGACTGAAAAAGAAAGAGTCAGAAGAGATGTTGAGATCACTATACGTAAAATCATGACCGTGCAATGCTAAAGAACTGCTCAGAGTAGGAGCATGGATTACTGTCCAAGTTGTACCGATCTTCAAGGCTAGTCGTCCACTAAGTTTCAAGGAGCAAGTAGGACTCCTGCACTCTATGAGAATGTCAAGACTGGTTTCATGCTATCAAAGAGATTCCCTAATTGTACTCTATTGATCAGGAAAACTGAATCTTGTTGGCTGTTGATATCTTTCAGGAAGATACTCTCGTGTGTATTGGGACTCTTGTAACCAGGATGAGCTCTTAACTGGGTCGAGTTTCACCACTTCATGATCGAGCAAATCTCTGAGAAGAGTCAAGAATCAGCTCTAGTTATTCTTTTTGGGCAAGTGGAGAAGTGAAACCACCTAAATTCCTATAGTTGCGGATGTACGAGAATTTGTTCATCAGACAGAGAGACTGCAGTTGAGGTCCAGTGACACAATTCTAACATATGCTATGCGTTACAAGGAACTGATATGGACTTCTACAACGCATGTTGAAGTAGGCTTACGATGAAACCAAGGCCGAGGCAAAAGGGGTCGAGGCAGGAGAAGACCGAAAAAGATAAAGAGATCTTGCCAAATAGGATTTGAAAAGTAATAAGCAGAAAGAGTAGTGGATAAGACTCGAGGATAGAGATAGGTCCCAAGGACCTGTCGATAGTCAGGGAATTCATGGAGGATTCCCAGAAGATCTTTTAGGACTCCTACCAGAGTGCGAGATCTCATTCAAGACTGAACGTCTACTTGGATCAGCCCCTATCTCTAAGGCCCCATACAGAATAGGCCCTGCAGAGCTAAAGGAGCTCTAAACCCAGCAAGAATTGAGACAGTTAGCGCATAACCAGCTCCGAGGAACATGATGAAAACACGCAGTTTCCTAGGCCTAGCACGATATTACCAGCACTTTGTCAAGGATTTTTGGAAGCTAGTCGCCCCACTTATAGTACTTGCCAAGAAAGGGAAGAAGTATGAGTGGACTGATAAGTACGAAAAGAGTTTCTAGGGGTTAAAACGTAGACTCACGAGCGCTCCGATCCTGACCATACTAGATGCAGGACAGGAAAATTTTGTGATCTATAGTGATGTGTCCAAGACTGGACTAAGAGCTGTACTAATGCAAAATGGTAGAGTGGTCGTATACGCCTCGCGACAACATAAGAACCATGAAAGGAATTACCCACACACGACTTGGAGTTAGCAGTGGTTGTTTTTGTGCTCAAGATTTGGAGGCATTACTTATAGGGCGTCAAATGTGAGATCTATACGGACCACCAGAGTCTCAAATACATCTTCACGCAAAGAGAGCTCAACATGAGGCAACGAAAATGGCTAGAACTGGTGAAGGATTATGATTGTGAAATCCTATACCATCCAAGAAAAGCCAATAAGGTTGCTAATGCACTAACTAGAAAGTACTCTTCATCGCTTGTGGCTATCCATGCCCTGCCAGAAACACTATAAAAGGAGCTATGTAGCAGCGAGATAGAGATTTTAGCGGGGAGGATGTCTGAAATGACCCTCCAATCAATTTTAGCAGGGAGGATGTCTAAAATGACCCTCCAATCAATGCTCCTAGAAGAGATTAAGGTCAATCAGGACCTCGATTTGTCCCTAATCAAGCTCAGAAAGGAGGCTGTAGAGGACCAGAGTTCAGAATTTTGAGTCTCTAAGGATGGCATCATCTATTTGAAAGATAAAGTGTGCGTTCCGAAACATGAAGGACTCCGGCAAAAGATCCTTTTAGAGGCCCACAAAATGCCATACTTTGTACATCCAAGGGCAAACAAGATGTACAAAAACCTAAAAGAAAGTTTTTAGTAGCCAAACATGAAGAATGACATCATTAAGTTCGTTGCAATATGCCTCAAGTGCCAGAAAATTAAAGTAGAACATCAACGACTGGCTAGAGAACTGTAGAAAATTGAGCTGCCTGAGTGGAAATGGGAGCAGATTACAATGGATTTCATGGTCGGATTACCCAGAACGTGAAGTGACAACGACGCAATCTTATGTAATTGTGGACTAATTGATGAAATCAGCTCGATTTCTAGCAATAAAACTGAGCTACTCGGCAGAGAGACTGGCAGAAATGTATATAACTCAGATAGTGAAACTGCACGGTGTACCAAAATTGATCATTTAGATCGCAATAGACGCTTCACTTTCAGGTTTTGGTAGAGCATTCAAGCTTTATTGGGAACTAAATTGAAGTTCAGCACAACTTTCCATCCTCAGACTGACGGCCAGTCTGAGAGAACCACTCAGACCTTAGAGAATATGCTGAGAGCTTGTGTCCTAGACTTCAAGGGAAATTGGGACCAGAGGCTACCACTGATCGAGTTCCCGTACAATAACAGCTACCATTCCTCAATCGGGATGGCTCTGTATGAGGCACTCTATGGAAGAAAATGCCAATCTCTAGTTCATTGGCACGAGACTGGAGAGAAACAGCTCACCAACACGGACTTCGTTAAGAATACAACAGCAGATGTGAAGTTAATTCGAGAGAAAAGCTACGCAGACAAATACTGTAGACCCCTCGAGTTTGAAGAAGGAGACTCAGTTTTTCTCAAGGTGGCACCCACGAAAGGGGTGATGCACTTTGGGAGAAAGAGAAGCTTAGTCCTAAGTATATAGGACCCTTCGAGATCATTGAGAAAGTTAGGAAGGTGGCTTATAGATTAGCCCTCCCTCCCGAATTAGCTTCAGTACATAACGTCTTTTACGTTTCCATGCTGAAGAAGTACGTGCCGGACAGCTCCCGTATTCTGAGTCAAGAACCTGTCGAAGTCCACGCTGATCTAACATATGAAGAGAAAACCATGTAGATTTTAGCCAAGGAGAATAAAGTCCTTAGGAGCAAAGTTATTCTGCTTGTAAAAGTGTTGTGGCAGAACCATAATATAGAAGAAGCCACATGGGAATGGGTAAAGGATATGAAAAGAGACTTCCCAGAACTATTCTAATTTTCGAGGACAAAAATTTTGTAAGAGGGGTAGGTTGTAATGACAGCCATATTCATGGCACCTACTTACCATGTAATAAGACATTAAGGAATAAAATTGGAATAATTTGATGTTTTTTAGTGTAAACTTGAGTAACACATTCAAGTACACGGTCGTGTAAATAGCCATGTGTTGTTCAGACTGTTGAAGTGTAATAGGCCATGTGAGCGAACATGGTCGTGTAGTGTAGCACGGTTAGGTACACAACCATGTGAGTAGCCGTGTACTGCTTGAGTTGATGAACATATAAAAGGTTGTGTGGAGGAATTCTAACTAGTACACGCCCGTGTCGCCTTGTAGGCGCCCGTATCGCCTTGTACACACCCGTTTAAGAACCCATGTAGAAGGTCGTGTATTGAGCAGAGAGTAGCTGTAAAGACTCTCGTAATGCGTGAAACCTAATTACTATGCAAAGGGTAATTAAGTTGAAAAATACAGCATATTTTCCAATTGAATAGATTAAATAAGAATAGTGACATTTAATTACTATTTATACAGTGAAGGGCGACCAACAGTGAAATCGATCCACCCTACTATGCATATAAGGGTATAAGATACGCAGTATCAGGAAACTGGTCCAGACAACCATTTCCTGACACAAGACGGGTGACCAGATCACCAGAACACTCGGACCCAACATCTGAGCATAACAGCGAGAAATACCCTAGCAGAGGTATAGTACCGTGAATGAAGGTCCAGATGACCTCTTCTCACCTAGAAACTGATAAAATCAGAGTCAGACTAGTCAGTTAAGCTGGAAGTAGTGAATAGTAAATAATGGAAAACACAGTGTCAGATTAATGGCCAAGATGACCTTAATTTGACTTAAAACTAATATTTGAACAATCAGTAGGCTCAATCTGGTCAATTGGGCATAAAACGAGAATTTTTATTTGAAAAATACGTAGTATCTGGAAGAATGTTAAGATGACCTTATCTCACCTCGAAACTGATATATTTAGACTCAGAATGCCCAAATTAGTCAATCGGACACCTGACACATTTTTCAAGACTGGATCACACAGATCCCAAAAATTGGTCAAGACGACCTCAGATGGACATAAAATTGATAAAATTGAAATCAACACGTCCAAATTATTCAGGACATAAGTTTATTTTGAGCTCTTAGCTTTCCATTTTTAAGTTATGTGGTTGTACGGTTGTGTATTACATTTTTTTTTCGAATGGATGTGTGTATGTGAGAGCATGGACATTTTTAAGAATGGCTGGACACAATCTGTCCCCAGAAAAAAGCCACGGTTTTGGCCATTTTGACCAAGTTAGAGTCCAAATTTGGGATTTGGTAAAACACGGAGTTTTAAGGAATTTCGGTATGATCGTTTTTGCGTCAAATAGGTTTTGGCAAAAAAACGATGCTAAGATAGGTTTTTCGAGTGGTTTTCATTCGGTGTCCAAAACTGGGACTAAAAAATCCAAGCCCAGACACAGTCTCGGGTTTTGTTAAAAACGGACCATTTAAATTCTGAATCGGATCTCGGGCTCAACACAAAAGTTGTAGATCTCGTCGAAACCTTTAAGATGACCCATGTATGTTTTAAAAATTTGGCCGTTTTGGGCCTCAAACAGAGCCGTTTTTAAAATAGCGTAAAACTAGGATTTCTTTTTGCAAAAACTAGGCACAAATAGCCACAGGTTTAGTAAGATTAGGACTCGTTTGAGTTGGATTTAAGCTCCGAGATGAACACAAGAATTGTTCATCTCGTCGAGGATGAAAAACTTTATGTTCACCAAATTTACAAACTAAATCATTTCAAACATGTTTTTGAAACGGTTTCAGTAAGTGATTCAAAAACCACCTTTTAATGCAACACCATGTATTTTACATTGTTTAAAATAAAAACATGATTCTAATAAAACATCCCCGCCTTTCAACGGGGTGATAAGGGAATGGTTTCAAAGTACATGATTTCCCCAAGAATTTTATAAGGCAACTAAAATGATTTTTAAAAATAACTAAAACAGTGTGGGTAGCCTAATATGCTACCACGCCAAACAAGCAATAGTAACCTGGTAGACTACTTAGTAATGAGGCACGAGGTAACCGGTCAGTTGACTGGTCGATAAACCAGTCAAGGACCATGTTTTGAATGATAAAGTGAGGAACGATGATTAATCTATCAAGTAGACAAGTTAATCAAACGCGATAGAAGATAGACACCAAATTTCCAAAATAGAGCAGTAGGGTACCGATAGGCCTCGGTACCATACCGCGATGCAAGTAATAGTCACTAATGGTAATAGTGAACAAAGAATGATGTTAATTAATTTATTGGGTAATAAAATTAATTAACCACACCTAGAGAATCAGACTCTGAAAAGAGGGCGAGTTAGTACCGACGGCAATCGGTACCAAACGATTTTATCTGTTTTAGTCACTGAAAGTATTAGTGACTCAACAAAAGTGTTAATGGAGTATGTTATGTTGACAGGTGGTTACCTATAATCTGATAAAGGTGAGAGTACGAGTTGCTTGCAAACTAGGTAAGTACAACTCCGCCTACAGCATGAGCAAAATGATTTTTAAAGTGTTGATTTTACAGTATGTTAAGTATGCATTTCATGCACAGTTGCTGCATAGAATGTTAAAAAAGCATATAGTTTCATAATCGCGTAGGTTAATGAAAGCCTGAGTTAAATGCCATACTTCCCTATCACGAAAGATTAGGAGAGCATATGGCCTGATCAGATAAAGAATTAGGTAATTAAACTAAAGTGTCGTTATAACGGATGCAAGGCCCACATTATGTATATAAGTATAACAGGCACGAGGCCCACATTTTTTATATAAGTATAAAGGGTACGAGGCCCACATTATGTATATAAGTATAACGGACACAAGGCCCACATTATGTACAGAAGTATAACGGCCCTGAGTTAGACATAGGAAAGAAAAATAATATTCAAGCATAAATAACCATAACCGGACCATGCTGTATGCATTAGTTATAGTTCACTATGCTCCTAGTAGATATGCTTTCAATACACGATGTTTCTGTTATGCATTTAAGTACAAGGTGTTTTGTATTCATGGATGTGTGATATTCTGATATGATGAATGTTTTAGTGGTACATATTGTTACCTGACATGCTTATATGATTTTAAGTATGTATTACGTTTTAAACATGTTTTGCAGACGACATGTTGTACTTATTAAGCATAAAGCTCACAGTGTGTTTTCATGCTGTAGGTAAGCGACCTATAGCTTAGAGCTCGATGGGCGATGTTGGTAGCGAAAGCGGATGTTAGGGCGAGTTAATGGATACACCGCGAGTTAATCTTTCACACAGCTTAAGTAATTAGTATTTTTGAATAGTAACAGTTAAACGGTGTTTTTAAATAGTAACAGTTAAATAGTATTTTTGAATAGTAACAATTAAACAGTATTTTAATAGTAAATAGTTAAACAGTATTTTTAAATAGTAAATAGTTAAACAATATTATAAGTATGTATGTGTAATTGAACTCCCTATGATGTAGTCTCCATATTTTAATAGTATATGTATGTGAATAGTAAATACGTATGCATAAAAAAAAATCCCCTAAAATTAAGGTATCTAAGTTAATAAGTTTAAGTAAGTATTAATGGTTTGCAAGTAAGTATAAGTATCAGTTCAAATAGTAGTTTTTAAGTGACGGTTCGTGCCACTCATGGCACGGGACGTCACAGGATCTCAAAATAAAATGACTGTTTAATACTGAGCAAAATTTAACACTGGTGGTGGTATCCACAATCTCACCCTCATATCCACCTCTGCCACCATCACCGTCCATCAGAGTCTAGGCCATAGGTCGCTTACCTATAGCATAAACACACACTGTGAGCTTTACGCTCAGCAAGTACAACATATCGTCCGCAAAACATGGTTAAAACATAAGCCATACTATAAGGCATATTTAAACTGTTAATCATGTCACACATTTACACAGAACATCAAAACATATCATGTAGCATCATTCAGAATGCATATCATATGGACACATCATGTCATGTAACTAAGAAGCATGCTATAACTGTATCTAGGGCATATCGTGTACAATGCATGAACCAATTATGCTCAATTTATGCTTCATTATTCATTATCTTTTCTTATCTTGTTTGAGGCCCCATGTGTTAGTACCGAATGTGTGCGGATCTACGAATTTACCGAGACCACAAACTTCCTTTTAAGCCCTAGCTTAGGCTCGTTATACTAAAATTGAAAAACCCCTCTATCTTGAGAGGCCAGTACGACACGCTTAACAATTACCCAATTGTGGAATCATGTCTGATATGCCATAAGGATGTAATGGCATATAACTTATACTATTCATTAATCTAACGTGATTATGAAACATGCTGTGTTTATGCAACCATCAACACAATTTGCATACTTAACATAGATTGAAAACACCGTTTTAATCTCATTTCATTCATACTGTAGGCTGAGTTGTACTCACCTATCAGCGGACAGTTTGGACTCTTGCCCTTGTCATAATATAGGTATCCTCCTGTAATCATAACGTATTGCATTAATGTTCGCTCTCAAATCACTACTATCGTTGGTGACTAATAAAATACTATCGTTATGTAGTACCGATACTTATCGGTATTAACTGCTCTCCTCTTGAGAGTTTGATTTTCTAATCATGGTTAATAAATTTATTTACCCAACAAATTAATTAACGTCGCTCTACTTGGTTTGATTAGTTAACCGGCTAGTCAACTAACTGGTTACCCCATGTGCGGGATATATATTTAATCGGGCTAGCTACCTACTTGGTCACCTCATATATTAACTATGTAACCTACCGAGTTACATCTGCTGATTTAAAACTTATTTCTGAAAAACGTCCTTTATTTTTGTGAAGTTCCTTTCTTCAGGATTTGAACACGATTTCCCTTGCACCCCATTCGAAAGTGAGGGTGTTTTTCTTAAGTCCATTTTCTTGTTTAGAGAGTACACATTTTCTTGTTTAAAAAGAACACATTTCCTTGTTTAAAAGAACACATTTTCTTGTTTAAAAAGAACATATTTTATTGTTTAAAAAGAACACATTTCGGTGTTCATGTGAAAAGGTGGTTCTTGAACCATTTTCCAAAAACTATTTATAACTTACCTAAAACAATCGAATTTGCAAACTTGGCGAACATGATATTTTTAGTCCTTGACAAGATGAACAACTTCTGTGTTCACCTTGGAGCTCAAATCAAAATCTAATGGGTCCTAAACCTTGCAAACGTGTGGCTAAATCTATGGCCGGATTTAGAAAATTATCAGTTTTACGCTCTTAGAAAAACTGCTCTATTTGAGGCCCTAAACGGCCAAATTTTTAAAACTCACATGAGTTATCTTATAGGTTTTGACATGATCTAAAATTTCATGTTAAGCCTAAGATCTAGTTCGGACTCTAAGTTGTTCATTTTTATAAAAATCCGAGATTATCCCCTTTCCTCAGGTTTCAATCCTAGTTTTTGAACTCCGATTATAAACTACTCTAAAAACCCATCTTAATGTTATTTTTGACCAAAGTCTATTTGACGCCAAAATGACCATAACGAAATTTCCTAAAATTTTCATGTTTTACAAAATCCCAAAATCGATCTGTAACTTACTCAAAAATCTAAAAAATCATGGCTAAAATCTAGGATAGGTTTGGTTTCCAGCCAAACCCTAAACGTCTATAAAAACATCAATCCACAAAAAAAAAAAACTTAAATCACAATTACACAACCACATAAACTTAAAAATAAAATGCTAAGGGCTCAAAATAAACTTATTACAACCCATTGATCGAAATACACAATAAATTTCCTTGATCTCAAAACTTAAAAAGAGCTAAACTACAAAAGAGGGGTTTTCGGTGTAAGGACCGCCCTATTCCTGTAACTTGAATTTCAATTATTGAGAAATTGAGGGATAATTTGATGCATTTTAGTGCAAATTTGAAGAACACAGGTATATACATGGCCGTGTAAGTGGCAATGTACTATCTGAATTGTGCGCATGTGAAAGGCCGTGCAACTGTACATGGCCGTGTAGGTAAACACGGTCAGGTACACGACCGTGTAAGTGATCGTGTACTGATCGGGTTGTTGAAATGTTAGAGGCTATGTAAGTGTACATGGTCGTGTAATGTGACACGGCCAGGTACACGGCTATGTAGGAGGCCGTGTACCGATCGGTAAAATGAAACTGTTCCAAGACACGGCCGTGTTGAGCAAGTTCAACTTATACATGCCCATGTAGGAGGCCATGTAAGAGGTCGTGTATAGAGTAGAGAGCCATTGAAATGACTCTCGTGAATTATGAAGCTTAATTAGTATGTAATAAGCAATTAAGTTGAAAAGTACGGTATAAATTCTAGTTGAATAGACTAAACAGATACAGTACTGTTCAGGTACTATTCATGTAGTGAAAGGGGGTAACCGACAGCGAATCTAGTCCACCTTATTATGTGTATAAATGTATGAAATACGTAGTATTAGGGAACTAGTTCAGATGACCATTTCTTGACACAGGACTGGTGAGCAGGTCACCAGAACGCCCGAACCGAACCTCTGAGCACAATAAAAACCCTGGCACGGTAAAATACCAAGAAAATGGTCCAGATGACCTCATCTCATCTAGAAACTGACAAAATTGGAGTCAGAATACTTAGACTAGTCAGTTAAAACAGAAAGCAGTAAATAGTGAATAGTAAAAAATGTAGTGTCAGATTATTGGCCAAGACGGCCCTAATTTGACCTAAAACTGATATATGAACGGTCAATAGGCCCAATTTGGTCAATTGAGCGCAAAACAAGAATTTTAGTTTGAGAGATATGTAGTATCGGGATGAGGGTCAAGACGACCTTTACTCGCCCCGAAACTGATATATTTAGACTTAGGATGGCCAAATTAGTCAATCGAGCACCTGACATGTTTTTTGAGACGGGATCACACAGATCCTGAAAACTGGTCTAGAGGACCCTGAACGGACATAAGACTGATAAAATTGAAATCAGCATATCCGAATTAGTCAAGAAAGACTGTGTCTGAAATTTCACCTTGGAACGCCTCGGTTTACATGCGAAAGGACAACACAGTGTAGACACAACCACAGTATAGGAAATGAATAGTAAATTAGTATAGAATGGGCTTATAAACAGTGTAAACCATCTAGAAATCATCAGTATAAAAATCAGATTCAAAAAATTTGATTTCTAGATGAAAATTAGAACACTATCAAGAAAGGACCGAAAACTGTAGTAGAAAACTGGACTGTGAAGAAAGCAACACAGATGAATTTTTCTTGGCCCAAAACCATGTTCTGTAGCTGGAAAACCAACTAGTTTTTAGCTACTAAAAACCCCAAAAAGTGAAAAATAAAATATTGGGTTAGTTTATGACATATTGTATAAACAATTGCTAAAGTTCACATCACTTTCCATCACCTTACACCATGCCATTTTATATTCTTTCCCTACATTATGGCTGCAGCAAATCCAGTGGGAATGAGCTGAGAAGGGCAGAATTTTGTGCCCAAATTAGCCTAAAGTTGGCTTGATTAATCAAGCTTAAGTTGGTTTAGTGAGCTTAGGTTTTTCGTATAAAAGGATGACCATGCCTTTAGCTTTGGTTTCTTCATTTTCACACTCTAAAAATTTTGACTCATTCTCCCTTTCTCTGTAGCTGCTACTGACCACTTTCAACCCTCAAAACCCCCCATTTTTCATGTCCTAAAAGTCTACCAAAAACTTAGCAAAAGCCAACCTCTTCAAGCTTGTGCTAGGTGGAATCAATCTAAGTCATTCTAAGTCTTTCAAGGGTAGGATTTTGAAACCAATCTTTGTGGTTTGTAGATGTTAATTTGGTTTGATACTAAGAGAAATTATTTTAGTGTTTTGCTAGAACAAAACCGACCCTTATTCCCTTGGTTTTCCATGGCCACTTTGGTCATTAAGCCATAGTTCAAAATTATGCTTGGTTCCAAGTATAAAGGTAACAATCGAAAACCCTACTCTTGGTGATTTAGTGATTTTAAGATTTTGGTCAAGGCCATTTATGTGTATTTGTTTATGCAAATGGTTTGTAATAAGTTATTTTGAGCCCTTAAGTTTCCATTTTTAAGTTTATATGGTTGTGATTGTGTTTACATTATTTTTACGAATGGTTGTGTGCAAATGAGAGCATAAACATTTTTAACGATTGGACACAATCTGTCCTCGAGGAAAGGCCACAGATTTTGGCTATTTTGACCCCCTTAGCGTCTGATTTTGGGATTTAGTAAAACACAATGTTTTAAGAAAATTTTGATGCTGTCTTTTTTACATCAAATAGCCTTTGGCCAAAAATGGCACCACGATAGGTTTTTCGAGTAGTTTTCACTCGGTGCCCAAAACTAGGAACAAGATCCGAACCTAGAAATCAGTCTCGGGTTTTATTAAAAATGGACCATTTAGAGTCCGAGCTGGACTTCGGGCTCAATATGAAAGTTGTAGATCTTGTTAAGACCTTGAGAACGACTTTAGCGTGTTTTTAAAAATTTGGCCGTTTCGAGCCTTAAACGGAGCCGTTTTCAAAACAACACAAAACTAGGATTTTTGTAAAAACTAGGCACATAGGCCACAGGTTTAGTAAGATTAGGGCCGGTTAGAGTTAGAATTGAGCTCCGAGATGAACACAAGATTTGTTCATCTCGTCAAGGAAGAAAACTTTCATGTTTGTTGAATTTACAAACAAAGTAGTTCCGGTCAAGTTTCAAAATAGTTTTCAAAAGTGGTTCAAAAACCACCTTTAAAATGCAACCTTAAAAATGTGTTTTAACGCTTTAAAATATAAAAATAGTTTTATAAAAACGTCTCCCACCTTCCAATGATAAGGGGACGGGTTTTAAACACATAATTTTACCAAGAATTTTATAAGTTAACCAAAACGATTTTATCAAATAAACAAAACAATGTGTGTAGCCCGATAGGCTACCACTCCAAACGAGCCTTAGTAGCCCAGTAGGCTACTACACCAAACAAGCCATAGTAGTCTGGTAGGCCACTACACCGAGGAATAGTAGCTTGGTAGGCTACTATACCCAAACAGGCAAAGTAACCTGGCCGGTTACTACACCAAATTTATGCATAGTAACCGGTAGGCTACCCAGTTATTAATCCGTGAGATAACCGGTCAATTGACTGGTTGGCAACCAGTCAAGGACCGTGTTCTGAACAACACTGTGACGGACGATGGTTAATCTATCAAAAATACAGTTAATCAAACAATGATAGGAGTTAGATGCCAAATCCCCAAAGTAGGCCAATAGGGTACCGATGGGCCTCGGTACCACATACAAACACAAGTAATAGTCACTAACTATATTAGTGACTCAGCGAAGGTGCTAATAAGTGTAGGAAAATAAATCAGTAAAAACGTATCAGAGTGGCGCAGCGGAATAATAAAAATTTTTAGATCGTTAAATATCTCATGATGCCATATACAATAAACCAACAACAATTAAAACTCATACCTCAAGGACGTCAATCTTGCAGGAGAAGAATGACCGGAGGGCTTCAACCAACTAGCCTTCTCTACTATTCTCCAATTCCCGAATGGCTGAGTGTGTGGGCACTCTGAACCTCGATCGGTATGCTAGCACTGCTAGTCTTCTTCCGACCACCCAGATCTCTAAAGAACTTATTGTCACGGTGAGTTATGCAACAATAAGCCTGCTCACCTGAGAGTCTATAGTCTGAGAGAACTGGAGTGGCAGGACCTTTATTTATAGACCTGCGTGAGGTGATTCTCTGAATTTGAATTGGATTAGGAAAAGATATTCTCCCTTATCCACAACCATAAAATCTGAATTTTTCCAAAGGAAAATCCCAACAATAAAATTCGGCCATTTAGGATAAATCCAATCCAAATCTAAATAAGATTTCAACTAGAATTTTATCTCCCTTTTTCAACCAAAAAATCTGAAAATTCCAAGGAGAAAATCTCCTCAAAATTTCAGCCACTTTTAGGATAAGGGAGAATCAAAATTCCACTAGGATTTTCAAGCTTGAATCTTATCTCATCCTTATCCAAAATAACCGAATTTTTCTAGGAGATACACTCCAAAATTTCGGCCACTTTTCTGGGAGGAGAGAATCCAAATTCAACTGGAATTGAAACTTGAATTTTTCCTTGAACCTTATCCATAAAAAATCTGAAAATCCATTGAGGAAAATCCTCAAAATTTGATCCATCATTAATTAGGATTTGGATTCAAAATTCAAGTAGGATTCTAACAAGATTATCCTCTTCATATCCAACTTCAATTCGAATTTCAAACCTTGTGGATTTTCCACAACAAATTCGAATCCCACTTGGACTGTGATTCAAAATTTGAATTTCAAATTTCAAATTCGAATTTCAAATTCAAAATTCAAAATTCAAAATTCAAAATTCAAATTTAAATTTCAAATTCGAATTTCAAATTCAAATTTCAAATTCAAATTTCAAATTTCAAATTTCAAAATTCAAATTTCAAAATCCACAAAACAGTTGTGTTTCAAATTCTTGTTCTCATGGATAATTTTCTACAACTCCAATCCAATCTCAAATAAAATCATGGCAACTTTATTTGGAGTTCGAATAATTGTGTACTTCATTGGCCAAAACAAAATCTGAATCCAACCGGAGAGTATCTTGTCTACCATCCTAATCCTGTGTCATCACCATCTATGCATAATAAACTAGCCAATAGCATACACAAATCAATTTGCCAAACGTTAAGGAATTATGTGAAGCTAGTAGAGGGACTGATTGGACATATATAATCGGGCTCCCGTAAATCCATATGATCATCATTCTTTACCGAACAACTCAATCATATGATCATTAATTTCAGAGTCACACCACTATAAACCTGAAACTGAACTCCCAATTATATACCATATTATATAAGCCTGTGACAAGCTATCGTCCAATGACCTTGTCATGTATGCAGAACCCTCATATGATATCCATGATCAGCCTTAGGCTAAAGTCCGTTTAATCCTACTGATCAGGCTATCTTAAAGTTCCATTATACTATCGAATTAAGAAAATGATTATTCACTATATGTGAATAAGAAATCATCCACCCAGCAGATGACCCAAGGCCTTGTCCATTTTCACATCCAGTATAATGCCTTTAAGAGGATACCTTTAACTCCTTAGAGCTATGATTCCGTTATCTGTAAACAAACCTTTCATCGTATACAAGTCATGCACTCAACAAACCGGTCTATAAGCTTACTACCTCTGAGACGCTGTAGCCATTGGAACATCAAAGTACACAAGTCATATACATGAAGTAGTTCATTTACTTAGGATTAAGGTTATTGCACAATAAACATCAAAAGCAGATTGATCCACTCTTAGCGGACTACGTAGATCAATCATGCTTTAGTCCCGGTCTAATATGTCACCACCAAGTAACATATCTATGTCTCTACTTGGGAGTCCAGCTCCAGACAGTCAAGATAAACCGTCCCCTCCAAGGCTTTAGAAAACGTAATAGTCTTAACATGAGTTAGATGTTCGGTCTAACCCCATAGACTACAGACCTTAGTTTAGACCGCTAACTTTAGAACATTGTCTTCTCACATACAAAAGTCCATTGCATGCAACATTCTAATAGTTTAACACAAACAGTCAAGGAGCCATATTTGCTTACATTTACTTTAACATATAAATTAAACGAGGACAGATAGCAATGTAATGAATAACCTCTCTATATATATAATTTTATTATCCAATTCAAAATAAATACATCAAAATGTCTCTAATACTTTGGGCATTTCCTAACAATCTCCCACTTGCCCTAAGCCAGTAGATGTGCCATGTTACGCATCCCCATCGCCTCTACATGCCTCTCAAAGCTTCTAGCTACCAAAGTCTTAGAAAGGGATCGGCAATATTGTCCTCGGATGCGATCTTACATACATCCACTTGTCCTGTCTCCATATGCCCTCTAATAATGTGATACCTCCAATCTATGTGTTTGGTCCTCTTGTGATGCCTAAATTCCCTTGTATTGGCAATAGCCCTAGTGTTATCACAGTAAAGTGTGATAGGCTTGTCAACACCCGGAATGACCTCAAGGTCTCTAAAGAATTTGCGGAGCCAAATCACTTCTTTAGAAGCCTCAGCCGTAGCCACATATTCAGCCTCCATAGTAGAGTCAGCTGTGCAGCCCTACTTCCCGCTCCTCCACACAATGGCGCCTCCTCCGAGCAAGAACACTGATCCAGATGTCGATTTCCTCGAATCCTTACAAGTCTAGAAGTCTGAGTCTGTGTATCCTACGGGTGTTAGGTCCCCTCCAGAATACACCAGCATATAATCCCTCGTTCTCTTAAGATACTTGAGTATATGCTTTACTGCTTACCAGTGCTAGCTTCCAGGATTTGCTTGATATCGACTTACCATACCTACTGCAAAACAAATGTCCGTGCAGGTGCAAAGCATAGCATACATAAGGCTACCCACAGCGGATGCATAAGGGACCTTACTCATATGCTCTCTTTCTTCCGATGTCTTGGGACAGTCATCCAATGAAAGAGTTAGACCGGCAATGGAAGGTTGTGAGCCTTTCTTTGCCTCTTGCATTATATATTTGTCAATTATTTTATCTACGTATGAAGCTTGGGATAACGCTATCATCTTGTTCTTTCGATCTCTAAAGAGACGAATGCCTAGAACATAATTAGCTTCTCCCAAGTCCTTCATGTCAAACTGTTGGTGTAACCAAAGCTTGACTGATGATAAGTTCCCTACATCATTCCCAATGAGTAGTATATCATCGACATAGAGTATCAAAAAGACCACTTTTCCATCCTTAATATGTTTATAAACATAGGGTTCATCAACGTTTTGCTCAAAACTAAATGTCTTAATCGCTTGATCAAACCTCTGGTTCCATGAGCGGGATGCTTGCTTTGATCCATAAATGGATCTAAGCAACTTGCAGACTTTCCTTTCTTGGCCTTTCGCTACGAACCCTTCGGGCTGTATCATATAGATACACTCATCAAGATGGCCATTCAAGAATGCCGTCTTGACATCCATTTGCCAGATCTCGTAATCGAGAGCCGCAACAACGAACAGAAGAATACGGATAGACTTCAGCATAGCAACAGGCGAAAAGGTTTCATCGTAATCGATTCCAGCCTTTTGCGTGTACCCCTTTGCAACCAGTCTAGCTTTGAAAGTTTCCACTCTCCTTTCCGCATCCTTCTTTCTTTTGTAGACCCATTTGCATCCAATGGGTTTTATCCCATCCGGCAAATCTACAAGTTCCCAAACAGAGTTGGATTTCATAGAATCTATCTCATTATTCATAGCCTGTTTCCAAGATTTAGAATCAACATCATTTATAGCTTCATCATAGGTGATCAGATCATCCTCATGCTCATGAGCCTCAGCTTGGTATACCTCAGCATCATACATGAAGAAATTAGGTTTCTTCGAAACCCTCCCACTACGACGAGGCACCCTAAATTGTTGATTGTCTGCAGGTTTTTCACTGGAACTCGGACTTGCGTCTAAGACTGAAATCTGTGGAGCAGTTCTTTCACCCGATAACTCCTCTAGCACCACTCTGCTTCGAGGCTTAAAGTCATTTATGTGACTTTCCTCCAAGAATATCGTAAGGGTTGAGACAATGACTTTTTGTTCCTTCGGGTTATAGAATAGACCTCCTTTAGTTCCTTTTGGATACCCTTCAAACATGCACAATTCTGATCTTGGTTCCAACTTTTTCGCATCCCCATCCAGTACATGCTCCGGGTAGCCCCATATTCTCATATGTCCAAGGGAGGGCTTCCTGCCATGCCACAATTCATACGGAGTTCTAGGAATTGATTTGCTTGGAACCTGATTCAGAATATAGTACGCCGTTTGTAAAGCATATCCCCAAAATGATAATGGTAGCATTGAATAACTCATCATGGACCGTACCATATCCAACAAGGTCCTGTTTCTCCTTTCGACTACACCATTCTGTTGTGGAGTACCAGGTGCAGTCAATTGGGATAATATCCCGTTCTCTACAAGATGTCCTAGAAATTCATCGGAGAGGTATTCACCACCTCGATCAGATCGAAGTGTCTTTATGGATTTATCCAATTGCTTTTCCACTTCCACACGATACTCTTTGAACTTGTCAAAGGTTTCGCTCTTGCGGTGCATCAGATACACATATCCATACCTCGAGTAATCATCTATGAAAGAGACATAATACTCGAACCCTCCTCGTGCTGTGACGTTCATGGGGCCACATACGTTAGTGTGCACAATTTTTAAGAGCTCTTGAGGCCTTGTACCCTTAGCTCCAAAAGACATCTTAGTCATTTTACCCTCTAGACAAGACTCACATTGGGGAAGACGTACCTCCTCCAAAGATTCCAGAGGACCGTCTTTCACAAATCTTTGAATCCTATCCTGATTAATATGACCAAGTCTTAAATGCCAAAGATACGCCTTGTTAGAGTGAGAAACTTTCAACCTTTTAGAGTTATCAATTAATTCAGTGTCAAGCAGTGAGTACATATTTGGTTTGATCAAATATAGGTTTCCATCCATCCATCCATCCATCCAGAACAGATAAAAGACTTATTTCTACGAATATCAACTCTTTTACTAAAAGAAACTGAATAAGAATCCTTTATTAAATAAGCTACCGGTATAAGGTTCCTCCTAAAATTAGGAACATAAAAATAGTCTTTCAATAAAATAAACCTAAATTGATCAAAGTAAAAGTAAACATCTCCCACTGCCTCAGCCACCACAAAGCTACCATCTCCAGTCCGCAACGAGAGGCTCCTATCATGTAGACTTCTCGTTTCCATGAACCCCTGCATAGAAACACAAACATGATTAGTGGCGCCTAAATCAATGACCCAAGTGTCTTTCGATTCTTCCACCAAACACGCTTCTAAGAAATGAAGTTCCTTACCTTCCTTGCCCTTGGCGACTAAGAATTCCCGGCAAGCCTTCTCAAAGTGACCTACCTTCCCACAATGAAAGCATTTGGACTTTTTAGGGTCCTTGGGCTTCTTGTTCTTCTTCTTCTTTTTCCCGTCCGAGACAGGAGGATTAGAAGAACTAGAAGCCACTTGCTTCTTATTTGGCCTCTTCCTCTTCCGTGAGGGATTGGAATATTCTGTCAAATTGGCCTCTCCTTTAGGTCGGACAGCATCCTCATCCCTGATCATCCACTCATAAGCCTGTAGTTGCTTCATGAGCTCGGTTAGTCCTAACTCCTTTGTCGCTAGATTGTATGCGGCTTTAAACCCCACAAAATCTTTAGATAGAGTTTTGAACACCATCTCGATCTGGGTGTTGTAGTCCAACTCAGCACCATTCTCGACAGCCTCAGCGAAGAATCCCATTAGAGTAATCATATGGTCCTTCGCTGGAGTACCCGCCTTTTGCTTAGAGTTCATAATGCTGGTGATAGTGGACTGTCGAGCCAATTTTTCTTAGCCTCCGAACATATCCTCCAGACTTTCCATGATCTCCCCAGCAACTTGATAAGTCTCATGCTACTTTTGTAAAGCACTCGTCATGCTAGCAAGGATGTAGTATCGAGCTATCTCATTGGATTCTCTCCAACGATTATAGGCAACCAGGACCTCTTCAAGTGGTGTGTCAGGTTTGGGCCCAAGTGGGCATGGTTCGTCCAGCACGAACTTGTGTCTCTCGCAGCTGAGAATTATTAATAGATTTCTTTTCCAATCTTTATAATTATTGCCATTTAGCTTATTTTCAGTAAGTATCGAAATGAGGGGTGTTGGTGACATTTTGAACTGAAATAAAATTATACTAGACATCATTACAAAGCCCAAGCAAATATACAGATAATTTAGCAAATAAAACATACAAATATGTTCCTAGATGAAACTTAAAAAAACATGTAGCATTGCAACGGTAATTCTCAGCACCTATTGCCCCAAGCCACCGAGGGGTGGTCATGATAACAAATAGCCGGAACATGGACCCCGTCCAATTAATATATGTTGCCTTAAATCCTCCAAGGTTAGGGCATATATTAATAATCGCTTATTTGGCCACCAGTTTAGTTAACAGAGCTTCTAGGGAAGGTTAATAACTAAACCAGTCTTGAGTGTATAACCATTGTTTACGTAGCCCGATCCATGTCCTACCAAGCCACCGAGGGGTGGTCATGAATAGGATCGTACCCGAACACGTTTTCCACATAAGAGATCCAATCTTGTATACCGGCGGCGGTAAACACCTACCGAGGGGTTTGGTCAGGGCAGAACTGACGCGAGGCATTACCATGCTTTCACATATAGATCAACAATGGAGGCCGTGGGTTTTGTTTGAAACCCTCTCCCACTCAATATTTTGAAAAACATGCAAGTTTTGACAAATTATGTATGATCAATATAGTATAAGCGGCTCTCACGTATCCTTTATGACATGTTATCAAATATGCATATAAAACATCCATCAACACATATTTATACATCCATGACATATCACAGAAAATAATTGACAGAATAACTAAGCCATGGTTCCATCCTAGAACAAAGAAAATAAAGATTACAAAATTTCATCTAAAGCATTCTTTGGGTCTTGAATTTTGTTCCGTCTTCTTGTATCCATCTTTATGTAGCCTCTTCATTTATTTCTCATCCCAAAAGTCATTTAAAATTTAAATCTCCAAAATTTAAATTTCAAATTCAAATTCCAAATTCGAATTTCAAATTTAAATTTCAAATTCAAATTTTAAACAATTTTAAACTTCATGTGTAATAATATGTAATTTCAAAAAATTTCCAATTTTCAATTACATATTTTTAAACATGATTTAAAATTAAATTCAAATTTAAAAATCAAAATTTTTCTATTTTTGAACCGTCGCACCACCGCCCCCGGAGGCGACAGCCGCCGTGGGCAGCCACCAGCCCCGGGGGCTGGCAGCCCACGACCGCCCATATGTAGCCCTGCCGGGCTGCAGGCCAACCCTGCAGTGCCAGGCTGCACGCCCAGGCTAGGCGCAGCAGCTGGCAGGCTGCAGGCGCTGGCTGCATGCCCAGGCTTCGGCCAGCCCTGGGTAGGCCACGGCCACCCCTCGGCTGCAGGCCAAGCCTGCAGCCGTGGGTGGTTATGGCCTGCACAAGGGCTGCCGCAGCACCATCCTGCCCGAGGGCAGGGGCTGCAGCCCCACCAAGGCCCGTCGGCTTATTCCAAGGGGTCGTGTCTCGATTTTCATGCCATATTCCAATTTATCTATTAGGATCTCCAAAAGTTAATTTGAATCCCAATTAAATTGAAATTTTCGACACAATCAAAATTTCAACTTTTAAATCAAATTTAACCTTTGGGAAAAATAAATTACAGTCTTCAATCTTCAATCTCCTCCAAGAATAATTACATAAAAAAATCCTAAACCGTTTCTGGTGTACAAAATTCTAACCATAAAAATTCTAAGAGACAGAAAATTAAAAATCCATGGGAAAATTACAGTGTTAATAAACTACTCCCATGGTTACATAAAAATTCCTAGATACAATTTTTCTAAATTCTAAGGAACCATAACCAGCATTAACAAGCATGCTTATAATAATTCAGAAAATTAAAATAACCACATACTTTATACATAATCCATGATAACAACATAAAGGAACCCTAGAATACCACTCTCTAAATATCAAATCCATACATAAATAAAAAGACTAAGTAATTGTCTAATTTATGTACATGGCATAGTCATGAGATGACTCTGATACCAATTGTAGGAAAATAAATCGGCAAAAATGTATCAGAGTGGCGCAGCGGAACAATAAAAATTTTTAGATCGTTAAATATCTCATGATGCCATATACAATAAACCAACAACAATTAAAACTCATACCTCAAGGACGCCAATCTTGCAGGAGGAGAATGACCGGAGGGCTTCAACCAACTAGCGTTCTCTACTATTTTCCAATTCCTGAATGGCTGAGTGTGTGGGCACTCTGAACCTCGATCGGTATGCTAGCACTACTAGTCTTCTTCCGACCACCCAGATCTCTAAAGAACTTATTGTCACTTTGAGTTATGCAACAATAAGCCTGCTCACCCGAGAGTCTGTGGTCTGAGAGAACTGGAGTGGCAGGACCTCTATTTATAGACCTGCATGAGGTGATTCTCTGAATTCAAATTGGATTAGGAAAAGATATTCTCCCTTATCCACAACCATAAAATCTGAATTTTTCCAAGGGAAAATCCTAATAATAAAATTATGCCATTTAGGATAAATCCAATCCAAATCTAAATAAGATTTCAACTAGAATTTTATCTCCCTTTTTCATCCAAAAAATCCGAAAATTCCAAGGAGAAAATCTCCTCAAAATTTTGGCCACTTTTAGGATAAGAGAGAATCAAAATTCCACTAGGATTTTCAAGCTTGAATCATATCTCATCCTTATCCAAAATAACCGAATTTTTCTAGGAGATACACTCCAAAATTTCGACCACTTTTCTGGGAAGAGAGAATCCAAATTCAACTGGGATTGAAACTTGAATTTTTCCTTGAACCTTATCCACAAAAAATCCGAAAATCTATTGAGGATAATCCTCAAAATTTCGTCCATCATTAGTTAGGATTTGGATTCAAAATTCAAGTAGGATTCTAACAAGATTATCCTCTTCATATCCAACTCAAATTCGAATTTCAAACCTTGTGGATTTACCACAACAAATTCGAATCCCACTTGGACTGTGATTCAAAATTTGAATTTCAAATTCCAAATTCGAATTTCAAATTCAAATTTCAAATTTCAAATTTCAAAATCCACAAGACAGTTGTGTTTCAAATTCTTGTTCTCATGGATAATTTTCTACAACTCCAATCCAATCTCAAATAAAATCATGGCAACTTTATTTGGAGTTCGAATAATTGTGTACTCTATTATCCAAAACGAAATCTGAATCCAACCGGAGAGAATCTTGTCTACCATCCTAATCCTATGTCATCACCATCCATGCATAATAAACTAGCCAATAGCATACACAAATCAATTTGCCAAACGTTAAGGAATTATGTGGAGCTAGTAGAGGGACTGATTGGACATATATAATCGGGCTCCCGCAAATCCATATGATCATCATTCTTTTACCGAACAACTCAATCATATGATCACTAATTTCAGAGTCACACCACTATAAACCTGAAACTGAACTCCCAATTATATACCGTATTATGTAAGCCTGTGACAAGCTATCGTCCAATGACCTTGTCATGTATGCAGAACCCTCATATGATATCCATGATCAGCCTTAGGCCAAAGTCCGTTTAATCCTACTGATCAGGCTATCTTAAAGTTCCATTATACTACCGAATAAAGAAAATGATTATTCACCATATGTGAATAAGAAGTCATCCGCCCAGCAGACGACCCAAGGCCTTGTCCATTTTCACATTCAGTATAATGCCTTTAAGAGGATACCCTTAACTCCTCATTAGAGCTATGATTCCGATATCTGTAAACGAACCCTTCATCGTATACAAGTTATGCACCCAACGAACCGGTCTATAAGCTTACTACCTCTGAGACGCTTTAGCCATTGGAACATCAAAGTACACAAGTCATATACATGAAGCTGTCCTTTTACTCAGGATTAAGGTTACTGCACAATGAACGTCAAAAGCATATCGACCACTCAAAGCGGACTTCGTAGATCAATCACGCTTTAGTCCCGGTCTAATATGTCACCACCAAGCAACATATCTATGTCTCTACTTGGGAGTCCAGCTCCAGACAGTCAAGACAAACCGTCCCCTCCAAGGCTTTAGACAACATAATAGTCTTAACATGAGTTAGACGCTCGGTCTAACCCCATAGACTACAGACCATAGTTTAGACCACTAACTTTAGAACATTGTCTTCTCGCATACAAAAGTCCATTGCATGCAACGTTCTAACAGTTTAACACAAGCAATCAGGGAGCCATATTTGCTTATATTTACTTTAACATGTAAATAAAACGAGGATAGATAGCAATGTAATGAATAACCTCTATATATAATTTTATTATCCAGTTCAAAATAAATACATCAAAATGTCTCTAATGCTTAGGGCATTTCCTAACAATGGTTTGTGCACACACAGTACTGACACATGGGCCCTAAATAGACAAGAAGAAAAAGAAAATAATACTGAAGCGTAAATGAACATAACCGGATCATGCATTAGTTCACCATGCTTCTGGTTACAGTAAGATGCATTTCTATATATGATATATTCTGTTATGCATAATGTATGTAAAGTTTTATATTCAATCATGTGTTATGTGATGATATGTGATTTTTGCATGGTATATGATATGCTTATGTGATTTTAAGTATGTACTGTGTTTAAACATGTTTTGCGATTAACATGTTGTACCTACTAGGCGTAAAGCTCACGGAATGTGTTCATGCTGTAGGTAAGCATCCTATGGCTTAATCATCTATGGGCGATGATTGTGGCGGAGGCGGATGTAAGGGGAGGTTGTGGACGCACCGCAAGTATTTTTTCGCATAATTTTGAGTAAATAGTATTTGTGAATAGTGATCGTTAAATAGTATTTTTGAATAGTAGCCGTTAAGTGGTATTTTCAAATAGTATTCGATAAATAGTATTTATGAATAGTAACCGTTAAACAGTATTTTTGAATAGTAACCATTAAGTGGTATCTTTGAATAGTAGCTATTAATAGTACACGTATGTGAATAGTAAATACGTACGCAGTCAAAAAAAATATATCCCTAAAATTATGGTATCTAATTAAGTAACTTTAAGTATCAATTGTAAGAAAGTATAAGTATCATTTAAATAAGCAGTTTTAAGTAACGGTCTAGGCCACTGAGGGCACGGGGTGTCATATTCGGTTTTTACCTTTGTATGCTATGAACCAAGTACAATCGGACCAAGGGGAGGGTGACCAGAAATCCGTGTGGCTCTAGGTGAGAAGAGGGTTCGGATTTTAGGCTAGAAAAGAATACAAAACATCCTTGGTTGGCCAACCCAAAAACCAACTAAACCACAAAGAAAAGTCCTAGCAACTTACCTTGAGGTGGCCTAGAAATGATATTGAGTGAAAGTCTCGAACACAAGCTTGAATGTAGCTAATTTTTGGTAGGGATTTTGGTTTGTTTTGCCTGAGTTTTTTGGATGCAAGGGGCGTTGATTTTGGCTGAAAGAAAAGGGAGAAAATGTTTGTGCTTTTGGGCGTGCAAAAGGAGAAAATGAAACCTAAGGGTAAGCACAACTATTTATAGACAAAGTTAAGCAAGTTTAATTAATTTTAAGCAACCTTAATTAACCAAATTAACTAAGCTTAAGGGGGGCCAAAATTTTGCTACTGGCTGCCCACAAAAACCAATGGGGGCTGGCTAAATTTTGAGGTCAAAATGCATTAAATGCAGGGTGTAGTCACATGTCAACTATTCCATTTTTTTATTCAAAAGTAGCCATCAAATCCCCTACTTTAGGGAAAACTTTTCTATGTTTTAAGGGCTGCTATTTTTCTCAATTCCCAGCTACAGCACATGATTTTTAATGGGAAAAAAAATCATCTGTGTTGTCTTCTCTTCACAATCTAATTTCCTCTGACGGTGTTCAACCCTTTCTAGGCGGTGTTCTAGATTTTGACTGAAATTGGATTTTCTTGATCTAATTTTTATACTGTTCATTCCTAGTTGGGTTGTAGTGCCTATGAGCCCATTCTATGTCTATTTTACTATTTATTTACGGTACTATAGTTGTGTCTATACTGTGTTGACACTACACACGCATAACGAGACTTTTTCATGTAAAATTACAAACACAGTCTATCCTGACTAATTTGGACGTGCTGATTTCAAATTTATCAGTTTTATATCCATCTAAGGTCGTCTGGACTAGTTTTCGATACTGTATGTTCCCCCCTCAAAAAACGTGTTTTGCACTCAGTTGACTAATTTGAGCGTACTGAGTCTAAATATATTAGTTTTAGGCCAACAAAACATCCTCTTGACCCTTTTCCTGATACTGCATACCTCTCAGACAAAATTTCACATTCTGTGCTCAATTGACTAAATTGGGCATGTTGACTATAAATATATCAGTTTTACGTTGAGAAAACGTCATTTCGACCATTTTCTCGAGACTGTATATTTGTCAAGCAAAATTTCACTGTTGTGCTCAGATAACTAGTCTGAGCACACTGATGACTAGCTCATCAGTTCTGTGTCAAGAAATGGTCGTCTGAACCGGTTTTCTTGATACTGCATGTCTCACATGCACATTCACATGTACTAAAGTGAATCGATCTCACTCTCGGTTGCCCCTTTCACTGTATGAATAGTAATTAAACGTTTCTGTACTCGTTTAATTTTTTCAAACTGGCAGATTATACTGTATTCATTAACTTAATTACTTATTACATAGTAATTAAGTTTCAGGAACATGGAGGCCATTACAGATTTTGAGTGATTTCTTACTTTAAATATGAGTGTTGGCATGTGATGGAGTTAAGGAATGAGTTAGAATGGAAAAACACAAAATTTTATGCATGGTTACCAATGGAAAACCATGAGTTTATGTGGGTTAAGTGTGATGGAATTTGAGCATTTGTTTTGTTAATCTTTACTCTAGAAAGTAAGGTTGGCATGAGATAGAATCAAGGAATGAAATGGAACTTGAAAAAAATAAAAAATTCGATGCATGTTTCTTCAACAAATCCATGGCCATTGAGGGGGTGCTAATAAAAAATTTTAGCATGTTTAGGGTAATTTAGTTAATCCAAAAAGATTGGTATTGATGTGTGAATGTTATGAAGAATTTGGAAGCAAAAAAATTCAATTTTGGCACTTGATTCTCAACAAAATCCGTGGCTAGGTTTATGTGTGAAATGGGAATTTTTGTGAGGAAAATGTGAGTGAGAAATGTGGATAAAAACCGAGGGTTAGAATAGGTAAAAACGATCCGAAACATTGTTAGAAATGACTAGGTTTATGTAGAATTTTTTACATAAAAATTTTGTGTTTTACGTAAAAATTAGGCCTCTGGTTTAGTACATGGCAGGTACCAAGGTTTTGAGGTATTACCTAAACGCTGGGAACCTAAAAATTAAGCGAAAACGCTGTCAAAATTTTTATAACGGCCCGAAGGGTATTTTAGAAAACGAATGATAAAATAGGGTCGGGGTTTGAAAACTCGAGCCCCCTCGGTGACCTAGGCCGGGGAAAGGATGACGGATGTTTTCAATATTAATGAAGCATTCATTCGGAGTCTCGAAACGTAAGAAAAAGTGGAAGAATGACCAAGGGTAGGAATAGTACCACTCGAAGGTCAAGTGAATAGTAACCCAAGCATTTCAGCAATTAACGCCATAAAAGCTCAGTAAAGCCTAAAAAAAATTATTTTATGATTTTTGGGCTTAGAAAATTCAGTTAAAACGCTAACATGAAAATTTTACGACCTAAAGACCCGTCAAGGGCAAAATGGTTATTTTGACTAAAAATTTAAAAAATTATAAAAAAAAAAAACCATTAGGGCCTTAGAATGGATTAATAAAAATTGCAAAGGCTAAAATTAAGCTTTAAGTCGAAAAAAACAAAGAATAATCCCAGTAAGGACAAAATGGTCATTTTGTCAAAAGTTAGGGGCAAAATGGTTATTTTGTCAAAAGTTAGGAAAATAGACATTAAGGCCTAGAATGGCATCCTAAGGCCTTAATTAAGGTTTTAATGATCAAAATCAAGACTTAAGTACAAGAAAAGTGAGAAAAGTCCACTAGAGACAAAATGGTCATTTTGTCAAAAGATAGGGACAAAATGGTCATTTTTCTAAAAGTTGACGGAAAAGTCAAAAATGAAATGTTAGACCACTAAATGCATTGTTAGGGACCTAGACTTAGAAATTTTATGTTTTATGACATTTTAAGTACGAGATGAATTTTAAAAATAACCCTTAATTGTTTCGGTTATAGGGACCCAATTAAAACGCGACGAAGGAATGTCAGTGGATCCTAAGAAGCAGATTTTAGCAAAATACTTGTAAGTTTAAACATTTTATTATCTGCAACATAAATTTACTTAACATATTTATACGTTATAAGTAATATGTAAAGTATGTATAAAGGTGCTATATGCACAATAATGTGTAAAACAAAATACACACAAATAAAAAAAGTAATGTAAAAGCGTACTAGACCAAGGAGGCAATGAGAATGCCACCGGGTCAGAATCACATGAAAAATGGTAATGAAACCACTTTTAGCGTACCAGCCTCCCGCTAAGTGGAGGTTACTCATGTCATGTTATTTTATATTTATGTTAAGTAGACTGTTGAGGATTGGCCAGTAGGTCACTCCCCAGAGTTCCTCTCAGTAATGCGCGCACTATGGTACGACCAACATGGGGTCAAAAACCAGAATATAATCAAGATAAAAACCTAAGACTTAAACTTTGCCCATAACTGATCATAATTTAGTCTAACATGTACTAACAGTATACTTAATGTTTTAAGTTATGGCCTACGGTCTACATTACTTGTCTTTATGTTTGAACTTACTGAGCCTATCACTCACAGGTTTATTCATGTTGCAGGTAAGCAACCTGTAAGACAGTAAAATTTAGATGGACGAGAGGTAGGATCTACATCTGCCATAGGGACTGGGCAAGGGAAATGGTCCTGCTACCAGTTTTCCATTAAGCTGATTTAACAGAATTTTGAAATAATATTTTATGATGTAAATTAAGTACAACAATATAAAATGTTTATCATAGTAAATGTTTTACGATGTTCAATTTCCAAGATTAGTTAAAAAAAATGTTCCCAAATTTCACGTTAAAATCAAAGTTTAAAATAAGGATGTTAAATAAAGAAAGCAAGTTAAAAGTAAGTTACCGACGACACAATAAGGTGGTAATCTATCATAGTTGGCTTTAGAGCTTGACTGTGATAGTACTATTAGCCTGTACGTAGGGCGGGCCACCATAGTTGGTATGAAAGCAATTGATTATATCTCTCATGGCACGATGTGCATCCCGTTTGTCGATCTAAGTAAGTTAATTTTATTTTTATGTTAGTAAATGTTTATTTACTGGAAAATAAACATTATATAGGAATTAAGATGACGAGACCACCCTATGTGAGACCACAACTGTACCGAGCTAGAGGACCGCCTAAGGTACGGACTTGGTCCATAGTTAGGCCATCCCTGTCCTGATGCCTAATGATACGTTCCCCAGCCCTCGCAGACCCTACTGTTCCACGGGTCGATGTACCGACGACGACTAGAGCTCCAACTCCTCCATCAGTACCTCCTCCACCAATGGAAATTGATATCCCAATCATGGGAAGACGACAACACATTGGTACGAGAGTTTCTGTCTGAGCTGTTTAAGCATTTAGGGCTTGCCAGCCACCCGCTTTCGACGGAGGATGGCATTCTATCAAAGTACAGGACTGGCTGCATGCTGTAGAAATGATTCTATGGCTATATGGCATTAACCAGGATAAGTGGGTTATGTTGGGACTATTGCAACTAAGATGAGCTATTAGGGCTTAACTGGGCCAACTTTCGCCAGACTATAAGTGAGTAATTTTCCTGAAGGAGCCCAGTAGCGACCCCAGTTCCTCAGATATGTGAGGAAGTTATACCGCCGCCCATACTACCTCAATTTGTGGACATCAAGGAGTTTGTCCAGTGGACAGAGCAATTACTGGTGATGTCTGGCAATACAGTACTCACATATGTAGCACGATTTGAAGAAAATGTTATGAGAAGATGCCCGCTACCTAACCTCTCCAACGAGGACTATTATGATATATTCTGGAGAGGACTCACAGCAGAGTTAAAACAAAGGGTGAGTCCACTATATCCCCTCACTCTGCGCGAATTTGTTGTCAAGGCAATCAAAGCCGAAAGAGAATTATTGAGGGAATGCGTAGAGGACTCACAGCAGAGTTAAAACAAAGGGTGAGTCCACTATATCCCCTCACTCTGCGCGAATTTGTTGTCAAGGCAATCAAAGCCGAAAGAGAATTATTGAGGGAATGCGTAGAGAGAGACCAGCGGGAACAAGAATATGAAGATGGGATGTTGATGCATTTATTAAGACCATGACAGATGGCCAATGACCATGAGGCAGGTCCATCACGTCGTAGGTGTAATATCTGCATTGATCATGGACATAATTTACTTTGAGACAAGTAATTAAATCTGTGAATACTGTTTAAATTACCCAATTGAATAAATTAAATGGGGTAAGAAACATTTAATTTCAATTCATACAATGAAAGGGACAACTGAAATTAAATCGGCACACCCCATTTACGATTGAGCGATATATATATATGCCTATATATATATATTGAGTGGTATGATGCTATATGTGTATATGTGTATCCTTATAGGTGACACATATATCAAGAAAACTGAATATATATATCTATTCACGCTTACGTATATATATAGACTGAGATATATAATAGTACATGTGAGTACGTGTGTGTGATATGCAATATCAAGAAATTGGTCAAGACGACATTTTCTTGACATGAAACTTATGTACTTATAATCAATACGCTCAAATTAATTATCTGAGCACAGAAGTGAATTTTGAATGATAAATATGCGGTATCAAAAAAATGGCTGAGATGACATTTTCTTGATACTAAACTAATATATTTATGATCAGTATGCTCAAATTAGTCAATTGAACAAAAAACATGAAATTATGAATGAGATATATGCAGTATCAGGAAAGGGATCAAGACGACATTTTCTCAACCCGAAACTGATATATTTAGAGTCAGTACGCTCAAACTAGTTGATTGAGCAAAAAAAAGTGATTTCTGAGTAGGGATCACGCAGTATCCAGAAACTAGTTAAGACGACCTCAGATGGGCATAAAACTGATAAATTCATGATCAGCACACCCAAATTAGCCAAGATAGCCTATGTCGAAATTTTCAGTACAAAAAGTGTACTATGCGTGCGCAGTGTTAGCACATTTAGAACCCAACCACAGAACCGAAGAGGAATTGTAAATGGACACAGAGTAAGCTCATAAGGACTTACAACCTAATAGAAATGATTAGAATTAGAATCGGATTAAGAAAGTCCATTTTTCAGTAGAGATTTGGAATATAGCTGGACAATTACTAAACACTGTTGTGAGAAATTAGACTGATAAGAGAATCTTTTGTAGATAAATTTTCCACCTCAAAATCTAGCTCTAGCAGCCAAGAGAGAAGCTAAAAATTTTCCCTTGAAACAATGAAACATGTTTGGGTTTGTTGAATAAAATAAAGGGGTTTGTAGGAGACAAGCACTATTGCTTTTGCAACTCATTAATGCCATGTTGGTATTGAAATTCCCCATGTTTCCATCGGTTCTACAAGGGGTAGTAGCTGAAAAAAAATTTCCCCCAAGCTTAACCAAATCTAGCTTAATTAAGATGTTTAGGATTAGTTAATTATGCTTAAGAGTTGCCTATATATATGTGTGTGCTTGCCCATTAAGACCACTTTTCTTTCTTTCTTTCCAAAAGCCACCCAAAAAGCTCTGTTTTCTCTCTTCCTTTCAGCACACAGCCAACCCCCCTCTTAGCCAAAAACACGCAAATTTTAACCTCAAAACCTTACTTGGATTGAGTCATTCTTCAGGTCACACAAAGGTAATAGCTAGGACCTTTTTCTTTGTTGCTATTATCTTTAGATAAGCTTTGATCTCAAAGAATTTTATTATGTATTTGAGCACATGGGTTTTGATAAGTTTATTTTGAGCTTTAAGCATGTGATCATGTGATTATATGGTTATGCGATTATGGTTTTCGTTTTTGTGGCTTGTGGTATGCATGAATGTTTAGGGTTAGTATGGTAAGTCAAACTGCCCTTATTTTTCTACCACGGATTTTGATAGTTTTGAGCATGATATGAATGGATTTTGAGAATATAGGAAATTTCGTAACGGATGTTTTTATGTGAAAAGAACCTAGGCTAAAAACGGTGTTAAGATAGGCTTTTAGATGGTTTTCTAACCAGAGGTCAAAACTAAGACTGTAATCCTAGAGGCAGGGATAGTTTCAGATTTTTGTAAAAACGGATAACCTTGAGTCTGAATCAGTTTCCAGGCTCAACATAAAAAATGTAGACACATCAAAAACTTAAAAATGGATCATGCTAGTGTCAAAAATTTAGCCATTTTAGGGTCTAAACAGAGCGGTTTTCCTAAGCCTAAAAACTGGGAAATTTTCTAAAACTAGGCCAAGGCAAAGCCACATGTTTGAGATGTTCAAGAGAGGCTAGAGTCCGAACCAAGCTCTGAGATGAACATGAAAGTTGTCCGTCTCGTCGAGCTCTTAAAATATCATGTTTGCCAATTTTACAAATTTGATCTTTTTAAGTAAGTTGTGATCGATTTTTCAAAAGAGGTTCAAAAACCACATTTTTAACTTAACACCAAAGAGTGTTCTTTCAAAATGAGACAAAGGATTTAAGACAATGACCACACCTTCTAACAGGGTGTTAAGAGGATTGTTTTTAAAGAGTATGTGTTTCTCAAAATGAAAATATGCTTGCGAATAGTTTTCAAAATCGGTAAGATAGTAAAGGTACCTCGATTACCTTAAATGGCCGATTAGTTAACTAGTCTATTAGCTAGTATTACCAAGAGAGAGAGAGAGATGTTTATTGATTTGTTGAGCAAATAAATCAATTAACTACGATTAGAAGATAGTTAAAGGAACTCTCTAAAGAGAGAGTAGTTTAGTACCAATGGTAATCGATAACATATGTCGATAGATGTTTTAGTCACTAATGATATTAATGACTCAAAAATAAGTGTTAATGGAATGCGTTATGATGACAGGTAGATACTTGTATTATGACAAGGTGAAGTACAAACTGCCTGCAGATCAGGCAAGTATAACTCCACCTACAGCATAAATGAAAATAATTTTAAACTGTTATTTTTACGATGAGAATGTTTTCATTCCTTAATCACGTATGATTGATGAATAATATGATAAAGATATTTGAGTCAGCTGTTACGATAACCATGCTTTATTCTTTAATCACGTATGATTATTGAATAACAAGATAGAGTTCATGAAATGATGATAATAATTCTTGATCTCAACAATTGGGTAATTAAGAAGTGATTCAAGACTCATTAAGCGTGTAGTACCGATCTCTCAAGCTAGAAGAGGTTTTTCAGTTTAAGTATGACTAGCGCAAGGCTCAAAAGAAAGTTTGTGATCTTAGTGAATCCGTAGATCCGTGCATATTTGGTACTAACACACGGGCCCTCAGACAAGGAAAGAAAGATAAAGTATAATGAAGCATAATTGAGCATAATCGATTCATGCATGATATACGACATGCTTTAGAGTTGTATGATACATGTTATGCTTCTAAGTTATGATATATGTTTCTAAGTATGATATGTGTTTTTAAGTTATGATATATGCTTTGAGATATGGTATATTGTAAGGAACGTCCCGATCATGTACTTTAATTTTCATTTAATGAGAAATTGAGGAATAATTTGATGCCATTTGGTGCAAATTTGAGTGACACGATCAGATACATAGCCCGTGTAAGAGCTTGTGTAGGAGATTGTGTAATGAGCAGAAAGCCAGTATACATAGCTCTCAAAAATTTATGAAGCCTAATTGCTATATAATGAGTAATTAAGTTAGAAAATATATATTTTCCAGTTGAATAGACTAAACAGGTACGGTACTGTTTATGTACTATTCATACAGTAAAAGGGGCGATCGAAAGTGAACTCGGTCCACCCTATTATGTGTATGAGTGTAGGAGACATGCAGTGTCAGGAAACTGGTCTGGACGACCATTTCTTAACACAAGACTAGTGAGCTGATCACCAGAACGCTCAGACCGAACGTCTGAGCACGACAACGATGAGAAACCCTAGTAAGGGTATGGTATCAAGAAAATGGTCCGGATGACCTCTTCTCACCTAAAGATTGACAAAATCGGAGTGAGAGCACTCAGACTAGTCAGTTAAGTAAAAGATAGTGAATAGTAAATAGTGGGAAACACGGTGTCAAGTTACTGGCCAGGATGACCTTAATTTAACCTAAAACTGATATATAAATGGTTAGTAGGCTTAATCTGGTCTATTGAGTACAAAACGAGAATTTTAGTTAGAAAGATACACAGTATCAGGATGAGGGTCAAAACAACCTTTACTCGCCCCGAAACTAATATATTTGGGCTTAGAACGCCTAAATTAGTCAAACGGGCACCTGACACTTTTTTTTTTTAGGCGGGGTCACACAGATCCTGAAAACTAGTCCAGATGACCTTTGATGGACATAAAACTGATAAAAATAGAATCAGCACGTCCAAATTAGTCAAGAGAGATTGTGTCTAAAATTTCACCCGAAAACCTCGGTTTGCGTGCGAAAGGACAACATAGTGTAGACATAACCACAGTATAGGAAATGAATAGTGAAATAGACTGATAATGGGCTCTTAGATAGTATAAACCAACTAGAAATGATTTGTACAAAAATTGAATTTAGAAATCCAATTTTCAGGTGAAAATTGGAACACTGTCGAGAAAAGACCGAACACCACAGTGTAAAATTAGACTGCAATGAGAAGCCAACATAGATAAAACTTGGCCCTTAGAAACCATGCCTCTAGCTGCAAAAGTAGCTGAAAATGGCTACACACATAGCCCTAAAGTGAGATTAAAAAATTACAGAAGTTATGACAACTTTTGAATTAAAAATTCATGGGGTTTTAAAGCTTGGTCAACAATTTTTGCTTTATCTCTTCTCCGTTCCATGTAGTAGCCTACGCCCATTTATGGACTGAAAAAGGGTAGAAATTTGTCCCTTGATTAGGCTAAAATGGTGGACAATTAAGTTGGTTTAAGTTTATGCAAGTTAAATTAGTTTTGCCTATAAAAGGCACACATGACACAAGGGTTTGTTTCCTTACTTTACACCAAGAAAAATCACAACTCCTTTCTCCCTTTCTTTCTTGCTACAGCTGACCCTTCCCATCAGCTAAAAGCATCCATTTTCAAGCCTTAAATAATACCAAAAACTTACCAAAAATCAAACCTCACAAGCTTGTGTTAGGAGGATTCGAATCTAAGTCGTTCTAAGGCACCAAGGGTAAGTTTTCAAATTCTAATCTTTGTAGTTTTTAGTTTTTGTTTTGGTCTGATTTTTAAGAGAAAAATTTTGGTATTGTTTCTAGCAAAACCCGACCTCATTCTCTTTGGGTTCCCATAACCATTTTGGTTCCTCAAGCTCTAGTTCAAAATCGTGCTTGGTTCAAAGCACAAATATAAAAACCGAAACCTTCCCTTTTGTGATTTAGTGATTTTAAGTTTTTGATCAAGGCCATTTATGTGTATTTTTTCATGCAAATGGTTTGTAATAATTTTATTTTGAGCCCTTAGCTTTCCATTTTTAAGTTTATGTGGTTATGGTTATGTTTATAATTTTTATGAATGGTTGTTAGTATGTGTGATGCGATGAACGTATAGAGATGTGGCTGGACACAAATCTATCCCCAGGAAAGGCCACAGATTTTGGCCATTTTGGCCCACTTAGGGTCTGAATTTGGGATTTAGTAAAACATGATATTTTAATAAAATTTTGATATGGTCGTTTTTGCATCAAATAGCCCTTGGTCAAAAATGATGATACGATAGGTTTTTAGAGTGGTTTTCACTTAGTGTCCAAAACTGGGACCAAAAATCTGAACCCAGTAATTAGCCTCGGGTTTTATTAAAAATGGACCACTTAGATTCCGAACCTGTTCTTGGACTCAACACAAAAGTTGGAGAACACATCGAAACCTTTAAGACAACTTATGCATATTTTAAAAATTTAGCCGTTTCGGGCCTCAAACAGAGATGTTTTCAAAGTGATGTAAATGTGGGACTTATACAAAAAAACTGGGCACTTAGCCAATGTGTTTAATGAAACTAGGAGCTGTTAGAGTTAGATTTGAGCTCCGAGATGAACACGAGAATTATTTATCTCGTCGAGGATGAAAACTTTCATGTTTGCTAAAATCGTAAATAAAGTCTTTTCAACTAAGTTTCAAAATAGTTTTCAAAAGTGGTTCAAAAACCACCTTTTAATACAAGCATAAAAAATGTGCTTTACATGTTTCAAAATAAAAATGTGTTTTAACACTTTAAAATCTAAACATGATTTTCATAAAAATGTCCCTCACCTTCCAACGGGGTAATAAGGGGACGGGTTCTAAACACGTAATATTTTTCTAAGAATTTTTATAAGTAAACCCAAACAATTTTTTTCAAAGTAAAATAATGTGAGTAGCCCGGTAGGCTACCACACCAAACAAGCCTTAGTAGCCCGGTAGGCTACTACCCCGAACAAGCCATAGTGGCCTGGTGGGCCATTACACCAAATAAGGAATAGTAGCCCAGTAGGCTACCACACCCCAACAAGCGAAGTAACCCTGTCGGTTACTACACTAAGTTCACGTATAGTAACCCGATAGGCTACCTCATTACCAACGCGCGAGGTAACCGATCAGTTGGCTGGTCGGCAACCAGTCAAGGATCATGTTCTAAATAACACTATGAGGAACGATGATTAATCCTTCAAGAAGACAATTAATCAAACAACAATAGAAGTAGATACCAAATCCCCAAAGTAGGCTAATGGGGTACCGAGGGGCCTCCGTACCATATAGAAACACAAGTAATAGTCACTAATAATAATGGTGACTCAACAAGAGTACTAATGAGGAACGTTAATAATGACAGGTAGTTACCTGTAATTTGATAAAGGCATGAGTACGTAATTGCTTACAAATTAGGTAAGTACAACTCCGCCTATGGCATGAATGAAATGAATTTAAAGTATTATTTTTATACTATGTTAAGTATACAAACCTTGCACAGTTGATGCATAGCATATAGTTTCATAATCGCGTAGACTTATGAAAACATAACGAGTCCAAGTCGAGGCTCATAAAGAAAGAATAATCTAGGCAAATAAATATATATAATGAGCCCATGTCGAGGCTCATAATATATACATAACGAGTCCAAGTCGAGGCTCATAAAGAAAGAATAATCTAGACTCGTAATTTGTAATAAGTCCAAGCCGAGGCTCACTAAGCATAATAAGTCCAAGTTAAGGCCCATAAGGAAAGAATAATCTAGGCTCACAACACATAACGAGTCCAAGTCGAGGCTCATAAAGAAGGAATAATCTAAGATATAACGAGCCCAAGTCGAGGTTCATAATGAAAGAAAATGAATAATGAAGCATAAGCTGAGCATAAACAGTTCATGTAATATACACATTATGCTTTAGATATAGTTAGAGCAAGCTCCCTAGTTGCATGATAGGACATGCCCACATGATATGCATTCTGAGATGCTACATGATATGTTTTCATGTTCTGTGTGAATGTGTAATAAGTTTACCAGTTGTATATGCCTTAAGTATGGCTTATGATTTTAACATGTTTTGTGGTTAACATGTTGTACTTATTGGGTGTAAAGCTCACGAAGTAAGTTTATACTATAGGTAAGCGTCCCATGGCATAAATAGCAATGGGCAATGACGGCGATGGAGGTAGATGTGAGGCGAGGTTATGGAGACACCGCAAGTTAAACTTCCACACAGTTTGAGTAAATAGTATTTTTGAGTAACACTTAAATAGTATATTTGAATAGTAATCATGAACAGTGTTTTTGAATAGTAACTGTTAAATAGTATTTCTAAATAGTAACTGTTGAATAGTATTTTTGAATAGTAACCGTCAAACATTATTTTTGAATAGTAACCATCAAACAGTATTTTTGAATAATAATCGATAAATAGTATTTTTGAATAGTAATCGGTATACGTACGTGTATAGTAAATATGTACAAAATAAAAAAAATCTCTAAATTTATGATACCTAGTTAAGTAACTTTGAGTATCAATTGTAAGAAAATATAAGTATCATTTTAAGTAAGCAAGTTTTTAGTGACGGTCCGGGCCGCCTAAGGCACGAGGCGTCATATATTACTGTCAAGTTAGTGGATGTGCCTTCAAGTTATAGCATATGTTTTTAAATGATAGTTTTGCAGATTAAGTGTTGTACTTGCTGAGTATAAAGCTCATCATGTGTGTTCATGCTGTAGGTAAGAAACCTACGAGTTAGACTCCGATGGACGATAATGGCGACAGGGCTGAAATGAGGGTTGGGTATGATATCACTGCAAGTTCTACTTCCGCATGATGTTAAGTAACCCTTTGTATTTTGAGAACCAAACTTATATTAAGTAATGACAAGTTTAGTATTTCCTGAGTATGTATGTATATTTGACCTCAAGTTGTAATTAAGATCCATATGTGTTCGTATAGTATATTTAAGTAGGTATGGCTATAGTAAAGCCTGTGAAAAAAAAATCCCGTGAAAATTATAATGTTGAAGTATGATTGTTTTAAGCACGTGTTCAAGTAAGTTTAAGTAAAATAAGTTTCAGTGAGTGGCGACGGCCACGCCACTAGGACGGGTCAAAGTCAGAGTAGACACAGTAGGATAGATACAGACCTTGATCAGGGAACGTCCACCAGTAATGACTTAGAAGATGATGAAGAAGATCTGGAAGAGTTCCCATTAGGTCCAAATGAACAAGATGACTAAAGTTTGAAATATGTATTAGTATATATGTATATATATGTATATTTGAAGTAAAAGGCTATGATGAATATAGCTCTAATGTTAAAGTGTATGTAAGAATTCATGAATGATATGTAAATACGATGAAATGCTATGAAATGATATGAGATATTTTGAAATTTTTATGTTATGAAGTAAATGATATGTTAAAATTATGATATGTTTAAAATTTCTTTTATGTTACCAAACTTATTTATGGAAAATTTGACGTTTGATCATTGTGCTATTTTAGGAAAAGAAAGAGCACAATGAACACCAGACGAGGACAACGACCTGCATTATCAGATAGAGTAGAGGAGTTGCAAGCTCTTCTTGAAGCCCAAATGAAAGAAAATGTCGAATTGGGACAACGATTAAACGCAATGGAACAGAGGCAAGGCCAAGAAGAAGGCCAGATATCATAGGCAGCTGCAATAGAAAAGGCAGTGTCTCCAATTATTTAAGAAGCCCATCAACCTTAACAAATGATAAACCAAGAACCTTTATATGAATGTTTCTGACAGATGAAGCTGCGGGAGTTCGAGGGTTCGACTGATCCACTGGAAGCAGAAGAACGACTTTCTTCTCTGCAGATGATTTTGGAATTTATGAATTTAACTGAGCAAGAGAAAGTTTTGTGTGCATCTTTTGTGCTAAAGAATGATGTCCGATTCTGGTGGGACACAGTCCGAATAAGAAGAGATATGACCACCATGATGTGGAATGAATTCCTGAGGGAATTCAACCAGAAGTACTATGATCTGTCTGCTCTGTGCCCACAAAAAAAAGAGTTTATAGAGTTGAAATAAGGGAATCAGTCAATCAGCGAAGTATGCGGAAGATTTAATCAACTGTCGCGATTGTGCCCTTACATGGTGTTGACTGAGAGGGAGAAAATCCAGAAAATGATTGGCATGTTTAGACTAAAGATATATGCTCTAGTGGATAACGGCCCAGTACCACCAACTTCGGTGGCAGACTGCGTAAGCCGAGCTCTCAGAGCCGAATATCATTTGGCCAGACAAAAAGAAGAAAGAGAAAAAGTTTGGGAAGCAAAGAAGAAGGAGAAGATCCTTGCCAAGTCAGCACAGGCAGGGACTCCAACTAGCCAAGGCAATAAGCCCAACCAGACCCAACCCAATCAATCCAATAATCAAGTCCCACAACAACAGCAAAATAAAAGAAAGGGCAATTTTCCTAGGAATAAAAGCCAGGATAATCGAAATCAACAGCGAAAGTTTGCCATCAACACAAGACCGAGCATTCCTACTTGTGTTACATGTAGGAAAGTCATCCAAGTCAATGCCGATTCAGCGCCAATACCTGTTATGTGTGTGGGAGAGAAGGACATTATGTAAAGAATTTTCTAATGAACCGCCAGAATGTCCCAAGGCTGGTACAATAACGCCTACAGTATCCTTCATGTCTACAAAGCTCTCAGGTTCATGCATTACAAGCATGAATTGAAGGGTCTCCCGTAGTGCTCCCAACATGGCCAGAACGCCAAGAGTATACATCCTGAACAGACGTGCATGTAAGGGCCTACACAAAAGAGGACACAAAAGTGGGGACTTCCAATATGGTGACAAGTCAGCTTTCTATTGCTAATCACTTGGCATGTGTTCATTTTGACTCGGGAGCTATGCATTCCTTTGTTTTCCATGAATTTACTGACAAGTTAGGATATGTTAAGGACAATATGGGCAAAATGTTTAGGATAACTCTACCCTCAGGGGAAGTTTTGCTATTAAATTACTGGTTACGTCATGTAACAGTAATTATGGCAAATAGGGAACTATACATCAATTTGATCGTGATGAAGATCGTTGATTACGATGTAATCCAAGGAATGGATTTCCTAGGAAAGTATCAAGCCATGATCGACTGTCAAAAGTGAAAGATAGTATTCCGACCTGATGAGAGGGAGAGTTTCGAGTATGTTGACTCATCCCACTAATCAAGGGGAATGATGATTAGCTCTCTGAAGGTAAAGAAGTTGATGGCCAGTAACTGTACGGGATACTTGGCATACGTAGCAGATGTAATGGAGGAAAAGAAGCTACAACTGGAAGATGTACTAATCCTCAAGGAATTTCTTGATGTATTTATGGAAGAACTGCCAGGAATGCCTCTAGAACGAGAAATCTCATTTAAGATTGATCTCAGGCCAGGGACTGCACCCATCTCCAAGGCACCGTATCGCATGACACCAGTAGAACTAAAGGAATTGCAGGTGCAATTAAAAGAGCTGCTTGACAAGGGGTTTATTCGACTGAGCTACTCTCCATAGGGAGCCCTAGTGTTGTTTGTCAAGAAAAAGGATAGAACTCTCTGAATGTGCATTGATTAACAAGGTCACCATTAAGAATAGGTATTCGTTACCTAGGATTGATGACTTGTTCGAACAATTCAAGGGTGCAGTGGTATTCTTGAAGATTAATTTGCATTCGGGATACCATCAGCCAAGAATCAAGGAGAGTTATGTTTACAAAACAGCATTTGGAACCCGTTACAATCACTATGAATTTCTAGTATTGCCGTTTGGGCTAACCAATGCTCCAGCCACATTTATGGACTTAATGAATAGTATCTTTAAGGAATTCCTAGATAAGTTTGTCATTGTATTTATTAATGACATTCTTATATACTTAAAGACTCAAGAAGAACACGAAGAGCATTTGAGAATTGTTTTTCACACTGTGAGAAAGCATTAATTGTATGCAAAATTCTCTAAGTGTGAATTTTGGCAGGACAAGTTACATTTTCTTGGACACGTGGAGTCAAAGGAAGGAGTTGCTATAGATCCTCCTAAGGTGGAAGCGATCAATGAATGGCTTGCTTCTAAGAATGGACAGAGATACGGAGTTTCTTAGGATTAGCTGGCTATTATAGAAGATTTGTGGAAGGATTTGCATGATTAGCTACACCTCTCACTGCCTTCACATGTAAAGAAAAGAAATAGGAGTGGACAAAAGAGTGTGAAAGGAGCTTTCAAGAATTAAAGAAACGACTGACAAGTACACCAATCCTTACGCTACCCACCAAAGGAGAAAAGTTTATGATTTACAGTGATGCCTCAAAAGTGGGCTTGGAGCTGTTCTGATGCAGAATAGCAAGGTGATTACTTATACGTCTCACCAATTGAAGGATCACAAGAGGAATTAACCAACTCATGACCTGGAACTTGCTGCAGTAGTATTCGTACTCAAAATATGGCGACACTATATATATGGAGCTCAATGTCAGATCTTCACCGATCATCACAGCCTGAAGTACTTCTTCACGCAGAAGGAGTTAAACATGCGGCAAAGAAAATGGTTAGAGTTGGTGAAGGACTGCGATTGTGAAATCATTTACCATCCAGTAAAAGTGAACCATGTAGCAGATGCTTTGAGTAGGAAATCAACTATTCCGCAACGATTTCCAATAGAGAAGCAACCAAGATCATTGCAGTAAGAAATTATGATATGTAAAATTGGAATTAATATCCAGGAAATTATCTGCACTGCAACTGGAGTCCTCTTTTTTCGAGGATATCAAAGAAGCCTAGAAGCTGGATTCAAGTGCAACAAAGTTTTGAGAAGAGGTTTCCAATGGCAAGAAGTTAGATGCAAGCATTACTAATGATGGAATGCTTTTGTATCAAGGGAGAATTTGTGTTCCAACCAATAAAGGACTTAGAGGGCGAATTATGGTAGATCTTCATGAAACATCGTATTCAGTTCATCCTAGAGCTGTAAAATGTATCAAGACTTAAGGATGCAGTTTTGGTGGAAAGGGATGAAAAATGATATTGCGGAATTCGTGAGTAGATGCCTGATTTGCCAAAAAGTCAAGGTCGAACATAGACATCTCGAAGGAAAATTGGAACCTTTGGAAATTCCTGAATGGAAATGGGAGTACATTGCCATGGATTTCATGGCCCACCCACGACCTAGGAAGGCTACGATGCTATCTTGGTAATCATGGATAGATTGACTAAGACGGTGCGATTCATAGCAATAAAAATGACCTTCACGCTAGATAAATTGGCACATATTTATGTGACCAATGTCATTTGGCTGCATGGAGTCCCAAAGTCTATAATTTCTGATCGAGATGCACGGTTCACTTTAACATTCTGGAAGTGTGTGCAAGAAGCTATGGGTATGGAATTACGCCTCAGCACAACTTTTCACCCTCAAACGGATAGACAATTTGAACGGACCATCCAAACATTGGAAGACATGCTTATAGCCTGCATAATAGATTTCCTGGGAGTTTGGAATAAGAAGCTATCTCTAGTAAAATTCTAATATAATAATGGCTACCAAACATCCATAGGAATGGCACCTTACGAGGCTCTATATAGACGAAAATGCAGATCACCCATTCATTGGTACGATCTACGAGAAAAGTAGCTGTATAAGACTGATTTCATATAGGAGACTTCAGATGTAGTTGTGAAGATCCAACAAAGAATGAAAATCCCCCAAAACCGATAGAAAAGTTTTACGAACAAACGACAAAGACTCCTAAAGTTCAACGAAGGGGATTTCGTATTCCTGAAGGTATCGCCAATGAAAGGTGTAATGCATTTCGATAAAAAGGAAAAGTTGAGTCTAAGATATATTGGGCCATTTGAAATTATCGAACGCAATGGAAAGGTGGCCTACAAGCTGGCGTTACCTCCAGGTTTGTCGGCTATGCATAACATCTTCCATGTGTCTATGCTGAGGAAATACATATCCGATCCATCACATGTATTGAAGTATGAACCAATGTAAATTCAAGAAGATTTGACGTACGAGGAACAACCTGTACAGATTTTAGACCGTGAAGAAAAGACATTAAGGAATAAGATGATCCCATTAGTCAAGGTACTATGGAGAAATCACAGTATCGAAGAGGCTACGTGGAACGTGAAGAAGAAATGAAAACTTTGTACCCCCACTTGTTCTAATTTTCGAGGATGAAAATTTTAGAAGGAGGGGTGAATGTGATAACCGGTAAATTTTATCATTCTCGGAAGACATGTACATTGTGTGTATATAATGATTTTTATGTTTAAAATGTATGATTTAATATTGTTTAGAATGCAATAAAATGTTCTAACAATGTTAAAGGAAAGGAATTTGGTGATAGGAAATTTTACCGAACAGAAATTAGAAAAAGATGCCCCTTTCGGCATCAAAAACCCTAGATGGTTACCAAAATCCACTAAAAGATGAAAAACTTACGGCATAGATTTTTGGTCAAACAAAAGTGAATTAAGGAAAACCGATCGCATGGACGACCTCAGAAACCCACTTATGCGATTTCATTAAAGTTCTGTTCGTTTTGAATTTTGGTCAAAAGTTTGACCAAGATTATATATTGAGTAAAAGACTATGGTTTATGACACTCACAAGAATGCTAGGATACACAATGATCAAAAGGCTAGGGATTAAAGTCCCTTTGATCTGATGGCTAGGATTCAAAATCAACCCAAAAGTCAAAGAAATTTGGAAAAAAATTCAAGACTTATTTATTATGCAAGGTGGTGGATTGGAAGTGGAAGAAATGCATAGAAATCAGAAAAAAATTCTTATAATTGCAAAATGGCCCTTAAAAAGTTTCAAAAAAAACCCCTAAAGTGTTGCTAATTTACCCAAAAAGTTTACAATTTGGTCCTTCCTTTTTGGCTACACATTTAAGCCATGGTGTGGCTGGAAAACCAAAAATAATTCCAGTAAAAATTTCAGCCATTTCTGGCCTTTTGCAGCCGTGAGACTCCACCCATCACCAAGCTAAGTTTCTTCAAAAATTTCCATCCAAAATTGTTTCAAAATCCATCCCTAGCATCAAATAAGTAACATAGTGACGTAAGCTCCCAATTTGCAAGCTTTTCTCTTGGAAAATTTTCTGAAAAACCGTGGGCAGTTTGATGTTGGTGTGATGAAATTTTGAACTTTGGTTTAGTTTGATTTTTGCTTTAAAGAGTGATATTGGCATGTGGTTGAAGAAAGTCATGGATTAGGGCTTGAAAACAAGAATTTTGGTGCATGATTTCTAAGGAAAATCCGTGAGTTATGGGGGTAAATTTTGGCTTGATTTTGAGTGATTTCTTGCTTTAAAAATAAGTGTTGGCATGTGATGGAATTAAGGAATAAGTTAGAATGGAAAAACAAAAAATTTTATGCATGGTTACCAATGGAAAACCATGAGTTTATGTGGGTTAAGTGTGATGGAATTTGAACATTTGTTTTGTTAATCTTTACTCTAGAATGTAAGGTTGGCATGATATGGAATCAAGGAATGAAATGGAACTTAAAAAAAATTTTTTTTTATGCATGTTTCTTCAACAAAATTTGTGGCCATTGTGGGGGTGTGAATGAAAAATTTTAGCATGTTTAGGGTAATTTGGTTGATCCAAAATGATTGGTATTGATATGTGAATGTTACGAAGAATTCGGAAGCAAAAAAATTCAATTTTGGTGCTTGATTCTCAACAAAATCTGTGGCTAGGTTTGTGTGTGAAATGGGAATTTTTGTGAGGAAAATGTAAGTGAGGAATGTGGATAAAAACCGAGGGTGAGAATAGGTAAAAACATTCCAAAACGTCGTTAGAAACGACTAGATTTATATAGAAATTTTTACATAAAAAGTTTGTGTTTTACGTAAAAATTAGGCCTCTGATTTAGTACATGGTAGATACCAAGGTTTTGAGGCGTTACCTAAACGTCGGGAACCTAAAAGTTAAGCAAAAATGCTGCCAAAATTTTTATAATAGCCTGAAGGGTATTTTAGGAAACAAGTTGTAAAATAGGGTTAGGTTTTGAAAACCCAAGCCCACTTGGTGACCTAGGCTAAGGAAAGGATGACAGACGTTTTAATATTAGTGAAATGTCCATTCGGAGCCTCAAAACGTAAGAAAAAGTGGATGAGGTCGGAATAGTATCACCTGAAGGTCAGTCGAATAGTAACCCAAGCATTTCAGTAATTAATGCCGTAAAAGCTCGATAAATCCTAAGAAAAATTATTTTATGATTTTTGGGCTTAGAAAATTCCGTTAAAATGCTAACGTAAAAATTTTACGACCCAAAAACCCATCAAGGGCAAAATGATCATTGCTACGTTGCAAAATTTTTGAGTTTAAATTTCACACGTGAATGTATAAAACTCAATTATTAGTGTGCTAATCAATTTTTAATTATGAGAATTCAATTTTTAATTTTCAATGCATTAAATATTAATTTGAGAATATTTTAAATCTTTTCACAAAATTTTAAAATTTTTACAAATTTTACTCATTAAATTTATATTGGATGTCATTTCATTTTTTTCTGCACAAATTTCTTTTTTCTTCTTTTCTTTTTTTTCCTACCTTCCAGTAACTTCTTCTTTTCTCTATTTTTTTTTCTTTTCCTTTCCATGATTTTCTCACTTCTCTCTCTCTGGTTTTTTTTTGGCTCACTGACTCACCCTCTCCTTTTTTTGTTTCACAAAGTTTTCATTCAAAAATTTCATCTCTCTCACTCCCTTACTTTCTCTCTCGTCTCACTCTCACTCTCCCTCACTGATCACTCCTTCCCTTTTCCTCTTAAATTTTTGCCCCAAAATCTCACTTTTGCTCACTAATTTCATTAGCTTTTCTCTCTAGATTTTTTCTTTCTTTCCCTTTTTGGTTTTCTTCTCTGCCACCCCTCACAAGGATCGATCCCCTTTTTTTCTCCGATCAACCCATGGCTAGTTGCCGCTGCCCCACCATGATTGAGTTCAACTGCCAGCCACGCCTCCCTGTCGTGCCGACAGACACCGCAAGCCCACGCCCGCCATTGATCCAGCCACCTCACCATTGTCTCGCCATCAGTTGCCAACCAGAGCCATACCTGGGTGGAGCCTCACCATCCTTCCTGAGCTGTCGCGGAGCCCATCATTGTCAGTCGCTTGTGGCTAAGCCATGCCGAACAGCCACCCCACGTCGAACCCGAGTGCCAATGCCGGATCCCTACCTTCTCTGTCATGGACCAAGCCAACCCATGAGAAAACCTAGCCACCGCTCTCCTCGTGAGCCGCCTGGCCCCCGAACGCTGTGAGTCACCGACCGCCGTGCCCGATGCCACCAGCCACCCTTGCCACTGGCCTCCGCCGCCATGAGTCCCATTTCCAGGAGCCGGTTGGTCCTCCTAAACCAAAAGGAAAAATATATATCTGTATATGTATGTTTGTATATATATATTATATAACAAATAATAATAATAATAATAATAACAATAATGACAAAAATAATGATTTTTAAAATTTAAATTTAAATTGACTTGAAATTTGAAATTTAAACTATTTAGAGAATTGGAAATTTTTTTTTTGCAGGTTAAGCGTTTTAGAGCTTTTAGGGAGTTTATATTTTAAGGCAGGTCATACCAAAATTTTTTAAAAAGACTATCTTGGAATTCGTGCGAGAAGTTGACAGTAGATAAATTGCTAACAAGGTAGGATATCGTACCTTTTCCTTATAGCTTGTTTTGTTTTTAGTGATTTGGCCAAAATATTTTAAAGAAAATGATTTTATAAAGTTTTGGAAATTCTGTGATTTAGAAAATATCACGACTTCAGAAATTAAAGGAAAAATATCCGGTCACGGATTTTTTGGAAAATAATACGGCATATTTTTATTATGTGAATCTTAATTTCAAATGAAATATTGAAAGTTGAATTTGGTGTTAAAGTATACCTGGAGCCAGCACACACGTGCGAAGAGTGCACTGCTCGATCGAGGATCATTCATCATGTTTCGGCATGGTGAGGGGGCTCATACGGACTGTACACAAACTAGATGTATATAGGGACACAATTTGCATAATCACGATTCCACGTTTATAATTCGGTACTGCATCAAAATATTTAGTATGATAGTTAAAATAAAATGTTGAAAAATGTTCTTTTTTAAAATATCCTGCTAGGCTTTTCGCTTACTGTTTTAAAACTGGTAAACCACCAGGAAATAAAGGTGACTAGAGGATACGGACTACGTGGAATCACCAGTGGATAACAAGAACTAAAGACATTGAAGTAGTGGTCTTTATTTTAGGACCAAGTATATACATGAACCTTCCGGGACTGTAAATTCTAAACTTTACTTTTGTATTTTCGTTTATTTTATTTTATCCAAGTACACATCTGTGGGATATGTGACGGCCCAAGCCCTTAGTGGCCCGAACCGTCACTAAAAACTTGCTTACTTGCTTTCTTTTCTTACACTTTTTTTGCACTTGATACTTAACTAGATATCATAAATTTTAGGATTTTTTTTTGAACATGTACGTATTTATTGTGTACGTACGTATACCGATTACTATTCAAAAATACTATTTAACGGTTACTATTCAAAAATATAATTTACAGTTACTATTCGAAAATACTATGTAACGGTTACTATTCAAAAGTACGGTTTACAATTACTATTCAAAAATAGTATTTAATGATTACTATTCAAAATACTATTCAACTATTACTATTCAAAATACCGATGCTTAAATTTTGCAAAAGATAAAACTCGCAGTGCCTCCGTACCCTTGCCCTTGTTAGGAAATGCCCTAAGTATTAGAGACATTTTGATGTATTCATTTTGAACTGGATAATAAAATTATACATAGAGGTTATTCATTACATTGCTATCTGTTCTCGTCTTATTTATATGTTAAAGTAAATGTAAGCAAATATGGCTCACTGACTGCTTGTGTTAAAACTGTTAGAACGTTGCATGCAATCGACTTTTGTATGCGAGAAGACAATGTTCTAAAGTTAGCAGTCTAAACTATGGTCTGTAGTCTATGGGGTTAGACCGAGCATCTAACCCATACTAAGACTATTATGTTGTCTAAAGCCTTAGAGGGGACGGTTTGTCTTAACTGTCTGGAGCTGGACTCCCAAGTAGAGACATGGATATGTTGCTTGGTGGTGACATATTAGACCGGGACTAAAGCGTGATTGATCTACGTAGTCCGCTATGAGTGGATCAATATGCTTTTGACGTTCATTGTGCAATAACCTTAATCCTGAGTAAATGAACTTCTTCATGTATATGACTTGTGTACTTTGATGTTCCAATGGCTAAAGCGTCTCAGAGGTAGTAAGCTTATAGACCGGTTCGTTGGGTGCATGACTTGTATACGATGAAGGGTTTGTTTGCAGATATCGGAATCATAGCTCTGAGGAGTTAAAGGTATCCTCTTAAAGGCATTATACTGAATGTGAAAATGGACAAGGCCTTGGGTCGTCTGCTGGGCAGATGACTTCTTATTCACATATGGTGAATAATCATTTTCTTAATTCGGTAGTATAATAGAACTTTAAGATAGCCTGATCAGTAGGATTAAACGGACTTTGACCTAAGGCTGATCATGGATATCATATGAGGGTTTTGCATATATGACAAGGTCATTGGATAGTAGCTCGTCACAGTCTTACGTAATACGGTATATAATTGGGAGTTCAGTTTCAGGTTTATAGTGGTGTGACTCTGAAACTAGTGATCATATGATTGAGTTGTTCGGTAAAGAATGATGATCATATGGATTTGCGGGAGCCCGATTATATATGTCCAATCAGTCCCTCTACTAGCTCCACATAATTCCTTAACGTTTGGCAAATTGATTTGTGTATGCTATTGGCTAGTTTATTATGCATGGATGGTGATGACACAGGATTAGGATGGTAGACAAGATTCTCTCCTGCTGGATTCAGATTTTGTTTTGGATAATAGAGTACACAATTATTCGAACTCCAAATAAAGTTGCCATGATTTTATTTGAGATTGGATTGGAGTTGTAGAAAATTATCCATGAGAATAAGAATATGAAACACAACCGTTTTGTGGAATTTGAAATTTGAAATTTGAAATTCAAATTTTGAATCACAGTCCAAGTAGGATTCGAATTTGTTGTGGAAAATCCACAAGGTTTGAAATTCGAATTTGAGTTGGATTTGGAGAGGATAATCTTGTTAGAATCCTACTTGAATTTTGAATCCAAATCCCAACAAAAGTGGACGAAAATTTTGAGGATAATCCTCAAGGAAATTTCGGATTTTTGTGGATAAGATTCAAGGGAATAATTCAAGTTTCAATCCCAGTTGAATTTGGATTCTCTCCTCCCTGAAAAGTGGCCGAAAATTTGGAGAATCTCTCCTAGGAAATTCGGTTATTTTTAGATAAGGTTGAGATAAGATTCAAGCTTGAAAATCCTAGTGGAATTTTAGATTCTCCCTTATCCATAATGGCTGAAATTTATGAGGAGATTTTCTCCAAGAAAAATTCGGATTTTTGGTTAAAAAAAGGGAGATAAAATTCTAGTTAAAATCTTGCTTAGATTTGGATTGGATTTATCCTAAGAAAACCGAATTTTATTGTTGGATTTATCCACGGAAAAATTCAGATTTTTTGGTTAAGGATAAGGGAAAATATCTTTTCCTAATCCAATTCAAATTCAGAGAATCACCTTATGCAGGTCTATAAATAGAGGTCCTGCCACTCCAGTTCTCTCAGACCACAGACTCTCAGGTGAGCAGGCTTATTGTTGCATAGCTCATCGTGACAATAAATTTCTTTAGAGATCTAGGTGGTCGAAAGAAGACTAGCAGTGCTAGCATACCGATCGAGGTTCAGAGTGCCCACACACTCAGCCATTCGGGAATTGGAGAATAGTAGAGAAGGCCAGTTGGTTGAAGCCTCCGGTCATTCTCCTCCTGCAGATTGGCGTCCTTGAGGTATGAGTTTTAATTGTTGTTGGTTTATTGTATATGGCATCATGAGATATTTAACGATCTAAAAATTTTTATTGTTCCGCTGCGCCACTCTGATACGTTTTTACCGATTTATTTTCCTACAGCCCTCACATCCGCCTCTGCCGCCACCATCGCCTATTGGGGTTTAAGCCGTAGGACACTTACCTACAACATGAACATACTACGTGAGCTTTACGCCCAGTAAGTTCAACATATTTACCACAAAATATGTTAAATATAGTACATACTTAAAAACATATAAGCAGTTATATATCACATATACCACTTTAACATATCACATATCACATATCATATCAATGATTATAAAACTTTACATAACATATGCATCACAGAAACATCGTGTACTGAGTACATCTAGAAGCATGGTGAACTATAACTAATGAATGATCCGGTTATGTTCATTTATGCTTCATTATTTTCCTTTCTTTTTTTTGTCTATTTAGGGCCCATGTGTCAGTATTGTGCGTGCACAGACCATCGATAATGCCTGTGATAATTAGCTGGAGAGCCATCAACGGATGCTCAACTTTCTGCTTTAACTTAAAACCTCTTTATTTGAAAAGGCCGGTACGACACGCTTACTAATTCCGTCTTATTTATCTTTTCTAGCCATGTGCTTCTCTAAGCTATCCCAAATCTTACGTGGTAGGGACGTATGGCATCTATCTTGTTCTTTCATCAATCTACTTGATTGTGAAACTATATGCTCTTAATTATGTGGTGCAACATCGTATGCATGGCATACATATTTTAACATACTGTAAAACACCATTTTAACATCATTTTATTCATGCTATAGGCGGAGTTGTACTTACCTAAATTGCAAGCAAAAACGCGTACTCGCGCCTTTAACAATTTACAGGTGACCATCTATCATCAATAACATTCCTTATCAGCATCTCTGTAGAGTCACTACTACTGTGAGTGACTATCACTTCTGTTTCTATATGATACCGAGGCCCATCGGTACCCTATTGGCCTACTATGGGGATTTGGTGTCTAACTTGTATCGTGTCTGATCAATCATCTATTTGACAGATCAATCATTGTTCCTCACAATGTTGTTTGAAACGCGGTCCTTGACTGGTTTACTGATCAGTCAACTGACCGGTTGTCTCACGTGTTGGTAACTAAGTAGTCTACTGGGTTACTATGCGTAAACTGGTGCAATAACCGACCGGGTTACTTTGCTTGTTGGGGTGTGGTAACCTATTCGGCTACTATTCCTTGTTTGGTGTAATGACCCACCGGGCCATTATGACTTGCTTGGGGTAGTAGCCTACTGGGCTACCATGGATTGTTTGGTGTGGTAGCCTACTGGGCTTCACACACCGTTTCTCTTTGAAAAAAAGTGTAGGTTGACTTAAAAGTTCTTAGAAAAATTCTTTAATTTTGGAACCGTCCCCTTATCACCCTGTTGGAAGGTGGGGGATGTCTTTATAAAAACAATGTTTTTATTTTTAAAGTGTTAAAACACATTTTATTTTGAAGAGTATAAATTACATTTTTAAAGTTACATTTTAAAGGTGGTTTTTGAACCATTTTTGAAAACCATTTTGAAACTTGATCGAAACGACTTTGTTTGTGATTTTAGTGAACATGAAAGTTTTCGTCCTCGATAAGATGAACAAATTTTATGTTTGCCTTGGAGCCTAAATCCAATTTTAACGGCTCATAATTCCATTAAACCTGTGGGCTTGTGCCTAGTTTTATGTCTCTGTAAAAATGACTTGGTTTGAGGCCAGAAATGGCCAAATTTTTAAAATACGTATAGGTTGTTTTCAAGATCTCGACGAGATCTACAACTTTCGTGTTGAGCCCAAAGTCCGGTTCGGAATCTAAGGGGTCCGTTTTCACTAAAACCTGTGCCAATTTCTGGGTTCAGATTTTGTTCCCAGTTTCGGACACCGAGTGAAAAACACTCTAAAAACCTATCTTAGGTTCATTTTTGGCCGAGGCCTATTTAATGCAAAAATGACCAATCAAAATTTCCTTAAAAACCATGTTTTATTAAATCCCAAATTTAGACCCTAAATGGGTCAAAATGGCCAAAATCCGCGGCCTTTCCTAGGGACAGATTTATGTCCAGCCACGTTCCAAATCATTCGTAGCATCACACATACAATAACCATTCATAAAAATTTTTAAATACAACCACAACCACATAAACTTAAAAATGAAAACTTAAGGGCTCAAAATAAATTATTACAAACCATTTGCATAAACAAATACACATAAATGGCCTTGATCAAAACTTAAAACCAACTAACACAAAATAGGGTTTTCGGTTTACCTTTGTGCCTTAAACCAAGCACTGTTTCAACTAGGGCATGAGGAGTCAAAAATGGACATAGGAATCCAAAAGAGTCGGGTCTGTTTTTACTAGAAACAATACCAAAAATTTCTCTTAAAAACCAAATCAAAACAGAAACTAAAAACTACAATGATCGGTTTTGAAGACTTACTCTTGGTGCCTTAGAATGACTTGGATTCGACTTCTTAGTACAAGCTTGTGAGGTTTGATTTTCGTAAGTTTTTGGTATCATTTATGGCTTGAAAAAGTGAAGGTTTTGGGGGCTTAAAGGGGGTTGGCTGCAGCTTAGAAGAAAAGGGAGAATGAAATGTGTTTTGGGAGCCAAAAGAAAGGAAAGCAATTCACTTGTGTGGAGGGTGCCTTTTATAGGAAAAATTGATCAAGCTTACTTAGACTTAATCCTAATTAATTGTCCACCAATTAACCAAATTATGGGACAAATTTCTGCCCATTTTCAGACCAAAGTGGGCATGGGCTGCTCATGGGAGGAAGAGAAGAATAAACAAAGATTGTTGACCAAGCTTTTAAAAACTCCTTGAATTTTTTTATTCAAAAGTTATCATGGCTAGGGTAATTTTTTAATGGCCACCTTTTAGGCTATGTGTGCAGCTAAGGAGCATGAAATTTTAAGGCCAAAATTCATCTGTGTTGGCTTCACAATACAGTCTAATTTTGTACTGCAGTGTTCGGTCGTTTCTCGGCAGTGTTCCAATTTTCACCTGAAAATTGGATTTCTAAATCCGATTTTTATACTGTAAATTTCTGGTTGTTTTATACTATCTAAGAGCCTATTATCAATCTAAATTAATGTTTACATCCTATACTGTGGTTGTGTTTACACTGTGTTGTCCTTTCGCACGTAAACCGAGGTGTTCCCGAGCAAAATTTCAGACACAGTCTCTCTTGACTAATTTGGATGTGCTGATTCCATTTTTATCAGTTTTACGTCCATCGGAGGTCGTCTGGACCAATTTTCAGGATCTGTATGACCCCGTCTTGAAAAACATGTTAGGTGCCTAATTGACTAATTTGGACGTTCTGAGTCTAAATATATCAGTTTCGGAACGAGTATAGGTCGTTTTGACCCTCATCCTGATACTGCATATCTCTTAAACTAAAATTTCTGTTTTATGCTCAATCAACTGGATTGAGTCTACTAACCATTCATATATCAGTCTTAGGTCAATTTAAAGCCGTCTCAGCTAATAACTTGACGTTGCGATTCTCACTATTCACTATTCATTGTCTTTCACTTAACTGACCAATCTGAGTGCTCTGACTCCGATTTTGTTAGTCTCTACATGAGAGGAGGTCATCCAGACCATTTTCTCGATACCATACCCTTACTAGGGTTTTCTTTCGCTATTGTGCTCAGACGTTCGGTCCGAGCGTTCTGGTGATCTATTCACCAGTCTTGTGTCAAGAAATGGTCATCCGGATCAGTTCCCCGACACTGCGTGTCTCACTCATACATACACATAATAGGGTAGACCGGGTTCACTGTCGATCACCTCTTTCATTGCATAAATAGTACTTAAACAGTACTGTATCTGTTTAATCTATTCAACTGGAAAATATACTGTATTTTTCCAACTTTATTACTCATTACATAGTAATTAGGTTTCATACATTTTGAGGGTCTATATAACGGCTTCTACCCATTACACGGCCTTCAACACGGCCTCTAACACGGGTGTGTATAAGGCAACATGGGCGTGTATACACCAGACACGGGTGTGTACTATTTGAAATTCTTCAACACGGCCCTGTTTCAAAACACGGCCTTTTGCATGTTCATTAACCCGAGTGGTACATGGCCTCTTACACGATCGTGTTCTTGACCGTGTCTCTGTACACGACCATGTTCAGTTACACGGCTTCTCACATGTTCACAACCCGAGTGATACACAGCCTCTTACATGGCCGTGTACTTGACCATGTTCGACTATACGGCCATGTATACTAACACGACTACACACATGTACACAGTCTGATTGGTACATGGCCACTTACACGGTTGTGTACAAGACCGTGTACTTTAAAAATTGTACTAAAATGCATTAAATCATCCCTCAATTTCTCATTAAATGAAAATCAAGTTACAGGAATGGGCGGTCCTTACAGGATATGAGTACCTCACCACCTGATATTGTGATAAAAATTGAAATATAGATAATTACTAATTTAAGATATACAAGCATAATTTGTAAACAAGTTTAAAGAGATGGTAAAACGTAAAATATAAAAACTGACAGACTTAGGAATCTAGATTTTTCTTTTATTTATTTATTTAACACCTCATACCTATCATTATCCTAGATTTTTAAAACGTGGCACTGGTCGCTGTTCTGGATTTTGGGACGTGACAGTCATTTTGACCCAAAATTTCAAAAATGATAGAAAAAGACCGTTTGGGCCTTAGAATGGCTTGATAAAAATTTTAGAGGCCAAAATTAAGCTTTAAGTCGAAAAAACAAAGAAAAATCCCACCAAGGATAAAATAGTCATTTTGTCAAAAGTTAGGGGTAAAATGGTCATTTTGTCTAAAGTTAGGAAAATGGATGTTAAGGTCCGGAGTGGTATCCTAAGGCCTTAATTAAGGTTTTAATGATCAAAATCAAGACTTAAGTACAAGAAAAGTGAGAAAAGTCCACTAGAGATAAAATGGTCATTTTGTCAAAAGATAGGAACAAAATGGTCATTTTTCTAAAAGTTGACGGAAAGGTCAAAAATGAAATGTTAGACCCCTAAATGCATTGTTAGGGACCCAAACTTAGAAATTTTATGTTTTATGACATTTTAAGTATGAGGTGAATTTTAAAAATAACCGTTAATTGTTTCGATTATAAGGACCCAATTAAAACGCGAAGAAGAAATGTCAGCGAAGTCCAAGAAGCAGACTTTAGTAAAATACTTGTAAGTTCAGATATTTTATTGTCTGCAACATGAATTTACTTAACATATTTATACGTTATAAGCAATATATAAAGTATGTATAAAGGTGCTATATACACAATAATGTGTAAAATAAAATACACACAAATAAAGAAAGTAATGTAAAAGTGTTCCAGACCAAGGAGGCAATGAGAATGCCGCCGGGTTGGAACCATATGAAAGTTGATAATGAAACCACCTTTGGCATACCGGCCTCCTACTATGTAGAGGTTACTCATGTTATGTTATATTATATTTATGTTAAGTAGACTGTTGAGGATTGGCCAGTGGATTGCTCCCCAAAGTCCCTTTCAGTCATGCGTGCACTACGGTATGACCAATATGGGGTCCAAAACCAGAACATAATGCAAGATAAAGACCTAAGACTTAAACTTTACCCATAACTGAGCATAATTAAGTCTAACATGTACTAACAGCATACTTAATGTTTTAAGTTATGACCTATGGTTTACGTTACTTGTCTTTGTGTTTGAACTTACTCAGCCTGTCGCTTACAAGTTTATTCATATTGCAAGTAAGCAACTTGTAAGACAATAGAAATTGGATGGACGAGGGGTAGGATCTGTATCTGCCATAGGGACTGGGCGAGGGAATTGGTCCTGCTACTAGTTTTCTACTGAGCTGATGTAAAGGAATTTTGAAACAATATTTTATGATATAAATTAAGTATGATAATATAAAATGTCTATCATAGTAAATGCTTTATGATGTTCAATTTCCAAGATCAGTTTAAAAAAAAAATGTTCCCAAATTTCATGTTAAAATCAAAGTTTAAAATAAGGATGCTAAATAAAGAAAGCAAGTTAAAAGTAAGTTACCGACGACCCAATAAGGTGACAGTCTATCATAGTTGGCTTTAGAGCTTGATTGTGATAGCACTGTTAGCCTCTACATAGGGTGGGCAGCCACAATGGGACCCACTATATATATGCATACTAGAAATGAGTGGGACCTTTATAAGGAGATATTTCTCTAATTGTTTCCGGTTTTTGAAATTATAAATATTATATTTAAAATTAGATTTTAAATTAAATGTTTATAATATATTATATAAATAAGTAAATAAGGAAAATATGTAAATAAGGATATACATATATTATATATTGATATATAATATATACGTATACATATATATGTGTGTGATATATATTATCAAATAAATAAATAAACGAAAGGAAATTGAGGAAATTGTTGGCCACAATATATATATTGATATATATATTGACATATATGTACACATTATATTTAGAATATGATATAATTACTAATTTTGAATTGATTTTGATTTTAAATATTTAGAATGTTCTAAATTTAAGCTGAAATATAGGTAACTTACCTTACTCTATAAATAGGTTTTTATATCAAGGTAGAAAAGACTTTTGTGTTCTTATAAAACTCTAGAGAGAAATATTCTCTTTACACTATTTGTTTTTTCATGTGTAGAGGCCAAAACAAAAATACCTAAATTGTGAGTGTGTGAATTTTTTCATCATCTAGTATTTGCCTACTGGTTTCATTTAATCAAGCGACAAAGGTAAGGTATGGTAGAATGTTGTATCAAAGGAGAGGTATTGTTCACGGGTTCATGTGATTTTCGTGAAGGTGTTTTCGAAATTATTGGCCTAATTAAACAATGGTACAATTCTATTTCTTTCTTTCTCATATATTAAATTAATATAGCTATAGAATAATAATAAAAATTTATGCAATTTTTGTTATTTCAATCTCCCACTTCTGCTAAAACTTTTAAAATATCGCTTTCAAAACCAACAAATTCAACCAACTGAAATAATACTGATTGAGTCGGTTTGGAAAACCAATGTCATCGGTTTCAATTTGTGCTTTAAGGAATCAGTTTTAACCGACATCTATAATTTGTATATGCATATCTTTTTTGATTTATTCTTTTAAATATTACAGAATTTACCTCCTAAACAATAAAGCTAAGTCCTAGTTACATTCTCAGTTCTCACTCTCAAACCTTTAGATCTTAACTAGGGATTACTGTGCTCTCTTGAGCTCTCGCTCTCATCTTTCACCTCTATGTCTCAGTAGTGGCAAAGTCTTTCGAAGGCAAAGTCTCTCCCCCAAACTCTCCCTTCTCCCTCAAAATCTCTATTGAAATCAAAGTCGTACCCAAACTTTCTCAAACTTTGTCTCTTCTCTCTCTCAGTCGCTCACTATCTCAACACCTCTCTTGTGGTTTTGGCATTAATGGCTCCACAACTAACGAATCTTGGCCACTCTTTGTCTCCCTTAATTTCTCTCACAGCAACAGACTGACAGCAGTACTAATACCTTCTTAGTTTTTTTTTTTTTTTTGCATATTTTGTGTTGGAAATAAGAAGTTGGAAATTTTGGAAAATGGTGTTTTATGGTTCTTGTTTGAAATTTTTTAGGGTTTGTAAAATTTGAGGCACTTTTCTAGATTTTAAGTAGGGTCTCCTATGGATTTGCCAAATTTCAACTAGGGTAATTAATTTTTGTTGGAATTTATTTTCTATTTTGTTTTTTATTTTCCATTGTATGCAAAATTTGGGGCAATTTTCCAGATTTTGATTTGTTTGAAAAATAAAAAACTGAACAAAGCCAAACCAAAAATTGACAGGCTGGTTTTTCGATCAAACCAACTCTCTTTGGTCGGTTTTGTTTTAAGTTTATTAGAAAACCAAAATGTCAGTTCAGCAGGTAGTAGGTCAAACAAACTGACTAAACTGACCAACTTACAGCCCTAATAAAAACCTACTAGATTTTTAATTGGGTTTTCAACCATTTTAAACCTTTTGGAATGCTATATGCCTAAGCTTAAACCATTTTTCAAAATAAATTATACACATATTCGCATATATTTTCACAAACTACCATATATATATATTAACAAACATTTTCTTTTATAACCATTGATTCTCAAATAATTCACAAAACAAAATTCATATACAAATCATAGTTTCAAACAGGGCTACCAAGGAAAGGGATGTCACAGTATCAACATATCCTACTTCATGATAATTAATCTACTAATAACTTCTCTTCACATGAACCAAGACTCATCGCTTCGATCTCAAATTCCTTAAAATCAAACAACATAGATAATATTATTATCTGTCATAACATAGATCCTATCTTAGCCATATAAGGACTGCCTCATTCTTGTAACCTAATTTCTATGCAATAAGAAATTGAGGAATAATTTGATGCCATTTAGTGCAAATTCACAGAATACAATCAGGTACACGGCCGTGTAAGAAATTGTGTACCGATCGGATTGTATATGTGAGAAACACCGTGTGAGTGAACATGGCCGTATAGTGTAATACGACCAGGTACACGGCCGTGTAAGTGGCCGTGTACCACTCGGGTAAAATGAACGTGTTTCAGGACATGGCCGTGTTGAGCAAGCTCAACTAGTACATGCCCGGGTCTGGACAATACACACCCGTGTTGCCTTGTACATGCCCATGTTAGAACCTGTGTAGAAGGCTATATAATGAGCAGAGAGCTGTTGCAATAACTCTCCAAAATTCATGAAACCTAATTACTACATGATGAGTAATTAAGTTGAAAATACAGTATATTTTCCAGTTGAATAGGTTAAACAGGTATGGAATTGTTTAAGTACTATTTGTGCAGTGAAAGGAGCGACCGACAGTGAACCCAGTCTACCCTATCATGTGTATGAGTGAATGAGACACGTAGTGTCAGGAAACTAGTCCGGATGACCATTTCTTGACACAAGACTAGTGAACAGATCACCAGAACACTCAGACCGAGCATCTGAGCACAATAGCGATAAATAACCCCAGCAAGGGTATAGTGTCGAGAAAATGGTCCAGATGACCTCTTCTTATCCAGAAACTGACAAAATTAGAGTCAGAACGCTTAGACTAGCCAGTTAGAATAGAAAGCAGTGAATAGTAAATAGTGAAAAATGCAGTGTCAAGTTACTAGTCAAGACTGCCTTAATTTGACATAAAACTGATATATTAGTAGTCAATAGGCTCAATTTGGTCAATTGGGCATAAAATGAGAATCTTTATTTGGGAGATATGCAGTATTGAGATGAGGGTCAAAACGACCTTTTCTCGCCCCAAAACTGATATATTTAGACTCAGAACGCTCAAATTAGTCAATCGGGCAACTGACATGTTTTTCGAGGTGGGGTCACACAAATCTCGAAAACTAGTCTAGACGACCCAGACGGACGTAAAACTAATAAAATTGAAATCAGCACGTCTGAATTAGTCAAGAGAGACTGTGTTGAAAATTTCGCACCAGAACGCCTTGTTTTGCATGCGCAAGGACAACATAGTGTAGATACAACCATAGTATAGGAAATGAATAGTAAATTGGTATAGAATGGCCTCTTCGATAGTATAAACTGGCCCGGAATTGACAGTATAAAAATCAGATTCAGAAAATCCGATTTCCGAGTGAAAATTAGAACACTGTCGAGAAAGGACTAAACACTGCGGTAGAAAATTAGACTGCAACAAGAGTCAAATACAGATGAATTTTTGGCCTCAAAATCTGTGTATTTCCAGCTGAAAAGTAGCTGTATTTTAACTACAAAATAGCCCTAAAAAGTGAGATTAAAATAATCAAAAGTTATGACACACTTTTGATTTAAAAATCCAAACATTCAAGCACATGGTCAACACAAAATTTTTTATTCCCTCCTTCCTTAAATAGCCGCAGCCCTTAGTTTTGTGGACTGAAAATGCACAAGTTTTTGTCCCTTAACTAGGTTAAAAATGTAGATAATTAAGTAGGTTTAATTTAAGTTAAATTGGGTTAAGTTTGCCTATAAAAGGCACACATGACCAATAAGGGTTGTTTTCTTACTTTGGCCTCAAAGTCACGACTCTCTTTCTCTCTTTTTTTCTTCCTACAGTTGATCACTCCCCTCAGCCAAAATCCCCATTTTTCAAGCCAAAATCCTACCAAAAAGTTGACTAAAAATCTAGCCCTTTCAATCTTATGATAGGATATTCAATCTAAGCCATTTCAAGGTGATCAAGGGTAAGTTTTTGAAACTAACCTTTGTGGTTTTTAGTTATTGTTTTGGTTTGATATTAAGAGGAAAAAATTTTGGTGTTTTGCTAGCATAAAACCAACCCCCATTCTCCTTGTTTCACACAGCCATTTTAGGCACTCAAGCCCTTGATTCGAAGTTGTGCTTGGATCATTGCACAAGAGGTAAAACTGAAACCTTTCTTGGTGGTTAGTAATTTTTAAGTTTGATCAAGGCCATTTATGTGTATTTGTTTATGCGAATGGGTTGTAATAAGTTTATTTTAAACCCTTTACTTTCCATTTTTAAGTTTATGGTTGTACGGTTGTCTTTACGTTTTTACGAATGGATGTATGCACATGTGAGCATGAACGTTTTGTTTTAGAATGGCTGGACACATTCTGTCCCCAAAAAAAGGCCACGGATTTTGGCCATTTTGACCCCATTAGGATCTGAATTTGGGATTTGGTAAAACACAAATTTTTAAGAAAATTTCATTACGGTCATTGTTGCATCAAATAGGTTTTGGCCAAAGATGATACTAAAATAGGTTTTTCGAGTGGTTTTCATTCAGTGCCCAAAATTAGGACTAAAAATCCAAACCCAGAATTAGTCTCAGGTTTTGTTAAAAATGGATCACTTATAGTCCGAACCAGGTCTCAGGCTCAACATGAAAGTTGTAGAATACATCAAAATCTTTAGATGACCTATGCGTGTTTTAACAATTTGGCCGTTTCGGGCCTTCAACATAGCCGTTTTTAAAATGACGTAAAACTAGAATTTTTACAAAAAAAAAAAAAAAAAAAAGAACTGGGCACAATAGCCACAGGTTGGTAGGATTAGAACCCGTTGGAGTTAGAATTAAGCTCTGAGATGAACACAAGAATTGTTCATCTCGTCGAGGATGAAAAATGTTATGTTCGCAAAATTTACAAACGAAGTCGTTTTGAACAAGTGTTTAAAACAGTTTTGATAAGTGGTTCAAAAACCACCTTTAAAATGCAACACCCAAAATGTCTTTTAATTCTTTAAAAATAAAATGATTTTCATAAAAATGTCCCCCCACCTTCCAACGGGGTGATAGGGGGACGATTTCAAAGCACATAATTTTCCAAGAATTTTATAAGGTAGCCAAAGCGATTTTTCAAAACTGACTAAAACTGTGTGGATAACCCGGTAGGCTACCACACCAAACAAGCCATAGTAACCCAATAGGTTACTACACCAAACTTACACAAGATAACCCGGTAGGATATACGGTCAACAACGTGCGAGGTAATTGGTCAATTACTGGTTAGTAAATCAGTCAAGAACCGTGTTTGATCAATATTGTGAGGAACGATGATTAAATTGTCAAGTAGACAAACTTAATCAAACACGGTATCAGTTAGACACTAAATTCCCAAAGTATACTAATAGGGTACCGATGGGCCTCGGTACCACATAGAAACACAAGTTATAGTCAGTAACAGTGATAGTGACCTAAGAACGACATTAATTAATTTATTAGGTAATAAATTAATTAACCACATATATAGCATCAAACTCTGTAAAGAGAGTGAGTTAGTACCAACGACAATCGATACCAAGAGATATTATTTGTCTTAGTCACTAACAGTATTAGTGACTCAACAAGAGTGTTAATGAGATACGTTATTGATGACAAGTGGTAACCTACAAGTTGACAAGGCGAGAGTACGAATTGCTTGCAAACTAGGTAAGTACAACTCCACCTACGGTATGAATGAAATGAATTTAAAATGATGTTTTTACAGTATGTTAAGTATGTATGCCATGCACACGTTGTTGCACAGTATGTATAAGAGCACATAATTTCATAATCAAGTAGATTGATGAAAGAACAAGTTAGATGCCATAGATCCCTACCGCGTAGATTAGAGACAGCTTAGAGAAGCATATGGCTAGAATAGATAAACAAAATGGAATTTAGTAAGTGTGTCGTACCAGCCTTTTTAGTTGAAGAGGTTTTCAAGTTAAAGTAAGTTAAGGCAAAGTTGAGCATCCGTTGATGGCTCTTCAGCTTTTTTGACCATGGGCGTTATCGATGGTCTGCATGCACACGGTACTGGCACACGGGCACTAAGTAGACAAGAGAAAGAAAAAGAGTATTAAACCATAAATGAATATAACCGGACCATGTATTGTTCATAATATAGTTCACTATGCTTCTAGCTATAGTAAGATGCATTCAGTACACGATATTCCTGCTATGCATAAAGTACGTAAAGTTTTGTATCCAGTGACATGATATGTGATGAATGTTTTATGTGCTATGTTAAGTGGAATATGTTGATACCTGAGATGCTTATATGATATTAAGTATGTATTATGCTTTAAACAAGTTTTGCGGTTAACATGTTGTACTTACTGGGCAATAAAGCTCATGGTGTATGTTCATGCTGTAGGTAAGTGTCCCATGGCTTAAACCCTAATGGGCGATGGCGGCGAGGGAGGCGGGTGTGAGGGCGAGGTTACGGATATCACTCCGAGTATTATCTTCCACATAGTTTTTGAGTAACAGTATATTTTAGAACAGTAAACAGTATATATATGAATAGTATATTTTGAATAGTAATTAGTTAAAGAATTTTATAAGTATGTATGTAAAGCTAAACTCCTTGTGATTTAGATATTGTATTTTCGAAGGTACACGTATGTGAATAGCAAATACGTACGCCTAAAAAAAATCCCCTAAAATTAAGGTATCTAAGTTAATAAGTTTTAAGTAAGTATTAATAGTTTGCAAGAAAGTATAAGTATCAATTTAAGTAATAGTTTTTAAGTGACGGTTCAAGCCACTAAGGACACGAGACGTCACAGTTGGTATCAGAGTGGTATCCTGCCACCCTACCTCACATCATCGTATGCCTGCCTCATCTATCCAAGTAAGTTAGTTTCCTTTTTCTTTCAGTGTTAGCATGTAAGTTGATGTTTAATTTATAATAGGAGATAATGGCCGCACCGATCGACCCCCATCAAGTGCAAGAGGACCGTCAAGCGAGCTTAGCTTTTGCCGTCATGCAACCAGACATATACGATGGTCGTCGCTCGAGCGAACTTCCATATTGGATCCATTACTTGGAGGTTATCTTTGAAGCATGCCATATCCCACCTTGCCTATAGGTAGTATTGGCCAGTAGCAGACTAGAAGGACTAGTACTGACCTGGTGGAATGAACAACGCAGGATCGGGCATCCGGTGCAGTGGGTCGAGTTCTGCTGTCACCTCCGTGATAGTGTTGAACTAGCTCGAGACAAAGATATATGGGATGATATGTGCGAGAGGCGATATCAGGTCCTCTCTGACATTTGGGATATCTATGAGGGAGAGACCCTGGTGCACTACTGTTAGAGGTCATGGATGCGATGCTTCCCTACATCTTTGGACCAACCCTTTACAGAGACAACTGACTTGCTATGGATAGGAACACTGTGGTACATAAGGGATCTTGTTCCCCACCCTCCATAGCACGAAGACCTGAGACACCTTGCTCGGGATATAATGGAAGCCGACAGAGTAGCACTCAACCTAGCACCTGGTGAAGGCTTTGCAATAGCAGTAGCTAACATGGAGGGTAACCTGGCGAACGCAGTACCTCAACCGACCGATAAAGAGTTCGTGGCTGCCCACTAGTCAGCGGTACTCGAGGGTGATGGGGAACTCATGGAGGACCTCGAACCAGCCCCTCTGTCTCCTTGACACCACATGGATGAAGACAATGACGAGGCTCTCCTTGGTGCTCAAACTGACGATGAGGGGGAGGAAATCCCGGATCACATTAGTGAGGATGAGTGGATAGAAATGTATAAGCCCCAAGTTATCATTGTCAGCGATGATGAAGGCAGTATTATCTGGGGAGATAAGGAGGAGGACCCAGAGGAGGAGGACCTAGAGGAGTTCCCACTTAGTGACAATGAGGACGAGATGATGTCCAATGCCGAGTCAGGAATATCCTCCGAGTAGTAGTAGTAACCCTTTTCCATGGGAATTTTTGTTATGTAAATATATAGAGGGGAACGGTAGCTTTCCCTACCAGACTTAACTAAATGTACTTATGGAATTGTATATTGGGAAGTGTATGTCACTCTTGATGAATTAGAATTTTGAATATATGTATATATTTTTTGTGATATATATTTTATGAAAAAGCAGTATAATTTTGCCTAGAGGGCGTAAAATTGATGAGGTTCCACATATGTCAGTAGTGAGACAAAAAGTGCAGGATGGTTCCTCGCACTTAGATGATGTCCCAATATGATGAGAAAATTGTATTGAACATCACCGAATAAGAAAAGAAAAGAAAGATATAATACATATATTTATATCTATGATGTTTAAGTAAGATTGTTAAGTAAGAAGATAATATGTGATGCGAGTCCCAAGTACAAAGTCTAAAAAGACTTATGCTTTCCTTTCCCACTATGTGATAAGGTTACATAGGAAGCAATGGCGAGAACAAGGGCTCAGACTAATCAAGTTACCCGAGAAGACGAGCTAATGGCACGGCACGTAACCATGCAAGAGATGATGCTAAATCAATAACAAGAACTTGCTCAACTCAGGGAGCAATTAAACCAACAGTCCCAGGCACTACAACCGGTAGAGGTGCCAGTCTAAGCTGCATCAGTAGCCCCCGACACCCCCAGAGAACAAGCAGCCCCACCAGTCCAGACAACGCCAGCACCATCGGCTGTGGCTGCTCCCGTAATAGTCAACGTTCTTATGCCACCCCAGAGAAAAGGCGAGCTCTATGAACAATTCAGGCGCATGAAGGTGCCAGAATTTGAAGGGACTACGAACCCCATCGAACCTGATGATTGGCTGACTAATGTCCAGGTCATCTTAGAACTCGCTGGCTTGACAGAAAGGGAAAAGGTATTGTGTGCATCCCTTGCCCTTCGTAAGGGGGCACAACAATGGTGGAAGACCATGACCATATGAAGAAACATCAATGAAATGAACTGGGTAGACTTCACCGACGAATTCAAAGAGATGTACTTTAACGATGAAGCCTTGGCAGCACAACAAGACGAGTTCAATGTTCATATGGAGGTAGTAAGGACGTTTGAGCAGCTGGCTCGACTCTACCAAGACTTAGTACCGACTGAGAAAGAGAAGGTCAGGAGGATACTAAAAATGTTCAGGATGGATATTGCCGTCCAAGTCTGTAGTGGGAGTCACAGACCCGTAACCGTGGCTGAGCGCGTTAGTAGGACCATCTGAGCAGAGTATTGGCTGGCCCAGGACAAGGAAAAAAGGCTCAAATTTTCAAGGCCAAGAGAGAAGAGAAGACGCAAGCCAGGCCAACTAAGGGAAGACAGAACCCCAAAGCACAACATAAGGGTCAGAACGCGGGGAACAGCCAGAATAATAGACAGTCCCATCCCAATAACAAGAGGAAAGGGAATCCAAGCAATCAAGGGCAGCAGAGGAATTTCTCCCAGAACAATCGGGGGGGGGGGAATGGCAGCTAACACCCACCTTGTCCAAAGTATGGGAAGAACCATCCAGGACAATGTCCCCAAGGAACCAGTGGCTGCTAAATCTATGGCAAAGAAGGCCACTTCGCCAAGCATTGCCGCTTAAACCCACAAAATCAATAGGGGTAAGCCCGTGCCACTAGCGGACAGCTGCATACCGTACAAACCAAGATTGAGGGTCCATCAATCACATAGGGTAGATTGGAAGCTCCAGACACACAGGGGAGGATTTATGCCTTCACTCGAGAGGATGCAGAGGCTGGAACCTCGACGGTGGTGACAGGTCAGCTTTCTATCGTTAACTCTACTGCACTAGTTTTGTTTGATTCTGGAGCTACACATTCTTTTGTATCATCCGAGTTTGCTAGGCAGATAGAGAAGAATCTAGATGGAATGGAACAAACTTTTCGAACTGCTATTCCCTTCAGGGAAGTTTTGTTGTCTAATTACTAAGTACGCCACGTACCAGTAATTATCTGCGGACGGGAGTTAAGTATCAACTTGATCATCCTTGACATGCATGATTATGATGTGATCGTGGGGATGGATTTCCTCACCAAGTACCATGTCGTCATAGACTGTCGAAGACGAGAGGTTACCTTCGAACCAGTCCGACATGAGAAGTTTATCTACGAGGGCTTATCGCCGAAGCAACCCAAGATGATGACATCGACTATGAAGGCTCACAAGCTACTATCCAGTGATGCACTGGCTTCCTGGTACACATAGTGGACAAGACCCAAGAGGCAGAGACAAGATCGGACAACGTACCAGCAGTGAAGGAATTCACATAAGTATTCCCAGACGATCTCCCAAGACTTCTGCCAGAGCGCAAGATAGCATTTGAGATCGAGCTCCTACTAGGATCAGTCTCTATCTCCAAGACCCCCTACAGAATGGCCCCGGCAGAGTTAAAGGAACTTCAGACTCAGTTAAAGGATCTGATGGACAAGGGCTTCATCTGACAGAGCTGCTCACCATGGGGAGCACCTATCTTATTCGTGAAGAAAAAGGACGGAACGTTAAGGATGTGTATAGACTACCGGGAACTGAACAAGATCACGATCAAGAATAAGTATCCATTGTCACGGATCGACGATCTGTTTGACCAGCTCCTAGATGCTGTCATATTTTCAAAGATTGACCTGCATTCTGGGTATCACCAGCTATGAATCCAGGATGAAGACGTACCCAAGACGGCATTCCAAACGCGATATGGGCATTATGAGTTCCTTGTTATATCATTTGGACTGACAAACGTCTCTGTTGTGATAACTAGGAATTTTGAGATTCTCAGAGAAATTTAAAATTGTATGTATATAACAATTTTAATGTATAAAATGTGAAAAAGTTGCGTTTTAATACTAGTTAGAAAGTGATAAAATATTTTAACAGTGTTAAAGAGAGTGAGTTCGGAGATGGAAAATCTACCCAAATAGAAACAGGTGAGACGGCCCTAAAACGGAGCCAAAAACCCTGGAGAGTGCACCGAAGTGCACTAAAAGATGAAAATTTATAATAATAAATTTTGGTCAAATGAAAGCAAAATAAGGCAGACCGATCGCACCGGAGGCGTCAGAAACCCAGCTACGCGATTTCGATAGAATTTCGTTCAGTTTGACTTTCGGTCAACCGTTGACCATAAATTAATACATGAATTAATTAGATGATGTCATATGTGACATCATAAATATGATGTAATAAATGAGAAATAAAGGCTTGTTAAGGAAGTTAGGTAGCATTAATGGCTAGGATTAATGGAATCTTGGATCAATGGCCAAGATTAAGCCAAAATGGCTTTAAAAAAATTTAAGAAAATGGGAAAAAGGGGGTTCGGCCAAAGGAAGAAAAAATCAACCAAAAATTTTATTTTGACCCCAAAATTATTTCTAAAAAGTCCTTAAACAATTATCAAATTTTTGAAAAAATTTGCTAAGTGGTCCTGCACCATTTGCCTATAAATAGTTGAAGAAAATTCATTTGGAAAAATGAAGAAAAGCAGCCAAAATTCTGCCTCCTTGAATCCGTGAGCTATCCTCCCCCTTAGCCAAGATTTTGACAAAATTTCTTCACAAAACTAGCTTCCAAACTCACGCCAAGGATCAAGAAGACAAATTGATAAGGTGAGCCACCATTTGAAGCATTTTTTCATTGAATTTCTTCAAGAAATCCATGCATGATAGGTGTAGAAAAATGATAAGAATTTGATGATTTGTTTTGGTCTTGATGCTAGTTTGGTGAGGTAGCAATGAAAGCATGATTTAGAAACTTAAAACAAGCAAATTTTGATGCATGTTTCCCATGAAATCCGTGGCTTTATAGGTGTGGAAATGTGGTGAAAATTTTGATGTATTGTTTGGAGTTTATGTTGGTTTGGTGCTATGGTGAATAAAGCATGATTTAGAATCAAGAAATAAGCAAAATTTATGCATGTTTCATACCAAACCCGTGGCCAATATACATGAGATAATGAGAAAAATTTTGTGATGAATTTGATGAGGAAATGTTGATAAAAGACCATAGGAATAAGAGAAAATTTTCTTATGGCCTTGAACATGAAAACTGTGGCATGTGATGGCTAGGTTGGAATGAAAATTTTCTTAGGGTTTGATGTTGAAATGTACACTAGAAATCTTAAGAATGAATGGTGATAAATAAGACTTGTGATGAAAATTTTCCTGGTATTGATTACCATGAAAAACCATGGGCATAATTGAAGGAAAATGGTGAATATTGTGTTGTGAATGAAATGATGTTAATATGGAAAAATTTTACGTAAAGTTTGGAAATTTTACATAAAATAGGTCTCTGGTATAGTACGTGGCAGGTACTAAGGTTTTGAGGCATACCTAACGCCGGGGAAACCTAAAAATATAAGTAGAAATGCTGTCGAAAATCTAAAACAGTATAAGGGCATTTCGGGAAACAAGGGGTAAAAATATAGGCTCGGAAATACAAATCGAGACCCCTCAGTAGGTTAGAGTAGGTAATGGAAAACTAAACCCAAAAAGGAATAGTAAAACAACCCGTCGATGTCTAAAATGCTGAGAACGAGAAAAATTGTCATTAGGGGTATTTTAGGAAACGAGGGGGAAAATTTATGGACGGGATAGAAAACCCGAGCCCCTCGAGAACCAAGGCTCGAGAACGGGATGAGAAACGTTTTAGGAGTAGTGAAATACCCATTTGAGGCTCCGAAATGCTAGAAAAACAAGAAACGACCATAGGTGTCAGATGAATAGTACCTGAGGGTTGGAAAAGGAATAGTTACTGATTTTACAGCAAATAATGCTATACAAATATATCGAAGCTTAAGAAATATTATTTCATGATATTTAGGCCTAGTAAATCCTGAAAAAATGGTAGAACGAAATTGTTACAGTCCCGAGACCCATCAGGAGCAAAATGGTCATTTTGACCAAAAATTTCTAAAAAGCTCAGAAATGATTGTTAAGGATCTAAAATGCTTTAAATAAGATTCTAGAGGCCATAATTAAGATTTTAAAGTTAAAAATCTAAAATTTATAAGTACACAGGCGTGTACCTTTAAACACGGGCGTGTAGTGGAAACCTGAGAGGTACACAGGCGTGTTTCAAGCCATGTACCACATAAAGAGATGAAATGTGTTGTTAAAGTTTATCACAAAATAAGTATATTCAAAGTGATAATTGATGATGGGTATTAACAGACAATACTCTGTCTGTAAGGACCCAAACTAGAGAAGATAACACAACTATGGAGGATTTCCAAAGGTAGACATTATCGCAGTTGTTGTAAGTTCAAGCATTTTCATGTCTGCAACATGAAATACTGTGATATTTAATTATGTACTAATTGTACATTAGCTGTTAAGTCCTACGGGTACTAGGGTGTAATTAGACTAAACACACCCAGAGAAATGATAAAGTGAGATGTGTACTGTAGGTACACTATGGAAAGAGTGTGACTAAATTTAAGACACACCCTTTAAGAAAGAATGTGTAAGACCTACGGACAACAAAGGTTCCTGACTTTGAGGTGATGATTAATGCTATTCGGTCAGAACTGTAATTGAAAGACGGTAATGAAACCATGTTTGGCGTACCAGCCTCCAATAATAAAGTGGAGGTTTATAGGTCCTTCGGGGACACAATGACCGCTTTGGACGATGATAGATTGGGGAGGATTAGCCTCAGGGTCATTCCGAAAGCCCCTCACAATCAGTGCGCACATGAAATGGTACAAGGCCAAAATGAACTCAAATCCAGAACATAAACAAAGATAATGACCAAAATGTGATGAAAGCCATAATTGAGCATAACTAACACTAACGTTAAGTGTAGTGAACTCGGTTAAGGTGACATAAATAGTAACTGATTAGAGTCAAAGTTACTATTTATCTGTCAAAAGTCAAAGTTACTGTTTATGGATGAAAAATACTATTCATGGATGAATAGTATTATTCATAGGAAATTTTATTTTTGATGTTTTTGAATCTATGTGATTCATAGTACGTATATTTGAACTTACTGAACCTGTTAGCTCATCGATTTGTTCGTGTTATAGGTAAGAAACCTGTCCAGTAGATTACCTAGATGACGGCAGGATATACGGTGCCAATGGGATAGGGAATCCACTGTGGATTATAGTCCTGATACCAGTCTTCCACTGAGCGTCAAAAGAGAGAAAGATGAAGAAAATGTATTTTTGAGAAACGAAGTTGAGATTATGTATTTTTTGTAAATACTGTATTGTAGTGCAAAAAGACAACTAAAAGTTTAGTTTTAAATTTTACAGGGCTTTCACACTTGGCTTTCATGTGAGGAAAGTATTTTGAAAAGAAAAAAAAATATAGACGAAAATTTTGGGCCCTGTAAAATGAGAATTTCAAAGTAAAAGTGTTTTAAATGACGACCTGATGAGGTGCACTGGCTGTCTCGATTGACTACGGAGTCAGATCGTGATGATTTCGTGTGGTCGAGGTCGGGGGCATCACATGTTAGGAAATGCCCTAAGTATTAGAGACATTTTGATGTATTCATTTTGAACTGGATAATAAAATTATACATAGAGGTTATTCATTACATTGCTATCTGTCCTCGTCTTATTTACATGTTAAAGTAAATGTAAGCAAATATGGCTCACTGACTGCTTGTGTTAAAACTGTTAGAACGTTGCATGCAATGGACTTTTGTATGCGAGAAGACAATGTTCTAAAGTTAGCAGTCTAAATTATGGTCTGTAGTCTATGGGGTTAGACCGAGCATCTAACTCATGTTAAGACTATTATGTTGTCTAAAGCCTTGGAGGGGACGGTTTGTCTTGACTGTCTGGAGCTGGACTCCCAAGTAGAGACATGGATATGTTGCTCGGTGGTGACATATTAGACCGGGACTAAAGCGTGATTGATCTACGTAGTCCGCTATGAGTGGATCAATCTGCTTTTGACGTTCATTGTGCAATAACCTTAATCCTGAGTAAATGAACTACTTCATGTATATGACTTGTGTACTTTGATGTTCCAATGGCTAAAGCGTCTCAGAGGTAGTAAGCTTATAGAACGGTTCGTTGGGTGCATGACTTGTATACGATGAAGGGTTTGTTTGCAGATATCGGAATCATAGCTCTGAGGAGTTAAAGGTATCCTCTTAAAGGCATTATACTGAATGTGAAAATGGACAAGGCCTTGGGTCGTCTGCTGGGCGGATGACTTCTTATTCACATATGGTGAATAATCATTTTCTTGATTCGGTAGTATAATGGAACTTTAAGATAGCCTGATCAGTAGGATTAAACGGACTTTGACCTAAGGCTGATCATGGATATCATATGAGGGTTTTGCATATATGACAAGGTCATTGGATGGTAGCTCGTCACAGACTTACGTAATACGGTATATAATTGGGAGTTCAGTTTCAGGTTTATAGTGGTGTGACTCTGAAATTAGTGATCATATAATTGAGTTGTTTGGTACAGAATGATGATCATATGGAATCACGGGAGCCCGATTATATATGTCCAATCAGTCCCTCTACTAGCTCCACATAATTCCTTAACGTTTGGCAAATTGATTTGTGTATGCTATTGGCTAGTTTATTATGCATGGATGGTGATGACACAGGATTAGGATGGTAGATAAGATTCTCTCCGATTGGATTCAGATTTTGTTTTGGATAATAGAGTACACAATTATTCGAACTCCAAATAAAGTTGCCATGATTTTATTTGAGATTGGATTGGAGTTGTAGAAAATTATCCATGAGAACAAGAATATGAAACACAACCGTTTTGTGGAATTTGAAATTTGAATTTTGAAATTTGAAATTTTAATTTTGAAATTTGAAATTTGAATTTTGAATTTGAAATTTGAATTTGAAATTTGAATTTGAAATTTGAATTTGAAATTCGAATTTGAAATTTGAATTTGAAATTTAAATTTGAAATTTGAAATTTGAAATTTGAAATTTGAATTTGAAATTTGAATTTGAAATTTGAAATTCAAATTTTGAATCACAGTCTAAGTAGGATTCGAATTTGTTGTGGAAAATCCACAAGGTTTGAAATTCGAATTTGAGTTGGATTTGGAGAGGATAATTTTATTAGAATCCTACTTGAATTTTGAATCCAAATCCCAACAAATAAGGGACGAAATTTTTGAGGATAATCCTCATGAAAGATTTCAGATTTTGTGGATAAGATTCAAGAGTAAATTCAAGCTTCAATCCTAGTTGAATTTGGATTCTCTCCTCCCTAAAAGTGGCCGAAATTTTGGAGCCTTTATCCTAGGAAATTCGGTTATTTTTGGATAAGGTTGAGATGAGATTTAGCTTGAAAATCCTAGTAGAATTTTTGATTCTCCCTTATCCATAATGGCCAAAATTTTTTGGAGGATTTTCTCCTTGTGAATTCCGGATTTTTTGGTTGAAAAAGGGAGATAAAATTCTAGTTAAAATCTTGTTAAGATTTGGATTGGATTTATCTTAGGAAAAACCGAATTTATTGTTAGGATTATCCTATGGAAAAATTCGGATTTTTTGGTTAAAGATAAGGGAAAATATCTTTTCCTAATCCAATTCAAATTCAGAGATTCACCTCATGCAGGTCTATAAATAGAGGACCTACCACTCCAGTTCTCTAAGACCACAGACTCTCAGGTGAGCAGGCTTATTGTTGCACAGCTCATCGTGACAATAAAGTTCTTTAGAGATCTGGGTGGTCGGAAGAAGACTAGTAGTGCTAGCATACCGATCGAGGTTCAGAGTGCCCACACACTCAGCCATTCGGGAATTGGAGAATAGTAGAGTAGGCTAGTTGGTTGAAGCCTCCGGTCATTCTCCTCCTGCATATTGGCGTCCTTGAGGTATGAGTTTTAATTGTTGTTGATTTATTGTATATGGCATCATGAGATATTTAACGATCTAAAAAATTTTATTGTTCCGCTGCGCCACTCTGATACGTTTTTACCGATTTATTTTCCTACAATTGGTATCAGAGCCATCTCATGACTATGTCATGTACATAAATTAGACAATTACTTAGTCTTTTTATTTATGTATGGATTTGATATTTAGAGAGTGGCATTCTAGGGTTCCTTTATGTTGTTATCATGTATTATGTATAAAGTATGTGGTTATTTTAATTTTTTGAATTATTATAAGCATGCTTGTTTATACCGGTTATGGTTCCTTAGAATTTAGAAAAATTGTATCTAGGATTTTTTATGTAACCATGGGAGCAGTTTATTAACACTGTAATTTTCCCATGGATTTTAATTCTTGTCTCTTAGAATTTTTATGGTTATAATTTTTTTTTGAACACCGGAAACGGTTTAGGAATTTTTTATATAATTATTCTTGGAAGAGATTGAAGATTGAAGACCGTAATTTATTTTTCCCAAAAGTTAAATTTAATTTAAAGATTGAAATTTTGATTGTGTGGAAAATTTCAATTTAATTGGGATTCAAATTAATTTTTTTAGAGATCCTAATAGGTAAATTGGAATATGGCACGAAAATCGAGACACGACCCCTCGGGATAGGCCGACAAACCTTGGTGGGGCTGCAGCCCCTGCCCTCGGGCAGGATGGGGCTGCGGCAGCCCCTGTGCAGGCCCATACCACCCACGGCCGCAGGCTCTGCCTGTAGCCAGGCGTGGCCGTGGCCTGCCCAAGGCTGGCCGCAGCCTGGGCGTGCAGCCTCTGCGCCTGCAGCCTGCCGGCTGCTGCGCCCAGTCTGGGCGTGCAGCCTGGCGCTGCAGGCTTGGCCTGCAGCCCGGCAGGGCTGCACAAGGGGCGGCCGTGGGCTGCCAGCCCCTCCGGGGTTGGTGGCTGCCCACGGCAGCTGCCGCCTACGGGGGCGGCGGTCCAATGATCCAAAAATCAGAAAATTTTGATTTTTAATTTTAAATCATGTTTAAAAATATGTAATTAAAAATTTGAAAATTTTGAAATTACATATTATTACACATGATGTTTTAAAATTGTTTGAAATTTAAATTTGAAATTTGAAATTTAAATTTGAAATTCGAATTTGGAATTTGAATTTGACATTTAAATTTTTGGGAGATTTAAATTTTAAATAATTCTTGGGATGAGAAATAAATGGAGAGGCTACATAAAGAAGGATACAAGAAGACGGAACAGAATTCAAGACCCAAAGAATGCTTTGGAGGGAATTTTGTAATCTTTATTTTCTTTGTTCTAGGATGGAACCATAGCTTGGTTATTCTGTCAATTATTTTTTCTGTGATATGTCATGGATGTATAAATATGTATTGATGGATGTTTTGTATGCATATTTGATAACATGTCATATAGGATAGGTGAGTGCCACTCATACTATATTGATCATACATAATTTGTCAAAACTTGCATGTTTTTCAAAATATTGAGTGGGAGAGGGTTTTAAACAAAACCCACGGCCTCCATTGTTGATCCATATGTGAAAGCATGGTAACGCCTCGCGTCAGTTCTGACCTGACCACACCCCTCGGTAGGTGTTTACCGCCACCGGTATACTAGATTGGATCTCCTATGTGGAAAACGTGTTCGGGTGCGATCCTATTCATGACCACCCCTCGGTGGCTTGGTAGGACGTGGATCGGGCTACGTAAACAATGGTTAAACACTCAAGACTCGTTTAGTTATTAACCTTCCCTAGAAGCTCTGTTAACTAGACTGGTGGCCAAATAAGCGGTTATTAATATATGTCTTAACCTTGGAGGATTTAAGGTAACATATATTAATTGGACGGGGTCCATGTTCCGGCTATTTGTTCTCATGACCACCTCTCGGTGGCTTGGGGCAATGGGCGCTGAGAATTACCGTTGCAATGTTACATGTTTTTCAAGTTTCATGTAGGAACATACTTGTATGTTTTATTTGCTAAATTATCTGCATATTTGCTTGGGCTTTGTAATGATGTCTAGTATAATTTTATTTCAGTTCAAAATGTCACCGACACCCCTCATTTCAATACTTACTGAAAATAAGTTGAATGGCGACAATTATAAAGACTGGAAAAGAAATCTATTAATAGTTCTCAGCTGCGAGAGACACAAGTTCGTACTAGACGAACCATGCCCACCTGGGCCCAAACTTGACACACCACTTGAGGAGGTCCCGGTTGCCTATAATCGTTGGAGAGAATCCAATGAGATAGCTCGATGCTACATCCTTACTAGCATGACGAGTGCTTTACAAAAGCAGCATGAGACTTATCAAGTTGCTGGGGAGATCATGGAAAATCTGGAGGACATGTTCGGAGGCCAAGAAAAATTGGCTCGACAGTCTGCAATCACCAGCATTATGAACTCCAAGCAAAAGGCGGGTGCTCCGGTGAAGGACCATATGATCACTCTAATGGGATTCTTCGCTGAGGCTGCCGAGAATGGTGCTGAGTTAGACTACAACACCCAGATCGAGATGGTGTTCAAGACTCTGTCTAAAGATTTTGTGGGGTTTAAGGCCGCATACAATCTGGCGACAAAGGAGTTAGGACTTACCGAGCTCATGAAGCAACTACAGGCTTATGAGCGGATGATCAGGGATGAGGATGTGGTCTGACCTAAAGGAGAGGCCAATTTGGCGGAATCTTCCAATCCCTCACGGAAGAGGAAGAGGCTAAATAAGAAGCAAGTGGCTTCCAGTTCTTCTAATCCTCCTGTCTCGGACGGGAAGAAGAAGAAGAAGAACAAGAAGCCAAAGGACCCTAAAAAGTCCAAATGCTTCCACTGTGGGAAGGTAGGTCACTTCAAGAAGGCTTGCCGGGAATTCCTAGCCTCCAAGGGCAAGGAAGGTAAGGAACTTCATTACTTAGAAGCATGTTTGGTGGAAGAATCGAAAGACACATGGGTCATTGATTCGGGCGCCACTAATCATGTTTGTGTTTCTATGCAGGGGTTTGTGGAAACGAGAAGTCTACATGATAGGAGCCTCTCGTTGCGGACTGGAGATGGTAGCTTTGTGGTGGCTGAGGCAGTGGGAGACGTTCATCTTTATTTTGATCAATTTAGGTTTATTTTATTGAAAGACTATTTTTATGTTCCTAATTTTAGGAGGAACCTTATATCGGTAGCTTGTTTAATAAAGGATTCTTATTCAGTTTCTTTTAGTAAAAGAGTTGATATTCGTAGAAATAAGTCTTTTATCTGTTCTGGATGGATGGACGGAAACCTATATTTGATCATACCAAAGATGTACTCACTGCTTGACACTGAATTAATTGATAATTCTAAAAGGTTGAAAGTTTCTCACTCTAACAAGGCGTATCTTTGGCATTTAAGACTTGGTCATATTAATCAGGATAGGATTCAAAGATTGGTGAAAGACGGTCCTCTGGAATCTCTGGAGGAGGTACGACTTCCCCAATGTGAGTCTTGTCTAGAGAGTAAGATGACTAAGAGGTCTTGTGGAGCTAAGGGTATAAGGGCACAGGAGCTCTTAGAAATTGTGCACACTGACGTATGTGGCCCCATGAACGTCACAGCACGAGGAGGGTTCGAGTACTATGTCTCTTTCATAGATGATTACTCGAGGTATGAATATGTGTATCTGATGCACCGCAAGAGCGAAACCTTTGATAAGTTCAAAGAGTATCGTGCGGAAGTGGAAAAGCAATTGGATAAATCCATAAAGACACTTCGATCTGATCGAGGTGGCGAATACCTCTCCGATGAATTTCTAGGACATCTTGTAGAGAATGGGATATTATCCCAATTGACTGCACCTGGTACTCCACAACAGAATGGTGTAGCCGAAAGGAGAAACAGGACCTTATTGGATATGGCACGGTCCATGATGAGTTACTCAACGCTGCCATTATCATTTTGGGGACATGCTTTACAAACGGCGTGCTATATCCTGAACCAGGTTCCGAGTATATCAATTCCTAGAACTCCGTATGAATTGTGGCGTGGCAGGAAGCCCTCCCTTGGACATATGAGAATATGGGGCTGCCCGGCACATGTACTGGATGGGGATGCGAAGAAGTTGGAACCAAGATCAGAATTGTGCATGTTTGTAGGGTATCCAAAGGGAACTAAAGGAGGTCTGTTCTATAACCCGAAGGAACAAAAGGTCATTGTCTCAACCCATGCGACATTCTTGGAGGAAAGTCACATGAATGACTTTAAGCCTCGAAGCAAAGTGGTGCTAGAGGAGTTATCGGGTGAAAGAACTGCTCCACAGATTTCGGTCTTGGATGCAAGTCTGAGTTCCAGTGAAAGACCTGCAGACGATCAACAATTTAGGGTGCCTCGTCGTAGTGGGAGGGTTTCGAAGAAACCTAATTTCTTCATGTATGATGCTGAGGTATACCAGGCTGAGGCTCATGAGCATGAGGAAGATCCGGTCACATATGATGAAGCTATAAAGGATGTTGATTCTAGATCTTGGAAACAGGCTATGAACAATGAGATGGATTCTATGAAATCCAACTCTGTTTGGGAACTTGTAGATTTGCCGGATGGGATAAAACCCATTGGATGCAAATGGGTCTACAAAAGAAAGAAGGATGCGGAAGGGAGAGTGGAAACTTTCAAAGCTAGACTGGTTGCAAAGGGATACACGCAAAAGGCTCGAATCGATTACGAGGAAACCTTTTCGCCTGTTGCTATGTTGAAGTCTATCCGTATTCTTCTGTCCATTGCTGCGGCTCTCGATTACGAGATCTGGCAAATGGATGTCAAGACGGCATTCTTGAATGGCCATCTTGAAGAGTGTATCTATATGATACAGCCCGAAGGGTTCATAGCAAAAGGCCAAGATAGGAAAGTCTGCAAGTTGCTTAGATCCATTTATAGATTAAAGCAGGCATCCCGCTCATGGAACCAGAGGTTTGATCAAGCGATTAAGACATTTGGCTTTGAGCAGAATGTTGATGAACCTTGTGTTTATAAACGTATTAAGGATGGAAAAGTGGTCTTTCTGATACTCTATGTCGATGATATACTACTCATTGGGAATGATGTAGGGAACTTATCATCGGTTAAGCTTTGGTTACACCAACAGTTTGACATGAAGGACTTGGGAGAAGCTAATTATGTTCTAGGCATTCGTCTCTTCAGAGATCGAAAGAACAAAATGATAGCGTTATCCCAAGCTTCATACATAGATAAAATAATTGACAAATATGCAATGCTAGAGGCAAAGAAAGGCTCACAACCTTCTATTGCCGGTCTAACTCTTTCATTGGATGACTGTCCCAAGACATCGGAAGAAAGAGAGCATATGAGTAAGGTCCCTTATGCATCCGCTGTGGGTAGCCTTATGTACGCTATGCTTTGCACTCGCCCGGACATATGTTTTGCAGTAGGTATGGTGAGTCGATATCAAGCGAATCCTGGAACCAAGCACTGGCAAGCAGTAAAGCATATACTCAAATATCTTAAGAGAACGAGGGATTATATGCTAGTGTATTCTGGAGGGGACCTAACACCCGTAGGATACACGGACTCAGACTTCCAGACTTGTAAGGATTCAAGGAAATCGACATCTGGATCAGTGTTTTTACTCGGAGGAGGCGCCATTGTGTGGAGGAGCGTGAAGCAGGGCTACACAGCTGACTCTACTATGGAGGCTGAGTATGTGGCTGCGGCTGAGGCATCTAAAGAAGGGGTTTGGCTCCGCAAGTTCTTTAGAGACCTTGAGGTTATTCCGGGTGTTGACAAGCCTATCACACTTTACTATGATAATATAGGGGCTATTGCCAACACAAGGGAATCTCGGCACCACAAGAGGACTAAGCACATCGATCGGAGATATCATATTATTAGAGGGCATGTGGAGACAGGACAAGTAGATGTATGTAAGATCGCGTCCGAGGACAACATCGCTGATCCCTTTACTAAGACTTTGGTGGCTAGAAGCTTTGAGAGGCATGTAGAGGCGATGGGGATGCGTAACATGGCACATCTGCTGGCTTAGGGCAAGTGGAAGATTGTTAGGAAATGCCCTAAGTATTAGAGACATTTTGATGTATTCATTTTGAACTGGATAATAAAATTATACATAGAGGTTATTCATTACATTGCTATCTGTCCTCGTCTTATTTACATGTTAAAGTAAATGTAAGCAAATATGGCTCACTGACTGCTTGTGTTAAAACTGTTAGAACGTTGCATGCAATGGACTTTTGTATGCGAGAAGACAATGTCATAAAGTTAGCAGTCTAAATTATGGTCTGTAGTCTATGGGGTTAGACCGAGCATCTAACTCATGTTAAGACTATTATGTTGTCTAAAGCCTTGGAGGGGACGGTTTGTCTTGACTGTCTGGAGCTGGACTCCCAAGTAGAGACATGGATATGTTGCTCGGTGGTGACATATTAGACCGGGACTAAAGCGTGATTGATCTACGTAGTCCGCTATGAGTGGATCAATCTGCTTTTGACGTTCATTGTGCAATAACCTTAATCCTGAGTAAATGAACTACTTCATGTATATGACTTGTGTACTTTGATGTTCCAATGGCTAAAGCGTCTCAGAGGTAGTAAGCTTATAGACCGGTTCGTTGGGTGCATGACTTGTATACGATGAAGGGTTTGTTTGCAGATATCGGAATCAAAGCTCTGAGGAGTTAAAGGTATCCTCTTAAAGGCATTATACTGAATGTGAAAATGGACAAGGCCTTGGGTCGTCTGCTGGGCGGATGACTTCTTATTCACATATGGTGAATAATCATTTTCTTGATTCGGTAGTATAATGGAACTTTAAGATAGCCTGATCAGTAGGATTAAACGGACTTTGACCTAAGGCTGATCATGGATATCATATGAGGGTTTTGCATATATGACAAGGTCATTGGATGGTAGCTCGTCACAGGCTTACGTAATACGGTATATAATTGGGAGTTCAATTTCAGGTTTATAGTGGTGTGACTCTGAAATTAGTGATCATATGATTGAGTTGTTCGGTACAGAATGATGATCATATGGAATCACGGGATCCCGATTATATATGTCCAATCAGTCCCTCTACTAGCTCCACATAATTCCTTAACGTTTGGTAAATTGATTTGTGTATGCTATTGGCTAGTTTATTATGCATGGATGGTGATGACACAGGATTAGGATGGTAGACAAGATTCTCTCCGGTTGGATTCAGATTTTGTTTTGGATAATAGAGTACACAATTATTCGAACTCCAAATAAAGTTGCCATGATTTTATTTGAGATTGGATTGGAGTTGTAGAAAATTATCCATGAGAACAAGAATATGAAACACAACCGTTTTGTGGAATTTGAAATTTGAATTTTGAAATTTGAAATTTGAATTTTGAAATTTGAAATTTGAATTTTGAATTTGAAATTTGAATTTGAAATTTGAATTTGAAATTTGAATTTGAAATTCGAATTTGAAATTTGAAATTTGAAATTTGAATTTGAATTTTGAATTTGAAATTTGAAATTCAAATTTTGAATCACAGTCCAAGTAGGATTCGAATTTGTTGTGGAAAATCCACAAGGTTTGAAATTCGAATTTGAGTTGGATTTGGAGAGGATAATCTTATTAGAATCCTACTTGAATTTTGAATCCAAATCCCAACAAATAAGGGACGAAATTTTTGAGGATAATCCTCATGAAAGATTTCAGATTTTGTGGATAAGATTCAAGAGTAAATTCAAGCTTCAATCCTAGTTGAATTTGGATTCTCTCCTCCCTAAAAGTGGCCGAAATTTTGGAACCTTTATCCTAGGAAATTCGGTTATTTTTGGATAAGGTTGAGATGAGATTTAGCTTGAAAATCCTAGTGGAATTTTTGATTCTCCCTTATCCATAATGGCCGAAATTTTTTGGAGGATTTTCTCCTTGTGAATTTCGGATTTTTTGATTGAAAAAGGGAGATAAAATTCTATTTAAAATCTTGTTAAGATTTGGATTGGATTTATCTTAGGAAAAATCGAATTTATTGTTAGGATTATCCTATGGAAAAATTCAGATTTTTTGATTAAAGATAAGGGAAAATATCTTTTCCTAATCCAATTCAAATTCAGAGATTCACCTCATGCAGGTCTATAAATAGAGGACCTACCACTCCAGTTCTCTAAGACCACAGACTCTCAGGTGAGCAGGCTTATTGTTGCACAGCTCATCGTGACAATAAAGTTCTTTAGAGATCTGGGTGGTCGGAAGAAGACTAGCAGTGCTAACATACCGATCGAGGTTCAGAGTGCCCACACACTCAGCCATTCGGGAATTGGAGAATAGTAGAGAAGGCTAGTTGGTTGAAGCCTCCGGTCATTCTCCTCCTGCATATTGGCGTCCTTGAGGTATGAGTTTTAATTGTTGTTGATTTATTGTATATGGCATCATGAGATATTTAACGATCTAAAAAATTTTATTGTTCCGCTGCGCCACTCTGATACGTTTTTACCGATTTATTTTCCTACATTACACCTGCAGCCTTTATGGACCTAATGAACCGTGTCTTCAAGGAATTCTTAGACAAGTTTTTCATTGTGTTTATCGATGACATACTTGTATATTCTGGGACAAAGGGGGAGCACGAGGAACATTTGAGGGTCGTCTTACTTAAGCTACGAAATCATCAGCTATACGCCAAATTCTCTAAGTGTGAGTTTTGACTAGAGAAGGTCCACTTCCTTGGCCATGTAGTCTCCAAGGAAGGAGTGTTAGTAGACCCAACGAAAGTCGAAGCAGTTAACGAATGGCCAACCCAAAGAACGTAACAGAAATCCACAGCTTCCTAGGATTAGAGGCTATTATAGGTGCTTTGTTGAATGTTTCTCAAAGTTAACCGCACCATTCACAGTGCTCACTAAGAAAGAGAAGAAGTATGAGTGGACTAACAAATGTGAAAAAAGCTTCCAGGAGCTAAAACGGAGACTAACGAGCACCCCAATATTGACCATTCCCGAAGTTAGTCAAGGAAATTTTGTGATCTATAGTGATGCCTCCAAGACGGGATTAGGAGCTGTACTGATGCAAAATCGTAGAGTAGTCGCATACGCTTTGTGACAACTTAAGAACCACGAAAGGAACTACCCAACGCACGACTTGGAGCTTATAGCAGTCGTTTTTGCACTCAAGATTTGGAGGCATTACTTATATGGCGTCAAGTACGAGATCTATATGGACCACCAGAGCCTCAAGTACATCTTCATGCAGAAGGAGCTCAACATGAGGTAACGAAGATGGTTGGAACTGGTTAAGGATTGCGACTGTGAAATCCTATACCACCCAAGAAAAGCCAATAAGGTGGTCGACGCGCTATGCAGAAAGCACTCTTCAACGCTTATGGCTATCCATGCCTTGCTGGAGACACTACAAGAGGAGCTACGAAGTAATGAGATTAAGATTTTAACAAGGAGGTTGTCTGAAATGACCCTCCAATCGACGCTCCTAGAAGAAATTAAAGCCGGCCAAGACCTCGATTGTCCCTGAACAAGCTCAAAAAGGAGGCAACACAAGACTAAAGTTCAGAATTTCGAGTCTATAGGGATGGCATACTCTATTTCAGAGATAAAGTATGTGTTCCGAAGGATGAAGAACTTAGGAAAAAGATCCTTTTCGAAGCCCACGACATACCATACTCGGTACATCGAGGGGTGAACAAAATGTACAAAGACCTAAAAGAGAGTTTTTAATGGCTTAAAATGAAAAACGATGTTGCTGAATTCATTGTAAAGTGACTCACATGCCAGAAAGTTAAAGTAGAACATTAGTGACTGGGAGGAGAACTGCAAAAGATCGAGCTGCCCGAGTGGAAATGGGAGCAAATTACAATGGATTTCGTGGTCAGATTGCCCAGAACATCAAGTGAAAACGATGGCATCTAGGTAATTATGGACCAAATGACGAAATCAGCTCGATTTTTAGCCATAAAGCTGAGTTATTTAGTAGAGACACTGGCAGAAATGTACGTGGCTTGGATAATAAGATCGCACTGGGTACCAAAATCAATCATTTCAGATCGCGACGGATGCTTCACTTCAAGGTTTTAGCAGAGCGTTCAAGCTTCAATGGGAACTAAATTAAAGTTCAGCACAGCTTTCCATCCTCAGACTAACGGACAGTTCGAGAGAACCATTCAAACGCTAGAGAATATGCTGAGAGCTTGTGTCTTCTACTTCAAGGGAAACTGGGACAAGAAGCTACCATTGATTGAGTTCTCGTACAACAATAGTTACTATTCCTCGATCGGAATGGCACCGTACGAGGCACTCTATGGAAGAAAATGCAGATCTCTGGTGCATTGGCATGAAAATGGAGAGAAACAGCTCACCAGCACGGACTTCGTCAAGAATACAACAAAAGATGTGAAGCTTATATGAGAAAGACTGGATACAGCTCATAGCCGCTAGAAGAGTTACGCGGATAAACGACGTAGACCTCTCAAGTTTCAAGAAGAAGGTTCAATTTTTCTCAAGGTAGTACCCATGAAGGGGGTGATGCATTTTGGGAAGAAAAGAAAACTCAGTCCTAGATATATAAGACCCTTTGAAATCCTCGAGAAAGTCAGGAAGGTAGCTTCCAGATTAGCACTCCCTCTCAAATTAGCTTCCGTACTTAATGTTTTCCATGTCTCGATGTTAACGAAGTATGTGCCAGATAGTTCTCACATTCTAAGCCAAGAGCAGGTTGAAGTCCACGCTGATTTAACAAATGAAGAGAAATCCATGCTAATTTTAGCCAGAGAAGATAAAGTACTGAGGAATTAGGTTATACTACTTGTAAAAGTATTGTGGCAGAACCATAACCTCGAAAAAGCTACATGGGAATGGGAAGAAGATATGAAAAGAGACTTCCCGAACATATTCTAAATTTCGAGGATGAAAATTTGTAAGGAGGATAGGTTGAAAGGACCGTCCCATTCCTATAACCTAATTTCTATGTAAAAATTGAGGAATAATTTGATGCCATTTAGTGAAAATTCGTAGAACATGATCAGGTACACGGTAGTGTAAGAAACCGTGTGTATCAATCAGACTGTATACGTGAGAAAGGCCGTGTAAGTGAACATGGCCGTATAGTGTAACACGGTAGGGTACACGGCCGTGTAAGTGGTTATTAGGAAATGCCCTAAGCATTAGAGACATTTTGATGTATTTATTTTGAACTGGATAATAAAATTATATATAGAGGTTTTCATTACATTGCTATCTGTCCTCGTTTTATTTACATGCTAAAGTAAATGTAAGCAAATATGGCTCCCTAACTGCTTGTGTTAAATTGTTAAAACGTTGCATGCAATGGACTTTTGTATGCGAGAAGACAATGTTCTAAAGTTAGCGGTCTAAACTATGGTCTATAATCTATGGGGTTAGACCGAGCATCTAACTCATGTTAAAACTATTATATTATCTAAAGCCTTGGAGGGGACCGTTTGTCTTGACTGTCTGGAGCTGGACTCCCAAGTAGAGACATAGATATGTTGCTTGGTGGTGACATATTAGACCGGGACTAAAGCATGATTGATCTACAAAGTCCGCTTTGAGTGGATGGATCGGCTTTTGACGTTCATTGTGCAGTAACCTTAATCCTGAGTAAAAGGACAGCTTCATGTATATGACTTGTGTACTTTGATGTTCTAATGGCTAAAGCGTCTCAGAGGTAGTAAGTTTATAGGCTGGTTCATTGGGTGCATGACATGTATACGATGAAGGGTTCGTTTACAGATATCGGAATCATAGCTCTAATGAGGAGTTAAGGATATCCTCTTAAAGGCATTATACTGAATGTGAAAATGGACAAGGCCTTGGGTCGTCTATAGGGTGGATGACTTCTTATTCACATATGGTGAATAATCATTTTCTTAATTCAATAGTATAATGGAACTTTAAGATAGCCTGATCAGTAGGATTAAACGGACTTTGACATAACGCTGATCATGGATATCATATGAGGGTTCTGCATACATGACAAGGTCATTGGACGATAGCTTGTCACAGGCTTACGTAATACGGTATATAATTGGGAGTTCAGTTTTAGGTTTATAGTGGTGTGACTCTGAAATTAGTGATCATATGATTGAGTTGTTTGGCAAAGAATGATGATCATATAGATTTGCGAGAGCCCGATTATATATGTCCAATTAGTCCCTCTGCTAGCTCCACATAATTCCTTAACGTTTGGCAAAATTGATCTGTGTATGCTATTGGCTAGTTTTTATGCATGGATGGTGTTGACATAGGATTAGGATGGTAGACAAGATTCTCTCCGGTTGGATTCAGATTTTGTTTTGGATAATAGAGTACACAATTATTCGAACTCCAAATAAAGTTGCCATGATTTTATTTGAGATTGGATTGGAGTTGTAGAAAATTATCCATGAGAACAAGAATTTGAAATACAACTGTTTTGTGGATTTTGAAATTTGAATTTTGAAATTTGAAATTTTAATTTTGAATTTGAAATTTAAATTTGAAATTTGAATTTGAAATTTAAATTTGAAATTTGAAATTTGAATTTGAAATTTGAAATTCAAATTTTGAATCGCAGTCCAAGTGGGATTCGAATTTGTTGTGGTAAATCCACAATGAATGAAATTCGAAATTGAGTTGGATATGGAGAGGAAAATCTTGTTAGAATCCTACTTGAATTTTAAATCCAAATCCTAACCAAATATGAACGAAAATTTTGAGGATTATCCTCAATGAATTTTTGGATTTTTGTGGATAAGATTCAAGGAAAAATTCAAGTTTCAATCCCAATTGAATTTGGATTCTCTCCTCCCAGATAATGGCCGAATTTTTGGAGTAAATCTCTTAGGAGATTTTTGGTCATTTTGGATAAGGATGAGATAATATTCAAGCTTGAAAATCCTGGTGAAATTTTGATTCTCCCTTATCCAAAAGTGGCCAAATTTTTGTGGGGATTTTCCCCTTGGAATTTCATATTTTTTGGTTGAAAAAGGGAGATAAAATTCTAGTTAAAATCTTGTTTAGATTTGGATTGGATTTATCCTAAAGTGGCCGAATTTGGAAAATCTGGATTTTTCCCTTGGAAAATTCAGATTTTGTGCTTGTGGATAAGGGAGAATATCTTCTCCTAATCTAATTTGAATTCAGAGAATCACCTCATGCAGGTCTATAAATAGAGGTCCTGCCACTCCAGTTCTCTCAGACCACAGACTCTCAGGTGAGCAGGTTTATTGTTGCATAACTCACCGTGACAATAAGTTCTTTAGAGATCTGGGTGGTTGGAAGAAGACTAGCAGTGCTAGCATACCGATCGAGGTTCAGAGTGCCCACACACTCAGCCATTCAGGAATTGGAGAATAGTAGAGAAGGCTAGTTGGTTGAAGCCCTCCGGTCATTCTCCTCCTGCAAGATTGGCATCGTTGAGGTATGAGTTTTAATTGTTGTTGGTTTATTGTATATGGCATCATGAGATATTTAACGATCTGAAAAATTTTTATTGTTCCGCTGCGCCACTCTGATACGTTTTTACTGATTTATTTTCCTACAATTGGTATCATATCCATCTCATGACTATGCCATGTACATAAATTAGACAATTACTTAGTCTTTTTATTTATGTATGGATTTGATATTTAGAGAGTGGTATTCTAGGATTCCTTTATGTTGTTATCATGTATTATGTAAAAAGTATGTGGTTATTTTAATTTTCTAAATTATTATAAGCATGCTTGTTTATGGCGGTTATGGTTCCTTAGAATTTAGAAAAATTGTATTTAGGATTTTTTTTATGTAACCATGGGAGCAGTTTATTAACACTGTAATTTTCCCATGGATTTTAATTTTTGTCTCTTAGAATTATTATGGTTAGAATTTTTGTGCATCGGAAACGGTTTAGGAATTTTTATGTAATTATTCTTGGAGGAGATTGAAGATTGAATACCGTAATTTATTTTACCCAAAAGAATAAATTTGATTTAAAGGTTGAAATTTTGATTGTGTGGAAAATTTCAATTTAATTGGGATTCAAATTAATTTTTGGAGATCCTAATAGGTAAATTGGAATATGACACGAAAATCAAGACACGACCCATCGTGATAGGCCGTCGGGCCTTGGTGGGGCTGCAACCCCTGCCTTCGGGCAAGATGGGGCTGCGGCAGCCCTTGTGTAGGCCATAACCACCCACGGCCATAGGCTTGGCCTGCAGCAGAGGGTGGCCGTGGCCTCCCCAAGGCTGGCCGCAGCCTGGGCATGCAGCCTATGGCTGCAGTTGCTGCGCCCAGCCTGGGCATGCAGCCTAGCGCTGCAGGCTTAGCCTGCAGCCCGGCAGGGCTGCACAGGGGCGACCGTGGGCTGGCAGCCCCCCAGGGGCTGGGGGTTGCCGCCTCCGGGGGCGGTGGTGCGACGATTCAAAAATTGAAAAATTTTGATTTTTATATTTGAGATTTACTTTTAAATCATGTTTAAAAATATATAATTGAAAATTTGAAATTTTTGAAATTACATATTATTATACATGATGTTTAAAATTGTTTAAAAATTTGAATTTAAAATTTAAATTTGAAATTTGAATTCAGAATTAGAATTTGAAATTTAAATTTTAGAATTTAAATTTTAAATGATTAATGGGATGATAAATAAATGGAGAGGCTATATAAAGATGAATACAAGAAGACGGAACAAAATTCAAGACCCAAAGAATGCTTTGGATGGAATTTTGTAATCTTTATTTCGTTTGTTCTAGGATGGAACCATGACTTGGTTATTCTATCAATTATTTTTTCTGTGATATGTCATGGATGTATAAGTATGTATTGATGGATGTTTTGTATGTATATTTGATAACATGTCATATAGGATAGGTGAGTGCCGCTCATACTATATTGATCATACATATTTGTCAAAACTTGCATGTTTTTCAAAATATTGAGTGGGAGAGGGTTTCAAACAAAACCCACGGCCTCCATTGTTGATCCATATGTGAAAGCATGGTAATGCCTCGCATCAGTTCTGCCCTAACCACACCCCTCGGTAGGTGTTTGCCGCCGCCGGTATACTGGATTGGATCTCCTATGTGGAAAACGTGTTCGGATACGATCCTATTCATGACCACCCCTAGGTGGCTTGGTAGGACATGGATCGGGCTATGTAAACAATGGTTATACACTCAAGACTTGTTTAGTTATTAACCTTCCCTAAAAGCTCTGTTAACTAAACTGGTGGCCAAATAAGCGGTTATTAATATATGTCTTAACCTTGGAGGATATAAGGCAACATATATTAATTGGATGGGGTCCATGTTCCGGCTATTTGTTTTCATGACCACCCCTCGGTGGCTTGGGGCAATAGGTGCTGAGAATTACTATTGCAATGCTACATGTTTTTCAAGTTTCATGTAGGAACATACTTGTATGTTTTATTTGCTAAATTATCTGTATATTTGCTTGGGCTTTGTAATGATGTCTAGTATAATTTTATTTCAGTTCAAAATGTCACCGACACCTCTCATTTCAATACTTACTGAGAATAAACTCAATGGCGATAATTATAAGGATTGGAAAAGAAATCTGTTAATAGTTCTCAGCTGCGAGAGACACTAGTTCGTATTGGACGAACCATGCCTACCAGGGCCAAAACCTGACACACCGCTTGAGGAGGTCTTAGTTACCTATACTCGTTGGAGAGAATCCAATGATATAGCTCGATGCTACATGCTTGCTAGCATGACGAGTGCTTTACAAAAGCAGCATGAGACTTATCAGGTTGCTAGGGGGATCATGGACAATCTGGAGGACATGTTCGGAGGCCAAGAAAAATTGGCTTGACAGTCCGCTATAACCAGCATTATGAACTCTAAGCAAAAGGCGGATACTCCGGTGAAGGACCATATGATCACTCTAATGGGATTCTTCGTTGAGGTTGTTGAGAATGGTGCTAAGTTGGACTACAACACCTAGATCGAGATGGTATTCAAAACTCTGTCTAAAGGTTTAAGGTCGCATACAAAATGGCGACAAGGGAGTTAGGACTAACCGAGCTCATGAAGCAACTCCAAGCTTATGAGCGGATGATCAGGGATGGGGATGCGGTCCAACCCAAAGGAGAGGCCAATTTGGCGGAATCTTCCAAACCCTCTCGGAAGAGGAAGAGGCCAAACCAAAAGCAAGCGGCTTCCAATTCTTCTAATCCTCCTGTCTCGGATAGGAAGAAGAAGAAGAAGAACAGGAAGCCTAGGGACCCTAAAAAGTCCAAATGTTTTCGTTGTGGGAAGGTAGGTCACTTTAAGAAGGCTTGCCAGGAATTCCTAGCCGCCAAGAGCAAGGAAGGTAAGGAACTTCACTACTTAGAAGCGTGTTTGGTGGAAGAATCGAAAGACACTTGGATTATTGATTCGGATGCCACTAATCATGTTTGTATTTCTATGCGGGGGTTCATGGAAATAAGAAGTCTACATGACAGGAGCCGTTCGTTGAGGACTGGAGATGGTAACTTGGTGGTGGCTAAGGCAGTGGGAGATATTTACTTTTACTTTGATCAATTTAGGTTTATTTTATTGAAAGACTGTTTTTATGTTCCTAATTTTAGGAGGAACCTTATAGCGGTAGCTTGTTTAATAAAGGATTCTTATTCAGGTTCTTTTAATAAAAGAGTTGATATTCGTAGAAATAAGTCTTTTATTTGTTCTGGATGGATGGATGGAAATCTATATTTGATCAAACCAAAGATGTACTCACTGCTTGACACTGAATTAATAGATAACTCTAAAAGGTTGAAAGTTTCTCACTCTAACAAGGCGTATCTTTGGCATTTAAGACTTGATCACATTAATCAGGATAAGATTCAAAGATTGGTGAAAGACGGTCCTCTGGAATCTCTGGAGGAGGTACGTCTTCCCCAATGTGAGTCTTATCTAGAGGGTAAGATGACTAAGAGGTCTTTTGGAGCTAAGGGTACAAGGGCTCAAGAGCTCTTAGAAATTATGCACACTGACCTATGTGGCCCCAAGAACGTCACAACACGAGAAGGTTTTGAGTATTATGTCTCCTTTATAGATGATTACTCGAGGCATGGATATGTGTATATGATGCACCGTAAGAGTGAAACCTTTGACAAGTTCAAAGACTATCGTGCGGAAGTGGAAAAGCAATTGGATAAATCCGTAAAAACACTTTGATTTGATCGAGGTGGTGAATACCTCTTCGATGAATTTCTAGGACATCTTGTAGAGAACGGGATATTATCCCAATTAACTGCACTGGTACTCCATAACAGAATGGTGTAGCCGAAAGGAGAAACAGGACCTTGTTGGATATGGTTCGGTCCATGATGAGTTATTCAACGCTGCCATTATCATTTTGGGGATATGCTTTACAAACGGCGTGCTATATTCTGAATCAGGTTCTAAGCAAATCAATTCCCAGAACTCTGTATGAATTGTGGCGTGGCAGGAAGCCCTCCCTTGGACATATGAGAATATGAGGCTGCCCGGCACATGTACTGGATGGGGATGCGAAGAAATTGGAACCAAGATCAGAATTGTGCATGTTTGTAGGGTATCCAAAGGGAACTAAAGGAGGTCTGTTCTATAACCCAAAGGAACAAAAAGTCATTGTCTCAACCCATGCGACATTCTTAGAGGAAAGTCACATGAATGACTTTAAGCCTCGAAGCAAAGTAGTGTTAGAGGAGTTATCGGGTGAAAGAACTGCTCCACAGATTTTGGTCTTGGACGCAAGTTCGAGTTCCGGTGAAAGACCTGCAGACGATCAACAATTTAGAGTGCCTCGTCGTAGTGGGAGGGTTTCGAAGAAATCTAATTTCTTCATGTATGATGCAGAGGTATACCAGGCCGAGGCTCATGAGTATGAGGATGATCTAGTCACCTATGATGAAGCTATAAATGATGTTGATTCTAAATCTTGGAAACAGGCTATGAACAATGAGATGGATTCTATGAAATCCAACTCTATTTGGGAATTTGTAGATTTTTCGGATGGGATAAAACCCATTGGATGCAAATGGGTCTACAAAAGAAAGAAGGATGCGGAAGGGAGAGTGGAAACTTTCAAAGCTAGACTGGTTGCAAAGGGGTACATGCAAAAGGCTGGAATCGATTACGATGAAACCTTTTCACCTATTGCTATGCTGAAGTCTATCCGTATTCTTCTGTCCGTTACTGTGGCTCTCGATTACGAGATCTGGCAAATGGATGTCAAGACGGCATTCTTCAATACCCATCTTGAAGAATGTATCTATATGATACAGCCTGAAGGGTTCGTAGTGAAAGGCCAAGAAAGAAAAGTCTACAAGTTGCTTAGATCCATTTATGGATTAAAGCAAGCATCCCGCTTATAGAACCAGAGGTTTGATCAAGCGATTAAGACATTTGGTTTTGAGCAGAACGTTGATGAACCCTGTGTTTATAAACGTATTAAGGATGGAAAAATGGTCTTTCTGATACTCTATGTCGATGATATACTACTCATTGGGAATGATGTAGGGAACTTATCATCGGTCAAGCTTTGGTTACACCAACAGTTTGACATGAAGGACTTGGGACAAGCTAATTATGTTCTAGGCATTCGTCTCTTTAGAGATCGAAAGAAGAAAATGATAGCGTTATCCCAAGCTTCATACGTAGATAAAATAATTGACAAATATGCAATGCAAGAGGCAAAGAAAAGTACACAACCTTCTATTGCCGGTCTAACTCTTTCATTGGATGACTGTCCTAAGACATCGGAAGAAAGAGCGTATAAGTAAGGTCCCTTATGCATCCGCTGTGGGTAGCCTTATGTATGCTATGCTTTGCACTCGCCTGGACATATGTTTTGCAGTAGGTATGGTGAGTCAATATCAAGCGAATCCTGGAACCAAGCACTGGCAAGCTGTAAAGCATATACTCAAGTATCTTAAGAGAACGAGGGATTATATGCTGGTGTATTCTGGAGGGGACCTAACACCCGTAAGATACACGGACTCAGACTTCCAGACTTGTAAGGATTCGAGAAAATCGACATCTAGATCAGTGTTTTTGCTCGGAGGAGGCGCCATTGTGTGGAGGAGCGTGAAGCAGGACTGCACAGCTGACTCTACTATGGAGGCTGAGTATGTGGCCGTGGCTGAGGCATCTAAAGAAGCGATTTGACTTCGCAAGTTCTTTAGAGACCTTGAGGTCATTTCGAGTGTTGACAAGCCTATCACACTTTACTGTGATAACACTGGGGCTATTGCCAACACAAGGGAATCTCGGCACCACAAGAGGACCAAGCACATAGATCGGAGATATCGTATTATTAGAGGGCACGTGGAGACAGGACAAATGGATGTATGTAAGATCGCGTCCGAGGACAACATTGCTGATCCCTTTACTAAGACTTTGGTGGCTAGAAGCTTTGAGAGGCACGCAGAGGCAATGGGGATGCGTAACATGGTACATCTGCTGCTTAGGGCAAGTAGGAGATTGTTAGGAAATGCCCTAAGCATTAGAGACATTTTGATGTATTTATTTTGAACTGGATAATAAAATTATATATAAAAGTTATTCATTATATTGCTATCTGTCCTCATTTTATTTATATGTTAAAGTAAATGTAAGCAAATATGACTCCTTGACTGCTTGTGTTAAACTGTTAAAACGTTGCATGCAATGGACTTTTGTATGTGAGAAGACAATGTTCTAAAGTTAGCAGTCTAAACTATGGTCTGTACTCTATGGGGTTAGACCGAGCATCTAACTCATGTTAAGACTATTATGCTGTCTAAAGCCTTGGAGGGGACGGTTTGTCTTGACTGTCTGGAGCTGGACTCCCAAGTAGAGACATAGATATGTTGCTTGGTGGTGACATATTAGACCGGGACTAAAGCATGATTGATCTACGAAGTCTGCTTTGAGTGGATTGATCTGCTTGGACGTTCATTGTGCATTAACCTTAATCCTGAGTAAAAGGACAGCTTCGTGTATACGACTTGTGTACTTTGATGTTCCAATGGCTAAAGCGTCTCAGAGGTAGTAAGCTTATAAACCGGTTCGTTGGGTGCATGACTTGTATACGATGAATGGCTCGTTTGCAGATATCGGAATCATAGCTCTAATGAGGAGTTAAGGATATCCTCTTAAAGGCATTATACTGAATGTAAAAATGAACAAGGCCTTGGGTCATCTACAGGGTGGATGACTTCTTATTCACATATGGTGAATAATCATTTTCTTAATTCGGTAGTATAATGGAACTTTAAGATAGCCTGATCCGTAGGATTAAATGAACTTTGGCCTAACGCTGATCATGGATATCATATGAGGGTTCTGCATGCATGACAAGGTCATTGGATGATAGCTTGTCACAGGCTTACGTAATACAGTATATAATTGGGAGTTCAGTTTCAGGTTTATAGTGGTGTGACTCTGAAATTAGTGATCATATGATTGAGTTGTTCGGCAAAGAATGATGATCATATGGATTTGTGGGAGCCCGATTATATATGTCCAATTAGTCCCTCTACTAGCTCCACATAATTCCTTAATGTTAGGCAAAATTGATTTGTGTATGCTATTGGCTAGTTTATTATGCATGGATTGTGACAACCGGGAAATTTAGGCAATTCTCAGAAGAAAATGTACAAATGTATGTATATAACAATTTGTACTATTTAAAGAGTGAAATAAATGTATTTATATTGTTTAGAATATATGAAAATGTTCTAACAATACGGACGAGTAAGAATTCAGTGTTGGAAAAATTCACTGAGTTGAAACGAGTGAAACGGTGCCAAAACCGGCATTGAAAACCCTAACCGGGGCAATAAAAGACAGAAAACTTCCAGGATTGATTTTGATCAAACGGAAGCAATTTAAATTGATCCGACTGCACAGGAGACCTTAGGAACACGCCGGGATGATTTCAGGAAAATTTCGGCTCGAACCGGTATCGGTCAAAAAGTAGTCGAATTAATGTGAATAGTAAAAGTCAAAGTCAACATATGCTTTAGCATTTATGACATCATAAATCCATTTAATAAATGGAAGGAAAATGGTGGTTGGTAGAATTAATGGCCATGATTAAGTTGTCTTTTTGATCTAAAGGCCAAGATTTGGCCAAAAATTAACCATTTTAATTTTTGTAAAATGTGGAAAGAATTAGGTTGAAATGTGTTGATTTTTGATTGGTGGAAAGCCAAATTAATTGGCTTTTTGGTTGGTTAAGTCGGCAACTTTAGGGAATAAAGTGGCCGAAACACATTTCAAGCCAAAACCATAACAAAATTTTTCTAAGTTATTTCCATGGTGGAGCCGTGAGTAACCCAAGAGGAACCAAGTTATTTCTTCAATCTTTCTTCACAAAATTGGTGTCAAACCTTTCATTGAAGCCTAAGGAAGCAAGTGAACAAGGTAACTCTCTTTGGATTGAATTTATTTCTTGATTTTTCTTCAAGAAATCCGTGTGATGAATAGTGGAAAAGATGGAAAAATTTTTGGTTGTTTCCATTTATTTTGTGCTTGGGTTTTGTTAAGGGCGTAATTAGGAAGAAAACCATGTATTTGGTTTAAAGAAAAACCAAATTTTGGTTGGTTTTCCAAGGGTAAAACCGTGGGTTACCAAAAGCAATCAATGAGAAATTTTTATGGTTTAAGTGTTAACATGCTTTAAATTACATTTTGGTTAAGTATAAAGCATGATTTGCATTATGGAAAGCTTGAAAAAAATGCGGTGTGAACTTACCCTATAATGGCCGTGGGTTAATTAGGGTTTGGTGGAAAATTTTGCACGGTTTTGTTGATGTTTGGATGATTTAAAATCATGCATTTTATAATGTAAATGATGAAATTGTGATTGAAAGCAAGAAAAGAAAATTTGGGGTATGTTTTCCTTAGTGTGGCCGTGGGTTATGTGAGGATAAAAACCCTAGGAATTTTGTTGAAAAATGCAATGAAATTGGCTTGAAAATGTGTTAGAAAATGACATTTGAATAGCCCAAAATTTGGTGGAAAATGTGAGAAGTTTTGGTTAGGTTTTGATTGTCAAAACCGTGGCCAAAAACTAAGGGCAAAATTGAAAAATATTTGTGTAATGTGGTTCAAAATGTGAATTTGGAATTTTGTGAGCTTTTATGTAAAAGTTTGGAAAACTTTTACATAAAATAGGCTTGTGGTATAGTACGTGGCAGGTACATATGGTTCGAGGCGTACCTAACGCCGGTAGCCTTAAAATTACGCCGAAATGCTGTCAAAATTTCGAAAACGGCATTCGGGGTAAAATGGAAATTAAAGATAAAAGTTTGGGGTCGGGTCGGAAACCCGAGTCCCTAACGGAAAATTGAATAAGGGAACCTAAGGGGTGGTTCATAAATAGTAACCCGTCCCCTTGAAAATGTAAAACGTGAGTGAAATTGAAAAAAAAAACCGACCCCCGAGGGGGGGGCGTTTTTGGAAATGAAAAAAAGATCTGAGTCGGGAACGGAAAATCCGAACCTTGGAGACCTAGATCGGGAATGTCTAGATGAACGTTTTAAATACTAGTGAAACGTCCATTTGAGGCTCCGAAACGATAGAAAATCACTAAACCGACATGAGGGTCGGAATAGTGCTTCCCGAGGGTCGGGAAAGTGAAAAATGAAAATAAAATAGAAGCGAACCCGGTAATGATTAGAAAAGAGTCAGAAAAGTTCCTGAGAGCCAAAAATGCAGTCTGGATCGAGAAAATTCCGTCAGGGGCAAAATTGCAAATTTGCCAAAATATAGGGGCAAAATCGTAATTTTACAAAAGTTGAGAAAAATGGGGAAAATGATAAATAAAGCCTAAAAAGTTATAAATAGGTTTTATTTAAGCTTTTTAATGAAAAATAAAAGCTATAAATGGAAATAAAATTAACAGACAAGGTTTTGTCTGTAGGATCCAAAAATCGACCTATAAGGAAGGCGATCAAAGATCCAAGAGAGAAAAAGCGAAGACACTGATAAGGTAAGTTCAGACATTTACCTATCTGCAACATATAGCATTATTGTTGCTAACTTTAATGTACTAACTATAAGTTAGGTACATATGTGCTACGGGCATTATTATAGAATAGAGAGAGAGACGTAATGTGCTACGGGCACTATTGAGAATGGAAACATTGTTAATTGTGCTTCTGGCACTAGAGCGAGGTTAATGAAACTCACTCCCCTAAAATTAAAATGTGAACCATTCCTAACCACGAGACAATATGAAGTCACCGAGTTAGAACTTAAAAATTCGGTAATGAAACCACTTTCTGGCGTACCAGCCTTCCGTACAGGGAGGTACTTTTGCCTTCGGGGCTATGAGATTAAGGCTGTGGAGGTCAGCACTGATGTACCGCTCCCAGTCATGTACTACTTGCCTTCGGGGTTATGAGATTAAGGCTGTGGAGGTCAGCACTAATGTATCGCTCCCAGTCATGCGCACTTAAATGGTACTGCCAACCTGAGCTCAAAACCAGAACATAATGCAAGATAATTACCTAAAACTGAAACTATGCCATAATTGAGCATAAGACAGTTTCGTGAGGGTACTAACATCGTGGTAGATGTATTATTGATATACTGTGTTGTAGTCAAAGTTACTATTCATGTATGAATAGTAGTCAATGGTACTATTTACGATGAATAGTATTATTCATAGAAATTTTATTTCTTGCATGTTTGAACTTACTGAGCCTGTAGCTCACCATTTTTGCTTATGTTGCAGGTAAACGACCAGCTCAGTAGCTTGATTGACTGGATGGCGGACGGGATAGCGTGTGTCAAATGGGATAACTGGGCGAGGGATATGGTCCTGCCAGAGTCTTTCCGCTGAGCGATAAAAGAGAAGGGAAAAAGAAAACAGTTCTTTTGTAATAGTATATATTTTACGAAAGTACTGTATTATGTAAATTACTTTGTACGTGCCAACAAAGTAAATAGTGGGAAATGTTTTACATGATGTTTAAAGAAAAAAAAAATTTCCCCAAAAACGTCATGATTTACTGAGAGAGAGATTAGCCGGTGACCCATGAGAGTACAATCTATCGCAGTTAGCAATAAAGCTTAACTGTAATAACATTGTATGATCTCTACGAGGGGCGGGCCGCCACAGTTGGTATCAGAGCAAGGTTTGCGATTGGTTTAGTTTATAATACCAACTACTGCCACAGTTGGTATCAGAGCGGGTTTACGGTTGGTGAAGTTTAGAATACCAACTGCTGTCACAGTTGGTATCAGAGCGGAATTACGGTTGGTTTAATTTGGATTACCAACTGCCGTCACAGTTGGTATGTCAGAGCAGTATTGACCATATCCTGATTTGACACTTCGCGCATCCTGCACCGCTATCCAAGTAAGTAGTTTACTTAAGTTTAGTTAATTATTTTCTTATGTGAAAATAATTATCTTATAGGTAGCAAGATGACCAGACCTCCTTATGTGAGACCACCGCTACCACGACCAAGAGGGGTATTACGGGTATGGATGAGACCTGTTGTGAGGCCGTCTATTGCCCAACAACCGGTAATCAGACCCCCGGTGCCCGAGAGACCACCAGTACCAATACCAGCACCAGCACCAGCGCCAGTAGATGTTGTACAGCCACGACCGGTAGTTCATCCACCTGTGGTAGTGGACATTCCAGTTGTTGGTGGACGCCAACACATTGGAGTGAGAGTTTCGGCTCGGGCAGTACAGGCATTTCGAGCTAGTAGTCCCCCGATGTTTGATGGTGGACGATAGTCGATGGAGGCAAAGGACTGGCTCTATGCCATAGAGAGGATTATGGTGATATGCGACATCGATCGAGATATGTGGATCAGTTGGCCATCAGTATGTTTCAGGGAGATGCTCGAGTATTTTGGCAGTATTGCGACCAGGAGATTTTATTAGGATTCAGTTGGGCTGAGTTCTGTCAGCGATTAGCTGATCAGTTTCCGCCTAGGGATCTGGCATCTGCTCCAGCACCTCCAGAGAGACGAGAGGCTGATACACCTGTGTACCCTGGATTCGATGAGGTTAGGGACTATATTCTCCAGACTGAGAGGATGGTCATGTTGTCTGGTGAGACAGTTATATCTTACGCAGCACGATTTGAGGAGACCATTAGGAGGAGATGTCCGTTGCCCAACCTCACTGAAGCAAACTGCTGTGAGCTGTTTTGGAGAGGTTTACCCATGGAGTTGAGACAGAGGGTGATTAAGCTATTTCCTCCGACGCTCCAAGAGTTTGTGGTGACGATCAGGACGATCGAGAAAGAGATTCTGATTGAGCATCTGACGTAGAGTCGATGAGAGACACTGGGTCAAGATGAGATGTTCGCACGCATCTTTGGGCCGAGAAGAATGATGAATGATCATGAAGCTGGACCGTCTAGACCACGAGGAGGTGATGACCCAGGACAGGGAGCATTGCCTAGGGGTGGTGACGATCCAGATGACGACGAGGATCCAGAAGAATATCCTCTAGTCCCTGACACAGGGGATGTGTGACCAGTAGATGTATACATGTACATAAGTAGCTTATAGAGAGGAAAGCTCTTTTGTATAGACTTGTGGCCAAGATGTATAAAAATGGCCGATGTATATATGACCGGTGATGATGATGTATGATATATAAACGTTTTGCTATGAATGAAATATCAAAATGATTATATGTTGTACGATGATGTGTTACAATGATGTGGCTTTACATTACCCTAAATTTCATGAATTGATATGATTTTACGAATATGGTTATGGAAAAGCTAACGGTGAATTATTATGCTATAATAGGACGACAGGCAAGATAGTGGATTTACGAAATCGACCAGAGGGACGAGAGCGAGGTCCTAATGTTATGGAGAGATTGGATCAGATACAAGCCCTACTAGAAACTCAGATGCAAGAAAATGCTAATCTGAGACGACAGGTAGAGGAGTTAGAACAGAGAAAAGGCTCTTAGGGTACCCAAGTAGAACAGGAAGCTGAGGTAGATCCGGTTATCCCTCCAGCTACTGTAAATGAGAGAGTTCCTGAACCACAACCGGTATTAAATCTGGAACCCCTCTATGAAAGATTCAGGCGTATGAGACTGCCAGAATTTGAAGGCTCTACAAATCCTCTAGAGGCTGAAGACTGGTTGTCATCCTTGCAAGTGATCATGGAATTCATGAACCTAACTGACCGGGAGAAGGTTGCATGTGCGTCCTTTGTGTTGAAAAAAGATGCTCGTTTTTGGTGGGACACTGTACGAATGAGAAGAAACGTGTCTACCATGAGTTGGGCGGAATTTCTGGAAGAATTTAACTAGAAATATTATGACCCCTGCATCTCTGAGACAACAACAAAAAGAGTTCTCAGAATTGACGCAAGGAAATATGTCGGTGAGTGAAGTTTGCCGAAAGTTCGACCAGTTATCCCGTTTATGCCCTTATGTAGTCCCTACTGAGAAGGAGAAGATACAGAAAATGATCGGGATGTTCAGGCCAGAAATTGCTGCATTATTAGACATTGGACAAGTACCGCCTACTTCTGTAGCAGATTGTGTGAGTCGGGCCATTAGAGCTGAGTTTCATGTAACCCGACAGAAAGAGGAAAGAGAGAAACACTGGGAGGCCAAGAAGAAGGAGAGGACTTTGGCGAAGTCTACACAAGTTGGTCAATCAAGCAAGCCTAATCAGAATGCTAAACCAAGCCAGGGCAATAATCAAGGATCCCAGCAAAACAAGAGAAAAGGCAATTTTTCTGGGAATCGCCAGGGAAATAATAGAAACCAGCACTGAAAGACAGCTGGTAATGCGGAATCCAATGTGCAAAATTGTCCTACATGCGGGAAGAGACATTCTGGGCAATGCAGATTTGGGCCACTTGTTTGCTATGAATGTGGAAAGGAAGGCCATTATGCCAGGAACTGTTCAAACAATAGGCAGAGTGGACAAGGCACTTCCCAATAGCACCAGACACGCCCACAAGCTCATTCCCTTCAGGCCAAAGTTGAAGAGTCCCCAGTAAGGCCGCAACGCCAGGAGCGTGTGCCATGTGCTGATGCTCGTGTGATGGCCTACAGCAAGGAGGATGCAGAGGCAGGAACATCGAACGTAGTGACAGGTCAGCTCACTATCGCTAGTCATGTAGCCTCTGTACTGTTTGATTCCGGTGCTACGCATTCTTTTGTTTCCTATGCATTTGCTGACAAGATAGGACTTCCTAAGGACTATATGGGAAAAGTATTTAAGACAGCTTTACCCTCTGAGGAAGTATTGTTGTCCAATTACTGGCTACCTCATGTACCAGTATATGTGGCAAATAGGGAACTATATGCAGAGTTGATCGTAATGAAGATCGCGGATTACGATGTGATTCTAGGCATGGATTTCCTAGGGAAATACCGAGCGACGATCGACTGCCGAAATCGAAAGATAGTATTCCAACCCGAGGAAGAAGAAAGTTTCAAATACGTCGATACTTCTCGAAAACCCGGGAAGATGATGATCAGTTCGCTGAGAGCAAGCAAGCTGATAGCCAGTGGTTATATGGGATATCTGGCATATGTGGTGGACACTACAGAAGAACAAAAGCTTCAACCTGAAGATGTTCCCATTGTTAGTGAATTTCTTGACGTATTTCCGGAAGAGTTACCAGGGATACCTCCAGAGAGAGAAATCTCGTTCGAAATTGAGTTGATGCCTGGAACGGCACCTATTTCCAAAGCACCATACCGCATGGCTCCAGTGGAGTTAAAGGAGCTGCAGGAACAATTAAAGGAGCTTTTGGATAAAGGATTCATCAGACCAAGTTATTCTCCATGGGGTGCACCTGTGTTATTCGTCAAGAAAAAGGATGGAACATTCCGTTTGTGCATTGATTACCGAGAGTTGAATAAGGTCACAATCAAAAATAGGTATCCATTACCTAGAATTGATGACTTATTCGACCAGTTAAAAGGCGCAGCGGTATTTTCCAAGATCGACTTACGATCATGATATCACCAGCTGAGAATTAAAGAAAGTGATATTCCTAAGACGGCGTTTAGGACTCGTTATGGTCATTACGAGTTTCTTGTGATGCCATTTGGATTAACAAATGCACCGGCAGTGTTCATGGACTTGATGAACAGAATTTTTAAAGAGTATTTAGATAAGTTTGTCATTGTATTCATTGATGACATTCTTATATACTCAAAGACTCATGAGGAGCACAAGGAGCATCTGAGGATCGTGCTGAATACGATAAGGAAGCCTCAACTGTATGCCAAATTCTCAAAATGCGAGTTTTGGCTGGACAGAGTACATTTCCTCGGACATGTTGTATCCCAAGAAGGTATTGTTGTAGATCCGACGAAAGTAGATGCAATTAACTAGTGGCCTGCACCCAAGAGTGTGACGGAAATATGCAGTTTCTTGGGGTTAGCTGGTTATTATCGACGATTTGTAGAGGGATTTGCGCGTTTAGCTGCACCTCTTACTGCTCTTACACGCAAGGAAAAGAAGTACGAGTGAACTATGGAATGCGAAAGAAGCTTCCAGGAGTTAAAGAGACGACTGACAAGCGCACCAATCCTTACACTTCCCACTGAAGGGGAGAAGTTTGTGATCTACAGTGATGCATCTAAAGTAGGATTGGGAGCAGTCCTAATGCAAGGCGGCAAGGTGATTGCCTATGCTTCCCGTCAATTAAAGGAGCATGAAAGGAATTACCCTACGCATGACCTTGAACTTGCTGCAGTAGTGTTCGCACTTAAAATTTGGCGACACTATCTCTATGGAGCTCAATGTCATATTTCCACTGATCACCAAAGCCTGAAGTATTTCTTCACGCAAAAAGAGCTCAATATGCGGCAAAGACGATGGTTGGAACTGGTGAAGGATTATGATTGTGAAATCCTATACCATCCAGGAAAGGCCAACCGTGTAGCGGATGCTTTAAGTAGAAAGTCTACCATATTGCACCAGCTACCAATAAAAAGACTTCCGAAGCCATTGCAGCAAGAGATAAATTCTTTGAACTTAGAGCTGATATTTGGAAGATTAGCTGCACTCCAAGTGGAATCATCGTTGTTTAAGGATATAAAGGAAGCTCAAAGACGAGACCCAACAATGACAAGTTCTCAGGAAGGAATTTCCAAGGATGGAATGATCCTTTATCAAGGAAGGATAAATGTTCCAGCTGACGAGGAACTCAGAAGATGGATCATGTCAGAAGCCCATGAGACACCGTATTCGATTCATCCCGGAGCAAGTAAGATGTATCAGGACTTGAAGTTACAGTTCTGGTGGAAAGGGATGAAGAATGATATAGCAAAATTCGTGAACAGATGCATGACCTTTCAGAGAATCAAAGCGGAGCATAAACATCCAGCAGGAAGATTGGAACCTCTGGAGATTCCTGAATGGAAATGGGAACACATTACGATGGATTTTGTAGTGGGACTCCCAAAAACCCGAGAAGGTTATGATGCCATCTGGGTTATTGTGGACAGACTGACCAAGACGACACGGTTTATAGCTGTCAAGATGACTTTTTCATTGGAAAAGTTTGCTCAGTTATACGTAACTCATGTCGTCAGATTACATGGAGTACCAAAATCCATTGTATCAGATCGAGATGCACGGTTCACTTCGAATTTCTGGAAGTGTGTGCAAGAGGCTATGGGTACTGAATTGAGACTCAGTACGGCTTTTCATCCGCAAACAGACGGACAGTCGGAGCGGACCATCCAGACGTTAGAGGACATGCTTCGAGCTTGTGTAATGGATTTTACGGGAAATTGGAACGAGAAGTTATCATTAATTGAATTCTTAAACAATAATAGTTACCAAGCTTCTATAGGCATGGCACCTTACGAGGCTTTGTATGGACAGAAGTGTAGATCACCACTACACTGGTATGATTTGCGAGAGAAGCAGTTGCATAAGACGGATTTCATAAAAGAGACTTCCGATGCAGTTGCTAGAATTCAGCGTCAAATGAAAATTGCGCAAAGCCGACAAAAGAGTTATGCAGACAAGAGGCGGAGATCCTTAGAGTTTGATGAAGGAGACTTCGTGTTTCTCAAGGTATCGCCTATGAAGGGGATTATGCGTTTCGGTAAGAAAGGGAAACTAAGTCTAAGATATATTGGACCTTATGAAATTATCGAACGCATTGGAAGGGTCGCTTATAGATTAGCGTTACCTCCTGAATTGTCGGCAGTGCATAATGTATTTCATGTGTCGATGCTGAGAAAGTATATACCAGATCCGTCCCATGTGTTGAAGCATGAGCCTATTCAAATCCATGAGGATTTGACATATGAGGAACAACCTATTCGAGTACTGGCTCGTGAAGAGAAAGTACTGAGGAATAAGACAATCCCACTAGTGAAGATTTTATGGAAAAATCACAACATTGAAGAAGCTACGTGGGAACGAGAAGACGAGATGAGGAGTTTATACCCCCACTTGTTCTAATTTTCGAGAATGAAAATTTTATAAGGAGGGGTGAATGTGACAACCGGGAAATTTAGGCAATTCTCGGAAGAAAATGTACAAATGTATGTATATAACAATTTGTACTATTTAAAGAGTGAAATAAATGTATTTATATTGTTTAGAATATATGAAAATGTTCTAACAATATGGACGAGTAAGAATTCAGTGTTGGAAAAATTCACTGAGTTGAAACGGGTGAAACGGCGTCAAAACCGGCATTGAAAACCCTAACCGGGGCAATAAAAGACGGAAAACTTCCGGGATTGATTTTGATCAAACGGAAGCAATTTAAATTGATCCGACTGCACAGGAGACCTCAGGAACACGTCGGGATGATTTCAGGAAAATTTCGGCTCGAACCGGTATCGGTCAAAAAGTAGTCGAATTAATGTGAATAGTGAAAGTCAAAGTCAACATATGCTTTAGCATTTATGACATCATAAATCCATTTAATAAATGGAAGGAAAATGGTGGTTGGTAGAATTAATGGCCATGATTAAGTTGTCTTTTTGATCTAAAGGCCAAGATTTGGCCAAAAATTAACCATTTTAATTTTTGTAAAATGTGGAAAGAATTAGGTTGAAATGTGTTGATTTTTGATTGGTGGAAAGCCAAATTAATTGGCTTTTTGGTTGGTTAAGTCGGCAACTTTAGGGAATAAAGTGGCCGAAACACATTTCAAGCCAAAACCATAACAAAATTTTTCTAAGTTATTTCCATGGTGGAGCCGTGAGTAACCCAAGAGGAACCAAGTTATTTCTTCAATCTTTCTTCACAAAATTGGTGTCAAACCTTTCATTGAAGCCTAAGGAAGCAAGTGAACAAGGTAACTCTCTTTGGATTGAATTTTTTTCTTGATTTTTCTTCAAGAAATCCGTGTGATGAATAGTGGAAAAGATGGAAAAATTTTTGGTTGTTTTCATTTATTTGGTGCTTGGGTTTTGTTAAGGGTGTAATTAGGAAGAAAACCATGTATTTGGTTTAAAGAAAAACCAAATTTTGGTTGGTTTTCCAAGGGTAAAACCGTGGGTTACCAAGAGCAATCAATGGGAAATTTTTATGTTTTAAGTGTTAACATGCTTTAAATTACATTTTGGTTAAGTATAAAGCATGATTTGCATTATGGAAAGCTTGAAAAAAATGTGGTGTGAACTTACCCTATAATGGCCGTGGGTTAATTAGGGTTTGGTGGAAAATTTTGCATGGTTTTGTTGATGTTTGGATGATTTAAAATCATGAATTTTATAATGTAAATGATGAAATTGTGATTGAAAGCAAGGAAAGAAAATTTGGGGTATGTTTTCCTTAGTGTGGCCGTGGGTTATGTGAGGATAAAAACCCTAGGAATTTTGTTGAAAAATGCAATGAAATTGACTTGAAAATGTGTTAGAAAATGACATTTGAATAGCCTAAAATTTGGTGGAAAATGTGAGAAGTTTTGGTTAGGTTTTGATTGTCAAAACCGTGGCCAAAAACTAAGAGCAAAATTGAAAAAAATTTGTGTAATGTGGTTCAAAATGTGAATTTGGAATTTTGTGAGCTTTTATGTAAAAGTTTGGAAAATTTTTACATAAAATAGGCTTGTGGTATAGTATGTGGCAGGTACATATGGTTCGAGGCGTACCTAACGCCGGTAGCCTTAAAATTACGCCGAAATGCTGCCGAAATTTCGAAAACGGCATTCGGGGTAAAATGGAAATTAAAGATAAAAGTTTGGGGTCGGGTCAGAAACCCAAGTCCCTAACGGAAAATTGAATAAGGGAACCTAAGGGGTGGTTTGTAAATAGTAACCCGTCCCCTTGAAAATGTAAAACGTGAGTGAAATTGAAAAAAAAAACCGACCCTGAGGGGGGGGCGTTTTTGGAAATGAAATAAAGGTCCGAGTCGGGAACGGAAAATCCGAACCTCGGAGACCTAGATCGGGAATGTCTAGATGAACGTTTTAAATACTAGTGAAACGTCCATTTGAGGCTCCGAAACGATAGAAAATCACTAAACCGACGTGAGGGTCGGAATAGTGCTTCTCGAGGGTCGGGAAAGTGAAAAATGAAAATAAAATAGAAGCGAACTCGGTAATGATTAGAAAAGAGTCAGAAAAGTTCCTGAGAGCCAAAAATACAGTCTGGACCGAGAAAATTCCGTCAGGGGCAAAATTGCAATTTTGCCAAAATATAGGGGCAAAATCGTAATTTTGTAAAAGTTGAGAATAATGGGGAAAATGATAAATAAAGCCTAAAAAGTTATAAATAGGTTTTATTTAAGCTTTTTAATGAAAAATAAAAGCTATAAATGGAAATAAAATTAACAGACAATGTTTTGTCTGTAGGATCCAAAAATTGACCTACAAGGAAGGCGATCAAAGATCCAAGAGAGAAAAAGAGAAGAGACTGATAAGGTAAGTTCAGACATTTACCTGTCTGCAACATATAGTATTATTGTTGCTAACTTTAATGTACTAACTATAAGTTAGGTACATATGTGCTACGGGCATTATTATAGAATAGAGAGAGACGTAATGTGCTATGGGCACTATTGAGAATGGACACATTGTTAATTGTGCTTGGGGCACTAGAGCGAGGTTAATGAAACTCACTCCCCTAAAATTAAAATGTGAACCATTCCTAACCACGGGACAATATGAAGTCACCGGGTTAGAGCCTAAAAAGTCAGTAATGAAACCATTTTCTGGTGTACCAGCCTTCCGTACAGGGAGGTACTTTTGCCTTCGGGGCTATGAGATTAAGGCGTGGAGGTCAGCACTGATATACCGCTCCCAGTCATGTACTATTTGCCTTCGGGGCTATGAGATTAAGGCTGTGGAGGTCAGCACTAATGTACCGCTCCCAATCATGCGCACTTAAATGGTACTGTCAACCTGAGCTCAAAACCAGAACATAATGCAAGATAATTACCTAAAACTGAAACTATGCCATAATTGAGCATAAGACAGTTTCGTGAGGGTACTAACATCGCGGTAGATGTATTGTTGATATACTGTGTTGTGGTCAAAATTACTATTCATGTATGAATAGTAGTCAACGTTACTATTCATGTATGAATAGTGGTCAACGATACTATTTACGATGAATAGTACTATTCATAGAAAATTTTATTTCTTGCATGTTTGAACTTACTGAGCCTGTAGCTCACCATTTTTGCTTATGTTGCAGGTAAGCGACCAGCTCAGTAGTTTGTTTGACTGGATGGCGGACGGGATAGCGTGTGTCAAATGGGATAACTGGGCGAGGGATATGGTCCTGCTAGAGTCTTTCCGCTGAGCGATAAAAGAGAAGGGAAAAAGAAAACAGTTCTTTTGTAATAGTATATATTTTACGAAAGTACTGTATTATGTAAATTACTTTGTACGTGCCAACAAAGTAAATAGTGGGAAATGTTTTACATGATGTTTAAAGAAAAAAAAAATTTTCCCCAAAAACGTCATGATTTACTGAGAGAGAGATTAGCCGGCGACCCATGAGAGTACAATCTATCGCAGTTAGCGATAAAGCTTAACTGTAATAGCATTGTATGATCTCTATGAGGGGCAGGCCGCCACATGGATGGTGTTGACATAGGATTAGGATGGTAAACAAGATTCTCTCCGGTTGGATTCAGATTTTGTTTTGGATAATATAGTACACAATTATTCGAACTCCAAATAAAGTTGCCATGATTTTATTTGATATTGGATTGGAGTTGTAGAAAATTATCCATGAGAACAAGAATTTGAAATACAACTATTTTGTCGATTTTGAAATTTGAATTTTGAAATTCGAAATTTGAATTTTGAATATGAAATTTGAATTTGAAATTTGAATTTGAAATTCGAAATTTGAAATTTGAATTTGAAATTTAAATTTGAAATTTGAAATTTGAAATTTGAATTTGAAATTTGAAATTCAAATTTTGAATAACAGTCCAAGTGGGATTCGAATTTGTTGTGGTAAATCCACAAGGAATGAAATTCGAATTTGAGTTGGATATAGAGAGGAAAATCTTGTTAGAATTCTACTTGAATTTTGAATCCAAATCCTAACCAAATATGGACGAAAATTTTGAGGATTATCCTCAATGAATTTTTGGATTTTTGTGGATAAGGTTCAAGGAGAAATTCAAGTTTCAATCCCAGTTAAATTTGGATTCTCTTCTCCCAGATAATGGCTGAATTTTTGGAGTAAATCTCCTAGGAGATTTTCGGTTATTTTGGATAAGGATGAGATAAGATTCAAGCTTGAAAATCCTGGTGGAATTTTGATTCTCCCTTATCCAAAAGTGGCCGAATTTTTGTGGGGATTTTCCCCTTGGATTTTCGGATTTTTTGGTTGAAAAAAGGAGATAAAATTCTGGTTAAAATCTTGTTTAGATTTGGATTGGATTTATCCTAAAGTGGCCAAATTTATCGTTGGGATTTTCCCCTTGGAAAATTCAGATTTTGTGCTTGTGGATAAGGGAGAATATCTTCTCCTAATCCAATTCGAATTCAGAGAATCACCTCATGCAGGTTTATAAATAGAGGTCCTGCCACTCCAGTTCTCTCATACCACAGACTCTCTGGTGAGCAGGCTTATTGTTGCATAACTCACCGTGACAATAAGTTCTTTAGAGATCTGGGTGATCGGAAGAAGACTAACAGTGCTAGCATACCGATCGAGGTTCAGAGTGCCCACATACTCAGTCATTCGGGAATTAGAGAATAGTAGAGAAGGCTAGTTGGTTGAAGCCCTCAGGTCATTCTCCTCCTACAAGATTGGCGTCCTTGAGGTATGAGTTTTAATTGTTGTTGGTTTATTATATATGGCATCATAAGATATTTAACGATCTGAAAAATTTTTATTGTTCCGCTGCGCCACTCTGATACGTTTTTACCGATTTATTTTCCGTAGTGGTCGCGTACCCCTCGGGTAAAATGAATGTGTTTCAGGGTATGGCCGTGTTGAGCAAGCTCAACTAGTGCACGCCCATGTCCGGACAATATACGCCCGTGTTGCCTTGTATACGCCCATGTTAGGACCCGTGTAATGAGCAAAGAGCCGTTACAATAACTCTCCAAAATTCATGAAACCTAATTACTACATGATGAGTAATTACGTTGAAAATACAGTATATTTTTCAGTTGAATAAGTTAAACATGTACGGTAATGTTTAAGTACTACTTATACAGTGAAATGAGTGGCTGACAGTGAATCCGGCCACCCTATTATGTGTATGAGTGTATGAGACATGCAGTATCAGGAAACTGGTCCGGATGACCATTTCTTGACACAAGACTAGTGAACAGATTACCAGAACGCTCAGATCGAACATCTGAGCACAATAGCGATAAATAACCCTAGCAAGGGTACGGTATCGAGAAAATGGTCCAGATGACCTCTTCTTATCCAGAAACTGACAAAATCAAAGTCAGAACGCTCAGACTAGCTAGTTAGAATATAAAGCAGTGAATAGTAAATAGTGAAAAATGCAGTGTCAAGTTACTAGTCAAGACGACCCTAATTTAACATAAAATTGATATATTAGTAGTCAGTAGGCTCAATCTGGTCAATTAGGCATAAAACGAGAATCTTTGTTTAGGAGATACGTAGTATCAGGATGAGGGTCAAAACGACTTTTCTTGCCCCGAAACTGATATATTTAGACTTAGAACGCCTAAATGAGTCAATCAGGTACCTAACATGTTTTTCGAAGCGGGGTCACACAGATCCCGAAAACTGGTCCAGACGATCCTGGACGGACGTAAAACTAATAAAATTGAAATAAGCACATTTGAATTAGTCAAGAGAGACTGTGTTGAAAATTTCACACCAGAATGCCTCGTTTTGCATGTGTAAAGACAACACAGTGTAGATATAACCACAATATAGGAAATAAATAGTAAACTGCTATAGAATGGGCTCTTAGACATAAACCGACTTGGAATTGACAGTGTAAAAATCGGATTCAGAAAATCTGATTTCTGAATGAAAATTAGAACACTACCGAGAAAGAACAGAACACTGCGGTAGAAAATTAGACTGCAATAAAAGACAAATGCAAATGAATTTTTGGCCTCAAAATTCATGTATTTCCAGCGGAAAAGCAGCTGCATTTTAGCTGTAAAATAGCCCTAAAAAGTGAGATTAAAATAATCAAAAGTTATGACACACTTTTGATTAAAAATCCAAACATTCAAGCACATGGTCAACACAAAATTTTTTATTCCCTCCCTCCTTAAATGGCTGCAGCCCTCGGTTTTGTGGACTGTAAATGGGCAGGTTTTTGTCCCTTGATTTGGCTAAAAATGTAGATAATTAAGTAGGTTTAAGTTAAGTTAAATTGAGTTAAGTTTACCTATAAAAGGCACACATGACCAACAAGGGTTGTTTTCTTACTTTGGCCTCAAAATCACAACTCTCTTTCTCTCTCTCTTTCTTGCTATAGCTGACCACTCCCCTCAGCCAAAACCCCTATTTTTCAAGCTAAAATCCTACCAAAAATTTTACCAAAAATCTAGCCCTTTCAATCTTGTAATAGGAGATTCAATCCAAGCCATTTCAAGGTGATCAAGGGTAAGTTTTTGAAACCAACCTTTGTGGTTTTTAGTTATTGTTTTGGTTTGATATTAAGAGGAAAATTTTTTAGTGTTTTGCTAGCATAAAATCGACCCCCATTCTCCTTAGTTCACACGGCCATTTTAGGCACTCAAGCCTTGATTTGGAGTTGTACTTGGATCATTGCACAAAAGGTAAAATCGAAACCCTTCTTGGTGATTAGTAATTTTAAGTTTGATCAAGGCCATTTATGTATATTTGTTTATGCAAATTGGTCGTAATAAGTTTATTTTGAGCCCTTAGCTTTTCATTTTTAAGTTTGTGATTGTGTGGTTGTGTCTACATTTTTATGAATGGATGTATGCATGTGTGAGCATGAACGTTTTGTTTTAGAATGGCTGGACACAATCTGTCCCTAGAAATAGGCCATGGATTTTGGCCGTTTTGACCTCCTTAGGCTCTGAATTTAGGACTTGATAAAACATTAAGTTTCAAGAAAATTTTGTTATGGTCGTTTTTGCGTCAAATAGGTTTTGGCCAAAAATGACATTAAGATAGGTTTTTTGAGTGGTTTTCATTTAGTGCCCAAAACTGGGACGAAAAATCCGAACCCAAAATTAGTCTTTGGTTTTGTTAAAAATGAATCACTTAGAGTGCGAACCAGATCTCGGGTTTAACACAAAAGTTATAGAACACATCGAAACCTTTAAGATGACCTACGTATATTTTAAAAATTTGGCCGTTTTGAGTCTCAAACAGAGTCGTTTTTAAAATGACGTAAAACTGGAATTTTTACCAAAAAAAACTGGGCACAATAGCCACAGGTTTGGTAGGATTATGACCTATTTGAGTTAGAATTAAGCTTTAAGGTGAACACAAGAATTGTTCATCTCATCGAGGACGAAAAATGTTATGTTCACAAAATTTACAAACGAAGTCGTTTCAAACAAGTTTTTAAAACAGTTTTGATAAGTGGTTCAAAAACCACCTTTAAAATGCAACACCCAAAACGTATTTTAACTTTTTAAAAATAAAAATGGTTTTCATAAAAACATCCCCCACCTTTCAACGGAATGATAAGGGGACGGTTTCAAAGCACACAATTTTCCAAGAATTTTATAAGGCAACCAAAGCGATTTTTCAAAAATGACTAAAACAGTGTGAGTAGCCGGGTAGGCTACCACACCAAATAAGCCATAGTAACCCGATGGTTACCACACCAAGTTTACACAAGGTAACCCGGTAGGATATACGATCAACAACGCACGAGGTAACCGATAAGTTACTGGTTGGTAAACCAGTCAAGAGCGTTGTTTGATCAATATTGCGAGGAACGATGATTGAATTGTCAAGTAGACAAACTTAATCAAACACGGTATTAGTTAGACACCAAATTCCCAAAGTAGACCGATAGGGTACTGATGGGCCTTGGTACCACATAGAAACATAAGTTATAGTCACTGACAATAATACTGACCTAAGAATGACATTAATTAATTTATTGAGTAATAAATTAATTAACCACATATAGAGCATCAAACTCTGTAAAGAGAGCGAGTTAGTACCGACGACAATCAGTACTAAGCGATATTATCTGCCCTAGTCACTAATAGTATTAGTGACTCAACAAAAGTGTTAATGAGATATATTATTGATGACAAGTGATAACCTGTAAGTTGACAAGGTGAGAGTATAAATTACTTGCAAACTAGGTAAGTACAACTCTGTCTACGGCATGAATGAAATGAATTTAAAATGATGTTTTTACAGTATGTTAAGTACGTATGCCATGCCTACGTTGTTGCACAGTATGTATAAGAGCACATAGTTTCACAATCAAGTAGATTGATGAAAGAACAAGTTAGATGTCATATATTCCTACCGCGTAGGATTAGTGACAGCTTAGAGAAGCAAATGGCTAGAACAGATAAACAAGACGGAATTTAGTAAGCGTGTCGTACCGGCCTTTTCAGTTGAAGAGGTTTTCAAGTTAAAGTAAGTTAAGGCAAAGTTGAGCATCCATTGATGGCTCTTCAGCTTTTTTGACCACAGGCGTTACCGATGGTCTGTGCGCACACGGTACTAGCACACGGGTCCTAAGTAGACAAGATAAAAAAAAAGAGTATTGAAGTATAAATGAACATAATCGGACCATGCATTGTTCATAATATAGTTCACTATGCTTCTAGCTACTGTAAGATGCATTCAATACATGATGTTCCTGCTATGCATAAAGTATGTGAAGTTTTGTATTCAGTGACATGATATGTGATGAATGTGTTATGTGCTATGTTAAGTGGTATATGTTGATTCTTGACATGCTTATATAATTTTAAGTATGTATTATACTTTAAACATATTTTGTAGTTAACATGTTATACTTACTAGGCAATAAAGCTCATGGTGTGTGTTCATGCTATAGGTAAGCGTCTTATGGCTTAAACCCTAATAGGCGATGACGGCAGCGGAGGCGGATGTGAGGGCGAGGTTACGGATACCACCACAAGTATTATCTTCTGCATAGTTTTTGAGTAACAATATGTTTTGAAACAGTAAACAGTATATGTATGAATAGTATATTTTGAATAGTAATTAGTTAACGAATTTTATGGGTATATATGTAAAGCTAAATTCCTTATGATTTAAATATTGTATTTTCGAAGGTACACATACGTGAATAAATACATACACCTAAAAAAAAATCCCCTAAAATTAAGGTATATAAGTTAATAAGTTTTAAGTAAGTATTAATGGTTTGCAAGAAAGTATAAGTATCAATTCAAGTAGTAGTTTTTAAATGATGATTCGGGTTTCTAAGGGTGTGAGACGTCACAAGCCAAGTATTAGGTCGATTAGTGTGCTTTTCGATACTGCATTAAAATATAATATTTCTCATGATTATTTCAAAAATTATAAGCTCATACCCAAACTAATATGCTGACTCGGAATCAAATCTAAAATGGTGTTAAATAGCTTTAAAATGAAAATCAGAGGTTCGGTAGATTAAAACCGGAAGCATGCAGACATTCTGCCTTTATCTAATGGACCGATCAAGCTCGTTTGGTTAACTTGACAAAGAAAGATTATCAATCCCAGTTTTTGTACTCGTCCAGTTAATTGAATAGGGTATTCGGTTGGCCGGACATCACAAAAACTAAAGATTTCCAGCTTCAAACTCAACCGCAACTCAAGCTAAAATTTGTTCAAAACATTAGGGTGATTAATTTAGCCTTCCAATGTTTTGAGAATCTCTGTAAAACACATGGAAAAAGTTTGGAAGTGGAATAGGGGTCAAAATGCAATATCTACAGATTTTGGGACCAAAAACATATGTTTTACAAAAATTTAGAGGTGAAAGTGTACTTATAACCACTTTCAAATTTTTTAACTTTAATATATTTAACAAATTTTTGGCACACTAATTAACGCCACTTAACTTGATTAAATGAATTTTAATTCTAGCGGGCATTGTAGGCCGGGATCACTACCTATCAACAGGAATTTTTGCAATTAATCATTTATAATGTTACAGATGTCAAATTGGTTGGCCCCATCCGATACATTCACTTTGAGTTTATTACTATGTGTTTTAAGTTGCCGATCATTAATAATCATGTTGTATCAATTTGTAATTTAGAGTACCAAGTTCGGACTGTAATCCGTACATACTTGTGGTGTGTCTTGACGTGTATGTTCTTTAATTGTGCTCAATGGAGAAGGTATAGATAATTAAAAAGAAACATTGTATACAATAAATGAGATTGACTTTGAACAAAAAAAACAAAAACGAAAACAAAGCACCGTAATTAAAAAAAAATTATTTTCAAGAAAATTTTAAAAAATAGTTAATTTTCAAAACTAATCCATGGATTATATCCCTAGTTGTATATTAACCCCTAATTTTTGATTTTATATGTTACATATCCTAAACTTTTCTATTATTACATAAATAGTTCTTCTATAGGTAGTCCTTAATAAAACTTGACAAAAATTGTAAACGTTTAATCATTGGTTAAGGGTAAATTGTAACAAAACATTTTTTTAAGGAATAACTATACCTCTAAAACATCTATAATGAAATTATAAATCTTCAATTAAGGTATAATTTACTTTAAAATTATCTATAATAAAGTTATATCCCCCTCCAAAAAAATGTTCATTTATAATTTTTTACTTTAACTAAACCTTATGTTATAATAATGGATTTAATGTCTATCTAATTTTTGACATATATGGACAAATGAATAATTTATATGATGGTAAAAAAGGCTCAAAGTAAATTGTTATGTACAACTACGTCAACATAAGGCATGGTATATAGTATTATAGTCATTTATAAAGATAACCTTAAAAATTTGGGAAAACGACATTAGGTCAAAATTTTAGTTGACACTCCCTAAACAACGCCACAAAATGCCTCACTTTTTTTTAATAAAAATCAAGGTCTCTTTCTTTACTTCTATATATTATTACATGCCACTAAGCAGCATCATGGTTAATTAATTTAAAAAAAGAAAAACACACACACACACACACTCTTGACAAAAACGACCTTTTTTTTTTACAACAAAACGACATCTGTAGACTAAAACAACCTGCTCGTATACACGAACTCCCTCACGTTGTGGATGTAAACCGGCTGTATCTGGTTATGGGCACAACCCAAGTGTGCCACGTGGCATGACAGCTTCGTGGAACTGGTCCCCCACACTTAAAGCTGGGGACTAGAGAAATGGCCTTTTCAATTTTCTTATGGTTTTCCTTTATAATTAAGGTTATGTTTAGTATTGCTTTTAAAATGATTTTGTATTTTTGAAAAAATTGAAGACAAAAACATATTAAAAATAATATTAAAATCAGTTTTAAAACTGTATTTAGTATTTTTTGTTTTGAGTGTTAACTCTAAAAATAGAAAACAATAATAATATTAATCATAATATAAAAAAATAATACCCTAAATCCCCTAATAAAGAAAAGAATTAAAAAAAACCCCCCACATCCCAAAACCCTAATCTAGACAAAGATATAGTTGTTGATGGCACCACGCCACCATTGTATAAGAAGGTACAAGCCTCAAGCCCGTCACTAGAAAAAATACGATCACCACTAGAGAAGATCGTCAGGCAAATGCCACCATGTCTCAGAATGCCAAACTTCACTGAAGTCCCTCTTTCCTTCCTCTCCTCTCTCTCAATTCTTTATTGTTACATCACTGTTGTAAGTGTGATCGATGATGACGAACATCAACAGGCCCTAGGAATTGATCACGACAACCTCTTCTCCCTTATAGAACTAGCTCTGCATGAGTCTAGGGTTCCTTCACCGAAGGCCTTCACGAGTCCAAGGTCAGGCCATCACGAGTCGAGAAGGGGTTCCTTCGCCAAAGGCCATTACGAGTCGGGGGTCAGGCCATCGCGAGTAAATGAGGGTTTCTTTGATTAAGATCATCACAAGTAGAGGAAAGGTTCCATCATTGGAGCCCATCACGAGTCCAAGGTTAGGCCATCACGGGTCATTAAAGGATTCCTTGGCAGGAGGTCGTCGCAAGTCCAGATGGTGGCCTCATTTGTCATTGCTAGCTCGAGTCCACCAAGATAGAGAGAGAAAAAGAGAAAGAGAGAGAGAATAAAAATAGGAAATGAAAACCGCTTATTTTCATTTTCAAAAATTCAAATAAGTGATCATAAATGATGTTTTGTAAATGTTTTTGGAATTTTCAATAACCAAACACCAATTACAAACCTTTTTTGTTTTCATTGTTTTGGAAAATGTTTTTTACCATTTTCAAAACAAAACTAAACACCCCTAAAGTATGGATTTTTTCATTGGTACATTCTAAGGGGGCGTTTGGATACAATATTGCATTTGTATTCCATTGGAATGCAATACACCAAATGCAATATTCGTTTGAAGGTATTGTATTTGCATTATATTCAAATGCAATGTGTGTTTGGGTTGTTAGTAAGAGAGAGATAGAGTATGTGATGTAATTAGTAAAAGTATATAGAAGAAAAGAGTAAAAAGGATAGTACATTATGTGATTGGTAAAAGTAAATGGAAAAAAGGGAATAATTAATAGTGATCATATTGAATTTATAATTTAAAAACATTTGTATTTGAATGCTATGCTTGACATACTAAACACACATTCAATTGCATTGCAAATGCAATTGTTGATCCAAATGCCCCTTAAACTTATCGCAGAGTTGTAATTTATATATAAACATTTAATTTTGATAATTTACACCTTAAACTTATATATCTATAACAATTTATTCCTATTGATAATAATATTAATTTTTTAAAGGAAATTGACATGTGATTTGCAATTTATGTTATGAATAATCATTTTTATCTACTTTAACCCAAATTTATTGAGGTTAAAATATTTAATTAAGTTTCATCAAAATAAAAAGTTTGAATTAATTTTATTCTAAATATAAATTTAGATTAATATTGATTAGAAAGGAAATTTTAAGTTCTTAATTAACAACTCATATGCAAATGAAGTGCTAGTTTTCATTAAAAATCAACATTATTTATTAACGAGGGGTAAATTGCTATAGATTTATCAATTCATGGTGTAAGTTGCCGAAATTAAAAGTTCATGGTGCAAATTGTAACTCTATAATAAGTTTAGGGTGTACTGATGCAAAAAATTCTTTAAGTATAATACAATATAATACAATATGCATTTGAATGTTTTCTTCGTACATTGTATTTGATACGAACCTCACAAAGAATAACGAGACCTATCAAAATTAGGAACCCAAGAATGTTCTACAATCAAATTTGAGATGTAAAGATCTCGTCCCGTTATCTATATAGGGTAAGAACCTTGGTATAGTGAAGACGTCACAATCAACTATAGAAAAGTTGATTGATAAGTCGGTGTTGAATGCTACGAAAAATTCTAATAAGTTCAAATAGTTTTTCAAAAAACCAAAGAGAAATAAACTCTCAAATTTATGAATAAAAACAATCTCAACTAAACTGTCTTTCATTGTTACATAGACGCCTATTTATAGGCTGAATTTTACAATAATTTTCCCAAAATAACTGTCTTAATTAAGGCTAAAATCCAGTAATAAAAGCTCTACTTGCCTAAAAAGAAAAAAAGGAAATAATCAGCCCTTTAATTGACTGATCACACACCTACAATAGAAAAGGAAAGTTGGCAATTTTGAATGGCTTTGCAATCAACCATAAACGCCCATGATAAGTCAAAAACTTGGCATGCAAGCCAACCCTAGAAAAGGAAAGTAAACAACTTGGCTTGCAAGCAACTCAATTAGACTTAAAAAAAAAAAAAATCAGCTTGCTAGTTAGAATTATGCTAAAACATGCCAATTGCTTGGTGAGATAAGGTTGGCTTTGATCGGGATCTTCTAAAGCTTGAACCATGTTGATGCATTTGGGATTGCACATGTGGACCATGGCCAATAGGCCTATACAAATTTGATTAAGACTAAATTTCTTGAATCACCCCATTAAGTGCATCTTTGTACTTCCTTGCTCGCACCCTCATAACCGAACCAATGGAAACTTGAATTGGTTTCTTTGAAGTTGTACTTTGATTCACATCCTTCCCCTCCTCTTGAAAAAGATTTGTCTTCAAATCATCACTATCTCCCTTAGGAAGTTGCTTGAAATGTCTTTGTGTTGAAATTTGTTTTTTTTTTTTTATGTGTAGCCAAACCCAATCTCTAGGATCACAAACTAATTTGTGACACCTTTTATTGGCTTGACTTTGAAGCTCTTTAGTCTTCTTGGGATTACTACTATAGACTTGTCGGTTTAGATTGGAAGCTTTGTGCATAAAATCAATTTGATATTCAAACCCTCGAATAGATGGTAATCTTGTGGTATGTCCTCAGGAAAGACATCCTTGTATCCCTACAAAAGAGGAACAATAGAACTAGGCAAAGCCAAGTCAAGCTAGTTAGTATTTAAAAACTCCTCCTTGTACAAAAGTACAATCATTGTTTGGTTTGAAAACAACACTCTTTTGATTTCACTTGCTTTTGTGTAGATATTCTTTTGTTTTCTCTCAAATTTTGTTTCAATGGCCACAAGACTCTTCTCTTTGTTTTACTCCCTTTCTTTAACCTCTCTCTCTTTTTCACTCTCTTTCTTCTGTTCATTCTCTTTTTCACTTTTTGTCTTTTAGTTGCACTCTTTTTCACTCTTTTTCTTTTGTTCACTCACTTTTTCACTTTTTGTTTTTGGGTCACTTTCTTTTTCACCCTTTTTCATATGTTCACTCTCTTTTTGTAATCTCACTTAATCTTTATAGTCCTATCTCAGAGTTAACGGTACAAGAGTGACTAGTTGTTTGTTGAGCACAAACGAGTACTTGTTGGTGAAGCCATCCAATTTGACACACCAATCAAACTGCTTCTCTAAATCGTCAGGGACGGTTTTACCTTAGAACGGAGGAATTTTCATCTTAAGGCTATACAAATTGTTGTCTTCTCAGTTCCTAGCTTTTCTAAATTGCCCATAGCCTCTATACTGATCTCCTATATCTTCCCTCTACTGAAGTCTCCCCCTGTTATGCAAATTAGGAGCTTTTTATGACTGCTTCAAACGTGTATCTCTATTTGGTCCAACCATTCATGCACTTGTTCTAATTCAGTCATCAACATCCATTTCATCCTTCCCATCAACACCTATAATTGCAGGTTCAGTATAGTTGGTCATAATGCCACTTTAGTTGAGTTTTCTTCTTGATTGCGTGACACATTTAAAATCTACAAAATAAGGCTAGAAACCTCATAAGCACTCATTCACGTGTTTCACTTAAGAAAAGAAAATTCACTCACTCTCATGTTTATCATTCAAATGGCTTTTACCCTCTAATATGCTCACCACTCTTGCCTTTTCCACCTATTGATTCTCTTTTGGTTCTTTTCAAACTAAACAAGCAATAATCAAAAATTTCTAGCAATATTTTACCAAGAACCCGCAAATAAACAATAAGTACATGAATTGACAGCAAGAAAATAATTTCACAAAACTGAATCTTTCTTGAAGATGAAACAACGGTTTTTTTCTAATTTTTTTTTTATCCGAAATTTTTTCCTGGATCCTTCTATTTTCTTCTTTCTCTTCTTTAAATCCTTTCTAAGTTTTTTTTTTTTTGGTTTGAAATTATCATAAACTGGAAATTAAAAGCTAGTATTTGAAACAATTAGAATAAGGAAACCATAAAAAAAAAATTCATCCAAAACTAGCTCTAAAAATAAGACCCATGAATTTTAACTCAAAAACAAGAACAAAGATAGGCAAACCTAACTTAGAGCCTTGCTCTGATGCAAAATAATGCGAACCTCATCAAGAATAATGAGATCCATCAAAATTAGGAATCCAAGAATGTTCTACAATCAGATTTAGGATGGAAGGACCTCGACCCATTACCTATATAGAGGTAAGAACCTTGGTATGGTGAAGATGCCACAATCAACTATGGAAGGATTGATTGATAAGTCGGTGTTGAATGCCACAGAAAATTCCTATAAGTACAAATAGTTCTTCGAAGAACAAAAGAGAAATAAACTCTCAAATTTATGAATAAAAACAATCTCAACTGAACTATCTTTCATTGTTACATGGACGCCTATTTATAGGCTGAATTTTACGATAATGTTCCCAAAATAGTTGTCTTAATTATGGCTAAAATTTGATAATAAAAGCTTTACTTACCTAAAAAGAAAAAAGAAATAATCAACCCTAGAATTGACTGATCACACACCTATAATAAAAATGGAAAGTTAGCAATTTTGAATGGATTTACAATTACCCATAAACACCCATGTTAAGTCAAAAACTTGGCATGCAAGTTAACCCTAGAAAAGGAAAGTAAACAACTTCCCTTGCAAGCAACTTAATCAGACCTAAAAAAATCAACTTGTTTGCTGGAATTATGCCAAAACACGCCAATTTGCTTGGTGAGATAAAGCTTGGATTTGATCGGGATCTTCTAAAGCTTGAACCATGCTGATGTATTTGGGATTGCACATGTGGACCATGGTCAATGGGCCTCCACAAATTTGATTGAGACCAAATTTCTTGACTTAGTCCATTAAGTGCATCTGTGTACTTCTTTGCACGTACCTTCGTAACCAAACTAATGGGAACTTGAATTGGTTCATTTGAAGCCGTATTTTGATTTGCATTAGTATTAAAATATAATGTATATTTTGATTGTTGATGAAAGAGAAAGTTTATGATGTAATTGATAAAAGTAAATAAAAAATGAATGATAAATAGTAATTATATTATATTTAAACTTTAAAAATGTTTGTGTTTAAATATAATATTGAGGTACCTAAACATATATTAAATTGAATTTGTATTGCATTTGCAAAGAAATATATGTATTATTTTACAACCAATGTCTATTTTGTAAGTTTTAAAAAAGGGCCCATTTAGAACCTTCACTTCAATTGGAGTTTACCAAACAATTTTTGTCTTTTTTCTCTAAAAGTAAACTAATTTTACCATTCATGTAACCAAATCTCTCATTTTATATTTCAAAAACCCCAGGAATGTTTGGGGGAATGTCTCTAAACCGTGTTTTGTTGTTTGGTTTCCAAATGTACATTTGGAGGACTTTTGAGTTTCTAATTAAACTTTTGCAAATGTAAATGATTGTAAGGAAAATAGACTATTTTACTAAGCATAATTTTAAAAATTTTTCTTAAATTGTACTAATTCGTATTGTCATATATAATAAATTATTCAACATTTTACATACCTTGAAGAGGATGACAAGAATGCTAGAGAAGGTGATTAAGAAAGCTTCAACCAACTAGCTTCTATACTATTTTTCAATTTCCGGATGATAGAGTGTGCGGCACTCAATCTCTCAATTAGTATTCATGTACTACTTTCTCCTTTCAACCATCCAAAACTCTTGTAGTTTATTATTACTATAATAACATAATAGTAATAAACTTACTCACCTTAAACTCTATGGTTTAAATAAAATAAGAGTAAGTACGGTTTTCTTTATAGTGAATGAACTAGGTGAATTTCAAATTTAAATAAAACATTAGAAGAAGATTTTTCTCTCTCCTTCCACTCATCATTGATGTTTTTTCATCCCTAGGATAGCACCAAAAAATTGCCTACATGAGGTGCAAAAAACTCAAAATTTGATTTAAATTTCAATCTCCACTTATCTTGTGATTTTATTTACATGAATAATATTTCATAAATACAATTTAAATTCAAAATAAAATCATAACAACTTTATTTGAATTAAACAATAGTGTAATAATTATCCAAATAAAATTAATAAGAAGAAAATCTTTTTTCTTGTCTTATCCTAGTGGAAAAAAGCCTACACAATATAGATAAGGATAAGATTTTGTTTCAATTTAAATTCAAATAAGCTAATTACTATATTTAATTTAAAATATTTATTTAAATAAAATTATGTAGATATTTAAATTAATTATTCAAATAATTAATTTATCAATATCTCTTAATTTAAATTAATACCATATTTATCATAAAAGATAAATATAATTAATATAAATTTCTAATCTTATCTTCCAAATAAATATTTATATAAATTAAATATTTATCTAGTTAATTAAATTAAATAAAATGTCCATTCTACTCTCGGTGAAAAACACCTACACATATGGGAAGGTGATCCTGATTTTTTTCTAAACTAAGTTCAAGAATTAAAACCACAATGAATACCTTAATTGATTACATCTGTTAAGGTATTGTATTGAACTAGTAAATAGATCAATTAGATATATATAATGCGGGCATTAATAATCTATATAATTAATTATTCTATACTAAATAAATTAATTACATGATTTTTAGTTTCATAGTCATACCACTATAAACCTGAAACTGTACTCTTAATTATATACTGTATTATGTAAGCCAGTATATAGCAGCAATTCAATGACGTTGTCATATATACAACACCCTTATATGAAATCCACAATCAACTTAAGGTCAAAGTCCATTTAACCTTATAATCATGCTATCTTAAAGATCTATTATATATCTAATAAGAAAATGATTATTTACCGCATGTGAATAATAAATAATTTGCTAAATAAACGACCAGAGGTCTTGTTTATTTTCACATACTATATAATACTATTAAGAGGATAACCTTTATTCTTTATTAGAGCTATGATATTATATATATATAAGTAAAGTTCACATCATATACAAGTCATGTACCCAAAAACCGATCTAATAGCTTACTACTTTGAGATACTTTAACCTTTGAAATATCAAAGTACACAAGTCATACACATGTAGTCATTTACTTACTCAAGATTTAGATTATTATATAATGAATGTATAAAGTGAATTAATCTATTCAAGTGGACTGCATAGATTAATTATATTTTAGTCCAAGTTCAACATATTATCACCACTAGGTAATATATCTACGTTTCTATTTAGTAGTTAGCTCGCTCCTGACGGTCAAGACAAATCATCTCCTTAATTGGATTTAGACAACATAATAGTCTTAACATGAGTTAGATACTCAGTCTAACCCCATAAACTATGTACTATAGATTTAAACCACTTACTTTAAAATGTTGTCTTCTTGTATATAAAATCCATTATATGAAAAAATCCATTATATGAAATATTTTAACTATTTAAATACTAAGTAGCTAATGAGCCATATTTGCTTGTATTTATTTTTACATTTAAATAAAGGTGAGGAAGGTATTTTCACGTTGCGAAATTTTTGAGTTTAAATTTCGCACGTGAATGTATAAACTCAATTGTTAGTATGCTAAATAAAATTCTAATTATAAGAATTCAATTTTAAATTTTTGGTGTATTAAATATTAATTTGAGGATATTTAGAATATTTTTACAAATTTTGAAATTTTTAGTAAAAAAAAAATTTACCAAATGTTATTTTACTTCATTTTTCCTATTTTTCTTTTTCTTTCTTTTTCTCCTTCAGGAATTATCCGAATGTTCCTTTTTCTTCTTTTCTTTTCTCTTCTTAATATTTTCTTTCTCTTTGTTTCCTTTCTTCACCGACACTCTCCCTCCTCCCTCACTTTCTCTCTCGTCTCACTCCCTCTCCCGATCCCTCTCTAGCTCTCACTCTCCATCACTTCTTTTCTCTCTCTATTTTCTTTCCCTCACCAACCTTTCTCTCACTCTCTTCTCATCAATCTATCTCTTCTTCTTTCTCTCTCTTTTCTTCTTTTTTTTCCTCTCTTGGCCACTTGGTCACCGCCACCCATACACAACCACAACGAGCCTCTACCGTCGCCCGTCCGACCGTGCCCAACGCCTGGACCCAAGCAGCCATCGGGCCTTCATCGCTTTCCCCGTGCCCAAGCCCAGCCAAACGTCGATCGAGCCTGAGCCACCATGCTAGCCTCGAGGGTCACCAGTCGATCCACCACCTCGCTAGCCCATGCCCTTGCCACTAACCAATTTGACCCCGAGTCACCCAGCCACGCATCGCCCTCCTTGTGACCGTGCAAGCCACGAGCCCAGCCAAGTTGAGCACCAAACCAAGCCCGATTGTTGCACCCAAGTGGTGCCTCACCCTCCTAGTGACCACCCTAGCCACCATCGTCAGCTACATCACCTGAGGTAGCCTCCCCAAGCTGATTGTCACCGTCGAGACCTATTACAGCCCAGCCACACCAGATCGTCAGCCATAGAAACTCAACGCCACCCAACCTCACTCTTTCCCTCTCTGGTCCTCTCTCCTCCACGAGACTGCTGAACCAACCACGCCCGAAGCCACGTCGAACGCCAACCGCCACTGGTAACCAACAGGTGAAGTCCAAACACGGAACCACAGTGCCTCCCTAAGAGCCGCCGCCTTCCCACCGCTATGAGTCTCCTTTTCCATGGTCGGCCGAGCCTCCCAAACGAAAGGAAAAAAAATTGTCTATATATGTATATTTGTGTATATATACATAACAAATAATAATAATAAAAGTAAAAATAATAATAAATTTGAATGTGTATTTTAAATTTGTCTAGGATTTAAAATTTGAAATTTGAACTGTTTTGGGAATTGAAATTATTTTTCTACAGGTTAAGTGTGTTGGAGCTTTTTAGGAGTCTATATTTTAAGGCAAGTCATGCCAAATTTTTTAAAAAATATTTTAAGTATTTATATTAAAATTTTTGTTTTAAAATTTCGATGTTAAAATAAAATATCGTTTTAAATTTTATAATCAACGGTACACTAATTAATTGAATTTACTATAATTCTATTATGGAATTCCTGGATAGATAATTAAATTATCTATGTTTCTTGTTTTAGGTACTCATTAATCGAATTCGGAGAGAAAGACTATCTTGGAATTTGTGCGAGATGTTGACAGTAGATAAATTGCTAACGAGGTAGGATATTTTATCCTTTCCTTCTAGCCACTTTTGTTTTAGTAATTTGGCCAAAATGATTTAAAGAAAATGAGTTTATAAAGTTTTAAAAATGCTATGATTTTAGAAAATATCACGATTTCAGAAATTAAAGAAAAATATCCGGTCATGGATTTTTTGAAAATTAACACAGCATATTTTATTATGTGAATCTTAATTTTAAATGAAATGTTGAAAGTTGAATTTGGTGTTAAAGTATACCGGGAGCCAGCACACACGTGTGAAGAGTGCACCGCTCGATTGAGGATCACCCATCATGCTTCGGCATAGTGAGGGGGCTCATACAGACCGTACACGAACTAGATGTATATAGGGACACAATTTACATAATCACGATTCCACGTTTATAATTCAGTATTGCATTGAAATATTTAGTATGATGGTTAAAATAAAATGTTGAAAAATGTTTTTTTTTTAAATATCCTACTCGGCCTTTCACTTACTATTTTAAAACTGGTAAACCCCCAGGAGATAAAGGTGACTAAAGAATATGGAGTACATGGAATCCCCAATGGACAACAAGGACTAAAGATATTGAAGTAGTGTTCCTTATTTTAGGACCAAGTATGCATATAATCCTTCTGGGACTGTAAATTCTAAACTTTACTTTTGTATTCTCACTTATTTTATTTTATCCAAGTATGCATATGTGAGATATGAGTACCTCACCACTTGATATTGTGATAAACATTGAAATACAGATAATAATTAATTTAAGATATACAAGCATAATTTGTAAACAAGTTTAAAGAGACGGTAAAACGTAAAATATAAAAACTAACAGACTTAGGAATCTGAGCTTTTATTTTATTTATTTATTTAACACCTTATACCTGTCACTATCCCGAATTTTTCAGACGTGACACCTGTCGCTGTTCCAGATTTTGAGACGTGACAAGCATAGTAAAGATGTAATAAAAAAAACCTTAAATATATTGTTGATCAGTTCAAAATACATGTTATTCCTAATAATCTTTCACTTGTCCTAAGTTAGTAAATGTTTCATGTCTCGCATCCCCATTACCTCTATATGCCTTTCAAAGCTTTTAGCCAGCAAAATCTTAGTAAAGAGATCAGCAATATTATCCTCAGAAGTAATCTTACATACATCTACTAGTTCATCCTCCACATAGTCTCTAACTATATGGTATTTCTTATTTATCTATATGGTCTGTTTATGGTGCCTTGATTCCTTTATATTGGTAGTAGCTGCGTTGTTATTACAATAAAGTGTGATAGCTTTGTCAAAATATGTAATGACTTCAAGGTCTTCAAAGAACTTACGGAGTCAAACTGCTTTTTTAGAAGCCTCAACTACAGTCATATATTCTGTTTCTATCGTAGAGTTAGCAGTGTAACCATATTTCACACTTTTCCACACAATGGCGCCACTTCCAAATATAAACACAAATCCTAAAATCGATTTCCTCAAATCCCTATAAATTTGGAAGTTTGAATTTGTATGTCCTATGAGTGTTAGGTCCCCTCTAGAATATACTAGCATATAATTCCTTATTCTCTTATAAAACTTGAATATATGCTTCACAGCTTACCAATACTTGGTACTAGAGTTCAACTAATATCGACTCACATACCCACTACATAATATAAATCTGTGCAAGTACAAAGTATAGCGTACATGAGACTATCCATAGATACTGCATAAGGAATTTTACTTATATGCTATCTTTCTTCTGATATCCTAAGACAGTTATCTAATAAAAGAGTCAAACCAACAATAGAAGATTGAGAACCTTTCTTTGCCTCTTGCATTGTAAACTTTTCAATTATCTTATCCATATATGAATCTTGTGATAAAGCTATCATTTTGTTTTTTCAATCTCTAAAAAGATGAATGCTTAGAACGTAGTTAGCTTTTCCTAAGTCTTTCGTGTCAAACTATTTAGACTATCAAAGTTTAATTGATGATAAGTTCCTTGCATCATTCCCAATGAGTAGAATATCATCAACATAAAGAATTAGAAAGACCATTTTATCATCCATTGTAGGTTTATAAACACAAGATTCATCAATTTTTGCTTAAAACCGAAGGTCTTGATCACTTGATCAAATCTTTGGTTCCATGATCGATATGCTTACTTTAATCAATATATGAATTTAAGCAACTTACAAATTTTGTTCTCTTGGCCTTCACTACAAACCTGTCAGGTTGTATCATATAGATATTTTTATTAAGATAGCTATTCAAGAATGTCGTCCTAACCTCTATTTTCTAGATTTCATAATCGAGAGCCACAACAATGGATAGAAGAATGCAAATAAACTTCAGCATCGCAATAAATGAAAAGGTTTCATTATAGCTAACTCTAGCCTTTTGCGTGTATCTCTTTACCACAAGTCTAGCCTTGAAAGTTTCAACTTTCCCTTCAACATTCCTTTTTCTCTTGTAAATCTACTTGCACATAATAGGCTTTATTTTTTTGGGTAGGTCTACAAGTTTTTATACAGAGTTGGATTTCATAGAATCAATTTTAATGTTCATGGCCTGTTTTTAAAGTTTAGCATCAACATCATTCACAGTCTCAGTGCATGTTGGTCATCATCATGCTTATAAGCTTTGGCTTGGTAAACCTAAGCATCATATATGAAGAAACTTGGTTTCCTAAAAACTCTCCACTACGTTGAAGCTCTCTAATCTATTAATCGTCTACATGTTTTTACTAAAATTTGGACTAGTGTCTAAGATCAAAACCTATGGAGCAATCTTATCACCTGATAATGCATCAAGCACCACTTTACTTCGAGACTTAAACTTATTCAGTAACTTTCCTAAAAAAAAGTTGTATGGGTTGAAATTATGATCTTTGGTTTTCTTGGGTTGTAAAACAGACTTCCTTTAGATCCTTTAAGATAACATACAAATATACATAATTCCAAATAAGATTCCAACTTCTTTGAATCCCCATTGAATACATGTGCCTGGCACCTCCACATTCTCATATGACCAAGGAAGGGCTTCTTGCCACACCATAGTTTGTATAGAGTCTTAGAAGTTGATTTTCTTAGTAGTTGGTTTAGAATATAGCAAGCCATTTGTAGTGTATATCCCCAAAAGGATAATGGTAATGTTAAGTAACTCAGCATCAATCATACCAGATCTAACAAGGTTCTATATCTTCTCAGCTACACCATTATGTTGTGGAGTTACTTGTGCAGTCATTAGGAAAGATATCCAAGAAATTCACTAGAGAGATATTCGCCACCTCAATCAAATCAAAGTGTCTTTATGGATTCACCCAATTGCTTTTCCACTTCCACGTGATACTCTTTGAATTTATCAAAGATTTCACTCTTGTCGTGCATTAGGTCTACTTATCCATTCAAGTAGTCATTTATAAAAGTGACATAATACTCGTATCCTCCACACACCTCGACATTCATGAGGCTATATATGTTGGTGTGCACTCTAGAAAATCATTGGCCCTAATGCCATTAGCTCCAAAAAACCTCTTGGCCGTTTTATCCTTAAGGCAAAATTCATAATGTGGAAGATGTACCTTTTCTAGAGTATCGAAAGGACCATCTTTCATTTTTTTTTTGAATCATTTCTTAATTAATATGATCAAATCTTAAATGCCAAAGATATAACTTGTTAGATTGAGAAGTTTTTAACTTTTCAAAGTTATCAATTAATTTAGTGTCAAATAGTAAGTGTATCGTAGGTTTGATAAAATAAAAATTACTATCCATCCACCCAGAATAGATAAAAGACTTGTGATCATGAATAACTACTGTTTTATTAGACAAAACTGAATAAGAATGTTTAATTAAGCAAGCAATCAAAATATGGTTCCTCTTAAAATTAGAATATAAAAGCAGTCTTTCAATAAAATAAACCTAAATTCATTAAAATAAAGATGCACTTCGCCTATTGCTTCTAGTAATACCAAGTTTCCATCCATGATTTTTAATGAGAGATTTCTGTCACATAAACTTCTCGTTTCCTTGAATCCCTGTAGAGAAACACAAATATGATTAGTGGCTCTTGAATCAATGACCTAAGTGTTTTTTGATTTTTATACCAAACAAGCTTCTAGACAAAGAAGATCATTACCTTCCACCCTTAACGGCTAGGAATTTCTTGCAAGTCATCTTAAAGTAACCAACCCTGTTATAGTGGAAGCACTTGGACTTTTAAAAGTTTTTAGGCTTCTTGTTGTTCTTCTTTTTTAAAATAGCAATAAGATAAAAACTAGAAGCCTTTTGCTTCTTATGCTTTGGCTACTTCTTCTTGTTCTCTGAGGGATCAGAAGATATGGCCACAGCCAAGCTAGTCTCTCTCTCTTTGCATGTACTAGTATCTCTTAATTGGTCGTATGCTTATGAGCCTACAATTACCTCATGAGCTTGGTGAGTTCTAACTCTTTGCTTACAAAGTAACATGTAACTTAAAATCCTACAAAAACCTTCAAAAGAGTATTAAACACAATCTCAATTAGGGTGTTATAGTCTAATTCTACACCATTCCCGGCAGCTTTGACAAAGAAACCCAGAAGTAGAAGCCTATGATCCTTCATTGGAGTACTTGCCTTTTACTTAGAGTTCATAATACTTGTGATAGCAGATTATAGAGCTAATTTTTCGTGGTCTCCAAACATGTCCTCCAAGTTATCCAAGATCTCCCTATCAACTTAATAGGTCTCATGTTCCTTTTGTAAAGTACTTATCATGCTAGCTAAAACATAGCATCGAGTTATCTCATTGGATTTTCTCTAATAAGTAAACATGGGACGAGCCTCTTCAAGAGGTGCATTTGGGAGGTGGTCTAGGTGGGCAAGGTTTGTATAGTATGAACTTATGTCTTTCACGGTTGAGAACTATTAAAAAGTTTCTTTTCTAGACTTTATAATTATCGTCATTTAGTTTATTTTTAGTAAGAATTGAAATCAGCCGTGTCAACGACATTTTGATCTGAAAATAAATAAATATATATATGAATGTCATATCAATGCACAAGCAAATATAAAGAAAAGGTTTAGCAAATAAAATATGAATATGTATTCCAACATGAAAAACTTAAAAAAAAAAACATGTAACATTATAGCGGTAATTTTTAGCATTTATTACTCTAAGCCACCAACGGGTGATTATGAAACAAATAGCCAAAAATATGAATTCCATCCAATTAATATATGTTACCTTAAATTCTTCAAGGTTAAGACATATATTAATAATAATTTATTTGACCACAAATTTAACAAACAAAGTTTTTAGAAAAGGTTTATAATTAAACCAGTCTTGAGTGTGTAACCATTGTTTACGTAGTCTGATCCATGTGAGCCATTAAAAGATGGTCCCAAGCAGAACATGCCTAAATATGTTTTCTAACATATGAGATCCAACCTAGTATACCAACTGTGGTAAATACCTATCGAAGGGTATGGTTAGGCCAGAACTGACACAAGACATTATCATGTTTTCACATATAGATCAACAATGGAGATCATAAGTTTCGTTCAAAATCCTCTCCCACTCAATATTTCAAAACAATGCAAGTTTTTTGTAACATATGTATTATTAATATAGCATGAGCGGCATTCTTCTATCTTATATGACATATTATCAAATATATACCAAAACATCTATCAAACATATCCATCCATTCATGACAAAATAAAAAAAATAACAAAAAAATTAACCTTACCATGGTCTCATTCTAGAAAAAAGAAAACAATAAAGATTACAAAATTACATCTAAATTTAAGTCTTGAATTTTTGTTTCCTTTTTGCATATACTTTTTCATGCAACTCTACCATTTATGTGGCAACCCTAGCTTTGACCCACCCTAGTGGTGCTGTCATCACCACTTACTTAAACTTACTTTACTTAAACTTACTTGGAAACGTGCTTAAAACAATCATACTTTAACATCATAATTTTCACAGGAATTTTTTTTTTATACATAAGCTTTACTATAGACATACATACTTAAATATACTTTACAAATACATAAGGGTCTTAATACAGCTTGAGGTCAAACATACATACATACTCAAGAAATACTAAACTGGTCATTACTTAATATAAGTTTGTTCTAAAAGTAAAAAGGTTTACTTAACATCATTGATGCAAATTATGGCACAACATCAAAGGAATCAGTTCGAGTACCTGTTGGGTCGGTTATAAGGGCGCGGGCTAAGAAGTTCAAAGAAGCACTTAATGGACTAATTCAAGAAGTTTGGGCTCAAACAAATTCGTGGAAGCCCATTGAGCATGATCCACAAGGAAGCTTCAATTTAATTCAAATCTTAGAAAATCCGGACCAAGCCCAACGAAGAGGACGCTTTGGCAAGTTAATGGGCTGCAAATTTTCAGAATTTTCCTTTACTTGTCCGAATTTCTTCCTTGGCCGAAATTGTAATAAAAGTCATACTTTCCCTTTATTGTTTTAGGCGTGAATTAGGTGTGAATTAAGTGTAAGTTTCCATATTTTCGTCCATTCAAATTCTGGGAATATTAGAAGAATATTAGGGGAATATTAGGAGAATATTATGGGAATATTTCATTTAGTTTCCATATTATTTTAGGTATATTTTGAGAATATTCTTGTAATTCATGCCTATAAAAAGGCATCCATAAGCAATGAAATGATATCAACAGTTTTATTCACAAATTTGAGAGTTATATTTCTCTTTGGTTCTTTGAGAGCTATTCAAACTTATCGGAGTTTTCCGTGGCATTCACCATCAACTTATCAAACGGCTTTCTATCACCGTTTGTGGCGTCTTCGTTATACCAAGGTTCTTGTTTCACAATAAGCAACGGGTTAAGGTCATCCTATACCGAGGTTCTTGTTTTTTGTTGAAGCAACGGGTAGAGGTTCCATCCAAAGCCTGAGTCTTAGAACGTTCTTGGGGTCCTAATCTTGACGGGTCTCGTTATTCTTGGTGAGGTTCGCATCATTTGGTATCAGAGCTAGGCTCTAAGTCAGGTTTTCCTATCCCATTTAATTTCATTCCTTCTCCTTTTCAATTCCGAATTTCGTTTATTAAAAAAAAAATTTCGTGAATGTTAGTTCTTTCCTTTTCCTTTTTGTAAGTTACCAGTTTAAGTTTGTAAGGATACTAATCTATTTCCTTTTGTGTACGTGTTATTCAGATTGAATAGAAAGAAAGAAAGCAAAAAAAAAAAAAAAAATCAAGAGGATTCGAAAAAAAAAAGAGTATTTTGGCTCCACAACAAATTTTTTGTTTGATTTTGTATATTTAGGCTCTCAATATTCAGAAAATCACCTTACTCCATAGGCCAAAATTTTTGGGTAAAATTTTTTTGTATTTCCGAAACGTTGCTTTTTAGTTGTAATCCTTGCTGTCTATAACCAGATTGCCTTAATATAGTCTTTTGTGATTTGTCACAAAAAATCTTTGGTACTGATTTGAGTAGCTCCATAAGAACCGAGTGAGAAATTATTATGAGTGGAAAAAGGCAAGAGTGGAACGAGTATTAGAGGGTAAAAGCCAGATTTGAAGTGTGAAACATGAGTGGAATTGAGTGAACCCATTCCTCGAGTGAAACATGTGACGGAGTGTGTGAGGTCCTTTCTATTTTATCTAACCTTGTTTTGCAGCAAACATGTCTCATAAGAGTGAAAAGAGCAATACCGAAGGAGCTAGAGGAATGCTAGATCCCAAGGTGTTTATAGAGGCTATGATAGGGAAGATGAGACGGATGATGAGGGGAGAATTAAAATAGATTCATAAGAGGTTAGACCGAGTAGAAAATTCACATGCGGAGTAGCCCCAACACATTCCACAAGCATGTAGGATGGGTAGAGTACCACCTAGAGAAGTTAGGGTAGAACATGAAGAGGATCATTATGAGGAATATGATAAAGAGGATGACTACGGTTCAGTAGCGAATTATAGGAGACATGATGGTTGGGAGGATGAAAGGAGACGAGGTAGTCATTTAGAGAAGTTAGGAAACGGGAAGATAATAGCTTGGGTAGCATTAAGATGAAGATCCCGTCATTCCAGGGAAAAAAGCGATCCTGAAGCTTACCTCGTCTGGGAGAAAAAGATGGAGTTAGCGTTCGACTGCCACAACTACTCCGAGATAAAGAAGGTAAAACTTGTTGCCATTGAGTTCTCTGACTATACTATTATTTAGTGGGATCAGCTAGTTTTGAATAGGCGGCGAAATGGAGAGCGTCCGATAGAGACGTGGGAAGAAATGAAGGTGGTCATAAGGAAGCGATTCGTACCTAGCCATTATTATCGAGAGCTGTATAAAAAGCTACAAAGACTTAGACAAGGTAATCAGAGCGTGGAGGAATATTACCAAGAGATGGAGATTGCGATGATCTGAGCTAACGTCGAAGAAGACCGGGAGGCTACTATGGCAAGGTTCCTGAATGGCTTGAATCAAGATATCCATGATCGGGTTGAGATGCAGCATTATATAGAGTTGGAAGACATGGTGCACATGGCAGTAAGGTAGAGTAGCAGCTTAAGAGGAGGGGAGGCACCCGACCATCTTATAATCCAAGCTCTACCCCATGGAAACCAAAGAAGGAGGAGAAACCAGCTGCAAAACCCAAATTCGAGCCCAGAACAAAGACGACTAACAATGTGTCTCAAGGTAAATCCGACCCTTCTAGTTCTCGTAACCGTGACGTTAAATGTTTTAAATATCAAGGCAGAGGTCACTTTGCAAGCCAATACCCAAACAAGCGCATCATGATCTTACGCGATGATGGTGAGTACGAGACCAAGGAGGAGAGTGAGGAAGACGAAATGCCACCATTGGAAGATGCTTATGACGTTGAAGAAGAAAAAGCTGAAATGGGAAGGTTAGTGGCAGTAGTAAAACGAGTCTTAAGTGTACAGGTGAAAGAGGAGGCAGAGGTGCAACGTGAGAATATCTTTCATACGAGATGTTGCGTCGGAGACAAGGTCTGTGGTATGATTATCGATGGAGGTAGTTATACTAATGTTGTCAGCTCCTTTCTCGTAGGGAAGTTAGGATTCAAGACCACTAAACATCCCAGACCATATAAGCTGCAGTGGTTGAATGACAATGGAGAGACCAAAGTGAACAAACAAACTATGATCTCATTTCGCATCGGGAGGTATGAGGATGAGGTGTTGTGTGATGTGGTCCCAATGCAGGCTTGTCACGTGTTGTTGGGAAGGCCATGGCAATTTGATAGGAGGGTGATCCATAATGGCTTCTCAAACAAGTACTCATTCGTTCACAATGGTAAGAACTTTAATCTTGCACCCTTAACCCCTAAATAGGTGTACAAAAATCAGTTGCAGCTTCAACAATCATTTGAGAAACAAAGGGAGAGTGAAAAATTAAGAGAAAATGAGAGAGAAAAAGAAAGATAGAAAGAAAAAGAAAAAGAAAAAAATTGAAAATTGAAAAGAAAAGGAGAGGAAGGCCGAAAAAAGTGAGAGTGTCCAAATCGAAAGGGGTTCGGTTTTGGTGGTGAGAGAAAAGGGGAGTGCGGCCTTGCAAAAGGAGAGCTGTGTGGCAAGAGTGAATATGGTGAGAAGAGCGTTAGTTTCAAGGCAGCCTATGCTGTTGTTGGTATATAAAGAGGCGTTTTTGAATACTAATGAACTTCAAGATTCTTTGCCTAGTTCTGTTAACTCTCTTTTGCAGAAATACAATGATGTATTTCCCGAAGACATTCCAGCAGGTTTACCACCTATTCGGGGAATCGAGCATCAGATTGATTTCATACCAAGATCCACAATCCCTAACAGACCCGCTTATAGAAGTAATCCGGAGGAGACAAAGGAACTTCAAAAGCAAGTCCAAGAGTTGATGGACAAGGGGTACATTCGAGAAAGCATGAGTCCGTGTGCAGTTCCAGTGATCCTAGTGCCAAAGAAGGATGGGACGTGGAGAATGTGTGTTGATTGCCGAGCTATCAACAACATAATGGTAAAGTATCGTCATCCTATTCCTCGCTTAGATGATATGCTAGATGAATTGCATGGCTCTTGTGTGTTCTCTAAAATTGATCTAAAAAGTGGCTATCATGAAATTAGAATGAAAGAAGGAGATGAGTGGAAAACTGCCTTTAAAACAAAGCATGGTTTGTATGAATGGTTAGTTATGCCCTTTGGTTTAACAAATGCACCAAGCACTTTTATGAGACTTATGAATCATGTTTTGTGATCATTTATAGGTAAGTTTGTTGTCGTGTACTTTGATGATATACTCATTTATAGCAAAAACTTGGATGATCATGTCGTATATTTGAACTCTGTTTTAGATGTGCTTAGAAAAGAAAAGTTGTTTGCTAACCTCAAGAAATGTACCTTTTGCACGGATAAGCTTGTGTTTCTTGGTTTTGTTGTTAGTGCTCAAGGTATACAGGTTGATGAGGAGAAAGTAAAGGCGATTCAAGATTAGCCTAGCCCAATGAACGTCACCCAGGTAAGGAGTTTCCATGGGCTTGCAAGTTTTTACTGTCGTTTCGTGAAAGATTTTAGGACGATAGCAGCCCCATTGACGAAGGTAATAAAGAAAAATGTTGGGTTCAAGTGGCAGGAAGAGCAGGAAAAGGCTTTTGCGTTGCTAAAGGAAAAATTGACTAATACTCCTTTGCTTGCTTTACCTGATTTTGATAAAACATTTGAGATTGAATGTGATGCCCCTGGAATAGGTATTGGTGCTGTTTTGATGCAGGGAGGGAGACCAATTGCATTTTTCAGTGAGAAGTTAAACGGGGCAGCCTTAAACTACCCTACGTATGACAAAGAGTTGTATGCATTGGTCCGAGCTTTGCAAACGTGGCAACACTACCTTTGGCCCAAAGAATTCGTGATCCACACTGATCATGAATCATTAAAGCGCCTAAAGGGCCAACACAAGCTGAATCGAAGACATGCGTGATGAAGTGAATTCATTGAGACCTTTCCCTATGTCATCCGATACAAACAAGGTAAGGAAAATGTGGTTGCCGATGCACTTTCATGTAGGTATGCATTACTCTCTACAGTTGATGCAAAATTACTGGGTTTTGAACAAATTAAAAGTTCATATGTTGATGACCCTGAATTTGTGAGGAATACCGAGAATGTGAGAAACATGGTAATGGTAAGTTCTTTAGGCATGATGGGTTTTTATTTCAAGAAAATAGATTATGTGTGCCTAAATGTTCTTTGAGGGACTTACTAGTACAGGAATCCCATGCAGGGGGATTGATAGGAAATTTTGGAGTTGTAAAGAATTTAGCTGTTTTGCAGGAACACTTCTTTTGGCCACACATGAAGCGAGATGTTGAGAGGATTTGTGGTAGGTGTGTCACTTGTAGACAAGCTAAATCAAGAGTGCAGCCAAATGGTTTGTATACCCCTTTGCCCATTCCTAGTGCACCGTGGATTGATATTTCTATGGATTTTGTGTTAGGTCTGCCTAGGACTAAACGGGGAAGAGACTCAATTTTTGTAGTCGTGGATAGGTTTTCAAAGATGGCACATTTTATTACATGTCACAAAACAGATGACGCGAGCCATGTTGCAGATTTATTCTTTAGGGAGATTGTGTGATTGCATGGTATGCCTAGGACAATTGTGTCAGATAGGGATGCGAAGTTCTTAAGTTACTTTTGGAAGACCTTATGGGGAAAACTAGGTACCAAGTTATTGTTTTCTACTACATGTCACCCCCAAACTGATGGTCAAACAGAAGTAGTTAATAGGACTTTATCTACCTTGTTGAGGGCTATCATCAAAAAGAACATAAAAGTATGGGAAGATTGTTTGCCGCATGTTGAATTTGCTTATAATCGTGCTATTCATTCTGCTACTAAGTTTTCACCATTTGAAATTGTTTATGGTTTTAATCCGTTGTCACCATTGGATTTAACATCATTACCTGTTTCTGAACGTGTTAACTTGGATGGAAAGAAAAGAGCTGAATTTGTTAAGCAGATACACGAGAAGGCACGGCTCAACATAGAGCGAAGAACGGAGCAGTATGTAAAACAAGCCAACAAAGGGCGACACAAGATGGTCTTCGAACCCGGAGATTGGGTGTGGTTACACATGAGGAAAGAACGATTTCCCGTAAAAAGATATTCCAAACTCTTCCGAGAGGAGATGGTCCTTTCCAAGTTCTGGAGCGCATCAACGATAATACTTACAAACTAGATCTACCTGGTGAGTATAATATAAGTGCAACTTTTAACGTTACTGATTTGAGCCCTTTTGATGTAGGTGACGATTACAAATCCTTTTCAAGAGGAGGGGAATGATGCAAATTATGGCACAACATCAAGGGAACCAGTTCGAGTACCTGTTGGGTCGGTTACAAGGGCGCGGGCTAAGAAGTTCAAAGAAGCACTTAATGGACTAATTCAAGAAGTTTGGGCTTAAACAAATTCGTGGAGGCCCATTGAGCATGATCCACAAGTAAGCTTCAATTTAATTCAAATCTTAGAAAATCCGAACCAAGCCCAATGAAGAAGACGTTTTGGCAAGTTAATGGGCTGCAAATTTTCGGAATTTTCCTTTACTTGGCCGAATTTCTTCCTTGGCCAAAATTGTAATAAAAGTCATACTTTCCCTTTATTGTTTTAGGCGTGAATTAGGTGTGAATTAAGTGTAAGTTTCCATATTTTCGTCCATTCAAATTCCGGGAATATTAGAAGAATATTAGGAGAATATTAGGAGAATATTACGGGAATATTTCATTTATTTTTCATATTATTTTAGGTATATTTTGAGAATATTCTTGTAATTCATGCCTATAAAAAGGCGTCCATAAGCAATGAAATGACATCAACAGTTTTATTCACAAATTTGAGAGTTATATTTCTCTTTGGTTCTTTGAGAGCTATTCGAACTTATCGGAGTTTTCCGTGGCGTTCACCATCGAATTATCAAACGGCTTTCCATCATCGTTTGTGGCATCTTCATTATACCAAGGTTCTTGTTTCACAATAAGCAACGAGTTGAGGTCATCCTATACCGAGGTTCTTGTTTTTTGTTGAAGCAACGGGTCGAGGTTCCATCCAAAGCCTGAGTCTTAGAACATTCTTGGGGTCCTAATCTTAACGGGTCTTGTTATTCTTGGTGAGGTTCACATCAATCATACGGAAGTAGAACTTATGATGGTATCCATACCCAACCCTTACTTTTGCCTGTCGCCATCATCGTCCATCGGAGTCTAGCTCGTAAGTTTTGTACCTACATCATAAACAAACGTGATGAGCTTTATGCTCAGCAAGTACAACACTTAACCCACAAAACTATCATTTAAAAACATATGTCATAACTTACAGGCACATCCCCTAACTTGACAGTATATACCATATCTCAAAGCATATATCATAACTGAAAAACACATATCATACTTAGAAACGTATATCATAACTTAGAAGCATAACATATATCATATAACTCTAAAGTATATCGTGTATTATGCATAAATCGATTATGCTCAATTATGCTTCATTATGCATTATCTTTCTTTTACTTGTCTTGAGGGCCCGTGTGTCAGTACTGAATGCATGTAGATCTTTAGATTCATCGAGACCACAAAATTTCTTTGGAGCCTCGGTGTGATAGCTCGGGGCCCTGTCGATCTCGAACCGTCACTTAAAAACTACTATTACTTAATACTGTAAAAATGGGGATTTTTTTAAATAGTATGTTTTACTATTTACGTACATACATATACTTACAAACATATGAAAATTTGAATACAATTGGGGTCAACATATGTACATACTTAAACTATTAAACTGCTCAAAACATGAGGTTGATTTTTTTCAATATCATGTGGAAGTTAACACTGGTGGTGGTATCCACAACCTCAACCCTCATACCCGCCTCTGCCGCCGTCATCGTCCATCAGTGTCTAACTTGCAGGTCTCTTACCTACAGCATGAACACACACTGTGAGCTTTACACTTAGTGAGTACAATATGTCATCTGCAAAACATGTTTAAAACATAAGCCATACTATAAGGCATATATAAAAACTGTCAATCATGTCACACATTCACACAGAACATGGAAACATATCATGTAGTATAACTCAAAATGCATAGCATGTGGACATATCCTATCATGTAATTGAGAAGCATGTTATAACTGTATCTAGGGCATATCGTGAACAATGTTTGAACCAATTATGCTTATTTTATGCTTCATTATTAATTATCCTTTCTTATCTAAAGGGCCCTCATGTCAGTACCATTGCGTGCGGATCATCGGAAACATCCGTGATCATAGTGAGCCTTGCGCTCGTGGGCCTTGTGCCAGGTATAAGTTGTGGGCCTTGCGCCCATTATACCAACACCTTAATTTTATTATCCAATTCTAGAATCATGTTTGTTATGCCATAAGCTCTACTAAGCTATCCACTAATCTTATACGATAGGGCTGTAAAGGCATCTACCTTGTTTTGTTCATTAATCTAACATGATTATGAAACATGCTATGTTATGCAATCAGTGACGTCTTGTGCCCTGAGTGGCCCGTGCCTTCACTTAAAACTACTACTGATACTGATACTTAAATTTACTTGAAAACTATTACTGCTTACTTAAGAATAGTTGCTTAACTTATCCAGCTTGAAAACTGTTACTTAAACCTATTTACTTAATACTATAATTTTAAGGGTTTTTTTTTGAATGCGTATGTATTTACTATTCACATACGTATACTTTAAAAATACAAAGACTAAATCATCGGGAGTTCATTAATACATACATACTTATAAAATTGTTTAACTAATTACTACTCAAAATAAACTGTTTACTCAAAATTGTGCGGAAGTTAAAACTTGTGGTGATATCCATAACCTCATCCTCACATCCGCCTCTGCCGCCGTCATCACCCATTGAGCTTTAAGCCATAGGTCGCTTACCTACAGCATGAACACACATTATGAGCTTTATACCTAGTAAGTACAACATGTCGTCCGCAAAACATGTTTAAATCATAGTACATACTTAAGACCATATAAGCATGTTACGTACCAACATATACCACTAAAACATTCCACATACCAGAGCATTACATAACACTAAATGCAGAACTAAAACATCATATACAGAATGCATAACAGAAAACATCGTGTATTGAAATGCATTTCTACTTCTAAGCATGCTGAACTATAGCTAAGGCATATCGTGAACAATGCATGGTCCGATTATGCTCATTTTATGCTTCAAAATTCTTTTCTTTCTTATGTCTAGCTGAAGGCCTGTGTGTCAGTACCGAGTGCACGTGGATCATTGGAAATGTCCATGATCACAACTTAAGAGCCGTCAATGGAGGCTCGTCTTACTTAAATTATAATAAAACCTCTTCAATGGAAAAGGCCAGTACGACACGCTTATTAATTATCAACTTGTTTATCTGATCTGGCCATATGCTCTGCTAAGCTATCCCTAATCTTATGCGATAGGGATATATGGCATCTAATTCATGCTTTCATCAATCTACACGATTGTAAAACTATATACTTTCATAACATGCTGTGCAACAACAGTGCATGGTTGGCATACTTAATATAGTGTAAAAACCAACACTTAAATTCATTTTGCTCATGCTGTAGGCAGAGTTGTACTTATCTAGTTTGCAAGCAAACTTGTATTCTCGCCTTTATCATGTTACAGGTATCTACCTATCATCATAACGTATTTCGTCAATAATTGTCATTAAGTCACTAATACCGTTAGTGACTAAAGTAGATACTAACGCATGGTACCGATGACCGTCGGTACTAACTTGCTCTCTCTCTTGAGAGTTTGATTCTCTAGATGTGGTTAATTAATTTATTACCCAATAAATTAATTAACATCATTCTTAGGTCACTACTACCGTTAGTGACTATGGCTTATATTGTTGTATGGTACCGAGGCCCATTGGTACCCTACTACTCTATTTTGGGAATTTGGTGTCTAACTTCTATCGTGTTTGATTAACTTGTCTACTTGATAAACTAATCATCGTTCCTCACTATATCATTCAAACTCAGTCCTTGATTGGTTAACCGACTAGTCAACTGACCGGTTACCTCGCGCATTGTTGACTAAGTAGTCTACCAGGTTACTTTGCTTGTTTGGTTTGGTAGCCTACCGGGCTACCCCTACTGTTTTATTTATTTCGAAAAGTTGTTTTGGAAGTCTTATAAAATTTTTGGAAAATTTTACGTTCTTTGATACCATCCCCATATCAATCCGTTGGAAGGTGGGGGCATTTTATTAAAACCATGTTTCCATTTTAAGGAGGGTTGAACACATTTTGGTGTTCATATTTTAAAAAGGGTTCTTGAACCATTTTACCGAAATTGTTTTAAAACTTGTCTGAAACGACTTAATTTGTAAATATGGCTAATCAAACTTTTAGTCCTCGATGAGATAAACAACTTTTGTGTTCATCTCAAAGCTCAAATCAAATTCTAATGGGTCCTAAACTCACTATACCTTTTTGTATCCAGTTTTAGAAAAATCTCAGTTTTATGCTTATTTAAAAACGGCTCTGTTTATGGCCCGATATGGCCAAATTTTTAAAGCTCATGTAGGTCGTCTTTAAGATTTTGACAAGATCTACAACTTTCATGTTGAGCCCGAGATCCGGTTCGGACTCTAAGTTGGTTATTTTTAAAAAAATCCGAGACTATTCCTATGCTTAGGATTTTTAGTCCCAGTTTTGAGCTCCAGTTCGAAACTACTCGAAAAATCTATCTTAGAGTCATTTTTGACCAAAAACTATTTGATGGAAAAACGACTATAACAAAATTTCCTTAAAACTTTGTGTTTTACCAAATCCCAAAATCGGACTCTAAGGGGGTCAAAAATGGCCAGACCTGTGGCGAAAAACTGGGGATAGATTTGTGTGTCCAGCCATCTTAAACGTCCACACACATACACACATATACACATCCATCCATAAAAATTTAAACTACAACCACATAAGCTTAACAGTAAAAAGCTAAGAGCTCAAAATAAACTTATTACAACCCATTACATAAATAAATACACATAAATTTCCTTTGATCAAAACTTAAAAATGACTAATCACAAAAGGGGGGGTTTTTGGTTTTACGTTACGTGCTATGAACCAAGCACAACTGAACTGAGGCTTGGGTGACCAAAGTTTTCCATGTGGACCAAGGGGGAGAATGGGGGTCGGCCTTTACTAGAAATGAGACACAAAATTTCTTTTTATCATCAAACCAAAATAACAACTAAAACCATAAAGTTTGGTTCAAGAATCTTACCAAAAATAACCTTGAAATGGCCTGGATGGAAACCTCCTAACACAAGCTTGAAGGGGCAAATTTTTTGGTAAGGATTTTTGGTGAAAATTTTGGGTGTTTGGGAAGCTAGGAGTGTCAGCCTTGGCTGATAGAAAAAGGGAGAGAAGGGCTTGGTTTTTGGGAGAGCAAAAGAAAGGAACAAGACCTAAGGGTGAGCACACATATTTATAGGAAAAGTTAAGCAAGATTAGTTAACCTTAAGCCCAATTAATCAAGCCAAAATTTTTCCTAATTAAGGCACAAATTGCTGCCATTTTCAGCCCTCAAAAACTGAGGGGCTGCACATATGGAAGGGAGCCAAATTAAAAACTTTTTGTTGGCCATGTGATGGAATTCCTTGAATATTTTACTCAAAAGGTGGCCAACGCATCCCTTGTTTTAGGGAAAACTTTGCCTCTTTTTAGGGCTGTGATTGGTCTGTTTGTGCCGCTTGCACAAGATTTTCTAGGGGATAATTTCATCTGCAAAGTCCCCTCTTCGTAGTCTAATTTCTGCCTTTCGGTATTCGACCCTTTTTCGACAGTGTTCTAGTTTCACCCAGAATTGGATTTTCTAAATCCAATAATTATACTGATAATTCCTAGTCGAGTTGTAATGCCTAAGAGCCCATTCTGAGTCTATTTTACTATTCATCTCCTATACTGTGATTGTGTCTACACTGTGTTATCTTTGCGTACATATAACGAGGTGTTTTTGCATGAAAATTCACACACATTCTCTCTTGACTAATTTGGATGTGCTTATTTTAATTTTATCAGTTTTACGTCCATCTGAGGTTGTTTAAACCAGTTTTCAGGATCTATGTGACCCCACCTCAAAAAATGTGCTTTGCACTCTATTGACTAATTTAAGCGTTCTGAGTCTAAATATATCAGTTTTGGTATGAGAAAAGGTCGTCTTGACCTTCTTCTGAGTACTGGTATCTCTCAAACAAAAATTCTCGTTTTATACTCAATTGACTAAATTGAGCCTGCTAACTGTTAATCTATCAGTTTTAAGTCAAATTAAGGCCGTCTTGACCGTTAACCTGACACTGCGCTATCTATTATTCACTATTCACTGTTTTCTGTTTAACTGACTAATCTGAGCTTTTTGGTTCTGATTTTGTCAGTTTCTGGGCGAGAAGATGTCATCTGGACCATTTTTTTGGGTATTGTACCTCTGCTAGGGTAATTATCACTTTGTGCTCAGATAACCGGTCTGAGCATACTGATGACTTGCTCACTAGTTCTGTATTAAGAAATGGTCATCTGGATTGGTTTCTTGATACTGCGTGTCTCATATGCACATACACATATATTAAAGTGAATCGATTTCGCTGTCGGTTGCCCCTTTCACTGCATGAATAGTAATTAAACGTCACTATACCCTTACAAAATTTTTGTCTTCGAAAATTAAAATAAATCCGGGAAGTCTCTTCTCATATCTTCTTCCCATTCCCATGTAGTTTCCTCGATATTATAGTTCCTCCACAACACTTTTATGAGGGGTATCACTTTATTTCTAAGTACTTTATCTTCTCTAGCTAAGATCTGCACGGGCTTTTCCTCATAGGTCAGATCAACATATACTTCGACCGGTTCTTGACTCAAAACGTGGGAACTGTCTGGCATGTACTTCTTTAACATTGAGATATGGAAGACATTATGTACTAGAGCTAATTCGGGAGGGAGTGCCAATCTGTAAGCCACCTTCCCGACTTTCTCGATTATCTTGAAGGGTCCTATGTATCTAGGACTCAACTTTCTCTTCTTTCCAAAGCACATCACCCCTTTCATGGGTGCCACCTTAAGAAAGACAGAGTCTCCTTCTTGAAACTCAAGGGGTCTGCGGCATTTGTCTGCGTAGCTCTTCTGGCGACTGTGCGCCGTATCCAACCTCTCTCGTATAAGCTTCACGTTTGTCATTGTATCCTTAATGAAGTCCGTGTTGGTAAGTTGTTTTTCTCTGGCCTCGTGCCAATGCACCAGAGATCTACATTTTTTTCCATAGAGTGCCTTATACAGTGCCATCCCAATCAAGGAATGGTAGCTGTTATTATATGATAACTCAATCAAAGGCAGCTTCTGGTCCCAGTTTCCTTTGAAGTCTAGGATACAATCTCTTAACATATCCTCCAACGTCTGTGTGGTCCTCTCAGACTAGCCATCAGTCTGAGGATGGAATGCTTTGCTAAACTTCAATCTGGTTCCTAATAAGGCCTGGCCGCTCTACCAAAACCTGGAGGTAAAGCGTCCGTCACGATCTGAGATAATGGACTTCGACACTCCGTGCAGTCTTACTATCTGAGCTACATACATTTCTGCCAATCTTTCTGCCTAGTAGCTCACTTTCATAGCTAGAAATCGAGCTAATTTCGTCAATCTGTCCACAATCACCCAGATTATGTCGTTGTCGCTTGATGTTCTTGGCAACTCGACCACAAAATCCATTGTGATCTGATCTCATTTCTATTTGGGTAGCTCGAATTTCTGTAGTTCTCCTGCCGGTCATTGATGTTCTACTTTAATCTTCTGACACGTGAGGCATCTAGCAACGAACTCAACGTCATTTTTCATTCTAGGCCACTAAAAACTCTCTTTTAGGTCCTTGTACATCTTATTTGTCCCTAAATGTACAAAATATGGTGTCTCGTGAGCCTCTAAAAGGATTCGTTTCTTGAGTTCTTCATCCTTTGGAACGCACACTCTATCTCTGTAATAGAGTATGTCGTCCTTAGAGACTTGAAACTCGGAACTCTTATCCTCTGTGGCTTCCTTTCTGAGCTTGTTCAGGGATGAATCAAGGTCCTAACTGCCTTAATTTCTTTTAAGAGCATTGATTGGAGGGTCATTTTAGATAACCTCCCCGTCAAAATCTCAATCTCACTACTGTATAGTTCCCTTTGTAGCATTTCTGACAAGGTATTGATAGCCATAAGCGATGAAGAGTGCTTTCAGCTTAACAAATCAGCCATCTTGTTCGCTTTTCCTGGGTGGTATAGTATCTCGCAATCATAATTCTTTACCAGTTCTAGCCATCTTCATTGCCTCATACTAAGCTCTTTCTGCGTGAAAATATACTTGAGACTCTGGTGGTCCATATAGATCTCACACTTGACACCATATAGGTAGTGCCTCCAAATCTTAAGCACAAAAACGACCAATGCTAACTCCAGGTTGTGTGTTAGGTAGTTCTTTTCATGGTCCTTGAGTTGTCATGAGGCGTACGCGACCACTCTACCATTCTGCATCAATACAGCCTCTAAACTAGTTTTGGATGCATCACTGTAAATCATGAAGTTTCCCTGACCAGCATCTGGAATAGTCAGTATTGGAGCACTTGTGAGTATGTGTTTCAACACTTGGAAGCTCTTTTCACACTTATCTGTCCACTCATACTTCTAATCCTTTTTAATGAGTGTTGTAAGTGAAGCGGCTAGCTTCGAAAAGCCTTCGAAGAAGCGCCGATAATAACCTACTAGACCTAAGAAACTATAGATCTCTGTCACGTTTCTCGTGGTTGGCCACGTGCTAACAGCCTCAACCTTTGCTGGGTCCACAGATACTCCTTCCTTGGAGACTACGTGCCCAAGAAAGTGAACCTTCTCCAGCTAAAACTCACACTTGGAGAACTTGGCGTATAGCTGATGGTCCCTTAGCTTGCGTAAGACTGTCCTCAAGTACGCTTCATGCTCTTCTTTTGTCTTAGAGTATATAAGTATGTTATCGATAAACACAATGACAAACTTATCTAAGAAATCCTTGAACACATGGTCCATCAGATCCATGAAGGCCGCTGGGGCGTTAGTTAGTCCGAACGACATGACCACAAACTCGTAATGTCCGTATCGCGTTTAGAAAGTTATTTTGGGTACGTCTTCATCCCTGATTCGCAACTGGTGGTACCCTGAGCGCAGATCTACTTTCGAGAATACTGTTGCGTCTTGGAACTGATCAAATAGATCGTCGATCCATGGCAATAGATACTTGTTCTTGATTATTATTTTGTTCAGCTCTCTATAATCGATGGACATCCTCAGCGTTCTGTCCTTTTTCTTGATGAACAACACGGGTGCTCCCCAAGGAGAACAGCTTTGTCGGATGAATCCTTTGTCTATTAAGTCCTTCAGCTGGGCTTGGAGCTCCTTTAACTCCGCCGGGCCATTCGGTAGGGGGCCTTGGAGATGGGGGCTTATCTGGTAGAAGTACAATCTCAATTGATATCTCGCGCTCTGGAGAAGTCCTGGAAGATCCTCTGAAAATACTTCCACGAATTCTCTAACCACTGGCATGATATCTGGTCTTATCTCAGCTTCTTGGGTCTTATCCACTATGTGCGCTAGGAAGCCGGTGCATTCACTAGATAACAGCTTATGGGCCTTCATTGCTGAAATCATCGTCTTTGGCTGTTTTAGCGACAAACCCTTGTAGATAAACTTCTCATTCCCGATTGGTTCAAAAGTAACCTCCCGCCTTCGATAATCTATGACGGCATAGTACTTGGTGAGGAAGTCCATCCCCACAATTACATCATAGTCGTACATGTTGATGACGATTAGGTTAATGCTCAACTCTTACCCGCAGATAACTACTAGCATGTGACGTATCCAGTAATTAGACAATAAAACTTCCCCGGAAGGAAGTGCAGTTTAAAAAGTTTGCCCATCCTATCTAAGATGCGTGGCTCTAGAATCAAATAAAACTAAGGTAGCTGAGTTGGCGACACAATCATCACACATAATTTGCATACTTAACATAGATTGAAAACACCGTTTAAGATCTCATTTCATTCATGCTATAGATGGAGTTGTACTTACCTGATCTGCAGGAAAAATGTACCTCGCCTCATTAATTTACAAGTCTCCTCCTGTAATCAAAATGCATTTTTGTTAAAACTCTCTTATAGGTCACTATGGTCGTTAGTGATTAATAAAATTCTATCATTGTAGGGTATCGATCCCTATCGGTACTAGCGGCTCTCTTCTTGAGACTTTGATTTTCTAATTGTGGTTAATTAATTTATTTACTTAATAAATTAATTAACGTCTCTCGACCTCTTCCTATCTCAGGTTTGATTGGTTAACTGGCTAGTCACTAACCGATTATCTCAACTGAAATTGGATTTTCTTGATCCAATTTTTATACCATTCATTCCTGGTTGGGTTGGAGTGCCTATGAGCCCATTCTGTGTCTATTTTACTGTTCATTTACGGTACTGTGGTTGTGTCTACACTTTGTTGACACTGTGCATGCACAACGAGGCTTTTTCGTGTGAAATTTCAAACACAGTCTATCTTGACTAATTTGGACATGTTGATTTCAAATTTATCAGTTTTACATCCATCTGAGGTCATCTGGACCAGTTTTCGGATACTATATGTTCTCGCCTCAAAAAACGTGTTTTGTGCTTAATTGACTAATTTGAGCGTACTGAGTCTAAATATATCAGTTTCAAGCTGAGAAAATGTCATCTTGACCCCTTTACCGATACTGCGTATCCCTGAACAAAATTTCACGTTTTGTACTCAATTAACTAAATTGAGCATGCTGACTATAAATATATTAGTTTTATGTCAAATTAAGGCCATCTTGACCATTAACCTGACAGTGTGTAACTACTATTCACAATTCACTGTTCTATGCTTAATTGAGTAGTCTGAGCATTCTGACTCCGATTTTGTCAGTTTCTTGGTGAGAAGAGGTCATCTTAACCACTTTTCATGATACTGTATATCTATCAGGCCAAATATCACTGTTGTGCTCAAATAATATCTGAGCATACTGGACTAACTCATTAGTTCTATGTCAAGAAATGATCGTTTGGACCGGTCTCTTGATATTGTGTGTCTCACACGCACACTCACATGTACTAAGGTGAACCAATCTCACTCTCGGCTACCCCTTTCACTACATGAATAGTAATTAAACGTTTTTGTACCTATTTAATGTATTCAACTAGAAAAATATACTACATTCATTAACTTAATTACTTATTATATAGTAATTAGGTTCCATGAACATGGGGGTCATTACGGTTGGCTCGTCATATTTAAACTGAAAACCTTCCCATAGATCGAGATGCCGGTTCGACACGCTCAACGAGTCTTGACTTGCTTCTTAATTACCCAATTGTTGAGATCATGAATTACTATCATTATGTCGTAAACTCTATCTTATTATTCAATAATCATACGCGATTAAAGAATAAAAACATATTTATCGTAAAAGCTTATTAAAACATCTTCATCATGTTATTCAGCAATCATACACGATTAAGGAATAAAAACATTCTCATGATAAAAATAACTGTTTAAAACCATTTTCATTCATGCTGTAGGTGAAGTTGTACTTATCTGATCTGCATGCAATTCGTACTACGCCTTGTTGTAATAAAGCTGTCTACCTGTAATCATAATACATTCCATTAATACTCGTTTTTAAGTCACTAATATCGTTAGTGACAAACACGTCTCTTGACATCTGTTACCAATCTCCCTTTTGGTACTAAACTACTCTCTTTATGGAGAGTTTGTTTAACTATTTTCTAATTGTAGATAATTGATTTATTTGCTTAATAAATCAATTAACGTCTCTTTCTCTCTATTGGTCATGATAGCTAATCAACTAATCGGCCCTTTAAGCTAATCGAGATACCTTTACTATCCTACCGATTTTGAAAATTGTTCGCAAGCGTATTTTTCATTTTGAAAAACACATACTCTTTAAAAACAATCCTCTTAACACCTCATTGGAAGATGTGGTCATTGTCTTAAATCCTTTATCTCACTTTGAAAGAACACTCTTTGGTTTTTAAGTCAAAAATATGGTTTTTGAACCTCTTTTGAAAAACCGATCAAAACTTACTTAAAAAGATCAAATTTGTAAAATGGTCGAACATGATATTTTAAGGCCTCCACGAGATGGACAACTTTCATGTTTATCTCAGAGCTTCATTCACACTTTAGCCTTTCCTAAACATCTCAAACCCGTGACTTTGCTTTGGCCCAGTTTTGGAAAATTTCTCAGTTTTTAAGTTTAGGAAAGCCGCTTTGTTTAGGCCCTAAAACGGCTAAATTTTTGATACTCACATGCTCCATTTTTAAGTTTTTGACGTGGTCTACATTTTTCATGTTGAGCCCGAAAATCGATTTGGACTCAAGAGTACCCATTTTTACAAAAATCCAAAACTGTCCTTACCTCCAGGATTACAGTCCTAGTTTTGACCTCTGGTCAGAAAACCATTCAAAAGCCTATCTTAACATTGTTTTTAGCCTAGGTCTATTTCATGCAAAAATGTCCGTTACAAAATTTCCTAAAAAAATCTCAAAATCTATCAACCTCATGCCCAAAAATCTCAAAATCCGTGACTGAAAATAAGGACAGATTTGCTTCTCATGTAAACCCTAACTATCCAAGCATACCACAAACCATAAAAACAAAAACCATAGCCATACAACCCACATAACCACATGATAAAGTGCTTAAAGCTCAAAATAAACTTATTACAACCCATGTGCTTAAATACATAATAAATTTCTTGAGATTACACTTAACTAAAAAAATCCACAAAGAAAGGTTCCTAGCGATTACATTTGTGTGACCCAAAGAATGAGTTCGATCCAAGCAACTTGTGACAAATTTTTGGGTGTATTTTTGGCTGAGAGGAAGAAGAAGAAAATTTGGTTGCTTTAGAATGTATGGGGGAGCAAGAACAAGAAAATGGTTCAAATGGTCAAGGTGACCTATTTATAGACCAACTCTAAACAAGTTTAATCAACTCTAAGCAACTTTATTAAGCTTAATTAGCTAAGCTTGGGGGATCAAAAATTTCAACTACTGTCCCATGTAGAAAATCGAGGGAGACTAAAAAAAAAATAGCCCACATTTGCATTTAAGGTTTTGTAAAAAGCAATAGTGCTTGTCTTCTAAAACCCCCTTTTTTTAATGCAAAAATTCCAAGCATGTTTCCTTGTTTCAAGGAAATCTTTTTTACCTTGTCTCTTAGTTGCTAGGGCTAATTTTTGAGGTGGAAATTTGTCTGCAAAAGCTTCTTTTATCAATCTAATTTCCCACAACGGTGTTCGGTAATTGTCTAGTTATGTTCCAAACCTTTACCAAAAAATAGATTCTCTTGATCCGATTCTTATTCTAATCATTTATAATGAGTTATAAGTGCTTATGAGCTTACTCTGTGTCTGCTTACTATTCCACTCTAGCTTTGTGGTTGTGTTCTAAACTGTACTCACATAGTGTACATATTATATACTTTCTGTACTAAAAATTTCAACACAGGCTATCTTAGCTAATTTGGGTGCGCTGATCATGAATTTATCAGTTTTATGCTCATCTGAGATCATCTTGACCAACTTCTGGATACTGTGTGATCCCTACTCAAAAATCACTTTTTGTGCTCAATCGACTTGTTTGAGCGTACTGACTCTAAATATATCAGTTTCGGATTAAGAAAATGTCGTCTTGACCCTTTTCTCGATATTATGTATGTCTCATTCATAACTTCGCGTTTTGTGCTTAATTGACTAATTTGAGCATACTGATCATAAATATATCAGTTTGGTATCAAGAAAATGTCATCTCAACTATTTTCTCGATACTGCATATTTATTATTCAAAATTCACTTTTGTGCTCAGATAATTAATTTGAGCGTGCTGATTATAAGTACATCAGTTTCATGTCAAGAAAAGGTAGTCTTGACAAATTTCTTGATACTGTGTGTCACACAAGCGTATTCACATGAACTATCATATCTCTCAGTCTATATATACGTAAGCATGAATATATATATTCAGTTTTCTTGATATGCGTGTCACCTACACGGATACACACATATACATATAGCATCATACCACTCAATATATATATATAAGCATATGTATGTATTGCTCAATAGTAAATGGGGTGTATCGATTTACCCTCAATTGTCTATTTCATTGTAGGATTACAAATTAAATGTTTTTTTTATTCGTTTAATTCATTCAAATGGGTAATTTAAACAGTTTTCATAGACTTAATTACTTGTCTCAAAGTAAATTATGTCCATGATCATGGCGGATATTACAATTTATTTCTCATTCCACAAATCCCTTAAAATTTAAATTTTAAGTAGTTTTAAATCTCACTTATAATTATATGTAATTTTAAATTTAATTAAAATTACATATCTTTATACATAGTTAAAAATTTTAGTTTTATTAAAAATTGATAAAAATAGAAAATTCAAATAATTTTTGGAAAAAAGACCACACAAGGTGCAACCCTACTAGAATAAGTGCAGAAGGGCACCCAACGCCCCTGTGTGACATGGGTAACGGCACTCGCATGGCCAGGTAGCGTAGCACGTGCCTAACCCTTGTGCCCTAGGGCACACACAAGCATGCCCCAATTGTAATAGAGGTAGAGATATGTTATCAAATGTTTTACTAAATGATTGTCACTTTATATATGTATTTGATTTAAAAACCATTTTTGGAAATAAAATAGTTTTATGAAAAGTGTGTTAAATAGAGTGTATATAAAATTGTATATGTTTTCGATCAAATGAAATATACATATATAGATACATTATTTTAAGATATTCGATTGAGATTATTTGAAACTTAGCTTGTAACATCTGTATTATTTTGAGAGATTCAAGTGAGATTATTTGAAACTTGGCTAGTATTATCCAAGTGATTTAAATGTGATTTCAAACTCTACCTGGTTAGATGCCGACAGATGTTATTTTGTCTTAATGCCGTGATTATATACTCAGATAGTATCTTGATATCGATTGGGCTACTTCAGTGGTGATAACACTGGCTTGTGCACTATGATTATATTATTTTCTATCATTTACTTTATTGTTTCAATTCAATTACAGTATATCTATTTGAAATGCCTTAAGCAGAAAAGGTATTTTTATGCGTTTTACTTATTTTGAACTAATTAATGATATATTAGAGGTTATTTATTACATTGTTATATATCTTCATGCTATTTACATGTTAAAGTAAATGTAAGCAAATATAGAGCACTAACTGCTTGATGTTAAACTGTTAGAATATTATATACAATGGACTTTTATACGTGAGAAGATAACATTTTAAAGTAAGTAATCTAAATCTATAGTTCGTAGTCTATGGGGTTAAAGTGAGCATCTAACTTATGTTAAGACTATTATACTGTCTAAAACCAATTGGGGAAACGGTTTGTCTTGACTATCTAAAGCATCAACTCCTAAGTAGAGATAGAGATATGTTGCTTGGTAGTGACATATTGGACTAGGACCAAAGTGCAATTAGTATGTGTAGTCTGCTTGAGTGGAATAATTCACTTTTGATGTGATGAACCGAGTCTTGAGTGGCCCGAACCGTCACTTAAAACTACTACTGATACTTAACTTATTTGAAAACTATTACTGCTTACTTAAGAATAGTTGCTTAACTTATCTGGCTTGAAAACTATTACTCAAACTTATTTACTTGATACTATAATTTTAGGAAATTTTTTTTATATATACATATGTTCTACTATTTGCTTGTGTACATATACTTTATAAATATAAGAGTCTAAAATATCTGGGGTTCAATTATACATACATATTTACGAAACTGTTTAACTGGTTACTATTCAAAATTATGATATTTACTTAATACTGTGCGGAAGTCAAAACTTATAGTGGTATCCACAACCTCACCCTCACATCTACCTCTGCCGCCGTCACCGTCCATCGTGGTCTAAGCTATAGGTCGCTTACCAACAGCATGAATACACATTGTGAGCTTTACACCTAGTAAGTACAATATGTCGTCCGTAAAATATGTTAAATCATAATACATACTTAAAACTTATAAGCATGTCATGTACCAACATGTACCACACATTGAATCATACCACATATTGGATGTAAAACTAAAGCATCACACATAATTAAATACATAACTGAAACATCATATAGCTGAATGCATAACAGAAAACTTCATGTAACTAAATGCATATCTACTATAACTGGAAGCATGTTGTAACTATAACTAAGGCATATCGTGAACAATACATGAATCGATTATGCTCATGTTATGCTTTATTATTTTTTATCAACTGTGGGCCTTATGCCCGATATAAATTGTGGGCCTTGTGCCCATTATAAACTGTAGACCTTGTGCCCGTTATAAACTGTGGGCCTTGTGCCAGTTATAAACTCATATTATGCTTCAATATTCATCATCTTTCCTATGTCTAGCTGATGGCCCGTGTGTCAGTACTGAATGGGCACAGATCCGCGAATTCACCAAGACCATTCTTTTTTTATGAGCCTCGACTTGGGCTCGTTATGTATTCTGAGCCTCAGCTTGGGCTTGTCATACGTAACTGAAAAACCTCTTGTAGCTTGAGAGGCCGGTAAGACACACTCAACTATTTCTCAATTGTTGAATTATATCTGATATCCTCACGCCATGAGCTCTACTAGGCTATCCCTTAATCTTACGCAATAGGAATGTAATGGCATCTAACTTATGCTTTCATTAATCTACGCGAGTATGCAAGTATATGCTCTTATAACATGCTATACAACAACTGTGCACGGTTTACATACTTAACATAGTGTAAAAACAACATTTTAAACTCATTTTTGCTCATGCTGTAGGCGGAGTTGTACTTACTTAATCTGCAAGCCAACTTGTACTCTTGCCTTTGTCAAATTACAGGTAACTACCTGTCATCAACACGTATTCCATTAATACCCGTTGCTGAGCCACTAATATCATTAGTGACTAAAGTAGCTATCTACGTACGTTACCGATTGTCGTTGATACTAACTTATTCTCTCTTTGCAGAGTTTTAATCCTCTATTCGTGGTTAATTAATTTATTACCCAACAAATTAATTAACATCGTTCTTAGGTCACTACTACCATTAGTGACTAATACTTGTATTGTTGTATGGTACCGAGGCCCATCGATACCCTACTGCTCTATTTTTGGGAATTTGATATCTAATGTCTATTCGTGCTTGATCAATTTATCTACTTGACCAATTAATCACCATTCCTCACTATCTCGTTCAAACACAGTCCTTGACTGGTTTACCGACTAGTTAACTGACCGGTTACCTCGCGCATAGTTGACTAGGTAGCCTACCGGGTTACTTTGCTTGTTTGGGTGTGGTAGCCTATCGGGCTACCTCTACTATTTTATTTATTTTGAAAATTGTTTTGGAAGTCTTTTTGTGACGCCCCGTGCCCTAGGCAGCCCGGACCGTCACTGTAAAACTACTGTTTCTTTACTTTTACTTATACTTTATTGCAATTGAATATTGCTTACTTAAAATATCTTTAATAGGTTACCCTAATTTTAGAAGAATTTTTTTTTTGTTTTTAAATGCGTACGTATTTACTATCCATGTACCTGTACTATTAAAAGCGGAATTTGAAACATAATATATTTAATCTTGTAAACATACTTATACTATTGATTTTGTGGAATAGTATTTTTGAATAGTATCAATCGGCTGCTATTCGAAAATACTATTTAACTATTACTATTCAAAAATATTGTATAACCATTACTATTCAAAAATACTATTTAATGGTTACTATTTAAAAGTACCATTTATTGGTACTGTACTGTTACTGTTCAAAATACTGTTTACTTAAACTGTGCAGAAATTAAACTCGTATGGTGTCCATAACCTCGCCTCACATCCGCCTCCGCCGCCGTCATTGCCCATCGTGGCTTATGCCATAGGATGCTTACCTATAGCATGAACACACTCCGTGAGCTTTACGCCCAGTAAATACAACATGTTAACTGCAAAACATGTTTAAACATAATACTTACTTAAAAATGCATAAGCATGCAAGATAGTCACATATACCACTTAGCATATACCATATCATCATATATCATGTCATAGCATATAAACTTTACATACCATATGCATACAGATTACTTCATGTAAATGCATGTATCTTACTGTAGCTGAAAGCATAACGAACTAATGCGGACAGTGAACTATGCATGATCCGGTTATGTTCATGTATGCTTTAGTACTCTTTTCTTTCTCTTGTCTACTTAGGTCCCATGTGTCAGTACCGTGTGTGCGCAGACCAACGATAACGCCCAAGGTTAACTAATACCGAAGAGCTATCAACTGATGCTCAACTTTTGGCCTTAACTTTCTTTAACTAGAAACCCCTTCGACTAAAGGAGCCGGTATGACACACCTATTTATTTCCATCTTGTTTAACTGTTCTAGCCATACGCTTCTCTAAGCTGTCCCCAATCCTATGCGATAGGGATCTATGGCTTCTAACTTGTTCTTTCATCAATTTACGCGATTGTGAAACAATATGCTTTTATGTATGCTGTGCAACATCGTGTGCATGTAAGGCATACTTAACATACTGTAAAACCATCATTTTAACATCATTTTATTCATGCTGCAGGCGGAGTTATACTTACCTAATTGTAAGCACTTGTATTTGCGTCTTTAGAAATTTGCAGGTTACTACTTGTCATCAATAACGTCTCTTGTTAATATCTTCTCTAAGTCACCAATACTATTAGTGACTAAAGTAGATAATTACTCGATATCGATTGCCGTCGGTACTACTTACTCTCTATCTCAAGAGTTAACTTATTCGTATATGGTTAATTAATTTATGGCCCCATAAATTAACTACCACGTCTTTAGGCTACTTTTGCCTATACTCGTGTTTTCATGTGGTACCGGGGTCCCTCGGTACCATATTGGCCTATCTAGGAATTTGGTGTCTAGTTTCTGTCGCGTTTGATTAACTGTCTTCTTGACAGTTAAATCAACATTTCTCACAATGCTGCTCTGAACACGGTCCTTGATTGATTTACCGATCAGTCAACCAACTGATTACCTCACGTTTTGGCAACTAGGTAGCCTATCGGGCTACTATACGTAGGCTTGGTATAGTAACCATCCGGTTTACTTTGCTTGTTTAGGTGTGGTAGTCTACCAGGTTACCTTGCGTTTTTGGTTTAGTAACCACCCAGGCTACCTCTACCATATTGCACTAAAAACGTCCTTTGGTCTATGTGAAACCTCTCTTATGGTTATGCATGAACCCTTTTTGAAAAACTTGTTTAAATCTAGGAATTCTTACAAAAAGGATTTTTTTTTTCATTTTGAAAGGGGTACGGCGTCCCCACATTTTTTTAAAAGCAAAGAGTTTGAAATGGTTTAAAAGGGGCATGGTGTCCCCACATTTTTGAAAATGAGTCTCACCTCACCCCGTTGGAGGATGAAGGTGTTTTTGTTGAAATCCTTTCTAAGTCATTTAAAGGGAACACATGGTGAATGTGCTCAAAAGTGTGGTGTTGGACCACTTTTTGAAAATAATTTGAAACTTGTTCGAGGAGGCTTTGTTTGAGAATTTGACATTCATGAAAATTTTCATCCTCGACGAAATGAACAATTCTAGTGTTCATTTCGGAGCCTAACTCTAACTTTAACAGCTCCTAAATTCATCAAACCCGTGGCCTTTGTACCCAGTTTTTATAAAAGTTCCAATTTTACACACTTTTAAAAACAGGTCTGTTTGGGGCCTGAAACGGCCAAATTTTTGAAATCTTCATGAGTTAGTTTCAAGGTTTTGTCGAGATCTAAAACTTTCGTGTTTTGACCAAAGTCTGGTTCAGCCTCTAAAATAGTCATTTTTATAAAAATCTGAGACTGTTCATTTGGTCCAGATTTGTTACTCCCAGTTTTGGGCACCGAACCAAAATCAGCTGAAAAGTCTATCGTAGGTTCATTTTTGGCCAATGGCTATCTGACGTAAAAATGACCGTATTGAAATTTCCTTAAAACATCATGTTTTATAAAATCCTAGATTCAGACCCTAAGTAGGTCAAAATGGCCAAAATCCATGGCTTATCCTAGGGACAGATTTTGTGTCCAGCCACCCTCTACACACTCATGCACACACATATCTCAAACCACTTGTAAACTAAAGTAAACACAACCACAACCACAAAAACTTTAAAAACTGAAAGCTAAGGGCTCAAATAACTTATTACAATCCATGTGTATAAACAAATACACATAAATCTCCTTTGATCAAAAACTTAAAAACAACTAACCACAAAAGATGGTGGTTTTTCGGTTTATACCTTAGAGTACTTTGATCCAAGCACAACCGAGGCAAGGGTGGCTATCAAGGCTCCATGGAAAACAAAGGGGTTGAGGGGTCACTTGTGCTAGAATGAGAACACAAGGAAAACAAAACGTTTCTCTTAATATCAAGCCAAGATGAAAAACTAAACCATAGAAAAATTTTGGTTCTAGGGTCTTACCAAAACTACCTTGGAAGAGTGCACCTCTAGCAACTTGTGTGGCCAAGCTTTTATGTGAAAGTTATGTGAAAATATGGGTGGTTTAGGGGCAGAAGAGGGGTCGGATTTTCTGAAGAGAAAGGGGAGAGAAAGCTGTCTTTTTCTTGAGAGTTTTTGTGAGCAAATAGGAAAAGTGAGACCTAAGGGTGGTTGCACCTTTTTATAGGCAACTCTAAGCAACTTTGCTTAACTCTAAGCCCTCTTAATTAAGCCACAATTTAGCTCAATTGGGGGACAAAAATCTGTGCTGCAGCCCTTAAATTTTTAGAGGCCATGATGGAGGGTGAAAGGGAGTAAGTTTGCATTAAATGGTCATGGTCCTCTTATCCTTAAAACCCCATTTTTTTAATCTAAAAACTCCAACACATCCCTTGATTTAAGGGATCATTTTCAGCTGGTTTTGCAGCAGTTTTCCTAACCAAAGGGGGCACGGTTTGGTTGGGGTAAAGGTCTAACTGAATCAGTTCTGTGCAGTCTAGTTTTCTACTGTGTTTTTTGACCATTTCTCGGCAGTGTTCTAATTTTCATCCAAAAATTGGATTTTCTGAATTTGATTTTTGTATTGATGATTTCTAATTGTTTTATACTATCTAGAGCCTATTCTATGTCAAATCACTTTTTATTTCCTATACTGTGGTTGTATCTACACTGTGTTGTCCTTTCGCACACAAACCGGGGCGTTCCTAGGCGAAATTTCAGACACAGTCTCTCTTGATTAATTCGAATGTTCTGATTTCAATTTTATCAGTCTTATGTCCGTCTGGGGTCGTCTAGACCATTTTTTGAGATCTATGTGGTCCCACCTCGAAAAACGTGTCAGGTGCCCGTTTGACTAATTTGGGCATCCTGAGTCTAGATACATCAGTTTTGAGTCAAACTAAGGCTGTCTTGGCTATTAACTTGACACTGTATCTTACACTATTCACTATTCACTATTCTCTATTCTAACTGACTAGTCTGAGTGTTTTGACTCCGATTTTGTTAGTCTCTGGGTGAGAAGAGGTCATCCGGACCATTTTCTCGATATTGTACCCCTACTAGGGAGATTCTCGTTGTTGTGCTCAGACGTTTGGTCCGTGCATTTTAGTGATCTACTCACCAGTCTTGTGTCAGGAAATGGTCATCCGGACCAGTTTCATGACACTGCGTATCTCATACACTTATACACATAACAGGGTAGATCGGGTTCTCTGTTGGTTATCCCTTTTCACTGTATGAATTGTAATAAATAGTACTGCACTGTTTAGTTTATTCAACTGGAATATATGCTATATTTATCAACTTAATTACTCATTTCATAGTAATTAGGTTTCACGCATTACGAAAGTCTTCAAATTAGCTCTCTGTTTAGTACACGGCCTTCTACATGGGTTCTAACACGGGCGTGTATGGCTCGAGCACGGGCGTGCACTAGCTGAGCTTTCTCAACACGGTCGTGTCTTGGAATACGCTCACTTTACCCGAGCGGTACACGGCCGTATACCTGACCATGTAAAACTACACAGCCATGTTAACTCACACGGCCTCTATCATAAAATAGTCCGATCAGTACACGGTTTAACACATGACCGTGTACCTGAGCGTGTTCGATGTATTTGCACTAAAAATGCATCAAATTATTCCTTAACTTCTCATTAAATAATTTGTTACGTTACAGGGATGGGGTGGTCCTTACAACCTACCCCCCTTACAAAATTTTCATCCTTGAAAATTGGAATAAATCCGGGAAGTCTCTCTTCATATCCTCTTCCCTTTCCCATGTAGCTTCTTCTATATTATGATTCCGCCACAACACTTTCGCAAGCGGGATCACTTTATTCTTGAGGACTTTGCTCTCCTTAGCTAAAATTTACACTAGCTTCTTTTATATGTCAGGTCGGCGTGTACTTCAACAGGCTCTTAACTTAATATGTGGGAACTGTCAGGCATGTATTTCTTCAGCATTGAGACATGGAAAATGTTATGCACGGATGCCAACTCGGGAGGGAGCGCTACCCTGTAGGCTACCTTCCCAATTCTCTCGAGGATCTCGAAGGTCCCTATATATCGAGGGCTGAGCTTCCCTTTCTTCCCAAAGCGCATCACCCCTTTCATGGGTGCCACCTTGAGGAAAACTGAATCTCCTTCCTGAAAGTCGAGAGGTCTGTGTCGTTTATCAGCATAACTCTTCTGACGACTATGAGCTGTCTTCAGTCTCTCCCGTATAATCTTCACGTCTTCTGTTGTACTTTTGACGAAGTCCGTACTAGTGAGTTGTTTCTCTCCAGCCTCATGCCAGTGAACCGGAGATCTACATTTCCTTCCAAAGAGTACCTTGTATGGTGCCATTCTAATCGAGGAATGGTAGCTGTTGTTGTACGAGAACTCTATTAGCGGCAGTTTTTGGTCTCAATTCCCCTTGAAGTCTAGGGCACACACTCTCAACATATTTTCCAACGTTTGTGTTGTCCTTTCTGACTGACCGTCTGTTTGAGGGTGGAAAGCTGTGCTGAACTTCAACTTAGTCCCCATTGAAGCTTGGATGCTCTGCCAAAACCTTGAAGTGAACTGCCAAAACCTTGAAATTATTGACTTAAGTACACCGTGCAGTCTTACTATCTGGGCCACGTACATTTCTGCTAGCCTCTCTACTCAGTAGCTCAACTTCATGGCTAATAATCAAGCTGATTTCGTCAGTCGGTCCATAATTACCCAGATGGTGTCATTTCCACTTGATGTTCTGGGCAGTCCGACCACAAGGTCCATTGTAATCTGTTCCCATTTCCACTCAAGAAGCTCGATTTTCTGTAGTTCTCCTCTAGGTCGTTGATGTTCTACTTTAATTTTTTGACATGTAAGGCACTTTGCGACAAATTCAGCGACGTCGCCCTTCATCTTCGGCCATCAAAAACTGTCTTTCAAGTCTTTGTATAGCTTGTTTGCCCCTGGATGAACTGAGTACGGTGTGTCATGGGCTTCTGAAAGGATCCTTTTCCCGAGTTCTTCATCCTTCAGAACGCACACTCTATCTCTGACATAGAGTATGCTATCCTTGGAGACTTGGAATTCTGACTTTTGGTCCTCCATTACCTCTTTCTTGTGCTTATTCAGGGTTAAATCGAGGTCTTGGCCAGCCTTGATTTCTTCTAGGAGTATTGATTGGAGGGTCATTTTAGACAACATCCCCGTTAGAATCTTGATTTCGCCGTTACATAGCTCCTTCTGTAGGGCTTCTGGCAAGGCATTGATAGCCATAAGCGATGAAGAGTACTTCCTACTCAATGCATCGGCCACCTTATTGGCTTTCCCTGGGTGATACAGGATCTCGCAGTCGTAATCCTTTACCAATTCTAGCCATCTTTGTTGCCTCATGTTGAGCTCCTTCTGCGTAAAGATGTATTTGAGGCTTTGGTGGTCCGTATAAATCTTGCACTTGACGCCATATAGATAATGCCTCCATATTTTCAGCGCAAACACGACTGCTGCTAGCTCCAGGTCATAAGTCGGATAATTCCTCTCGTGGTTCTTAAGTTGTCGCGAGGCATAAGCGACTACTTTCCCATTCTGCATCAATACGGCTCCCAGTCCGGTCTTAGATGCATCACTTTAGATTACAAAACTTCCCTGTCCAGTGTCTGGTATGGTCAGGATCGGAGCACTCGTGAGTCTGCATTTTAGCTCCTGGAAGCTTTTCTAGCATTTATCCGTCCACTCATACTTCTTTTCCTTCTTGGTGAGTGCTGTGAGTGGTGCGGCTAACTTCGAGAACCCTTCTACGAAACGTCTGTAATAGCCTGCTAGGCCTAGGAAACTGCGGATCTCCGTTACGTTCTTCGGAGTTGGTCATTCGCTGACTGCTTAGATTTTCACTGGGTCTACTGATACTCCGTCTTTAGAGACCACATGACCAAAAAAAATGGACCTTTTCTAGCCAAAACTCGCACTTAGAGAATTTGGCGTATAGCTGGTGCTCCTTTAGCTTGAGTAGAATAGCTTTCAGATGCTCCTCGTGTTCCTCCCTTGTCTTAGAATACACAAGTATGTCATCGATAAACACAATGACAAACTTGTCTAAGTTGAACACTCTATTCATCAGATCCATGAAGACTGCGGGGGCATTCGTTAGTCTAAATGACATAACGAGGAACTCGTAGTGTCCATATCGTGTATGAAAGGCTGTCTTGGGTATGTCTGCACTTCTAATCCGTAGTTGGTGATACTTGAAATGTAGATCGATTTTCAAGAACACTGTAGCGTCTCAGAGCTGGTCGAACAGATCGTCGATTCGTGGCAACGGATACTTGTTCTTTATAGTGACCTTGTTCAGCTCCCTGTAATCGATGCACATCCTTAACGTTCCATCCTTCTTCTTCACGAATAAAACTAGTGCTCCCCACGGTGAACAGCTCTGTCGAATGAAGCCCTTGTCCATTAGGTCCTTCAACTAGGCCTGGAGTTCCTTTAACTCTGCCGGGACCATTCTGTATGAGGCCTTGGAGATGGGGGCTGATCCTGGTAACAGCTCGATCTCGAATGATATCTCCCTTTCCAGCGGAAGTCCTGGCAGATCCTCTGGGAATACTCCTATGAATTCTCTGACCATTGGGACATCTTCAGACCTTATCTCTGCTTCCTGGTTGCTGTCTACCATGTGTGCTAGGAAACCGGCGCATCCACTGGATAGAAGTTTGTGAGCCCTCATAGCGGATATTATTATCTTTAGTTGCTTCAACGATAGCCCTTTGTAGACAAACTTCTTGTTCCCATTCAGCTCGAAGGTAACCTCTTGTCTTCGACAGTCTATTATGGCGTTGTACTTAGCGAGGAAGTCCATTCCCATGATTACATCGTAGTTGCACATGTCGATGACGATTAGGTCTACACTCAGCTCATACCCACTGATAACTACTGGTACATGTCTTGCCCAATAGCTAGACAACAAAACTTCCCCAGAGGGAAGGGCAGTTCAGAAAGTTTGGTTCATCTTGTCTATGTTCTGACCTAGTTTTCTTCGTCATCACTTATCAAGGGGGAATTCTTCTGGATCTTCCTCGTCCTCCGAGCCTGAACTGACCTTATCATCACTAGTGATAATGACTTGAGGTTCCGGCTCATACTCCTCCATCTCCTCGTCATCATTGGACAAATAGGGGATGTCATCATTATCCTCTGGTTCCTCAAAGCGGTACTCAGCCAATGGTATAGCTGGAATAGGGTCCTCCTCGTGAGCGGCAAGATTAGCAGCATTGCGTGCCCGCTCATAGTTCCTAACGTTGACCGCATCAACTTCGGCATACTCTATCTCTTGAAGGAAACGCCTCAAATCTTGATGTCGTGGAGGGTAGGGGACAAGTTCCCTAATGTCCCTGGGTACCCCTCTCCAAACTAGCTCAGTTACTTCTCGGAAAGACCGGTCAAAGGGAATGTAGGGTAACATCACGTCCTTAAACCTCCGACAATAATACGCCATGGTCTCTCCTTCGTCGACATCCCACATACCCGAGAAGACGTCGTACCTCCTCTCGTGCATGTCTCTCCATGTGCTGAAATTCCTATATGGACCATAGAGTTTCTCGAATGCGGGTGGTGCAAACATGGCATGGAGTTCCTGGCAGAAGGTGGCCCAATCTAGCACTGGTCTTCCCTCCCTTCGCTGGTCCAGCCACCAAGTCAACGTTGGTCTATCTAACTTGTTGCTTGCTAGCTCCACTTATAGGTGAGGTGGGGCATGGCAGGTACGAAAGGTGACCTCCACCTACTGAACCCACCTCAACAGCTTGTAAGGCCTATGCCGACTATCGAATATATCAAAGCCCATCCAGGCGAAGGCATCACTTACTGCCCTATCGTTGTCTTGGTGCTGAGGGTTTACTGGTGCGACCATATCTCCTATTATAATATAGATGTTAACTTATATACTGATACTGGAAAAGAAAATAATTAACTTACTTGGACAGATGAGGCAGGCGTGTTGCGATGTGAGGTAGGGTGGCAGGAAACCGCTCTGATACCAACTGTGATGCCCCGTGCCCTAGGCGGCCCGGACCGTCACTGTAAAACTACTGTTTCTTTACTTTTACTTATACTTTCTTGCAATTGAATATTGCTTAAAATATCTTTAATAGGTTACTCTAATTTTAGAAGAAATTTTTTTTGTTTTTAACTACGTACGTATTTACTATTCATGTACCTGTACTATTAAAAGCGGAATTTGAAACATAATAAATTTAATCTTGCGAACATACTTATACTGTTGATTTTATGGAATAGTATTTTTGAATAGTGTCGATCGGCTGCTATTCGAAAATACTATTCAACTATTACTATTCAAAAATATTGTGTAACCATTACTATTCAAAAATACTATTTAATAGTTACTATTGAAAAGTACCATTTACTGGTACTATACTGTTACTGTTCAAAATACTGTTTACTTAAACTGTGCGGAAGTTAAACTCGTATGGTGTCCATAACCTCGCTTCACATCCGCCTCCGCCGCCGTCATTGCCCACCGTGGCTTATGCCATAGGACGCTTACCTACAGTATGAACACACTCCGTGAGCTTTACGCCCAGTAAGTACAACATGTTAACCGCAAAAAATGTTTAAACATAATACATACTTAAAAATGCATAAGCATGCAAGATAGTCACATATACCACTTAACATATACCATATCATCACATATTATGTCATAGCATACAAAATTTATATACCATATGCATACAGATTACTTCATGTAAATGCATGTATCTTACTGTAGCTGAAAGCATAGCGAACTAATGTGGACAGTGAACTATGCATGATTCGGTTATGTTCATTTATGCTTTAGTACTCTTTTCTTTTTCTTGTCTACTTAGGGCTCATGTGTCAGTATCGTGTGCGTGCAGACCAACGGTAACGCCCGAGGTCAACTAATGCCGAAGAGCCATCAACTGATGCTCAACTTTTGGCCTTAACTTTCTTTAACTGGAAACCCCTTCGACTGAAGGAGCCGGTATGACACACCTATTTATATCCATCTTGTTTAACTGTTCTAGCCATATGCTTCTCTAAGCTGTCCCCAATCCTACGCGATAGGGATCTATGGCTTCTAACTTGTTCTTTCATCAATCTACGTGATTGTGAAACTATATGCCCTTATGTATGCTGTGCAACATCATGTGCATGTAAGGCATACTTAACATACTGTAAAACTATCATTTTAATATCATTTTATTCATGCTACAGGAGGAGTTGTACTTACCTAATTGTAAGCACTTATATTCGCGCCTTTAGAAATTTATAAGTTATTGCCTGTCATCAATAACGTCTCTCGTTGATATCTTTTCTAAGTCACCAATACTGTTAGTGACTAAAGTAGATAATTACTCGATACCGATTGCCGTCGGTAGTACTTACTCTCTATCTCAAGAGTTAACTTATTCGTATGTGGTTAATTAATTTATGGCCCCATAAATTAATTACCACGTCCTTAGGCTACTTTTGCCTATACTTGTGTTTTCATGTGGTACCGGGGTCCCTCGGTACCTTATTGGCCTTTCTGGGAATTTGGTGTCTAGTTTCCATCGCGTTTGATTAACGGTCTTCTTGATAGTTAAATCAACGTTTCTCATAATGTTGCTCTGAACACGGTCCTTGACTGATTTACCGATTAGTCAACCAACCGATTATCTCGCGTTTTGGCAACTAGGTAGCCTATCGGGCTACTATACGTAGGCTTGGTATAGTAACCATCCGGGTTACTTTGTTTGTTTAGGTGTAAAACCTCTCTTAGGGTTATGCACGAACCCTTTTTGAAAAACTTGTTTAAATCTCGGAATTCTTACAAAAAGGATTTTTTTTTTTCATTTTGAAAGGGGTATGGCGTCCCCACATTTTTTTAAAAGCAAAGAGTTTGAAATGATTTGAAAGGGGCATGGTGTCCCCACATTTTTGAAAACGAGCCTCACCTCACCCCGTTGGAGGATGAGGGTGTTTTTGTTGAAATCCTTTCTAAGTCATTTAATGGGAACACATGGTGAATGTGCTCAAAAGTGTGGTGTTGGACCACTTTTTGAAAATAATTTGAAACTTGTTCAAGGAGGCTTTGTTTGAGAATTTGGCGTTGAAAATTTTCATCCTCGACGAAATGAACAATTCTCGTGTTCATTTCGGAGCCTAACTCTAACTCTAACGGCTCTTAAATTCATCAAACCTATGACCTTTGTGCCCAGTTTTTATAAAAGTTCCAGTTTTACACACTTTTAAAAATAGGTCTGTTTGGGGTCCGAAACGGTTGAATTTTTGAAACCCGCACAAGTCAATTTTAAGGTTTTGTCAAGATCTAAAACTTCTGTGTTTTGACCAAAGTCTGGTTCAGCCTCTAAAAGGGTCATTTTAATAAAAATCTGAGACTGTTCATTTGGTCTGGATTTGTTACTCCCAGTTTTGGGCACCAACAAAAACCAGCTGAAAAGTCTGTCGTAGGTTCATTTTTGGCCAATGGCTATTTGACATAAAAATGACCGTATCGAAATTTTCTTAAAACTTCATGTTTTACCAAATCCCAGATTTGGACCCTAAGTGGGTCAAAATGGCCAAAATCCATGGCTTATCCTGGGGATAGATTTTGTGTCCAGCCACCCTCTACACACTTGTGCACACATATATCTCAAACCACTTGTAAACTAAAGTAAACACAACTACAACCACAAAAACTTTAAAAACTGAAAGATAAGGGCTTAAATAACTTATTACAACCCATGTGCATAAATAAATACACATAAATCTCCTTTGATCAAAAACTTAAAAACAACTAACCACAAAAGATGGGGGTTTTTCGGTTTATACCTTAGAGTGCTTTGATCCAAGCACAACCGAGCCAAGGGTGGCTATCAAGGCTCCATGGAAAACAAAGGGGGTTGAGGGGTCACTTGTGCTAGAATGAGAACACAAGGAAAACAAAACATTTCTCTTAATATCAAGCCAAGATGAAAAACTAAACCATAGAAAAATTTTGGTTCTAGGGTCTTACCGAAACTACCTTGGAAGAGTGCACCTCTAGCAACTTGTGTGGCCAAGTTTTTATGTGAAAGTTATGTGAAAATATGAGTGGTTTAGGGGCTGAAGAGGGGTCGGATTTTCTGAAGAGAAAGGGGAGAGAAAGCTGTATTTTTCTTGAGAGTTTTTGTGAGCAAATGGGAAAAGTGAGACCTAAGGGTGGTTGCACCTTTTTATAGGCAACTCTAAGAAACTTTGCTTAACTCTAAGCCCTCTTAATTAAGCCACAATTTAGCTCAATTGGGGGGCAAAAATCTGTGCTGCAGCCCTTAAATTTTTAGAGGCCATGATGGAGGGTGAAAGGGAGCAAGTTTGCATTAAATGGTCATGGTCCTCTTGTCCTTAAAACCCCATTTTTTTAATCTAAAAACTCTAACACATCCCTTGATTTAAGGAATCATTTTCAGCTGGTTTTGCAGCTATTTTCCTAACCAAAGGGGGCCCGGTTTGGTTAGGGTAAAGGTCCAACCGAATCGGTTCTGTGCAGTCTAGTTTTCTACTGCGTTTTTCGGCCCTTTCTCGGCAGTGTTCTAATTTTCATCCAAAAATTGGATTTTCTGAATCCGATTTTTGTACTGATGATTTTTAATTATTTTATACTGTCTAAGAGCCCATTCTATGTCAAATCACTATTTATTTCCTATACTGTGGTTGTGTCTACACTGTGTTGTCCTTTCGCACGCAAACTGAGGCGTTCCTAGGCGAAATTTCAGACACAGTCTCTCTTGACTAATTCGGACATTCTGATTTCAATTTTATCTGTCTTATGTTCGTCTGGGGTTGTCTAGACCATTTTTCGAGATCTGTGTGGTCCCACCTCAAAAAACATGTCAGGTGCCCGTTTGACTAATTTGGGCGTCCTGAGTCTAGATATATCAGTTTTGAGTCAAACTAAGGTCGTCTTGGCCATTAACTTGACACTGTGTCTTACACTATTCACTATTCATTGTTCTCTGTTCTAATTGACTAGTCTGAGTGTTCTAACTCCGATTTTGTCAGTCTCTGGGTGAGAAGAGGTCATTCGGACCATTTTCTTGATACTGTACCCCTACTAGGGAGATTCTCGTTGTTGTGCTCAGAAGTTTGGTCCGAGCATTTTAGTGATCTGCTCACTAGTCTTATGTCAGGAAATGGTCATCCGGACCAGTTTCATGACACTGTGTATCTTATACACTTATACACATAACAGGATAGACTGGGTTCTCTGTCGGTTACCCCTTTTCACTATATAAATAGTAATAAACAGTACTGCACCTGTTTAGTCTACTCAACTGGAATTTATGTTGTATTTATCAACTTAATTACTCATTTCATAGTAATTAGGTTTCACGCATTATGAAAGTCTTCAAATTGGCTCTCTGTTCAGTACACAGCCTTCTACACGGGTTCTAATACGGGCGTGTATGGCTCGAGCACTGGCGTGCACTAGCCGAGCTTTCTCAACACGGCCGTGTCTTGGAACACGCTCACTTTACCCGAGCGGTACACGACTGTATACCTGACCATGTAAAACTACACGGCCATGTTAACTCAACTGGCCTCTCTCATAAAACAGTCTGATTAGTACACGGTTTATCACACGACCATGTACCTGACCGTGTTCGATGTATTTGCCCTAAAAATGCATCAAATTATTCCTTAACTTCTCATTGAATAATTTGTTACGTTACAGGGATGGGGTGGTCCTTACACTTATAAAATTTTTGAAAAAATTCATGTTCTTTGAAATTGTCCCCAAATCACCCCATTGGAAGGTGGGGGTGTTTTATCAAAACCATTTTTCTGTTTTAAAGAGGGTAGAACACATTTTGGTGTTCATTTTTAAAAGTGGCTCTTGAATCATTTTACTGAAACTGTTTTAAAACTTGTTTGAAACGACTTAATTTATAAATTTGGTAAACATAAAACTTTTAGTCCTCGATGAGATGAACAACTCTCGTGTTCATCTTAGAGCTCTAATCATGCTTTAACGAGTCCTAAACTCATTAAACCCTAGCTAAACTTGTGTCCAGTTTTAGGAAAAATCCCAGTTTTACGCTTATTCAAAAACTGCTCTGTTTGAGGCCTGAAACGGCCAAATTTTTAAAATTCACACAAGTCATCTTAAAGGTTTCGATGAGATCTAAAACTTTAGTGTTGAGTCCAAGACCCGGTTCGGACTCTAAGTTGATCATTTTTAACAAAACCCGAGACTGTTCCTGTTGCTCACGATTTTGGTCCTAGTTTTGAACTCTAGTTAAAACTACTCGAAAAATCTATGTTAGAATCATTTTTGGCCAAAAGTTACTTGAAACAAAAACGACCATAACGAAATTTTCTTAAAATTTTGTGTTTTACTAAATCCTAAAATTGGACCATAAAGTGGTCAAAAATGGCCAAACCTGTGGCCTAAAACTGAGGATAGGTTGCTTTCTAGCTAATCCTAAAAACGTCCATTCACGCATCCATCACAAAATCTTAAACCACAATCACACAACCACATAAACTTAAAAATAAAATGCTAAGGGCTCAAAATAAACTTATTATAACCCATTGCACAAATAAATACACATAAATTTTCTTAATCAAAACTTAAAAATGGCTAAACCACTAAAAGGGGGTTTTCAGTTTTACCTTGTGTACTTGATCTAGCACAATCCGAACCAAGGGTGGCCAAATCTGTGTGGTCCTAGGTGAATAAGAAGGGGTCGGCCTTTGGCTAGGAGAAAACATAAAATATTCTTCTCAGTTATCAAGCTAATGAAAAATCATCAAAACCACAAAGATTGGTTCTAGAACCTTACTAAAAAACAACCTTGAAATGCTCTTGAAAAATGTCTCCAACACAAGCTTAAGTGTGGCTAATTTTTTATAAGGATTTTGGTGAAATTTGGCTGAGTTTGGGGGCTGAGGGTGGTTGATTTGGGCTGAAGAAAAAGGGAGAGAATGTTGGTGCTTTTGGGTGTGTAAAAGAAGAAAATGAAACCTAAGGCCAAGCACACCTTTTTATAGACAAAAACTAAGTAAAATTAATCAACCCTAAGCCCACTTAATTAAGCCAATTTTTAGCTAATCTAGGGGACAAAACTTGCTGCCTCCTAGCTGAAGAAAACCGTGTAGGCTGCTGCAAAAACAAAAGGGAAAGGTTGCATTAATGTTTGCTAAAAGTTACATGTGCTTGTCCCATACTTTTGCATTTTTTTAATCCATGTGTCATAGACATGTTTCCTTGCTTTAAGAAAAACTTTTCCATGTCTCTAGGGCTACATTTGGCTGCTTATACATGGTTTTCTAGGGGAAAAATTTATCTGCAAAGTCTCCTCTTTGCAGTCTAATTTCTTCTTTTCGATATTCGACCCTTTTTTGGCAGTGTTCTAGATTTTCACCGAAATTGAATCTTCTTGATCCTATTCTTAAATTGATTATTCCTGGTTAGGTTGTAATGCCTATGAGCCAATTCTGTGTCTATTTAACTGTTCATTTCCTATACTGTGGTTGTGTCTACATTGTATTGTCCTTGTACACGCATAACGAGGTGTTTTCGTGTGAAATTTCAGACACAGTCTCTCCTAACTAATTTGGACGTGTTGATTTCAAATTCATCAATTTTACATCAATCTGAGGTCGTCTGGACCAGTTTTCAATATCTGTGTGATCCCACCTTGAAAAACGTGTTTTGCGCTCAATTGATTAATTTGAGCATTCTAAGTCTAAATATATCAGTTTCGGGATGAGAAAAAGTTGACTTGACCCCTTTCCCGATACTGCGTATCTCTCAAATGAAACTTCGTATTTTGTGCTCAATCAACTAAATGGAGCCTGCTAACTGTTAATACATCAGTTTAAAATCAAATTAAGGCTGTCTTGGCTATTAACCTGACACCACGTATCTACTATTTACTATTCACTGTTTCTATTTAACTGACTAATCTGAGCGTTCTGACTCCGATTTTGTCAACTTTTGGAAGAGAATAGGTCATCTGGACCATTTTTTTCGATACTGTACACTTATCAGGGTAATTATCGCTGCTATTGTCATGTCTCAAAATCTGGAACAGCGACAGGTGTCACATCCCAAAAATCCAGGATAGTGACAAGTATGAGATGTTAAATAAATAAATAAAACACAATACCAGATTTCTAAGTCTACCAGTTTTTATATTTTACCTTTTACAGTCTATTTAAACTTGTTACAAATTATGTTTGCATATTTTAAATTAACAATCATTTGTATTTGAATTCTCATCACAATATCCGGTGGTGCGGTACCCATGTCTCACAGATGCATACTTGGATAAAATAAAATAAGTGAGAATACAAAAGTAAAGTTTAGAATTTACAGTCCTGGAATGCTCATATACATACTTGGTTCTAAAGTAAAGAACACTACTTCAATGTCTTTAGTCCTTGTTGTCCACTGGAGATTTCATGTAGTCCGTGTCCTCTAATCACCTTTATCTCCTGGGGGTTTAGTAGTTTTAAAACAGTGAGTGAAAGGCCAAGTAGGATATTTTTAAAAAATATTTTTCAATATTTTATTTTAACCATCATACTAAATATGTCAATGCAGTACCGAATTATAAACGTGGAATCATGATTATGCAAATTGTGTCCCTATATACATCTAGTTCGTGTACGGTCCGTATGAGCCCTTTCACCATACTGAAGCATGATGAGTGATTCTCGATCGAGCTGTGCACTCTTTGCACGTGTGTGCTGGCTCCCGGTATACTTTAACACCAAATCCAATTTTCAAAATTTCATTTGAAATTAAGATTCACATGATAAAATATGTCGTATTATTTTTCAAAAAAATCCGTGACCGGATATTTTTCCTTTAATTTCTGAAATCGTGATATTTTCTAAAATCACAGAATTTTCAAAATTTTATAAACTCATTTCTTTAAATAATTTTGGCCAAATCACTAAAAAAAAATGGCTACAAGGAAAGGGTAAGATATCCTACCTCGTTGACTATTCAATCTACTGACCACTTCTCGCACGAATTCCAAGATAATCTTTTTCCTCGAATTCGATCAACGAGTACCTAAAACAAAAAAAAAAAAACAGATAATTTAATTATCTGTCCAGGAATTCCGTAATCGAATTATGGTAAACTCAATTAATTAGTGTGCCGTTGATTTTAAAGTTTAAAACGATATTTTATTTTAACATTGTAATTTTAAAACAATAACTTTAATACAAATACCCAAAATATTTTCTTTTAAAAATTTTGCCATGACCTGCCTTAAAATATAGACTCCCCAAAAACTCCAAAATGCTTAACCTACAGAAAAACAATTCCAATTCCCAGAACAGTTTAAATTTCAAATTTCAAATCTCAAATTAATTTAAAATACACATTTAAATTTTATTATTATTATTATTATTATTTGTTATATACTATATATATACAGATATACATATATAACATATATATATATCTATATTTCTTTTTTTTCCTCTTTTTTGGGAAGCTCGGCCGGCCCGGAAAGAGGAACTCACGGCGGCGGAGGGTGGCAGCACTCGGGCGTAACGGTCGGCGTCGCGGCAAGGGGCAACCAAGAGAGGCAAGGACAGACAGACGGTAATGAGGAGGGCGAGGTGCGGCTGTTTCACGGGACTCGACGACTGGGTCGGACGGGACAGGGAGGAGCTGGATCGGGCGACGGTCGTGGAGCTTCGATCTCAGTTAGGTCAAGCTGATGGTGGTGGCTCGGGCTCGGTCTACGTTCAGCTGGGCTTGGGGACAGGGAAAGCGCTGAAAGCCAGGTGACTGCTTGGGTCTGGGCATTGGCGACGGCTTGCGGAGGCTCGCGGAATGGCAAGGGCATAGTGGAAATGGGGTTCGGCTTGGGCTTGGCCTGTTGGTCCGTGTCTGGTCCCGTGGAGGAGAGAGGACCGGAGTGGGAGAAAGTGAGGTGTACGATGTTGAGCTTTGGTGGCTGACGATCCGGCGTGGCTGGTTCGGGTACCCTTCAGCCGAAACAGAAACAAAGGGAAAGAATAAGAGAAAGAAAGAGAGATGGTGAAGGGGAGTGAAAGCTAGAAAGGAATCGGGAGAGGGAGAGCAAGTGAGAGAGAGTGAGACGAGAGGGAGTGAGAGGGATCAGAGAGAGAGTGAGGGTGAACAAGTGAGAGAGTAGAGAAAGAGAGAGAGAGCTTGGTGAGGGAAAAAGAAAAAACAAAGAGAAAGAAAAATGTTTAAGTGTAGAAAAAGAAAGAGGAAAAATAAAAAGTAGGGTGGGGTTCCGGATAGTTCTAAAAAAGAAAAAAAAAAAGAAAAAAAAAATAAATAATAATGAAAGAAGAAGAAAAATGGAAAAATAAGGTAAAATAACATTTGGTAAATATTTTTGAGTAAAAATTGTAAAAATTTCAAAATTTGTAAAAATATTTAAAATGTCCTTAAATTAATATTTAATACATCAAAAATTTAAAATTGAATTCTTATAAATTAAAAATTTATTGGCACACTAACAATTGAATTTTGTACACATTTACATGCAAAATTTAAACTCAAAAATTTTGCAACGTGGCAATTCTCCCCTTCTACAAAAGAATTTCGTCCTCAAAATTCAAATGATCTAGATTTTCAAACAAACGGGGATATTTCTCTAACATTTCATTTTCTACTTCCCAAGTGGTGTCTTCACTTCCGTGATGTTGCCATAAAACCTTAACTAACGCTATCTTTTGATGTCGTATTCTCTTGACCTTTCTATCAAGAATTCGTACCGGTGCCTCTTCGTAGGAAACATCTTCTCAAATTAGAATGTCCTCGAGCAAAACTATTGCAGTAGGACCCGGTTTGCATTTCCTAAGCATCGATACATGAAATACATCATGCATATGGGACAATTCTGATGGCAACGCTAAACAATAAGTAACTTTACCAACTCATTGAATAATAAGGAATGGTCCCACATGTAGTGGAGCCAATTTCCCTTTCTTGCCGAAACGAGAAACTCCTTTTCGACGGGAAACCTTTAGAAGCATGAAATCTCCTACCTCAAATTCTAATGGTTTTCATCGTCTGTCAGCGTAGCTCTTTTGTCGGCTCTAAGCTGTTTTTAAGTATTCTCGAATAATTCAAATTTTCTCGGTAGTCTCTTCGACAATAGTTGCTCCAATATGAACTCGATCTTCAGGTTCGATCCAACATATGGGTGATCTACATGGTCTTTCATAAAGAGCTTCAAATGGTACCATTTTGATGCTAGACTAATAGCTATTGTTGTAGGCAAACTCTGCAAACGACAAATTATCAATCCATTTGTTCCCATAATCTAAAGCGCATGCACGTAACATGTCTTCAAGAATCTGAATAACCCTTTCAGATTATCCATCAGTCTGTAGATGGAAAGCGGTGCTGAATTTCAAATCTGTCCCAAAAGCTACCTAGAAACTCTTCCAATATCGAGTGGTAAATCAAGGATCTCGATCAGAAATAATACTTAATGGTATTCCATGATATTTGACTATCTCATCTAAATTACCTTGGCTAAGTTCTTCTTACCATATGTGGATTTGATAGGAATGAAGTGCGCTGATTTCGTCAATCGATCTACCACTACCCAAATAACATCGAAGCCATTCTGTGTTTTTGGTAGCCCCACAAGAAAATACATGTAATTTCTTCCCACTTACACTCTGGAACAGGTAATGGCTGTAGCATCCCTCCAGGTTTCTGACATTCTGCTTTGACCTTAAGACAATTTTGACAAGTCTTCACATAATTTGTCACATCATTTTTTCATGTTTCGCCACCAGTATTGTCTCTTTAGATCCTTATGCATCTTGATAACTCCTAGATGTATTACAAATCGAGATTTATGAGCTTCATCCATGATTGTCTTCTTCAATTCTGGTATTTGTGGAACAGCTAGACGATATTTGAAATATAAATCTCCATCACTATGGATGTTCCAATGTTCTAATTGTTCTCTATTCTGAAGCTTTGACCAAACATTTTGCAAATGGCTATTTTTATGTTGATTCTCCTTAACTTGTTGAATCAGGTAGGGTGGAGTTACTAAATTGTACAGAGTGATTGAATCTTGATCCTCAAAATCTGAAGATCATAATCCTCAACCACGACTGTTCTTTTCCAATCAAGCATTACTAATGAAGTAAGAACACCTACACGTTTCTGACTAAGAGCATCCGCTATAACGTTAGCCTTACCTAGATGATATTCTAGAGTAAAGTCATAATCTTCTATATACTCTACCCAACGTCTTTGTCTCAAGTTCAAATCTTTATGAGTAAAGAGATACTACAAACTCTTATGATCAGAGAAAATCTGAAATAAGACACCATAGAGATAGCATTTCCAAATTTTCAAAGCAAAAATAATGGCTGCCAACTCTAAATCATGTGTTGGGTAGTTTTTCTCATGCGTCTTCAATTGTCAAGATGTGTATGCCACAACATGTCCTTTCTGCATTAGAACATACGCGAGTCCTTCTTTCGATGCATCAATATAAACTTCATAGGGTTCTTCAAGCTTGGGAATTATAAGAACTGGGGCACTAGTCAAGCAAGTTTTTAATTCTTGAAAAGCATTCTCACATTTATTATTCCAGTCAAATCGAACATTTTTTCTTGTCAATCGTGTCATTGGGCCTACAATTCATGAGAAATCCTGAACAAATTTACGATAATATCCCGCTAATCCTAGAAAACTTCTGATTTCAGTTACATTTCTAGGTCGTTCCCATTTTATTATTGCCTCAACTTTTGTAGGGTCCATGGCTGTGCCTTGACTAGAGATAACATGCCCAAGAAATTTGACTTCAAATAACCAGAAGTCACATTTCTCCCTCTTGGCATACAACTGATGCTCCCGCAAAGTTTGTAGGACTAACCTTAAATGTTGTTCATGTTCCTCCCGGGTCTTAGAATAGATCAAAATATCATCAATAAAGACGATGACAAACTGATATAGAAATAGTCAAAAAACACGATTCATCAAGTCCATAAAAGCTGCTGGAGCATTCGTCAAACCAAAAGGCATAACCAAGAATTCGTAAGATCAATACCAAGTCCTAAATGCAGTCTTTGGGATATCTTCCTCCTGGATTTTTAATTGATGATATACAGATCTCAAATCAATCTTTGAGAAGTACTGATCACCTTCAAGTTGATCAAATAACTCGTCGATCCTTAGCAAAGGATATTTATTCTTGATTGTCGCCCTATTCAATTGCCTATAGTCAACACACTGTCGTAAGCTTCTATCTTGTTTCTTTGTAAATAAGACTGGTACTCCCCATGATGATTTACTAAGCCGAATGAATCCTTTAAGTTCCAGCTCAGTCAATTGTTTCTATAATTCAGTTTTCTCCGTAGGTGCCATTTTGTAAGGCGGAATTAATATTGAAGCTGTATCGGGAATAAGATCAATGCAGAATTCTACCTCTCAGTCAGGTGGCAAACCAGGTAAATCTTCAGGAAATACATCCAGAAATTCATCTACCACTGGAGTATAGTGATTAGCTCTTTTCACGTTGTTGTCATTTTCCAATGCAAAAATAATGGCGGTGCAAGATAACTTTCGTGGACCACCTATGGCTAATCTCAACAGCTTATTGGTCATCACTCGATCTGGATCTTCGAGTTCGATCACCATCAGGTTCGACTCTATGAATAATATCACCTTTCGGTGATGACAATCTAATGTTGCCCTATTCTGAGTTAAATAATCCATACCAAGAATCATATCATAGCATGTCATTGGTAGGATAATGAATTAGACATTAAGTTGTTCGCTTTCTCGCGTAACAACATTAGTCCAACATATCAATAAAGTTTCAGTTTTTCCAAGTGGCGTACTTAGATGCAAAGGTGACTCTAAATGTTTTATTTCTAATTCTAATGCTTTTGCAAATGTGGATGCAATAAAAGAATGACTGGCACCAGTATCAAACAATACGTGTGCCCAACTAGAAGAGATCAGGATCATACCTTCCATAACCGTAGGACTATTCTGAGTTGTTGGTTCTTCCCCTTCCACAGCATACATTTTCCCTTTGTCCTTGTCATTCATGCTGTTCCTCGAGGCAGTGGGTCCCGCTGGCCTGAATTGCAACGGTTGCAAAGAAGCTTGCCTACTAATGGACATCTAAGGTCTCTATTGTGATTGAAATGACTGAGGTCCAAAATTTGACTGATAAGGGGCTTGTAGTGGCCTATATTATGACTGGTCAATCTTGACTATCCTTGGTTAAATTGTCCCTAGTTAACTAGTCCCTGGGTAAATTGTCCAGATCCCACACTAACGAGATCCTGCTGATGATTGGGTGGACTGCTGGAATTGTTGAGTCAGCTGATGTTGCCTATAAGGACAGTTCCTTTTTAAATGTCCTGTCTGACTACATTTATAACAGCTCATCTCATATGGGTGTGATCTTCCGGTAGAAGTATTACTAGTACTGTCAGTTCTTCTACTTTCAATGTTGACCTAACTAACATGAGTATGAGTCCCACGTTGACTTCTAGTCGGTCCATCAGACGTCCTTGGAGTTTCAGATTTCTCCTTCTGGAAATTTTGATTATCCTGTTCAATACGCAGGGCAGCTGACACGAGCGTCAGGTAGTCTCGAATCTGCATACCCACCACTAATCTCCTTATTGATGGTTTAAGTTCCAGCTCAAACTTGATACATTTGGTGCGCTTAATCGCCACCATTGAAGAAGCAAATCTGGACAATTCTCCAAATTTTGACACGTACTCGAACACGGTCATATTTCCTTGTTGTAGGCTCATGAATTCTACAATCTTTTGATCCCTAAAACTCTCAAGGAAAAATTGATCATAAAATAGCTGTTCAAACATCTCCCAGGCCATTTCTTGCAGGTTGTGCGTTCTCCTAATTTGTCTCCACCATATGCTAGCTTTACCATCCAAATAGGTGGAAATAATTTCAATCCGATATTCAGGTGGGGTCTGGATAGTATCCATCTTCATTACCACACTTTGGAACCAATCATCCGATTCTTGAGGATCACCTTCACTAGTAAAGGTTAGAACTCTGAACCGTTGAAAATCTTGTAGGCTTCGGTTCATGTCACGAACGACTAGTTCATCTTTGGCATGAGCAACCATGTTTTGTAATACTCGATACATGGCTTCCGTGGCATTAGCCTGATCTAGCTCTGGAATCGATGCTGAGGTTGGGGCTAGAGTAGTTGTCGGGACGTTTCCCCTTCTATGTCTAGGCAGCATTCTATAAAATAAAAATTCTGAGTTGTAAATTGTCATTTTATTTTACTCCAACTATGCATACAATTCCTATGGAAATCCAAAAACATGCTCTGATACCAAAAATCCTGTCACGTCCCAAAATCTGAAACAACGACAGGTGTCACATCCCAAAAATCCATGATAGCGATAGGTATGAAATGTTAAATAAATAAATAAAACAAAATATCATATTTCTAAGTCTACCAATTTTTATATATATTTTACCTTTTACCGTCTATTTAAACTTGTTTACAAATTATTTTGCATATTTTCAATTAACTATTATTTGTATTTAAATTCTCATCACAACATCTGGTGGTGAGGTACCCATGTCCCACAGATGCATACTTGGATAAAATAAAATAAGTGAGAATATAAAAGTAAAGTTTAGAATTTATAGTCCTAAAATACTCATATACATACTTGGTTCTAAAGTAAAGAACACTACTTCAATGTCTTTAGTCCTTGTTGCCCACTAGAGATTTCACGTAATCCGTATCCTCTAGTCACCTTTATCTCCTAGGGGTTTACTAGTTTTAAAACAGTGAGCGAAAGGCCCAGTAGGATATTTTTAAAAAAACATTTTTCAATATTTTATTTTAACCATCATACTAAATATGTCAATGTAGTACAGAATTATAAACGTGGAATCATGATTATGCAAATTGTGTCCCTATATACATCTAGTTCGTGTACAGTCCATATGAGCCCCCTCACCATTGCCGAAGTATGATAAGTGATCCTCGATCGAGCTGTGCACTTTTTGCACGTGTGTGCTGGCTCCTGGTATACTTTAACACCAAATCCAATTTTCAAAATTTCATTTGAAATTAAGATTCGCATAATAAAATGTGCCATATTATTTTTCAAAAAAATCCATAACTGGATATTTTTCCTTTAATTTATGAAATCGTGATATTTTCTAAAATCACAGAATTTTCAAAACTTTATAAACTCATTTTCTTTAAATAATTTTGGCCAAATCGTTAAAAACAAAACTGGCTACAAGGAAACGGTAAGATATCCTACCTCGTTGACTATTCAATCTACTGATCACTTCTGACACGAATTCCAAGATAATCTTTTTCCTCGAATTCGACCAACGAGTACCTAAAACAAAAAACACAAATAATTTAATTATCTGTCCGGGAGTTCTGTAATCTAATTACAGTAAACTCAATTAATTAGTGTGCCGTTTTAAAGTTTAAAACGATATTTTATTTTAACACCGTAATTTTTAAACAACAACTTTAATACAAATATCCAAAATATTTTCTTTTAAAAATTTTGCCATGACCCGCCTTAAAATATAGACTCCCTAAAAGCTCCAAAATGCTTAACCTGCAGAAAAACAATTCTAATTCCCAGAATAGTTTAAATTTCAAATTTCAACTCTCAGATTAATTGAAAATACACATTCAAATTTTATTATTATTATTATTATTATTATTATTATTATTATTATTATTATTATTATTATTATTTGTTATATACTACATATATAGATATACATATATAACCTATATATATCTATATTTCTTTTTTCCTCTTGTTTGGGAAGCTCGGCCGGCCCAGAAAGAGGAACTTACGGCGGCGGAGGGTGGCAGCACTCAGGCATGACGGTCGACGGCACGGCGAGGGCAACTGGGCGAGGTAGGGATCGACGGACGGCGACGAGGAGGGCGAGGCGCGACTATTTCACGAGACTCGTCGGCTAGGTCAGACGGGATAGGGAGGAGCTGGATCGGGTGAGGATCACGGAGCTTCGATCTCGGTCGGGTCAAGCTATGGTAATGGCTCAAGCTCGGTCGACGTTTCGCTGCGCTTGGGGACAGGGAAAGCGGCGAAGGCCCGGTGACTACTTAGGTCTGGGCATTGGCGGAGGCTCGCGGAATGGCAAGGGCATGGTGGAAACAGGGTCTGGCTTAGGCTTAGCTGGTTGGTCCGTGTCTGGTCCCATGGAGGAGAGAGGACCAGAGTGGGAGAAAGTAAGGTGGGCGGTGTTGAGCTTCGGTGGCTAACGATCCGGCGTGGCTGGTTCGAGTGCCGTTCAGTCGAAACAAAAAAAGAGGGAAAGAATAAAAGAAAGAAAGAGAGATGGTGAGGTAGTGAGAAAGAATCGATGAGGGGGAGTGAAAGCTAGAAAGGAATCGGGAAAGGGAGAGCAAGCGAGAGAGAGTGAGACGAGAGGGAGTAAGAGTGAGGGTGAACAAGTAAAAGAGCAGAGAAAGAGAGAGAGAGCTCGGTGGGGGAAAAAAAAAACAAAGAGAGAGAAAAATGTTTAAATGTAGAAAAAGAAAGAGGAAAATAACAAAGTGGGGAGGGGTTCCGAATAATTCCGAAAAAAGAAAAAAAAAGAAAAAAAATAAATAATAATGAAAGAAGAAGAAATATAGAAAAATAAGGTAAAATAACATTTGATAAAAAATTTCGAGTAAAAATTGTAAAAATTTCAAAATTTGTAAAAGTATTTAAAATGTCCTTAAATTAATATTTAATACATCAAAAATTTAAAATTGAGTTCTTATAAATTAAAAATTTATTGGCACACTAACAATTGAATTTTGTACACATTCATATACGAAATTTAAACTCAAAAATTTCGCAACGTGACAGCTGTGCTCAGATAACTAGTCTGAGCATTTTGATGACAGCTTTTCAGTTCTGTGTCAAGTAATGGTCGTCTGGACCGGTTTCTTGATACGCGTGTCTTACACGCACACACACATGTACTAAGATGAACCGATTCCACTATCGATTGCCCCTTTCACTGTATTCACTAACTTAATTATTAATTACATATTAATTAGGTTTCAGGAACATGGGGGCCATTACATTCGACGTGCTAGGAAATGCCCTAAACCTGAAAGACATTTTGATGTATTTCATTTATTTTGAACTGGATAATAAAATTATATTTGGAAGTTATTGATTACATTGATATTTGTCCTTATTCTATTTACATGTTAAAGTAAATGTAAGCAAATATGGCTCACTAACTGCTTGTGTTAAACTGTTAGAATGTTGCATACAATGGACTTTTGTATGCGAGAAGACAATATTCTAAAGTAAGCAGTCTAAATTATGGTTCGTTGTCTATGGGGTTAGACCAAGCATCTAACTCATGTTAAGACTATTATATTGTCTAAAGCCATGGTGGGGATAGTTTGTCTTGATTGTCTAGACCATAGACTCCTGAGTAGAGACATGGATATGTTACTTGGGGGTGACATATTAGACCGGAACCAAAGCGTGATTGATCTACATAGTCCGCTATGAGTGGATCAATCTGTTTTTGACGTTCATTATGCAATAACCTTAATCCTGAATAGATAAACTACTTCATGTACATGACTTGTGTACTTTGATGTTCTAATGGCTAAAGCATCTCAAAGGTAGTAAGCTTATAAACCGGTTCTGTGGCACCCCGAAGCCCTTGCGGCCCTAGAACGTCACTTGAAAACTACTGTTACTTAACTTACCTGAAAACTATTACTCAAAATTACTTACTTTAATACTATAATTTTAGAGATTTTTTTTTGAATACATACATTTTACTATTTACGTACATACATATACTGACAAACATATGAAAGTCTGAATGTAATTGCGGTCAATATAAGTACATAATTAAAGCTATTAGATAGCTCAAAACATGAGGTTGATTTCTTTTCTTTTTGATATCGTGCGGAAGTTAACACTGGTAGTGGTATCCACAACCTCAACCCTCACACCCGCCTCTACCACCATCATCGTCCATCGAAGTCTAGCCCGTAGGTTTCTTACTTATAGCATGAACATATACTGTGAACTTTACACTCAGCAAGTACAACATATCATCCACAAAACATGGTTAAAATATAAGCCATATTATTAGGCATATTTAAAAATTGTCAATCATATCACACATTCACACAGAACATAGAGACATATTATGTAGCATATCTCAGAATGCATATCAACACTATAATTGGAAGCATACTGTAACTATAGCTAGGGCATATCGTGAATAATGCATGAACTGATTATGCTCATTTTATACTTCATTATTCATTATCTTTTCTTATTTGAAAGGCCCTAGTGTCAGTACCATTGCGCACAGATCATTGGATTCACCGTGATCATAGTGAGCCTTGCGCCTGTTATAGGTATAAATACTATGGGCTTTACGCCCAGTAGGGCCTTGTGCCTGATATAAACTGTGGGCCTTGGCCCGTTATACCGACGCCTTAATTTCATTATCCAATTCTGGAATCATGTCCGATATGCCATGAGCTCTACTAGACTATCCACTAATCTTACGTAATAGAGATATAATGGCATCTAACTTATACTGTTCATTAATCTAACGTGATTATGAAACATGCTATGTCATGCAACCATCATTCACAATTTGCATACTTAACATAGAGTGAAAACAATAGTTTTAAAATCATTTTATTCATGATATAGGCGGAATTGTACTTATCTGTCTACAGGTAGTTTGTACCTTACCTTGTCAAATTACAGGTTTCTACATGTAACCATAATGCATTCCATTAACACTTATTACTGAGCCACTAATATCATTAGTGACTAAAGCATCTATCGATATATGTTACCGATTACCATCAGTACTAAACTGCTCTCTTTTTGGAGAGTCTAACCTCTAATCGTGAGTAATTAATTTATCTCCTCGATAAATTAACTAACGTTTCCCTCTCTCTTCTATCTCGATTTTGGTTAGTTAACTGGTTAGTCAACTAATCGGTTACCTCACGTATGAGCCATATATCTATTCGTACTAGTTATCTACTTGGTTACCTCGCATAATGATCGTGAAGTCTATCAGGTTACTTTTTTCGATTTGAAAATTATCACTGAAAAATGTCCTTCGTTTTTGTGAAAATCCTTTCCTTAATTTTGAATACGATTTCCCTTGCACCCCATTGGAAGGTAAGGGTGTTTTTCTTAAAACCATTTTCTTGTTTAAAAAGAATACATTTTGGTGTTCATTTGATAAGGGGGTTTTTGACCCTTTTTCAAAAAACTGTTTGTAACTCATTTTAAATGATTGAATTTACAAACTTGATGAACACGATACTTTTAGTCCTCGATGAGATGAACAACTTTCATGTTCACCTTGGAGCTTGATTCAAACTCTAATGGGTCCTAAACCTAGCAAACCCATGGCTAAAACTGTGCCCATTTTAGCAAAATTGCCAGTTTTTCGGTTATTTAAAAACTATTCTATTTAGGGCCCTAAACGGCCGAATTTTTAAACTCACACTAGCCATCTTTTAGTTTTCTATGTGATCTAAAACTATCATGTTGAGCTCGAGATCCGGTTTGGACTCTAAGTTACTCATTTTTATAAAAACCCGAGACTGTTCCCTGTTCCCAGGTTTCAGTCCCAGTTTTAAACTCCAGTTATAAAATGCTCCAAAAACCTATCTTACTGTCATCTTTAGCCCAAAGGCTTTTTGACGTAAAAATGATCGTAATGAAATTTTCTAAAATTTTGTGTTTTACAAAATCCCAAAATCGGTCTGTAACATACTCAAAAATCCACAAATCCGTGGCTAAAATCTAGGATAGGTTTGGTTTTCAACCAAACCCTAAAACGTCCAAACAATCAACTATCCACAAAAACTTAAATCATAACCACACAAGCACAAAACATAAATATAAAATTCTAAGGGCTTAAAATAAACTTATTACAACCCATTACTTGAAATACACAATAAATTTCTTTGATCTCAAAACTTAAAAGAAACTAAACCACAAAAGGAGGGGTTTTCTTGGATTTTTACCTTAGTGTGCTTTGAACCCACAATCGAACAAGGCTTGGGACCAAAATGTCGTGTGGACCAAGGTGAACAAGAGGTCAGCTTGGGCTAGAAAGAAACACAAAATTTTCCCTCTTCTTATCAAGCTAAATGAACAACTAAAATCACCAAGGGAGGGTTCTAAAACATTGCCTTAAAATGACCTTAAAATGGCTTGAGTGAAAGACTCCAACCCAAGCTAGAGTATGGCTTATTTTCTTGTGAAATTTTGGTGAAATTTTGGGTGTTTGGCAGGGCTAAGGGCATCGGTTTTGGCTGAAGAGAAGGGAGAGAAAGTGTTTGGTTTTGTGAGCCAAAAGAAAGAAAATGAGGTATAAGGCCTCTTACACTTATTTATAGGCAAACCTAAGCATAATTAACCTCACCTAACCAACCTAAATCAACCCAAAATCAACCAAGTTTAAGGGGACAAAATTTGCTGCTACTGTGCTCCCCAAAAACCGATGGGGACAAGGAGAAAAAGGAGCCCAAATTGCATTAATGGCTTTGCTAAAGTCTATAGTGTTTGTCTACACCTTTTCAATATTTTAATCAAAAGCTTACAAGGCATGTTTCCTTGTTTCAAAGGAAACTTTTCCACATTGTTTCCTAGGGCTGTGTTTGGCTGTCCATTGTCATGGTTTTTGAGGGAAAATTTTCATCTACGAAAACTTCTCCTCACAGTCTAATTTCTTCCGACGGTATTCAACCCTTTTTTGACTGTGTTCTAAACCTTGATCGAAAATGGATTCTCTTGATCCGATTCTTATACTATTCATTTCTGAGTGGGTTGTAGTGCTTATGAGCCCATTCTGTGCCTGTTTACTATTTATTTACTGTACTATAGTTGTGTCTACACTGTGCTGACACTACGCATACATAACGTAACTTTTTCGTGTGAAATTTCAAACACAGACTATCCTTACTAATTTGGATGTGCTGATTCTGAATTTATCAGTTTTACACCTATCTAAGTTCATCTGGGCTAGTTTTCTATATCTGTGTGACTCCTACTTGGAAATCACCTTTTGTGCTCAACTGACCAGTTTGAGCATTCTGAGTCTAAATATATCAGTTTTGAGTTGAGAAAAGGTCGTCTTGACCCTTTTCCCAATACTGCATATCTTTCAAACAGAATTTCATGTTTTATGATCAATTGACTAAATTGAGCATGCTGACTATAAATATATCAGTTTTATGTCAAGAAAACGTCATCTTGACCATTTTCTCGATACTGTATATTTATCAAGCAAAATTTCACTATTGTGCTCAGATAGTCTGAGCATACTGATGATTATCTCATTAGTTCTGTGTCAAGAAATGGTCATCTTAACCTGTTTCTTGATACTGTGTGGCACACATGCGCACTTACACTAAATAAGGTAAATCGATTTCGCTCTCGGTTGCCCCTTTCATTGCATGAGCAGTAATTAAACGTTTCTTTACCCGTTTAATTCATTCAAACTAGAAAATTATACTGTATTCACAAACTTAATCACTTACATAGTAATTAGGTTCCATGAACATGGGGTCATTACAGATTCGTTGGGTGCATGACTTGTATACGATGGAGGGCTGGTTTATAAATATTGGAATCATAGCTCTAATAAGGAGTTAAGAGTATCCTCTTAAAGGCATTATACTAGATGTGAAAATGGATAAGGTCTTGGATCGTCTACTAGGCGGATGACTTCTTATTCACACATGGTAAATAATCATTTTCTTATTCGGTAGTATAATGGAACTTTAAGATAGCTTGATCAATAGGTTGAACGGACTTTAACCTAAGACTGGTCATGGATATCATATGAGGGTTTTGCATAAATGACAAGGTCATTGCACAGTAGCTTGTCATAAGCTTTCGTAATACGGTATATAATTCGGAGTTCAGTTTCAGGTTTATAGTGGTGTGACTCTAAAATTAGTGATCATATGATTGAATTGTTCGATATAGAATGATGATCATATGGATTCACGAGAGCCTGATTATATATGTTTAAGTGGTCCCTCTACTAGCCCCACATAATTCCTTAACGGATGGCAAATTGATTAGGGTATACTTGTTGGCTGGTTGTCTTGCATGGAAATATGGATGGTGTCCACATAGGATAAGGATGGAAGACAAGCTTCTCTCCTATTGAATTCAAATTTTATTTTGGACAAGAGAATACACAATTATTCGAATTTTAAATAAAATTGCCATGATTTTATTTGAATTTTGAATTGGAGTTACAGAAAATTATTCATGAGAACAAAATTTGAAATAGGATTTTTTATGGAGTTTGAAATTTGAAATTTAAATTTTGAATTTGAAATTTGAATTTGAAATTTAAATTTGAAATTTGATATTTGAATTTGAAATTTAAATTTGAATTCAAAATTTAAATTTGAAATTTGTATTTGAAGTTTGAATTTTTAAATTTGAATTTTGAAATTTGAATTCAAATTTTGAATCACAAAATCTTGTGATAACCGAAGTTTTTGTGGATAATGGCACAAGGAGAATCAGTTTTCTTGTGGATAAGGGAGAGGAAGATTTTATTTGAATCCTACTTGATTTTTGAATCCTAATCCCTCATATATGGCTGAATTTGTTGAAAGGATATCTCCCTTGATAAGTTCGGATTTTTTGTGGATAAGGATGAGTGAAAAATTCAAGTATCAATCTTATTTGAATTTTGGATCTCTCCATCACATTATAGCTGAAATCTTTATGGATAAACCTAGGGAGTTCGAATTTTTTTTAGATAAGGGTGAGATGAAATTTAAGCTAGAAAATCCTATTTGAATTTTGATTCTCCTCATATTTGGATGGCCGAATCTAGACATGCTTTTGGCCTAGGGAAAATTTGGTTTTAGTAGATAAATGAGGAGAAAAAATTCAACTTAAAATCCTGTTTAAATTTTGAATGCAAAATCTTCTAGGGTGGCTGAATCTTCCCTTGATTTTGGTCTATGGTGAATTCGGATTTTGTGTGGAAGAAAGGGGAGAAAATCTTCTCTTGGTCTAATTCAAATTCAAGGGATCACCTCCTGTAAGTCTATAAATTGGGGTCCTACCACTCCAGTTCTTTCAGACCATAGACTCTCGGATGAACAGGCTTATTGTTGCATAACTCGCCCTGACAATAAGTTCTTTAGAAATCTAAGTGGTCGGAAGGAGACTAGTAGTGCTAGTATACCGATCGAAGATCCGAGTAACCACACACTCTGCCATCCAGAAATTAGAGAATAACAGAGAAGGCTAGTTGGTTGAAGTCCTCCGATCATTCTCCTCCTACAGCTTTGGCGTCCTCTGAAGGTATAAAGTTATTGTTGTTGATTTATTGTATATGACAATTTTTTAGTCTTTTTTTTTTTATGTATGGATTTGATATTTAGAGAGTGGCATTCTAAGATTTCTTTGTGTTTTTATCATGAATTATGTATGTAGTATGTGGTTATTTTAATTTTTGGAATTATTATAAGCATGCTTGATTTTTGTCGGTTATGGTTATTTAGAATTTAGAAAAATTGTATCAAGAAATTTTTATGTAACCATAGGAGCAGTTTATTATTTCCGTAATTTTCCGATGGATTTTTAATTTTTAGTCTCTTAGAATTAATATGATTAGAATTTTGTACACCGGAAACAGTATAGGAAATTTTTATGTAATTATTCTTGGAGGAGATTAAAGTTTGAAGACCATAATTTATTTTTCCCAAAAGTTAAATTTAATTTGAAGATTGAAATTTTGTTTGTGGAAAATTCCAATTTAATTAGGATTCAAATTGATTTTTGAAGATCCTAATGGGTAAATTAGAATATAATATGAAAATCGAGGACCGACCCCTTGGGATGGGCCACCGGCCACTGTAGCCCCTCCCCTCAGGTAGGATGGGGTTATGATTGCCCCTGTCCAGGGCTTGACCACCGACAGGCGCAGGCTATGCCTGCAACCAGGGGTGGCTGTGACCCCCTCCAATGGTAGCCGAGGCCTTAAGGGTTGCAAGCTGGTGGGTTGCTATGGCCCTCCCCAGGTGTGCAGCCCATGGCTACAGGTGCTGCCTATAGCTTGGCGGGCTGTTGCAGCACCCGGGGTGTGTAGTCCATGGCTGCAGTCACTACCTACAGCCTAGTGGGTTGTTGCAACCCCCCAAGGGTGCAACCCGTGGCTGTAGGCTGCGCTTGCAGCCCAGCAAGGCTGTACCTAGCCTGGCCGTGGGCTGCCAGGCCCCCAGGGGCTGGGGGCTGCAGGTTTCCAGGCCTGTGGGCCGACGGGTTGGAAAATTAGAAAATTTTAATTTTTGAATTTGAGATTTATTTTTAAATCATATTTAAAAATATGTAATTGAAAATTTGAAATTTTTGAAATTACATATTATTACACATAAAATTTAAATTGTTTAAAATTTGATTTTGAAATTTAAATTTGAAATTCGAATTTGAAATTTGAATTTGAATTTTAAATTTTTGAAATTTGAATTTTAAATGATTATTGGGATGAGAAATAAATGAAGAGACTACATGAGGATTAGATACAAGAAGATGGAGCAAAATTCAAGATTCAAAGAATGCTTTGGATGGAATTTTATCATCTTTATTTTTTTCTTTATTCTAGGATGGGACCATGGCTTAGTTATTTAAATTTTTCTGCCTTTTATTTTTTTAGTGATATGTCATAGAGGGATGAATATGTATTGATAGATGTTTTGAATGTATATTTGATAACATGTCATATAGGATAGATAAATATCGTTCAGACTATATTGATCATATATATTTCTCAAAACTTGTATGTTTTTTCAAAATATTGAGTGGGAGAATGTTTCAAACAAAACAAACTACCTCTATTGTTGATCCATATGTGAAAGTATGGTAACGCCTCGCGTCAGTTCAACCCTGACCATACCCCTTGGTAGGTATTTATCACCACTGGTATACTAGGTTGGATCTCCTATGTCGAAAATGTGTTCGGGCATGATTCTATTCATGACCACCCCTTAGTAGCTTGGCAGGACATGGATCGAACTACGTAAATAATGGTTATACACTCAAAACTCGTTTAGTTATTAACCTTCCCTAGAAACTCTGTTAACTAAACTGGTGGCCAAAATAAGTGTTTATTAATATATGTCTTAAACTTGGAGGATTTAAAGCAACATATATTAATTAGACGGGGTCCATGTTCTGGGTATTTGTCCCATGACCACCCCTCGTTGGCTCGAGGTAATAGGTGCTGAGAATTATCATTGCAATGCTACGTGTTTTTCCAAGTTTCATGTAGGAACATACTTGCATGATTTATTTGCTAAATTTTCTCTATATTTGCTTGGGCTTTGTAATAATATTCTTATATAATTTTATTTCAGTTCAAAATGTCAACGACACCCCTCATTTTAATAATTACTGAAAATAAACTAAATGGTGATAATTATAAAGACTAGAAAAGGAATCTACTTATAGTTCACAACTGCAAGAGATACAAGTTCGTACGGATGAACCATGCCCACCTGGGCCCAAACCTGACATACCACTTGACAAGGTCCCGGTTGCCTATACTCGTTGGAGAGAATCCAATGAGATAGCTTGGTGCTACATTCTTGCTAGCATGACGAATGCTTTACAAAAGCAGCATGAGACTTATCAAGATGCTAGGGAGATCATGGAGAATTTGGAAGACATGTTCGGAGGCCAAGAAAAATTGGCTTGACAGTCTGCCATTGCTAGTATTATGAACTCTAGGCAGAAGGCAGGTACTCTAGTAAAGGATCATATGATCACTCTTATAGGATTTTTGCTGAGGATGCTGAAAACGGTGCTGAGCTGGATTATGTTTGGAAATGCCCTAAGCATTAGAGACATTTTGATGTATTTATTTTGAACTGTATAACAAAATTATATATAGAGGTTATTCATTATATTGCTGTATGTCCTCATTCTATTTACATGTTAAAGTAAATGTAAGCAAATATGGCTCCCTGACTGCTTGTGTTAAAACTGTTAGAACGTTGCATGCAATAGACTTTTGTATGCTAGAAGACAATGTTCTAAAGTAAACGGTCTAAAATAAGGTCTGTAGTCTATGGGGTTAGACCGAGCATCTGACTCATGTTAAGACTATTATGCTGTCTAAAGCTATGGTGGGGACGGTTTGTTTGACTGTCTGAAGCATAGACTCCCAAGTAGAGACATAGATATATTGCTTGGTGGTGACATATTAGACCGGGACCAAAGCGTTATTAATCTACGTAGTCTGCTATGAGTGGATCAATCCGCTTTTAACGTTCATTGTGCAGTAACCTTAATCCTGAGTGAATGAACTACTTCATGTATATGACTTGTGTACTTTAATGTTCCAATGGCTAAAGTGTCTCAGAGGTAGTAAGCTTATAGACCGGTTCGTTGGGTGCATGACTTGTATACGATGAAGGGTTTGTTTACAGATATCGGAATCATAGCTCTAATAAGGAGTTAAGGGTATCCTCTTAAAGGCATTATACTGGATGTGAAAATGGACAAGGCCTTGGGTCGTCTGTTGGGCGGATGACTTCTTATTCATATATGGTGAATAATCATTTTCTTGTTTGGTAGTATAATGGAACTTTAAGATAGCCTGATCAGTAGGATTAAATGGATTTTGACCTAAGGTTAATCATGGATATCATATGAGGGTTTTCCATACATGACAAGGTCATTGGACAATAGTTTGTCACAGGCTTACGTAATACGGTATATAATTGGGAGTTTAGTTTTAGGTTTATAGTGGTGTGACTCTGAAATTAGTGATATATAATTGAGTTGTTCGATAAAAAATGATAATCATATGGATTCATGGGAGCCCGATTACATATGTCCAATTGGTCCCTCTACTAGCTCTACATAATTCCTTAACGATTGGCAAATTGATTTGTGTGTGCTTATTACCTGGTTGATTATGCATGGATAGTGTTGACATAGGATTAGGATGGTGGGCAAGATTTTCTCCGGTTCAATTCATATTTTGTTTTGGATAATAGAGTACACAATTATTCGAACTCCAAATAAAGTTGTCATGATTTTATTTGAGATTGGATTGGAGTTGTAGAAAATTATACATGAGAACAAAAATTTGAAATACAACTGTTTGTGGATCTTGAAATTTGAAATTTGAAATTCGAAATTTAAATTTTGAATTTAAAATTTGAATTTGAAATTTAAATTTGAAATTTGAATTTGAAATTTGTTTGAAATTTGAATTTTGAATTTGAATTTTGAATTTTGAAATTTGAAATTCAAATTTTGAATCACAGTCTAAGTGGAATTCGAATTCTTTGTGGATAATTACACAAAGCTAGAATTCGAATTTGAGTTGGATTATGAAGAGGAAAATCTTGTTTGAATCCTAATCCAATTTTGAATCCTAATCCTAACTAACTTGCACGAAAATATTGAGGAAGATCCTCATAGACTTTTCAGTTTTTGTGTGGATAAGATTCAGGGAAAAATTCAAGTTTCAATCCCAGTTGAATTTGGATTCTCTCCTCCCTGTATTGGCCAAAATTTATTGAGTGAAAGGGGATTTTCGGTTATTTATGGATAAAGATGAGATAAAGTTCAAGCTAGAAAATCCTATTTGGATTTTGATTCTCCTCACACTTTAATGGACGAATCTGGACAGGTTTATGGCCTTAAGGAAATTCGGATTTTGTGGATAAATGGGGAGATAAAATTCAAGTTAAAATGTTGTTTGAATTTTGAAAGAAAATCCTTAAAAGTGGCCGAAATCTTTTGGTGGATATTGGCCTCAAATTTTTGGATTTTACGTGAGGGTAAGGGAGAAAATCTTATCCTAATCCAATTTGAATTCAGAGGATCATCTCATGCAAGACTATAAATAGAGGTCCTGCCACTCCAGTTCTCTCAGACCACAGACTCTCAGGTGAGCAAACTTATTATTACACAACTCACCGTGACAATAAGTTCTTTAAAGATCTGGGTGGTCGGAAGAAGACTAACAATGCTAGCATACCGATCAAGGTTCAGAGTGCCCATACACTCAACCATTCGGGAATTGGAGAATAGTAGAAAAGGCTAGTTGGTTGAAGCCCTCCGATCATTCTCCTCCTACAGATTGGCGTCCTTTGAGGTATGAGTTTAAATTATTGTTGGTTTATTATATATGACATCATGAGATATTTAACGATCTTGAAAATTTTTTATTGTTCCACTGTGCTACTCTGATATGTTTTTACCAATTTATTTCCTACAGATTACAACACCTAAATCGAGATGGTGTTTAGAACTCTATCAAAGGATTTTATGGGGTTTAAGGCTGCATACAATATGGCGACAAGGGAGTTAGGACTCATCGAGCTCATGAAATAACTCCAAACTTATGAGCAGATGATCAAGGACAAGGATGCGGTCTAACTTTGGGGAGAGGCTAACTTGGTGGAATCTTCCAAACCCTTTCAGAAAAGGAAGAAGCCAAATAAGAAGCAAGCGGCTTATAGTTCTTCTATTCCTCTTGTCTTGGATGGGAAGAAGAATAAGAATAAGAAGAATAAGAAGCCCAAATACCCTAAAAAGTCCAAGTGCTTTCATTGTGGGAAGGTATGTCACTTTAAGAAGGCTTATTGGGAATTCCTAGCCACTAAGGGCAAGGAAGGTAAGGAACTTAATTATTTAGAAGCGTGTTTGGTGAAAGAATCGAAAGACACTTGGGTCATTAATTCGGGAGTCACTAATCATGTTTGTGTTTCTTGGCAAGGGTTCGTAGAGACGAGAAGTCTACATGATAGGAGCCTCTCATTACAGGCTGGAGACAGTAGCTTGGTAGTGGCTGAAGCAGTGGGAGATATTTATCTTAATTTTGATGAATTTAGGTTTATATTATTGAAAGACTGTTTTTATGTTCCTAATTTTAGGAGGAACTTTATATCGATAGTTTATTTAATAAGAGATTTTTATTTGGTTTCTTTTACTAAAAGAGTTGATATTCGTAAAAATAAGTCTTTTATCTATTCTGAATGGATTGATAGAAACCTATATTTGATCAAACCAAAGATGTACTCACTGTTTGACACTGAATTAACTAATAACTCTAAAAGGTTAAATGTTTCTTACTCTAACAAGGTATATCTTTGCCATTTAAGACTTGGTCATATTAATCAGGATAAGATTCAAAGGTTGGTGAAGGATGGTCCTTTGGAATCTTGAAGGAGGTACGTGTTCCTCAATGTGAATCTTGTCTTGAGGATAAGATGACTAGGAGGTCTTTTGGAGTAAGAGTACTAGGGTTTAAGAACTTTTAGAAATTGTGCACACCGACGTATGTGGTCCCATGAACATCATAGCACAAGGAGGGTTCGAGTGTTATGTCTCCTTTATAGACGATTACTCGAGGTATGGATATGCATACCTAATGCATCGCAAGAATGAAACCTTTGATAAGTTCGAAGAATATCGTGCGGAAGTAGAAAAGCAATTGAGTGAATTCATTAAGACATTTCGATCTGATCGAGGTGGCGAATACCTCTCTGATGAATTTTTAGGACATTTTGTAAAGAATGGAATGTTATCCCAATTGAATGCACCTGGTACTTCACAATAGAATGGTGTAGCTGAAAGGAGAAACAGGACCTTATTGGATATGGTATGGTCCACGATGAGTTATTCAACGCTACCGTTATCATTCTGGGGATATGCATTGCAAACAACATGCAATATTTTGAACCAAGTTCCAAGTAAGTTAATTCCCCTGACTTCGTATAAATTGTGACATGGCAGGAAGCCCTCCCTTAGACATATGAGAATATGGGGCTGCCCAGCACATGTACTAGATGGGGATGCGAAGAAGTTAGAACCAAGATAGAATTGTGCATGTTCCTAAGGGAACTAAGGGAGGTCTGTTCTATAACCCAAAGGAACAAAAGGTCATTGTATCAACCCATGCGATATTCTTGGAGGAAAGTCACATGAATAACTTTAAGCCTCAAAGAAAAGTGGTGCTAGAGGAGTTATCGGGTGATCAAATTGCTCTATAGATTTCGGTATTGGACGAAAGTCCAAGTTTTAGTGAAAGACCTGTAGATGATCAACAGTTTAGGGTGCTTCGTCGTAGTGGGAGGGTTTCAAGGAAACTTAATTTCTTCACGTATGATGCTGAGGTATACCAGGCCGAGGCTCATGAGCATGAGGATGATCCGGTCACTTATAACGAAGCTATAAATGATGTTGATTTTAAATCTTGGAAACACGCCATGAATAATGAGATGGATTCTATAAAATCCAACTCTGTTTAGAAAATTGTGGATCTACCGGATGGGATAAAACTCATTGGATGTAAGTGGATCTACAAAAGAAAAAAGGATGCAGAAGGGAGAGTTAAAACTTTCAAGGCTAGACTTATGACAAAGGAGTACACGTAAAGGATGGAATTGATTAAAATGAAACCTTTTCACCTGTTTTATGTTAAAGTCTATCCGTATTCTTCTATCTGTTGCTGCAGCTCTCGATTACAAGATCTGGCAAATGGACGTCAAGACGGTACTCTTAAATGGCCATCTTGAGGAAAGTATCTATATGATACAGCCCGAAGGGTTCGTGGTAAAAGGCTAAGAAAAAAAAGTCTACAAGTTGCTTAGATCCATTTATGGATTAAAGTAAGCATCCCACTCGTGGAATCAAAGGTTTGATTAAGCGATCAAAACATTCGGTTTTGAGCTGAATGTTGATAAACCTTGTCTTTATAAACGTATTAAGGATGGAAAAGTAGTCTTTCTGATACCCTATGTTGATGATATACTACTCATTGGGAATGATGTAGGGAATTTATCATCAGTCAAACTTTGACTGCACTAACAATTTGACATGAAGGACTTAGGAGAAGCTAATTATGTTCTAAGCATTCGTCTCTTTAGAGATCGAAAGAACAAAATGATAGCATTATCCCAGGCTTTATACATGGATAAGATAATTGATAAATATGCAATGCAAGAGGCAAAGAAAAGTTCACAACCTTCCATTACCGATTTAACTCTTTCATTAGATGACTGTCCCAAGACATCAAAAGAAAGAAAGCATATGAGTAAGGTTCCTTATGCATTCGCTGTGGGTAGCCTTATGTATGCTATGCTTTGCACTCGCCTGGATATATGTTTTACAGTAGGTATGGTGAGTCGATATCAAGCGAATCTTGGAATCAAGAACTGGCAAGCAATAAAGCATATACTCAAGTATCTTAAGAGAATGAGGGATTATATGTTGGTGTATTCTAAAGGGGACTTAAAACCTATAGGATACACAAACTCAGACTTCCAGACTTGAAAAGATTTGAGTAAGTCGACATCAGGATTAATGTTCTTGCTTAGAAGAGGCGCTATTGTGTGGAGGAGCGTGAAAAATGGTTGCATAGCTGACTCTATGATGGAGGCTGAGTATGTGGTTGTGGCTGGGGCATCTAAAGAAGCGGTTTAGTTCTGCAAGTTCTTTAGAGACCTTAAAGTCATTCTAGGTATTGACAAGCCTATCACACTCTATTGTGATAATAGTATGTCTATTGCCAACATAAGGAAATCTAGCTACCATAAGAGGACAAAGCACATAGATCGAAGATACCACATAATTAGAGGGTACATGGAGATAGGATAAGTGTATGTATGTAAGGTCACGTCGGACGATAACATTACTGACCCCTTTACTAAGACTTTGGTGGCTAGAAGTTTTGAAAGGCATGTTGAGGCGATGGGGATACGAACATGGCACATCTACTAGCTTAGGGCAAATGGGAGATTGTTAGGAAATGCCCTAAGTATGAAAGATATTTTGATGTATTTCATTTATTTTGAACTGGATAATAAAATTATATTTAGATGTTATTCATTGCATTGCTATTTATCCTTATTCTATTTACATGTTAAAATAAATGTAAGCAAATATGACTCATTGACTGCTTGTGTTAAACTGCTAGAATGTTGCATACAATGGACTTTTGTATGCGAGAAGACAATATTCTAAAGTAAGCAGTCTAAATTATGATTTGTAGTCTGTGGGGTTAGACTGAACATCTAACTCATGTTAAGACTATTATGTTGCCTAAAGCCATGGTGGGGATGGTTTGTCTTGACTGTCCAGAGCATAGACTCCTGAGTAGAGACATGGATATTTTACTTGGTGGTGACATATTAGACCGGAACTAAAGCGTGATTGATCTATGTAGTCCACTATGAGTGGATCAATCTGCTCTTGACGTTCATTATGCAATAACCTTAATTCTAAGTAGATAAACTATTTTATGTATATAGCTTGTGTACTTTGATGTTCCAATGGCTAAAGCGTCTCAAGGGTAGTAAGCTTATAGACTGGTTCGTTGGGTGCATGACTTGTATACGATAGAGACTTGGTTTATAGATATTGAAATCATAACTCTAATAAGGAGTTAAGGATATCCTCTTAAAGGCATTATACTGGATGTGAAAATAGACAAGGTCTTGGGTCGTCTGCTAGGCGGATGACTTCTTATTCACACATAGTGAATAATCATTTTCTTATTCGGTAGTATAATGGAACTTTAAGATAGCTTAATTAGTAGGTTGAGCGGTAAGACTGATCATAGATATCATATGAGGGTTTTGCATACATGACAAAGTCATTGGACAGTAGCTTGTCATAGGCTTTCGTAATACGGTATGTAATTGGGAGTTCAGTTTCAGGTTTACAGTGGTGTGACTCTAAAATTAGTTATCATATGATTGAGTTGTTCGGTACAGAATGATTATCATATGAATTCACAAGAGCTCAATTATATATGTCCAAGTGGTCCCTCTACTAGCTCCACATAATTTCTTAATGGATGACATATTGATTAGGGTATACTTGTTGGCTGGTTGTTTTACATGGAAATATGGATAGTGTCCACATAGGATAAAGATGATAGACAAGATTATCTCCTATTGAATTCGAATTTTGTTTTAGATAAAAGAATACACAATTATTCGAATTCCAAATAAAGTTTCCATGACTTTAATAAAGTTTGAATTGGAGTTGTGGAAAATTATCCATGAGAACAAAATTTGAAATACGAGTTTTTGTGGAGTTTGAAATTTGAAATTTGAAATTTGAAATTTAAGTTTTGAATTTAAAATTTGAATTTGAAATTTAAATTTGAAATTTGATATTTGATATTTGAAATTTGATATTTGATATTTGAATTTGAAATTTGAAATTTGAATTCGAAATTTAAATTTGAAATTTGTATTTGAAGTTTAAATTTTGAAATTTGAACTTTGAAATTTGAATTCAAATTTTGAATCATAAAATCTTGTGATAACCAAATTTTTTGTGGATAATGGCACAAGGAGAATCAGTTTTCTTGTGGATAAGGGAGAGGAAGATCTTGTTTGAATCCTACTTGAATTTTGAATCCTAATCCCTCACATGTGGCCGAATTTGTTGAAAGGATATCTCCCCTTGATAAATTCAGATTTTGTGTCGATAAGGATGAGTGAGAAATTCAAGTTTCAATCCTATTTGAATTTTGAATCTCTCCCTCACATTGTGGCCGAAATCTTTATGGATAAACCTAGGGAGTTCAGATTTTTTGTGGATAAGGGTTAGATGAATTTAAGCTAGAAAATCCTATTTGAATTTTGATTCTCCTCACACTTGGATGGCCGAATCTAGACATGTTTTTAGCCTAGGGAAAATTTGGTTTTAGTAGATAAATAAGGAGATAAAATTCAAGTTAAAATCCTATTTGAATTTTGAATGCAAAATCTCCTAGGGTGCCCGAATCTTCCCTTGATTTTGGCCTATGGTGAATTTGGATTTAGTGTGGAAGGAAGGGGAGAAAATCTTCTCTTGGTCCAAATTTAAGGTATCACCTCCTACAAGTCTATAAATAGGGGTCCTATCACTCCAGTTCTCTCAGATCACAGACTCTCAGGTGAACAGGCTTATTGTTGCACAACTCATTGTGACAATAAGTTCTTTAGAGATCGGGTAGTCAGAAGGAGACTAGCAATATTAGCATACCAATCGAGGATCTAAGTGCCCACACACTCTGCCATCTGGGAATTGGAAAATAGTAGAGAAGGCTAGTTGGTTGAAGCCTTCTGGTCATTCTTTTCTTACAGCTTTAGCGTCATCTGAAGGTATAAAGTTATTGTTGTTGATTTATTGTATATGACATCACGAAATATTTAATGATCTTGAAAAATTTTTGTAATTCTGCTTTGTAATTTTATCGATTTTTTCCTACATGATGTTCATTATATAATAACTTTAATCCTGAATAAGTGAATTGCTTCATGTGTATGACTTGTGTATTTTGATGTTCCAAAAACTAAAGCATCTCAAAAATAATAAGCTTATAGACCAATTTGTTACGTACATAACTTGTATATAATGGAGGGTTTGTTTATAGAAATTGGAATCATTGCTCTAATGATGAGTAAAGGCTATTCTCTTAAGGGCATTACACTAGATGTGAAAATGGACAAGGTTTTAGGTCGTTTGTTGGCAGATAACTTCTTATTCACATATAGTGGATACTCATTTCCTTAGTCGAGTGTATAATGGATTATTAAGATAACTTGATCAATAGGTCGAACGAACTTTACCCTAAGGTTGATTATAGATATCATATGAGAGTGTTGCATAGATAATAAGATAATTAGATGACAGTTAAACATTGGCTTGCATAATACGATATATACTTAGGAATGCAGTTTCAAGTTTATAGTAGTATAACTCTAAAACTAATAATTATGTAATGGGTTTATTTGGTTTAGAATAATAGTTATATAGATTATAGAACCCATATTATATATGTCCAATCATCCCCTTTACTATCTCCGTATAATTCCTTAACCACTAGTAATTGATCGAAATATTACTTATTGCTTGTATTCTTGTAGTGAAGAGAAAAATCAGGATTATCTATTCTGGGTGTGGGCTTTTTTCTCTAAGAGCTAAGGACAAAATTATAATTTTGTATTATTTAATAAATGGATAAATATTTAATTTGAAAGATAAGATTTGAAATTTAAATTAATTGCATTTGTCTTTCAAAAGATAAATGTAAGATGATTTAAATCTTGAAAATCTTATTTAATTAAATATTTTGAAATTTAAAAGTTTACTTTATTTGAATTTAAATTGAACAAAATCTTACCTTAACACACTTATAAAGGGGCAGATTTTCTAGGGATTTAGAAGACAAAATTTTCTTCTAATTTGATTTTGTTTTGGATAAAAGGTTACATAATTGTTTGAATTCAAATAAACTTGTCATGATTTTATTTGAATTTAAATTGGAGTTGTGAAAAATCATCTATGCAAACAAAATCACAAGATTTATAGAGTTTGAAATTTGAATCAAATTTTGAATCATAAAAACCTAGTATGGCCAAATTTTTAAAGCAACTTTAGGGATAAACATCTCAATTTTTGTATAGGGAGGAGAGAGAAAAATCTTGTTTACAATTCTATTTGAATTTTAAATGCACCAAATCTAAGGTGGCCAATTTTTTCAGAGGCTTTCCATATGGGAGAATCAGCTTTGGCAGTTTGGAGGATAGAGAAAAAAATTTTCTTAAGTTATATTCAAATTCTGAAAGCCACCTAATGTTACTTTATAAATAGGATTCTCGAGATTCTTATTTTCTTTAGATAACAGACTTTTAGGTAAGGGAATTTATTATTACATCTCTCTCTTATGATAATAAATTCTTAGAGATCTAAGTGGTTAGAAGGAGACAAGCTACACTAGAATACCGATCAAGGACTCAGTGCCCACACACTCCACCGTTTGGGAATAGGAGAATAGCAAAAAAGACTAATTGGTTGAAGCCTCTTAATTACATCCTCTGGCATTCTTGGTGATCTTCTCTAAAGGTATAATAATTGTTAAATAATTTATTGTATATAGTAACACGAGTTTTTAATAATCTTTAAAAATTTTAAGATTTTGTTATGCATGTTTTACTATTTTTCCTATAATATCCTTTACATTACTATTGCTCCCTTGTTTTGCTGTTGTTTTAATGTTGCTTATTTTAAATGAGTCCTAATATTTTATTGCGCTTTTAGCTCACATTTGATTATTTTCTCCCCTTCCTAGGAGGTGCCAAGAGTTGTGTTGACTAGTGGTTTGCTTCAAGGCCATTCTAGTTCAGCAATGATTTATTTGTACTTTTATTTTTAGCATATTTATCTTTTCAAGGCATGTATAACTAAACTCTCCCTTTAGACAGGGTTTGATGTATGTCTTTTACCTTCCTATTTTGTTTTACTTTTGTATGTTAGGTTTGTTGATGTTAGATGTGCCCTAAGTGACAATGTATTTTTCATTGAATTTTTGAACTAATTAATAAAATAATTTAGAGGTTATTCAGTACATTACTATAAGTCTTCAAAGTATTTACATATTAAAATAAACGTAAGTAAATATGGCTTATTTACTGCTTGTATTAAACTGCGAGAAAGTTGGATACAATGATATTTTGCATGAGAGAAGATAACTTTCTAGAGTAAGCAGTCTAAATCTATGGTTCGTAGTCTATGGGGTTAGAATGAGCAACTAAATAATATTAAAATTATTATGTTGTCTAAATCTAATTGGGGGATGATTTGTATTGACTGTTCGAAACTTTGACTCTCGAGTAAAGATATAGATATATTATTTGGTGGTAATGTATTAGACCGGGACTAAAGCATGTTTGATTTGCGTAGTCTACTATGAGTGAATCAATCTGCTTTTGATGTTCATTATACAAAAATTTTAATCCTGAGTAAGTGAACAGCTCCATGTATGTGGCTAGTGTGCTTTGATATTTCAAAGGCTAGAGCGTCTCAGAGGTAGTAAGCTAATAGACCAGTTCGTTGGGTATACTATACACATATGATGGAGGAATTGCTTACAAATAAGGAATCATAGCTCTTATATAGAGTTAAGGTTATCCTCTTAAAGGCATTATGCTAGATTGGTGAGAATAGACAAGGCTTTGGGTCGTTTGTTTGAAATATGACTTATTATCTACATATGGTGGATAATCATTCTCTTATCGAGTGTATAATGGATCTTTAAAATAGTGTATTCAAAAGGTTAAACGAACTTTGACTTAGGTTGATCGTGGATATCATATGAGGGCTTTGCATTAATGACAAGGTCATTGAACAGTGTCTTTTCTGAGGTTTGCATAATTTGAAGTATAATTGAGAGTTTAGTTTCAGCTTTATAGTAGAATGATCCTAAAAGTAGTGATCATGTGATTGAGTTATTTGGTATAGAATAATGATTACATGGATTCATGAGAGCCTGATTATATGATCATGTGATTGAGTTGTTTGGTATAGAACAATGATTATATGGATTCACAGGAGCATGATTATATGTCTGGAATGAAGCATACTCTTCCATATACTCCACCCAACGTCTCTGCCTTAAGTTCAGATCTTTCAAAATAAAAAGATATTGCAAACTTTTGTGATTGGAAAAAACCCAAAATGAGACACCATAGAGATAACATCTCTAAATTTTCAAAATGAAAATAATAGCCACTAACTCTAAATCATGCATCTTTAACTATCATGATGTATAAGCCACAACATGTCCTTTTTGCATTAGAATATACTCGAGTCCTCTCAAGGCATTAGGATAAACTTTGTACGGCTCCTCTGGCTTGGGAATTATAAGAACTGGGGCACTACTCAATCGAGCCTTCAGCTCTTGAAAAGCATTCTCCATTTATCGTCCTAATTGAATCAGACATACTTTCTTATCATTTGTGTCATTGGGGTTACAATTCATGAGAAATCCTAAACAAATTTATGGTAATATCCCGTCAATTCCATAAAACTTCTTATTCTAGTTATATTCCTAGGTCGTTTCCACTTCAGTATTGTCTCGATTTTTATGAGATCTACAGCTATACCTTGACTATGTAGGAATAAATCGGTAAAAACTCATCAAAGTGGCGCAGCAGAATTACAAAAAATTTTGCAAGATCATTAAATATCTCGTGATGCCATATACAATAAACTAGCAATAATATAAACTCATATCCCAGAGGATGCCAAACTGCAGGAGGAGAATGACTGGAGGGCTTCAACCAACTAGCCTTCTCTACTATTCTCCAATTCCCAGATGGCAGAGTGTGTGGGCACTCGGCTCCTCTACCGGTATGCTAGTCTTCTTCTGACCACCCAGATCTCTAAAGAACTTATTGTCATAGTAAGTTATGCAACAATAAGCCTGTTCACCTGAAAATCTGTAGTTTGAGAGAACTGGAGTAGTAGGACCCCTATTTATAGAATGGCATGAGGTGATCCCTTGAATTCGAATTGGATTAGGAGAAAATTTTCTCCCTCATCTTCCTCACAAAATCTAGATTTTCCATAGGCCAAAACAAGGGAAGATTCGACCACCTTGGATGGATTTTGCTTTCCAAATTCAAACAGGATTTTAATTAGAATTTTATCTCATCATTATCTACTAAAACTGAATTTTCCCTAGCCCAAGAACAAGGCTAGATTCGGCCACTCTAGTGTGAGGAGAATCAAAATTCAAATAGGATTTTCTAGCTTGAATTTTATCTTACCCTTATCCACATAAAAACTGAAATTCCCTTAAGTTTATCCAAGCAATTTTTGGCCACTTTTATGAGGGAGAGAATCAAAATCCAAATAGGATTTTCTAACTTGAATTTCCCTTGAACCTTATCCACTAAAAACTGAAATTTCATTAAGCCCTATCCATAGAATTTCGGCCACCATTGTGAGGGAGAGAAATCAAAATCCAAGTAGGATTTTCTAAGTTGAATTCCCCTTCGTTCTTATCCACAAAAACCAAAATCTCATAGGGTTGTTATGCCTTAACAAATTCAGCCACTTTTGGTTAGGTTTAGGATTCAAAATTCAAGTAGGATTCAAATAAGATTTTCCTCTCCATTATCCATATCAAAACCAAATTCTATCATGTGAGATTATTCACCAAAATTTGAATCTCACATAGATTGTGATTCAAAATTTGAATAAAATTTCAAAGTTCAAATTTCAAAATTCAAACTTCAAATTCAAAATTTAAATTCCGAATTCAAATTTCAAATTTCAAATTTCAAATTTAAATTTCAAATTTCAATTTCAAATGTCAAATTTGAATTTCAAATTTAAATTTCAAATTCAAATTTCAAATTCAAAATTTAAATTTCAAATTTTAAATTTCAAAATTCAAATTTCAAACTCCACAAAAAGTTATATTTCAAATTTTATCCTCATGGATAATTTTCTACAACTTTAATTTAATCTCAAATAAAATCATGGCAACTTTATTTGGAGTTTGAATAATTGTGAACTCTATTATCCAAAACAAAATCCAAATTCAACCGGAGAGAATCTTGTCTTCCATCCTTATCCTATGTCTACACCATCCATGCATACTCAACTAGCCAATAAGCATAGGCAGATCAATTTATCATTCATTAAGGAATTATATGGAGCTAATAGAGGGATCAATTGGACGTATATAAACAGGCTCCCGTGATTCCATATGATCATTATTATGTACCGAACAACTCAATCATATGATCACTGAAACTGAACTCCCAATTATATACTGTATTACGAAAGCCTGTGACAAGCTAATGTCCAATGACCTTTTCATGTATGTAAAACCCTCATATGATATCCATGATCAGCCTTAGGTCAAAGTCCGTTTAACTTACTGATCAGGCTATCTTAAAGTTTCATTATACTATCGAATAAATAAAATGATTATTCACCATATGTGAATAAGAAGTCATCCGCCCAGCAGACAATTCAAGACCTTGTCCATTTTCATATCCAATATAATGCCTTTAAGAGGATAACCTTAACTCCTTATTAGAGCTATGATTTCGATATCTATAAACAAACCCTTCATCGTATACAAGTCATGCACCCAACGCGCCGGTCTATAAGCTTACTATCTCTGAGACGCTTTAGCCATTGGAACATTAAAATACACAAGTCATATATATGAAGTAGTTCATTTACTTAGGATTAAAGTTATTGCATAATGAACGTCAAAAGCAGATTGATCTACTCATAGCAGATTACGTAGATCAATCGCGCTTTAGTCCCGATCCAATATGTCACCACTAAGTAACATATCTATATTTCTACTTAGGATTCTATACTCCGGACAGTCAAGACAAACCGTCCCCACCATGGCTTTAGACAACATAATAGTCTTAACATGAGTTAAATGCTCGGTCTAACCCCATAGACTACAGACCTTAATTTAGACTTTAGAATATTGTTTTCTCGCATACAAAAGTCCATTGTATGCAATGTTCTAATAGTTTTAACACAAGTAGTCAGTGAGCCATATTTGCTTATATTTACTTTAACATGTAAATAGAATAAGGACAAACAGCAATGTAATGAATAACCTCTATATATAATTTTATTATCCAGTTCAAAATAAATGAAATACATTAAAATGTCTTTCATACTTAGGGAATTTCCTAACAATCTCCCACTTGCTCTAAGCTAATAGATGTGCCATGTTACTCATCCTTATCGCCTCAACATGCCTTTTAAAGCTTCTAGCTGCCAAAGTCTTAGTAAAAGTATTGGCAATATTGTCCTCGGATGTGATTTTACATACATCCACTTATCCTGTCTCCACGTGCCCTCTAATAATATGGTACCTCCAATCTATGTACTTGATCTTCTTGTGGTGCTGAGATTCCTTTGTGTTAGCAATAGTCCCACTGTTATCATAATAAAGTGTGATAGGATTGTCAACACTCAGAATGACCTTAAAGTCTCTAAAGAACTTGCGGAGTCAAACCGCTTCTTTAGATGCCTCAATCGCGGTCACATACTCAGCGTCCATCGTAAAGTCAGCCATGTAACCCTATTTCACGCTCCTCCACACAATGGCACCTCCTCCAAGTAAGAACACTGATCCTGATGTCGATTTCCTCGAATCCTTGCAAGTCTAGAAATCTGAGTCCATGTATCTTATGAGTGTTAAGTCCCCTCTAGAATACATTAGCATATAAACCTCCATTCTCTTAAGATACTTGAGTATATGCTTTACTGCTTGCCAGTACTTGATTTCAGGATTCACTTGATATCGACTCACTATACCTACTGTAAAACATATATCCAAGCAAGTGCAAAGCATAGCGTACATAAGGCTACCCACAGCGGATGCATAAGGGACCTTACTCATACGCTTTTTTTCTTCCGATGTCTTGGGATAGTCATCCAACGAAAGAGTTAGACTAGCAATGGAAGGTTGTGAACCTTATTTTGCTTCTTATATTGCATACTTGTCAATTATTTTATCTATGCATGAAGTCTGGGATAATGCTATCATTTTGTTCTTTCGATCTCTAAAGAGACGAATGCTTAAAACATAATTAGCTTCTCCTAAGTCCTTCATGTCTAACTATTGGTGTAATCAAAACTTGAACGATGATAAATTCCCTACATCATTCCCAATGAGCAGTATATCATCGATATAGAGTATTAGAAAGACTACTTTTCCATCCTTAATACGTTTATAAACATAAGGTTCATCAATGTTCTGGATCACTTAATCAAACCTTTAGTTCCATAAGCAGAATGCTTGCTTTAATCCATAAATGGATCTAAGCAACTTGCAGACTTTTCTCTCTTGGCCTTGTACCATGAACCCTTCGGGCTGTATCATGTAGATACATTCCTTAAAATGGCCATTCAAGAATGTCGTCTTGACGTCCATTTGCCAGATCTCGTAATCGAGAGCCACAATAACGGACAGAAGAATATGGATAAACTTCAGTATAGCAACAGACAAAAAGGTTTCATCGTAATCGATTCCATCTTTTTGCGTGTACCCCTTCACAACCAGTCTAGCTTTGAAAATTTCTACTCTCCCTTCTGTATCCTTCTTTCTTTTGTAGACCCACTTGCATCCAATAGATTTTATCCTATCCGGTAGATCCACAAGTTCCTAAACAGAGTTGGATTTCATAGAATCCATCTCATTGTTCATGGCCTATTTCCAGGATTTAGAATCAACATCATTTATAGCTTTATCATAAGTGACCGGATCATCCTCATGCTTATGAGCCTCGACCTGGTGTACCTCAGCATCATACATGAAGAAATTAGGTTTCCTTAAAACCCTCCCACTATGAAGAAGCACCCTAAATTGTTGATCGTCTGCAGGTCTTTTAGTGAAACTCGGACTTGCGTCCAAGATCGAAACCTGTGGAATAGTTCTATCATCCGATAACTCCTCTAGCATCACTTTACTTCGAGGCTTAAAGTCATTCATATAACTTTCCTCTAAGAATGTTGTATGAGTTGATACAATGACCTTTTGTTCCTTCGGGTTATAGAACAGATCTCCTTTAGTTCCCTTAGGACACCCTACAAACATGCAAAATTTTGATCTTGGTTCCAACTTCTTCTCATCCCCATCTAGTACATGTGTCAGGCAACCTCATATTCTCATATGTCCAAGAGAGGACTTCCTGCCATGCCATAATTCATACGGAGTCTTGGGAATTGACTTACTTAGAACCTGGTTTAAAATATAGCATACCGTTTGTAATGCATATCCTCAGAATGATAACGACAGCATTGAATAACTCATCATGGACCGTACCATATCTATTAAGGTCCTGTTTCTCCTTTCGGCTATACCATTCTATTATGGAGTACCAGGTGCAGTCAATTGGGATAATATCCTATTCTCTACAAGATATCCTAGAAATTCATCAGAGGGGTATTTGCCACCTCAATCAGATCGAAGCATATTTATAGATTTACCTAATTGCTTTTCCACTTCCGCACGATACTCTTTGAACTTGTCAAAGGTTTCGCTCTTACGGTGCGTCAGGTACACATATCCATACCTCGAGTAATCATATATAAAGGAGACATAATACTTGTACCCTCCTCGTGCTGTGACATTCACAGGGCCTGTTAGGAAATGCCCTAAGTATTAAACACATTTTGATGTATTTATTTTGAACTGAATAATAAAATTATATATAGAGGTTATTCATTACATTACTATCTATCCTCGTTTTATTTACATGTTAAAGTAAATGTAAGCAAATATGACTCCCTGACTGCTTATGTTAAACTGTTAGAACGTTGCATGCAATGGACTTTTGTATGCGAGAAGACAATGTTCTAAAGTTAGCGGTCTAAACTATGGTCTGTTGTCTATGGGATTAGACTAAGCATCTAACTCATGTTAAGACTATTATGTTGTCTAAAGTCTTGGAGGGGACGGTTTGTCTTGACTGTCTGGAGCATTGACTCCCAAGTAGAGACATAGATATGTTGCTTGGTAGTGACATATTAGACTAGGACTAAAGCGTGATTGATCTACAAAGTCCGCTTTAAGTGGATCGATATGCTTTTGACGTTCATTGTGTAGTAACCTTAATCCTGAGTAGATGGATAGCTTCATGTATATGACTTGTGTACTTTGATGTTCCAATGGCTAAAGCGTCTCAGAGGTAGTAAGCCTATAGATCGGTTCGTTGGGTGCATGACTTATATACGATGAAGGGTTCGTTTACAGATATCAGAATCATAACTCTAATGAGGAGTTAAGGGTATCCTCTTAAAGGCATTATACTGAATGTGAAAATGGACAATTATACTAAATGTGAATAATCATTTTCTTTATTCGGTAGTATAATGGAATTTTAAGATAGCCTGATCAGTAGGATTAAACGGACTTTGGCCTAAGGCTGATTATGGATATCATATGAGGGTTCTGCATACATGACAAGGTCATTGGACGATAGCTTGTCACAGGCTTACGTAATACGGTATATAATTGGGAGTTCAGTTTCAGGTTTATAGTGGTGTGACTCTGAAATTAGTGATCATATGATTGAGTTGTTCGGTAAAGAATGATGATCATATGATTTGCGGGAGCCCGATTATATATATCCAATTAGTCCCTCTACTAGTTCCACATAATTCCTTAACATTTGGCAAAATTGATCTGTGTATGCTATTGGCTAGTTTATTATGCATGGATGGTGTTGACATAGGATTAGGATGGTAGACAAGATTCTCTCCGGTTGGATTCAGATTTTCTTTTGGATAATAGAGTACACAATTATTCGAACTCCAAATAAAGTTGCCATGATTTTATTTGAGATTGGATTGGAGTTGTAGAAAATTATCCATGAGAACAAGAATTTGAAATACAACTGTTTTGTAGATTTTGAAATTTGAAATTTGAAATTTGAAATTTGAAATTTGAAATTGAAATTTGAATCTGAAATTTGAATTTAAAATTTGAATTTGAAATTTGAAATTTGAAATTTGAAATTTGAAATTCAAATTTTAAATCACAGTCCAAGTAGGATTCGAATTTGTTATGGTAAATCCACAAGGAATGAAATTCGAATTTGAGTTAGATATGAAGAGAAAAATCTTGTTTGAATCCTATTTAAATTTTGAATCCAAATCCTAACCAAATATGGACGAAAATTTTGAGGATTATTCTCAATGAATTTTCGGATTTTTGTGGATAAGGTTCAAGGAAAATTTCAAGTTTCAATCCTAGTTGAATTTGGATTTTCTCTTCCTTGATAATGGCTGAATTTTTTGAGTAAATCTCCTAGGAGATTTTCGGTTATTTTGGATAAGGATGAGATAAGATTCAAGCTTGAAAATCCTAGTGAATTTTTTATTCTTCCTTATCCAAAAGTGGCTGAAATTTTTGTGGGGATTTTCCCCTTGGATTTTTGGATTTTTTGGTTGAAAAAGGGAGATAAGATTCATATTAAAATCTTGTTTGAATTTGGATTGGCAATCTTCAATAATGGCTGAAATTTGTTGGGATTTTCCTTTAGATAATTTCAGATTTTATGGTTGTGGATAAGGGAGAATATCTTCTCCTAATCCAATTCAAATTCAGAGAATCACCTCATGCAGATCTATAAATAGAGGTCCTGCTACTCCAGTTCTCTTAGACCACAGACTCTCAGGTGAGCAGGCTTATTGTTGCACAACTCACCGTAATAATAAGTTCTTTAGAGATCTAGGTGGTCAGAAGAAGACTAGCAGTGCTAGCATACCAATCGAGGTTCAGAGTGCCCACATACTTAGCCATTCAGGAATTGGAGAATAGTAGAGAAGGCTAGTTGGTTGAAGCCCTCCAGTCATTCTCCACCTGCAGATTGGCGTCCTTGAGGTATGAGTTTTAATTGTTGTTGGTTTATTGTATATGGCATCATGAGATATTTAACGATCTTGAAAATTTTTTATTGTTCCGCTGCGCCACTCTGATACATTTTTATTGATTTAATTTCCTACAATTGGTATCAGAGCCATATCATGACTATGCCATGTACATAAATTAGACAATTACTTAGTCTTTTATTTATGTATGGATTTGATATTTAGAGAGTGTCATTCTAGGATTCCTTTATGTTGTTATCATGGATTATGTATGTAGTATGTGGTTATTTTATTTTTTTTTAAATTATTATAAGCATGCTTGTTTTTGCCGGTTATGGTTCCTTAGAATTTAGAAAAATTGTATCTAGGTTTTTTTATGTAATCATGGGAGCATTTTTTTTTGATATTGTAATTTTCCTATGGATTTTAATTTTGTCTCTTAGAATTATTATGGTTAGAATTTTTGTACACCAGAAACGGTTTAAGAAATTTTATGTAATTATTCTTGGAGGAGATTGAAGATTGAAGACCGTAATTTATTTTCCCAAAAGTTAAATTTATTTAAAGGTTGAAATTTTGATTGTGGGAAAAATTTCAATTTAATTGGGATTCAAATTAATTTTTGGAGATCCTAATAGGTAAATTGGAATATGACACGAAAATCGAGACACGACCCCTTGGGATAGGTCGTTGGGCCTTGGTGGGGCTGCAACCCCTGCCCTCGGGCAGGATGGGGCTGCGACAGCCCCTTGACAGGCCATAAACACCCACGGCCACAGGCTTGGCCTGCAGTCGAGGGTGGCTGTGGCCTCCCCAAGGCTGGCCGTAGCTTGGGCGTGCAGCCTGTGGCTGCAGGCAGCCAGCTGCTGCGCCTAGCCTAGGCATGCAGCCTAGCGCTGCAGGCTTGGCCTGTAGCTCGACAGGTTTGCACAAGGGGCGGCCGTGGGCTGCCAGCCCCCCCGAGGGCTGGGGGCTGCCCACGGCGGCTGCCGCTTCCGGGGGCCGTGGTGCGACGGTTCAAAAATCGAAAAATTTTGATTTTTAAATTTGAGACTTAATTTTAAATCATGTTTAAAAATATGTAATTAAAAATTTGAAATTTTGAAATTACATATTATTATACATGATGTTTAAAATTATTTAAAAATTTGAATTTGAAATTTAAATTTGAAATTCGAATTTGGAATTTGAATTTCAAATTTAAATTTTTGGAATTTAAATTTTTAAATGATTCTTGGGATGAGAAATAAATGGAGAGGCTACATAAAGACGGATACAAGAAGACAGAACAAAATTCAAGACCCAAAGAATGCTTTGGATGGAATTTTGTAATCTTTATTTTCTTTGTTCTAGGATAGAACTATGGCTTGGTTATTCTGTCGATTATTTGTTTTGTGATATGTCATGGATGTATAAATATGTATTGATGGATATTTTTTGTATACATATTTGATAACATGTCATATAGGATAAGTGAGTGCCGCTCATACTATATTGATCATACATATTTGTCAAAACTTGCATGTTTTTCAAAATATTGAGTGGAAGAGGGTTTCAAACAAAACCCACGACCTCCATTGTTGATCAATATGTGAAAGCATGGTAATGACTCGCGTCAGTTCTGTCCTGACCATACCTCTCGGTAGGTGTTTACCGCCGTCGGTATACTAGATTGGATCTCCTATGTAGAAAACGTGTTCGGGTACGATCCTATTCATGACCACCCCTCGGTGACTTGGTAGGACGTGGGTCGGGCTACGTAAACAATGGTTATATACTCAAGACTCGTTTAGTTATTAACCTTTCCTAGAAGCTCTGTTAACTAAACTGGTGGCCAAATAAGCGGTTATTAATATATGTCTTAACCTTGGAGGATTTAAGGCAACATATATTAATTGGACGGGGTCCATGTTCCGGTTATTTGTTTCATGACCACCCCTCTGTAGCTTGGGGCAATAGGTGCTGAGAATTACCGTTGTAATACTACATGTTTTTCAAGTTTCATGTAGGAACATACTTGTATGTTTTATTTGCTAAATTATCTAGTATATTTGCTTGGACTTTGTAATGATGTCTAGTATAATTTTATTTCAGTTCAAAATGTCACTGACACCCTTCATTTCAATACTTACTGAGAATAAACTGAATGGCGATAATTATAAGGATTGGAAAAGAAATCTGTTGATAGTTCTCAACTGCGAGAGACACAAGTTCGTACTGGATGAACCATGCCCACCAGAGCCCAAACCTGACACACTGCTTGAGGAGGTCTCGGTTGCCTATACTCGTTGGAGAGAATCCAATGATATAGCTCAATGTTACATGCTTGCTAACATGACGAGTGCTTTACAAAAGTAGCATGAGACTTATCAAGTTGCTGGAGAGATCATGGAAAATCTGGAGGACATGTTCGGAGGCCAAGAAAAGTTGGCTCGACAGTCTACTATAACCAGTATTATGAACTCTAAGTAAAAGGCGGGTACTCCGGTGAAAGACCATATGATCACTCTAATGGGATTCTCGCTGAAGCTGTCGAGAACGGTGCTAAGTCGAACTACAACACCCAGATCGAGATGGTGTTCAAAACTTGTCTGAAGATTTTGTGGGGTTTAAGGCCGCATACAATCTGGCGACAAGGACGTTAGGACTAACCTAGCTCATGAAGCAACTCCAAGCTTATGAGTGGATGATTAGGGATGGGGATGCGGTCCAACCCAAAGGAGAGGCCAATTTGGCGAAATCTTCCAAACCCTCTCGGAAGAGAAAGAGGCCAAATCAGAAGCAAGCGGCTTCCAATTCTTCTAATCCTTCTATCTCAGATGGGAAGAAGAAGAAGAAGCACAAGAAGCCTAGGGATCCTAAAAAGTCCAAATGCTTTCATTGTGGGAAGGTAGGTCACTTCAAGAAGTCTTGTCGGGAATTCCTAGCCACCAAGGGCAAGAAAGGTAAGGAACTTCACTACTTAGAAGCGTGTTTAGTGGAAGAATCAAAAGACACTTGGGTGATTGATTCGGGCGCCACTAATCATGTTTGTGTTTCTATGTAGGGGTTCATGGAAATGAGAAGTCTACATGATAGGAGCCTCTCGTTGTGGACTGGAGACGGTAGCTTGGTGGTGGCTGAGGTAGTGGGAGATATTTACCTTTACTTTGATCAATTTAAGTTTATTTTATTGAAAGACTGTTTTTATGTTCCTAATTTTAGGAGGAGCCTTATATCGATAGCTTGTTTAATAAAGGATTCTTATTCAGTTTCTTTTAGTAAAAGAGTTGATATTCGTAGAAATAAGACTTTTATCTGTTCTGGATGGATGGATGGAAACCTATATTTGATCAAACCAAAGATGTACTCGCTGCTTGATACCGAATTAATAGATAACTCTAAAAGGTTGAAAGTTTCTCACTCTAATAAGGCATATCTTTGGCATTTAAGACTTTGTCATATTAATCAGGATAGGATTCAAAGATTGGTGAAAGACGATCTTCTAAAATCTCTGGAGGAGGTACGTCTTCCTCAGTGTGAATCTTGTTTAGAAGGTAAGATGACTAAGAGGTCTTTTGGAGCTAAGGGTACAAGGGCTCAGGAGCTTTTAGAAATTGTGCATACTGACGTATATGGCCCCATGAACGTCACAGCATGAGGAGGGTTCGAGTATTATGTCTCCTTTATAGACGATTACTCGAGGTATGGATATATGTATCTGATGAACCGCAAGAGCGAAACCTTTGATAAGTTCAAAGAGTATCATGCGGAAGTGGAAAAGCAATTGGATAAATCCATAAAGACACTTCGATCTGATCGAGGTGGCGAATACCTCTCCGATGAATTTCTAGGACATCTTGTAGAGAATGGGATATTATCCCAATTGACTGCACCTGGAACTTCGCAACAGAATGGTGTAGCCGAAAGGAGAAATATTACCTTGTTGGATATGGTACGATCTATGATGAGTTATTCAACACTGCTATTATCATTTTGGGGATATGCTTTACAAACGGCGTGCTATATTCTGAACCAGGTTCCAAGCAAATCAATTCCCAGAACTCCGTATGAATTGTGGTGTGGCAGGAAGCCCTCCCTTGGACATATGAGAATATGGGGTTGCCCGGTGCATGTATTGGATGGGGATGCGAAGAAGTTGGAACTAAGATCAGAATTGTGTATGTTTGTAGGGTATCCAAAGGGAACTAAAGGAGGTCTGTTCTATAACCCAAAGGAACAAAAAGTCATTGTTTCAACCCATACGACATTCTTGGAGGAAAGTCACATGAATGACTTTAAGCCTCGAAACAAAGTGGTGCTAGAGGAATTGTCGGGTGAAAGAACTGCTCCACAGATTTTGGTCTTGGATACAAGTCTGAGTTCCAGCAAAGGACCTGCAGACAATCAACAATTTAGGGTGCCTCGTCGTAGTAGGAGGGTTTCGAAGACCTAATTTCTTCATGTATGATGCTGAGGTATACCAGGCTGAGGCTCATGAGCATGAGGATGATTCGGTCACCTATAATGAAGCTATAAATGATGTTGATTCTAAATCTTGGAAACAGGCTATGAACAATGAGATGGATTCTATGAAATCCAACTCTGTTTGGGAACTTGTAGATTTGCTGGATGGGATAAAACCCATTGGATGCAAATGGGTCTACAAAAGAAAGAAGGATGCGGAAGGGAGAGTGGAAACTTTCAAAGCTAGACAGGTTACAAAGGGATACATACAAAAGGCTGGAATCGATTACGATGAAACTTTTTCGCCTATTGCTATGCTGAAGTCTATCCGTATTCTTCTGTCCGTTGCTGCAGCTCTCAATTACGAGATCTGGCAAATGGATGTCAAGACGGCATTCTTGAATGGCCATCTTGAAGAGTGTATCTATATGATATAGCCCGAAGGGTTCGTAGCGAAAGGCCAAGAAATGAAAGTCTGCAAGTTGCTTAGATCCATTTATGGATTAAAGCAAGCATCCCACTCATGGAACCAGAGGTTTGATCAAGCGATTAAGACATTTGGCTTTGAGCAGAACATTGATGAACCCTGTGTTTGTAAATGTATTAAGGATGGAAAAGTGGTCTTTCTGATACTTTATGTCGATGATATACTACTCATTGGGAATGATGTAGGGAACTTATCATCGGTCAAGCTTTGGTTACACCAAAGTTTGACATGAAGGACTTGGGAGAAGCTAATTATGTTCTAGGCATTCGTCTCTTCAAAGATCGAAAGAACAAAATGATAGCGTTATCCCAAGCTTCATACATAAATAAAATAATTGACAAATATGTAATGCAAGAGGCAAAGAAAGGTACACAACCTTCTATTGTTGGTCTAACTCTTTCATTAGATGACTGCCCCAAGACATCGGAAGAAAGAGAGTGTATGAGTAAGGTCCCTTATGCATTCGCTATGGATAGCCTTATGTATGCTATGCTTTGCACTCGCCCGGACATATGTTTTGCAGTAGGTATGGTGAGTCGATATCAAGCGAATCCTGGAATCAAACACTGGCAAGCAGTAAAACATATGCTTAAGTATCTTAAGAGAATGAGGGATTATATACTAGTGTATTCTGGAAGGGACCTAATACCCATAGGATACATGGACTCAGACTTCCAGACTTGTAAGAATTCGAGGAAATTGACATTTGAATCAGTGTTTTTGCTCGGAGGAGGCACCGTTGTGTGGAGAAGCGTGAAGCAGGGCTGCACAGCTGACTTTACTGTGGAGGCTGAGTATGTGGCTGCGGCTGATGAATCTAAAAAAGCGGTTTGGCTCCGCAAGTTCTTTAGAGACCTTGAGGTCATTCCGGGTGTTGAGAAGCCTATCACACTTTACTGTGATAACACTAAGGCTATTGCCAACACAAGGAAATCTCGACACTACAAGAGGACCAAGCACATAGATCGGAGATATCATATTATTAGAGGGCATGTGGAGACAGGACAAGTAGATGTATGTAAGATCGCGTCCGATGACAACATTGTCGATCCCTTTACTAAGACTTTGGTGGCTAGAAGCTTTGAGAGGCACGTAGAGCGATGGGGATACGTAACATGGCACATCTGCTGGCTTAGAGCAAGTGGGAGATTTTTAGGAAATGCCCTAAGTATTAGAGACATTTTGATGTATTTATTTTGAACTGGATAATAAAATTATATATAGAGATTATTCATCACATTGCTATCTATCCTCGTTTTATTTACATGTTAAAGTAAATGTAAGCAAATATGGCTCACTGACTGCTTGTGTTAAACTGTTAGAACATTGCATGCAATGGACTTTTGTATACGAGAAGACAATATTCTAAAGTAATCGGTCTAAACTATGGTCTGTAGTCTATGGGGTTAGACCGAGCATTTAACTCATGTTAAGACTATTATGTTATCTAAAGCCTTAGAGGGGATGGTTTGTCTTGGCTGTCTGGAGCTGGACTCCCAAGTAAAGACATAGATATGTTGCTTGGTGGTGACATATTAGACTGGGACTAAAGCGTGATTGATCTACGAAGTCCGCTTTGAGTAGATCGATCTACTTTTGACGTTCATTGTGCAGTAACCTTAATCCTGAGTAGATGGACAGCTTCATGTATATGACTTGTGTACTTTGATGTTCCAATAGCTAAAACGTCTCAGAGGTAGTAAGCTTATAGACCGGTTCGTTGAGTGCATGACTTGTATACGATGAAGGGTTCGTTTACAGATATTCGAATCATAACTCTAATGAGGAGTTAAGGGTATCCTCTTAAAAGCATTATACTGAATGTGAAAATGGACAAGGCCTTGAATCGTCTGCTGGGCGGATGACTTCTTATTCACATATGGTGAATAATCATTTTCTTTATTCGGTAGTATAATGGAACTTTAAGATAGCCTGATCCGTAGGATTAAACGGACTTTGGCCTAAGGCTGATCATGGATATCATATGAGAGTTCTGCATACATGACAAGGTTATTGGATGATAGCTTGTCACAGACTTACGTAATACGGTATATAATTGGGAGTTCAGTTTCAGGCTTATAGTGGTGTGACTCTGAAATTAGTGATCATATGATTGAGTTGTTCAGTAAAGAATGATGATCATATGGATTTGCGGGAACCCGATTATATATGTCCAATTAGTCCCTCTACTAGCTCCATATAATTCGTTAACGTTTGACAAAATTGATATGTGTATGCTATTGGCTAGTTTATTATGCATGGATGGTGTTGACATAGGATTATGATGGTAGACAAGATTCTCTTCGGTTGAATTCAGATTTTCTTTTGGATAATAGAGTACACAATTATTCGAACTCTAAATAAAGTTGCCATGATTTTATTTGAGATTGGATTGGAGTTGCAGAAAATTATCCATGAGAACAAGAATTTGAAATACAACTGTTTTGTGGATTTTGAAATTTGAATTTTGAAATTTGAATTTTGAAATTTGAATTTTGAATTTGAAATTTGAATTTGAAATTCGAATTGGAAATTGAATTTGAAATTCGAATTTGAAATTTGAAATTTGAAATTCAAATTTTGAATCACAGTCCAAGTGTGATTCGAATTTGTTGTAGTAAATCTATAAGGAATGAAATTCAAATTTGAGTTGGATATGAAGAGGAAAATCTCTTTTGAATCCTACTTGAATTTTGAATCTAAATCCTAACCAAATATGGATGAAAATTTTGAGGATTATCCTCAATGAATTTTCGGATTTTTGTGGATAAGGTTCAACGAAAATTTCAAGTTTCAATCCCAGTTGAATTTGGATTCTCTCTTCCCTGATAATGGCTGAATTTTTTAAGTAAATCTCCTAGGAGATTTTCGGTTATTTTGGATAAGGATGAGATAAGATTCAAGCTTAAAAATCCTAGTAAATTTTTTATTCTTCCTTATCCAAAAGTGGCCGAAATTTTTGTGGGGATTTTCCCCTTGGATTTTTGGATTTTTTGGTTGAAAAATGGAGATAAGATTCATGTTAAAATCTTGTTTGAATTTGGATTGATAATCTTCAATAATGGTCGAAATTTGTTGGGATTTTCCCTTGGATAATTTCGGATTTTATGGTTGTAGATAAGGGAGAATATCTTCACCTAATCCAATTCGAATTCAGAGAATCACCTCATACAGGTCTATAAATAGAGCTCCTACCACTTCAGTTCTCTTAGACCATAGACTCTTAGGTGAGCAGGCTTATTGTTACACAACTCACCGTGATAATAAGTTCTTTAGAGATCTGGGTGGTCGGAAGAAGACTAGCAGTGCTAGCATACCGATCGAGGTTCAGAGTGCCCACACACTCAGCCATTCGGGAATTGGAGAATAGTAGAGAAGGCTAGTTGGTTGAAGCCCTCCGGTCATTCTCCTCCTGCAGATTGGCGTCCTTGAGGTATGAGTTTTAATTGTTGTTGGTTTATTGTATATGGCATCATGAGATATTTAACGATCTTGAAAAATTTTTATTGTTCCGCTGCACCACTCTGATACGTTTTTATCGATTTAATTTCCTACAGGGCCACATATGTTGGTGTGCACAATTTTTAAGAGTTCCTAAGTCTTAATATCCTTAGCTCTAAAAGGCCTCTTAGTCATCTTACCCTCAAGAGAAGACTCACACTGAGGAAGACATACCTCTTCCAGAGATACTAGAGGACCATCCTTCACCAACCTTTGAATCCTATCTTAATTAATATGACCAAGTCTTAAATGCCAAAGATATGCCTTATTAGAGTGAAAATCTTTCAACCTTTTAGAGTTATCAGTTAATTTGGTGTCAAGCAGTGAGTACATCTTTGGTTTGATTAAAAACAGGTTTCTATCCATCCAACCAGAACAGATAAAAGACTTATTTTTACGAATATCAACTCTTTTAGTAAAAGAAACTAAATAAGTATCTTTTATTAAATAAGCTACCGATATAAGGTTCCTCCTAAAATTAGATATATAAAAATAATCTTTCAATAATATAAACCTAAATTTATCAAAATAAAGATAAACGTCTCCCATTACTTCAGCCACCACCAAGCTACCTTCTCTGGTCCGCAACGAAAGACTCCTATCATGTAGACTTCTCGTTTCCATGAACCCTTGCATAGAAACATAAACATGATTAGTGGCTCCCGAATCAATGACCCAAGTGTCTTTCGATTCTTCCACCAAACACGCTTCTTGATATAGAAGTTCCTTACCTTCCTTGCACTTAGCTGCTAGAAGTTCCCCGTAAGCCTTCTTGAAGTGACCTACCTTCCCACAGTAGAAGCACTTAGACTTTTTAGGGTCCTTGGGCGTCTTGTTCTTCTTCTTTTTCTTCCTATCTAAGACAAGAGGATTAGAAGAACTGGAAGCCACTTGCTTCTTATTTGGCCTCTTCCTCTTTCATGAGGTTTTGGAAGATTCCGTCAAATTGGCCTCTCCTTTCGGTTGGACCGCATTCCTATCCCTGATCATCCGCTCATAAGCTTGGAGTTGTTTTATGAGCTCGTTGAGTCCTAACTCCCTTGTGGCCAGATTATATATGGCTTTAAACCCCACAAAATCCTTAGGTAGAGTTTTAAACACCATTTTGATCTGGGTGTTGTAGTCTAGCTCAGCACCATTTTCGGTAGCCTCAGTAAAGAACCCCATAAAAGTGATCATATGGTCCTTCACCGGAGTACCCGCTTTCTGCTTAGAGTTCATGATACTTGTGATGGTAGACTGTTGAGCTAATTTTTTTTGGTCTCCGAGCATGTCCTCCAAGTTTTCTATAATCTCCTTAGCAACTTGATAAGTCTCACGCTGCTTTGTAAATCATTCGTCATGCTAGCAACAATGTAGCACCGAGTTATCTCATTGGATTCTCTCCAATGAGTATAGGCAACCGCGATCTCTTCAAGCGATGTGTCAGGCTTGGGCCCAGGTGGGCATGGTTTGTCCAGTATAAATTTGTGTCTCTCGCAGCTGAGAACTATTAGTAGATTTTTCTTCCAGTCTTTATAATTACCGCCATTTAGTTTATTCTCAGTAAGTTTTGAAATGAGGGGTGTCGATGATATTTTGAACTGAAATAAAATTATACTAGACATCATTATAGAGCCCAAGCAAATATAGAGAATATTTAGCAAATAAAACATACAAGTATGTTCCTACATGAAACTTGAAAAACATGTAGCATTACAATAGTAATTCTCAGTACCTATTGTCCTAAGCTACCAAAGGGTAGTCATGAGACAAATAGCCAGAAGACCCCGTTAAATTAATATATATTGCCTTAAACCCTTCAAGACTAAAACATATATTAATAACCGCTTATTTTGGCCACCAATTTAGTTAACAGAGCTTCTAAGGAAGGTTAATAACTAAACAAGTCTTGAGTGTATAACTATTGTTTACGTAGTTCGATCCATGTCCTACCAAGCCATCGAGGGGTGGTCATGAATAGAATCATGCCCAAGCACATTTTCCATATAGGAGATCTAACCTAGTATACTAGCGGTGGTAAACACCTACCAAGGGGTGTGGTCATGGCAGAACTGACACGAGGCGTTACTATGCTTTCACATATGGATCAACAATGGAGGCTGTGGGTTTTGTTTGAAACCCTCTCTCACTAAATATTTTGAAAAACATACAAGTTTTGACAAATATGTATGACCAATATAGTCTGAGCGGCGTTCACCTATCCTATATGATATGTTATCAAATATGCATACAATTCATCCATCAATACATATTCATCCATCCATAACATATCACAAAAAAAAAAATAATTGATGAAAAAATAACCAAGCCATGGTTCCATCCTAGAACAAAGAAAATAAAGATTACAAAATTCCATCTAAAGCATTCTTTGAGTCTTGAATTTTGTTCCGTCTTCTTGTATCCATCTTTATGTAGCCTCTCGATTTATTTCTCATCTCAAGAATCATTTAAAATTTAAATTTTAAATTCAAATTTCAAAATTAGAATTTCAAATTTAAATTTCAAATTCAAATTTTAAACAATTTAAATTTCATATGTAATAATATGTAATTTCAAAAATTTCAAAATTTCAATTACGTATTTTTAAACATAATTTAAAATTAAATCTCAAATTTAAAATTCGAAATTTTTCATTTTTTCGACCCATCGACCCAAGGGCCCCGGAGGCTTGCAACCGCTGTGGGTAGCCCCCAGCCCCCAGGGGGGCTGGCAGCCCACGCCAGGCCAAGTGAAGCCCTGCCGGGCTACAAATAGAGCCTGCAGCCTTAGGCTGCATGCCCGGGTGGGTGCAGCAGCCATGGGTTATACACCCGGGTGGGCGCAGTAGCCCGCCAGGCTACAAGCAAATGCTGCAGCCCAAGGCTTCGGCTAGCCCTTAGGGGGGCCACGGCCACCCCTGGCTGCACGCTGAGCCTGCGGCCATGGGTGGTCCAGCCTTGGACAGGGGCTACAGCCCCACCAAGGCCGGTGGCCCGTCCCGAGGGGATGGTCCTCGATTTTCGTGTCTTATTCCAATTTACCCATTAGGATCTCTAAAAATTAATTTGAATCCTAATTAAATTGGAATTTTCTACACAAACAAAATTTCAATCTTTAAATTAAATTTAACTTTTGAAAAAAAAATTACGGTCTTCAAACTTTAATCGCCTCTAAGAATAATTACATAAAATTTCCTAAACCGTTTCCGGTGTACAAAATTCTAAACATAATAATTCTAAAAGACAAAAAATTAAAATCTATGGGAAAATTACGGTGATGATAAACCACTCGCATGGTTACATAAAAATTCCTAGATATAATTTTTCTAAATTCTAAGGAACCATAGCCGCTATAAACAAGCATGCTTATAATAATTTAAAATATTAAAATAACCACATACTACATACATAATTCATGATAACAACATAAAGGAATCTTAGAATGCCACTCTCTAAATATCAAATCCATACATAAATAAAAAGACTAACTAATTGTCTAATTTATGTACATGGCATAATCACGAAATAGCTCTGATACTAATTGTAAGAATAAATCGGTAAAAATGCATTAGAGTGGCGCAATGGAATTACAAAATTTTTTTCAAGATCGTTAAATATCTCGTGATGCCATATACAATAAACTAATAACAATATAACCCCATACCTCAGAGGATGCCAAACTGTAAGAGGAGAATGACCAGAGGGCTTCAACCAACTAGCCTTTTCTATTATTCTCTAATTCCTGGATGGCAGAATGTGTGGGCACTTGATTCCTTGACTGGTATGCTAGCACTGCTAGTCTTCTTCCGACCACCCTGAGCTCTAAAGAACTTATTATCACGATGAGTTATGCAACAATAAGCCTGCTTACCTGAAAGTCTGTGGTCTGAGAGAACTGGAGTGACAGGACCTCTATTTATAGACTGGCATGGGGTGATCCCTTGAATTTGAATTGGACTAGGAGAAAATTTTCTCCCTTGTCTTCCTTACAAAATCTGAATTTTTCATAGGCCAAAAACAAGGGAAGATTCGGCCACCTTGGATGGATTTTGCTTCCCAAATTCAAACAAGATTTTAATTAGAATTTTATCTCATTATTATCCATTATAACCAAATTTTCCCTAGCCCAAGAACAAGACTAGATTCGACCACCCTAGTGTGAGGAGAATCAAAATTCAAATAGGATTTTCTAGCTTGAATTTTATCTTATCCTTATCCGCATAGAAACCGAAATTCGCTTAGGTTTATCCAAGCAATTTTTAGCCACTTTTGTGAGGGAGAGAATCAAAATTCAAATAGGATTTTTTAGCTTGAATTTCCCTTGAGCCTTATCCACCAAAAACTGAAATATCATTAAGCCATATCCATAGAATTTTAGCCACCATTGTGAGGGAGAGGAATCAAAATCCAAGTAGGATTTTCTAGCTTGAATTCCCTTTCATCTTTATCCATAAAAACTGAAATCTCCTAGGGTTATTATGCCTTAACAAATTCGACCACTTTTGATTAGGTTTAGGATTTGAAATTTAAGTAGGATTCAAACAAGATTTTCCTCTCCATTATCCATATCAAAACCGAATTCTATCATGTGGGATTATCCACAAATTCGAATCTCACATGGATTGTGATTCAAAATTTGAATTCCAATTTCAAAGTTCAAATTTCAAAATTCAAAATTCAAATTCAAAATTTAAATTTGGCATTCAAATTTTAAATTTCAAATTTAAATTTCAAATTCAAACGTCAAATTCGAATTTCAAATTTAAATTTAAATTTCAAATTTCAAATTCAAAATTTAAATTTCAAATTTCAAATTTCAAATTTCAAATTTCAAATTTTGTATTTCAAATTACACAAAAAGTTGTATTTCAAATTTTGTCCTTGTGGATAATTTTCTACAACAACAATTCAATCTCAAATAAAATCATGGTAACTTTATTTGGAGTTTGAATAATTGAGTACTCTATTATCCAAAAAAAAATCCGAATTCAACCGGAGAGAATCTTGTCTTCCATCCTTATCATATGTCTACACCATCCATGCATAGTCAATTAGCCAATAAGCATACATAGATCAATTTGCTATTCGTTAAGGAATTATGTGGAGCTAGTAGAAGGACCAATTGAACATATATAACCGGGCTCCCGTGATTTCATGCGATCATCATTCTGTATCAAACAACTCAATCATATGATCACTAATTTCAGAGTCACACACCGTAAACCTGAAACTGAACTCTCAATTATATACCGTATTACGAAAGCCTGTGACAAACTAATGTCTAATGACCTTGTCATGTATGCAAAACCCTCATATGATATCCATGATCTGCCTTAGGTTAAAGTCCGTTCAACCAACTGATCAGACTATCTTAAAGTTTCATTATACTACTGAATAAGAAAATGATTATTCACCATATGTAAATAAGAAGTCATCCACCAGTAGATGACCCAAGGCCTTGTCCATTTTCACATCCAGTATAATGCCTTTAAGAAGATACCCTTAACTCCTTATTAGAACTATAATTCCAATATCTGTAAACAAACCCTTTATCGTATACAAGTTATACACCCAACGAACTGGTATATAAGCTTACTACCTTTGAGACGCTTTAGCCATTGGAACATCAAAGTACACAAGTCATATACATAAAGTAGTTCATTTACCTAGGATTAAGGTTATTACATAATGAACGTCAAAAGTAGATTGATTTACTCATAGCGGACTACAGAGATCAATCACGCTTTAGTCCTAGTCCAATATGTCGCCACCAAGCAACATATCTATGTCTCTACTCGGGAGTCTATGCTCCAGACAGTCAAGACAAACTGTCTCCACCATGGCTTTAGACAACATAATAGTCTTAATATGAGTTAGATGCTCGATCTAACCCCATAGACTACGGACCTTATGTAAAAACAGCCCTATTCATGTAACCTAATTTCCATATAATTAGAAATCGAGGAATGAATTTGGAATAATTTGACGTCTTTTAGTGTAAATTTGAGTAACACGGTCAGGTACACGACCGCGTAAGTGGCCGTGTGTTGCTCGGGTAAATGAATGTGTTTTAAAGACATAACCGTGTTGAGAAATCTCAACTAGTGCACGCCCATGTCCGGAATGTACATGCCCGTGTTGCCTTGTACATGCCCGTGTAGAAGGCTGTGTATTGAGCAGAAAGCCACCATAAAGACTCTCATGATTCATGAAACCTAATTACTATGTAATGAGTAATTAAGTTGATAAATACAGTATATTTTCTAGCTGAATGAATTAAACAGGTACAGTAGCATTTAATTACTATTCATGTAGTGAAAGGGGGTGAAATCGATCCACCCTATTATGTGTATGTGCATGTGAGACATGTAGTATCAAGAAATCGGTCACGACGATTATTTCTTGACACAGAACTAATAAGTTAGTCATTAGAACGCTCAGATAAAGTGATGATTACCTTAATAGAGGCACAGTATCGAGAAAAATGGTCCGGATGACCTCTTCTCGCTCAGAAACTGACAAAATTCAGAGCCAGAACGCTCAGACTAGTCATTTAAACAGAAATCAGTGAATAGTGAATAGTAGAAATGCAGTGTCAGGTTAATGGCCAAGACAGCCTTAATTTGACTTAAAACTGATATACTAACAGTCAGCAGGCTCAATTTAGTCAATTGAGCACAAAATGTGAATTTTTGTCTGAGAGATACACAGTATCAGGAAAAGGGATCAAGATGACCTTTTCTCATCCCGAAACTGATATATTTAGAATCAGAATGCTCAAATTAGTCAATTGAGCGCAAAATATGTTTTTCGAGGCGGGATCACACAGATCCCGAACTAGTCCAGACGACCTCAGATTGATGTAAAACTAATAAAATTGAAATCAACATGTCCAAATTAGTTAGAAGAGACTGTGTTTTAAATTTTATCAGAAAACAACTCGTTATGCGTGTGCAAGGATAACACAGTGTAGACACAACCACAGTTAGAAAATGAACAGTAAAATAGACTCAAAATGGGCTCTTAGGCATTACAACCCGACCAGGGATTATCAGTATTAATATCAGATTCAGAAAATCCAATTCCGATTGAAAACTAGAACATTGCCGAAAAAGAGTCAAATACCGAAAGGTAGAAATTAGACTGCGAAGAGGAGACTTTATAGATAAATTTTTCCCATAGAAAACCGTGTGCAAGCAGCACAAAAAGCCCCAAACACAGCCCTAAAAATAGGGAAAAGTTCTCCCTAAAACAAGGGATGTGTTGGCCACCTTTTGATTAAAATATGGAAGAACTCTACCACATGGCCAACAAAAAAATTTTAAATTTGGCTCCCTTCCATTTGCATAGCCCCTCGATTTTTGAGGGCTGAAAATGGCAGTAATTTGTTCCCCAATTAGGCAAAATTTTGGCTTAATTAAGTGAGCTTAGGTTGATTAATTTTGGGTTAGATTTGCCTATAAAAGGGTGAGCTTAGTCTAGGGTTCCATTTCCCCTTTTTGCTCCCAAAAAGCCAAGCCTCTTCTCTCCCTCTTGCTTCAGAAAAAATCTGCCCATTTCTAGCCCTAAAATAGACCATTTTCAAGCTAAGAAACCAAGCCAAAAGCTTGCCAAAAACCAACCACCACCTAGCTTGTGATGGAGCTATTTTCTCAAGCCATTTCAAGGTCACTCAAGAGTAAGATTCTAGAACCAATCTTTGTGGTTTTTAGTTGTTATTTTAGTTTGATGATAAGAGAAAAATTTTGGTGTCCTTTCTAGCACAAGCCGACCTCCAATCCTTCTTAGTTCACACGGCAATTTTTGGGTCACCCAAGCCTCAGTTCGATTGTGCTTGGTTCATAGCACGTAAGGTAAAACTGAAAACCCCCTTTTGTAGTTTAGTTATTTTTAAGTTTTGATCAAGGAAATTTATGTGTATTTATTGGTGCAATGGGTTGTAATAAGTATATTTTGAGCCCTTAGCTTTTGGTTTTAAGTTTATGTAGCTGTGTGATTGTAGTTTAAATTTTTATGGAGGGATGTGTATGTGTGTGTGTGTGTGTGTGTGGACGTTTAAGATGGCTGGACACACAAATCTATCCCCAGTTTTAGGCCACGGGATTGGCCATTTTTTACCTCATTAGGGTCTGAATTTGGGATTTGAAACATAAATTTTTAAGAAAATTTCGTTACGGTCGTTTTTGCACTAAATAGCTTTTAGCCAAAAATGACTCTAAGATAGACTTTTCGAGTAGTTTTTGATCGGAGCCCAAAACTAGGACTAAAATCCTGAGCACAGAAACAATCTCGGGTTTTGTTAAAAATGACCAACTTAGAGTCCGAACCGGATCTCGGACTCAACATGAAGGTTGTAGATCTCATCGAAACCTTTAAGATGACCTGTACAAGTTTTAGAAATTTGGCCGTTTCGGGGCAGCAAACAGAGCCATTTTTAAATAAGCGTAAAACTGTGATTTTTTATGTGATGACCCGTGCCCTGATGGCACAAACCGTCACAGAAAACACTTGTCTTAACTTATCTCGTTTGAAAACTATTACTTGTAAATAGCCAAATTTTAGAAATTTTTTTTTGAATAGAGTGTTTACCAAATTACGTACTACATACTTATACTTAAAACCATAAAAAGGTCTTGGTACAATTTGAGTTAACATATACGTAAACAAAATCCCAAACTGTTAAATTACTATCCATAAAATAGACTCTCAAAATAACTTGCAGAAGTATACTCTGGCGGTAGTATCCACAACCTCACCCTCACATCCACCCTGCCGCCGTCATCGCCCAGCAGTGTTTAGCTTGCAGGTCTCTCACCTACAGTATGAACACACACAGTGAGCTTTACGCTCAGTAAGTACAACATATTTGTCCGCAAAACATGCTTTAAACATACATGCCATACACAGGGTGTAATTAAAACTAACAGTTATATCACAACATCACAGGGAAACTTATTATATAGTATGTAACAGAAAGCATCCCATCTAATCACATCATGTATCATATCATGCAACTAAGAACATACAATACTGAGATTAAGACATAACGTGATCAATGTATGAACCAATTATGCTCAAATTATGCTTCATTTATTCTTAACCTTGTCTTATCTGAAGGGCCCTGGTGTCAGTACTATTACGTGCGGATCATCGGATTAACCGTGATCATGGGCTCGGCTTGGCCCGTTATCTTTTATACTTGTCTTTCTTGCAGACCCAATGGGACCCGTTAGTCTGACACCCTTAATCTGATTATCTAATTATGGATTATGAGGACTAATAACCATGTGCCCTATGCTCAACTGGGCTTATCCCTCATCATGCCTTGATGGGGATGTATCGGCACCTAACTTATAATGTTCATTAATTTATGTGATTATGAACCTATATATGCCATGCAACCAACGTACAAAACTGCATACTTTAACATAGGTTAAACAACCAATTTAAACACATTTCTGTTCATACTGTAGGCGGAGTTGTACTTATCTGTTAGCCAACAGTTTGTACTTCGCTTCGATACACTTACAGGTAGCATCCTATAATCATAACGCATTGTCGTTAATATTCGTTTTTAAGTCATTTCGATTGATAGCGACTATAACTTCTTACTATTATAGGTTATCGACGCCCCTCGGTACCTAGCTGTTCTACTTTCACAGTACTGGTATCTAATTAGACTGATTAATTCATCTGCTTGACAAGTTAATCGACGTATCTCACCTTTACTTTCAAACTCGGTCTTTGACCTGTTGACCAGCCAGTCTACTAACCGGTTACCTCGTGTTTTGCCAACAGTGTAGCCCACCTGGCTTCTTTGCGTATTAGACTGTGTAACCCATTGGGTTACCTAGCGCATGGATCGTGTAACCTATCGTATTACCTAGCATTTGGATTATTTAAACCGGTTTCCTCACGTTGGGCCTATTGACTAGTCGGGCTAGTCATCTATCCGGTTACATTACAGTTTTGCCTGGTAGCCAACCGGGCTACTTCACCAGTTTTACAAAAAATGTTCTAAAAATTTTGTAAGATTTTGCGCAATAAATATCCTTTAAAATCATCCCCATACCACCCCGTTCGAAGGTAGGGGCATTTTACGAAAATCGTTTTTTTTTTTCATTTTATTTTTGAACCCTTTTTCGGAAAACTATATAAAACTTATCTGAAACGATTTTATTTGTGAAATTGGTAAACATGAAAATTTTTGTGTTCGACGAGATGAACAACTTCTGTGAGCATCTCAGAGCTTAGTTTTCCCTCTAAAGGGTCTGAAATCATAAAAACCCGTGGCCAATGTTTTACGAAAATCCCTAGTTTTTGCGCACTTTTAAAACAGGTCTGTTTGGGGCTCGAAACGGCTGAATTTTTGAAACCTGAGCAAGTCAGTTTTAAGGTTCATCGAGATCTAAAAATTTCATGTTTTGACCGAAATCCGATTCGGAATCTAAATGGGTCGTTTTAATGAAAATCTGAGGCCGTTCCTGGAATCAGGATTTTGGTCCTAATTTTGACCTCTAGTTGAAAAACAGTTTAAAACCCTATCATAGAGCCATTTTTGGCTGAGCTCTATTTGACGTAAAAATGCTCGTAATGAAATTTTCTTAAAGTTTTATGTTTTATGTTTTCTTAAAAATAGAACACAACGTGTCCTAAAGTAGCCAAATCCATGGCCCTAAAACAGGACAGATTTGTTTCTAGTTTTTTCCCTAACACGTCCATACATCCTTCACCCACAAACCATTCGTAAAAATATGTAAACATAACCACACAACCACAAACTTGAAAATAGGAGGCTAAGGGCTCAAAATAAACTTATTACAACCCATTTGCATAAACAAATATACATAAACTTCTTGATCAAAAACTTAGAAACAACTAACCACAAAGAGGTAAGTTTTTCAGTTTATACCTTGTGTGCTTCGGTTCAAGCACAAATCCAAGCTAGGCTTGAGTGACTAAAAGGCCGTGAGATCCAAGGGTTGAGGGGTCAATGTGAGCTAGGAGAGGATAGAAAAATTTTGCTTGTAATATCGAACCAAACATAACACTAAACCACAATGAAACTTGGTTCTAGGACCTTGTTGAAATGAGCTTCAAGATGTATACTCCTAAGCACCCTTATAAGCATGCCTTGTGTAAGAGTTTTGTGTGCAAATTTTGGTGTTTGGCTAAGGGGAAAGTGGTGGATTTTGGCTGCAAGGAGAAGGAAGAATACTTGGCTTTTGGGAGCTAAAAGAAAAGAAATGAAGGGTAAGGGAGGTGACACCTATTTACAGGCAAACTTAAGCACAATTAGCTTCACCAAATCAAGCCAAATTAACCCAAAATTTTGTTTAAACTAAGAGACAAATTTTATGTGTGCAGCCCCCCCATAATTGTTGCATACATTAGGAAGAACAAGGCCATTTTTTTATCAAATTGATGTGAAATGGTGATGTATGGTGATGAAAATAAATTATTGTTTATGGTTGGTATCCTATTTTCTCATTGTTTATTCTCACTTTATGGGGTTTTCTAACTAGTCAAACTAGCTAGTTTCCATCCAATGGGACACGGTTTTGGAGTGGCTACAATTTAACTGGGTTGGTTTCTTTGCAGTCCAGCTTTCTACTACGATTTTCGATCCTTTCTCAGCAGTGTTCTAATTTTCACCCGAAATTGCACCTATGGCTTTCGATTTTCATTCTACTAATTTCTAGATATTTTTGGTTGGGTTGTAATGCTTATGAACCCGCTCGATCACTATTCACTATTCATTTCCTGCACTGTGGTTGCGCCTTACACTGTACCGACACCGCGCACGCGTAATACAACTTTTTCACACGAAATGTCTGACACAGGCTATCCTAACGAATTTGGGCATGTTGAATCCATTTTTAACAGTTTTACGCCCATCCGGGGTCGTTCGGATCAGTTTTTGGTATCTATGTGATTTCCACCTGGAAATCACCTCTTGTGCTAAATCGACCAGTTTTGGCGTTTTGAAACTGAATATATCAGTTTCGAGTTAAGAATAGGTCGTCTTGATTCCTTTCTTGATACTACATTTCTCTCAGACAAAATCTCGTATTTCGTGCCCAATTGACCCGATTGGGCTTGCTGATTATAAATACACCAATTTCATGTCAAGAAAATTGTCAGCTAGACTATTTCCTCGGTACAGTATATTTACCAAGTAAGATTTTACTATTGTGCTCAGACGATCAACTTGAGCGTACCGATGACTAGTTTATCTGTTCTATGTCAAGAAATGGCCGTCTGGGCTGTTTTCTGGATACGACGTGTCTCACGCGTAATTTCATGTATATCGAGGCGGATCGATTGTACCTATCGGTAACCTCTTTCATTGCGTGAATTATAATTAAATGATCATGTACTCATTTAATGCATTCAATTGGCAATTTACATTGTATTATAAACAAAATTACATATTGCACAGTAATTAAGTTTACACGTATAGGGTGGTCATCACAACATACCCCCCTTACAAAATTTTCATCCTCGAAATTAGAATAAGTTCAGGAAGTCTCTCCTTAAGTCTTCTTCCTATTCTCAAGTGGCTTCTTCTATATTATGATTCCGCCACAACACCTTTACGAGCAGTATAACTTTATTTCTAAGTACTTTCTCCTCTTTGGCCAGAATCTGCACAGGTTTCTCCTCATAAATCAGATCAGCATGCATCTTAACGGGTTCCTGGCTTAGGATATGTGAGCTATCTGGCACATACTTTTCAGCATCGATACGTGGAAGATGTTATGCACTGAAGCTAATTCGGGAGGAAGCGTTAATCTGTATGCTACGTGCCCGACTTTCTCGATTATTTTGAAGGGTCCTATATACCTAGGACTGAGCTTCCTTTTCTTTTCAAAGCGCATCACACTCTTCATGGGTGCCACCTTAAGAAAGACCGAGTCTCCCACTTGAAGCTCGAGAGGTCTACGGTGTTTGTTTGCATAGCTCTTTTGGCGACTGTGTACTGTTTCTAGCCTTTCCTGTATCAGCTTCACAGCTGTTGTCGTATCCCTGACGAAGTCCGTGCTAGTTACGTGTTTCTCTCCAGTCTCATGCTAGTGAACTGGGGATCTGCACTTTCTTCCGTAGAGTGCCTCAAACGGTGCCATCCCTATCGAGGAATGGTAGCTGTTGTTGTATGAGAACTCGATCAATGGTTGCTTCTGATTCCAGTTTCTCTTGAAGTCCAAAACACATGCTCTCAGCATGTCCTCTAGTGTCTGTATGGTCCTCTCAGACTAACCGTCGGTCTGAGGGTGGACGGCCATGGTAAACTTCAACTTGGATCCTAACGCGGCCTGTACACTTTGCCAAAATCTGGAGGTAAAGCGTCTGTCACAATCTTAGATAATCAATTTTGGTACTCCGTGCAACCTTATGATCTGAGCCACGTAAATTTCTGCTAGTTGTTCCATCGAATAGTTGATTTTTATGGCTAGGAATCTGGCTGATTTCGTCAATAGGTCTACAATCACCTAGATTGCATCATTTTCATTGGATGTCCTTAGCAATCTGACAACGAGATCCATCATAATCTGATCTCATTTCCACTCGGGTAGCTCGATTTTCTTTAATTCTCTTGCTGGATGCTAATGTTCGGCCTTAACTTTCTGACACGTAAGGCATTTGACGACGAATTCTGCTACGTCATTCTTCATTCCAGGCCACCAAAAACTTCCCTTCAGGTCCTTATACAACTTATTGGCTCCTGGATGTAGGGAATACGGCGTCTCGTGAGCCTCTGAGAGGATTCACTTTCTGAGCTCTTCCTCCTTCAGCACACACACTCTGCCCTTGTAATAAAGTATGCCATCCTCTAAGACTTTAAAATCTAAGTTTTTACCCTTCTTAGCCTCATTCATTGGCTTAGTTAGGGACAAATCGAGCTCTTGGCTAGCCTTGATCTCGTCTAGGAGTGTCAACTGAAGAGTCATTTCAGATAATTTCCCTGACAGAATCTCGATCTCACTGCTGCACATATCCTTCTGTAAAGCTCTTGGCAAGGCACTGATGGCCATAAGTGACGTGGAGTGCCTCCGACTCAGCGCATCGGCCACTTTATTGGCCTTTCCCAGGTGATATAAGATCTCGTAGTTGTAGTCTTTCACCAGCTCGAGCCATCTATGTTGTCTCATGTTTAACTCTTTCTACGTGTAAATGTATTTAAGGCTCTTGTAGTCTGTGTAGATTTCACACTTGACGTCATAAAGGTAGTGTCTCCATATCTTTAGCGTAAAAACTACTGCGGCTTGCTCTAAGTCATGGGTAGGGTAGTTCCTTTCATGCTCCTTCAGCTGTCGCGAAGCATGGGCAACTACCTTACCGTTCTGCATCAACACAGCTCTTAATCCAATATTGGATGCATCATTGAAAATTACAAAGTTTTCCTGACCGGCGTCCAGGATGGTTAGCACTGGATCGCTCGTGAGTCTCCGTTTTAGCTCGTGAAAGCTCTGGTCACATTTGTGAATCCACTCAAACTTTTTCTCTTTCTTGGCGAGCGCTACGAGAGGGGCAGCTAGCTTTGAAAAACCTTCAACAAAGCACTGGTAATACCATGCTAATCCCAAGAAGCTGCGTATCTCAGTTATGTTCTTCAGAGCAGACCATGCACTTACTGCCTCAATCTTTGGTGGGTCCACGGATACTCCTTCCTTGGAGACTGCATGTCCTAGAAAATGCACTTTCTCCAGCCAAAACTCACACTTGGAGAACTTGGCATATAACTGATGCTCTTTTAACACGCGCAATACTGTCTTTAAGTGCTCTGCATGCTCCTTCTGAGTCTTAGAGTATATCAGTATGTCATCGATAAATATAATGACAAACTTATCCAAATACTCCTTGAATACTCAGTTCATCAAGTCTATGAAGGCTGCTGGCATGTTAGCAAGTCCAAATGACATAACGAGGAACTCGTGATGTCCGTATCACGTCTGGAAGGCTGTTTTAGGTATATCCTCGTCCCTGATTCACAGCTGGTGGTACCTTGAGCGTAGGTCGATCTTGGAGAATACTGCTGCATCTCGAAGTCGATCAAGCAAGTCAACAATATGCAGCAATGGGTACTTATTCTTGATTGTGATCTTATTTAGCCCCCTGTAGTCTATGCACATCCTTAGAGTTCTGTCTCTCTTCTTCACGAACAGCACAGGTGCTCTCCAAAGCAAAAAACTTTGGCGAATAAAACCCTTGTCCATCAGGTCCTTTAGCTGGGTCTGGAGTTCCTGAAGCTCTGCTGGGGCCATTCTGTATAGAGCCTTGGATACGGGAGCTGATCCTGGTAATAGCTCGATCTCGAACAAAATCTTGTGCTCTGGTGGAAGTCCTGGATGATCCTCGGGAAATACCTACATGAATTCTCAGACTACTAGTACATTCTCGGGCCCTATCTCTGCCTCTTGGGTATTGTCTACCACGTGTGCTGGGTATGTCATGCATCCATTGGATATCAGCTTGTGTGCCTTTATCACTGAGATCATCGTTAATGGTTACTTCAGCGATAGACCCGTATAAGTGAACTTCTCTCATCCCACGGGTTCAAAGGTAACTTTTTGCCTCTTACAGTTGATGATGGCATTGTATTTTGCGAGAAAGTCCATTCCCAAGATCACATCGTAGTCGTACATGTCGATGATGATTAGGTTGATACTCAGTACTCAACCGTAGATAATTACTGGTACATGTCATACCCAGTAATTAGACAGTAAAACCTCCACTGAAGGAAGTGTAGTTCTGAAAGTTTGTTTCATTTTATCTAAGCCCCTATCTAGCCTTCTAGCAAACTCTGACGATATGAATGAATGTGTGGCTCCAGAATTAAATAACACTAATGCACTTGAGTTGGTGGCAGAAAACTGACTTGTCACCACTGCGGATGTTCCAACCTCTGCATCATTTGTTGTGTAAGCGTAGATTCTCCCCTGAGTGTCTGGAGCTTCAAGCCTACCTTGCGTGATTGATGGCCCTTCAATCCTGGTCTGGGCATTGTGGAGTTGGCTATTCACTGAGCGGGGTGGATTCTACTGATTCTGGGGTTTAGAGTAGCAATTCTTGGCATAATGGCCTTCCTTGCCACAAATAAAACAACCATTCATCCTTTGCCTGCATTCACCCGGATGATTCTTCCCACATTTCTGGCACTTAGGGTCCCGGTTGTTGCTCCCTCCCCTGTTGTTTCTTTTCTGGAGAAAATTTCTCTGGGGCCCTTGATTGCCCGTATTCCCCTTTCTCTTGTTATTGTGGTGGGGTTGCCGGTTGTTTGGGCCGTTCTGTCCCTTCTGATGGGACTCCGAGTGCTGTCTCCCCTGAGTCTACTTTGCTTGAGACTTCTCCTCTTTTCGTGCCTTGAAAATCTAAGCTTTCTGCTCCTTATCCTATGCTAGCCAGTACTCTGCCCGGATGGCCCTACTGACACATTCTGCTACCGTAGCTGGCCCATGGCTACCACTGCGAACTTGCATAGTAATATCAGTCCTGAACATCTTCAACATTTGTCGGACCTTCTCTTTCTTAGGGGGGACTAAATTCGGACAAAGTCGAGCCAGCTGCTCGAACTTCCTGACTGCTTCCATGACAGTCATACTTCCCTGTCGTAAATTGTTGAACTCATCCTGCTATACCGCTAAGGCTTCCTCATTGAAATACATTTGCCTAAACTCCTTGGTGAATTAATTTCAGGTCATCTCTTGGATGTTCCTCCTGCTTGAAACTGTTTTCCAACACTGCAGCGCCTCTTTGCGCAGGGTGAAAGATGCATATAGTACTTTTTCCCTATCTGTTAAGCACATAAAGTCTAGGACTACCTGAATTTCGATCAACCAATCACCCACCTCTATCAGGTTGGTAGTTCTTTCGAACTCTGACGCCTTTGTACGCCTAAACCTCTCATAGCGATCGCTTCCCCTATGGGTTGGTCGAAGAACACTTGCTGTTGTAGGGGAAGCTATTGCTGCAGGGGGCACTGGTGACGATTCAGGGATCTCACACCTATGCAAGATCTCCTGGGCCGGGGGAGTCACTTGCTTCCATGGAGTTTCAAATGTCGATGGTTCTCGAGTTGGTACTCCTACAGTGGGCCGTGCTTGGTTCTGTTGGCCCAGTTGTGCTTTAAGTTAGGCCAACTGTCATTGTTGGTTCTCCACAATTTCCCACACAGCTGCGAGCTGTGCTACCAATTCCTCCTCTGGGGAAGGTTACGTCATTTGACTTCGTGTCCTCACCATTTGTTCCTTGGGATCTTACCATGTAGCAAGAAAAGAAGGTAAAGATTTGGGCTCGTATTCTGGAATCAAATCATATATCAATTTCCTTTCTTATTTAACTATTATAAGCATACTTATATGTAACTTTCATTTTTTTCTCATTGCCGTGATGTTCAATACGATTGCCGTATCGCATTGAAACATCACCTGAGTGCGAGGACTCATCCCGCACTTTTCTGTCACATTGTGCTTATGTGTGTAAGGTCATATTTGGAGCCTTCGGGCAAAACTAGATTACTTTTCATATATCGTAAATAATAGTACATAATATTAGTCTGCTGGGAGTGGTGAACGCACACACTTCCCAGTACATATACTCAAAAGAACGGACTAGGCTAAATCAAGCGAGAGTAGGCTACGGCCTTCCCTCATACATGCATTCATATAGTCAAAAAGGGACATACTAAAGTAAATCCTAGCTAATCTGAGGTCAAAACGGACCCTGTGTCAGAGACACTCTCATCATCAATCTCGTTGAAAAAGAACTCCTCTGGGTCCTCTTCCTCGACCTCTGAACCGAAGCTATCCTCGTCATCACTGGCTATGATGATTTGAGGCTCAGGTTCGGGTTCTTCCCATTCATCTCCACCAAGATAGTCACCGTCATCCTCCTCGAGATAATATACAGCTAGGGGTATTGCGGGGATAAGATCCTCTTTCATAGGTTCTTCCGTGTTTTCTGACGCCTCTGGCGGAAGCTCAGGCACGGGGTCCTTATCGACTGGTTGGGGGTTTGGTTCCGCTGGGTCATCTTCAGCGTTGGCGGGACCTGCTTCATCATGAGCTGGGGTAGGGTTCCCGGGGTTGATCACTGCCGCTTCAGCATGTAATATGTCTCGGATGAAGTGCCCCAAATGCTCGTGCTGCGGAGGGTAGTGGACAAGGTCCTTCACGTACCAGGGAACTCCCCTCTATAGGAGTTCAACCACCTCCCTAAAAAGCTTGTCCAAAGGGATGTAGGGTAGCATCCCATCCATAAAGCTCTAGCAGTAGTGTGCCATGTTTTCTCCTTCGTAAACATCCCAAATACCAGAAAGGACGTCATAACACCTCTCGTGCATGTCCATCCAAATCTCCACATCTCGGCCTCTCATGCAAGCTTCGTCGAATGGGGCTGGTGCAAATGCGATGCTGAGCTCGTGGCAAAGGTGCACCCAGTCTTCTATGGGGCCTATGATCCTTTGTCGATCATCCCACCACGTCCTCGCTGGGCCGTGTAGCATACTGCTCGCCAAAGCCACTTGTAGGCGAGGTGGAATGTGGCAGGTTTGGAGCACCACTTCCATATCACAGATCCATCTCATCAACTCATAAGGTCGGCGTCGACCATCAAACCGATATGGCCGTGAAGCGATGAAAGCTAGGCTCGCCTGTTGGTCTTAATGTATCTAGTTAGGGTCTATTGGAGGGCCATCGCTACAGTGTACAACATATCGTATTAACTGAGGTACTAGGATCATAAAACAGAATCTACTTACTTGGACAAATGAGGTTGGCACGCGGCGACGTAAGTTAGGGTGGCAGGATACCGCTCTGATACCAACTGTGGCGACCCGTGCCTTGGTGGCACAAACCGTCACTGAAAACACTTGTCTTAACTTATCTCGTTTGAAAACTATTACTTGTAAATAGACAAATTTTAGAAAAAAATTTTTTTTTTTTGAATAGAGTGTTTACCAAATTATGTACTACATACTTATACTTAAAACCATACAAAGGTCTTGGTACAATTTGAGTTAACATATATGTACACAAAATCCCAAACTGTTAAATTATTATCCATAAAATAGACTCTCAAAATAACTTGCAGAAGTATACTCTGGCGGTGGTATCCACAACCTCAACCTCGCATCCACCCTGCCGCCGTCATCGCCCAGCAGTGTTTAGCTTGCAGGTCTCTTACCTACAGCATGAACACACACGGTGAGCTTTACGTTCAGCAAGTATAACATATTCGCTCGCGAAACATGCTTTAAACATACATGCCATACACAAGGCGTAATTAAAACCAACAGTTATATCACAACATCACAGGGAAACTTATTATATAGTATGTAACAGAAAGCATTCCATCTAATCACATCATGTATCATATCATCCAACTAAGAACATACAATACTAAGATTAAGGCATAACGTGATCAATGCATGAACCGATTATGCTCAAATTATGCTTTATTTATTCTTAATCTTGTCTTATCTGAAGGGCCCTTGTGTCAGTACTATTATGCGCAGATCATTGGATTCACCGTGAACATGGGCTTGGCTTGATCTGTTATCTTTTATACTTGTCTTTCTTGAGGATCCAACGAGGCCCGTTAGTCTGACACCCTTAATCTGATTACCCAATTGTGGATTATGAGGACTAATAACCATGTGCAATATGCTCAACTGGGCTTATCTCTCATCATGCCCTGATGGGGGTGTATCGGCACCTAATTTATAATGTTTATTAATCTACGTAATTATGAACCTATATATGCCATGCAACCAACATACAAACTTGTATACTTTAACATAGGTTAAACAACCAATTTAAACACATTTCTATTCATACTGTAGGTGGAGTTGTACTTACCTGTTAGCCAACAGTTTGTACTTCGCCTCAATGCACTTACAGGTAACGTCCTGTAATCATAACGCATTGTCATTAATATTCATTTTTAAGTCACTTCGATCGTTAGCGACTATAACTTCTTACTATTATAGGTTACCGATGCCCCTTGGTACCTAGCTGTTCTACTTTGACAGTACTCGTATCTAACGGACTGATTAATTCGTCTGCTTGACAAGTTAATCGACGTATCTTACCTTCACGTTCAAACTCGGTCTTTGACCTGTTGACCAGCATGTCTACTGACCGGTTACCTCGTGTTTTGCCAACAGTGTAGCTCACCGGGCTTCTTTGCGTATTGGACTGTGTAACCCATTGGGTTACCTAGCGCATGGACCGTGTAACCTATTAGGTTACCTAGCATTTAGACTGTTTAACCGGTTAGTCCACTAACCGGTTTCGTCACGTTGGGCCTATTGACTAGTTGGGCTAGTCATCTATCCGGTTACTTTACAATTTTGCTTGGTAGCCAACTGGGCTACTTCACCAGTTTTACGAAAAATATTTTAAAAATTTTGTAAAGTTTTAGGCAATAAATATCCTTTAAAATCATACCTATACCACCCTGTTTGACGGTGGGGGCGTTTTTATGAAAATCATTTTTTTTTTCATTTTTTTAACCCTTTTTCGGAAAACTATATAAAACTTATCCGAAACGATTTTATTTGTGAAATTGGTAAACATGAAAATTTTTGCCCTCGATAAGATGAACAACTTCCATGAACATCTCAGAGCTTAGTTTGCCTTCTATGGGGTCCGAAATCATAAAAACCCGTGGCCAATGTTTTACGAAAATCCCCAGTTTTTGTGCACTTTTAAAATAGGTCTGTTTAGGGCCCGAAACGACTGAATTTTTAAATCTATGTGAGCAATTTTAAGGTTACGTTGAGATCTAAAACTTTCATGTTTTGACTGAAGTCCGGTTCGGATTCTAAATGGGTCGTTTTAATGAAAATCTGAGGCTATTCCTGGAATCAGGATTTTGGCCCTAGTTTTGACCTCCAGTTGAAAAATAGTTTAAAACCCTATCTTAGAGCTATTTTTGGCTGAGCTCTATTTGACGTAAAAATGCTCGTAACAAAATTTTTTAAAGTTTCATGTTTTACATTTTCTCAAAAACAAACCACAACATGTCCTAAAGTAGTCAAATTTGTGGCCCTAAAACTGGACAGATTTGTTTCCAGTTTTTTCCCTAACACGTCCATGCATCATTCATCCACAAACCATTTGTAAAAACATGTAAACATAACCACACAACCATAAACTTGAAAATGGAAGGCTAAGGACTTAAAATAAACTTATTCCAACCCATTTGCATAAACAAATACACATAAACATCTTAATCGAAAACTTAGAAACAACTAACCACAAAGAGGAAAGTTTTTTGGTTTATATCTTGTGTGCTTCGGTTCAAGCACAAATCTGAGCTAGGCTTGAGTGATTAAAAGGCCGTGGGATCCAAGGGTTAAGGGGTCAATATGAGCTAGGAGAGGACAGAAAAATTTTGCTTGTAATATCGAACCAAACATAACACTAAACCACAATGAAACTTGGTTCTAGGACCTTACTGAAATGAGCTTCAAGATGTGTACTCCTAAGCACCCTTGTAAGCAAGCCTTGTGTAAGAGTTTTATGTGAAAATTTTGGTGTTTGGCTAAGGGGAAAGTAGCGGATTTTGGCTGCAAGGAGAAGGGAGAATACTTGGCTTTTGGGAGCTAAAAGAAAAGAAATGAAGGGCAAGGGAGGAGACACCTATTTATAGGCAAACCTACGCACAATTAGCTTCACCAAATCAAGCCAAATTAACCCAAAATTTTGTCTAAACCAAGAGACAAATTTTATGTGTACAGCCCCCCCATAATTGTCGCACACATTGGGAAGAACAAGGCCATTTTTTTATCAAATTGATGTGAAATGGTGATGTATGGTGATGAAAATAAATTATTGTTTATGGGGTTTTTGGTGTCCTATTTTCCCATTCTTTATTCTCACTTTATGGGGTTTTCTAACTAGTCAAACTAGCTAGTTTCCATCTAATGGGACACGGTTTTGGAGTGGTTACAATTTAACTAGGTCGGTTTCTTCGCAGTCTAGTTTTCTACTGCGATTTTCGATCCTTTTTCGGCAGTGTTCTAATTTTCACCCGAAATTACACCTTTGGTTTTTGATTTTCATTCTAGTTATTTCTAGATATTTTTGGTTGGGTTGTAATGCCTATGAGCCCGCTCGATCACTATTCATTATTCATTTCCCGCACTATAGTTGTGTCTTACACTGTACCGACACTGCACGCGCGTAATACAACTTTTTCGTACAAAATGTCCGACACAGGCTATCCTAACTAATTTGGGCGTACTGAATCCATTTTTAATAGTTTTACACCCATCCAGGGTCGTCTGGATCAGTTTTCGGTATCTGTGTGATTTTCACCCGGAAATCACCTCTTGTGCTAAACCGACTAGTTTCGACGTTCTGAAACTGAATATATCAGTTTCGGGCTAAGAATAGGTTGTCTTGACTACTTTCCCAATACTGCATGTCTCTCAAATAAAACCTCGTATTTCGTGCCCAATTGACCCGATTGGGCCTACTGACTATAAATACACCAGTTTCATGTTAAGAAAATTGTCACCTCGACTATTTCCTCGATGCGGTATATTTATCAAGTAAGATTTCACTATTATGAGTGTATCTATGACTAGTTCATCTGTTCTATGTCAAGAAATGGCCGTCTGGGCCGTTTTTTGGATACGACATGTCTCACGCGTATTTTCACGTATATCAAGGTAGACCGATTGTACTTGTCGGTAGACCCTTTCATTGCATGAATAATAATTAAACAATCCTGTACTAGTTTAATGTTTTCAATTGGCAATTTACACTGCATTATAAACAAAATTACGTATTACACAGTAATTAGGTTTACACGTATAGGGTGGTCATCACAACATACCCCCCTTACAAAATTTTCGTCCTCGAAAATTAGAGCAAGTCTGGGAAGTCTCTCCTCAAGTCTTCTTCCTGTTCCCAAGTGACTTCTTCTATTATGATTCCGCCACAACATCTTTACGAGCAGTATAACTTTATTTCTAAGTACTTTCTCCTCTCTGGCCAGAATCTACACAGGTTTCTCCTCATAAGTCAGATCAGCATGCACCTCGACGAGTTCTTGGCTTGGGATATGTGAGCTATCTGGCACGTACTTTTTAGCATCGATATATGGAAGACATTATGCACTGAAGCTAATTCGGGAGGAAGTGTTAATCTGTACGCTACGTTCCTGACTTTCTCGATTATTTTGAAGGGTCCTATATACCTAGGACTGAGTTTCCCTCTCATCACTCTCTTCATGGGTGCCACCTTGAGAAAGACCGAGTCTCCCACTTGAAACTCGAGAGTTCTACGGTATTTGTCTACATAGCTCTTTTGGCGACTGTGTGCTGTTTCTAGCCTTTCTCGTATCAGCTTCACGGCTATTATCGTATCCCTAACGAAGTCCATGCAAGTTACACGTTTCTCTTCGGTCTCGTGCTAGTGAACCGGGGATCTACACTTTCTTCCGTAGAGTGCCTCGTACGGTGCCATCCCTATCGAGGAATGGTAGCTGTTGTTGTACGAGAACTCGATCAATGGTAGCTTCTGATCCTAGTTTCCCTTGAAGTCCAAAACATATGCTCTCAACATGTTTTCTAGTGTCTGTATGGTCCTCTCAGACTGACCGTCATCTGAGGGTAGAAGGCCGTGCTAAACTTCAACTTGGATCCTAACGCGGCTTGTACGTGCTACCAAAATCTGGAGGTAAAGCGTCTATCACAATCTGAGATAATTGATTTTGACACTCCATGCAACCTTACGATCTGAGCCACGTAAATTTCTACTAGTCGTTCCACCGAGTAGCTGATCTTTATGGCTAGGAATCTGGCTGATTTCGTCAATCGATCTATAATCACCCAGATTGCATCATTTTCGCTGGATGTCCTTGGCAATTCGACAACGAGATCCATCGTAATCTAATCCCATTTCTACTCAAGTAGCTCAATTTTCTGTAATTCTCCTACTGAACGTTGATGTTCGGCCTTAACTTTCTGACACGTAAGGCATTTAGGGATGAATTCTGCTACATCATTCTTCATTCTAGGCCACCAAAAACTTCCCTTCAAGTCCTTATACAACTTATTGGCTCTTGGATGTAGGGAATACGGTGTCTCGTGAGCCTCTGAAAGGATTCACTTTCTGAGCTCTTCCTTCTTCGGCACACTTACTCTGCCCTTGTAATAGAGTATGCCGTCCTCTAAGACTTTAAAATCTGAGTTTCTACCCTCCTTAGCCTCATTCCTTGGCTTGGTTAGGGACAAATCGAGCTCTTGGCTAGCCTTGATCTCATCTAGGAGTGTCGACTAAAGAGTCATTTTGGATAATTTTCCTGACAGAATCTCGATCTCACTGCTGCACAGATCCTTCTGTAAAGCTCTCAGCAAGGCGCTGATGGCCATAAGTGACGTGGAGTGCCTCCGACTCAGCATATCGGCTACTTTATTAGCCTTTCCCGGGTGATATAAGATCTCGCAGTCGTAGTCTTTCACCAGCTCGAGCCATCTATATTGCCTTATGTTTAACTCTTTCTATGTAAAAATGTATTTAAGGCTCTTGTAGTCTGTGTAGATTTCGCACTTGACACCATAAAGGTAGTGTCTCCATATCTTTAGCACAAAAACTACTGCGGCTAGCTTTAAGTCATGCGTAGGGTAGTTCCTTTCGTGGTCTTTCAATTGTCGCGAGGCATATGCAACTACCTTACCATTATGCATCAACACAGCTCCTAATCCAGTCTTGGATGCATCACTGAAAATTACAAAGTTTCCCTGATCGGCATCCAGGATGGTTAGCACTGGAGCACTCGTGAGTCTCCGTTTTAGCTCTTGAAAGCTCTGCTCACATTTGTCAGCCCACTCAAACTTCTTCTCTATCTTGGTGAGCGCTGTAAGAGGGGCAGCAAGTTTTGAAAAACCTTCGACAAAGCGTCGGTAATACCCTGCTAATCCCTAGAAGCTGCGTATCTCAATTATGTTCTTTGGAGCTGACCATGCCCTTACCGCCTTGATCTTTGCTGGGTCTATAGATACTCCTTCCTTAGAGACTACATGTCCTAGAAAATGCACCTTCTTCAATCAAAACTCACACTTGGAGAACTTGAAGCACAACTGATGCTCTTTTAACACGCGCAGTACTGTCCTCAGGTGCTCTACATGCTCCTTCTGAGTCTTGGAGTATATCAGTATGTCATCGATAAATACAATGATAAACTTGTCCAAATACTCCTTAAATACTCGGTTCATCAAGTCCATGAAGGCTGTTGGCGTGTTAGCAAGTCCAAATGACATAACGAGGAACTCGTAATGTTCGTATCACGTCCAGAAGGCTGTTTTAGGTATATCCTCATCCCTGATTTGCAGCTGGTGGTACCCTGAGCGTAGGTCGATCTTGGAGAATACTGATGCATCTCGAAGTTGATCAAACAAGTCGTCAATACGCAGCAACGGGTACTTATTCTTGATCGTGATCTTATTTAGCTCCCTGTAATCGATTTTGCACTCCGTGCAACCTTACGATCTGAGCCACATAAATTTCTGCTAGTCGTTCCACCAAGTAACAGATCTTTATGGCTAGGAATCTGGCTGATTTCGTTAATCGATCTACAATCACCCAGATTGTGTCATTTTCACTAGATGTCCATGGCAGTCTGACAACAAGATCCATCGTAATCTGATCCCATTTCCATTTGGGTAGCTCGATCTTCTGTAATTTTCCTACTAGACGCTGATGTTCGGCCTTAACTTTCTGACACATAAGGCATTTGACGAAGAATTCTGCTACGTCATTCTTCATTCCAGGCCACAAAAAACTTCCTTTCAAGTCCTTATACAACTTATTGGCTCCAGATGTAGGGAATACGGCGTCTCGTGATCCTCTAAGAGGATTCGCTTTTTGAGCTCTTCCTCCTTCGGCACATACACTCTGCCCTTGTAATAGAGTAGGCCGTCCTCTAAGACTTTAATATCTGAATTTTTACCCTCCTTAGCCTCATTCCTTGGCTTGGTTAGGGACAAATCGAGCTCTTGGCTAGCCTTGATCTCGTCTAGGAGTATCAACTAAAGAGTGATTTCGAATAATTTCCCTGACAGAATCTCGATCTTACTGCTGCACAGATCCTTCTGTAAAGCTTTCGGCAAGGCACTGATGGCCATAAATGACGTAGAGTGCCTCCGACTCAGCGCATCGGCCACTTTATTGGCCTTTCCCGGGTGATATAAGATCTCACAATCATAGTCTTTCACCAGCTCGAGCCATCTATATTGCCTCATGTTTAACTCTTTCTACATGAAAATGTATTTAAGGCGCTTGTAGTCTGTGTAGATTTCACACTTGACGCCATAAAGGTAGTGTCTCCATATCTTTAGTGCAAAAACTACTACGGCTAGCTCTAAGTCATGGGTAGGGTAGTTCCTTTCGTGCTCCTTCAGCTGTCACGAGGCATATGCAACTACCTTACCGTTCTGTATCAACGCAGCTTCTAATCCAGTATTGGATGCATCACTGAAAATTAAAAAGTTCCCTGACCGGCATCCAGGATGGTTAGCACTGGAGCGCTCGTGAGTCTCTGTTTTAACTCTTGAAAGCTCTGGTCACATTTGTCAATCCACTCATACTTTTTCTCTTTCTTGGTGAGCGCTGTAAAAGGGGCGGCTAGCTTTGAAAAACCTTCGACAAAGCGCCGGTGATACCATGCTAATCCCAAGAAGCTGCGTATCTCAGTTATGTTTTTCAAAGCAGACCATGCACTTACTGCCTCGATCTTTGCTGGGTCCACGGATACTCCTTCCTTGGAGATTGCATGTCCTAGAAAATGCACCTTTTCCAGCCAAAACTCACACTTGGAGAACTTGGTGTACAATTGACGCTCTTTTAATACGCACAGTACTGTCCTCAGGTGCTTTGCATGCTCCTTCTAAGTCTTGGAGTATATCAGTATGTCATCGATAAATACAATGACAAACTTGTCCAAATACTCCTCAAATACTCGGTTCATCAAGTCCATGAAGGCTGCTGGTGCGTTAACAAGTCCAAATGACATAACGAGGAACTCGTAATATCCGTATCACGTCTGGAAGGCTGTTTTAGGTATATCCTCGTCCCTGATTCACAGCTGGTAGTATCCTGAGTATAGGTCGATCTTGGAGAATACTGTTGCATCTCGGAGTTGATCAAACAAGTCGTCAATACGTGACAATGGGTACTTATTCTTGATCGTGATCTTATTTAGCTCCCTGTAGTCTATGCACATCCTTAGAGTTCCGTCATTCTTCTTCACGAATAGCACAGGTGCTCCCTAAGGCAAAAAACTTTGGCGAATAAAACCCTTGTCTATCAAGTCCTTTAGCTGGGTCTGGAGTTCCTGAAACTCTGTTGGGGCCATTCTGTATGGATCCTTGGATACGGGAGCTGATCCTGGTAATAGCTCGATCTCGAATGAAATCTCGCACTCTGGTGGAAGTCTTGGAAGATCCTCTGGAAATACCTCCATGAATTCTCTGACTACCGGTACATTTTTGGGCCCTATCTCTGCCTCTTGGGTATTGTCTACCACGTGTGCTGGGTATGTCATGCATCCATTGGATATCAGCTTGTGTACCTTTATCACTGAGATCATCGTTAATGGTTGCTTCAGCGATAGACCCGTATAAGTGAACTTTTCACATCCAACGGGTTCAAAGGCAACTTTCCACCTCTTACAGTCGATGATGGCAGTGTATTTCACGAGAAAGTCCATTCCCAAGATCACATCGTAGTCGTACATGTCGATGATGATTAGGTTGACGTTCAGTTCTCGACCACAGATAATTACTGGCACATGTCGTACCCAGTAATTAGACAGTAAAACCTCCCCTGAGGGAAGTGCAATTCTAAAAGTTTGTTTCATTTTATCTAAGCCCCTATCTAGCCTTCTAGCAAACTCTGACGATATGAATGAATGTGTGGCTCTAGAATCAAATAACACTAATGCACTTGAGTTGGTGATAGAAAACTGACCTGTCACCACCGCGGATGTTCCAGCCTCTGCATCATTTCTTGTGTAAGCGTAGATTCTCCCCTGAGTGTCTGGAGCTTCAAGCCTGCCTTGCGCGATTGATGGCCCTTCAATCCTGGTCTAGGCAGCGTGGAGTTGGCTATTTGTTGAACGGGGTGGATTCTATTGATTCTGGGGGTTAGAGTAGCAATTCTTGGCATAATGGCCTTCCTTGCCATAAATAAAACAACTACTCATCCCTTGCCTGCATTCACTCGGATGACTCTTCCCACATTTCGGGCACTTAGGGTTCTGGTTGTTGCTCCCTCCGTGTTGTTTCTTTTCTGGGAAAATTTCTTTAGGGCCCTTGATTGCCCGTATTCCGCTTTCTCTTGTTATTGTGGTGGGGTTGCCGGTTGTGTGGGCCGTTCCCCACGTTCTGTCCCCTCTGATGGGACTCCAGGTGCTATCTCCCCTGAGTCTACTTTACTTGATACTTCTCCTCTTTTCGTGCCTTGGAAATCTGGGCTTTCCGCTCCTTGTCCTGTGCCAGTCAGTACTCGGCCCGAATGGCCCTACTGACACATTCCGCTACCATAGTTGGCCCATGGCTACCACTGCAAACTTGCATAGTAATATCAGTCCTGAACATCTTCAACATCCGTTGGACCTTCTCTTTCTTAGTGGGGACTAAATCTGGACAAAGTCGAGCTAGCTACTCGAACTTCCTGACTACTTCTATGACAATCATACTTCCCTGTCGTAAATTGTTGAACTCATCCTGCTGTACCACTAAGGCTTCCTCATTGAAATACATTTGCCTAAACTCCTCGGTGAATTGATTCCAGGTCATCTGTTGGATGTATGACTGTAGCGCCTCCTTGCGCAGGGTGAAAGATGCATATAGTACTTTTTCCCTATCTGTTAGGCCCATAAAGTCTAGGACCACCTGAATTTTGGTCAACCAATCATCCGCCTCTATCAGGTTGGTGGTTCCTTCGAACTCTGGTGCCTTCGTGCGCCTAAACCTCTCATACAGATCGCTTCCCCTGCATAGGAAATAAATCGGTAAACACGTATTAGAGTGGCACAGCGGAACAATAAAAATTTTTCAAGATCGTTAAATATCTCATGATGCCATATACAATAAACCAACAACAATTAAAACTCATACCTCAAGGACGCCAATCTGCAGGAGGAGAACGACCGAAGGGCTTCAACCAATTAGCCTTCTTTACTATTCTCCAATTCCCAAATGGCTGAGTGTGTGGGCACTCTGAACCTCGATCGGTATGCTAGCACTGCTAGTCTTCTTCCGACCACCTAGATCTCTAAAGAACTTATTGTCAAGTGAGTTGTGCAACAATAAGCCTGCTCACCCGAGAGTCTATGGTCTAAGAGAACTAGAGTGGCAGGACCTCTATTTATAGACTTGCATGAGGTGATTCTCTGAATTTGAATTGGATTAGGAGAAGATATTCTCCTTTATCCACAAAAAAAAATCTGAATTTTCCAAAGGGAAAATCCCAACAAATTTTCAGCCAACTTAGGATTATCCAATTCAAATCTAAACAAGATTTTAACTAGAATTTTATCTCCCCTTTTTCAACCAAAAAATCTGAAAATTCTTAAGGATATTCACCAAATAATTTTGGCCACAAAAGGATAAGGGAAGAATCAAAATTTCACTAGGATTTTCAAGCTTGAATCTTATCTCATCCTTATCCAAAATAACCGAAAATCTTCTAGGAGATTCACTCAAAAAATTCGGCCATAATCAGGGAGGAGAGAATGCAAATTCAACTGGGATTGAAACTTGAATTTTTCCCTGAACCTTATCCACAAAAAATCTGAAAATTCCATAAGGATAATCCTCAAAATTTTCGTCCATTATTGTTAGGATTTGGATTCAAAATTCAAGTAGGATTCTAACAAGATTTTCCTCTCCATATCCAACTCAAATTCGAATTTCATTCCTTGTGGATTTACCATAAGAAATTTGAATCCCACTTGGACTGTGATTCAAAATTTGAAATTCAAATTTGAAATTCAAATTTCAAATTTCAAATTTCAAATTTAAATTTCAAATTCAAATTTGAATTTCAAATTTAAATTTCAAATTCAAATTTCAAATTCAAATTTCAAATTCAAATTTCAAATTCAAACTTCAAATTCAAAATTCAAATTTCAAATTTCAAAATTCAAATTTCAAAATCCACAAAATAGTTGTATTTCAAATTCTTATTCTCATGGATAATTTTCAACAACTCCAATCCAATCTCAAATAAAATCATAACAACTTTATTTGGAATTCGAATAATTGTGTACTCTATTATCCAAAACAAAATCTGAATCCAACCGGAGATAATCTTGTCGACCATCCTAATACTATGTCAACACCATCCATGCATAATAAACTTGCCAATAGTATACACAAATCAATTTGGCCAAACGTTAAGGAATTATGTGGAGCTAGTAGAGGGACTAATTGGACATATATAATCAGGCTCCCGCAAATCCATATGATCATCATTCTTTATCGAACAACTCAATCATATGATCACTAATTTCAGAGTCACACCACTATAAACCTGAAATTAAACTCCAAATTATATACCGTATGAAGTAAGCCTGTGACAAGCTATCGTCCAATGACCTTGTCATGTATGCAGAACCCTCATATGATATCCATGATCAGCCTTAGGTCAAAGTCCATTTAATCCTATTGATCAGGCTATCTTAAAGTTCCATTATACTACCGAATAAAGAAAATGATTATTCACCATATGTGAATAAGAAGTCATCCGCCCAGCAGACGACCCAAGGCCTTGTCCATTTTCACATTCAGTATAATGCCTTTAAGAGGATACCCTTAACTCCTCATTAGAGTTATGATTCTGATATCCGTAAACGAAACCTTCATCATATACAAGTCATGCACCCAACGAATCGGTCTATTAACTTATTACCTCTGAGACGCTTTAGCCATTGGAACATCAAAGTACACAAGTCATATACATGAAACTGTTCATCTACTCAGGATTAAGGTTACTGCACAATGAACATCAAAAGCAGATCGATCCACTCAAAGTGGACTTCAAGATCAATCACGCTTTAGTCCCGGTCTAATATGTCACCACCAAGCAACATATCTGTATCTCTACTTGGGAGTCCAGCTCTAGACAGTCAATACAAACCGTCCCCTTCAAGGCTTTAGACAACATAATAGTCTTAATATGAGTTAGATGCTCGGTCTAACCCCATAGACTACAGACCATAGTTTAGACTGCTTACTTTAGAATATTGTCTTCTCACGTATAAAAGCCCATTGCATACAACGTTCTAACAGTTTAACACAAGCAGTCAGGGAGCCATATTTGCTTACATTTACTTTAACATGTAAATAAAAATGAGGACAGATAGCAATGTAATGAATAACCTCTATATATATAATTTTATTATCCAGTTCAAAATAAATACATCAAAGTGTCTCTAATTCTTAAGGCATTTCCTAACAATCTCCCACTTGCCCTAAGCTAGCAGATGTGCCATGTTACGCATCCCCGTCGCCTCTACGTGCCTCTCAAAGCTTCTAGCCACCAAAGTCTTAGTAAAGGGATCGACAATGTTGTCCTTGGACGTGATCTTATATACATCTACTTGTCCTATCTCCACGTGCCCTCTAATAATATGATATCTCTGATCTATGTGTTTGGTCCTCTTGTGGTGCCGAGATTCCCTTATGTTGGCAATAGCCCTAGTGTTATCACAGTAAAGTGTGATAGGCTTGTCAACACCCGAAATGACCTCAAGGTCTCTAAAGAACTTGTGGAGCCAAACCGCTTCTTTAGATGCCTCAGCCGCAGCCACATACTCAGCCTCCATAGTAGAGTTAGCTGTGCAGCCCTGCTTCACGTTCCTCCATACAATGGCGCCTCCTCCGAGCAAAAACACTGATCCAGATGTCGATTTCCTCGAATCCTTGCAAGTCTAGAAGTCTGAGTCCGTGTATCCTACAGGCATTAGGTCCCCTCCAGAATACACCAACATATAATCCCTTGTTCTCTTAAGATACTTGAGTATATGTTTTACTGCTTACCAGTGCTTAGTTTCAGGATTCGCTTGATATCGACTCACTATACCTACTACAAAACATATGTTCGGGCGAGTGCAAAGCATAGCGTACATAAGGCTTCCCACAGCGGATGCATAATGGACCTTACTCATACGCTCTCTTTCTTCCGATGTCTTTGGACAGTCATCCAATGAAAGAGTTAGACTGACAATAGAAGGTTGTGTACCTTTCTTTGCCTCTTGCATTGTATATTTGTCAATTATTTTATCTATGTACGAAACTTGGGATAACGCTATCATTTTGTTCTTTCGATCTTTGAAGAGACAAATGCCTAGAACATAATTAGCTTCTCCCAAGTCCTTCATGTCAAACTGTTGGTGTAACCAATGCTTGACCGATGATAAGTTCCCTATATCATTCCCAATGAGTAGTATATCATCGACATAGTGTATCAAAAAGACCACTTTTCCATCCTTAATACGTTTACAAAAACAGGGTTCATCAACGTTCTGCTCAAAACCAAATGTCTTAATCACTTGATCAAACCTCTGGTTCCATGAGTGGGATGCTTGCTTTAATCCATAAATGGATCTAAGCAACTTGCAGACTTTCCTTTCTTGGCCTTTTGCTATGAACCCTTCGGGCTGTATCATATAGATACACTCTTCAAGATGGCCATTCAAGAATGCCGTCTTGACATTCATTTGCCAGATCTCGTAATCGAGAGCCGCAGCAACGGACAAAAGAATACGGATAGACTTCAGCATAGTAACAGGTGAAAAGGTTTCATCGTAATCGATTCCAGCCTTTTGCGTGTACCCCTTTCCAACCAGTCTAGCTTTGAAAGTTTCCACTCTCCCTTCCGCATCCTTCTTTCTTTTGTAGACCCATTTGCATCCAATGGGTTTTATCCCATCCGGCAAATCTACAAATTCCCAAACAGAGTTGGATTTCATAGAATCCATCTCATTGTTCATAGCCTGTTTCCAAGATTTAGAATTAACATCATTTATAACTTCATCATAGGTGACCGGATCATCCTCATGCTCATGAGCCTCAGTCATACATGAAGAAATTAGTTTCTTGGAAACCCTCCCACTACGATGAAGCACCCTAAATTGTTGATCGTCTGCAGGCCTTTCATCGAAACTCGGACTTGCGTCCAAGACCGAAACCTGTGGAGCAGTTCTTTCACCCGATAACTCCTCTAGCACCACTTTGCTTTGAGGCTTAAAGTCATTCATGTGAATTTCCTCCAAAAATGTCACATGGGTTGAAACAATGACTTTTTGTTCCTTCGGGTTACAGAACAGACCTCCTTTAGTTCCCTTTGGATACCCTACAAACATGCACAATTCTGATCTTGGTTCTAACTTCTTCGCATCCCCATCTAGTACACGTGCCGGGCAGCCCCATATTCTCATATGTCCAAGGGAGGGCTTCCTGCCACGTCACAATTCATACGGAGTTCTGAGAATTGACTTGCTTGGAACCTGGTTCAGAATAGCACGCCGTTTGTAAAGCATATCCCCAAAATGATAATGGCAGAGTTGAATAACTCATCATGGACTGTACCATATCCAACAAGGTCCTGTTTCTACTTTTGGCTACACCATTCTGTTGTGGAGTACCAGGTGCAATCAATTGGGATAATCTCCCATTCTCTACAAGATGTCCTAGAAATTCGTCGGAGAGCTATTCACCACCTTGATCAGATCGAAGTGTCTTTATAGATTTATCCAATTGCTTTTCCACTTCTGCACGATACTCTTTGAACTTGTCAAAGGTTTCGCTCTTGCGATGCATCAGATACACATATCCATACCTCGAGTAATCGTCTATAAAGGAGATATAATACTCGAACCCTCCTTGTGCTATGACGTTCATGGGGCCACATACGTCAGTGTGCACAATTTCTAAGAACTCCTGAACCCTTGTACCCTTAACTCCAAAAGACCTCTTAGTCATCTTTCCCTCTAGATAAGACTCACATTGAGGAAGACGTACCTCCTCCAGAGATTCCAGAAGACCATCTTTCACCAATCTTTGAATCCTATCCTGATTAATATGACTAAGTCTTAAATGCCTAAGATACGCCTTGTTAGAGTGAGAAACTTTCAACCTTTTAGAGTTATCTATTAATTCGGCGTCAAGCAGTGAGTACATCTTTGGTTTGATCAAATATAGGTTTCCATCCATCCATCCAGAACAGATAAAAGACTTATTTCTACGAATATCAACTCTTTTACTAAAAGAAACTGAATAAGAATCCTTTATTAAACAAGCTACCGATATAAGGTTCCTCCTAAAATTAGGAACATAAAAACAGTCTTTTAATAAAATAAACCTAAATTCATCAAAGTAAAGGTAAATATCTCTCACTGCCTCAGCCACCACCAAGCTGTCATCTCCAGTCCCCAATGAGAGGCTCCGATCATGTAGACTTCTCGTTTCCACGAACCCCTATATAGAAACACAAACATGATTAGTTGCGCTCGAATCAATGACCCAAGTGTCTTTCGATTCTTCCACCAAACATGCTTCCAAATAGTGAAGTTCCTTACTTTCCTTGCCCTTGGCGACTAGGATTTCCTAACAAGCCTTCTTAAAGTGACCTACCTTTTCACAGCGGAAGCACTTGGACTTGTTAGGGTCCCTGGGCTTCTTGTTCTTCTTCTTCTTCTTCCCATCTAAGACAAGAGGATTAAAAGAATTGGAAGCCGCTTGCTTCTGATTTGGCCTCTTCCTCTTCCGTGAGGGTTTGGAAGATTCCGTCAAATTGGCCTCTCCTTTGGGTTGGACCGCATCACTATCCCTGATCATCCGCTCATAAGCTCGGAGTTGCTTCATGAGCTCGGTAAGTCCTAACTCTCTTGTTGCCAAATTGTATGCAGCCTTAAACCCCATAAAATCTTTAGACAGAGTTTTGAACACCATCTTGATCAGGGTGTTGTAGTCCAACTCAATACCATTCTCGGCAGCCTCAGCGAAGAATCTCATTAAAGTGATCATATGGTCCTTCACCGGAGTACCCGCCTTTTGCTTATAGTTCATAATATTGGTTATAGCGGACTGTCGAGCTAATTTTTCTTGGCCTCCGAATATGTCCTCCAGATTTTCCATGATCTCCCCAACAACTTGATAAGTCTCGATGCTGCTTTTGTAAAGTACTCGTCATGCTAGCCAGAATGTAGCATCGAGCTATGTCACTGGATTCTCTCTAACGAGTATAGGCAACCAGGACCTCCTCAAATGGTGTGTCAGGTTTGGGCCCTACTGGGCATGGTTCGTCCAGTACGAACTTGTGTCTCTCGCAGCTGAAAACTATCGACAGATTTCTTTTCCAATCCTTATAATTATCGCCATTCAGTTTATTCTCAGTAAGTATTGAAATGAGGGGTGTCGGTGACATTTTGAACTGAAATAAAATTATACTAGACATCATTACAAAGCCCAAGCAAATATATAGATAATTTAGCAAATAAAACATACAAGTATGTTCCTACATGAAACTTGAAAAACATGTAGTATTACAACGATAATTCTTAGAACCTATTACCTCAAACCACCGAGGGGTGGTCATAAAAACAAATAGCCGGAACATGGACCCCGTCCAATTAATATATGTTGCCTTAAATCCTCCAAGGTTAAGATATATATTAATAACTGCTTATTTGGCCACCAGTTTAGTTAACAGAGCTTTTAGGGAAGGTTAATAACTAAACGAGTCTTGAGTGTATAACCATTGTTTACGTAGCCCGATCCATGTCCTACCAAGCCACCGAGGGGTGGTCATGAATAGGATCGTACCCGAACACGTTTTCCACATAGGAAATCCAATCTAGTATACCGGTGGTGGTAAACACCTACCGAGGGGTGTGGTCAGGGCAGAACTGACGCGTGGTGTTACCATGCTTTCACATATGGATCAATAATGGAGGCCGTGGGTTTTGTTTGAAACTCTCTCCCACTCAATATTTTGAAAAACATGCAAGTTTTGACAAATATGTGTGATCAATATAGCATGAGCGGCACTCACCTATCCTATATGACATATTATCAAATATACATATAAAACATCCATTAATACATATTTATATATCCATGACATATCACAGAAAAAATAATTGACAGAATAACCAAGCCATGGTTCCATCCTAGAACAAAAAAAATTAAGATTACAAAATTCCATCCAAAGCATTCTTTGGGTCTTGAATTTTGTTTCGTCTTCTTGTATCCATCTTTATGTAGCCTCTCCATTTATTTCTCATCCCAATAACCATTTTAAAATTTAAATCTCTAAAAATTTAAATTTCAAATTCAAATTCCAAATTCGAATTTCAAATTTAAATTTCAAATTCAAATTTTAAACAATTTTAAACATCATGTGTAATAATATGCAATTTCAAAATTTTCAAATTTTCAATTACATATTTTTAAACATGATTTAAAATTAAATCTCAAATTTAAAAATCAAAATTTTCAATTTTTGAGCCGTCGCCCCACAGCCCCGGAAGTCGGCAGCCGCCATGGGTAGCCCCCAGCCCCCGGGGGGCTGGCAGCGCACGGCCGCCCCGTGTATAGCCCAGCCGGGCTGCAGGCCAAGCCTGCAGTGCCAGCCTGCGCTCCTAGGCTGGGCGCAGTAGCCGGCAGGCTACACACCCAGGCTACGGCCAGCCTTGGGAGGGCCACGACCACCCTCGGCTGCAAGCCAAGCCTGCGACCGTGGGTAGTCATGGCCTGTTAAGGGGCTGCCACAGCCCCATCCTGCCCGAGGGCAGGGGCTGCAGCCCCACCAAGGCCCAACGGCCTATCCCGAGGGGTCATGTCTCGATTTTCGTGTCATATTCCAATTTACCCATTAGGATCTCTAAAAATTAATTTGAATCCCAATTAAATTGAAATTTTCCACACAATCAAAATTTCAACCTTTAAATTAAATTTAACTTTTGGGAAAAATAAATTACTGTCTTTAATCTTCAATCTCCTTTAAGAATAATTACATAAAAAATCCTAAACCGTTTTCGGTGTACAAAAATTCTAATCATAATAATTCTAAGAGACCAAATTAAAATCCATGAGAAAATTACAGTGTTAATAAACTGCTCCTATCGTTATATAAAAAATCCTAGATACAATTTTTCTAAATTCTAAATAACCATAACCGGCAAGAACAAGCATGCTTATAATAATTCAGAAAATTAAAATAACCACATACTACATATATAATCCATGATAACAATATAAAGGAACCCTAAAATGCCACTCTCTAAATATCAAATCCATACATAAATAAAAAGACTAATTAATTGTCTAATTTATATACATGGCATAGTCATGAGACGGCTCTGATACCAATTGTAGGAAATAAATTGTTAAAAACGTATTAGAGTGGCGCAGCGGAACAATAAAAATTTTTCAAGATCGTTAAATATCTCATGATGCCATATACAATAAACCAACAACAATTAAAACTCATACCTCAAGGACGCCAATCTGCAGGAGGAAAATGATCAGAGGGCTTCAACCAACTAGCCTTCTCTACTATTCTCCAATTCCCAAATGGCTGAGGGTGTGGGCACTCTGAACCTAGATCGGTATGCTAGCACTGCTAGTCTTTTTCCGACTACCCAGATCTCTAAAGAACTTATTGCCACGGTGAGTTGTGCAATAATAAACCTGCTCACCAAAGAGTCTGTGGTCTAAGATAACTGGAGTGGCAGGACCTCTATTTATAGACTTGCATGAGGTAATTCTTTGAATTCAAATTGGATTAGGAGAAGATATTCTCCCTTATCCACAACCAAAAAATCCAAATTTTCCAAGGGGAAAATCCCAACAAATTTTCGGCCAACTTAGGATTATCCAATTCAAATCTAAACAAGATTTTAACTAGAATTTTATCTCGCCTTTTTCAACCAAAAAATCTGAAAATTCTTAAGGATATTCACCAAATAATTTTGGCCACAAAAGGATAAGGGAAGAATCAAAATTTCACTAGGATTTTCAAGCTTGAATCTTATCTCATCCTTATCCAAAATAATCGAAAATCTTCTAGGAGATTCACTCAAAAAATTCAGCCATAATCAGGGAGGAGAGAATCCAAATTCAACTGGGATTGAAACTTGAATTTTTCCCTGAACCTTATCCACAAAAAATCTGAAAATTCCATAAGGATAATCCTCAAAATTTTCGTCCATTATTGTTAGGATTTGGATTCAAAATTCAAGTAGGATTCTAACAAGATTTTCCTCTCCATATCCAACTCAAATTCGAATTTCATTCCTTATGGATTTACCATAAGAAATTCGAATCCCACTTAGACTGTGATTCAAATTTCAAATTCAAATTTCAAATTCAAATTTCAAATTCAAACTTCAAATTCAAATTTCAAATTTCAAATTTCAAAATTCAAATTTAAAAATCCATAAAACAGTTGTATTTCAAATTCTTATTCTCATGGATAATTTTTTACAACTCCAATCCAATCTTAAATAAAATCATAGCAACTTTATTTGGAGTTCGAATAATTGTGTACTCTATTATCCAAAACAAAATCTGAATCCAACCGGAGAGTATCTTGTCAACCATCCTAATCCTATGTCAACACCATCCATGCATAATAAACTAGCCAATAGCATACACAAATCAATTTTTCCAAACGTTAAAAAATTATGTGGAGCTAGTAGAGGGACCTATTGGACATATATAATCGGGCTCCCGCAAATCCATATGATCATCATTCTTTACCGAACAACTCAATCATATGATCACTAATTTTAGAGTCGCACCACTATAAACCTGAAACTGAACTACCAATTATATATCGTATTACGTAAGCCTGTGACAAGCTATCGTCCAATGACCTTGTCATGTATGCAGAATCCTCATATGATATCCATGATCAGCCTTAGGTCAAAGTCCGTTTAGTCCTACTGATCAGGCTATCTTAAAATTCCATTATACTACCGAATAAAGAAAATGATTGTTCACCATATGTGAATAAGAAGCCATCCGCCTAGCAGACGACCCAAGACCTTGTCCATTTTCACATTCAGTATAATGCCTTTAAGAGGATACCCTTAACTCCCTATTAGAGCTATGATTTCGATATCTGTAAACGAACCATTCATCATATACAAGTCATGCACCCAACGAACCGGTCTATAATCTTACTACCTCTGAGACGCTTTAACCATTGAAACATCAAAGTACACAAGTCATATATATGAAGCTGTCCATCTGCTCAGGATTAAAGTTACTCCACAATAAACGTCAAAAACAGGTCGATCCACTCAAAGCGGACTTCGTAGATCAATTATGCTTTAGTCCCAGTCTAATATGTCACCACCAAACAACATATCTATGTCTCTATTTAGGAGTCCAGCTCCACACAGTCACGACAAACCGTCCCCTCCAACGCTTTAGACAACATAATAGTCTTAACATGAGTTAGATACTCGGTCTAACCCCATAGACTACAGACCATAGTTTAGACCGCTTACTTTAGAACATTGTCTTCTCGTATATAAAAGTCCATTGTATGCAACGTTATAACAGTTTAACACAAGCAGTTAAGGAGCCATATTTTCTTACATTTACTTTAACATGTAAATAAAAACGAGAACAGATAGCAATGTAATGAATAACCTCTATATATATAATTTTATTATCCAGTTCAAAATAAATACATCAAAATGTCTCTAATTCTTAGGGCATTTCCTAACACCCTGTGGGTTGGCGGAAGAACACTTACTGTTGCAGGGGCAGCTGTTGCTGCTGAGGGCATTGGTGATGGTTTGGGGATCTCGCGCCCATACAAGATATCCTAGGCTAGGGGAGTCATTTGCTTCCGTGGAGTTTTAGATGTCGATAGGGTTTCTCGAGTTGGTACTCCTACCGTGGGCGGTGCTTGGTTCTGTTGGCCCAGTTGTGCTCTAAGTTGGGCCAACTCTTGTTGTTGGCTCTCCACCATTTCCCGCATAGCTGCGAGCTGTGCTGCCAATTCCTCGTCTCGAGAAGGTTGCGTCATCTGACTTCATGTCCTCGCCATTTGTTCCTTGGGATCCTACCATGCAGCAAGAAAAGAAGGTAAAGATTTGGGCTCGTATTTGGGAATCAGATCACATACCAATTTCCTTTCTTATTTAACTATTATAAGCGTACTTATATGCAACTTTCATTTTTTTCTCACTGCCGTGATGTTCAATACGATTGCTATATCGCATTGAAACATCACCTGAGTGCCAGGACTCATCCCGCACTTTTCTGTCACATTGTGCTTATGTATGTAAGGTCATATCTGGAGCCGTCGGGCAAAACTAGATTACTTTTCATATATCGTAAATAATAGTACATAACGTTAGTCCATTGGGAGTGGTGAACGCACACACTTCCCAGTACACATACTCAAAAGAACGGACTATGCTAAATCAAGCAAGAGTAGGCTATGGCCTTCCCTCATATATGCATACATATAGTCAAAAAGGGATTTACTAAAGTAAATCCTAGCTACTCCGAGGTCAAAACAGACCCTGCATCAGAGACATTCTCATCATCAATCTCGTTGAAAAAGAACTCCTCTAGGTCCTCTTCCTCGACCTCTGAACCGGAGCTGTCCTCGTCATCACGGGCTATGATGATTTGAGGCTCAGGTTCGGGTTCTTCCCATTCATCTCCACCAAGATAGTCGTCATCATCCTCCTCGGGATAATATACAGCTAGGGGTATTGCGAGAATAGGATCCTCTTCCATAGGTTCTTCTGTGTTTTCTGGCGCCTCTGGCGGAAGCTCAGCCACAGGGTCCTCATCGGTCGGTTGGGGGTTTAGTTCCGCTGTGTCATCTTCAGCATTGGCAGGACATGCTTCATCATGAGCTGGGGCAGGGTTCCCGGGGCTAATCATTGCCGCTTCAGCGTCTAATATGTCTCGGATGAAGCGCCCCAAATGCTCGTGCTGCAGAGAGTAATGGAGAAGGTCCCTCACGTACCAGGGAACTCCCCTCCATAGGAGTTCAACCACCTCCCTGAAAGGCCTGTCCAAAGGAATGTAGGGTAGCATCCCATCCATAAACCTCTGGCAATAGTGTGTCATGGTTTCTCCTTCGTAAACATCCCAAATACCAGAAAGGATGTCATAACGCCTCTCATGCATGTCCGTCCAGATCTGCACAGCTCGGCCTCTCATGCGAGCTTCGTCGAATGGCGCTAGTGCAAATGCAACTCAGAGCTCGTGGCAAAAGTGCACCCAGTCTTCTATGGGGCCTACAATCCTTTGTCGATCTTCCCACCACATCCTCGCTAGGCCATGTAGCATACTGCTCGTCAAAGCCACCTGTAAGCGAGGTGGAATGTGGCAGGTTTGGAACACAACTTCCATGTCACGGATCCATCTCATTAACTCATAGGGTCGGCTTCGACCATCAAATCGATCTGGCCGTGCAGCGATGAAAGCTAGGCTCGCCTGTCGGTCTTCATGTATCTGGTTAGGGTCTATTGGAGCTGCCATCGCTACAGTGTACAACATATCATATTAACTCAGGTACTAGGATCATAAAACAGAATCTACTTACTTGGACAGATGAGGTTGGCACGCGGCGATGTGAGGTAGGGTAGCAGGATACCGCTCTGATACCAACTGTGACGACCCACACCCTAGTGGCACAAACCGTCATTGAAAACACTTGTCTTAACTTATCTCGTTTTAAAAACTATTACTTGTAAATAGCCAAATTTTAGAAAAAAAAATTTTTTTTAATAGAGTGTTCACCAAATTACGTACTACATACTTAAACTTAAAACTGTACAAAGGTCTTGATACAATTTGAGTTAATATATACGTACACAAAATCCCAAACTGTTAAATTACTATCCATAAAATAGACTCTCCAAATAACTTGCGAAAATATACTCTAGCGGTGGTATCCACAACCTCACCCTCACATCCGCCCTGCCACCGTCATCGCCCAGCAGTGTTTAGCTTGCAGGTCTCTTACTTACAGCATGAACACACATGGTGAGCTTTATGCTCAGCAAGTACAATATATTCACTCGCGAAACATGCTTTAAACATACATGCCATACATAGGGCGTAATTAAATCAATAGTTATGTCACAACATCACAGGGAAACTTATTATATAGCATGTAACAGAAAGCATCCCATCTAATCACATCATGTATCATATCATGCAACTAAGAATATATAATACTAAGATTAAGGCATAACGTGATCAATGCATGAACCGATTGTCCACTTAATCTGATTACCCAATTGTGGATTATGAGGACTAATAACCATATGCCATATGCTCAACTGGACTTATCCCTCATCATGCCCTGATGGGGATGTATCGACACCTAACTTATAATGTTCATTAATCTACGTGATTATGAAACTATATATGCCATGCAACCAACGTACAAAACTGTATACTTTAACATAGGTTAAACAACCAATTTAAACACATTTCTGTCCATACTGTAGGCGGAGTTGTACTTACCTGTTAGCCAACAGTTTGTACTTCGCCTCGATGCACTTACAGGTAACGTCTTATAATCATAACGCATTGTCGTTAATATTCATTTTTAAGTCACTTGGATCGTTAGCGACTATAACTTCTTACTATTATAGGTTACCGATACCCCTCGGTACCTAGCTATTCTACTTTGACAGTACTGGTATCTAACGAGACTGATTAATTCATCTACTTGACAAGTTAATCGATGTATCTCACCTTCACGTTTAAACTTGGTCTTTGACCGGTTGACCGGCCAGTCTACTGACTGGTTACCTCGTGTTTTGCCAACAGTGTAACCCACCAGGCTTCTTTGCATATTGGACTGTGTAACCCATTGAGTTACCTAGTGCATAGATCGTGTAACCTATCGGGTTATGTAGCATTTAGACTATTTAACCGGTTAGTCCACTAACCGGTTTCCTCACGTTGGGCCTATTCACTAGTTGGGCTGGTCATCTATCCGATTACTTTACAGTTTTGCTTGATAGCCAACCAGGCTACTTTACCAGTTTTACAAAAAACATTCAAAAAATTTTGTAAAGTTTTGGGCAATAAATATCCTTTAAAATCATCCCCATACCACCCCGCTGGAAGGTGGGGGCGTTTTTCTGAATCTTTTTTTTTTCATTTTTTTAACCCTTTTTCGGAAAACCATATAAAACTTGTCCGAAATGATTTTATTTGTGAAATTGGTAAACATGAAAATTTTTTTTTCGACGAGATGAACAACTTCTGTGAACATCTCGGAGCTTAGTTTGCCCTCTAAGGGGTCCGAAATCATAAAAACCCATGGCCATTGTTTTACAAAAATCCCTAGTTTTTGTGCACTTTTAAAACAGGTCTATTTTGGACCCGAAAGGCTGAATTTTTGAAACCTATTAGTTTTAAGGTTTTTTTGAGATCTAAAACTTTTGTGTTTTGACCGAAATCGGTTCGGACTCTAAATGGGTCGTTTTAATGAAAATCTGAGGCCATTCCTGGAATCAGGATTTTGGCCCTAGTTTTGACACCGGTTGAAAAATAGTTTAAAACCCTATCTTAGAGCCATTTTTGGCTGAGCTCTATTTGATGCAAAAATACTCGTAACGAAATTTCCTTAAAACTTCGTGTTTTACATTTTCTCAAAAACGGACCACAACATGTCCTAAAGTAGCCAAATTTGTGGCCCTAAAACTGGATAGATTTGTTTCCAGTTTTTTCCCTAACACGTCCATGCATCATTCATCCTCAAACCATTCGTAAAAACATGTAAACATAACCACACAACCACAAACTTGAAAATGGAAGGCTAAGGGCTCAAAATAAACTTATTACAATCCATTTACATAAACAAATACACATAAAATTCTTGATTGAAAACTTAGAAACAACTAACCACAAAGAAGTAAGTTTTTTGGTTTATACCTTGTGTGCTTCGGTTCAAGCACAAATCCGAGCTAGGCTTAAGTAACTGAAAGGCCATGAGATCCAAGGGTTGAGGGGTCAATGTGAGCTAGGAGAGGACACAAAAATTTTGCTGGTAATAACGAACCAAACATAACACTAAACCACAATGAAACTTAGTTCTAGGACCTTACCGAAATGAGCTTTAAGATGTGTGCTCCTAAGCACTCTTGTAAGCAAGCCTTGTGTAAGAGTTTTGTGTGAAAATTTTTGTGTTTGGCTAAGGGGAAAGTGGTGGATTTTGGCTATAAGGAGAAGGGAGAATACTTGGCTTTTGGGAGCTAAAAGAAAAGAAATGAAGGGCAAGGGAGGTGACACCTATTTATAGGCAAACCCTAAGCACAATTAGCTTTACCAAATCAAGCCAAATTAACCCAAAATTTTGTCTATACCACGAGACAAATTTTATGTGTGCAGCCCCTCCATAATTGTAGCACACATTGGGAAGAACAAGGCCATTTTTTTAATCAAATGGATGTGAAATGGTGATGTATGATGATGAAAATAAATTATTGTTTATGAGGTTTTGGGGGTCCTATTTTCCCATTGTTTATTCTCACTTTATGTGGTTTTCTAACTAGTCAAACTAGCTAGTTTACATCCAATGGGACACGGTTTTGGAGTGGTTACAATTTAACTGGGTCGGTTTTTTCCTAGTCCAGTTTTCTACTGCGATTTTCGATTCTTTCTCGGCAATGTTCTAATTTTCACCAGAAATTGCACCTATGGCTTCCGATTTTCATTCTAGTTATTTCTTGATATTTTTGGTTGGGTTGTAATGCTTATGAGCCCGCTCGATCACTATTCACTATTCCTTTCCCGCACTGTGGTTGCGTCTTACACTGTACCGACACCGCACGCGTGTAATACAACTTTTTTGCACGAAATATCTAACACAGGATATCCTAACTAATTTAGGCGTGCTGAATCCATTTTTAACAGTTTTATGCCCATTCGGGGTCGTTTGGATCAGTTTTCGGTATCTGTGTGATTTCCACCCGGAAATCACTTCTTGTGCTAAACCGACCAGTTTCGGCGTTCTGAAACTGAATATATCAGTTTCGAGATAAGAATAGGTCGTCTTGACTCCTTTCCTAATACTGCATGTCTCTCGGATAAAATCTCGTATTTCGTGCCCAATTGACCTGATTGGGCCTACTAACTATAAATACACCAATTTCATGTCAAGAAAATTGTCACCTCGACTATTTCTTCGGTACGGTATATTTATCAAGCAAGATTTCACTATTGTGTTCAGACGACCAGCCTGAGCGCACTGATACTAGTTCATCTGTTCTACGTCAAGAAATGGCCATCTGGGCCGTTTTCTGGATACGACATGTCTCACGCGTATTTTTACGTATATTGAGGCGGACCGATTGTACTTGTCGGTAGCCCCTTTCATTGTATGTATAATAATTAAATGATCCTGTACTCATTTAATGCATTCAATTGGTAATTTACACTGCATTATAAACAAAATTACGTATTGCACAGTAATTAGGTTTACACATATAGGGTGGTCATCACATTTTATAAAACTGGACACAAAGTTAGCCATGGGTTTAGTAAGTTAGGACCCATTAGAGTTTGATTTGAGTTCTGAGATGAACATGATTTTATCAAGCAAGATTTCACTATTGTGTTCAGACGACCAGCCTGAGCGCACTGATACTAGTTCATCTGTTCTATGTCAAGAAATGGCCATCTGGGCCGTTTTCTGGATACGACATGTCTCACGCGTATTTTTACGTATATTGAGGCGGACCGATTGTACTTGTCGGTAGCCCCTTTCATTGTATGAATAATAATTAAATGATCCTGTACTCATTTAATGCATTCAATTGGTAATTTACACTGCATTATAAACAAAATTACGTATTGCACAGTAATTAGGTTTACACATATAGGGTGGTCATCACATTTTATAAAACTGGACACAAAGTTAGCCATGGGTTTAGTAAGTTAGGACCCATTAGAGTTTGATTTGAGTTCTGAGATGAACATGAGAGTTGTTCATCTCGTCAAGGACTAAAAGTTTGATGTTTGCCAAATTTACAAACTAAGTTATTTCAAATAAGTTTTAAAACAGTTCTAGAACCACTTTTAAAAATGAACACCAAAATATGTCCTACCCTCTTTAAAATGGAAACATGATTTGCATAAAACGCCACCACCTTCCAACGAGGTGATATGGGGACGGTTTCAAAGAACGTAAATTTTCCCAAAAATTTTATAAGACTTCCAAAACAACTTTTCAAAATAAATAAAACAGTAGAGGTAGCCCGATAGGCTACCACACCAAACAAGCAAAGTAACTCGATAGATTACCTAGTCAGTTAACCAGTTAAGGACCGAGTTTGAACGATATAGTGATGAACAATGATTAGTTTGCCACGTAGACAAGTTAATCAAACACAATAAAAGTTAGACACCAAGTTCCCAAAATAGAGCTGTAAGGTATCGACAAGCCTCGGTACCATACAATAATACAAGCTATAGTCACTAATGGTAGTAGTGACCTAAGAACGATGTTAATTAATTTATTGGGTAATTAATTAACCATATATAGAGAATCAAACTCTCAAGAGAGAGCAAGTTAGTACCGACGGCCATCGGTACCATGCGTTAGTATCTGCTTTAATCACTAACGGTATTAGTAACTCAGCGACAATTATTGACGAAATATATTATGATGACAAGTAAATACCTATAACGTGATAAAGGCGAGAGTACAAGTTTGCTTGCAAACTAGGTAAGTACAACTCCGCCTACAGCATAAGCAAAATGAATTTAAAGTGTTAGTTTTTACACTATGTTGAGTATGCAAACCATGCATTGTTAATGCATAGCATGTTATGAAAGCATATAGTTTCACAATCGCATAGATTGATGAAAGCATGAGTTAGATACCATACATCCCTATTGCGTAAGATTAGGGATAGCTTAATAGAGCATATGGCCAGATCAGATAAACAATTGGGTAATTAATATGCGTGTCATACCTGGCTTTTCCATTGAAGAGGTTAATTTTAGTTAAAGTATGATGAGTCTCTGTTGACGGCTCTTAAGTGTGTGATTATGGACGTTTCTGATGATCCGCGTGCATTCGGTATTAACACATAGTCCCTCAGCTAGACATAGGAAAGAAAAATGATATTGAAGCCTAAAATGAGCATAATCGGACCATGTATTGTTCACGATATGCCTTAGCAATAGTTCAACATGCTTATAAGTAGAAACGCATTTCAGTACATGATGTTTTCTATTATGCATTCAGTATATGATGTTTCAGTCTGCATTCAGTGTTATGTGATACTCTGGTATGTGGAATGTTTCAGTGGTACTTGTTGGTACATAACATGCTTATATGGTTTTAAGTATGTACTATGATTTAAACATATTTTACCGACAACATGTTATACTTACTGGGCATAAAGCTTACAATGTGTGTTCATACTGTAGGAAAGCGTCCTATGGCTTAAACCTCGATGGGCAATGACGGCGACAGAGGCAGATGTGAGGATGAGGTTATGGATATCACCGCGAGTTGTAACTTCTGCATAGTTTTGAGTAAACAGTATATCTTAAGTAACAATTAGTTAAACAAATTTAATAAGTAAATATGTATGAATGAACTCTCGATGATTTAGACTTTGTACTTTTAAAGTATACGTATGTGAATAGTAAATACATACACAATAAAAAAAATCCTCTAAAATTATAGCATTTAAATAAATAGGTTTAAGTAACAGTTTTCAAGCCGGATAAGTTAAGCAACTGTTCTAAAGTAAGCAGTAATAGTTTTCAAACAAGTTAAGTAGTAGTAGTTTTAAGTGACGATCTGGGCCACTCAGGGCACCAGGACGTCACACCTTAATTTAAACTGCTTATGTTAGAATATTGTCTTCTCGCATACAAAAGTCCATTGCATGCAATGTTCTAACAATTTTAACACAATCAGTCAGTGAGCCATATTTGCTTACATTTACTTTAACATGTAAATAGAATACGGACAAATAGCAATGTAATGAATAACCTCTATATATAATTTTATTATCTAGTTCAAAATAAATGAAATACATTAAAATGTCTTTTATGCTTAGGGCATTTCCTAACAGACTAGATATAATGTGCCCAAGAAATTTGACTTACGATAGTCAGAAGTTGCATTTCTCCTTCTTAGCATCCAATTGATGTTCCTGTAGAGTTTGTAGAACTAATCTCAAATGTTGTTCATGTTCCTTTTGAGTCTTGAAGTATATCAGACTATTATCAATGAAGATAATGACAAACTGATATGAAAACAATCAAAAAACACGATTCATCAAATCCATGAAAGCTGTCGAGGCATTCATCAAACCAAAAGGCATAACCAGGAATTCATAGGATCCATATTGAGTTTTGAATGCTGTCTTTAGTATGTTTACCTCTCAAATTTTTAACTAATGATATCCGAATCTTAGGTCGATCTTGGAAAAGTATTGAGCACCTTTTAGTTGATCAAATAATTCGTCGATCCTTGGTAGGGAATATTTGTTCTTGATTGTCACCATATTTAACAGCCTATAATCGACATATAGCCACAAGGTTCCATCTTGTTTCTTTGCAAATAAGACTAGTGTTCCCCGTAGTGATTTACTAAGCCAGATAAATCCTTTAAATTCTAATTCAGTCAATTATTTCCTCAACTTAACTTTCTTTGCAGGTGCCATTTTGTATGGTGGAATTAATATCGGAGATGTACCAAGGATGAGGTCAATGTAGAGTTCTACCTCTCGATCAAGTGGCAAACCTGGTAGATCTTAAGGAAATACATCTAGAAACCATTTTTCACTAAAGTATAGTGATTGTCGTTGTTCACGTTATCATCACCGTTTAATGCAAAAATGGAAGCAATATATGACATCTTCCATCGATTACCTATGGTTGGTCTCAGTAGTTTATCGGTCATCACTTAATTTGGATCCTCAAGCTTAATCATCGTCGAGTCTGACCTTGTTAGTAATATCACTCTTTGATGATGACAATCTGATGTTGTCTTATTTTGCGTTAACCAATCCATATCGATAATCACATTGTAATGTGTCATTGGTAGGATAATCAATTGAATACTTAATTGTTCTCCTTTTCCAATGAAATCGTTAGAAATTTTGCAGGCTTCAGTTCATATCATTCACAACTAGTTCATTTCTCACATGAGCAGTCACGCTCTAAATGCCTAATACATGGCTTCTATGATGTTATTCACCTGTTTCGGCTTTGATGTCGGTGATATTGGAGTGGTTGTCGAGTCATTTCCACTTCTATATTTTGGTGGCATTCTAAAAAAAATAAAAATCTTGGACTATAAGTTTATATTTTATTTTACTCCAAGTATGCATATGATTCCCATGAAAATCCTAAACCATACTCTAATACCAAAAATGCGTCACACCATTAAATCTAAGATAGTGACGTAGAGGGTTATTTAATTAAATCAAAGGAATGTAACGACTGAGAAATTTCATCATTCTCGGAAAATATGTACATTGTATGTATACGATAATTTTTATATTTAAAATATGAAATTTATGATAATATGTGTGTGCGATTGTGTGTCACACGGTATCAAGAAATTGGTCAAGATGACCTCTTCTTGATATAAAATTGATATATTTAGAATCAGTACGCTCAAATTAGTTAATTGAGCATAAAAAGTAATTTTTGATGAGGAAACATGCAGTGTCAAGAAATTAGTCAAGACGGTCTTTTCTTAATATAAAACTGATATATTTAAAATCAGTATACTCAAATTAGTCAATTGAGCATAAAAAGTAGCTTTTGACTAAGAAACATATAGTGTCAAGAAATTAGTCAAGATGACATTTTCTTGATATAAAACTGATATATTTAGAATCAGTATGCTCAAATTAGTTAATTAAGTAAAAAAAGTAACTTTTGAACAGAAAACACGTAGTATCAAAAAATTAGTCGAGATGACCTCAAATGAATATAAACCTGATATATTTGGGTTCAACACACCCAAATTAGTTATTTTTGCATATGTTAAATTTTTTGCACAGAATAAGTATACTATTCATATGCTATGTCAACACAATATATTGGCACAACACAGGACCAGAGAAAGGAAGTAGATAGATGCAGAGGGGGCCTATTTAGGTAGTAAATGGAGCCTACAACTATTTCAAATACAATTAGAATATTTACACCGTATTTACGATACACGGATAAAAAAAAGTTTTAATGGTCATTTAGCTGCAGCCCTCACGTCCCACGTCCACCCCCTACCCCCCTCTATTTTCTCTCTCTCTCACACACAACCGCGCATTCCATGGCTTCTGACCACCGAAACAGTGTCCATTTTCGAACCACCTAGCTCGTTGGAAAGCTCTTGACGAGCTGAGTCCAACAGTGTATCGAGTAGATAGAACCACCGCCCGAGGAAGCCACACGCGCCGAAGGAAGTCGCCCAACTGCTCAATTCTTTCCGACGGCATAACTTTGTCGTCCGACCTTCGATTGAGGTGATTCCGGTCTCTATAGCTTTGTGGTGATGAGAAGAACATAACACATACCTTATTTCACCTTAATAGCTGCCGGATCACGTCGTCCAAGGCTACACTGTCACCGTCACGTCCCCACCATCGAAGTCACTATTTCTGGCAGAGGTGACCTACACACCCGACTCAAAAGGCTCTAAATGGCACGAGAAACAAAAGCCTTAAGTCAGTTTCATGAAACAACCACGGGATGGTAGAGATCGGACCTCGCCACCACTGTGCGCCATTGGAGAGTTGGTTTTTGGTAATTGGAGCTCTGATTCGGTAAATTGACACCGAAAATAGGTTCCTCCCATCGAGATCTACAAAATGGTGTCCACCTTTGCCCACGCCACCACGGTCAACATCGGTTAACAACGGTGGTTAATGACGATTAACGGTGACCCAACCACTAAATTTTGAAAGATGGACCTCTGCCCTATTTTTGACGTTCTGGACACGTTCGTGGCATAGAAATTGCAAGACAGAATTTCAAATGTGAAGAACAGTGATTTAAAGTTTGTGCACTCGAGATCGAACGACTCCTTTGATCGCCAATTAGAGTCAACCTACCCATTGGACGTCGTTGAATGATTTCGGTAGTGATCTCGACCACTTTCATTCCTCAACTTATTTATTGGAATGATTATATGTTGTTTATGGGTTATTGGCATGTGAATTGGTTAGGAAAAGAATGGATGAAAATGTCGTTAGAAATGGTTAGGTTTTTATGAAAATTTTACGTAAAAATTTTGTACTTTTACATAAAATTAGGCCTCTGATTTAATACGTGGCAGGTTAGATGATTTTGAGGCGTTACCTAAATGCCGGGAACCCAAAAATTAAGCTGAAATACTGCCGAAATTTTTAAAATAGCATGAAGGGCATTTTGGGAAACGAGAGGTAAAAATATGGTCAAGGTGAAAACCTGAGCCCCCTCGATGACCTAGGCTCAAGAAAGAAAGATGAAAGTTTTGAGGATTAGTAAAACATTCATTTGAAATCCCGAAACGTTAGAAAAAGAGGATTAACAACCGAAGGTCAGAATAATACCACCCGAAGGTCAGGTGAAAAAAATAAATAGTGAAGTTGCAATGATTAATGCTGCGAAAACCTAATAAGGCCTCAGAAAGTTGATTTTATGATTTTTAGACTTAGAAAATCCCGACAAAACGCTAAAGTGAAAATTTTACGGTCCAGAGACCCGTCAGGGGCAAAATGGTCATTTTGACCAAAAATTTCAAGAATATTAGAAAAGGACCATTATGGCCTTAGAATAGTTTAATTAAGATTGTAAATGCCAAAATTAAGTTTTAAGTCAAAGAGAAATAGACTTAAGAAAGGGAATCCCGTTAGGGACAAAATGGTTATTTTGTCAAAAGTTAGAGATGAAATAATCATTTTTCCAAAAGTTAGAAAAAAGGACGTTAAGGTTTGGAATAGTATCCTAAGGCCTTAATTAAAACTTTAAAGGCCAGAATTAAGTTTTAAATCGAAGAAAGTAAGAAAATCCCATTAGGGATAAATTGGTTATTTTGGCCAAAAATATAGGAAATGACCAAAATGAACTGTTAGCTCTAATTAGGATTTAAAGACGAAAAGTAAGGTTTAAGTGGAAAAATCCCGCTAAGAGGAAAAATGGTAATTTTACCAAAAGTTTGGGACACAACGGTCACTTTTTCAAAAGTTAGCGGAAATGTGAAAAATGGGGTTAATTAAGATTTTAATGGCCAAAATCAAGATGTAAATCTAAGAAAAGTAAGAAGAGTCTACTAGGGACAAAATGATCATTTTGTCAAAAGATCAGGATAAAATGGTCATTTTATCAAAGATTATTTTGTCAAAAGATCAGGACAAAATGGTTATTTTGACAAAAGTTGACGGAAAGGCTAAAAGTGGAACATTAGACCCCCTAAGTTCATTATTAAGAAATAAAACTTAGAATTTTTATGTTTTGCTAAGTTTTAAGTATGAAATGAATTTTTGGAAATAACCGTTAATTATTTCGGTTATAGGGACCTGATACAGACGCGACGAAGGAACGTCTGCGGACCTCGAAGGTGAAAAAGGAGATACTAGCAAAGTATCTGTTAGTTCGGACATTGTATTGTCTGCAACATGAATTTACTTGACATGTTTATGTCTATGTATTATATGTTGCAATTTCAGACATATTCTTGGCTGCAACATAAAATGACTACTATGTATATATGTTATGTGTTGTAAGTTTAAACATATCCTTGGCTACAACATGAATTGACTGCTATGTGTACGTCTATGTGTTATGTCTAAATCAAACATGAGTTAACTTGACATGTCTATATGTTATATATTATAAGTACAGACAGTTACCTGTCTACCCACGAACTGACAACTATATGCCTGTTTAATAACAATATGCCATGACATGAATGTTATGGAATGCTTATGAAAGAAATGTTTCAAGAAATAATAAGAAAGTTTCTGGCTTTGCACATTATGTAAATTGTGTATTTGTGACATGACGTTTTAGTATGTTCACAGAGTCAAAAAGAATGACAAGTTAAAGTATTGAAAGATAAATATAAGTAAGATAATAAGATTAAAGCTTTAAACGTTGGCATACCGGCCTCCAAAGGTGAGGTTTCATGTTTATAGCTTCCAATCCGATGGGGTACGTCCTGGGTGCGGAAGTTTAAAGTTCAAGTTATATTAAGGTACGACCATGAATAGGCCCCACAAGTGAAAGTAAAGTAAAGTAAAGTAAAGTAAAGAAAACAAATAGTATGATATGAAAGAAAGAAAGAACAATGAAAATGAAAAAATGAAAAATAAATGAGCATAATATACATTGACACCATGTTTGATGATATGTGCTATATTTTACATTAAGTATGTTCATAATATTAAGTATGTTAAGTATGTTTACGATATTAAAGTATGTTGAGTATGAAAGTACGTTCATGATGTTAAATATGTTAAGTATGTTCACGACGTTAAAGTATGTTAAGTATGAAAGTATGTTCATGATGTTAAATATGCTAAGTATGTTTACGATATTAAGTATGTTGAGTATCAATCATAAGCAATGTATGCTATATGTTATGCTAATGCTCTGTACTATATAGTACAAGTATATATAAGTCATATATGAATGTTTGAACTTATTAAGCAATTAGCTCATGAGTTTGTTCATGTTGTAGATAAGCAACCTGCACGCCAATAGACGAGTTGATGGATGATAGGTGGGATTTGCATATGTCAAGAGACTGGGTGAGGGTTATGGTTCTGCTATAAGTCTTCCATTGAGCAGTATTTAAAGGGATGTTGAAATGATGTTTTATGATGTAAATTAAGTTTACGACAATGTAAAATATTTACTATAGTAAAATATTTACTATAGTAAATGTTTTACGATGATATACTTTTCAAGTTCAGTTTAAAAGAAAAAATTTATTCCCTATTTTTAAGTTAAAATGGAAAGTTTAAAATAAGTATGCTAAATAAAGAAAGTATGTTAAAAATAAGTTATCGGCGACTCATGAGGTGGCAGACTAACGTAGTTGACTTTAAAGCTCGACCGTGATAGTTTTATCTGGCCTCCACGTAGTTAGGGCCATCACATTAAATTCTTACGTCTACCAGTTTACTTTTGAAACATTTACCATCTTTAATTTGTGTTTCAAATTATTTTTTAAGTAATTTTAGTCAAATATTATCATTTATATTTAAAATCTCACACTAAAATCATTTGATATGGTCCTTATGTCTCATAGATACATACTTGAATAAAATAAAATTAGTCAAAATATCAAAATAAAATTTAAGATTTACAGTCTTGGAACATTCAAAAGTTTAATTACAGGTATGTTCTTAGAAGCAAAGGAAACAATACTTCAGCTCTTAATCCTTAGTCATCAATTCCACGACACTCGTATTTTTTAATCACAGTTTTCTCCTGGGGGTTACCAATTTTAAAACATAAGCTAAAGGCCTAGTAGAATATTTATAAATCATTTTTAAACATTTTATTTTAACTAGCATAATAATAATAGAAAATGTAGTATAAAATTTTAAATGTGCATTCGCAATTATGCAGTTTGTATCGTTAAATACATCTACAATCGTGTAAGGTCTTACGAGCCCTCTCACTATGCCGAAATATAATAAGTGATCCTTGATCAAGATATGTGCTCTTTGTACATGTGTGACATTTTCTATAGTCGGATTATTTTTGTTTTAATTTCCAAAATTATGACATTTTCCAAAAATCATATAATTTATAAAATTTTATAAATTCATTTTCTTTAAATCAACGTTTTTGGCCAAATCATTAAAAACAAAATAAGTTACAAAGAAGGGATAAGATATTCTACCTCTTTAGTAATTATCTACTGATAAGTTCTAATACATATTCGAAGACCTTCCATTTCTCCAATTCCAGGTCGAAGAGTACCTAAAATATAATCACAGATAATTTAATTATCTGTCCAAATATTCTGTAACCTTGATTACAAGAAATTTAGTTAATTAGTGTGCTATTTTTTATTTTTAAGACTCGTAAATTTTCCAAAAATTTTGACATAATTTGTCTTAAAATATTGAGTACATGAAATTCCAAAATGCTTCAAAATTGTAGAAAAATATTTTCAATTCCCTAAACAGTTTTAAATACAAATTTCAAAACAAATATTTTTTCTTTTCTTTTTTTCTTTTGGTTTATGTGTATACTTATATATATACACCCAGATATATACACATATACATTTTTTCTTATTGAAGGAACTCCTTCACGACGACTTGGTAGCATAGGTGGGGTGGTGGCACTATGGCCAGGTGAGGCGTTGGATGCAATGGAGGCTTGGTGACAGCTTTTAATATGGAGGAGGTAGTATTGCGAGCTCCCATTGGCTCTACAGGGTTAGGGGGCCTGGGTTTGCATGGTTTGCTTGAGACGGTGACGACTACGAAGAAAACAGTGGTGGCAAGTTAGTAACAATGGCTATTTTTAGATGGCACTGTGAATTCAGTGATAATGGCACAGTTGGGCTATGACTGGCGAACTTAAGGGGAGGAGATCGGATGACAACGAGCTTAGGGAGAATAATGTCTAGCAGGCTTGATGGCAGCTAGGCTTGGTTCAACTCGGTGTTCACCAGGCAAGGTGGCAGCTTGGTTGGTCATTGAGAAAGGGAAGAGGAATAGAGACAGGAAAGAGGGGAAGAGAGAAAACTGAGAAAAGGGAGTTTGGAGATGTCAATCGGTTAATGGTGGGGTTAGGTCACTGTCGAAAATGGAAGAGAAAGAGAAGAAAAGGGAGTGTGAGTGAGAGAGAAACAGATTAGAGAGGAGGGAGTGAGTTCTAGAGAGAGAAGGACTGGGAATGAAAGAGGCAGATTGGAGAAGGAGAAAGAGACAAGAAAAAGGGTTGGAGAAGGAGAGGAAGATGGTAAGAGAGAGAGAGATTGATGTGATTGAATGGGTGAGGCTGTGAGGGAGATATGCTGAGTAAGAGAGTGTGAGAAAAAGAGAAAGAGTGAGAGCTGATAAAATGCGAGAGTTAAAGACAATTCGAGAAAAAGATAGGAAGAAAGAGAAAGTAAAAGAGAATTCGAAAGTGTCGGAGACCCGACTTGCTCGGATCATCGGCTGCTTTACTTTACTTTAACTTACTTCTTATATATCTTAGTTCTGTTTTTTCACTTTAAATTCTATGTCATATATAATTTAAAAATTTTTGAACGAAAATTACCAATTTTTGTGAAATTTTTTTTTTCTTTATATATATATACAATTTCGAAAACATATATAAGATACATGTGTTCTTGTTTCATTCAAGCACCTTTTTAAACATTCTACACATTCGTCTATGTTTCATTTCTATACATAACATATATAGTTTCTTGGCAGCTGAAAATCGCAATGAGATCCATTTCCCATTCCATAACAGTTTCTGGGATCTGTCTGCCAGTTCATCAGTCACTCATTTCATACGCCAGTTGCTTACCCTTATTCCCAACATCACGAACAAACTAGTGAGCTAAAACTCAGTAAGTACAAACATACATATATAACACATATGCACATGCACTTATGTTAGTCACATTATGATTACTTAACTTTCATTGTTGCATTTTCATTGTTCTTTCATTCATTCATATCATACTATTATTTTCTTTTCTTTATTTTACTTTAGTTTCACTTGTGGGTCTTATTCGATAGTCGTACCATAATGCGTGCAAACCAATGAGGGGAGGGGGAGCGACCCACCAACCAACCTTATGGCCAAACTTTAACATTAAACTTCCGTACCTTTAGGGTAAAATCCCGTCGGATTAGATAGCCATTCTTTGAAACCTCACCTTATCAGAGGACAATACGCCTGTGGCGGCCCGCCCCTTGTAGAGATCATACAATACTATTACAGTTGAGCTTTATCGCTAACTGCGATAGATTGTACTCTCATGGGTCGCCGGCTAATCAATCTCTCTTTAAATCATGACGTTTTTGGGGAATTTTTTTTTTCTTTAAACATCATGTAAAACATTTTTCACTATTTACTTTGTCGGCAAGTACAAAGTAATTTACATAATACAGTACTTTCGTAAAATATATACTATTACAAAAGACTGTTTCTTTTTTCCTTCTCTTTTATCGCTCAGCGGTAAGACACTGGCAGGACCATATCCCTCGTCCCCTATCCCATTTGACATACGCTATCCCATCCGCCGTCCAGTCAATCAAAGCTACTGAGCTGGTCGCTTACCTATAACATAAGCAAAAATGGTTAGCTACAGGCTCAGTAAGTTCAAACATGCAAGAAATAAAATTTCTATGAATAGTACTATTCATCATAAATAGTAACGTTGACCACTATTCATACATAAATAGTAACTTTGACCACTATTCATTATGAATAGTAAGTTTGACCACAACACAGTATATTAACAGTACATCTACTGTGATGTTAGTACCCTCACGAAACTGTCTTATGCTCAATTATGGCATAGTTTCAGTTTTAGGTAATTATCTTTCATTATGTTCTGGTTTTGAGCTCAGGTTGGCAGTACCATTTAAGTGCGCATGATTGGGAGCGGTACATTAGTGCTGACCTCCACAGCCTTAATCTCATAGCCCCGAAGGCAAAAGTACCTCTCTGTACGGAAGGCTGGCACGCCAGAAAGTGGTTTCATTACCGACTTTTTAAAATTCTAACCCGGTGACTTCACATTGTCCCGTAGTTAGGAATGGTTCACATTTTAATTTTACATGAGTGAGTTTCATTAACCTCGCTCTAGTACCCGAAGCACAATTAACAATGTATCCATTCTTAATAGTGCCCGTAGCACATTACGTCTCTCTCTCTACTCTATAATAGTGCCCATAACACATATGTACCTAACTTATAGTTAGTACATCAAAGTTAGCAACAATAATGCTATATGTTGCAGACAGGTAAATGTCTGAACTTACCTTATCTGTCTCTTCCCTTTTTCTCTCTTGGATCTTTGATCGCCCTCCTTTTAGGTCGATTTTTGGATCCTACAGACAAAACCTTGTCTGTTAAATTTATTTCCATTTATAGCTTTTATTTTTCATTAAAAAGATTAAATAAAACCTATTTATAAATTTTTAGGCTTTATTTATCATTTTCCCCATTTTTCTCAACTTTTGCAAAATTACGATTTTACCCCTATATTTTGGCAAAATTACAATTATGCCCCTGACGGATTTTTCTTGATCCAGACTGCATTTTTGACTCTCAGGAACTTCTCTGACTCTTTTCTAATCATTACCGGGTTCATTTCTATTTTATTTCCATTTTTCACCTTCCCGACCCTCGGGAAGCAATATTCCGACCCTTACGTCGGTTTAGTGATTTTCTATCGTTTCGGAGCCTCAAATGGACGTTTCACTAGTATTTAAAACGTTCATCTAGACATTCCCGATCTAGGTCTCCAAGGCTCGGATTTTCCGTTCCCGACTCGGACCTTTATTTCGTTTCCAAAAACGCCCCCCCTCGTGGTTGGTTTTTCAGTTTCCCTCGCGTTTTACATTTTTAAGGGGACGGGTTACTATTCACGAACCACCCCTTAGGTTTCCCTTATACAATTTTCCGTTAGGGACTCGGGTTTCCGACCCGACTCCAAACTTTTATTTTTAATTCTCTTTTTACCCCAAATGCTGTTTTGGAAATTTCGGCAGCATTTCGGCGTAAATTTAACGCTACCGACGTTAGGTATGCCTCGAACCATATGTACCTGCCACGTACTATACCACAAGCCTATTTTATGTAAAAGTTTTCCAAACTTTTACATAAAAGCTCACAAAATTCCAAATTCACATTTTGAACTACATTACACAAAATGTTTTTCAATTTTGCCCTTAGTTTTGGTCTCGGTTTTTTACACTCAAAACCTAGCCAAAACTCCAAAAATTTTCCACCAAATTTTTGGCTATTCCAATGTCATTTTTTTAGCCCATTTTCAAGCCAATTTCATTGCATTTTTCAACACAATTCCTAGGGTTTTTAACCTTTACAACACACGGCCAAATTAAGAGAAACATACACCAATTTTTTTGTTTCATGCTTTCAATCACAAATCCACCATTTCCATAATAAATTGCATGATTTAAATCATCCAATCATCAAGTAAATCATGCAAAAATTTTTTTTCCAAACCCTAATTAACCCACAGCCATATTAGGGTAATTTCACACTAAATTTTTTTCCAAGCTTTCCATCATACAAATCATGCTTTACATTAGACCAAAATATGATTTAAAGCATGTTAACACTTAAACCACAACAATTCCTCATTGACTACTCTTGGTAACCCACGGTTTTACCCTTGGAAAACCAACCAAAATTTGGTTTTTCTTTAAACCAAATGCATGGTTTTTCTCCTAATTACACCCTTAACAAAACCCAAGCACCAAATCAATCAAAACAAACCAAAAATTTTCCATCCTTTCACTATTCATTACACGGATTCTTGGAAGAAAAATTAAGAAAATTTTCAAACCAAGGAAAGTTACTTTGCTCACTTGCTTCCTTTGTCTTCAATGGTGGGTTTGACACAAATTTTGTGAAGAAAACTTGGATGGTTTGCCTGGTTTCTCTTGGGTTGCTCACGTACCCACCATAGGCAACACTTAGAAACTTTTTTTGTTATGTTTTGGCTTGTAATTTGTTTCGGCCATTTGTTCCCAAAAGTTGCCGACTTAACCACAAAGAAAGCCAATTAATTTGGCTTTCAAACAATCAAAAATCACCACCTTTCAACCCTATTTCTTTCCAAATTTTTCAAAAATTAAAATGGTGGAATTTTGGCCAAATCTTGGCCTTTAGATCAAAAAGCAGACTAATCTTGGCCATTAATGCCACCAACCACCATTTTTCTTTCATTTATTAAATGGATTTATGATGTCATAAATGCAAAGTAAACTTTCACTTTGACTTTTACTATTCACATTAATTCGACTACTTTTTGACCGATACCGGTTCGAGCCGAAATTTTCCTGAAATCGTCCCGGTGGGTTCCTGAGGTCTCCTGTGCAGTCGGATCAATTTAAACTGCTTCCGTTTGATCAAAATCAATCCCAGAAGTTTTCCGTCTTTTATTGCCCCGGTTAGGGTTTTCAATGTCGTTTTTGGCACCGTTCCGCCCGTTTCAACTCAGTGAATTTTTCCAACCCTGAATTTTTACTCGTCAGTATTGTTAGAACATTTTAATGTATTCTAAACAATATAATTACATTCATTTCACTCTTTAAATAGTACAAATTGTTATATACATACATTTGTACATTTTCTTCCGAGAATGCCTAAATTTCCCAGTTGTCACATTCACCCCTCCTTATAAAATTTTCGTCCTCGAAAATTAGAACAAGTGGGGGTACAAGCTCCTCATCTCGTCTTCTCGTTCCCACGTAGCTTCTTCAATGTGATGATTTTTCCACAAAATCTTTACTAGTGGGATTGTCTTATTCCTCAGTACTTTCTCTTCACGAGCCAGTACTCGAATAGGTTGTTCCTTATATGTTAAATCCTCGTGGATTTGAACAGGTTTATGCATCAACACATGGGACGGATCTGGTATATATTTTCTCAGCATCGACACATGAAATATATTATGCACTACTGACAATTTAGGAGGTAACGCTAATCTGTAAGCGACCTTTCCAATGCATTCGATAATTTCATAAGGTCCAATATATCTTGGACTCAGTTTCCCCTTCTTACCGAAACGCACAATCCCCTTCATGGGTGACACGTTGAGAAACACTAAGTCTCCTTCATCAAACTCCAAGGATCTTCGTCTCTTATCTGCATAACTCTTTTGTCGGCTTTGCACAATTTTCATTTGACGATGAATTCTAGCAACTGCATCGGAAGTCTCTTGTATAAAATCCGTCTTATACAACTGCTTCTCTCGTAAATCATACCAGTGTAGTGGTGATCTGCACTTCCGTCCATACAACGCCTCGTAAGGTGCCATACCTATGGAAGCTTGGTAACTATTATTGTACGAGAATTCAATTAATGATAACTTCTCATTCCAATTTCACGCAAAATCCATTACACAAGCTCGAAGCATGTCCTCTAAGGTCTGAATTGTCCACTCTGACTGTCCGTCTGTTTGCGGATGGAATGCCGTACTGAGTCTCAATTCAGTACCCATGGCTTCTTGCACACACTTCCAGAAATTCGAAGTGAATCGTGCATCTCGATCTGACACAGTGGATTTTGGTACTCCATGTAATCTGACGACATGAGTTACGTACAATTGAGCAAACTTTTCTAACGAAAAAGTCATCTTGACAGCTATAAACCGTGCCGTCTTGGTCAGTCTGTCCACAATAACCCAGATGGCATCATAACCTTCTCGGGTTTTTGGGAGTCCTACTACAAAATCCATCATAACGTGTTCCCATTTCCATCCAGGAATCTCCAAAGGTTCCAATCTTCCTGCTGGATGTTTATGTTCCGCTTTGATTCTCTGACAGGTCATGCATCTGCTCACGAATTTCGCTATATCATTCTTCATCCCTTTCCACCAAAACTGTAATTTCAAGTCCTGATACATCTTACTAGCTCCGGGATGAACCGAATATGGTGTCTCATGGGCTTCTGACATGATCCGTCTTCTAAGTTCTTCATCAATTGGAACATTAATCCTTCCTTGATAAAGGATCATTCCATCCTTAGAAATTCCTTCTTGAGAACTGGTCATTCTTGGATCTCATCTTTGAGCTTCCTTTATATCCTCAAATAACGATGATTCCACTTGGAGTGCAGCCAGTCTTCCGGATATCAGTTCCAAGTTCAAGGAATTTATCTCTTACTGCAATGGCTTCTAAAGCCTTTTTATCGGTAGCTGGTGCGATATGGTAGACTTTCTACTTAGAGCATCCGCTACACGGTTGGCCTTTCCTGGATGGTATAGGATTTCACAATGATAATCCTTCACCAGTTCCAACCATCGTCTTTGTTGCATATTGAGCTCCTTTTGCGTGAAGAAATACTTCAGCCTTTGGTGATCAGTAAAAATCTGACATTGAACTCCATAGAGATAGTGTCGCCAAATTTTAAGTGCGAACACTACTGCAGCAAGTTCAAGGTCATGCGTAGGATAATTCCTTTCATGATCCTTTAATTAACAGGAAGCGTAGGCAACTACCTTGTCGCCTTGCATCAGGACTGCTCCCAATCCTATTTTAGATGCATCACTGTAGATCACAAACTTCTTCATTTCAGTAGGAAGCGTAAGGATTGGTGCGCTTGTCAGCCGTCTCTTTAACTACTGGAAGCTTCTTTCGCATTCCATAGTCCACTCATACTTCTTTTCCTTGCGTGTAAGAGCAGTAAGAGGTGCAGCTAATCGCGCGAATCCCTCTACAAATCACCGATAATAACCAGCTAGCCCCAAGAAACTGCGTATTTCCGTCACACTCTTGGGTGCAGGCCACTGGTTAATTGCATCTACTTTCGTCGGATCTACAGTAATAACTTCCTGGGATACAACATGTCCGAGGAAATGTACTCTGTCCAGCCAAAACTCAAATTTTGAGAGTTTGGCATACAGTTGATGCTTCCTTATCGTATGCAATACGATCCTCAGATGCTCCTTGTACTCATCAAGAGTCTTTGAGTATATAAGAATGTTATCAATGAATACGATGACAAACTTATCCAAATACTCTCTAAAGATTCTGTTCATTAAATCCACGAACGCTGCCTGTGCATTTGTTAATCCAAATGGCATTACAAGAAACTCGTAATGACCATAACGAGTCCTAAACGCCGTCTTAGGAATATCACTTTCTTTAATTCTCAGCTGGTGATATCTTGATCGTAAGTCGATCTTGGAAAATACCGCTATGCCTTTTAACTGGTCGAATAGGTCATCGATTCTAGGTAATGGATACCTATTTTTTATCGTAACCTTATTCAACTCCCGATAATCAATGCACAACCGGAACGTTCCATCCTTTTTCTTGACGAACAACACAGGTGCACCCCATGGAGAATAACTCGATCTGATAAATCTCTTATCCAAAAGCTCCTTTAATTGTTCCTGCAGCTCCTTTAACTCCACTGGAGCCATGCGGTATGGTGCTTTAGCAATAGGTGGCGTTCCAGGCATCAACTCAATTTCAAACGAGATTTATCTCTCTGGAGGTATCCCTGGTAACTCTTCTGGAAACACGTCAAGAAACTCACTAACAACAGGAACATCTTCAGGTTGAAGCTTCTGTTCCTCTCTAGTATCCACCACATATGACAGATATCCCATACAACCACTGGCTATCAGCTTGCTTGCTCTCAGCGAACTGATCATCATCTTCCCGGGTTTTTGAGAAGTATCGACGTACTCGAAACTCTCTTCTTCCTCGGGTTGGAATACTATCTTTCGATTTCGGCAGTCAATCGTAGCTCGGTATTTCCCTAGGAAATCTATGCCTAGAATCACATCGTAATCCATGATCTTCATTACGATCAACTCAGCATATAGTTCCCTATTTGCCACATATACTGGTACATGAGGTAGCCAGTAATTGGACAACAATACTTCTCCAGAGGGTAAAGCTGTCTTAAATACTTTTCCCATATAGTCTTTAGGAAGTCCTATCTTGTCAGCAAATACATAGGAAACAAAAGAATGCGTAGCACCGGAATCGAATAGTACAGAGGCTACATGAGTAGCGACAGTAAGCTGACCTGTCACTACATTCGATGTTCCTGCCTCTGCATCCTCTTTGCTGTAGGCCATCACACGAGCATCAGCACGTGGCACACGCTCCTGGCGTTGTGGCCTTACTGGGGACTCTTCAACTCTGGCCTAAAGGGAATGAGCTTGTGGGCGTGTCTGGTGCGGTTGGGAAGTGCCTTGTCCACCTTGCCTATTATTTGGACAGTTCCTGGCATAATGGCCTTCCTTTCCACATTCATAGTAAACAAGTGGCCCAAATCTGCATTGCCCGGAATGTCTCTTCCCGCATGTAGGACAATTTTACACATTAGATTTTGCATTACCAGCTGTTCTTCGCTGCTGGTTTCGATTATTTCCCTGGCGATTTCCAGAAAAATTGCCTTTTCTCTTGTTTTTCTGGGATCCTTGATTATTGCCCTGGCTTGGTTTAGCATTCTGGCTTGGCTTGCTCGATTGATCAGCTTGTGTAGACTTAGCCAAAGCCCTCTCCTTCTTCTTGGCCTCCCAGTGCTTTTCTCTTTCCTCTTTCTGTCGGGCTACATGAAACTCAGCTCTTATGGCCCGACTAACACAATCAGCTACAGAAGTAGGTGGTACCTGACCAGTATCTACCAATGTAGCAATTCCTGACCTGAACATCCCGATCATTTTTTGTATTTTCTCCCTCTCAGTAGGGACTACATAGGGACATAAACGGGATAACTGGTCGAACTTTCGGTAAACTTCGCTCACCGACATATTTCCTTGCGTCAAGTCTGAGAACTCTTTCTATTGTTGTCTCAGAGATGCAGGGTCATAATATTTCTAGTTAAATTCTTCCAGAAATTCCGCCCAACTCATGGTAGACACGTTCCTTCTTATTCGTACAGTGTCCCACCAAAACCGAGCATCTTTTCTCAACACAAAAGACGCACATGCGACCTTCTCCCAGTCAGTTAGGTTCATGAATTCCATGATCACTTGCAATGACGACAACCAGTCTTCAGCCTCTAGAGGATTTGTAGACCCTCCAAATTCTGGCAGCCTCATGCGCCTGAATCTTTCATAGAGGGGTTCCAGATTTAATACCGGTTGCTGTTCAGGAACTCTCTCATGTACAGCAGCTGGAGGGATAACCGGATCTACCTCAGCTTCCTGTTCTACTTGGGTACCTTCAGAACCTTGTCTCTGTTCTAACTCCTCTACCCGTCGTCTCAGATTAGCATTTTCCTGCATCTGAGCTTCTAGTAGGGCTTGTATCTGATCTAATCTCTCCATGACATTAGGACGTCGTTCTCGTCCCTCTGGTTGATTTCGTAAATCCACCATCTTGCCTATTATCCTATTATGGCACAATAATTCACCGTTAGCTTTTCCATAACCACATTCGTAAAATGATATAAATTTACGAAATTCAGGGTAATGTAAAGCCACATCATCGTAACACATCATCTTACAACATATAATCATTTTGATATTTTATTCATAGCAAAACGTTTATATATCATACATAATCATCACCAGTCATATATACATCGGCCATTTTATACATCTTGGCCACAAGTCTATACAAAAGAGCTTTTCTCTATAAGCTACTTATGTACATGTATACATCTACTGGTCACACATCCCCTGTGTCTGGGACTAGAGGATATTCTTCTGGATCCTCGTCGTCATCTGGATCATCTGAATCGTCACCACCCCTAGGCAATGCTCCCTGTCCTGAGTCATCACCTCCTCGTGGTCTAGATGGTCCAGCCTCATGATCGTTCATCATTCTTCTCGGCCCAAAGATACGTGCCATCATCTCATCTTGACCCAGTGTCTCTCATCGACTCTGCGTCAAATGCTCAATCAAAATCTCCCTCTCGATTATCCTGATCGTCACTACAAACTCTTGGAGCGTAGGAGGGAATAGCTTAATCACCCTCTGTCTTAACTCCATAGGTAAACCTCTCCAAAAAAGCTCACAGCAGTTCTCTTCAGTGAGGTTGGGCAACGGACATCTCCTCCTAATGGTCTCCTCAAATCGTGCTGCGTAAGACATAACTGTCTCACCAGACAACATGATCATCCTCTCTGTCTAGAGAATATAATCCCTAACCTCATCGAATCTAGGATACGCAGGTGTATCTGCCTCTCGTCTCTCTAGAGGTACTGGAGCAGGTGCCGGATCCCTAGGCGGAAACTGATCAGCCAATCGCTGACAAAACTCAACCCAACTGAATCCTAATAAAATCTCCTGGTCGCAATACTCCCAAAATACTCGAGCATCTCCCTGAAACATACTAATGGCCAACTGGATCCACATCTCTCGGTCAATGTCGCACATCACCATAATCCTCTCTATGGCATGGAGCCAGTCCTTCGTCTCCATCGACTGTCGTCCACCATCAAACATAGGGGGACTGCTGGCTCGAAATGCTTGTACTGCCCATGCTGAAACTCTCACCCCAATATGTTGGCATCCACTAACAACTGGAATGTCCACTACTACAGGTGGATGAAGTATCGGTCATGGCTGTACTACATCTACTGGCGCTGGTGCTGGTGCTGGTACTGATATCGGATGTCTCTCGGGCACCGAGGGTCTAATTATTGGTCGTTGGGAAATTGACGGCCTCACTATAGGTCGCGTCCATACCCGTAACACCCCTCTCGGTCGAGGTAACGGTGGTCTCACATAAGGAGGTCTGGTCATCTTGCTACCTATAAGATGATTATTTTCACATAAGAAAATAATTCACTAAACTTAAATAAACTACTTACTTGGATAGCGGTGCAGGATGCGCGAAGTGTCAAATCAGGATATGGTCAACACTGCTCTGATACCAACTGTGAGAGTAGTTGGTAATCCAAACTAAACCAATCGTAATTCCACTCTGATACCAATTGTGGCAGCAGTTGGTATTCTAAACTTCACCAACCGTAAACCCGCTCTGATACCAACTATGGCAGCAGTTGGTATTCTAAACTACACCAACCATAAACCCGCTCTGATACCAACTGTCACAGCAGTTGGTATTCTAAACTTCACCAACCGTAAACCCGCTCTAATACCAACTGTGGAGGCCCGCCTCTCGTAGAGATCATACAATACTATTACAGTTGAGCTTTATCGCTAACTGCGATAGATTGTACTCTCATGGGTCGCCGGCTAATCAATCTCTCTTTAAATCATGACGTTTTTAGGGAAATTTTTTTTCTTTAAACATCATGTAAAACATTTTCCACTATTTACTTTGTTGGCAAGTACAAAGTAATTTACATAATACAGTACTTTCGTAAAATATATACTATTACAAAAGACTGTTTCTTTTTCCCTTCTCTTTTATCGCTCAGTGGTAAGACTCTGGCAGGACCATATCCCTCGTCCCCTATCCCATTTGACACACGCTATCCCATCCACCGTCTAGTCAATCAAAGCTACTGAGCTGGTCGCTTACCTGCAACATAAGCAAAAATGGTGAGCTACAGGCTCAGTAAGTTCAAACATGCAAGAAATAAAATTTCTATGAATAGACTATTTATTATGAATAGTAATGTTGACCACTATTCATATGTAAATAGTAACTTTGACCACTATTCATTGTGAATAGTAAGTTTGACCACAACACAGTATATCAACAGTACATCTACCGTGATGTTAGTGCCCTCACGAAACTGTCTTATGCTCAATTATGGCATAGTTTCAGTTTTAGGTAATTATTTTTCATTATGTTCTGGTTTTGAGCTCAGGTTGACAGTACCATTTAAGTGCGCATGACTGGGAGCGGTACATTAGTACTGACCTCCACAGCCTTAATCTCATAGCCCCAAAGGCAAAAGTATACATGACTGGGAGCGGTACATCAGTGCTGACCTCCACAGCCTTAATCTCATAGCCCCGAAGGCAAAAGTACCTCCCTGTACGGAAGGCTGGTACGCCAGAAAGTGGTTTCATTACCGACTTTTTAAAATTCTAACCCGGTGACTTCACATTGTCTCGTGGTTAGGAATGGTTCGCATTTTAATTTTAGGTGAGTGAGTTTCATTAACCTCGCTCTAGTGCCCGAAGCATAATTAACAATGTGTCCATTCTCAATAGTGCCCGTAGCACATTACGTCTCTCTCTCCACTCCATAATAGTGCCCGTAGCACATTTGTACCTAACTTATAGTTAATACATCAAAGTTAGCAACAATATGTCTGAACTTACCTTATCAGTCTCTTCCCTTTTTCTCTCTTGGATCTTTGATCGCCCTCTTTGTAGGTCGATTTTTAGATCCTACAGACAAAACTTTTCCTGTTAAATTCATTTCTATTTATAGCTTTTATTTTTCATTAAAAAGCTTAAATAAAACCTATTTATAACTTTTTAGGCTTTATTTATCATTTTCCCATTTTTCTCAACTTTTGTAAAATTACGATTTTGCCCCTATATTTTGATAAAATTACAATTATGCCCCTGACGGAATTTTCTTGATCTAGACTGCATTTTTGGCTCTCAGGAACTTCTCTGACTCTTTTCTAATCATTACTGGGTTCATTTCTATTTTATTTCTATTTTTTACCTTCCCGACCCTCGGGAAGTACTATTCCGACCCTTACGTCGGTTTAGTGATTTTCTATCGTTTCGGAGCCTCAAATGGACGTTTCACTAGTATTTAAAACGTTCATCTAGACATTCCCGATCTAGGTCTCTGAGGCTCGGATTTTCCGTTCCCGACTCAGACCTTTATTTCGTTTCCAAAAATGCCCCCCTCGGGGTCGGTTTTTCAGTTTCCCTCACATTTTACATTTTTAAGGGGACGGGTTACTATTCACGAACCACCCCTTAGGTTTCTCTTAATCAATTTTCCTTTAGGGGCTCGGGTTTCCGACCCGACCCCAAACTTTTATTTTTAATTCTCTTTTTACCCCAAATGCCGTTTTGGAAATTTCGGCAGCATTTCGGCGTAAATTTAAGGCTACCGACGTTAGGTACGCCTCGAACCATATGTACCTGCCACGTACTATACCACAAGCCTATTTTATGTAAAATTTTTCCAAACTTTTACATAAAAGCTCACAAAATTCCAAATTCACATTTTGAACCACATTACACAAAAATTTTTTCAATTTTGCCCTCAATTTTGGTCTCGGTTTTTTACACTCAAAACCTAGCCAAAACTCCAAAAATTTTCCACCAAATTTTTGGCTATTCCAATGTCATTTTTTTAGCCCATTTTCAAGCCAATTTCATTGCATTTTTCAACACAATTCCTAGGGTTTTTAACCTTTACAACACACGGCCAAATTAAGAGAAACATACACTAATTTTTTTGTTTCATGCTTTCAATCACAAATCCACCATTTCCATAATAAATTGCATGATTTAAATCATCCAATTATCAAGTAAATCATGCAAAATTTTTTTTCCAAACCCTAATTAACCCACGGCCATATTAGGGTAATTTCACACTGAATTTTTTTCCAAGCTTTCCATCATACAAATCATGCTTTACATTAGACCAAAATATGATTTAAAGCATGTTAACACTTAAACCACAACAATTCCTCAATTGACTACTCTTGGTAACCCACGGTTTTACCCTTGGAAAACCAACCAAAATTTGGTTTTTCTTTAAACCAAATGCATGGTTTTTCTCCTAATTACACCCTTAACAAAACCCAAGCACCAAATCAATCAAAACAAACCAAAAATTTTCCATCCTTTACACTATTCATTGCACGGATTCTTGGAAGAAAAATTAAGAAAATTTTCAAACCAAGGAAAGTTACCTTGCTCACTTGCTTCCTTTGTCTTCAATGATGGGTTTGACACAAATTTTGTGAAGAAAACTTGGATGGTTTGCCTGGTTTCTCTTGGGTTGCTCACGTACCCACCATAGGCAACACTTAGAAACTTTTTTTGTTATGTTTTGGCTTGTAATTTGTTTCGGCCATTTGTTCCCAAAAGTTGCCGACTTAACCACAAAGAAAGCCAATTAATTTGGCCTTCAACCAATAAAATATCACCACCTTTCAACCCTATTTCTTTCCAAATTTTTCAAAAATTAAAATGGTGGAATTTTGGCCAAATCTTGGCCTTTAGATCAAAAAGCAGACTAATCTTGGCCATTAATGCCACCAATCATCGTTTTTCTTTCATTTATTAAATGGATTTATGATGTCATAAATGCAAAGTAAACTTTGACTTTTACTATTCACATTAATTCGACTACTTTTTGACCAATACTGGTTCGAGCCGAAATTTTCCTAAAATCGTCCCGGCGGGTTCCTGAGGTCTCCTGTGCAGTCGGATCAATTTAAACTGCTTCTGTTTGATCAAAATCAATCCCGGAAGTTTTCCGTCTTTTATTGCCCCGGTTAGGGTTTTCAATGCCGTTTTTGGCACCGTTCCGCCCGTTTCAACTCAGTGAATTTTTCCAACACTGGATTTTTACTCGTCAGTATTGTTAGAACATTTTAATGTATTCTAAAAAATATAATTACATTTATTTCACTCTTTAAATAGTACAAATTGTTATATACATACATTTGTACATTTTCTTCCGAGAATGCCTAAATTTCCCGGTTGTCACAACGCCAATATTTAAACTTTCTGTCTTATTATCTTTCATTGCTTATTTAATTTATTCGTTCTTTCTGACTTTACGGATATGCTTAAATATCATGTCACAACCTCACAATTTCTATAGTGTATACAGTCAGAGGTTTCTCTTTTTTTGTCACTTAGCACTTTTCTTTCATTATAACATTCATAACGAATTTTTTTTTTCATGATATCGTAATTTTCAGTGATAGACATACACAGTCAGTTTGTGAGTAGACAATTAAATGTCTGTACTTACAATAATTGCGTTAATATCCACTTCTTCAATTCCTCTGATGTTCATTTATTGCTTCCTGATTGAATTCTTACAGGCCAAATTTTGTCTGTTAATTTTTCTATTGACGTCTATTAATTTTCATCTATTTATTTCATCTACATTGTTATTAAGTATTTCATTACTTGTGAACAATATACGGTCTAATACACAGTCGTATCCATGGCCGTGTACCTCTCTGGCCACTAAAGTCTTTCCATGCATGGCCGTATAATGTGGTCGTGTAACCTGTTTCCTCCTGCATATGTACACGGCTTACTACACGGCCGTGTTTATGGCCATGTAACTCTTAGGTTGTTAAATGTTTCTCTATATAGCCGTGCACCCTAGGCGTATTGGGGCCTCATTCTCACTACACGCCTGTGTTCCTCTAGTACATGCTTGTGTACTATTTAAAATCCTAAATTTAACCTTTAAAATCCTAATTATGACATTTCAGAATCTTATTTAAGTCATTCTAAGGTACCATTCCAATCTCCGATCATTAGTCCTCTTTTTTTGGGTTACTACTCACTAGATCCCCTGGTGGTACCATTCCAATCTCCGATCATTAGTCCTCTTTTTTTTACGATTCAAAACGCCAAATGGACATTTCACTAATCCTCAAAATGTCAATCGTCTTTTCCTTAACCTAGGTCATCGAGGGACTCGGGTTTTCAACCTTCGACTCTATTTTTCCTTTCATTCTCAAAAATAACCTTAATGCCATTCTAAAATTTTTGGCAGCATTGCTCCTTAAATTTTTGGTTTCCTGCATTTAAGTAAAGCCTCAAAACCATAGTACCTGCCACATACTAAACCAGAGGCCTAATTTTACGTAACAAGTACAAACCTTTTACGTAAAATTTTCATGTAAACCCTAAAAATCGACCCAAACTCCATTCATTTTCTTCACAACACCCCACGGTTTTTATCAAAAAACATGGCATCAAAATTTTGTTTCCAACATCTTATGCATTCTTTCTTGCATTCACATTCCAACCTAACTATCAAAACATAATTAAATCAAAATTTCAACTTAGGAACTTAACAAATTTTCACATGCTTCCACAAGGTTTTCTCTTTAAAAGCTACCACCAAACCTTATTTTCAAAAGCCTAATCCTTTATTTTCTTTCATTACATAACAACATAATTTCTTAAAACCAAAACCAACATAACAAAAACTTAAATTTCATCCCAAAAATCTACATTTATAGCCACTGTTCCCTCTTCAGAAATTTCAAAGTAAACTTGAAAATTTAAAGCTTACCTCATAACTAGTATCCACTTGAGCTTGGGGTGAATATTAGGTGAGAAACCTTGAAGAAAACTTGACCTAAGGGGGGTGGAGAGGTCACGGCAACAAGGGGTTGAGAGGGCTGTGTTTTTGCTGAAAAATTTTCTAGTTTCTTAAGCTTGAAACCGACTTATATGGCAGCCAACAAGAGGAGGGTCTATTTGCAAAATTTCTAGGGGCCTTTTAGCAACTTTTTGGGGTTGTTTTGCTATTTACATAAATTTTTGCTGATTTTTATACACTAAAACTGACTCACTTCTCATCATTACCCCAAAATTTTCTTTAATTTTTCCACATGATATCTTGGCATGATCTTGGCCTTTAATTCAAGATTACTTTGAATCTAAACCTTTGGATTTGCCTAATTCTTTCCACTCATTTTTCATTTTCAATTATGACATCATAAGGTGAGATCATTGATGACATCACTTAATTAATTCGGGGTCAAAGTTTGACCAAGAGTCAAACTGAATGAAATTTCATCAAAATCGCATCGGTGGGTTCCTAGGGCCGTCTGTGCGATTGGTTTACCTTAAATCACTACCGTTTGGTTAAAAATCATTATCATAAATTTTCGTCTTTTAGTGCACCTAAATCCTCAGCTAAGGTTTTCGATACTGAATTGGCATCGTTTTATCCGTTTTGGTTCAGTAAAATTTTATATTATCGAATTCCTTACCTTTAACATTGTTAGAACATTTTATTGCATTCTAAACAATATTAAATCATGCATTTCACATTTTTAAACATTAAAATTATTATATATGTACAACATTTATGGTTTCCGAGAATAAGAAATTCCTCGATCATTATAGAAAGGGAGTTGGAAAAAGAAAGTGGTGAGAAAATTCAAGAAAGATCGAGAACGTGTGGAAAAAAGGGCATAAAAAAATAAAAATAAAAATAAAATTTAGTAAAAGTTAAAGTGTAAAATTGTCAAATTTTCAATTTTTGTCATAAGTTTAAAATATTTTTTGATTGATATATAATACACTGGAAATTTTAAATTAAACATCCAAAAATAAAAATTAATTTGGTACACTGGTACCAGAATTATTACACAAATATGTGAAATTTAGACTAAAAATTCGCAATGTGACATTATAATTTTCATAAAATTAAAAATTGGTAGACATAGACAAGTCCTAAATAAATGAAAGGGTGACATGTTTTACAATGGCTAAATTGGAATTTTAGAAAGTTGTGGGCAAATTTTGTAATACCATGTCTTTTGTTTATCGCTAACCATTTAATTATTTTATTTAAACCCCTCCACACCATGATACTCGGTTTTGGGTCATGATGTAAATAAAAAATAAAGATTACAAATGACACCCAACTCACGACCAACAAAATCCCATTAAAAATGCACAGTTCTCTTCTTTCATATCATTACAGAGGGCTAAGAGACTTTTTGAGATGTAGGAATAATAGTAAGATATGTATAGCGGAATTTAAAATTTTTTTTTTTAAATCGTTAAAAACTTATATTGCCATATATAATAAATTATTCAACAATCATTATACCTTTTGGAAGAGATCACTAAGAATGCTAGAGAATGTGACTAAGAGGCTTCAACCAACTAGCCTTCTTTACTATTATTTGATTCTTAGACTGCGGAATATATGGGCATTTAGTTTCTCAATTGGTATTTTAGCACAGCTTGTCTCATTCTAATCACCCAGATCTCTAAGAATTTATTATTTTTAGTTAGAGATATAATAAAAAATTAGCTAACCTAAGAATTTTTTGTCTAAAGAAAATAGAAACATCAAGGGTTTTATTTATAGAATTGCATTATATAGTTTTTAGAATTTGAACAGGATTCAAGAAAAGATTTTTCTCTCTCCTCCAAACCCCCAAAAGCCAATTCTCTCTTAGGTGACCCCTTAGAAAATTCGGCCACCTCAGGGAATCTGAGATTCAAAATTCAAACAAGATTCCAGAAAAGATTTTTCTTTCTCCTCTCACTAAATATAGCCGAAATTCTCCCTAGGAATTTCTCCCAAAAATATTCATTTGCCTGTGTTTAGAGAATTCAAAATTTGATTTAAATTTCAAACTTCACAAATCTTATGATTTCAGCTGCATAAAATTTTCCATAACATCAGTTTAAATTCAAATAAAATCATGGTAACTTTATTTGAATTCAAACAATTGTGTAATCTCTTATCCAAAATATAATCAAATTAGAAGAAAATCTTGTCTTTCAAACCTAAAGAAATCCGCCACTCTATAAGTGTGTTACGACAAGATTTTGTTCAATTCAAATTCAAATAAGATAACTTTTTAAATTTCAAAATATTTATTTAGACAAGATTTTCAAAATTTAAATCAATCTCATATTCATCTTTTAAAAGACAAATACAATTAATTTAAATTTTAAATCTTATCTTTCAAATTAAATATTCATCAAAATTAAATATTTATTCCATTTATTGAATAATGCAAAATTATAATTTTGCCCTTGGCTCCTAAAGAAAAATGCCTACACTCTGTAATAGATAATTTGGATTTTTCACTTTACTAAATATAAGAATACAAGCAATAAAGAATATCTCAATTAATTACTATCCGTTAAGGAATTATGCGGAGCTAGTAAATGAACCGATTGGACATATATAATATGGGTTCTAAAAATTTATGTAACTATTATTCTATACAGAATAAACTTATTACACAATTATTAGTTTCAGACTCACACCACTATAAAGCTGAAAGTGCACTATCAATTATATATCGTATTATGCAAGCGGGTGATTAGCTATTGTCCATTAACCTTTTCATGTATGTAATACTCTCATATGATATCCATGATCAACCTTAGGTCAAAGTCTGTTCAATCTGTTGATCAAACTATCTTGAAGATCCATTATATACTCAATTAAAAAAATGATTATTCACCATATGTAAATAAAAAGTCATTTGCCAAGCAAATGACCTAAGCCTTTATCCATTTTCACATCTAGTATAATGGTGTCAAGAGGATAACCTTTACTCCTCTTTGGAGTAATGATTCCAATATCTATGAACAACCCTCTATCGTCTACAAGTCATATACCTAACGAACTAGTCGTAAGCTTACTATCTCTGAGACGCTTTAGTCTTTGGAACATTAAAATATACAAATCATACACATGAAACGATTCATCTACTTAGTATTAAGTTATTACATAATGAATGTTAAAAAGGAATTAATCCATTCAAACAGATTATGCAGAATAATTACACTTTGGTCCTACTCTGATATGTCACTAACAGTAATATATTTATGTCTCTACTTGTGTGGCGACCCGTACCCTTAGTGACTCGGACCGTCACTAAAAAATTTCTTCTTTAACTGATACTTAAACTTTCTTGTAGTTTAAACTTAATCTGATACCATAAATTTTAGGGATTTTTTTTGTTGCATACATCATTACTGTTTACATACAGTACAACTATTAGTTACTATTTAAAAATACCACTTAACGGTTACGGTTCGAAAATACTGTTTAACCATCACTCTTCAAAATATACTATTTAGCATCACTATTTACAAATACTCTTTACTCAAAACTTGTGACACCCCCGAATCTAACCACACTAAAATTGTCATGAACCAACTCTGTTGCCGACCAAAACAGCCCGTGTGCCGAATCCGGATTGCCATTTAAAACTCTTTTTCTCTCAACTCTTATTTTTCAGGGCCCAGATTTCGCCCATAATTTTTTTTCTTTTTAATACACACTTTTCCTTAAAAAAAAGTTAAGTATGAAAGCCTCATAAAATACAATGTTAGCTTTTAGATGTCTTTTTTAGCACAACATAATGTACAACATACAATATATATACTGTATTTTTCAAAGAAACATTCTCTTCAGTTCACTAACTCTCAATGCCCAACAGAATACTTATAACAGGACCAGATCCACAGTGATTTTCCTATCCCATTGATACGCGCACATCCTGCCGCCATCCATTAGTCTACTAGACAGGTTTCTTACCTACAACATGAACAAACTGATGAGCTAACAGGCTCAGTAAGTTCAAACATACTTAATAAGAATCTCATAGATTTAAAAATATCAAAATCTAATTTTCTATGAATAATACTATTCATACACATGAATAGTACTATTCACACATGAATAGTATCTTTGACCCTTGATCGGTGAATAATAACTGTTATCCTAACTAGTTACTATTCACATTACTCTAACTGATTACTATTCATATTCCTATAACCGAATTCACAAAGCTTAATGTTAGTGTCGGTTATGCTCAATTATGACTTTCGCCACATTATTGACTATTCTCTCTCTATTTAGTGTTGAGCTCATTGTGACAGTACTGATAGTTTATCTTGTGCACTGACTGAGAGGGCCTAGAGCTTCTTCCTCTCTAGCCCTTATTGTGTCCTCGTAGGATCTGAAAAACCTCCACCACAACGTTGGAGGAGCGGTATGCCTTAAATGGTTTTATTGCCATCTTTCAATTATAATTCTGACCAAGTGATATTAATCGTCACCTCAAGGTCACTAACCTCCATTGCCCGTAGGTCTTAGATATTCTTTTCCTTTTATTATGTGGGACATATTATACTAACTAATCCCTAAATATCCATAGGACTTAATACCTAATGTACAACTAGCACATAACAAAGTAATACAGTATTTCATGTCACAGACATAAAAATGCTTGAACTTACCACCACTATGATGATATCCACTTCCAGAACTCCTCCGCAGTTCTATCTTTAATTTAGGTCCCTACAGACATAATGTTATCTGTTAATACCCTTCATTAATTATCACTTTAAATATATTTATTTTGTGATAAATTTCATAACACATTTCAACTTTTATCATGTAAACTTCTCATTTCCATGAACCCCTGCATAGAAACACAAACATGATTAGTGGCGCTCGAATCAATGACCCAAGTGTCTTTTGATTCTTCCACTAAACACACTTCTAAATAGTGAACTTCCTTACCTTCCTTGCCCTTAGCGGTTAGGAATTCCCAGTAAGCCTTCTTGAAGTGACCTACCTTCCCACAGCGGAAGCACTTAGACTTTTTAGGATCCCCCGGCTTCTTGTTCTTCTTCTTCTTCTTCTTCCCATCTGAGACAAGAGGATTAGAAGAACTGGAAGCTGCTTGCTTCTGATTTGGCCTCTTCCTTTTCTGTGAGGGTTTGGAAGATTTCGCCAAATTGGCCTCTCCTTTGGGTTGGACCGCATCCCCATCCCTGATCATCCGCTTATAAGCTTGGAGTTGCTTCATGAGCTCGGTTAGTCCTAACTCCCTTGTCGCCAGATTATATGCGGCCTTAAACCCCACAAAATCTTTTGACAGAGTTTTGAACACCATCTCGATCTGGGTGTTGTAGTCCAACTCAGCACCATTTTCGGCAGTTTCAGCAAAGAATCCCATTAAAGTGATCATATGATCTTTTACCGGAGTACCTGCCTTCTACTTGGAGTTCATAATGCTGGTTATAGCAGACTGTCGAGCCAATTTTTCTTTGCCTCCAAACATGTCCTCTAGATTTTCCATGATCTCTTTAGCAACTTGATAAGTCTCATATTGCTTTTGTAAAGCACTCGTCATGCTAGTCAGAATGTAGCATCAAGCTATCTCATTAGATTCTCTTCAACGAGTATAGGCAACCAAGACCACCTCAAGTGGTGTGTTAGGTTTAGGCCCAGGTGGGCATGGTTCGTCCAGTACGAACTTGTGTCTCTCACAGCTGAGAACCATCAGTAAATTTCTTTCCTAGTCTTTATAATTATTACCCTTCAGCTTATTTTTAGTAAGTTTTGAAAGGAGGGGTGTCGGTGATATTTTGAACTGAAATAAAATTATACTCGACATCATTACAAAGCCCAAGCAAATATACAGATAATTTAGCAAATAAAACATACAAGTATGTTCCCACATGAAACTTAACAAAACATGTAGCATTGCAACGGTAATTCTCAGCACCTATTACCCCAAGCTACCGAGGGGTGGTCATGAGACAAATAGCCAGAACATGGACCCCGTCCAATTAATATATGTTGCCTTAAATCCTCCAAGGTTAAGACATATAGTAATAACCGCTTATTTTGGCCACCAGTTTAGTTAACAGAGCTTCTAGGGAAGGTTAATAACTAAACGAGTCTTGAGTGTATAACCATTGTTTACGTAGCCCAATTCACGTCCTACCTAGCCACCAAGGGGTGGTCATGAATAGGATTGTACCTGAACACGATTTCCACATAGGAGATCCAACCTAGTATACCGACGGTGGTAAACACCTACCGAGGGGTGTGATTAGGGCAGAACTGACGTGAGATGTTACCATGCTTTCACATATGGATCGACAATGAAGGCCGTGGGTTTTGTTTGACCCTCTCCCACTCAATATTTTGAAAAACATGCAAGTTTTGACAAATATGTATAATCAATATAATATAAGCGGCACTCACCTATCTTATATGACATGTTATCAAATATGCATATAAAACATCCATCAATACATATTTTTACATCCATGACATATCACAGAAAAAATAATTAATGGAAAAAATAACTAAGCCATGGTTCCATCCTAGAACAAAGAAAATAAAGATTACAAAATTCCATCCAAAGCATTCTTTGGGTCTTGAATTTTGTTTTTTCTTCTTGTATCCATCTTTATATAGCTTCTCCATTTATTTCTCATCCCATGAATCATTTAAAATTTAAATCCCAAAAAAATTAAATTTCAAATTCAAATTCCAAATTCGAATTTCAAATTTAAATTTCAAATTCAAATTTTAAACAATTTTAAATATCATATGCAATAATATGTAATTTCCAAAAATTTTAAATTTTAAATTACATATTTTTAAACATGATTTAAAATTAAATCTCAAATTTAAAAATCAAAATTTTTCGATTTTCGGTCCATCGGCCCCCGGAGGCCGACAGCCGCCGTGGGCAGCCCACGGTCGCACCATGTGTAGCCCTGCCTGGCTGCAGGCCAAGCCTGCAGCCCTAGGCTGCATGCCTGCGCTGGGCGAAGCAGCCCGCCAAGCTGCAGGCATCGCTTGCAGCCATGGGCTACAGCCCAGGGCTGCGACTAGCCCTTGGGGGGCCACGGCCACCTTCAGCTACAGGCAGAGCCTGTGGCCGTGGGTGGTGTAGCCATGGGCAGGGGTTGCCGTAGCCCTGTCCTGCCCGAGGGCAGGGGCTACAGCCCCATCATGGCTGATGGTCCGTCCCAAGGGTCGGTCCTCAATTTTCGTGCCATATTCCAATTTACTCATTAGGATCTCCAAAAATTAATTTGAATTCTAATTAAATTGAAATTTTCCACACATCAAAATTTCAACCTTTAAATTAAATTTAACTTTTGGGAAAAATAAATTACGGCCTTCAAATTTCAATCTCCTCTAAGAATAATTACATAAAATTTCTTAAACCGTTTCCAGTGTACAAAAAATTCTAATCATAATAATTCTAAGAGACAAAAAATTAAAATCCATGGGAAAATTACAGTAATAATAAATTGCTCCCATGGTTACATAAAAGTTCCGAGATACAATTTTCTAAATTCTAAGGAATCCTAACCGACAAAAAACAAGCATGCTTATAATAATTTAAAAAATTAAAATAATCACATACTACATACATAATACATGATAACTACATAAAGGAATCCTAGAATGCCACTCTCTAAATATCAAATCCATACATAAATAAAAAGACTAATTAATTGTCTAATTTATATACACGGCATAGTCATCAGATGTCTCTGATACCAATTGTAGGAAATAAATCGTTAAAAACGTATCAGAGTGGCATAGCGGAACAATAAAAATTTTTAAGATCGTTAAATATCTCATGATGCCATATACAATAAACCAACAATAATTTAAACTCATACCTCAAGGACACCAATCTGCAGGAGGAGATTGATCGGAGGGCTTCAACCAACTAGCCTTCTCTACTATTCTCCAATTCCTGAATGGCTGAGTGTGTGGGCACTCTGAACCTCGATCGGTATGCTAACACTGCTAGTCTTCTTTCGACCACCCAGATATCTAAAGAACTTATTGTCACGGCAAGTTATGCAGTAATAAGCCTGCTCACCTAAGAGTCTGTGGTCTAAGAGAACTGGAGTGGCAGGACCTCTACTTAGAGACTTGCATGAGGTGATCATTTGAATTCAAATTGGATTAGGAGAAGATTTTCTCCCTTATCCACTCACAAAATAAGAATTTTCTAAGGGCAAATCCTAACCAAAAATTCGGTCAATCTTGGAGATTATCCAATCTAAATTTAAACAAGATTTTAACTTGAATTTTATCTCCTCATTTATCCATAATAACCGAATTTCCCTAGTGCCAAAATCATGACTAGATTCGGCCATTAAAAGTGAGGAGAATCAAAATCCAAATAGGATTTTCTAGCTTGAATTCTATCTCACCCTTATCCACTAAAAAATCTGAAATTCCCTTTGGATTTATCCAATAAATTTCGTCCACTTTAGGGAGGAGAGAATCCAAATTCAACTGACATTGAAACTTGAATTTTTCCCTACATCTATATCCACAAAAACTGAAAATCTCCTAGAGGATTTTCCTCAACCAAAATTTGGTCACTTTTGATGGAATTGGGATTCGAAATTTAAGTAGGATTCAAACAAGATTTTCCTCTTCATAATCCAACTCAAATTCGAATTCTAGCCTTGTGGAATTATCCACAAAGAATTCGAATTCCACTTGGACTGTGATTCAAAATTTGAATTTCAAATTTCAAAATTCAATTTTCAAATTCAAATTTCGAATTTCAAATTTAAATTTCAAATTCAAATTTCAAATTCAAATTTCAAATTTCAAAATTTAAATTTCAAAATCCACAAACAGTTGTATTTCAAATTCTTGTTCTCATGGATAATTTTCTACAACTCCAATCCAATCTCAAATAAAATCAAGGCAACTTTATTTGGAGTTTGAATAATTGTGTACTCTATTATCCAAAACAAAATCTAAATTCAATCGGAGAGAATTTTATCCACCATCCTAATCCTATATCAACACCATCCATGCATAATCAACTAGCCAATAGCATACTCAAATCAATTTGCTAATCGTTAAGGAATTATGTGGAGCTAGTAGATGAACCAATTGGACATATATAATCGGGCTCCCATGAATCCATATGATCATCATTCTTTACCGAACAACTCAATCATATGATCACTAATTTCAGAGTCACACCACTATAAACCTGAGACTGAACTCCCAATTATATACTGTATTATGTAAGCCTGTGACGAGCTATCGTCCAATGACCTTGTCATGTATGTAGAACCCTCATATGATATCCATGATCAGCCTTAGATTAAAGTCCGTTCAATCCTACTGATCAGGCTATCTTAAAGTTCCATTATACTACCGAATAAGAAAATGATTATTCACCATATGTAAATAAGAAGTCATCTGCCCAGCAGACAATCCAAGGCCTTGTCCATTTTCACATCTAGTATAATGCCTTTAAGAGAATACCATTAACTCCTTATTAGAGCTATGATTCCAATATCTATAAACAAACCCTTCATCGTATATAAGTCATGCACCCAACAAACCGGTCTATAAGCTTACTACCTCTGAGACGCTTTAGCCATTGGAACATCAAAGTACACAAATCATACACATGAAGTAGTTCATTCACTCAGGATTAAGGTTACTACATAATGAACGTTAAAAGCAGATTGATCCACTCATAGCGGACTACGTAGATCAATCACGCTTTAGTCCCAGTCTAATATGTTACCACCAAGCAACATATCTATGTCTCTACTTAGGAGTCTATGCTCCAGACAGTCAAGACAAATTGTCCCCACCATGGCTTTAGACAACATAATAGTCTTAACATGAGTTAGATGCTCGGTCTAACCCTATAGACTACAGACCTTAGTTTAGACCGCTTACTTTAGAACATTGTCTTTTTGCATACAAAAAGTCCATTGCATGCAACGTTCTAACAGTTTTAATACAAGCAGTCAGGGAGCCATATTTGCTTACATTTACTTTAACATGTAAATAGAATGAGGACAAACAGCAATATAATGAATAACCTCTATATATTATTTTATTATCCAGTTTAAAATAAATACATCAAAATGTCTCTAATGCTTACGGTATTTCCTAACATACTCATCATTGTTCAATACTAAAATTTTTTTATTTTCTAGTGTTTATCACCCATGGATTTTAGCATGAAAATGCATCAAAATTTATTGTTTATTGATTCTAATTCATACTTAATTCACATACCACCAAATGATCATCAACACTAAACCAAATCACCAAATTTCCAACCATTTTCCATACCAATAGTGCCATGGATTTCATGGAAACCAAGCATAAATTTTTGCTTGTTTCTTAAACCTAATTCATGCTTCAATCTCTAAATGGCCAAACCAATCATAATATCCACAAAACATCAATTTTTTTCAATGTTTCTACACCGATAATGCATGGATTTTCTAAGGAAAATTCAAAGAAAATTGCTCCAAATTGGTAGCTTACCTTCTCAAGTGATTTCTTGATGCTTAAGCTTGGATTGGAAGCAAATTTTTGTGTGAATTTTTTGACAAATTTTAGCTTAAAAAGGGGAGGAGACCCACAGATTTTGGCAGGAAATTTTGTCAAGAGTTTGGCCAAATTTTCTCATTTTTTTCAATGAATTTTGAAGCCTATTTATAAGCAAAAGCAAGGGACCTTTTGGTAATTTTTTTTCAACAATTCCCTAATTGTTTAGGGACTAAAATGCAATATTTTTGGGCCAAAAATAAAATTTTTTCTGCTTTCTTTCTAGGTGGCTGAATGGCCTTTTTCAAAAATTTTTAAATTTTTTTTCCAATGTCTTTTTGGCTATATCTTAGCCATTGATCAAAAAGACAACAAATCCTAGCCATACACCTTGCCAAATTACTTTCCAAGCCGTAAAAAAACTATATTTATGACATCATAATTGTGATACCATCCTATAATATAAGGAATTAATTCACTAATTAATTCATGGTCAAATTTTGATCGAAAGTCAAACCAAACGAAATTTTACCGAAATCGTGGAGGCGGGTTCCGGGCACCTCTGGTGTGATCGGTTTGTTTTATTTTGCTTCTGTTTAATCAGAATTCTTTACCGTAAATTTCTATCTTTTAGTGCACTTCGGTGCACTCCCTTAGGGTTTTTGGCTCCGTTTTCGAACTGTCTCACCCGATTCTATTCGGTAAGATTTTCCATCCCCGAACTCACTCACTTTAACATTACCGGAATATTTTTACAGTATTCACAACAGTATTAAAACACAACTTTTTTATATTTTATTCATTAAAATTATACATACATACAATTTTAATCTACTCTGAGAATCTAAAATTCTCGGTTATCACATTCACCCCTCCTTATAAATTTTCATCCTTGAAAATTGGGAACAAGTGGGGGTACAAATTCCTAATTTCGTCTTCTCGCTCCCATGTAGCCTCTTCAACGTTGTGATTTCTCCACAGCACTTTGCTCATGGGATCGTTTTGTTCCTCAAAACTTTATCTTCTTGTGCCAGAATTTGAACAGGCCTTTCCTCGTACGTCAGATCTTCCTAGATTTGGATCGGTTTATGTTTCAGCACATGGGACGGATCTGATATATACTTTCGTAGCATCTACACGTGAAATATATTATGCATTACCGACATTTCCAGGGGTAACGCCAATCTGTAAGTGACTTTACCAATGCATTCGATAATCTCATATGATCCAATATATCTCAGACTCAATTTCCCTTTCTTTCCAAACTGCATTATTCCTTTCATCGGCGAGACTCTTAGGAATACGAAATCCCCTTCGTTGAACTCTAGGGATCTTCGTCTTTTGTCCGCATAGCTCTTCTATCGACTCTAGGCTATCTTCATTCGTTGTTGTATTTTTGTAACTACATCCATTGTTTCTTGCATAAAATCTGCCTTATGCAGTCGTTTTTCTTGTAAATCATACCAATGAACCGGTGATCTACACTTTCTTCCATATAGAGCTTTATAGGGTGCCATCCCTATTGAGGCTTGGTAGCTGTTATTGTACGAAAACTCTACCAATAGAAGTTTCTCATTACAGCTTCCCGGGAAATCGATTGTACATGCGCGAAGCATGTCTTCTAGTGTTTGAATTGTTCACTCAGATTGCCCATCCATTTGTGGATGAAATGCTATGCTTAGATGTAGTTCTGTTCCCATAGCTTCTTGCACACATGTCCAGAAATTCGAAGTGAATCATGGATCACAATCTGACACAATAGATTTAGAAACTCCATGTAACCTGACTATGTGGTTAACGTACCGGTTCGCTAACTTTTCCAATGACAATGTCATTTTCACAGCAATGAAACTTGCCGTCTTTGTCAATCTGTCAACAATAACCCAAATGGTATCATAACCTTCTCGGATCTTTTGTAATCCTACCATAGAGTCTATTGTGATATGTTCCCATTTCCATTCGGGAATCTCCAACGACTCTAATTTTCTGCTGGGATGATGATGTTCAGCCTTAACCTTTTGGTATGTCATACATTTTCTTACAAACTCAGTAATGTCCTTCTTCATCCCTTTCCACCAGAATCGTAGCTTCAAATTCTGGTACATCTTACTAGCTCCAGGATGTACTGAATATGGCGTTTCATGGGTTTCTGTTATAATTTGCCTTCTTAATCATCGTCTGGAATATGAATTCTTCCCTGATGTAGGATTAATCCATCTTTAGACACTCCCTTTTGAGGACTTGCTAGCTTAGGGGCTCGTTTCTGAGCCTCTATGATATCCTCATACAGCGTTGATTCCAACTGTAATGCAGCCAATTTTTTAGCTATTAGCTCCACCTTCAACGTGTTAATTTCTTGCTGCAATGGCTTTGGAAGTTTTCCAATCAGCAGTTATTGCGAGACAGTCGATTTTCTACTTAAAGAATATGCAATGCGGTTGGCTTTTCCAGGATGGTAGAGGATTTCACAATCATAGTCCTTTACCAGCTCCAGCCATCTCCTTTACTGCATATTTAGCTCTTTTTGCGTGAAGAAATACTTTAAGCTTTGGTGGTCGGTATAAATCTGACACTGAGCTCCATACAGATACTGTCACCAGATCTTTAGTGCAAACAGTACTGTGGCAAGTTCCAAATTGTGCGTAGGATAATTTCATTCGTAGTCCTTTAATTGACGCGAGGCATAGGCAATTACCTTGTCACCTTACATCAGGAGAGCTCCTAATCCCACTTTCGAGGTATCACTTTAAATCACAAACATCTCCCCTTCAGTAGGAAGTGTCAGTATCGGCGCGCTTGTTAGTCATTTCTTCAGTTCTTGGAAGCTTTTCTCGTACTCTTCAGTCCATTCATACTTCTTTTCTTTACGTGTAAGAGCAGTGATAGGAGCGGTGAGTCGTGTGAATCCTTCAACAAATCTTCCATAATAGCCGGCTAAACCTAAGAAGCTCCCTATTTTCGTTACATTCTTAAGTGCTAATCATTCATTAATCACCTCTACTTTTGCAGGGTCTACGGCGATTCCTTCCTTGGAAATCACATGTCCAAGAAAATGTACTCTATCCAGCCAGAATTCACATTTTTAGAATTTAGCATAGAGTTTATGCTTCCTTATCGTCTGTAAGACAATCCTCATATGTTCTTCATGTTCTTCACGAGTCTTTAAATATATGAGAATGTCATCGATAAACACAACGATAAATTTATCCAGATATTCCTTAAAGACTCGATTCATCAAGTCTATAAATGCAACTTGTGCATTTGTTAACCCAAACGGCATCATAAGGAATTCGTAATGACCGTAACAGGTACGAAATGCGGTCTTGTGGATGTCACTCTCTTTGATCCTCAGTTGATGGTATTCTGATCGCAGATCAATCTTGGAGAATACTGCTACGCCTTTTATTTGATCGAACAAGTCGTCAATCCTAGGTAACGGATACCTATTCTTGACCGTGACCTTGTTCAACTCCCGGTAGTCAATGTACATACGAAACGTTACATCCTTCTTCTTGACAAACAACATCAATTTTTTTCCATTTATATCCTCAGTTTCTAATGATAAACAACACCAAATATTTTTCATTACATCAACAATTATCACATATCACTTATAGGTTTTCAAATGTACATATCAACATTAAAAACCTAACAAAATTTCATTCCAACCCTAGCATTAGCCATGGATTTTTCATGCTAATTCGCATAGAAAATTTTTGTTCTTATTACTAGGGTTTTATCAACACTTCTCATCATTGTTCAACACTAAAAATTTTCTCATTTTAACCACACATAGGCCACGGGTTCTATGGGAAACAAACATCAAAATTCTCTTGTTTCTAGATCCTAAATTATGCATTGATCAACATGTTATGAAATGAACATAAACCAATAAGCAAATCCTCAATTTTTTCCCACATCATTTCCACTCTACAAGGCCACGGTTTTCATGGACAACATGCAACATTTTGCTTGTTTGAATTTCCAAATCATGTTTTAATTCATCCTAACATCAAACCCATCATATCACCAACAAAACATCAATTTGTTTTCATCAAATTTTTCACCAAAGACCCACGGATTTTCTAAGGAAAATCAAGGTAAATTGCTTTAAATTAGAAGCTTACCTTATCAATTCGATTCCTTGATGCTAGAAGTGAATTTAAAGGCTAATTTTAGTGTGAAATTTTGAAAATTTTTGTCTTGGAATCCACTAAGGTGCACAGATTTTTGGCTCCAGAAATTGGCAAGAGTTTGGCCAAGTTTCACTAATTTTTCAAGTGAATTTTAAAGCCTATTTATAGGCAAAAACAAGGGACCTTTTAGGAAATTTTTCTCAACAATTACATATTTGTTCCAGGGCTAAAATAAAATTTTGTTGGGTTCAAAATAAAAATTTTGGACTGCCATTCCTTCAAGTGGCCGAATCCCCTTTTTTGGCCATTTTTAATTTTTTTTTCAATGTCATTTTGGCTTAATCTTAGCCATTGATCAAAAAGACAACTAATCCTAGCCTTATACATATTAAATCTTACTTTCCAAGCTTTCAAAAATTATATTTATGACATCATAAACGTGATGTCATCCTATGAATTAATTCGTATATTAATTCATGGTCAAATTTTGACCGAAAGTCAAACCAAACGGAACTTTACCGAAATCGCGTGGGCGGGTTCCGGGCGCCTCCGGTGTGATCGGTTTGTTTTATTTTGCTTTCATTTGGTCAAATTCTCTACCATAAATTTTTATCTTTTTAGTGCATTTCAGTGCACTCTCTAGGGTTTTTGGCCCCATTTTCGAACCGTTTCACCCGATTCTGTTCGATAAGATTTCCATCTTTGAACTCACTCACTTTAACGCTGCCAAAATATTTTTATAGTATTCACAACAGTATTAAAATACAACTTTGTCATATTTTTTTTATTAAAATTGGTACACACATAATTTTAATGTACTCCGAGAATCTAAAATTCCCGGTTATCACATCAAGTGCTCTTCATGCTCTTCTTTCGTCTTAAAGTATATAAGTATGTTATCGATGAATACAATGATAAACTTATCTAAGAAATCCTTGAACATGCGGTTGGTTCGGTCCATGAAGGCCACTGGTGTGTTAGTTAGTCCGAATGACATGACTAGAAACTCATAATGTCCGTATCGCTTTCGGAAAGCTATTTTGGGTACATCTTCATCCCTGATTCGTAACTGATGGTATCCTGAGTGCAGGTCGATTTTCGTGAATACTGCAGCACCTCGGAGTTGATCGAATAGATCATCGATTCATGGCAACGGATACTTATTCTTGATCATTAACTTGTTCAGCTCTCTATAGTCGATGCACATCCTCAATGTTCTATCCTCTTTCTTTATGAACAACGTGGGTGTTCCCCAAGGAGAACAGCTCTGACGAATGAATTCTTTGTCCATTAAGTCCTTTAACCGGGTTTGAAGCTCCTTTAACTCTGCCGTGGTCATTTGGTAGGGGGCCTTGGAGATGGAGGCTGATCCTGATAGAAGTTTGATCTCGAACGATATTTCACGCTTTGACGGAAGTCTTAGAAGATCTTCTGGGAATACCTCCATGAAATCCCTGACTATCGACACATTCTTGGGTCCTATCTCTATTCCTCGAGCCTTATCTACTACAAGTGCTAGGAAGCCCGTGCATCCACTAGATAGCATCTTACGTGCCTGCTGAGATCATCATCTTTAGTTGCTCTGGCAACATACCCTTGTAGACGAACTTTTCACACTCTATTGGTCCAAAAGCTACTTTCCGCCTTCGACAGCCTACGACGGCATTGTATTTTATGAGGAATTCTATTCTCAAGATTACACCCTAATCGATCATATCAATGATGATCAGATTAATGCTCAGCTCCCTTTCTCGCAAATAATTACCAGTACGTAACGTATCTAGTAATTAGACAATAAAACTTCCCCTGAAGGAAGTGCTATTCTAAAAGTCAATTTCATCTTATTTCATCTTATCTAAGCCCCTATATAGCTTTCTAGCAAAATCTAATGATGCAAATGAATGGGTGGCTTGCTACTCTTTCTGCTTGATTGCTCTTCTAATTCTGTTTGGCAAGGTCTCTTTCTCTCTTTTGGTCTTCTCCTGTCTTGATCCACCTTTACCTCGGCCTTGGTTTCATCATAAGCCTACTTCAACAGGTGTTGTAGAAGTCTATATCAGTTTGTCATAGCGCATAGCATATGTTAGAACTGTGTCATCGGACGTCGGCTGCAGTTTCTCAGTCTGATGAACAAATTCTCATATATCTGTACCTTTAGGGAACTTAGGCAGTTTCACTTCCCTGCTTGCCAATAAAGAATAACTGGAGCTGATGCTAGACTCCTCTCAGAGATTTGCTCGATTATGGTATGGTAAAATTTGACCCAATTAAGAGCTCATCTTGGTCACAAAAAGCCCAATACACATAAGAGTATCTCCCTGAGAGATATTAACAACTAACAGGACTCAGTTATCCTAATCAATGGCATACAATCAGGGAATCACTTTGATAGCATGAAACCAGTCCTGACATTCTCATGGAGTGCAGGAGTATTGCTTGCCACTTAAAACTTAGTGGACAACTAGCCTTAAAGCTCAGTACCACTTGGGCAACAATCCATGTTCTTACTCTGAGCAATTCTTTAGCACTGCACGGTCATGATTTACGTATAGTGATCTCAATATCTCTTCTGACTCATTCTTTTTCAGTCGGTACTAAATCTGGACAAGATCAAGCCAACTGCTCAATCTTCCTGATTGCCTCCATGACAATTGTGCTACCTTGGTGTTAGTTGTTGAATTTGTCTTACTGTGCCACTAGTGCTTCTCATTGAAGTACATCTCCTTGAATTCCTCAATGACGTCGCTCTAGCTCATCTTACTAACGTTCCTTCTGATTGCTACTATCTTCTACCACCGACATGCCTTCTTCCTCAAAGCAAAGGATACGTACATCACCTTCTTTCTATCAGTCAATCCCCTAGAATCCAAGATGACTTGGATATCTCTTAACTAGTCATCAGCTCCTATGGGGTTGGTAGTTTCTTCGAACTCTGGCGCTTTCATGCACCGGAACCTCTCGTATAAGTCACCTTTCCTAAGAACTAGCTGAGGTACGTTTGTTGCTTCGGGGGCAGCCGCTGTTGGGGGTGCTAGTAGTGGTGCAGGAAATTCCTGACCTCACAGAACTCCCTAGACTGGGGGAGGTGTTCTCTCTTTTTAAGTCTCTAAGGTTGCTGACACCTCCTAGGCTGGCACCACTGCTACCTGTGGTGTCTAGGGTTTGCTAGCCCAGCTGTTCCCTATCATTTCTCATACAATCGCGAGTTGTGCTATCAACTCATCCTCTCGGGAATGCCTAGGTTGTTTATGTACGCATTCTAAGAATGATGTTTTTCGAACTCTATCATATAGCAGAAAAGAAATTATAAGTCCCTTAGTTTCCATACTAAGAGCTCACGCCACTTATGATTTTCCTTCTTACTTAACTATATCTTTTTCTTTCTTACACTGTGATGTTCAATACACTTTGCCATATCGTATTGAGACATCGCCTGAGTGTTAAGGCTCATTTGCACGTTTCATCACACTAAGCTCATGGGTAGAGAATCATATTTAGGCCCTTAGGAAAAACGGTACTGCTTTTCATATTATTTTCACAAAAATATATACAAACTCTAGTCTGGTGAAAGTGACATACACTTCCCGACACATAGTCTCAAAAGGACATATTAAGATAGGTTTAGTGGGAGTAAGCTGTTGCTTCCCATCATGCCTATATGCAAAGTCTAAGCAAAGATTCTGCTTTAGTTGTCTAGGGTTTCCAGTCTGCTTGGTGCGATCAAAGGGCCTCCGATCCTGGTCTGAATGGTGTGGAGTTGGTTACTTGTGGTGTGGGCTTGGTTCTGTTGGCTCCGTGGTTTGAAATAATAGTTTTTGGTGAGGTGACCTTCCTTGCCACAGATAAATCAACCACTTGTTCCCCACTTGCACTCCCCCGGGTGCCTTTTTCTGCATTTCGGGCACATCAGGTGTTTGTTGACGTCTCCTTCCTTGTCATTTCTCTTCCTCTTCTTGTCATTATGGGATTGCCTGCTGTTCTGGCCGGTCCCCACATTCTATCCTCTGTGTAGTGACTTGGGGTTCCGTTTCTCTCGAGCCTGCTTAGCTTGTGTTCTCTCCTTAATGGGTGGTGGCCTATAGTTGTTGAAAAGATCTCGACAGAAATCCTCCCAGCGTGCAATCAGGTCTCTACCCCTGCATTGCTGATCCCACCAGGCCATCAATGGTCCCACTAGCCTGCTACTGGCCAAATCCACCTGTAGATGAGGTAGGATATGGCAAGCTCGGAAGATGACTTCCATGTGGTGGATCCAGAATGGAAGCTCATGTGGACGATGACCATCGTATCGATCTGGTCACATGTTGGCAAAAACTAAACTCACCTAGCGATCCTCATATAATTGGCGGGGCTCTATCGGAGCGGGTTCTATCGGTGCAGGTTTTGCTAGTACAGGTTTCGTCGGTACAAGCTCCATTGGTATGGCCATGGCTGCCTACTATAACTCAGCCGTTAACTTATATACTAATATTATAAAATAAAAACTAACTTACTTGGATAGATGAGGCAGGCATGCGGGGATGTGAGGTAGGGTGGCAGGATACCACTCTGATACGAACTGTGACGTCCCGTGCCCTGAGTGGCCCGGACCGTCACTTAAAACTACTGCTATTTAACTTGCTTAAAAACTATTACTTAAACTTACTTAATTTGATGCCATAAATTTTAGGGGATTTTTTTTATCGCGTACGTATTTACTATTCATATATGTATACTTTAAAAATACAAAGTCTAAATCATAAGGAGTTCAATCGTACATACATACTTATAAAATTGTTTAACTAATTACTATTCAAAATATACTATTCAAAATATACTATTACTCAATGCTGTGTGGAAGTTAAACTTGCAGTGATATCTATAACCTTATACTCACATCAGCCTCCGCTGCCATCATCGCCCATTGAGGTTTAAGCCATAAGACACTTACCTACAGCATGAACACACACTGCGAGCTTTATGCCCAACAAGTACAACATGTCGTCCACAAAACATGTTTAAATCATAATACATACTTAAAACCATATAAGCATGTCATATACTAACATATACCACTGAAACATTCCACATACCAGAACATCATATATCACTGAATGTAGAACATCATATACTGTATGCATAACAGAAAACATTGTGTACTGAAATGCATTTCTACTTGTAAGCATGCTGAACTATAACTAACGCATATCGTGGATAATGCATGATCCGATTATGCTCATATTATGCTTTAATACTCTTTTTCTTTCCTATGTCTAGCTAAGAGCCCGTGTGTCAATATTGAATACATGCAGATCATCAGAAACGTCCATGATCACAAACTTAAGAGCCGTCAACGGAGGCTCATCTTATTTTAACTTGAAAAACCACTTCAACGGAAAAGGTCGGTATGACACGCTTATTAATTTCCTAATTGTTTATCTGATCTGGCCATATACTCTACTAAGCTGTCCCTAATTTTACGCGATAGAGATGTATGGCATCTAATTTGTGCTTTCATTAATCTACATGATTATGAAACTATATGCTTTCTTAACATGCTATGCAACAACAGTGCATGGTTTACAATACTTAACATGCTCTAAAAATCAATACTTTAAATTCATTTGGCTCATACTATGGGCGGAGTTGTACTTACCTAATCTGCAAGCCAACTTGTACTCTCATCTTTGTTAGATTATAGGTAATCACCTGTTAACAATACGTATTCCATTAATACTCTTGCTAAGTTACTAATACCGTTAGTGACTAAAGCATATACTAGCGTATGGTGCCGATTGCAGCCGATACTAACTTGCTTTCTCTTCAGAGTTTGATTCTCTAGGCGTGGTTAATTAATTTATCACCCAATAAATTAATTAACATCATTCTTAGGTCACTATTACCGTTAGTGACTGTAACTTGTATCGTGGTATGGTACCGAGGCCCATCGGTACCCTACTACTCTACTTTGGGAATTTGGTATTTAATATTTACTTGTGCTTGATCAATTTGTCTACTTGATAGATTAATCACCGTTCCTCATCATTTCATTTAAACTCGATCCTTGACTGGTTAACTGACCGGTCAACTGATTGGTTACCTCGCACATCGTTGATTAGGTAGCCTATCGGATTACTTTGCTTATTTGGTGTGGTAGCCTACCGGGCTACCTCTATTATTTTATTTTGAAAATTGTCTTTGTTGCCTTATAAAATTTTTCAGAAAATTATGTTCTTTGAGGCCATCCCTTATCATCCCGTTGGAAGGTGAGGACATTTTATTAAAACCATATTTTTATTTTAAAAGGTTAGAACACATTTTGGTGTTTGTATTTTAAAAGTGGTTTTTGAACGATTTACCGAAACTGTTTTCAAAACTTGCTTGAAATGACTTAGTTTGAAAATTTGGTGAACATAAAACTTTTCATCCTCGACGAGATGAACAACTCTCATGTTCATCTTGGAGCTCAAATCAAAATCTAATAGGTCCTAAACTTATTAAACCTGTGGCTAACTTAAGTCCAGTTTTAGTAAAATCCCAGTTTTACGCTTATTTAAAAATGGCTCTGTTTGAGGCACGAAACGGCCAAATTTTTAAAACACACATAGATTTCTTAAAGATTTCGACGAGATCTACAACTTTTATGTTGAGCCTGAGATCTATTCTATACTCTAAGTTGGTCATTTTTAACAAAACCCGAGACTGTTCCCATGCTCAGGATTTTTAGTCCTAGTTTTGAGCTCTGGTTCAAAACTGCTCGAAAAGTCTATCTTAGATTCATTTTTAGCCAAAAGCTATTTGACGTTAAAACGACCGTAACGAAATTTTCTTAAAATTTGGGTTTTACTAAATCCAAATTAGGATACTAAAGTGGTCAAAAATGGCCAACATGGCCTAAAATGGTGATAGATTTGTGTGTCCAGCCATCTTAAATGTTCACACACACACACACACATCCATCCTTAAAAATTTAAACCACAACCATACAACCATATAAACTTAAAAATAAAAAGCTAAGGGCTCAAAATAAACTTATTACAACCCATTGCACAAATATATACACATAAATTTCTTTTGATCAAAACTTAAAAATAACTAACCACAAAAAAGGGGGTTTTCAATTTTACCTTACGCGATATGAACCAAGCATAACCAAACCGAGGCTTGAGTGACCCAAAAATTTCTATGTGAACCAAGAGGGATTGGGGATCGGCTTGTGCTAGAAAGGACACTAAAATTTTTCTCTTATCATCAGACCAAAATAACAACTAAAAACTATAAGGATTGGTTCTAGAATCTTACCTTTAAGTGACCTTGAGATGGCTTGAGAAAATAGCTACTACACAAGCTAGATGGGGGCTGGTTTTTAGCAAGTTTTTGGCTTGGTTTCTTGGCTTGAAACTGGTCTATTTTGGGGTTAGAAGCGGGCGCATTTTTTTGAAGCAAGAGGGAGAGAAGAGGCTTGGCTTTTGGGGAGCAAAAAGAAAGGTACAAAACCTAAGGGTGAGCACAAATATTTATAAGAAAAGTCAAGCAAGATTAATCAACCTTAAGTCCAATTAATCAAGCCAAATTTTTGCCAAATTAAGGGACAAATCCTGTGTGATGTCCCATGCCCTTAGTGGCCCAAACCGTCACATAAAAACTACTACTTGAACTGATACTTATACTTTCTTACAAACAATTAATACTTACTTAAAACTTATTAATTTAGATACCTTAATTTTAAGGGTTTTTTTTTGAAGGCATACATATTTACTATTCACGTACATATACTTTAAATATGTATTATCTAAATTATTGGGAGTTCAATTACACATACACATATATAATACTATTAGACTATTCACTATTCAAAATACTATTTACTGTTACTATTCAAAAAGATTGTTTAACTATTACTATTCAAAAAATACTATTTAATAGTACTATTCAAAAATACTGTTCACTGTTACTATTCAAAATATTGATTACTTAAGCTGTGCAGAAGATTTACTCACAGTGTATCTATAACCTTGCCTCACATCCATCTCCGTCACCGTCATCGCCTATTGCTATTTACGCTATAGGACGCTTGCCTACAGCATGAACACACTCCGTGAACTTTATGCCCAGTAAGTACAACATGTTAATCGTAAAATATGTTTAAAACATAGTATTCAAAATACTGATCACTTAAGCTGTGTGGAAGATTTATTCGTGGTGTATCTATAACTTCGCCTTACATCCATCTCCGCCGCCGTCATCGCCCATTGTTATTTATGCCATAGGTCACTTACCTACAGCATGAACACACTCCGTGAACTTTACGCCCAGTAAGTACAACATTTTAACCACAAAACATGTTTAAAACATAGTACATACTTAAAACCTCATAAGCATGTCAGGTATTAACATATACCACGTAACACATACCATATCATCACATATCATGTCATCACATATCATATCTTCACATATCATATCATTGGATACAAAACTTCTTATACTACATGCATAGCAGAACATCGTGTACTGAATGCATCTTACTGTAGTTAGAGCATAGTGAACTAATGCATATGCATGATCCGGTTATATTCATTTGTGCTTCAATACTCTTTTTCTTTCTTTTTTCTACTTTGGGCCCGTGTGCCAGTACCATGTGCGCACAGACCGATTAACAAAACCCGAGACTGTATCTGGGTTCGGATTTTTTGGTCCCAATTTTGAGCACTGAATGAAAACCACTCGAAAAACCTATCGTAGTGTCGTTTTTGGCCAAAATCTATTTGATGCCAAAACAATTGTAACAAAATTTCCTTAAAACTCGATGTTTCACCAAATCCCAAATTCAGAATCTAACTTGGTCAAAATGACCAAAACCCGTGGCCTTTCCTGGGGATAGATTGTGTCCAGCCATCCTTAAAACAAAACGCTCATGCTCACATGTGTACACATCCATTCATAAAAATGTAAACACAACCACACAACCACAAACTTAAAAATAGAAAACTAAGGGCTCAAAATAAACTTATTGCAACCCATTTGTATAAATAAATACACATAAATCTCTTGATCAAAAACTTAAAAACAACTAACCACAAAGGGGAGGGTTTTTCGAGTTTACCTTTCGTGCTAAGAATCAAGCACACCAAAATAAGGGCTCAAGTGACTAAGTGGCCGTGTGAACCAAGGAGAGTGGGAGGATCAGTTTATGCTAGCAAGACACCAAAAATTTTCTCTTTAATAAACCAAAACTTCAAAGACACAAGGATAGGTTCCAAAAACTTACCCTTGCAAACCCTTGAAGTGGCTTGGAATGAAACCTCCTAACACAAGCTTGAGGGGACTGATATTTAGTAAATTCTTAGCCATGTTTTTGGCTTGAAAATGGAGGGTTTTGGGGCTTGGGAGCAGTCGACTTTAGCAAGGGAAAGAGAGAGAAAGGGTTATGATTTTTAGGGTGTGAAAAAGAAAGAGAAATAGCCTAAGGCATGGTCACCCTTTTATAGACAACTCCTAAGTAAACTTAACCAACCTTAAGCCAATTTAATCAAGCTAATCTTAAGCTAATTTAGGGACAAATTTGCTTCCCATTTCAGTCCATCAAAACTGAGCGGGCTGCGGCCAATTAAGGAGGGGAAGATTAAAAAATTTTAGTTGGTGGCATGTGATGGAAGTGTGACATTTTTTAATCCATGTGTCATAACTTACCCCATTTTTTATTCTTACTTTTCAGGTTTATTTTGCAACTGAAAATAGCTGGTTTCCAGCCAAGGCACATGGTTTTTGGGGCCAAAAATTCATCTGTATTTGCCTCTTATTGTAGTCTAATTTTCTATCGCGGTGTTTGGTCTTTTTTCGGCAGTGTTCTAATTTTCACCCGGAATTGGATTTTTTGAATCCAATTTTTGTATTGATCATTCCTAGGTGATTTGTATTGTCTAAGAGCCCATTCTGTACCAATTTACCATTCATTTTCTATGCTATAGTTGTGTCTACATTGTGTTGTCCTTGTGTACTTAAAACGAGGCGTTCTGGTGTGAAATTTTCAACACAGTATCTCTAGACTAATTTGGACGTGCTGATTTCAATTTTATCAGTCTTACATCTATCTGAGGTCGTTTGGACTAGTTTTCAGGATTTGTGTGATCCCACCTCAAAAAACGTATCAGGTGTCCGATTGACTAATTTGGGCGTTCTGAGTCTTAATATATCAATTTCAGGGCGAGAAAAGGTCATCTTGACCCTCTTCCCGATACTGTGTATCTCTCAAACTAAAATTCTTATTTTGTGCTCAATTAACCAGATTGAGCCTACTGACCGCTAATATATCAGTTTTAGGTCAGATTAAGGCTGTGTTGGCCATTAATCTGACACTGTGTTTTCCACTATTTACTATTTCCATCTTAACTGACTAGTCCGAGTATTCTGACTCTGATTTTGTTAGTTTCTAGATGAGAAAAGGCCATCTAGACCTTTTTCGATCGCTGGGGTTTCTATCGCTGTTGTGCTCAAATGTTCGATCCAAGTGTTCTGGTGATCTTTTCACTGGTCTTGTGTCAAGAAATGGTCATCTAGACCAGTTTCCTTATACTATGTATCTTGCATACTCATACACATAATAGGGTGGACCGGGTTCACTGTCAGTTACCCCCTTTCACTATATGAATAGTAATTAATAATATTGTACCTGTTTAGACTAGTCATCTGGAAATCATACTGTACTTTCAACTTAATTACTCATTATATAGTAATTAGGTTTTACGTATTACGAGAGTCTTTACGACAGCTCTTTGCTCATTACACGGCCTTCAACATGGCCTCTTACACGGGCGTGTATAAGGCAACATGGGCATGTACCTTCTGGACACAGGTGTGTATTAGTTGTGCTTGCTCAACACGGTCATGTCTTGGAACATGTTCATTTATCCGAGTGGTACACGACCACTTACATGGCCGTGTACCTGACTGTATTACACTAATTTGCATAAAAGGCATCAAATTATTCCTCAATTTCTCATTATATGAAAATCAAGTTACAGGAATGGGGAGGTCCTTACATCCTCTACTATTCGGCCTCAACAAAACCAAAGGGAGGCTACACATAAAAAGGGGTCAAAGCCTTAATGTGTTGTTGGCCATGTGATGGAATTCTTGCTTATTTTAATCAAAAGATGTCATAACTATTTTCAATATTTTATTACCACCTTTTGGGTTATTTTTACAGCTAAGTGCAGCTGCTTTTTTAGCTTGGGTACACGGATTTTGAGAGGAGAAATTCATCTGTGTTGGCTTCTCTTTGTAGTCTAATTTCTGCCTTTCGGTATCCGATCTTTTTTCGGCTGTGTTCTAGTTTTTAACCGGAATTGGATTTTCTAAACCTGATTTTTATACTGATAATTCCTAGTTGCGTTATACTACCTATGAGCCCATTTTGAGTCTATTTTATTGTTCATTTCCTATACTATGTTGTGTCTACACTGTGTTGTCCTTACGCACGCATAACGAGACGTTCTCATGTGAAATTTCAAACACAGTCCTTCCTGACTAATTTAGATGTGCTGATTTCAAATTTATTAGTTTTACATCCATCTAAGGTCATTTGGACCAGCTTTGGGGATCTGTGCGACCCCACCTCGAAAAACATGTCTTGTGCACAATTGACTAATTTAACGTTCTGAGTCTAAACATATCAGTTTCGGGACGAGAAATGGTCGTCTTGACCCTCTTCCCGATACTGCAGATCTCTCAAATAAAAAATTTTAGTTTTATGCTCAATTCACTAAATTGAGCCTATTGACTATAAATATATCTGTTTTAAGTCAAATTAAGGTCGTCTTGGCCATTAACCTGACACGGCGTTCCTAGTATTCACTATTCATTATTTTCTGTTTAACTGACTAGTCTGAGCGTTCTGGCTCTAATTTTGTCAGTTTCTGGGCGAGAAGAGGTCATCTGGACCATATTTCTCGATACTCTACCTCCATTAAGGTAATCATCTCTACCGTGCTCAGATAATCTGTCTGAGCATACTGATGACTAACTTATTAGTTCTATATTAAGAAATGATCATCTGGACCAGTTTCTTGATACTGCGTGTCTTATATGCACATAGACATATGTTAAGGTGAGCCGATTTCACTGTCGATTGCCCCTTTCCTGCATGAATAGTAATTAAATGAAACTATACCTGTTTAATTCATTCAACTGGGAAAAATACACTGTATTTATCAACTTAATTACTGATTACATAGTAATTAGATTTCAAGAACACGGTGGTCATTACACCCTGAACATAGGTCGATCTTCGAGAACGCTGTAGTGTCTTGGAGCTGATCAAACAAGTCATCAATCCATGGCAATGGGTACTTGTTCTTGATCGTGATTTTGTTCAACTCTTTATAGTCTATGCACATCCTCAGCGTTCCGCCTTTCTTTTTCATGAATAGCACGGGCGCTCCCCAGGGTGAACAGCTTTGTCGAATGAATCCTTTGTTTATCAAATTCTTCAATTGGGCTTGGAGCTCCTTTAGCTCTGTAGGGGCCATTCGGTATGGGGCCTTAGAAATAGGGGCTGATCCTGACAGAAGTTCAATCTCGAAGGAGATCTCACGCTCTGGCGGAAATCCTGTAAGATCCTCTGGAAACACTTCCATGAATTCCCTAACTATTGGTATGCTATCAGTCCCTATCTCCATTTCTTGAGTCTTACCTACCACGTATGCTAAGAAGCCTGTGCATCCATTGGATATTAGTTTGTAAGCCTTCATTATTGAGATAATCTTCTTTGACTGCTTCAACGACAAACCTGTGTAGATGAACTTTCCGCTTTCAATTGGTACAAAAGTGACTTTTCACCTTCGACAATCTATGACGATGTTGTATTTTGTGAGGAAATTCATTCTCAAGATTACATCATAATCGATCATGTCGATGATGATTAGGTTAACACTCAGCTCTCTATCGCAGATAATTACCGGTACATAACATATCCAGTAATTAGATAGCTAAACCTCTCCTAAGGGAAGTGTAGTTCTGGAAGTCTGTTTAATCTTATCCCAACTTCTATCTATCTTTCTAGCAAACTCAGATGACATAAAGGAATGGGTAGCTCCAGAATCAAATAAAACTAAGGCATCTGAGTTAGGGACAGAAAGCTGACCTATTACCACTGTTGAAGTTCCAGCCTCGGCACCATCCCTTATATAGGCATAGATTCTCCCCTGCTTGTTTAGAGCTTCCAGTTTGCCTTGTGAAATTGAAGGGCCTCCAATCCCGGTCTGGGCAGCATGATTCTATGGATTAGAATAGCAGTGTTTGGCATAGTGGCCTTCCTTGCTGCAAATAAAACAGTCACTTATTCCCTGTTTGCACTCTCTTGGGTGCCTCTTTCCACATTTTGGGCACATCGGGTTTTGGTTGCAATTTCCTCCCCCATTGTTCTTCTTATGGGGAAAATTCTTCTATGAGCCTTGGTTGCCCGAGTTCCCTTTTCTCTTGTTGTTTTTATGGGATTGCCTGCTATTCTGGCCAGAACCCGCGTTTTGCCTTCTTTGTTGAGATTTTGGGTTTTGCTTCCCCTATACCTGCTTGACTTGAGTCCTTTCCTCCTTTCATGCTTTAAAGATTTGAGGTGTTCGCTCCTTATCCTGAGCCAACCAATATTCAGCTCAGGTGGTCCTGCTAACACACTTTCCTACTGGAGCTGGTGTGGGTATAAAATCGGTAAAAGCGCATCAGAATAGTATAGTAGAACAAAAAATTTTTTAAGATCATTAAATATCTCGTGATGCCATATACAATAAACTAACAATAATAAAACTCATACCTCAAGAGGACACCAACTGTAGGAGGAGAATGATTGGAGAGTTTCAACCAACTAGTCTTCTCTATTATTTTCCAATTCCCAGATGGCAGAGTGTGTGGGCACTCGGTTCCTCGACCGGTATGCTAGCACTGCTAGTCTTCTTCCGACCACCCAGATCTCTAAAGAACTTATTATCACGGTGAGTTATGCAACAATAAACCTACTCACTTGAGAGTCTGTGGTTTGAGAGAACTGGAGTGGCAGGACCTCTATTTATAGACTTGCATGAGGTGATCCTCTGAATTCGAATTGGATTAGGAGAAGATTTTCTCCATTATCCACTATGAAAAATCCAAAATTCCCTAGGCCATAATCAAGGGTACATTTAGCCACTTAAGGGATCTTGCAATCCAAATTCAAACAGGATTTTTACTTGAATTTTACCTCCTCATTCCCTCAAAAAAAACTGATTCCCCTTTGTGCCAAAAACATGAGTAGATTCAGTTATTAAAGTGTGAGGAGAATCATAATTCAAATAGGATTTTCTAGCTTGAATTTAATCTCATTCTTATCCATAAAAAACTAAAAATCCCCCTGAGATTATCCTCAAAATTTCAGTCAATCTAGGGAGGAGAGAATCTAAATTCAGCTAGGATTGAAACTTGAATTTTTCCCTGAACCTTATCCATAAAAACTGAATTATCTAGGAGGATTTTCCTCAACTAATTTTCGACCACTTTTGTTAGAATTAGGATTCAAAATTCAAGTAAGATTCAAACAAGATTTTCCTCTCCTATATCCAAATCAAAACCGAATTTTCTCTTGTGGATAATCCATAAAAAATTTGAATCCTATATGGATTGTGATTAAAAATTTGAATTTAAATTTCAAAGTTCAAATTTCAAAATTCAAACTTCAAATTCAAAATTCAAATTTAAATTTCGAATTCAAATTTCAAATTCAAATTTCAAATTCAAATGTCAAATTCAAATTCAAATTTCAAATTTAAATTTCAAATTCAAAATTCAAATTCAAAATTTAAATTTCAAATTTCAAATTTCAAATTTCAATATTCAAATTTCAAAATCCACAAAAAGTTGTATTTCAAATTTTTTAGAACTCCAATCCAATCTCAAATAAAATCATAGCAACTTTAATTGGAGTTCGAATAATTGTGTACTCCATTATCCAAAACAAAATATGAATTCAACCTGAGAGAATCTTGTCTACCATCCTAATCCTATGTCAACACCATCCATGCATAATCAACTAGCCAATAAGCATACACAAATAAATTTGCAAACCGTTAAGGAATTATATGGAGCTAGTAGAGGAACCAATTGGACATATATAATTGGGCTCCCGTGAATCCATATAATCATCATTCTATACCGAATAACTCAATCATATGATCACTAATTTCAGAGTCACACTACTATAAATCTGAAACTGAACTCCCAATTATATACTGTATTACAACAGCCTGTGACGAGTTACTGTCCAATGACGTTGTCATATATGCAAAACCCTCATATGATATCCATGATCAGCCTTAGGACAAAGTCCGTTCAATCTTACTGATCAGGCTATCTTAAAGTTCCATTATACTACCGAATAAGAAAATGATTATTCACCATGTGTGAATAAGAAGTCATCCGCCCTGCAGACGGCCCAAGGCCTTGTCCATTTTCACATCCAGTATAATGCATTTAAGAGGATACCTTTAACTCCTTAGAGCTATGATTCCGATATCTATAAACAAACCGTTCATCGTATACAAGTCTGCACCCAAAGAATCGGTCTATAAGCTTACTACCTCTGAGACGCTTTAGCCATTGGAACATCAAAGTATACAAGTCATATACAGGAAGTAGTTCATTTACTCAGGATTAAGGTTACTACATAATGAACGTCAAAAGCATATTGATCCACGCATAACAGACTACGTAGATTAATCATGCTTTAATCCTGGTCTAATATGTCACCATCAAGCAACTTATCTATGTCTCTACTTGGGAGTCTATCCTCTGGATAGTCAAGACAAACTGTCCCCACCATGGCTTTAGACAACATAACAGTCTTCACATGAGTTAGATGCTCGGTCTAACCCCATAGACTACAGACCTTAGTTTAGACTACTTACTTTAGAACATTGTCTTCTCACATACAAAAATCCATTGCATGCAACATTCTAATAGTTTTAACACAAGCAGTCAGTGAGCCATATTTGCTTAAATTTACTTTAACATGTAAATAGAATAATGACATACAGCAATGTAATGAATAACCTCTATATTATAATTTTATTATCCAGTTCAAAATAAATACATAAAATGTCTCTAATGCTTAGGGCATTTCCTAACAATCTCCCATTTGCCCTAAGCCAGCAGATGTGCCATGTTACGCATCCCCATAACCTCTACATGCCTTTCAAAGCTTCTAGCCACCAAAGTCTTAGTAAAGGGATCGGCAATGTTGTCCTCGGATGCGATCTTACATACATCCACTTGTCTTGTCTCCACGTGCCCTCTTATAATGTCATACCTCCGATCTATATGCTTGGTCCTCTTATGGTGCCGAGATTCCCTTATATTGGCAATAGCCCTAGTGTTATCACAGTAAGGTGTGATAGGCTTGTCAACACCCGAAATGACCTCAAGGTATCTAAAGAACTTGCGGAACCAAACCGCTTCTTTAGATGCCTCAGCCGCAGCCACATACTCAGCGTCCATCATAGAGTCAGCTGTGCAATCCTGTTTCATGCTCCTCCACACAATGGTGCCTCCTCCGAGTAAGAACACTGATCCTGATGTCGATTTCCTCGAATCTTTGCAAGTTTGGAAGTCTAAGTCTGTATATCCTACGGGTTTTAGGTCCCCTCCAGAATACACCCAAATATAATCCCTCATTCTCTTAAGGTACTTGTGTATATGCTTTACTGCTTGCCAGTGCTTGGTTCCAGGATTCGCTTGATATCGACTCACCATACCTACTGTAAAACATATGTTCGGGCGAGTGCAAAGTATAGCATACATAAGGCTACCCACAACAGATGCATAAGGAACCTTACTCATACACTTTTTTTCTTTCGATATCTTGGGGCACTCATCCAATGAAAGAGTTAGACTGACAATGGAAGGTTGTGAACCTTTCTTTGCCTCTTGCATTGCATATTTGTCAATTATTTTATCTATGTATGAAGCTGGGATAATGCTATCATTTTGTTCTTTCAATCTCTAAAGAGACGAATGCCTAGAACATAGTTAGCTTCTCCCAAGTCCTTCATGTCAAACTGTTAGTGCAGCCAAAGCTTGACCGATGATAAGTTCCCTACATGATTCCCAATGAGCAGTATATCATCGACATAGAGTACTAGAAAGACCACTTTACCATCCTTAATACATTCATAAACACAGGGTTCATCAACGTTCTGCTCAAAACCAAATGTCTTGATCGCTTGATCAAATCTCTATTCCATGAGTGGGATGCTTGCTTTAATCCATAAATGGATCTAAGCAACTTGCAGACTTTTCTTTCTTGGCCTTTTGCCACGAACCCTTCAGGCTGTATCATGTAGACACATTCCTTAAGAAGGCCATTCAAGAATGCCGTCTTGATGTCCATTTACCAGATCTCGTAATCGAGAGCCACAGCAACAGACAGAAGAATACGAATAGACTTCAACATAGCAACAAGTGAAAAGGTTTCATCGTAATTGATTCTAGCCTTTTGCGTGTACCTCTTTGCAACCAGTCTAGCTTTGAAAGTTTTCACTCTCCCTTCCGCATCCTTCTTTCTTTTGTAGACCCACTTGCATCCAATGGGTTTTATCCCATTCGGCAGATCTACAAGTTCCCAAACAGAGTTGAATTTCATAGAATCCATCTCATTGTTCATGGCCTATTTCTAAGATTTAGAATCAACATCATTTATAACTTCATCATAAGTGACTGGATCATCCTCATGCTCATGAGCCTCGGCCTGGTATACCTCAGCATCATACATGAAGAAATTATGCTTCTTCAAAACCCTCCCACTACGACGAGGCACCCTAAATTGTTGATCGTCTGCAGGTCTTTCACTGGAACTTGGACTTGCGTCGAAGACCGAAACCTGTGGAGCAATTCTTTCACCTGATAACTCCTCTAGCACCACTTTGCTTCGAGGCTTAAAGTCATTCATGTGACTTTCCTCCAAGAATATCGCATAGGTTGAAACAATGACTTTTTGTTCCTTCGGGTTATAGAACAGACCTCCCTTAGTTCCCTTAGGATACCATACAAATATGCATAATTCTGTTCTTGATTCCAACTTCTTTGCATCCCCATCCAGTACATATGCTGGACAGCCCCATATTCTCATATGTCCAAAGGAGGGCTTCTTGCCACGCCACAATTCATATGGAGTCCTGGGAATTGACTTACTTGGAACCTAGTTCATAATATAGCACACCGTTTGTAATGCATATCCCCAAAATGATAACGACAGCATTGAATAACTCATCATAGACCGTACCATATCCAATAAGGTCCTGTTTCTCCTTTCGGCTACACCATTCGGTTTTGGAGTACTAGGTGCAGTCAATTGGGATAATATCCCATTCTCTACAAGATGTCCTAAAAATTCATCGGAGAGGTATTCACCACCTCGATTAGATCGAAGTGTCTTTATGGATTTACCCAATTGCTTTTCCATTTCCGCACGATACTCTTTGAACTTATCAAAGGTTTTGCTCTTGCGATGCATCAAGTACACATATCTATACCTCGAGTAATCGTCTATAAAGGAGACATAATACTCGAACCCTCCTCATGCTGTGACGTTCATGGCACTACATACATCAGTGTGCACAATTTCTAAGAGTTCCTGAGCCCTAGTACCCTTAGCTTCAAAAGACCTCTTAGTCATCTTGCCCTCAAGACAAGACTCATATTGAGGAAGACGTACCTCCTCCAGAGATTCTAGAGGACTGTCTGTAACCAACCTTTGAATCCTATCATGATTAATATGACCAAGTCTTAAACACCAAAGATACGCCTTATTAGAGTGAGAAACTTTCAATCTTTTAGAGTTATTTATTAATGCAATGTCAAGCAGAGAGTACATCTTTGGTTTGATTAAATATAGGTTTCCATCCATCTAACTAGAATAGATAAAAGACTTATTTTTACGAATATCAACTCTTTTACTAAAAGAAACTGAATAAGAATCCTTTATTAAACAAGCTATCGATATAAGGTTCCTCCTAAAATTAGGAACATAAAAACAATCTTTCAATAATATAAACCTAAATTCATCAAAGTAAAGATAAACATCTCCCACTGCCTCAGCCACCACAAAGCTACCGTCTTCGGTCCGCAACGAGAGGCTCCTATCATATGGACTTCTCGTTTCGATGAACCCCTGCATAGAAACATAAACATTATTAGTGGCGCCTAAATCAATGACCTAAGTGTCTTTTGATTCTTCCACCAAACACACTTCTAAATAGTGAAGTTCCTTACCTTCCTTGCCCTTGGCGGCTAGGAATTCCTGGCAAGCCTTCTTGAAATGACCTACCTCCCCACAGTGGAAGCACTTGGACTTTTTAGGGTCCCTGGGCTTCTTATTCTTCTTCTTCCTCTTCCCATTCGAGACAAGAGGATTAGAAGAACTGAAAGTTGCTTGCTTCTTATTTGGCCTCTTCCTCTTCCGTGAGGGTTTGGAAGATTCCGCCAATTTGGCCTCTCCTTTGAGTTGGATCGCATCCCCATCCCTGATCATTCACTCATAAGCTTGGAGTTGCTTTATGAGCTTAGTGAGTCCTAACTCCCTTGTCGCCAGATTATATGCGGCCTTAAACCCCATAAAATCCTTAGACAGAGTTTTAAATATCATCTTGATCTGGGTGTTGTAGTCCAACTCAGCACCATTTTCGATAGCCTCAGCAAAGAATCCTATTACAGTGATCATATGGTCCTTTACTGGAGTACCTACCTTTTGCTTAGAGTTCATAATACTGGTAATAGCAGATTGTCGAGCCAATTTTTCTTGGCCTCTGAACATGTCCTCCAGATTTTCCATGATCTCCCTAGCAACTTGATAAGTCTCATGCTGCTTTTGTAAAGCACTCGTCATGCTAGCAAGTATGTAGTACCAAGCTATCTCATTGGATTCTCTCCAACGAGTATAAGCAACCGGGACCTCCTCAAGTGGTGTGTCAGGTTTAGGCCTAGGTAGGCATGGTTCGTCCAGTACAAACTTATGTCTCTCGCAGCTGAGAACTATCAATAGATTTCTTTTCTAGTCTTTATAATTATCGACATTTAACTTATTTTCAGTAAGTATTGAAATGAGGGATGTCGGTAATATTTTGAACTGAAATAAAATTATACTAGACATCATTACAAAGCCCAAGAAAATATATAGAAAATTTAGCAAATAAAACATACAAGTATGTTCCTACATGAAACTTGAAAAACATGTAGCATCGCAACGGTAATTCTCAGCACCTATTGCCCCAAGCCACTGAGGGGTGGTCACAATTAATATATGTTGCTTAAAATTCTTCAAGCTTAAGACATATATTAATAACCGCTTATTTTAGCCACCAGTTTAGTTAACAGAGCTTCTAAGAAAGGTTAATAACTAAACGAGTCTTGAGTGTATAACTATTGTTTACGTAGTCTGATCCACTTCCTACCAAGCCACCGAGGGGTGGTCATGAATAGGATCTTGGCCGAACACGTTTTCCACATAGGAGATCTAACCTAGTATACTGGTGGCAGTAAACACCTACCGAGGGGTGTGGTCAGGGCAGAACTGATGCGAGGCGTTACCATGCTTTCACATATGGATTAACAATGGAGGCTATGGGTTTTGTTTGAAACCCTCTCCCACTCAATATTTTGAAAAACATGCAAGTTTTGACAAATATGTATGATCAATATAATATGAACGGCACTCACCTATCCTATATGACATGTTATCAAATATGCATACAAAACATCTATCAATACATATTTATACATCCATGACATATCACAGAAAAAATAATTGACGAAATAACTGAGCCATGGTTCCATCCTAGAACAAAGAAATTAAAGATTACAAAATTCCATCCAAAACATTCTTTGGGTCTTGAATTTTATTCCGTCTTCTTATATCCATCTTTATGTAGCCTCTCCATTTATTCTAATCCCAAGAATCATTTAAAATTTAAATCTCAAAATTTAAATTTCAAATTCGAATTTCAAATTTAAATTTCAAATACAAATTTTAAACAATTTTAAATATCATGTGTAATAATATGTAATTTCAAAAAATTTAAAATTTTTAATTACATATTTTTAAACATGACTTAAAAAATTAAATTTCAAATTTAAAAATCAAAATTTTTCGATTTTCGATCCATTGGCCCCATGGCCCTGGGAGGCCGACAGCCGCCGTGGGCAGCCCCCAGGTGCCGGGGTTAGCAGCCCACAGCCCAGGCACAGCCATGCCAGGCTACAGGCAGAGCCTACAACCCCAGGCTGCACACCCAGGTGCTGCTGCAACCCCAGGCTGCAGGCGCCCGAGTGGGCGGTGCAGCCCGCCAGGGTTTCGAAGTGGTCTTTCGAAAAAGCCTAATTTCTTCATGTATGATGCTGAGATATACCAGGACAAGGCTCATAAGCATGAGGATGATCCGGTCACTTATGATAAAGCTATAAATGATGTAGATTCTAAATCTTGGAAACAGGCCATGAACAATAAGATGGATTCTATAAAATCTAACTCTATTTGGGAACTTGGAGATCTGCTGGATGGGATAAAACCCATTGGATGCAAGTAGGTCTACAAAAGAAAGAAGGATACAGAAGGGAGAGTGGAAACTTTCAAAGCTAGACTGGTTGCAAAGGGGTATACATAAAAGGCTGGAATCGATTACGATGAAACCTTTTCACCTGTTGCTATGCTGAAGTCTATCGGTATTCTTCTGTCCGTTGCTGTGGCTCTTGATTACGAGATCTAGCAAATGGATGTTAAGACGGTATTCTTGAATGGCCATCTTGAGGAATGTATCTACATGATACAGTCCAAAGGGTTCGTGGCAAAAGGTCAAGAAAAAAAGTCTGCAAGTTACTTAGATCTATATATGGATTAAAGCAAGTATCCCACTCACGGAACCAGAGATTTGATCAAGTGATCAAGACCTTTGGTTTTGAGCAGAACGTCGATGAACCCTATGTTTATAAACGTATTAAGGATGGAAAAGTGGTCTTTCTAGTAGTCTATGTCGATGATATACTACTTATTAGGAATGATGTAGGGAATTTATCATCGGTCAAGCTCTGGCTACACCAACAGTTTGACATGAAGGACTTGGGAGAAGCTAATATGTTCTGGGCATTCGTCTCTTCAGAGATCGAAAGAACAAAATGATAGCATTATCCCAAGCTTCATACATAGATAAAATAATTGACAAATATACAATGTAAGAGGTAAAGAAAGGTTCACAACCTTCCATTGCTGGTCTAACTCTTTCATTGGATGACTGTCCCAAGACATTGGAAGAGAAAGAGCGTATGAGTAAGGTCCGTTATGCATCCGCTGTGGGTAGCATTATGTACGCAATGCTTTGCACTCACCCGAACATATGTTTTGCAGTAAGTATGGTGAGTCGATATCAAGCGAATCCTGGAACCAAGCACTGGCAAGCAGTAAAGCATATACTCAAGTATCTTAAGAGAACGAGGGATTATATGCTGGTGTATTCTGCAGGGGACCTAACACCCATAGGATACACGGACTCAGACTTCCAGACTTGCAAGGATTCGAGGAAATCGACATCAGGATCAATGTTCTTACTCGAAGGAGATGCCATTTTGTAGAGGAGCGTGAAGCAAGATTGCACAGCTGACTCTACGATGGAGGCTGAGTATGTGGCTGCGGATGAGGTATCTAAAGAAGCGATTTGGCTCCGCAAGTTCTTTAAAGACCTTGAGGTCATTCCGAATGTTGACAAGCCTATCACACTTTACTGTGATAACACTGGGGCTATTGCCAACACAAGGGAATCTCGGCACCATAAGAGGACCAAGCACATAGATTAGAGGTATCACATTATTAGAGGGTATGTGGAGACAGGACAAGTGGATGTATATAAGATCGCGTCCGAGAACAACATTGTCGATCCCTTTACTAAGACTTTGGTGGCTAGAAGCTTTGAGAGGCATGTAGAGACGATGGGGATAAGTGGGAGATCTGCTGGCTTAGGGCAAGTGGGAGATTATTAGGAAATATCCTAAGCATTAGAGACATTTTATGTATTTATTTTGAACTGGATAATAAAATTATAATATAGAGGTTATTCATTACATTGCTTTTTGTCCTTATTCTATTTACATGTTAATGTAAATGTAAGCAAATATGGCTCACTGACTGCTTGTGTTAAAATTGTTAGAACGTTGCATGCAATGGACTTTTGTATGCGAGAAGACAATGTTCTAAAGTAAGCGGTCTAAACTAAGGTATGTAGTCTATGGGGTTAGACTGAGCATATAACTCATGTTAAGACTATTATATTGTCTAAAGCCATGGTGGGGATGGTTTGTCTTGACTGTCTGAAGCATAGACTCCCAAGTAGAGACACAGATATGTTGCTTGGTGGTGACATATTAGACCAGGACTAAAACGTGGTTGATCTGCATAATCCGCTATGGGTGGATCAATCTGCTTTTGACATTCATTATGCAATAACCTTAATCCTGAGTAAATGAACTACTTCATGTATATGACTTGTGTATTTTGATGTTTCAATGGCTAAAGCATCTCAGAGGTAGTAAGCTTATAGACCGGTTCGTTGGGTGCATGACTTGTATACGATGAAGGGTGTGTTTATAGATATCGGAATCATAGCTCTAAGGAGTTAAAGGTATCCTCTTAAAAGCATAATACTGGATGTGAAAATGGACAAGACCTTGGGTCGTCTGCTGGCCAGATGACTTCTTATTCACATATGGTGAGTAATCATTTTCTTATTTGGTAGTATAATGGAACTTTAAGATAGCCTGATCAGTAGGATTAAATGGACTTTGACCTAAGGCTGATCATAAATATCATATGAGGGTTCTGCATACATGACAAGGTCATTGGATAATAGCTCATCACAGGCTTACGTAATATGGTATATAATTGGGAGTTCAATTTCAGGTTTATAGTGGTGTGACTCTGAAATTAGTGATCATATGATTGAGTTGTTTGGTACAGAATGATGATCATATGGAATCACAGGAGCCTGATTATATATGTCTAATTGATCCCTCTACTAGCTCCACATAATTCCTTAATGATTGGCAAATTGATTTGTGTATGCTTATTGGCTAGTTGATTATGCATGGGTGGTGTTGACATAGGATTAGGATGGTGGATAAGATTCTCTCCGATTGAATTCAGATTTTGTTTTGGATAATAGAGTACACAATTATTCGAACTCCAAATAAAGTTGCCATGATTTTATTTGAGATTGGATTGGAGTTGTAGAAAATTATCCATTAGGGCAAAATTTGAAATACAACTTTTTATGGATTTTGAAATTTGAATTTTGAAATTTGAAATTTAAATTTTGAATTTGAAATTTAAAATTTGAATTTGAAATTTAAATTTGAAATTTGAAATTTGAATTTGAAATTTGAAATTCAAATTTTGAATCACAGTCCAAGTGGAATTCGAATTCTTTGTGGATAATTCCATAAGGTTAGAATTCGAATTTGAGTTGGATTATGGTGAGTAAAATCTTGTTTGAATTATACTTGAATTTTGAATCCGAATCCTAACTAACTTGGTCGAAAATTGTTGAGGAAAATCCGCCTAGATATTTTCAGTTTTTGTGGATAAGGATGCAGGGAAAAATTCAAGTTTCAATCTCAGTTGAATTTGGGTTCTCTCCTCCCTGGAATTGGCCGAAATTTTTGAGGAAAATCTCAAGGGGATTTTTGGTTTTTTATGGATAAGGATGAGATAAAATTCAAGCTAGAAAATCCTATTTGAATTTTGATTCTCCTCACACTTTAATAGACGAATCTGGGCAGGTTTATGGCCTTAGGGAAATTCGGTTTTATTGGATGAGTGAGGAGATAAAATTCAAGTTAAAATCTTGTTTGAATTTTGAATGCAAAAATCAAAAAGTGGCAGAATTCTTATAGTGGATAAGGCCTTGAAAATTTCGGTCTTTGTGAGTGGATAAGGAAGAAAATCTTCTCCTAATCCAATTCAAATTCAAAGGATCACTTTATGCAAGTCTATAAATAGAGGTCCTGCCACTCTAGTTCTCTCAGACCATAGACTATCAAGTGAGCAGGCTTATTGTTGCACAACTCACCGTGACAATAAGTTCTTTAGAGATCTGGGTGGTCGGAAGGAGACTAGCAGTGCTAGCATACCGATCGAGGTTCAAAGTGCCCACACACTTAGCCATTCGAGAATTAGAGAATAGTAGAGAAGGCTAATTGGTTGAAGCCCTCCGATCATTCTCCTCCTACAGATTGGCGTCCTCTGAGGTATGAGTTTAAATTGTTATTAGTTTATTGTATATGGCATCATGAGATATTTAACAATCTTAATAAAATTTTATTGTTTCGCTGCGCCACTCTGATACGTTTTTACTGATTTTATTCCTATAATTGGTACCAGAGCCATCTCATGACTATGCCACGTACATAAATTAGACAATTAATTAGTCTTTTTATTTATGTATAGATTTGATATTTAGAGAGTGGCATTCTAGGATTCCTTTATGTTGTTATCATGTATTATGTAGTATGTGGTTATTTTAATTTTTTAAATTACTATAAGTATGCTTGTTTTATGCCGGGTATGATTCCTTACAATTTAGAAAATTGTATCTAGGAATTTTTATGTAACCATGGGAGCGGTTTATCATCAACGTAAACCCATGGATTTTAATTTTGTTTGTCTCTTAGAATTATTATGATTAGAATTTTTGAACGCCGGAAATGATTTAGAAAATTTTATGTAATTACTCTTGGAGGAGATTGAAGTTGGAAGACCGTAATTTATTTTTCCCAAAAGTTAAATTTAATTTAAAGGTTGAAATTTTGATTGTGTGGAAAATTCCAATTTAATTAGGATTCAAATTAATTTTTGGAGGTCCTAATAGGAAAATTGGCCTCGGGATAGGCCATCAGCCTTGGTGGGGCTGCAGCCCCTGCCCTTAGGCAGGATGGGGCTACGCCAGCCCCTGTCCAGGCCAAGACCACCCAGGGCCACAGGCTTTGCCTGCAGCCAGGGGTGGCTATGGCCTACCCAAGGGCTAGCCAGCCCTTAGGCGTGCAGCCCATGGCTGCAGGCGCTGCTTGCAGCCTGGCAGGCTGCTGTGCCCACCCGGGTGTGCAGCCAGCTAGACTGCACTCAGCCAGTGGCCGTGGGCTGCCAGCCCCCTGGGGGGCTGGGGGCTGTCCACGGCGGCTATGGGCCTTCGGGGGCCTGTGGACCGATGAGTCAAAAAACGAAAATTTTGATTTTTAAATTTGAGATTTAATTTTAAAATCATGTTTAAAAATATGTTATTAAAAATTTAAAGTTTTTGAAATTACATATTATTACACATGATATTTAAATTGTTTAAAATTTGAATTTGAAATTTAAATTTAAAATTCAAATTTGAGATTTGAATTTGAAATTTAAATTTTTGGAATTTAAATTTTAAATGATTCTTGGGATGGGAAATAAATGGAGAGGCTACATAAAGATTGATACAAGAATATGGAACAAAATTCAGGACCCAAAGAATGCTTTGGATGGAATTTTGTAATCTTTATTTTCTTTGTTCTAGGATGGAACCATGGCTTGGTTATTTTTTCGTCAATTATTTTTTTTATGATATGCCATGGATGTATAAATATGTATTAATGGATGTTATGTATGCATATTTGATAACATGTCATATAAGATAGGTGAATGCCGCTCATACTATATTGATCATACATATTTGTCAAAACTTGCATGTTTTTCAAAATATTGAATAGGAGAGGGTTTCAAACAAAACCCATAGCCTCCATTGTTGATCCATATGTGAAAGCATGGTAATGCCTCACGTCAGTTCTGCCCTGACCACATGCCTCGATAGGTGTTTACTGCTGCTAGTATACTAGTTTGGATCTCCTATGTGGAAAACGTGTTCGGGCACGATCCTATTCATGACCACCCCTTGGTGGCTTGGTGGGACGTGGATTGGGCTACGTAAACAATGGTTATACACTCAAGACTCGTTTAGTTATTAACCTTCCCTAGAAGCTCTATTAACTAAACTAGTGGCCAAAATAAGCGGTTATTGATATATGTCTTAACCTTGGAGGATTTAAGGCAACATATATTAATTGGACGGGGTCCATGTTCTAGCTATTTGTGTCATGACCACCCCTCGGTGGCTTGGGACAATAGGTGCTGAGAATTACTGTTGCAATGCTACATGTTTTTCAAGTTTCATGTAGGAACATACTTGTATGTTTTATTTGCTAAATTATCTGTATATTTGCCTGGGCTTTGTAATGATATCTAGTATAATTTTATTTCAGTTCAAAATGTCACCAACACCCCTCATTTCAATACTTACTGAAAATAAGCTGAATGATGATAATTATAAAGACTGGAAAAGAAATCTACTGATAGTTCTCAGCTGCGAGAGACACAAGTTTATACTGGACGAACCATGCCCACCTGGGCCCAAACCTGACACATTGCTTAAGGAGGTCCTGATTGCCTATACTCATTGGAGAGAATCTAATGAGATAGCTCAGTGCTACATTCTAGCTAGCATGACGAGTGCTTTACAAAAGTAGCATGAGACTTATCAAGTTGCTAGGGAGATCATGGAAAATCTGGAAGACATGTTCGGAGGCCAAGAAAAATTGGCTCGATAGTCTGCAATCACTAGCATTATGAACTCTAAGCAAAAGGCAGGTATTCCGGTAAAGGACCATATGATCACTTTAATGGGATTCTTTGTTGAGGCTGCCAAGAATGGTGCTAAGCTAAACTATAACACCCAGATCTAGATGGTGTTTAAAACTCTATCTAAGGATTTTGTGGGGTTTAAACTCGCATATAATCTAGCGACCAGGGAGTTAGGACTCACCGAGCTCATGAAGCAACTCCAAGCTTATGAGCGGATGATCAGGGACAGGGATGCAGTCTAACCCAAAGAAGAGGCCAATTTGGCAGAATCTTCCAAACCCTCACGGAAGAGGAAGAGGCCAAATAAGAAGCAAGTGGCTTCCTGTTCTTCTAATCCTCCTATCTCAGATGGGAAGAAGAAGAATAAGAACAAGAAGCCCAGGGACCCAAAAAAGTCCAAGTGCTTCCACTGTGGAAAGGTAGGTCATTTCAAGAAGGCTTGCCAAGAATTCCTAGCCGCCAAGGGCAAGGAATTTGTTTACAGATATTGGATGCGCACATATTGCATTTGTAAACTTTCTACATGATATTGCATCTAGAAATTAATTGGAATCTTTGGAATCTTTGCATCTGTAAACTTTCCACACAATATTGGAATCATAGCTCTAATGAGTAAAGGTTATTCTCTTAAAGGCATTATACTCGATGTGAAAATGGATAAGGCCTTGGGTCATTTGCTAGGCAGATGACTTCTTATTCACATACGGTGAATAAGCATTTTCTTATTCCAGAGTACAATTGATCTTTAAGGTAGCGTGATTAGTAAATCAAACAGACTTTGACCTATGGCTGATCGTGGATATCATATGAGGATTTTGCATATATGACAAGGTCATTGGATGATAGCTTGTTACTGTCTTGTGTAATACGGTATATAATTGGGAGTGCAGTTTCAGTTTTATGGCAGTGTAACTCTGAAACTAATAATTGTAATGGATTTATTTGGTATAGAATAATAGTTACATAAATTATTAAAGCCCACATTATATATATCAAATTGGTTCCTCCAATAGCTTCGTATAATTCCTTAATAGATGGTAATTGACTGAGATATTTTTTATTGCTTGTTGTCTTACATTTAGTAAAGAGAAAAATTTGGATCACCCTCTACAGGTTGTGGGTTTTTTGTCTGTATGCTAGAGGGATAAAATTGTAATTTTATATTATTTTATCATAAATATTTAATTAATATTTGTTTTGCAAGATTACATTTGAAATCTAAATTAATTGTATTTATCTTTCAAAGATAAATATGAGATTAATTTGAATTTTAAAAATCTTGTTTGAAATAAATATTTGAAATTTAAAAGATTATGCTATTTGAGTTTGAATTGAACAACATCTTGTCCTAGCACATATCTAGGTGGCATCCATCATGGATAAGGATGGAAGACAATATTTTCTTCTAATCTGAATTTGAATTATGTTTTGGAAAATAGATTACACAATTATTTGAATTACAAATAAATTTGCCATGATTTTATTTGAATTTGAATTAGAGTTGTGGAAAATTATCTATGCAGACAAAATCCTAAGACATTTGAAGTTTGAAATTTGAATCAAATTTTGAATCACAATTATCCATTATGGCCAAATTTTTTAGTGCATAATCCATAGAGAGAAATTCAGTTTTTGTAGTGGAAGTGGAGAGAGAAAAATCTTGTTTTAATCTTGTTTGAATTTTGAATTCCCTTTCCTTGATGTGGTTGAAAATTTGAAGGAAAATTCCCCTTAGGAGAATTGGCCTTAGGGTTAGTGGGTGAGGGAAAAATCTTTTCTTAGTCCAATTTAAAATTCAAAAAGTCATCTAATGCAATTTTATAAATAATGGTTTTGGCACTCCTATTTTCTTTAAACCACATACACTAATGTGAGCGAATTTGTTATTATTCATCTAACTAATAATAACAAATTCTCAGACATCTAGGTGGTTAGAAGGAGACAAGTCATACTAGAATATCAATCAAGGAACTGAGTGCCCACACACTCTATCATTCAGGAATTGAAGAATAGTAAAGAAGACTAGTTAGTTGAAACCCCTCAGTCATAGCCTCTGGCGTTTCTGGTGTTTTACTCCAAAGGTATAATGATTGTTGAGTAGTTTATTGTATATGGCAACACGAGTTATTAATGATCTTTGAAATTTTTTTTAAAATTCCACTTCATACTCTTATATTTTTCCTACAGCCCCCCAGGCTGCGGTTAGCACGTACAGCCCAACAGGGTTGTGGCAGCCCTTGCCATGGGCTGTCGGCCATACTAAGGGCTAAGGCTATCCATGGCTATTGCAGGCCTTCAGGCCTATGGTCTGATGGGCCGAGGTTCAAAAATTTTCAATTTTTAAAATTGAGATTTAATTTTAAATTGTGTATAAATTTATGTAATTATAAATTTAAATTTTGAAATCACATATTATTATACACGAATTTGAAATTGTATTTAAATTTTGGAAATTTGAATTTAAAAAAATTTTTAGGATAAGAAATAAATGGAGGAGCTACATGAAGATAGATACATAAAGATAGAGTAAAATTCAAGACCCAAAGTATACTTTAGATGTAATTTTGTAATCTTTAATTTTTCTTTTTTCTAGGATGGGACTATAGCTCGTTTGCTTAAATTTTCTATCATTTATTTTTTCTATGTTATGTAATGGGTAAATGAATATGTATTGATAGATGATTTGTATGCATATTATAATATGTCATATAGTATATAAAAATGCCACTAAAATTATATTGATCATACATGTTCGTTCAAAAACTTGCATGTTTTCAAAATATTCAGTGGGAGAGGGTTTCAAACAAAACCTACGGCCTCCATTATTGATCCATATGTGAAAGCATTGTAATGCTTTGTGTCAGTTCTTCCCTGAACATACGTCTTGGTAGGTGTTTACCATCGTAGATATACTAGGCTGGATCTCTTGTGTGGAAAACATGTTCGCACATGATCTTATTCATGATCACCCATTGGTGGCTTGGTAGGACATGAATTAAATTACGTAAACAATGATTACACACTTAAGACTCATTTAATTATTAACCTTCCCTAGAAGCTTTGTTAGCAAAACTGGTGAACAAAATAAGTAGTTATTAATATATATATTAACCTTTGAGGATTTAAGACAATATATATTGATTGAATGAGGTCCTTGTTCTGGCTATTTGTCTTATGACCACCCCTCGGTGGCTTGGGATAGTAGGTATTGAGAATTACTATTGCAATACTATATGTTTTTTTAAAGTTTCATGTAGAAATATACTCCTATGTTTTATTTGCTCAACTTTCCTTATATTTGCATGGGCTTTGTAACGATGATCTTGTATAATTTTTTTAATTCAAAATGTAATCAACACCTTTTATCTTAATACTCACTGAAAACAAATTAACCGGTAACAAACTATAAGTTTGATATACACTTGTTAATGTTTAGATATATATTTGATAATGCTTGAAATGAAGGATTAAAAAGGGATTTTAATAATTTTTTTAATAAGCTTTTTAGTAAATGGCCTTATTTTTTAAAAATTAGTTAAAATATATTTTTTCTTATTGTGGTCAATCAATAATTGACCATATTGTATAGTTAATCATTGATTTATCATTTGTATATCACTAATTGACTACCGATAAATTATTGATTGATCATATATTAATCATTGATTTACTATTGGTTAACTATTGATTAAACATAATGTATAACTAATTTTTTTAGTCAATCACTGATTAATCATAACCAAAATTAATAATTTTCAAGTCAGTCAGTGATTAACTATATTAATGTTATGAATGCCCTAAGTGGGAAAGATATATTATATGTATTTCATTTATTTTGAATTGGATAATAAAATTATATTAGAGGTTATTCATTACATTGCAATATGTCCTCATCCTATTTACATATTGAAGTAAATGTAAGCAAATATCAGTCACTGACTGCTTGCGTTAAACTATTAGAATGTTGAATACAATGGCTTTTATACGCAAGAAAATAACTTTTAAAAGTAAGTAGTCTAAACTATGGTCTGTAGTCTATGGGGTTAATCCAAGCATCTAACTCATGTTAATATTATTATATTATCTAAAGCCAATTGAGGGGACAATTTGTTTTGACTGTCCAGAGTTTCGACTCCCGAGTAGAGATATAGATATGTTACTTGGTGGTGACATATTAGACTAAGACCAAAGTGTAATTGATCTATCTAGTCTGCTTGAGTGTATCATGTCACTTTCGATGTTCATTATGTAATAATCTTAATTTTGAATAGATGAATTATTTCATATATATGACTTGTCTACTTTGATGTTCAAATTACTAAAGTGTCTCAAAGGTACTAAGCTTATAGACTAGTTTGTTAGGTATATGACTTGTATACAATATAGAGTTTGTTTACAAATATTGTAAGGTGTGCCTTAAGTAGCAATGTATTTTTCATTGAATTTTTGAACTGATTAATAAAATAATTTGGAGGTTATTCATTACATTACTATTAGTCCTCAACGTATTTACATGTTAAAGCAAATGTAAGCATATATGACTCATTGACTGCTTGTGTTAAACTGCTAAAAGGTTGCATTCAATGATCTTTTGTACATGAAAAGATAACTTTCTAAAGTAAGCGGTCTAAATCTATGGTCTGTAATCTATGAGGTTAGAGTGAGCAACTAACTCATGTTAAGACTATTATGTTGTGTAAATCCAATTGGATGACGGTTTGTCTTGATTGTCCGGAGCTTTGACCACCGAGTAGAGACATAGTTGTATTGCTTGGTGATGACATATTGGACTAGGACTAAAGCATGATTAATCTGCGTAGTTTGCTATGAGTAGATCAATCTGCTTTGACATTCATTATGTAGCAACCTTAATCCTGAGTAAGTGAACAGCTTCATATATGTGGCTAGTATGTTTTGATGTTCCAAAAGCCAAGGCGTCTCAAAGGTAGTAAGCTAATGGACTGATTCGTTGGGTATACAGTACATATATGATGGAGGGATTGCTTACAGATAAGGAATCATAGCTTTTATGTAGAGTTAAGGTTATCCTCTTAAAGGAATTATGCTAGATTGGTGAGAATGGACAAGGCCTTGTGTTGTTTGCTTTGCAAATGACTTATTATCTACATATAGTGAATAATCATTCTCTTATCGGGTACATAATGGATCTTTAAAATAGCGTGATCAAAAAATTGAACGGACTTTGACTTAAGTTGATCATGGATATCATATGAAGGTTTTGCATCAATGACAGGGTCATTAGACGATGTTTTTCTAAGGCTTGCATAATTTACAGTATAATTAGGAGTTCAATTTCAAGTCTATAGTGTAATGATCTTGAAATTAGTGATCACGTGATTAAGTTGTTTGGTATAGAACAATGATTACATGGATTTACGAGAGTCTTATATTCCAATCAATCCCTCTGCTAGCTCTATAGTTCCTTAAAAATAGTAGTTGATCAAGGTATTCTTACATGACTTGTTGTTTTTGCATTAAGTGATAAGAAAAATCTGGATCACCTTCCGTAAGGATGTAGGCATTTTTCTTTGTGCTGGAGGGGTAAAATTGTAATTTTGTATTATTCAATAAATGGGATAAATATTTAATTAATATTTATTTTTAAATAATAAGATTTGAAATTTAAATTAATTGTATTTGAATTTGAAATTCAAATATGTGATTAATTTGAATTTTGAAATCTTATCTTAAAATAAATATTTGAAATTTAAGTGATTATTCTATTTGAATTTGAATTGAATAAAATCTTATCTTTACATGAACAAAGGTGGCGTCCACTTTGGATAAGGGTGGAAGACAAGATTTTCTCCTATTTGAATTTGAATTTTGTTTTGGATAAGAGATTATACAATTATTTGAATTTCAAATAAAGTTGCCATGATTTTATTGAAATTTAAATTGGAGTTGTGAAAAATTATTCATGTGGATAAAGTTCAAATATTTGTAGAGTTTGAAATTTGAATCAAATTTTAAATCACAAATCTTAAGAGAGGCCGAATTTGTTTGTGGATAATTCCACAAGGAAGAATCAGTTTTTGTAGATAATAGAGAAGGGAAAAATCTTGTTTAAATCCTACTTGAATTTTAAATCCTCCTCTCCCTTGGTATGGCTAAATTTAGCCATAGAATTGGCCGAATTTAGGTCCTTGGAGGAGATAATATTCAAGTTTAAATAATGTTTGAAATTTGAATCCTTCTTGCACCTTGTGGTCAAATTCTTTTAGGGGTTTCTCCCCTTAGTGGAGTCAGACTTTTTGAGGAAAATTGGTGGGAGAAAAATCTTTTCTTAGTCTAATTCAAAATTTAAAATGTCACCTCACACAATATTATAAATAGGGTTATTCTACTCTTATTCTCTTTAGACTGCAAACACTTAGGTGAGTAGGCTTATTGTTACACGAATCACTGTAGCAATAAGTTCTTAAAGAGATCTTGATGGTCAGAGGGAGACAAGCCACGCAGTATACTGATCAAGGAAATGGGTGCCCACACACTCAACTATCTAGGAATTGGAGAATAGTAGAGAAGAGTAGTTAGTGGAAACCCTTCCCGGTATTGTCCTCTTGAGTTTTTGACATTCTTTCTGGTATTCGGGTGTTTTCTCCAAAAGGTATATAAGATTGTTGATAATTTACTGTATATGACAACATGAGTTCTAATGATCTTTGAAAAATTTTTAAAATTCTGCTGTACATATTTTCTGATTTTTCCAACAAATATTGGAATCATAGATCTAATGAGGAGTAAAGGTTATCCTCTTAAAGGCATTATACTAGATGTAAAAATGGACAACGCCTTCAGTCGTCTGCTGGGCAGATGACTTGTTATTCACATATGGTGAATAATCATTTCCATATTCAAGAGTATAATAGGTCTTTAAGAGAGTTTGATTAGTACGTCGAACGGATTTTGACTTAAAGCTGATCATTGATATCATATGAGGGTTTTACATATATGATAAGGTCATTGGTCGATACCTTATCAATAGATTATACAATACAGTATATAATTAGGAGTGTAGTTTCAGGTTTATAGTGGTGTGGCTCTAAAACTAATAATTATAATAAGTTTATTTGGTATAGTTACATGGATTATTCGAGTCCACATTATATATGTCCAATTAGTCATTCTATTAGCTCTGCATAATTCCTTAACAGATGGTAATTGGTCAGGATATTTGTAATAGCTTATTTTCTTACATTTAGTGAAGAGAAAAATCTGGATCATCCTCTCACAGGGTGTAGGCTATTTTTCTAAGTGCCGGAGGGGCAAATTAGAATTTTATATTATTCAATAAATGAGATAAATGTTTAATTAATACTTATTTTGAAAATAATACTTGAAATTTAAATTAATTGTATTTAATTTTAAAAATCAAATATGTGATTAATTTGAATTTTGAAAATCTTGTCTTAAAATAAATATTTGAAATTTAAAAGATTATTTTATTTGAATTTGAATTGAAGAAAATCTTGTCCTAGTACTAAGAGGTGTCGTCCACTTTGGATAAGGGTAGAAGACCAAATTTTCTCCTAGTCTGAATTTGAATCTTGTTTTGGATAAGAGATTATACAATTATTTGAATTTCAAATAAAGTTACCACGATTTTATTTAAATTTAAATTGGAGTTGTGGAAAATTATTCATGTGGACAAAATTCAAAGATTTGTAAAGTTGCAAATTTGAATCAAAATTTTGAATTACAAATATCCATACAGTTGATTTTTTTTTTTGGGTTTATACCCCAAGAAGAAATTGGTTTTTTTTTTTTAAGTGGATAAGGGAAAGAAAAAATCTTGTTTGAATTTTGAATCCCCCTCAACTCAAGGTGTCCAAATTTTGTAGGGATCCTAGAGAGAAATCAGTTTTTGGGGTATTAGGAGAGAGAAAAATCTTTTCTTGATCTAATTCAAAATTCAAAAGTTACCTAATACAATTTTATAAATAGGAGTTTTGGCATTCTTATTTTCTTTGGACCATAAACTCTCAGGTGAGTGAATTTATTGTTACACATCTCACTAGCAATAATAAATTCTTAGAAATCTAGGTAGTTGGAAGGAAGCAAGCCGTGCTAGAATATCGATTAGGGAACTGAGTGTGTAGACACTCCATCGTCTGAGAATTAAAGAATAGTAAAAAAGGTAGGTTGAAGCTCTCTCGGTCACTTCCTCTGGCATTCCTGGTGTTTTCCTATGATGATATATGATTGTTGATAATTTATTGTATATGACAACTAGAGTCATTTAACAATCTTTGAAAAATTTTTAAAATTTCGCTACACACTCTGACGTTTTTTTTTTCTGACTATTAAATCATTGATTTATTATTGAATAAAAACCATAAACCATTCTTTCCCTCATTCTTCCTTTCTCTCTACCTTTCTCTCGGTCTTGTTGCACATGATTTCATCTCCTTTGTGGTATGGCTTCATCATAGTGGAGACTGTTAGGAAATGCCCTAAGTATGAGAGACATATTGATGTATTTATTTTGAATTGGATAATAAAATTGTATATAGAGTTTATTCATTACATTGTTATTTGTCCTTATTCTATTTACATGTTAAAGTAAATATAAGCAAATGTGGCTCACTGACTGCTTGTGTTAAAACTATTAGAACGTTGCATGCAATGGGCTTTTGTATACGAGAAGATAATGTTCTAAAGAAAGCGATCTAAACTAAGGTCTGTAGTTTATGAGGTTAGACCGAGCATCTAACTCATGTTAAGACTATTATGTTATCTAAAGCCATGGTAGGGATGATTTGTCTTGACTGTCCGAAGCATAGACTCCCAAGTAGAGACATAGATATGTTGCTTGGTGGTGACATATTAGACCAGGACTAAAGCGTGATTGATCTATGTAGTCCGCTATGAGTAGATCAATCTGCTTTTGACGTTGAGATAACCGAGAAATTTATCGTTCTCGGAAAATTTTGTACAAGATATGTAAATAAATGTATATTTATGATGAGACATATTACAAAATATAGAGCAGATGAAAATTTTGACTAACTAGATTTTAGTCAAAATTTGACAATGAATTAATGAATATAGTGTAAAAGCTAAACATTAATTCAAATTATGATGTTCTAAATTATTAGAAAAGTATATGGAAAATACATATTAAGAGATCAAAGGCTCACATGTAAGCTACCTTGATCAATGGTTAAGATTAGCCAAGCAATTTTCAATTTAATTAAAAGAAATTTAAGGAAAATGTGAGAGAGAGAAGAGAGAGCACATGAGGTTAGGGGGGCAGCAGCCAAGTGAATTAATTCACTTGTTTTGGCTACAAAGAAGCGGCCGAGAGAGAGAGAGAAAGAAAGAGAAAGAGAAAGGAAGAAAAAGAAAGAAAGAGAAAGAGAAAGTGAGTGAGAGAGAGAGAAAGAACAGAAGAGAAACATCCTCTGCATTTCCCTCTCAATAGCTTGGATTCTCTCTTCAAGCAAGGAAATCATTCAAGTTTTCAGCCCAAGAATCCACAGCAAGATGTTCTCAAGTTTCAAGCAAGGTAAACCCTCATTTTTCTCACATGTTTGGGTGGAAAATCTGGGTTATTTGAGGAAGAAAAAGAGAATGAGAGTTTGCATGTTGAGATTTTTGGTTAAATCGAAACGTGGTTCAAGTCTAGTTGTTTTTAAACACGAATTCGTGAATTGATGGTTTGGAAAACCAAGTTTCAGTAAGTTTTATTCAAGAACGTTTTGATTTTTAAAATGTTGAGTCAAGATTTTGGTGGAAGCAAAATGTGAAATTTTGCTTATGAAATCATGGATTTATGATAGTAGAAATGTCGTTACACCTTGAAATGGTCTTATAGAGACCAATTTTGAGTGCAAGAAGTAGAACAAAGACTATGAAAGCCTTAGAAAAACAGAAATGAGGATTTCGAACTCAAAATCAGAATTTTGGGATGAACATGGGAGTGTACACGGGTGTGTACAAGGGCGTGTTCAGAACACGCCCCCGAACATGCCCACATGTACGACCGTGTTTCGAAAGAAGTTGAGATCCGAGAGATACACGGCCAAAAACACGGCCGTGTATCAAGCTGTGTAGAATGGCACACGGCCATGGGAAAGGCGTATAACAGACCATGTTCGACAGCAGGAAAACACGGCCGTGTAGTCATCCGTGTAAGCATGCATGAGTTACACGGTCATGTTGCAAGAATTACATGGCCATGTACATAAGAACAAAGGATTACACGGCAACGAACACGCCCGTGTAGGAGGACATGTTCGAAGCTAAAAAAAAAAGAGTCTGAGAATATAATTTTCATTTTTTGCCATGTTTCAAATATAAGATAAACGTTGGAAATAATCAATGATTATTTCTTTTATAGGAATTCAAGCCAGGCACCCAGAGACAGCAGTCCCAGATTAGTAGAGGCTCACGTTAGCAGATTTTCTGTAAGTTCAAGCATTGTCCTAACTGCAACGTGGATAACCATATTATGTGTTATGATGTTATGTATGTTTTTTGGCATGTATGTCAGACGTTGACCGTCTGCATCATGATACTCATGTCAAGTTCATGTCATGCATGTAGAAATTCATGTTTCAAGTAGATAACTCATGTACACATGATAGACAAGTTTCAAGCACACGAAAGCATGTAGGTGCACAAGGCACCTTAGTGAGATTAATAAAACTCACAACCCAAGTAAAACATGTAATAGGTTCCTACTATGGGGCAATCAGTAAGCTACCTAGTTAAAACTTCAGACAAGATGGTAATTAAACCAGTTATTGGCGTACCGGCCTCTTGACCCACGGGGAGGTTTTCATGTTCAGTTTTAGTTCAGACTGTGGAGGTCAGCACTAAAGTACCACTCCCAGTCATGCACACCTTACGGTACGACCAACTAGCCTTCTCTACTATTCTCCAATTCCCGAATGGCTGAGTGTGTGGGCACTTTGAACCTCGATCGGTATGCTAGCACTGCTAGTCTTCTTCCGACCACCCAGATCTCTAAAGAACTTTATTGCCACAGTGGGCTGTGCAACAATAAGCCTGCTCACCTAAGAGTCTATGGTCTGAGAGAACTGGAGTAGCAGGACCTCTATTTATAGACCTGCATGAGGTGATTCTCTGAATTTGAATTGGATTAGGAGAAGATATTCTCCCTTATCCATAACCATAAAATCCAAATTTTCCAAGGGAGAAACCCAACAATAAAATTCGGCCATTATGGGATAAATCCAATCCAAATCTAAACAAGATTTTAACTAGAATTTTATCACCCTTTTTCAACCAAAAAATCTGAAATTTCCTAGGAGATTTTTCCTCCAAAAATTCGGCCACTTTTAGGATAAGGGAGAATTAAAATTCCACTAGGATTTTCAAGCTTGAATCTTATCTCAACCTTATCCAAAATAACCGAATTTTCCTGGTTGATTTTCTCCATAATTTCGGCCACTTTTCAGGGAGGAGAGAATCCAAATTCAACTGGGATTGAAACTTGAATTTTTCCCTTGAACCTTATCCACAAAAACCGAAATTCCATTGAGGATAATCCTCAAAATTTCGTCCACTATTTGTTAGGATTTGGATTCAAAATTCAAGTAGGATTCTAACAAGATTATCCTCTCCAAATCCAATTCAAATTCGAATTTCAAACCTTATGGATTTTCCACAACAAATTCGAATCCCACTTGGACTGTGATTCAAAATTTGAATTTCAAATTTCAAATTCGAATTTCAAATTCGAATTTCAAATTTCAAATTTCAAATTTAAATTTCAAATTCGAATTTCAAATTCGAATTTGAAATTTGAATTTCAAATTCAAATTTCAAATTCAAATTTCAAATTTCATATTTCAAAATTTAAATTTCAAAATCCACAAAACAGTTGTGTTTCAAATTCTTGTTCTCATGGATAATTTTCTACAACTCCAATTCAATCTCAAATAAAATCATGGCAACTTTATTTGGAGTTCGAATAATTGTGTGCTCTATTATCCAAAACAAAATCTGAAGCCAACCGGAGAGAATCTTGTCTGCCATCCTAATCCTGTGTCATCACCATCCATGCATAATAAACCAGCCAATAGCATACACAAATCAATTTGCCAAACGTTAAGGAATTATGTGGAGCTAGTAGAGGGACTAATTGGACATATATAATCGGGCTCACGCAAATCCATATGATCATCATTCTTTACCGAACAACTCAATCATATGATCACTAGTTTCAGAGTCACACCACTATAAACCTAAAACTGAACTCCCAATTATATACCGTATTACGTAAGCCCGTGACGAGCTACTATCCAATGACCTTGTCATATATGCAAAACCCTCATATGACATCCATGATCAGCCTTAAGTCAAAGTCTGTTTAATCCTATTGATCAGGCTATCTTAAAGTTCCATTATACTACCGAATTAAGAAAATGATTATTCACTATATGTGAATAAGAAGTCATCCACCCAGCAGACGACCCAAGGCCTTGTCCATTTTCACATTCAGTATAATGCCTTTAAGAGGATACCTTTAACTCCTTAGAGCTATGATTCTGATATCTGCAAACAAACCCTTCATCGTATACAAGTCATGCACCCAACGAACCGGTCTATAAGCTTACTACCTCTGAGACGCTTTAGCCATTGGAACATCAAAGTACACAAGTCATATACATGAAGTAGTTCATTTACTCAGGATTAAGGTTATTGCACAATGAATGTCAAAAGCAGATTGATCCACTCATAGCGGACTACGTAGATCAATCACGCTTTTGTCCCGGTCTAATATGTCACCACCAAGTAACATATCTATGTCTCTACTTAGGAGTCCAACTCCAGACAGTCAAGACAAACCGTCCCCTCCAAGGCTTTAGATAACATAATAGTCTTAACATGAGTTAGATGCTCGGTCTAACCCCATAGACTACAGACCATAGTTTAGACTGCTAACTTTAGAACATTGTCTTCTCGCATACCAAAGTCCATTGCATGCAACATTCTAACAGTTTTAACACAAGCAGTCAGTGAGCCATATTTGCTTACACTTACTTTAACATGTAAATAAAAACGAGGACAGATAGCAATGTAATGAATAACCTCTATATATAATTTTATTATCCAGTTCAGAATAAATACATCAAAATGTCTCTAATGCTTAGGGCATTTCCTAACAATCTCCCACTTGCCCTAAGCCAGTAGATGTGCCATATTATGCATCCCCATCGCCTCTACATGCCTTTCAAAGCTTCTAGCTACCAAAGTCTTAGTAAAGGGATCGGCAATGTTGTCCTCAGACGCGATCTTACATACATCCACTTGTCCTGTCTCCACATGCCCTCTAATAATGTGATACCTCCGATCTATGTGTTTGGTCCTCTTGTGGTGCCTAGATTCTCTTGTGTTGGCAATAGCCCTAGTGTTATCACAGTAAAGTGTGATAGGCTTGTCAACACCCGGAATGACCTCAAGGTCTCTAAAGAACTTGCGGAGCCAAACCGCTTTTTTAGATGCCTCAGCCCCAACCACATACTCAGCCTCCATAGTAGAGTCAGCTGTGCAGCCCTACTTCACGCTCCTCCACACAATAGCGCCTCCTCCGAGCAAGAACACTGATCCAGATGTCGATTTCCTCGAATCCTTGCAAGTCTGGAAGTCTGAGTCCGTGTATTCTACGGGTGTGAGGTCCCCTCCAGAATACACCAGCATATAATCTCTCGTTCTCTTAAGATACTTGAGTATATGCTTTACTGCTTGCCAGTACTTGGTTCCAGGATTCGCTTGATATCGACTCACCATACCTACTGCAAAACATATGTTTGGGCGAGTGCAAAGCATAGCATATATAAGGCTTCCTACAGCGGATGCATAAGGTACCTTACTCATATGCTCTCTTTCTTCTGATGTCTTAGATAGTCATCCAATGAAAGAGTTAGACTGGCAATAGAAGGTTGTGAACCTTTTTTTGCCTCTTGCATTGTATTTTTGTCAATTATTTTATCGATGTATGAAGCTTGGGATAACGCTATCATTTTGTTCTTTCGATCTCTGAAGAGACGAATGCCTAGAACATAATTAGCTTCTCCCAAGTCCTTCATGTCAAACTGTTGGTGTAAGCAAAGCTTGACCGATGATAAGTTCCCTACATCATTCCCAATGAGTAGTATATCATCAACATAGAGTATCAGAAAGACCAGTTTTCCATCCTTAATACGTTTATAAACACAAGATTCATCAACGTTCTGCTCAAAACCAAATGTCTTAATCGCTTGATCAAATCTCTGGTTCCATGAGCGGGATGCTTGCTTTAATCCATAAATGGATCTAAGCAACTTGCAGACTTTCCTTTCTTGGCCTTTCGCTATGAACCCTTCGGGCTGTATCATATAGATACACTCTTCAAGATGACTATTCAAGAATGCCGTCTTGACATCCATTTGCCAGATCTCGTAATCGAGAGCTGCAGCAATGGACAGAAGAATACGGATAGACTTCAGCATAGCAACAGGCGAAAAGGTTTCATCGTAATCGATTCCAGCCTTTTGTGTGTACCCATTTGCAACCAGTCTAGCTTTGAAAGTTTCCACTCTCCCTTCCGCATTCTTCTTTCTTTTGTAGACCCATTTGCATCCAATGGGTTTTATCCCATCCGGCAAATCTACAAGTTCCCAAACAGAGTTGGATTTCATAGAATCCATCTCATTGTTCATAGCTTGTTTCCAAGATTTAGAATCAACATCATTTACAGCTTCATCATAGGTGACCGGATCATCCTCATGCTTATGAGCCTCGGCCTGGTATACCTCAGTATCATACGTGAAGAAATTAGGTTTCTTCGAAACCCTCCCACTACGATGAGGCACCCTAAATTGTTGATCGTCTGCAGGTCTTTCATTTGAACTTGGACTTGCGTCCAAGGCCAAAATCTGTGGAGCAGTTCTTTCACCCGATAACTCCTCTAGCACCACTTTTCTTCGAGGCTTAAAGTCATTCATGTGACTTTCCTCCAAGAATGTCGCATGGGTTGAGACAATGACCTTTTGTTCCTTCGGGTTATAGAACAGACCTCCTTTAGTTCCCTTTGGATACCCTACAAACATGCACAATTCTGATCTTGGTGCCAACTTCTTCGCATCCCCATCCAATACATGCGCCGGGCAGCACCATATTCTCATATGTCCAAGGGAGGGCTTCCTGCCACGCCACAATTCATACGGAGTTCTGGGAATTGATTTGCTCGGAACCTGGTTCAGAATATAGCACGCCGTTTGTAAAGCATATCCCCAAAATGATGATGGCAGCGTTGAATAACTCATCATGGACCGTACCATATCCAATAAGGTCATGTTTCTCCTTTCGGCTACACCATTCTGTTGTGGAGTACCAGGTGCAGTCAATTGGGATAATATCCCGTTCTCTACAAGATGTCCTAAAAATTCATCGGAGAGATATTTACCACCTCGATCAGATCGAAGTGTCTTTATGGATTTATCCAATTGCTTTTCCACTTCCGCACGATACTCTTTGAACTTGTCAAAGGTTTCGCTCTTACGGTGCATTAGATACACATATATATACATCGAGTAATCTTCTATAAAAGAGACATAATACTCGAACCCTCCTCGTGTTGTGACGTTCATGGGACCACATACGTTAGTGTGCACAATTTCTAAGAGCTCCTGAGCCCTTGTACCCTTAGCTCCAAAAGACCTCTTAGTCATCTTACCCTCTAGACAAGACTTACATTGGAGAAGACGTACCTCCTCCAGAGATTCTAGAGGACCGTCTTTCACTAATCTTTGAATCCTATCCTGATTAATATGACCAAGTCTTAAATGCCAAAGATATGCCTTGTTAGAGTGAGAAACTTTCAACCTTTTAGAGTTATCTATTAATTCAGTGTCAAGCAGTGAGTACATCTTTGGTTTGATCAAATATAGGTTCCATCCATCCATCCAGAACAGATAAAAGACTTATTTCTACGAATATCAACTCTTTTACTAAAAGAAACTGAGTAAGAATCCTTTATTAAACAAGCTACCGATATAAGGTTCCTCCTAAAATTAGGAACATAAAAACAGTCTTTCAATAAAATAAACCTAAATTGATCAAAATAAAGGTGAACATCTCCCACTGCTTCAGCCACCACAAAGCTACCATCTCTAGTCCGCAACGAGAGGCTCCTATCATGTAGACTTCTCGTTTCCACGAACCCCTGCATAGAAACACAAACATGATTAGTGGCGCCCGAATCAATGACCCAAGTGTCTTTCGATTCTTCCACCAAACACGCTTCCAAGTAATGAAGTTCCTTACCTTCCTTGCCCTTGACGGCTAGGAATTCCCTGCAAGCCTTCTTAAAGTGACCCACCTTCCCACAATGGAAGTATTTGGACTTTTTAGGGTCCTTTGGCTTCTTGTTCTTCTTCTTCTTCTTCCCATCTGAGACAGGAGGGTTAGAAGAAATAGAAGCCACTTACTTCTTATTTGGCCTCTTCCTCTTCCGTGAGGGATTGGAAGATTCTGCCAAATTGGCCTCTCCTTTAGATTGGACCGCATCCTCATCCTTGATCATCCGCTCATAAGCCTATAGTTGCTTCATGAGCTCGGTTAGTCCTAACTCCTTTGTCGCCAGATTGTATGCGGCCTTAAACCCCACAAAATCTTTAGACAGAGTCTTGAACACCATCTCGATCTGGGTGTTGTAGTCCAACTCAGCACCATTCTCGGCAGCCTCAGCGAAGAATCCCATTAGAGTGATCATACGATCCTTCACCGGAGTACCCGCCTTTTGCTTAGAGTTCATAATACTGGTGATAGCGGACTGTCGAGCCAATTTTTCTTAGCCTCCGAACATGTCCTCCAAATTGTCCATGATCTCCCTAGCAACTTGATAAGTCTCATGCTGCTTTTGTAAAGAACTTGTCATGCTAGTAAGGATGTAGCATCGAGCTATCTCATTGGATTCTCTCTAACGATTATAGGCAACCGAGACCTCCTCAAGCGGTGTGTCAGGTTTGAGCCCAGGTGGGCATGGTTCGTCCAGTACGAACTTGTGTCTCTCGCAGCTGAGAACTATTAATAGATTTATTTTCCAATCTTTATAATTATCGCCATTCAGCTTATTTTCAGTAATTATCGAAATGAGGGGTGTTAGGGACATTTTGAACTGAAATAAAATTATTCTAGAAATCATTACAAAGCCCAAGCAAATATACAGATAATTTAACAAATAAAACATACAAGTATGTTCCTACATGAAACTTGAAAAACATGTAACATTGCAACGGTAATTCTCAGCACCTATTACCCCAAGCCACCGAGGGGTGGTCATGAAAACAAATAGCTGGAACATGGACCCCATCCAATTAATATATGTTGCCTTAAATCCTCTAAGGTTAAGACATATATTAATAACCGCTTATTTGGCCACCAGTTTAGTTAACAGAGCTTCTAGGGAAGGTTAATAACTAAACGAGTCTTGAGTGTATAACCATTGTTTACGTAGCCTGATCCACGTCCTACTAAGCCGCCGAGGGGTGGTCATGAATAAGATCGTACCCGAACACGTTTTCCACATAGGAGATCCAATCTAGTATATCAGCGGCGGTAAACACCTACCGAGGGGTGTGGTCAGGGCAGAACTGACGCGAGGCATTACCATGCTTTCACATATGGATCAACAATAGAGGCCGTGGGTTTTGTTTGAAACCCTCTCCCACTCAATATTTTGAAAAACATGCAAGTTTTGACAAATTATGTATGATCAATGTAGTATGAGCGGCACTCACCTATCCTATATGACATGTTATCAAATATGCATATAAAACATCCATCAATACATATTTATACATCCATATCACAGAAAAAATAATTGACAGAATAACCAAGCCATGATTCCATCCTAGAACAAAGAAAATAAAGATTACAAAAATTCATCCAAAGCATTCTTTGAGTCTTGAATTTTTTTTCGTCTTCTTGTATCCATCTTTATATAGCCTCTCTATTTATTTCTCATCCCAAGAATCATTTAAAATTTAAATCTCCAAAAATTTAAATTTCAAATTCAAATTTTAAACAATTTTAAACATCATGTGTAATAATATGTAATTTCAAAAATTTCAAATTTTCAATTACATATTTTTAAACCTGATTTAAAATTAAATCTTAAATTTAAAAATCAAAATTTTCTGATTTTTTAAACCGTCGTACCACTGCCCCCGAAGGCAGCAGCCGCCGTCGGCAGCCACCGTCGGCAACCACCAGCCCCGGAGGGGCTGCCAGCCCATGGGGCGGCCTGTGCAGCCTTGCCGGGCTGCAGGCCAAGCATGTAGCGCCAGGCTGCACGCCCAGGCTAGGCGCAGCTGCCGGCAGGCTGCACGCCCAGGCTGCGGCCAGCCTTGGGTAGGCCACGGCCACCCTCGACTGCAGGCCAAGCCTGCGGCCGTGGGTGGTTATGGCCTGTACAGGGGCTGCGGCAGCCCCATCCTACCCGAGGGCAGGGGCTGCAACCCCACCAAGGCCTGTCGGCCTATTTTGAGGGGTTGTGTCTTGATTTTCGTGCTATATTCCAATTTACCTATTAGGATCTCCAAAAATTAATTTGAATCCCAATTAAATTGAAATTTTCCACACAATCAAATTTCAGCGTTTAAATTAAATTTAACTTTTGAGAAAAATAAATTACGGTCTTCAATCTTCAATCTCCTCCAAGAATAATTACATAAAATTTCCTAAACTGTTTCAGGTGTACAAAAATTCTAACCATAAAAATTCTAAGAGACAAAAATTAAACCCATGGGAAAATTTCACTGTTAATAAACTGCTCCCATGGTTACATAAAAATTCCTAGATACAATTTTTCTAAATTCTAGGGAACCATAACTGGCATAAACAAGCATGCTTATAATAATTCAGAAAATTAAAATAACCACACACTTTATACATAATCCATGATAACAACATAAAGGAACCCTAGAATGCCACTCTCTAAATGTCAAATCCATACATAAATAAAAAGACTAAGTAATTGTCTAATTTATGTACATGGCATAGTCATGAGATGGCTCTGATACCAATTGTAGGAAAATAAATCGGTAAAAACGTATCAGAGTGGCGCAGCGGAACAATAAAAATTTTTAGATCATTAAATATCTCATGATGCCATATACAATAAACCAACAACAATTAAAACTCATACCTCAAGGACACCAATCTTGCAGGAGGAGAATGACCGGAGGCTTCAACCAACTAGCCTTCTCTACTATTCTCTAATTCTCGAATGGCTGAATGTGTGGGCACTCTGAGCCTCGATCGGTATGCTAGCACTGCTAGTCTTCTTCCAACCACCCAGATCTCTAAAGAACTTTATTGTCATGGTGGGCTGTGCAACAATAAGCCTGCTCACCTGAGGGTCTGTGGTCTGAGAGAACTGGAGTGGCAGGACCTCTATTTATAGACCTGCATGAGGTGATTCTCTGAATTTGAATTAGATTAGGAGAAGATATTCTCCCTTATCCATAACAATAAAATCCAAATTTTCCAAGGGAGAATCCCAACAATAAAATTCAGCCATTATGGGATAAATCCAATCCAAATCTAAACAAGATTTTAACTAGAATTTTACCTCCCTTTTTCAACCAAAAAATCCAAAATTTCCTAGGAGATTTTTCCTCCAAAAATTCGGCCACTTTTAGGATAAGGGAGAATCAAAATTCCACTAGGATTTTCAAGCTTGAATCTTATCTCAACCTTACCAAAAATAACCGAATTTTCCTGGGAGATTTTCTCCATAATTTCAGCCACTTTTCAAGGAGGAGAGAATCCAAATTTAGCTGGGATTGAAACTTGAATTTTTCCCTTGAACCTTATCCACAAAAACCGAAATTCCATTGAGAATAATCCTCAAAATTTCGTCCACTATTTGTTAGGATTTGGATTCAAAATTCAAGTAGGATTCTAACAAGATTATCCTCTCCAAATCCAACTCAAATTCGAATTTCAAACCTTGTGGATTTTCCACAACAAATTCGAATCCCACTTGGACTGTGATTCAAAATTTGAATTTCAAATTTCAAATTCGAATTTCAAATTCAAATTTCAAATTTCAAATTTCAAATTTCAAATTTAAATTTCAAATTCAAATTTCAAATTCGAATTTCAAATTCAAATTTCAAATTTGAATTTGAAATTTAAATTTGAAATTTGAAATTTGAAATTCAAATTTCAAATTCAAATTTCAAATTCAAAATTCATATTTCATATTTCAAAATTCAAAATTCAAAATCCACAAAACAGTTGTGTTTTAAATTCTTATTCTCATGGATAATTTTCTACAACTCCAATCCAATCTCAAATAAAATCATGGCAACTTTATTTGGAGTTTGAATAATTGTGTACTCTATTATCCAAAACAAAATCTGAATCCAACCGGAGAGAATCTTGTCTACCATCCTAATCCTGTGTCATCACCATCCATGCATAATAAACCAGCCAATGGCATACACAAATCAATTTGCCAAATTTAAGGAATTATGTGGAGCTAGTAAAGGAACTGATTGGACATATATAATCGGGCTCCCGCAAATCCATATGATCATCATTCTTTACCGAACAACTCAATCATATGATCACTAGTTTCAGAGTCACACCACTATAAACCTGAAACTGAACTCCCAATTATATACCGTATTACGTAAGCCTGTGACGAGCTACTATCCAATGACCTTGTCATATATGCAAAACCCTCATATGATATGCATGATCAGCCTTAGGTCAAAGTCCGTTTAATCCTACTGATCAGGCTATCTTAAAGTTCCATTATACTACCGAATTAAGAAAATGATTATTCACCATATGTGAATAAGAAGTCATCCGCCCAGCAGACGACCCAAGGCCTTGTCCATTTTTACATTCAGTATAATGCCTTTAAGAGGATACCTTTAACTCCTTAGAGCTATGATTCCGATATCTGTAAACAAACCCTTCATCGTATACAAGTCATGCACCCAACGAACCGGTCTATAAGCTTCCTACCTCTGAGACGCTTTAGCCATTGGAACATCAAAGTACACAAGTCATATATATGAAGTAGTTCATTTACTCAGGATTAAGGTTATTGCACAATGAACGTCAAAAGCAGATTGATCCACTCATAGCGGACTACGTAGATCAATCACACTTTAGTCCCGGTCTAATATGTCACCACCAAGTAACATATCTATGTCTCTACTTGGGAGTCCAGCTCCAGACAGTCAAGACAAACCGTCCCCTCCAAGGCTTTAGACAACATAATAGTCTTAACATGAGTTAGATGCTCGGTCTAACCCCATAGACTACAGACCATAGTTTAGACTGCTAACTTTAGAACATTGTCTTCTCACATACAAAAGTCCATTACATGCAACGTTCTAACAGTTTTAACACAAGCAGTCAGTGAGCCATATTTGCTTGCATTTACTTTAACATGTAAATAAAAATGAGGACAGATAGCAATGTAATGAATAACCTCTATATATAATTTTATTATTCAGTTTAAAATAAATACATCAAAATGTCTCTAATGCTTTGGGCATTTCCTAACACTATTGCAGTTAACTACAGAGTTGACTATAATAGTACTGTAGAACCTCTACAGTAAAGGCGGGCCACCATAGTTGGTATCAGAGACCAAGTTTAAAATGGTTCCAATTTAGAGTACCAACTGTTGCCACAGTTGGTATCAGAGCAAGTTTACAAAGGGTTCAGTTTAGAGTACCAACTGTTGCCATAGTTGGTAGACCATATCCCGCCTGACTGTGCATATCCTGTTCGCCGATCCAAGTAAGTTAAGTTTATGTTAAGATCAGTAGCTAGTTATGCATGAAAGTAAAAGTCTGTAGAGACCTATACTTTATAGTAAGTATATGATGATATATTAATACAAGAAAGATATGAATCCTCTTATAAAGGATTTAATGCAAACTCATCGTGTGATTTTAGGATATAAGTTAGCACGATGGAAAAGCAGGGCCAAGGCCAAAGACGAAGAAGGGGATGCGCAACTCTGTATCAGAGATTAGAAGAGTTGCAAGCTCTTCTAAAAAATCAGATGAAAGAAAATGCAGAATTAAGACAGAGGTTAGAATAGCTAGAACAGGGGCAGGGATCAGTCGGGACTCCTGCACAACAAGCAGCTGAGGCAGAACGAGTAGTGTCACCAGCTACACCAGAAGTGGTTTAGGAACCACCAGCAAGGGTGAACCAGGAGCCACTATATGAGAAATTCTGGAAAATGAGGCCTCCGGAATTTGAGAGTTCAACTAATCCCCTGGACGCAGAAGATTGGCTTTCTTCTATCCAGATGATTATGGATTTCATGAGACTAACTGAGGAAGAGAAAGTCTTGTGTGCATCCTTTGTTCTTAGGAAGGACACAAGATTTTGGTGGGACACGGTCCATATGAGGAGGGACGTGACCACGATGTCATGGGCGGAGTTCTTAGAGGAATTCAATCAGAAATACTATGATCCAGCATCACTCTGACCACAACAGAAAGAGTTTTCAGAGTTACAATAGGGTGACATGTCAGTTAGTGAGGTTTGCAAGAAATTTGACTAGCTCTCCGGTTTGTGTCCGTATGTAGTGTCGATGGAAAGGGAGAAGATACAGAAGATGATAGGCATGTTTAGGCCTGAGATTTCTACTTTAATTGACATTGGCCCAATCCCACCAATCTCAGTAGCGAACTGTGTTAGTCGTGCTTTGAGGGCCGAGTACCATCTTGCTTGCCAGAAAGAAGAGAGGGAAAAGGTCTGGGAAACCAGGAAGAAAGAAAAGATCTTGGCCAAGACCTCTTAACCTAGACAACATAGTAAAGGCAATCAGAGTATAAGACCAAAATAGTCCAGTAACCCAGGCTCTCAGTCCCAGCAGAAGAGAAAGGGCAATTTTCAGGGAACTCAAGTTCAAGATAATAGAAGTCAGTCACAAAGGACTAACCCCACTGCAGTACCAAGTAACTCCACCTGTCCTATTTGTGGGAAGAAACATATGGATCAGTGCAAAACTGGTACAACTGCATGTTTTCAGTGCAGAAAAGAAGGTCATTTCATCAAGAATTGTCCCATGAACCGCCAGTCTGTATCAACAGCAAACTTTTCACGTCCCTAGCAGTCACAAGTTCATGCACTCAGATTAAGCTATGAAAGCCCAGCAGAAGTGCCTCCAGCAGTACAAGAAAGATAGGAAAGAGCTCCTCAGGCAGATGCTAGGGTAATGGCCTATACCAGAGAAGAGGCAGAGGCAGGGACGTCCAACGTGGTGATAGGTCAGATTTCTATCACTAACCACTTGGCATCTATTCTTTTTGACTCTGGGGCCACTCATTCTTTCATATCATATGCATTTGCTGATAAGTTAGAATACCCAAGAGATCACATGGGAAGAACTTTTAGAACTGCTCTCCCTTCAGGAGAAATCATGTTGTCCGAGTACTGGTTACCTCATATACCAATAATCGTGGCAAATAGGGAGCTTTATGTAGAATTGATCATGATGAAGATAGTAGACTATGATGTAATTCTGGGAATGGATTTCCTAGGAAAATACCAAGCCACGATCGATTGCAAAAACAGAAGAATAGTGTTCAAGCCAGAAGATGAAGAAAGTTTTGAATATGTCGATTTCTCAAGAGGGTCAAGTAAGATGATGATCAGTTCATTGAAAGTCATGAAGCTAATAGCCAGTGGTTGTACTGGATATTTAGCTTATGTGACAGATATAGCAGAAGAGAAGAAGTTACAACCGAAAGATGTTCCGATTGTTAGAGAATTTCTCGAAGTCTTTCCCGAAGAACTACTAGGAGTACCTCCAGAATGGGAAATCTCATTTGAGATAGAGCTCCTACCTAGAACAGCACCGATCTCCAAGGCACCATATCACATGGCACCAGTGGAGTTAAAAGAATTACAAGTGTAGTTGAAAGATCTGCTTGACAAGGGATTTATCAGACCAAGCTATTCTCCATGGGGTGCTCCCGTACTGTTTGTCAAGAAGAAAGACAGGACGTTTCGTATGTGCATAGATTATCAAGAATTGAATAAGGTTACAGTCAAGAATAGGTATCCATTACCTAGGATTGATGACCTGTTCGATCAACTCAAGGGTGCAGTGGTGTTCTCAAATATTGATTTGAGATCAGGATACTATCAGTTGAGAATCAAGGAAGGTGATGTTTCCAAGACAGCTTTCAGAACCCGTTTTGGGCATTATGAATTCCTAGTAATGCCGTTTGGGTTAACGAATGCTCCAGCGGCTTTCATGGACCTGATGAACAGAGTCTTCAAGGAGTATCTTGACAAGTTTATCATTGTGTTCATCGATGACATTCTTGTATATTCAAAGACTCACGTAGAGCATGAAACACAATTGAGAATTATTTTTCAGAAGCTAAGAGAGCATCAACTCTATGCCAAATTCTCAAAATGTGAGTTTTGACTAGACAGAGTACATTTTCTCAGACATGTAGTATCCAAAGAGGGAATTGCAGTGGATCCAATCAAGGTGGATGCGATAAACAAATGGCCTGCACCTAAGAGCATGACAGAGATACACAGTTTCTTAGGGTTAGCTGGCTATTACAGGAGATTTGTGGAAGGGTTTGCACGATTCACAGCACCTTTCACAACCCTTACACGCAAGGAAAGGAAGTATGTATGTAAGGATGAATGTGAAAGAAGCTTCCAAGAGCTAAAGAGACGGCTGACAAGCGGGCCGATCCTCACACTCCCTACTGAAGGAGAGAAGTATGAAATCTATAGTGACGCTTCAAGAGTGGGTTTGGGAGCAGTATTGATGCAAGATGGCAGAGTGATTGCCTATGCTTCATGCCAATTGAAAGAGCACGAGAAGAATTATCCCACCCATGACCTAAAACTTGCTGCAGTAGTGTTCATACTCAAAATTTGACGACACTATCTGTATGGAGCACGGTGCTAGATTTACATGGATCATCAGAGCCTAAAATACTTCTTCACATAGAAGGAGTTAAACATGAGGCAAAGAAGATGGTTGGAGTTGGTAAAGGACTATGACTGTGAGATCCTCTACCATCCAGGAAAAGCCAACCGTGTGGCAGATGCTTTAAGTAGAAAAGCTACAGTTCCACAACAGTTGACCATTGACAGGTTATCAAGACCATTGTAGCAAGAAATTCATTCGCTTGAGCTGGAGCTAATATCAGGAAAATTGTCAGCACTATAGCTGAAGTGATCATTGTTTGATGACATCAAGGAAGTTCAGAAGCAAGATTCAAGTCTAACAGACTCTCAAGAAGAGATTTCCAAAGAAGGATTAATCATGTATCAAGGGAGAATTCATATTTCAGTAGATGAAGAACTTCGAAGGTGAATCATATCAGAAGCTCATGAAACGCCATACTTAGTTCATCCTGGAGCCACCAAGATGTCCCAAGACTTAAAACTGCAGTTTTGGTGGAGAGGGATGAAAGGAGATATTGCAAGATTCGTGAGTAAATGCCTGACTTACTAGAAAGTCAAGGCTGAGCATCAGCATCCTGGAGGAAAGTTAGAACCTCTAGAGATTCCAGAATGGAAATAGGAGCATATTACCATGGATTTTATGGTACAGCTACTCAAAACAAGAAATGGACACAATGCTATCTGGGTAATTGTGGACAGGTTAACGAAGATAGTCAGATTCATAGCAATGAAAATCACTTACTCATTAGAGAAGTTAGCACACCTTTATGTAGCTTATGTTATTAGATTACAAGGAGTTCCAAAGTCCATAGTATCTGACAGAGATACACGGTTCACTTCAAACTTTTTGGAGTGTGTGTAAAGAGCCATGGGCACAGAACTGAAGTTCAGTATAGCCTTCCATCCTCAGACAGACGGACAATCAGAACGGACTATCCAAACTTTGGAGGATAAAAAGAGCTTGGAATGAGAAGCTACCACTAGTAGAATTCTCATATAATAATAGTTACCAAGCTTCTATCAAGATGGCACCGTATGAGGCCCTGTATGGATGAAAGTACAGATCACCCATCCATTGGTACGATCTGAAGTAAAAACAATTGCATAAAACAGATTTCATGCAAGAAACTTCTGATGCAGTTGCCAAGATCCAGCAAAGGATGAAGAGTGCTCAGAGCAGACAGAAGAGCTATGCAGATAAAAGACGGAGATCCCTAGAATTCAAGGAAGGGGACTTCGTATTTTTGAAAGTGTCTCCCATGAAGGGGATTATGCGTTTTGGTAAGAAGGGAAAACTGAGTCTAAGGTATATTGGACCTTATGAGATTATCAAACGCATTGGGAAGGTTGCCTACAAGTTGGCATTACCTCCTCAGCTGTCAGCAGTGCACAATATATTTCATGTCTCAATGCTAAGGAAGTACATATTAGATCCATCTCATGTGTTACAACATGAACCAGTTCAAGTCCAAGAGGATCTAACTTATGAAGAACAGCCTATTCAGATACTGTCTAGAGAAGAAAAGGTGCTGAAAAATAAGACCATCCCACTAGTCAAGGTATTGTGGAGGAATCACAACATTGAAGAAGCTACGTGAAAAAGAGAAGATGGGATGAGACTTTCATACCCTCACTTGTTTTAATTTTCGAGGACGAAAATCTTATAAAGAGGGGTGAATGTGATAACCGAGAAACTTATTGTTCTCAGAAAATTTTGTACAAGATATGTAAATAAATGTATATTTATGATGAGACATATTACAGAATATAGAGCAGATGAAAATTTTGACTAACTAGATTTTAGTCAAAATTTGACAATGAATTAATGAATATAGTGTAAAAGCTAAATATTAATTCAAATTATGATGTTCTAAATTATTAGAAAAGTATGTGGAAAATACATATTAAGAGATCAAGGGCTCACATGTAAGCTACCTTGATCAATGGCCAAGATTAGCCAAGTAATTTTCAATTTATTTAAAAGAAATTAAAGGAAAATGTGAGAGAGAGAAGAGAAAGCACGTGAGGTTAGGGGGGCCAGCAGCCAAGTGAATTAATTCACTTGTTTTGGCTACAAAGAAGCGGCCGAGAGAGAGAGAAAGAAAGAAAAAGAAAGAAAGAGAAAGAGAGAGAGAAAGAGCGAGAGAGAGAGAGAAAGAACAGAAGAGAAACATCCTCTGTGTTTCCCTCTCAACAGCACGGATTCTCTCTTCACGCAAGGAAATCGTTCAAGTTTTCAGCCCAAGAGTCCATAGCAAGACGTTCTCAAGTTTCAAGCAAGGTAAACCCTCGTTTTTCTCATGTTTTTGGGTGGAAAATCTGGGTTATTTGAGGAAGAAAAAGAGAATGTGAGTTTGCATGTTGAGATTTTCATTTAAATTGAAACATGGTCAAGTCTAGTTGTTTTTAAACATGAATTCGTGAACTGATAGTTTAGAAAACCAAGTTTCAGTAAGTTTTCTTCAAAAAAGTTTTGATTTTTAAAATGTTGAGTCAAGATTATGGTGGAAGCAAAATGTGAAATTTTACTTATGAAACCATGGATTTATGATAGTAGAAATGTCGTTACACCTTGAAATGGTCTTATAGAGACCGATTTTGAGTGCAAGAAGCAGAACAAAGTCTATGAAAGCCTTAGAAAAATAGAGATGAGGATTTCAAACTTAGAATCAGAATTCTGGGATGAACACGGGAGTGTACATAGGCGTGTACAAGGGCGTGTTCAGAACACGACCCCGAACATGCCCACATGCACGATCGTGTTTTGAAAGAATTTGAGACCCGAAAGGTACATGGCCAAGAACAAGGCCATGTATCGAGCCGTGTAGAATGGCACACGGTCATGGGAAAGGCGTGTAACAGACCATGTTTGACAGCAAGAAAACATGGCTAGAAACACGGCCGTGTAGTCACCCGTGTAAGCATGCATGAGTTATACATTCATGTTGCATGAATTATATGGCCATGCACGTAAGCACAAAGGATTACACGACCACGAACACGCCCGTTTAGGAGGACGTGTTCAAAGCTAAAAAGAAAAAGAATCTGGGAATATGATTTTCATATTTTGCCATGTTTCAAGTATAAGATAAATGTTGGAAATAATCAATGATTATTTCTTTTATAGGAATTCAAGCTAGACACCCCGAGACAGTAGCCCCAGATCAGCAGAGGCTCACGTTAGCAGATTTTCTGTAAGTTCAAGCATTGTCCTAACTGCAACGTGGATAACCATGTTATGTGTTATGATGTTATGTATGTTGTTTGGCGTGTATATTAGACGTTGACTATCTACATCATGATACTCATGTCAAGTTCATGTCATGCATGTAAAAATTCATGTTTCAAGTAGATAACTCATGTACACATGATAGACAAGTTTCAAGCACACAAAAACATGTAGGTGCACAAGACACCTTAGTGAGATTAATAAAACTCATAACTCAAGTAAAACATGTAATAGGTTCCTACTGTGGGGTAATCAGTAAGCTACCCAGTTGGAACTTCAAACAAGATGGTAATTAAACCAGTTATTAGCGTACCGGCCTATCGACCCACGGGGAGGTTTTCATGTTTAGTTTCAGTTCAGACTGCGGAGGTCAGCACTAAACTACCGCTCCCAGTCATGTGTGCCTTACGGTACGACCAATCAGGAGCCCAATACCAAAACCTAATTTTAGATAATGTCCTAAGACTTGACATACGGCCAGAACATGTGTGATGCCCCCGAATGCGACCACCCGCAACCGTCATGAACTGACTCTACGGCTGGCTAAGACGGCTCGTGTGCCGAATTCGGGTCGTCAGTTTTAAACTCTTTTTCTCACATTTCTCATTTATCAGGGCCTAAAATTTCACCCATAATTTTTTTTTTCATACTTTCACAAAAGGAAAGCTAAGTATAAAAGTCGGGTAAAAATACAATACTAACATTTATAATTATTTTGGGAGTATAACATAATATACATTTTGTAATATATTTGTACTATTTTTTTTAAACACTTTCTCTTCAATTCATTATCTCTTGATACTCAACGGAAAACTTATGGCAAGACCAAGTCCACGGTGAATTCCCTATCCTTTGACACGCGCACATCCTGCTGCCATCCAAAAATCTACTGGACAGATTTCTTGCTTGTAACATGAACAAACCGATGGCTAAGAGGCTCAGTAAGTTCAAACATACTTAGCAAGAATCATATAGATTCAAAAACATTGAAAACTTAATTTCTTATGAATAGTGACTTTGACCCTTGATCGATGAATAGTAACAATTACCATAACTAGTTACTATTTACATAACCTAACTGAAATCACTATACTTAGTATATTCTCCGGTTATGCTCAATTATGATTTTCATCATATTATTGATGGTTCATTCTCTATTTACTTTCTAGTATAGAGCTCTTTTTATGGCAGTACTGATAATTATTGCATGCTGACTGGGAGGGCCTAGGGAGCGACCCCAGAGCTTCGACCTCCACAGCACTTATATTCTCATAGGATCTAAAAAACCTCCACCACTATGTTAGAGGGGTGGTACGCCTTAATGGTTTCATTACCATTTTTCAATTATAGTTTTGACCAAGTGACATTAATCGTCACCTCAAGGTCACTATCCTCCATCGCCCGTAGGCCGTACTTATTCTCTTTTCTTATTATATGGGATATATTATACGAACTAATCTCCAAATGTCCATAGAACTTTATATCTAGCGTACATCTAGTACACAATAAAATAACACAGTATTTCATGTTGCAAACATGAAAATACTTGAACTTACACATATCACACTTAGACATAATAGTCTATTCATGTTGCAGTCAATTAAATGTTCGAACTTACCAATACTGCGACAACGTCCACTTCCGAAACTCTTCCGTAGTTCTATCTCTATTTTGGGTTCCTACAGACATAACATTGTCTGTTAATACCCTATATTAATTAACACTTTAAATATATATTTATTTCACTTAACAATTCAACACATTTAAATTTTGTTCCGTGTCCCAGGCCTGCAACACGCCCGTGTCCCAGCCTGTGTACCTCTCGGGTTTACTCTACACAGCCATGTTGTTTACTATCTACCCGTGTAACTGTACACGACTTGAAACACGCCCGTGTTCAAGCCCGTGTACCTCTCGGGTTGTAAAATTTTTTTCCTATACACGGCCGTGTTATTTACTATCTGGCCGTGTAACTGTACACGGCTTGATACACGCCCGTGTTCAAGCCCATGTACCTCTTCGGCTGTAAAATTTTTCATATACACGGCCGTGTATTTCTTCTACACGCCTGTGTCCTTCAAAATTTTTAGATTTTTAACTATAAAATCTTTATTTTGAGTCCTAGAATTTTATCTAAGTCATTTTAGGTCCTTTTGGGTTCTTTTACCACTTTTTTGGTGCCAAAAACCGTAATTTTTCGTTTTTTGATCCTTGATTACTATTCATCCGTCACCTATGGTCGTTTCTCATTTTTCGAGCGTTTCGGAGCCTCAAATGGCCCTTTCACTACTCTTGAAACACTTTCTATCCCGTCCCCGACCCTAGGTCCTCGAGAGGCTCGGGTTTCCTATCCCGACCTAATTTTTCTCCTTTCATTTCCCGAAATGCCCTTATGCCGTTTTAAAAATTTCGGCAGCATTTCCGCTTGTATTTTTAGGTTTCCCGACGTTAGGTACGCCTCAGAACCTTTGTACCTGCCACGTATTATACCAGAGCCCTATTTTATACAAAGTTTCCAAACTTTGTATAAAAATTTTTCCACATAATCAATATTCAACAATCCATACACGATCAACAATATTTTCCAAACTAACTTTGGTTTAACATGTTAATCATCACCAAATTATTTTTTATCACCACATTCCAATATCACATATCACTCCTAGGTTTTCTAATGTGTAATACAACATTAAAACTGTGGTGCCCTGCCCTGAATTAAGGCTACAGTACTAGCATAGTAGAGCTCTAAAGTCCACTATGGTAGACTATTACCTCAATGGGTTATCGGCATCTTACTTATAACTTGATCTTGTTAACTTACTGATTGTAGTTAAAATGATTTTTAATCTGAAAGCTAAGGGATTTTTTTTTAAACTGTTGGTGATTGTAATCTGTAAAAATATAAGTGACATACAGCATAGGATGTACTACTATTGTGCTGGTTGTACATAATTTACATCATGATGTATTTTTAAAATACAACTTAAAATATGTTCTCAAAATAACACTTTTAATCTGCTCAAACTCTGCTCAGTGGAAAACAGCGGCAGGACCATTCCCCTTGCCCAGCCCTGAAGGCAAATGTAACCCCGCTCCTCGTCCAATCTACTGTCTACAAGTGCACAGGTTTCTTACCTGTAACATAAATAAACTGGTGAGTCACAGGCTCAGAAAGTTCAAACATACATGCAAGAACATAAATCACAAAATCCTGAAAAAGACTATTCATATGAATAGTAACTTTGACTTTTGACCATAAATAGTAAGGTTGACTTTGATAGGTACTATTCATGTCAACTGGTATCTAAACTACTGTATAATCTGTTAGTACGTTTTATGCTCAATTATGACTGTTCTGAAATCTTAATTCTGTATCTGTTACTGAATTTTGCTATTGGGCTCCTGAATTGGTCGTACCGTAATGCGCGCTATACTGAGAGGGACTCTGGGGAGCGACCCACTGACCAATCCTCTACAGCCTAAAAATATTGGACATCCAACCTGGGATTCGTCACCTGCAGTTTGGAGTCCTACTGTAACTGTAACTAGAAGCTAAGAAACCTCCACCTATATGGGAGGCCGGTACGCCAATACTGATTTAATTACTGAATTCTCTGGTGGTTCCTGACCGGTGACAATTATGCTGCCTCCTGGGTCTGGAACTCTCTGTAATTTATTTTGCAATTTTCTTAAGATTTTATGTCTTATGTTAGTGTACCTATCGTACCTGACTACTGAATTTCTATCTTCTATATCACATAAGCATACTGAGTAAATTCATGCTGCAGACAAATAAATGTCTGAACTTACCTGATATTTTACTATCAATTCCTTTCCTGAGTCAACTGACTTCCATAATTCACCTTTTGGTTGCTTTCCTATGACCGAAATAAATTACAGTTATTTTTACTATTCACTTCTTATATAAAATACTGTGAAATTATAAAATTTCTGATTGAAATTCTTAATTATCCATTTTAGGATTCATATTTTTAATCCTGGAATCATTCTGCTACATAAACTACTATCCTGGGCTTTGATTCCACTTTTCTGAACATTTTGGTCAAAATGACCATTTTACCCCTGACGGGACTATAGACTAGGAAATCCCGTTTTATCATTTTATCTGAATTTTCTAATCCCAAAAATCTTAAAATAACATTTCTTAGGTTTTCCCAAGCTTTTACGACATTTTCTACAAAAATGCTCTGGTTACTATTCACCCGACCCTCGGGTGGTACTATTCTGACCCTCGGGGTCGTTTCTCGTTTTTCTAGCCTTTCGGGACCTCAAATGACTGTTTTACAAGTTGTATTATCGGCCATTATTCTCTTCTTTAGCTTAGGGTTCTGAAGGGCTCGGGTTTCCGATTCCCGACCCACTTTTTACCTCTCGTTTACTAAATTGCCCTTTGGGCGTCCTAAAAATTTCGACAGCATTTCTGCTGAAATTCTAGGTTCCCGGCGTTTAGGAAACGCCTCGAAACCATCTATCCTATTCTATCCTGCCAAGTACTATACCACAAACCTAATTTTACGTAAAAGTTACAAACTTTTTACGTAAAATTTCATCACAAAACTGACTCGTTTTTAACGGAATTTCAACCTGTTCTTCACCACTTTTAAGCTCAGTTTTTATACTTAAATCACACATTACATAACTCAACAAAACTTTCTTATTTTCCACTAACTCATGCACGGTTTTTCTTTAAAAACCTTAAACAAAATTTTGTTTTCTAACTCAATTTCTTCTCATTTGTTTTCCACACTAACACATTCAATTTTTTTCCCACAAAACCCTAACATAACTCTTCAAATTTCATGCATTCTCCATTGATTTTCCTTGGAAAATCAATCTCAAAATTTTGGTTTATTCCCATTTTTTCTTTCTTATTTTATACAAAAAATTAACATCACATTTACCATATGAAATCAACAACAAAAAGTCTCATTTTTTCCCATCATTCTCCACGGTTTTGAATTGAAAAACAACACCAACATTGAAAGTTTTTCAATCACATTTCATCTATTTCTTTCTTCACATTTCCACATGATTTTCAACATCAAAAATCAACCAAAACAACATGAGAACTCCATCATTCCAAACCCCAATAACCGACAGTTTTTATGAAGGAAAAACACAAATATAACTTGATTTTTCATGCACTTATTTCTTGTTTCACTTAACCACACATCATTCACACATTTTCAACTAAAATGCATGAAACAAAAACTGATTTTTCTCACTTCAAATCAGCCCATATCACACGGTTTTTTATCATGAAAAACAGGAAGAATGGTGCCAAAAATGAAGGATTACCTTGCTTGCTTGATAGCTTGAATCTTGTGATGAATTTTCCACTCTTTCTTGCACAAATCTTGAAGAAAAATTTGAGCTTTCTCTAGGGGTGATGCACGGCTTCAATGGTGGCTGAAAACCAGAGTTTTTTCTAGTTTCTAATGGCTGAAAACTGTGCTTAATAACTGTAGGAAAATAAACCGGTAAAAACGTATCAGAGTGGCGCAGTGGAACAATAAAAAATTTTAGATCGTTAAATATCTCATGATGCCATATACAATAAATCAACAACAATTAAAACTCATACTCAAGGACGCCAATCTGCAGGAGGAGAATGACCGGAGGCTTCAACCAATTAGCCTTCTCTACTATTCTCCAATTCCCGAATGGCTGAGTGTATGGGCACTCTGAACCTCGATCGGTATGCTAGCACTGTTAGTCTTCTTCCGACCATCCAGATCTCTAAAGAACTTTATTGTCACGATGAGCTGTGCAACAATAGGCTTGCTCACCTGAGAGTCTGTGGTCTAAGAGAACTGGAGTGGTAGGACCTCTATTTATAGACCTGCATAAGGTGATTCTCTGAATTTGAATTGGATTAGGAAAAGATATTTTCCCCTTATCCATAACCAAAAAATCTGAACTTTTCCAAGGGAGAATCTCAACAAAAAATTCGGTTTTCTTAGGATAAATCCAATCTAAATCTAAACAAGATTTTAACTAGAATTTTATCTCCCTTTTTCAACCCAAAAAATCCGAAAATTACAAGGAGAATATCTCCTAAAGATTTTGGCCATTATGGATAAGGGAGAATCAAAAATTCCATTAGGATTTTCAAGCTTGAATCTTATCTCAACCTTATCCAAAATAACCGAATTTTCCTAGGAGATTTTCTCCCTAATTTCGGCCACTTTTTAGGGAAGGAGAGAATCCAAATTCAACTGGGATTAAAACTTGAATTTTTCCCTTGAATCTTATCCACAAAAAATCTAAAATTTCCTTGAGGATTATCCTCAAAATTTCATGCAACATTTGTTAGGATTTGGATTCAAAATTCAAGTAGGAGTCTAACAAGATTATCCTCTCCAAATCCAACTCAAATTCGAATTTCAAACCTTGTGGATTTTCCACAACAAATTCGAATCCTACTTGGACTGTGATTCAAGATTTGAATTTCAAATTTCAAATTCAAATTTCAAATTTCAAATTTCAAATTTCAAATTTAAATTTCAAATTCCAATTTCAAATTCGAATTTCAAATTCAAATTTCAAATTCAAATTTCAAATTCAAAATTCAAAATTCAAATTTCAAAATTCAAATTTCAAATTCCACAAAACGGTTGTGTTTCATATTCTTGTTCTCATGGATAATTTTCAACAACTCCAATCCAATCTCAAATAAAATCATGGCAACTTTATTTGGAGTTTGAATAATTGTGTACTCTATTATCCAAAACAAAATCTGAATCCAACCGGAGAGAATCTTGTCTACCATTCTAATCCTGTGTCATCACCATCCATGCATACTAAACCAGCCAATGGCATACACAAATCAATTTGCCAAATGTTAAGGAATTATGTGGAGCTAGTAAAGGAACTGATTGGACATATATAATCGGACTCCCGCAAATCCATATGATCATCATTCTTTACCGAACAACTCAATCATATGATCACTAGTTTCAGAGTCACACCACTATAAACCTGAAACTGAACTCCCAATTATATACCGTATTACGTAAGCCTGTGACGAGCTACTATCCAATGACCTTGTCATATATGCAAAACCCTCATATGATATCCATGATCAGCCTTAGGTCAAAGTCCGTTTAATCCTACTGATCAGGCTATCTTAAAGTTCCATTATACTACCGAATTAAGAAAATGATTATTCACCATATGTGAATAAGAAGCCATCCGCCCAGCAGACGACCCAAGGCCTTGTCCATTTTTACATTCAGTATAATGCCTTTAAGAGGATACCTTTAACTCCTTAGAGCTATGATTCCGATATCTGCAAACAAACCCTTCATCGTATACAAGTCATGCACCCAACGAACCGGTCTATAAGCTTACTACCTCTGAGACGCTTTAGCCATTGGAACATCGAAGTGCACAAGTCATATACATGAAGCTATCCTTTTACTCAGGATTAAGGTTACTGCATAATGAACGTCAAAAGCAGATCGATCCACTCAAAGCGGACTTCGTAGATCAATCACGCTTTAGTCCCGGTCTAATATGTCACCACCAAGCAACATATCTATGTCTCTACTTGGGAGTCCAGCTCCAGACAGTCGAGACAAACCGTCCCCTCCAAGGCTTTAGACAACATAATAGTCTTAACATGAGTTAGATGCTCGGTCTAACCCCATAGACTACAGACTATAGTTTAGACCGCTAACTTTAGAACATTGTCTTCTTACATACAAAAAACCATTGCATGCAACGTTCTAACAGTTTAACACAAGCAGTCAGGGAGCCATATTTGCTTACATTTACTTTAACATGTAAATAAGACGAGGATAGATAGCAATGTAATGAATAACCTCTACATATAATCGCATTATCCAGTTCAAAATAAATACATAAAAAATGTCTCTAATGCTTAGGGCATTTCCTAACAATCTCCCACTTGCCCTAGGCTAGCAGATGTGGCATGTTACGCATCCCCATCGCCTCTACGTGCCTCTCAAAGCTTCTAGCCACCAAAGTCTTAGTAAAAGGATCGGCGATGTTGTCCTCGGACGCGATCTTACATACATCCACATGCCCTGTCTCCACATGCCCTCTAATAATATGATATCTCCAATCGATGTGCTTGGTCCTCTTGTGGTGCCGAGATTCCCTTGTGTTGGCAATAGCCCCTGTATTATCACAGTAAAGTATGATAGGCTTGTCAACACCCGGAATGACCTCAAGGTCTCTAAAGAACTTGCAGAACCAAACCGCTTCTTTAGATGTCTCAGCCGCAGCCACATACTCAGCCTCCAAAGTAGAGTCAGCTGTGCAGCCCTGCTTCACGCTCCTCCACATAATGTCGCCTCCTCCGAGTAAAAACACTGATCCAGATGTCGATTTCCTCGAATCCTTACAAGTCTGGAAGTCTGAGTTCGTGTATCCTACGGGTGTTAGGTCCCCACCATAATACACCAGCATATAATCCCTCGTTCTCTTAAGATACTTGAGTATATGCTTTACAGCTTGCCAGTGCTTGGTTCCAGGATTTGCTTGATATCGACTCACCATACCTACTGCAAAACATATGTCTGGGCGAGTGCAAAGCATAGCGTACATAAGGCTACCCACAGCAGATGCATAAGGGACATTACTCATACGCTCTCTTTCTTCCGATGTCTTGGGACAGTCATTTAATGAAAGAGTTAGACCGGTAATAGAAGGTTGTGAGCCTTTCTTTGCCTCTTGCATTGCATATTTGTCAATTATTTTATCTATGTATGAAGCTTGGGATAACGCTATCATTTTGTTCTTTCGATCTCTGAAGAGACGAATGTCTAGAACATAATTAGCTTCTCCCAAGTCCTTCATGTCAAACTGTTGGTGTAACCAAAGCTTGACCGATGATAAGTTCCCTACATCATTCCCAATGAGTAGTATATCATCGACATAGAGTATCAGAAAGACCACTTTTCCATCCTTAATACATTTATAAACACACGGTTCATCAACGTTCTGCTCAAAACCAAATGTCTTAACCGCTTGATCAAACCTCTGGTTCCATGAGCGGGATGCTTGCTTTAATCCATAAATGGATCTAAGCAACTTGCAGACTTTCCTTTCTTGGCCTTTCGCTACGAACCCTTCGGGCTGTATCATATAGATACACTCTTCAAGATGGCCATTCAAGAATGCCGTCTTGACATCCATTTGCCAGATCTCATAATCGAGAGTCGCAGCAATGGACAGAAGAATACGGATAGACTTCAGCATAGCAACAGGCGAAAAGGTTTCCTCGTAATCGATTCCAGCCTTTTGCGTGTATCTCTTTGCAACCAGTCTAGCTTTGAAAGTTTCCACTCTCCCTTCCACATCCTTCTTTCTTTTGTAGACCCATTTGCATCCAATGGGTTTTATCCCATCCGGCAAATCTACAACTTCCCAAATAGAGTTGGATTTCATAGAATCCATCTCATTCTTCATAGCCTGTTTCCAAGATTTAGAATCAACATCATTTATAGCTTCATCATATGTGACCGGATCTTCCTCATGCTCATGAGCCTCGGCCTGATATACCTCAGCATCATACATAAAGAAATTAGGTTTCTTTAAAACCCTCCCACTACGACGAGGCACCCTAAATTGTTGATCGTCTATAGGTCTTTCATTGGAACTCGGACTTGCGTCCAAGACCGAAATCTGTGGAGCAGTTCTTTCACCCGATAACTCCTCTAGCACCACTTTACTTCGAGGCTTAAAGTCATTCATGTGACTTTCCTCCAAGAATGTCGCATGGGTTGAGACAATGACTTTTTGTTCCTTCGGGTTATAGAACAGACCTCCTTTGTTCCTTTTGGATACCCGACAAACATGCACAATTCCGCTCTTGGTTCCAACTTCTTCGCATCCCCATCCAGTACATACGCCGGGCAGCCCCATATTCTCATATATCCAAGGGAGGGCTTTCTGCCATGCCACAATTCATACAGAGTTCTGGGAATTGATTTGCTCGGAACTTGGTTCAGAATATAGCACGCCGTTTGTAAAGCATATCCCCAAAATGATAATGGCAGCGTTGAGTAACTCATCATGGACCGTACCATATCCAATAAGGTCCTGTTTCTCCTTTCGGCTACACCATTCTATTGTGGAGTACCAGGTGCAGTCAATTGGGATAATATCCCGTTCTCTACAAGATGTCCTAGAAATTCGTCGGAGAGGTATTCGCCACCTCGATCAGATCGAAGTGTCTTTATGGATTTATCCAATTGCTTTTCCACTTCCGCATGATACTCCTTGAACTTGTCAAAGTTTTCGCTCTTACGGTGCATCAGATACACATATCCATACCTCGAGTAATCATCTATAAAAGAGACATAATACTTGAACGCTCCTCGTGCTGTGACGTTTATGTGGCTACATACGTCAGTGTGCACAATTTCTAAGAGCTCCTGAGCCCTTGTACCCTTAGCTCCAAAAAGACCTCTTAGTCATCTTACCCTCTAGACAAGACTCACATTGGGGAAGGCGTACCTCCTCTAGAGATTCCAGAGGACCATCTTTCACCAATCTTTGAATCCTATCCTGATTAATATGACCAAGTCTTAAATACCGAAGATACACCTTGTTAGAGTGAGAAACTTTTAACCTTTTAGAGTTATCAGTTAATTCAGTGTCAAGCAGTGAATGCATCTTTGGTTTGATCAAATATAGGTTTCCATCCATCCATCCAAAACAGATAAAAGACTTATTTCTATGAATATCAACTCTTTTACTAAAAGAAACTGAATAAGAATCTTTATTAAACAAGCTACCGATATAAGGTTCCTCCTAAAATTAGGAACATAAAAACAGTTTTTTAATAAAATAAACCTAAATTGATCAAAATAAAGGTGAACATCTCCCACTGCCTCAACCACCAAGCTGCCGTCCCCAGTTCGCAACGAGAGGTTCCTATCATGTAGACTTCTCGTTTCCACGAACCCCTGCATAGAAACACAAACATGATTAGTGGCGCCCGAATCAATGACCCAAGTGTCTTTCGATACTTCCAGCAAACACGCTTCTAAGTAAAGAAGTTCCTTATCTTCCTTGCCCTTGGCGGCTAGGATTTCCCGGCAAGCCTTCTTGAAATGACCTGCCTTCCCACAACGGAAGCACTTGGACTTTTTAGGGTCCCTAGGCTTCTTGTTCTTCTTCTTCTTCTTCCCATCCGAGACAGAAGGATTAGAAGAACTGGAAGCCACTTGCTTCTGATTTGGCCTCTTCCTCTTCTGTGAGGGTTTGGAAGATTTCGCCAAATTGGCCTCACCTTTGGGTTGGACAGCATCCCCATCCCTGATCATCCGCTCATAAGCTTGGAGTTGCTTCATGAGCTCGGTTAGTCCTAACTCCCTTATCGCCAGATTGTATGCGGCCTTAAACCCCACAAAATCTTTAGATAGAGTTTTGAACACCATCTCGATCTGGGTGTTGTAGTCCAACTCAGCACTGTTTTTGGCAGCCTCAACGAAGAATCCCATTAGAGTGATCATATGGTCCTTCACTGGAGTACCCGCCTTCTGCTTAGAGTTCATAATACTGGTAATAGTGGACTGTCGAGCCAATTTTTCTTGGCCTCCGAACAAGTCCTCCAGATTTTCCATGATCTCCCCAGCAATTTGATAAGTCTCATGCTGTTTTTGTAAAGCACTCGTCATGCTAGCAAGTATGTAGCATCGAGCTATATCATTAGATTCTCTCCAACGAGTATAGGCAACCGGGACCTCCTCAATCGGTGTGTCAGGTTTTGGCCCTGGTGGGCATAGTTCGTCCAGTACGAACTTATGTCTCTCGCAGCTGAGAACTATTAACAGATTCCTTTTCCAATCCTTATAATTGTCGCCATTCAGTTTATTCTCAGTAAGTATTGAAATGAGGGGTGTCGGTGACATTTTGAACTGAAATAAAATTATACTAGACATCATTACAAAACCCAAGCAAATATACAGATAATTTAGCAAATAAAACATACAAGTATGTTCCTACATAAAACTTGAAAAACATGTAGCATTGCAACGGTAATTCTCAGCACCTATTGCCCCAAGCCACCGAGGGGTGGTCATGAGAACAAATAGCCGGAACATGGACCCCGTCCAATTAATATATGTTGCCTTAAATCCTCCAAGGTTAAGACATATATTAATAACCGCTTATTTGGCCACCAGTTTAGTTAACAGAGCTTCTAGGGAAGGTTAATAACTAAACGAGTCTTGAGTGTATAACTATTGTTTACGTAGCCCGATCCACGTCCTACCAAGCCACCGAGGGGTGGTCATGAATAGGATCGTACCCGAACACGTTTTCCACATAGGAGATCCAATCTAGTATACCGGCGGCAGTAAACACCTACCGAGGGGTGTGGTCAGGGCAAAACTGACGCGAGGCGTTACCATGCTTTCACATATGGATCAACAATGGAGGCCGTGGGTTTTGTTTGAAACCCTCTCCCACTCAATATTTTGAAAAACATGCAAGTTTTGACAAATTCTGTATGATCAATACAGTATGAGCGGCACTCACCTATCCTATATGACATGTTATCAATTATGCATACAAAACATCCATCAATACATATTTATACATCCATGACATATCACAGAAAAAATAATTGATAGAATAACCAAGCTATGGTTCCATCCTAGAACAAAGAAAATAAAGATTACAAAATTCCATCCAAAGCATTCTTTGGGTCTTGAATTTCGTTCCGTCTTCTTGTATCCATCTTTATGTAACCTCTCCATTTATTTCTCATCCCAATTATCATTTAAAATTTAAAACTCCAAATATTTAAATTTGAAATTCAAATTCCAAATTCGAATTTTAAATTTAAATTTCCAATTCAAATTTTAAACAATTTTAAACGTCATGTGTAATAATATGCAATTTCAAAATTTAAAATTTTCAATTGCACATTTTTAAACATGATTTAAAAATTAAATCCCAAATTTAAAAATCAAAATTTTTCGAATTTTAAACCATCGCACTGCCGCCCCCGAAGGCGGCAGCCGCCGTGGGCAGCCACCAACCCCGGAGGGGTTGGCAGCCCACGGCCGCCTCCATGTGCAGCCCTACCGGGCTGCAGGCCAAGCCTGCAGCGCCAGGCTGCACGCAGCCGCCGGCAGGCTGCAGGCGCTAATGGCAGGCTGCGGGCAGCGCCTGCAGCCAGAGGCTGCACGCCCAGGCTGCGGCCAGCCTTGGGCAGGCCACGGCCACCCTCGGCTGCAGGCCAAGCCTGCTGCCGTGGGTGGTGTTGGCTTGTACAGAGGCTGCCGCAGCCCCATCCTGCCCGAGGGCAGGGGCTGCAGCCCCACCAAGGCCCGTCGCCCTACTCCGAGGGGTCGTGTCTCGATTTTCGTGTCATATTCCAATTTACCTATTAGGATCTCCAAAAATGAATTTGAATCCCAATTAAATTGAAATTTTCCACACAATCAAAATTTCAATCTTTAAATCAAATTTAACTTTTGGGAAAAAATAAATTACGGTCTTCAATCTTCAATCTCCTCCAAGAATAATTACATAAAATTTCCTAAACCGTTTTCGGTGTACAAAAATTCTAACCATAAAAATTCTAAGAGACAAAAATTAAAATCCATGGGAAAATTACAGTATTAATAAACTGCTCCTATGTTACATAAAGAATTCCTAGATACAATTTTTCTAAATTCTAAGGAACCATAACCGGCATAAACAAGCATGCTTATAATAATTCAAAAAATTAAAATAACCACATACTTTATACATAATCTATGATAACAATATAAAGGAACCCTAGAATGCCACTCTCTAAATATCAAATCCATACATAAATAAAAAGACTAAGTAATTGTCTAGTTTATGTACATGGCATAGTCATGAGATGGCTCTGATACCAATTATAGGAAAATAAATCGGTAAAAACGTATCAGAGTGGCGCAGCGGAACAATAAAAATTTTTAGATCGTTAAATATCTCATGATGCCATATACAATAAATCAACAACAATTAAAACTCATGCCTCAAGGACGCCAATCTGCAGGAGGAGAATGACCGGAGGCTTCAACCAACTAGCCTTCTCTACTATTCTCCAATTCCCGAATGGCTGAGTGTGTGGGCACTCTGAACCTCGATCGGTATGCTAGCACTGCTAGTCTTCTTCCGACCACCCAGATCTCTAAAGAACTTTATGTCACGATGAGCTGTGCAACAATAAGCCTGCTCACCTGAGAGTCTGTGGTCTAAGAGAACTGGAGTGGTAGGACCTCTATTTATAGACCTGCATGAGGTGATTCTCTGAATTTGAATTGGATTAGGAAAAGATATTTTCCCCTTATCCATAACCAAAAAATCTGAACTTTTCCAAGGGAGAATCTCAACAAAAAATTCAGTTTTCTTAGGATAAATCCAATCCAAATCTAAACATGATTTTAACTAGAATTTTATCTCCCATTTTCAACCCAAAAAATCTGAAAATTACAAGGAGAATATCTCCTAAAGATTTCGGCCATTATGGATAAGGGAGAATCAAAAATTCCATTAGGATTTTCAAGCTTGAATCTTATCTCAACCTTATCCAAAATAACCGAATTTTCCTAGGAGATTTTCTCCCTAATTTCGGCCACTTTTCAGGGAAGGAGAGAATCCAAATTCAACTGGGATTGAAACTTGAATTTTTCCCTTGAATCTTATCCATAAAAAATTTGAAATTTCCTTAAGGATTATCCTCAAAATTTCGTGCAACATTTGTTAGGATTTGGATTCAAAATTCAAGTAGGATTCTAACAAGATTATCCTATCCAAATCCAACTCAAATTCGAATTTCAAACCTTGTGGATTTTCCACAACAAATTTGAATCCTACTTGGACTGTGATTCAAAATTTGAATTTTAAATTTGAAATTCAAATTTGAAATTCAAATTTCAAATTTCAAATTTCAAATTTCCAATTTAAATTTCAAATTCAAATTTCAAATTTGAATTTCAAATTCAAATTTCAAATTCAAATTTCAAATTCAAATTTCAAATTCAAATTTCAAATTTCAAATTTCAAATTCCACAAAACAGTTGTGTTTCATATTCTTGTTCTCATGGATAATTTTCTACAACTCCAATCCAATCTCAAATAAAATCATGGCAACTTTATTTGGAGTTCGAATAATTGTGTACTCTATTATCCAAAACAAAATCTGAATCCAACCGGAGAGAATCTTGTTTACCATCCTAATCCTGTGTCATCACCATCCATGCATAATAAACCAGCCAATAGCATACACAATCAATTTGCCAAACGTTAAGGAATTATGTGGAGCTAGTAGAGGGACTGATTGGACATATATAATCGGGCTCCCGCAAATCCATATGATCATTATTCTGTACCGAACAACTCAATCATATGATCACTAGTTTCAGAGTCACACCAATATAAACTTGAAACTGAACTCCCAATTATATATCGTATTACGTAAGCCTGTGACAAGCTATCGTCCAATGACCTTGTCATATATGCAGAACCCTCATATGATATCCATGATCAGCCGTAGGCCAAAGTCTATTTAATCCTACTGAGCAGGCTATCTTAAAGTTCCATTATACTACCGAATAAAGAAAATGATTATTCACCATCTGTGAATAAGAAGTCATCTGCCCAGCAGATGACCCAAGGCCTTGTCCATTTTCACATTCAGTATAATGCCTTTAAGAGGATACCCTTAACTCCTCATTAGAGCTATGATTCCAATATCTGTAAACGAACCCTTCATCGTATACAAGTCATGCACCCAATGAACCGGTCTATAAGCTTACTACCTCTGAGACGCTTTAGCCATTGGAACATCGAAGTGCACAAGTCATATACATGAAGCTATCCTTTTACTCAGGATTAAGGTTACTGCATAATGAACGTCAAAAGTAGATCGATCCACTCAAAGCGGACTTTGTAGATCAATCACGCTTTAGTCCCGGTCTAATATGTCACCACCAAGCAACATATCTATGTCTCTACTTGGGAGTCCAGCTCCAGACAGTCGAGACAAACCATCACCTCCAAGGCTTTAGACAACATAATAGTCTTAACATGAGTTAGATGCTCGGTCTAACCCTATAGACTACAGACGATAGTTTAGACTGCTAACTTTAGAACATTGTCTTCTTGCATACAAAAAACCATTGCATGCAACGTTCTAACAGTTTAACACAAGCAGTCAGGGAGCCATATTTGCTTACATTTACTTTAACATGTAAATAAGACGAGGATAGATAGCAATGTAATGAATAACCTCTACATATAATCTTATTATCCAGTTCAGAATAAATACATCAAAAATGTCTCTAATGCTTAGGGCATTTCCTAACAATCTCCCACTTGCCCTAAGCCCGTAGATGTGCCATGTTACGCATCCCCATCGCCTCTACCTGCCTCTCAAAGCTTGTAGCCACCAAAGTCTTAGTAAAGGGATCGGCAATGTTGTCCTCGGACGCGATCTTACATACATCCACTTGCCCTGTCTCCACATGCCCTCTAATAATATAATATCTCCGATCGATGTGCTTGGTCCTCTTGTGGTGCCGAGATTCCCTTGTGTTGGCAATAGCCCCTGTATTATCACAGTAAAGTATGATAGGCTTGTCAACACCCGGAATGACCTCAAGGTCTCTAAAGAACTTGCGAAGCCAAACCGCTTCTTTAGATGCCTCAGCCGCAGCCACATACTCAGCCTCCATAGTAGAGTCAGCTGTGTAGCCCTGCTTCACGCTCCTCCACACAATGGCGCCTCCTCCGAGTAAAAACACTGATCCAGATGTCGATTTCCTCGAATCCTTACAAGTCTGGAAGTCTGAGTCCGTGTATCCTACGGGTGTTAGGTCCCCTCCAGAATACACCAGCATATAATCCCTCATTATCTTAAGATACTTGAGTATATGCTTTACAGCTTGCCAGTGCTTGGTTCCAGGATTTGCTTGATATCGACTCACCATACCTACTGCAAAACATATGGCTGGGCGAGTGCAAAGCATAGCGTACATAAGGCTACCCACAGCGGATGCATAAGGGACCTTACTTATACGCTCTCTGTCTTCCGATGTCTTAGGACAGTCATTTAATGAAAGAGTTAAACCGACAATAGAAGGTTGTGAGCCTTTCTTTGCCTCTTGCATTGCATATTTGTCAATTATTTTATCTATGTATGAAGCTTGGGATAACGCTATCATTTTGTTCTTTCGATCTCTGAAGAGACGAATGCCTAGAACATAATTAGCTTCTCCCAAGTCCTTCATGTCAAACTGTTGGTGTAACCAAAACTTGACCGATGATAAGTTCCCTACATCATTCCTAATGAGTAGTATATCATCGACATAGAGTATCAGAAAGACCACTTTTCCATCCTTAATATGTTTATAAACACAAGGTTCATCAACGTTCTGCTCAAAACCAAATGTCTTAACCGCTTGATCAAACCTCTGGTTCCATGAGCTGGATGCTTGCTTTAATCCATAAATGGATCTAAGCAACTTGCAGACTTTCCTTTCTTGGCCTTTCGCTATGAACCCTTCGGGCTGTATCATATAGATACACTCTTCAAGATGGCCATTCAAGAATGCCGTCTTGACATCCATTTGCCAGATCTCGTAATCGAGAGCCGCAGCAATGGACAGAAGAATACGGATAGACTTCAGCATAGCAACAGGCGAAAAGGTTTCCTCGTAATCGATTCTAGCATTTTGCGTGTATCCCTTTGCAACCAGTCTAGCTTTGAAAGTTTCCACTCTTCCTTCCACATCCTTCTTTGTTTTGTAGACCCATTTGCATCCAATGGGTTTTATCCCATCTGGTAAATCTACAAGTTCCCAAACAGAGTTGGATTTCATAGAATCCATCTCATTGTTCATAGTCCGTTTCCAAAATTTAGAATCAACATCATTTATAGCTTCATCATATGTGACCGGATCTTCCTCATGCTCATGTGTCTCGGCCTGGTATACCTCAGCATCATACATAAAGAAATTAGGTTTCTTCGAAACCCTCCCACTACGACGAGGCACCCTAAATTGTTGATCGTCTACAGGTCTTTCACTGGAACTCAGACTTGCGTCCAAGACCGAAATCTGTGGAGCAGTTCTTTCACCCGATAACTCCTCTAGCACCACTTTGCTTCGAGGCTTAAAGTCATTCATGTGACTTTCCTCTAAGAATGTCGCATGGGTTGAGACAATGACTTTTTGTTCCTTCGGGTTATAGAACAGACCTCCTTTAGTTCCTTTTGGATACCCTACAAACAAGCACAATTCCGCTCTTGGTTCCAACTTCTTTGCATCCCCATCCAGTACATGCGCCGGGCAGCCCCATATTCTCATATGTCCAAGGGAGGGCTTCCTGCCACGCCACAATTCATATGGAGTTCTGGTAATTGATTTGCTCGGAACTTGGTTCAGAATATAGCACGCCGTTTGTAAAGCATATCCCCAAAATGATAATGGTAGCGTTGAGTAACTCATCATGGACCGTACCATATCCAATAAGGTCCTGTTTTTCCTTTCGGCTACACCATTCTGTTGTGGAGTACCAGGTGTAGTCAATTGGGATAATATCCCGTTCTCTACAAGATGTCCTAGAAATTCGTCGGAGAGGTATTCGCCACCTCGATCAGATCGAAGTGTCTTTATGGATTTATCCAATTGCTTTTCCACTTCCACACGATACTCCTTGAACTTGTCAAAGTTTTCGCTCTTGCGGTGCATCAGATACACATATCCATACCTCGAGTAATCATCTATAAAAGAAACATAATACTCGAACCCTCCTCGTGCTGTGACGTTCATGGGGCCACATACGTCAGTGTGCACAATTTCTAAGAGCTCCTGAGCCCTTGTACCCTTAGCTCCAAAAGACCTCGTAGTCATCTTACCCTCTAGACAAGACTCACATTGGGGAAGGCGTACCTCCTCTAGAGATTCCAGAGGACCATCTTTCACCAATCTTTGAATCCTATCCTGATTAATATGACCAAGTCTTAAATGCCAAAGATACGCCTTGTTAGAGTGAGAAACTTTTAACCTTTTAGAGTTATCAGTTAATTCAGTGTCAAGCAGTGAGTACATCTTTGGTTTGATCAAATATAGGTTTCCATCCATCCATCCAAAACAGATAAAAGACTTATTTCTACGAATATCAACTCTTTTACTAAAAGAAACTGAATAAGAATCCTTTATTAAACAAGCTACCGATATAAGGTTCCTCCTAAAATTAGGAACATAAAAACAGTCTTTTAATAAAATAAACCTAAATTGATCAAAATAAAGGTAAACATCTACCACTGCCTCGGCCACCACCAAGCTGCCGTGCCCAGTTCGCAACGAGAGGTTCCTATCGTGTAGACTTCTCGTTTCCATGAACCCCTGCATAGAAACACAAACATGATTAGTGGCGCCCGAATTAATGACCCAAGTGTCTTTCGATTCTTCCAGCAAACACGCTTCTAAGTAAAGAAGTTCCTTACCTTCCTTGCCCTTGGCGGCTAGGATTTCCTGGCAAGCCTTCTTGAAATGACCTACCTTCCCACAACGGAAGCACTTGGACTTTTTAGGGTCCCTGGGCTTCTTGTTCTTCTTCTTCTTCTTCCCATCCAAGACAGGAGGATTAGAAGAACTGGAAGCCACTTGCTTCTGATTTGGCCTCTTCCTCTTCCGTGAGGGTTTGGAAGATTCCACCAAATTGGCCTCACCTTAGGGTTGGACAGCATCCCTATCCCTGATCATCCACTCATAAGCCTGGAGTTGCTTCATGAGCTCGGTTAGTCCTAACTCCCTTGTCGCCAGATTGTATACGGCCTTAAACCCCACAAATCTTTAGATAGAGTTTTGAACACCATCTCGATCTGGGTGTTGTAGTCCAACTCAGCACCATTCTCGGCAGCCTCAGCGAAGAATCCCATTAGAGTGATCATATGGTCCTTCACCGGAGTACCCGCCTTTTGCTTGGAGTTCATATTGCTGGTGATTGCAGACTGTCGAGCCAATTTTTCTTGGCTTCCGAACATGTCCTCCAGATTGTCCATGATCTCCCCAGTAACTTGATAAGTCTCATGTTGCTTTTGTAAAGCACTCGTCATGCTAGCAAGGATGTAGCATCGAGCTATTTCATTGGATTCTCTCCAACGATTATAGGCAACCGGGACCTCCTCAAGTGGTATGTCAGGTTTGGGCCCAGGTGGGCATGGTTCGTCTAGTACGAACTTGTGTCTCTCGCAGCTGAGAACTATTAATAGATTTCTTTTCCAATCTTTATAATTATCGCCATTCAACTTATTTTCAGTAAGTATCGAAATGAGGGGTGTCGATGACATTTTGAACTGAAATAAAATTATACTAGACATCATTACAAAGCCCAAGCAAAAATACAGATAATTTAGCAAATAAAACATACAAGTATGTTCCTACATGAAACTTGAAAAAAACATGTAGCATTACAACGGTAATTCTCAGCACCTATTGCCCCAAGCCACCGAGGGGTGGTCATGAGAACAAATAGCCGGAACATGGACCCCGTCCAATTAATATATGTTGCCTTAAATCCTCCAAGGTTAAGACATATATTAATAACCGCTTATTTGGCCACCAGTTTAGTTAACAGAGCTTCTAGGGAAGGTTAATAACTAAACGAGTCTTGAGTGTATAACCATTATTTACGTAGCCCGATCCACGTCCTACCAAGCCACCGAGGGGTGGTCATGAATAGGATCGCACCCGAACACGTTTTCCACATAGGAGATCCAATCTAGTATACCGGCGGCGGTAAACACCTACCGAGGGGTGTGGTCAGGGCAGAACTGACGCGAGGCGTTACCATGCTTTCACATATGGATCAACAATGGAGGCCGTGGGTTTTGTTTGAAACCCTCTCCCACTCAATATTTTGAAATACATGCAAGTTTTGACAAATTATGTATGATCAATATAGTATGAGCGGCACTCACCTATCCTATATAACATGTTATCAAATATGCATACAAAACATCCATCAATACATATTTATACATCCATGACATATCACAGAAAAAATAATTGACAAAATAACCAAGTTATGGTTCCATCCTAGAACAAAGAAAATAAAGATTACAAAATTCCATCCAAAGCATTCTTTGGGTCTTGAATTCTGTTCCGTCTTCTTGTATCCTTCTTTATGTAGCCTCTCCATTTATTTTTCATCCCAAGAATTATTTAAAATTTAAATCTCCAAAAATTTAAATTTCAAATTCAAATTCCAAATTCGAATTTCAAATTTAAACTTCAAATTTAAATTTTAAACAATTTTAAATATCATGTGTAATAATATGTAATTTCAAAAATTTCAAATTTTAATTACATATTTTTAAACATGATTTAAAATTAAATCTCAAATTTAAAAATCAAAATTTTCTGATTTTTGGACCGTCGGACGGCCGCCCCCGTAGGCGGCAGTCGCCGTGGGCAGCCACCAACCCCGTAGGGGCTGGCAGCCCACGGCCGCCCCTTGTGCAGCCCTGACGGGCTGCAGGCCAAGCCTGCAACACCAGGCTGCACGCCCAGACTGGGCGCAGCAGCCTGCAGCCAGTGGCTGCATGCCCAGGCTGCGGTCAGCCTTGGGCAGGCTGCGCCACCCTCGGCTGCAGGCCAAGCCTGCGGCCGTGGGTGATGTTAGCCTGCATAGGGGCTGCCGCAGCCCCATCCTGCCCGAGGGCAGGGGCTGCAGCCCCGCCAAGGTCCGTCGGCCTATCCCGAGGGGTCGTGTCTCGATTTTCGTGCCATATTCCAATTTACCTATTAGGATCTCCAAAAATTAATTTGAATCCCAATTAAATTGAAATTTTCCGCACAATCAAAATTTCAATCTTTAAATTAAATTTAACTTTTGGGAAAAATAAATTACGGTCTTCAATCTTCAATCTCCTCCAAGAATAATTACATAAAAAAAATTCCTAAACCGTTTCCGGTGTTCAAAAAATTCTAACCATAAAAATTCTAAGAGACAAGAATTAATATCCATGGGAAAATTACAGTATTAATAAACTGCTCCCATGGTTACATAAAAATTCCTAGATACAATTTTTCTAAATTCAAAGGAACCATAACCGGTATAAACAAGCATGCTTATAATAATTCAAAAAATTAAAGTAACCACATACTTTATACATAATACATGATAACAACATAAAGGAACCCTAGAATGCCACTCTCTAAATATCAAATCCATACATAAATAAAAAGACTAAGTAATTGTCTAATTTATGTGCATGGCATAGTCATGAGATGGCTCTGATACCAATTGTAGGAAAATAATTCGGTAAAAACGTATCAGAGTTGCGCAGCGGAACAATAAAAATTTTTAGATCGTTAAATATCTCATGATGCCGTATACAATAAATCAACAACAATTAAAACTCATACCTCAAGGACGCCAATCTGCAGGAGGAGAATGACCGGAGGCTTCAACCAACTAGCCTTCTCTACTATTCTCCAATTCCCGAATGGCTGAGTGCGTGGGCACTCTGAACCTCGATTAGTATGCTAGCACTGCTAGTCTTCTTTCGACCACCCAGATCTCTAAAAAACTTTATTGTCACGATGAGCTGTGCAACAATAAGCCTGCTCACCTGAGAGTCTGTGGTCTAAGAGAACTGGAGTGGTAGGACCTCTATTTATAGACCTGCATGAGGTGATTCTCTGAATTTGAATTTGATTAGGAAAAGATATTTTCCCCTTATCCATAACCAAAAAATCCGAACTTTTCCAAGGGAGAATCTCAACAAAAAATTCAGTTTTCTTAGGATAAATCCAATCCAAATCTAAACAAGATTTTAACTAGAATTTTATCTCCCATTTTCAAACCAAAAAATCTGAAAATTACAAGGAGAATATCTCCTAAAGATTTCGGCCATTATGGATAAGGGAGAATCAAAAATTCCATTAGGATTTTCAAGCTTGAATCTTATCTCAACCTTATCCAAAATAACCGAATTTTCCTAGGAGATTTTCTCCCTAATTTCGGCCACTTTTCAGGGAAGGAGAGAATCCAAATTCAACTGGGATTGAAACGTGAATTTTTCCCTTGAATCTTATCCACAAAAAATCCGAAATTTCCTTGAGGATTATCCTCAAAATTTCGTGCAACATTTGTTAGGATTTGGATTCAAAATTCAAGTAGGATTCTAACAAGATTATCCTCTCCAAATCCAACTCAAATTCGAATTTCAAACCTTGTGGATTTTCCATAACAAATTCGAATCCTACTTGGACTGTGATTCAAAATTTGAATTTCAAATTTCAAATTCAAATTTCAAATTCAAATTTCAAATTTCAAATTTCAAATTTAAATTTCAAATTCAAATTTCAAATTCGAATTTCAAATTCAAATTTCAAATTCAAAATTCAAATTTCAAATTTGAAAATTCAAATTTCAAATTCCGCAAAACGGTTGTGTTTCATATTCTTGTTCTCATGGATAATTTTCTACAACTCCAATCCAATCTCAAATAAAATCATGGCAACTTTATTTAGAGTACGAATAATTGTGTACTCTATTATCCAAAACAAAATCTGAATCTAACCGGAGAGAATCTTGTTTACCATCCTAATCCTGTGTCATCACCATCCATACATAATAAACCAGCCAATAGCTGTAGGAAAATAATTCGGTAAAAACGTATCAGAGTGGCGCAGCGGAACAATAAAAATTTTTAGATCGTTAAATATCTCATGATGCCATATACAATAAACAAATAACAATTAAAACTCATACCTCAAGGACGCCAATCTTGCAGGAGGAGAATGACCGGAGGCTTCAACCAACTAGCCTCTCTACTATTCTCCAATTCCCGAATGACTGAGTGTGTGGGCACTCTGAACCTCGATTGGTATGCTAGCACTGCTAGTCTTCTTCCGGCCACCCAGATCTCTAAAGAACTTTATTGTCACGATGAGCTGTGCAACAATAAGCCTGCTCACCTGAGAGTCTGTGGTCTAAGAGAACTGGAGTGGCAGGACCTCTATTTATAGACCTGCATGAGGTGAATCTCTGAATTTGAATTGGATTAGGAAAAGATTTTTTCCCTTATCCAAACCCATAAAATCCGAATTTTTCCAAGGGAGAATCTCCACAAAAAATTCGGTTTTTCTTAGGATAAATCCAATCCAAATCTCAACAAGATTTTAACTAGAATTTTATCTCCCTTTTTCAACCCAAAAAATCCGAAAATTTCAAGGTGAATTTTCCCTAAAGATTTCGGCCATTATGGATAAGGGAGAATCAAAAAATTCCACTAGAATTTTCAAGCTTGAATCTCATCTCAGCCTTATCCAAAATAACCGAATTTCCTAGGAAATATTCTCCCTAATTTCAGCCACTTTTCAGGGAAGGAGAGAATCCAAATTCAACTAGGATTGAAACTTGAATTTTTCCCTTGAATCCTAGCCACAAAAACCGAATTTTCCATTGGAGATTATCCTCCAAAAAATTCGCCCACTTTTGTTGGGATTTGGATTCAAAATTCAAGTAGGATTCTAACAAAATTATCCTCTCCAAATCCAACTCAAATTCGAATTTCAAACCTTGTGGATTTTCCACAATAAATTCGAATCCTACTTGGACTGTGATTCAAAATTTGAATTTCAAATTTCAAATTCAAATTTCAATTTCAAATTTCAAATTTCAAATTTCAAATTTCAAATTCAAATTTCAAATTCAAATTTCAAATTCGAATTTCAAATTCAAATTTCAAATTCAAAATTCAAATTTCAAATTTCAAAATTCAAATTTCAAAAATTCAAAATTCAAATTTCAAATTCCACAAAACGGTTGTGTTTCATATTCTTATTCTCATTGATAATTTTCTACAACTCCAATCCAATCTCAAATAAAATCATGGCAACTTTATTTGGAGTTCGAATAATTGTGTACTCTATTATCCAAAACAAAATCTGAATCCAACCGGAGAGAATCTTGTCTACCATCCTATTCCTGTGTCATCACCATCCATACATAATAAACTAGCCAATAGCATACACAAATCAATTTGCCAAACGTTAAGGAATTATGTGGAGCTAGTAGAGGGACTGATTGGACATATATAATCGGGCTCCCGTGATTCCATATGATCATCATTCTGTACCGAACAACTCAATCATATGATCACTAATTTCAGAGTCACACCACTATAAACCTAAAACTGAACTTCTAATTATATATCGTATTACGTAAGCCTGTGACGAGCTACCATCCAATGACCTTGTCATGTATGCAAAACCCTCATATGATATCCATGATCAGCCTTAGGTCAAAGTCCGTTTAATCCTACTGATCAGGCTATCTTAAAGTTCCATTATACTACCGAATCAAGAAAATGATTATTCACCATATGTGAATAAGAAGTCATCCGCCCAGCAGACGACCCAAGGCCTTGTCCATTTTCACATTCAGTATAATGCCTTTAAGAGGATACCTTTAACTCCTCAGAGCTATGATTCCGATATCTGCAAACAAACCCTTCATCGTATACAAGTCATGCACCCAACGAACCGGTCTATAAGCTTACTACCTCTGAGACGCTTTAGCCATTGGAACATCAAAGTACACAAGTCATATACATGAAGTAGTTCATTTACTCAGGATTAAGGTTATTGCACAATGAACGTCAAAAGCAGATTGATCCACTCATAGCGGACTACGTAGATCAATCACGCTTTAGTCCCGGTCTAATATGTCACCACCAAGCAACATATCTATGTCTCTACTTGGGAGTCCAGCTCCAGACAGTCAAGACAAACCGTCCCCTCTAAGGCTTTAGACAACATAATAGTCTTAACATGAGTTAGATGCTCGGTCTAACCCCATAGACTACAGACCATAATTTAGACTGCTAACTTTAGAACATTGTCTTCTCGCATACAAAAGTCCATTGCATGCAACGTTCTAACAGTTTTAACACAAGCAGTCAGTGAGCCATATTTGCTTACATTTACTTTAACATGTAAATAAGACGAGGACAGATAGTAATGTAATGAATAACCTCTAAGTATAATTTTATTATCCAGTTCAAAATGAATACATCAAAATGTCTCTAATACTTAGGGCATTTCCTAACAATAGCATACACAATCAATTTGCCAAACGTTAAGGAATTATGTGGAGTTAGTAAAGGGACTGATTGGACATATATAATCGGGCTCCCGCAAATCCATATGATCATCATTCTTTTACCGAACAACTCAATCATATGATCACTAGTTTCAGAGTCACACCACTATAAACCTGAAACTGAACTTCCAATTATATACCATATTACGTAAGCCTGTGACAAGCTATCGTCCAATGACCTTGTCATATATGCAGAACCCTCATATGATATCCATTATCAGCCTTAGGCCAAAGTCCATTTAATCCTACTGATCAGGCTATCTTAAAGTTCCATTATACTACCGAATAAAGAAAATGATTATTCACCATATGTGAATAAGAAGTCATCGCCCAGCAGACGACCCAATGCCTTGTCCATTTTCACATTCAGTATAATGCCTTTAAGAGGATACCCTTAACTCCTCATTAGAGCTATGATTCCAATATCTGTAAACGAACCCTTCATCGTATACAAGTCATGTACCTAACGAACCGGTCTATAAGCTTACTACCTCTGAGACGCTTTAGCCATTGGAACATCAAAGTACACAAGTCATATACATGAAGTAGTTCATTTACTTAGGATTAAGGTTATTGCACAATGAACGTCAAAAGCAGATTGATCCACTCATAGCGGACTACGTAGATCAATCACGCTTTAGTCCCGGTCTAATATGTCACCACCAAGCAACATATCTATGTCTCTACTTGGGAGTCCAGCTCCAGACAGTCAAGACAAACCGTCCCCTCTAAGGCTTTAGACAACATAATAGTCTTAACATGAGTTAGATGCTCGGTCTAACCCCATAGACTACAGACCATAGTTTAGACCGCTAAATTTAGAACATTGTCTTCTTGCATACAAAAAACCATTGCATGCAACGTTCTAACAGTTTAACACAAGCAGTTAGGGAGCCATATTTGCTTACATTTACTTTAACATGTAAATAAGACGAGGATAGATAGCAATGTAATGAATAACCTCTATATATAATCTTATTATCCAGTTCAAAATAAATACATCAAAAATGTCTCTAATGCTTAGGACATTTCCTAACAATAACAGCCAAAAAGGAGGGACCAAATTGCAAAGAATTTAAGGGTATTTTAGCATACCTTTTGTGTAATTTTTCTACTCTTTAAGGGCTGTTTTTGTAATTAACCATAAATAACCAGATTTTATCTTATTTTTGGCCTAATCTGAGACATTTCAGCCCTAGAAACTTCAAGAATTTTGCCTAAGCTTCCTTTGACTTTTTCTAATTGACTTTGCATCTTAACCATTGATTTTTCTTGACTTTAAACCCTAGCCCTTAGATTGGAATGTATTCTTACATCCATTCAATGGCAAACACCCAATCTTTGACTTCTTATATAAATTTGTGGTCAAACTTTTGACCAAAAGCAAACCGAAGATTTTTGCATAGAAATCGCGTAGGTGAGTTCTTGAGGCTGTCCGCGCGATCGGATTTCCTTATTTCACTCAGGTTTGCCTGAAAATCATTACCGTAAGTATTTCATCTTTTAGTGGTTTATAGTATATTATCAAAATTTTTGAAACCGAAAAGGCATAATTAGTCTGATTTCGGTTCGGTAAAATTTCTTGTTTCTGAGTACTCTCTTGTTTGCACTATCCGAACATTTCTATGCCTTCTAAATTATATCAAAACATATATTTTACAGTTTTTCACATGAAAATCATAGAGTATACTGGTTATACAAAATTTCTAGAAACAGTAAAATTTTGCGATTATGACATTCTCCCCTCCTTATAATATTTTCGTCCTCAAAAATTAATATAAGTGAGGGTATAGGGTTTTCATCTCATCTTCACGTTCCCACGTAGCTTCTTCTACACTGTGATTTCTCCATAAGACCTTAACTAGTGGGATTGCCTTATTCTCAATACCTTCTCTTCTCGTGCTAAAATCTGCACTGGTTGTTTTGGATATGTCAAATTTTCTTGAACTTGTATCGGCTCGTACTCTAGCACATGTGAAGGATCAGGTATATATTTCCTTAATATTCACACATGGAAAACATTGTGTACTGCTGACAGGTCTGGGGGTAATGCTAGCTTGTAAGCTACTTTCCCAATTCGTTCAATTATTTCAAATGGCCCAATATACCTTGGACTCAATTTTCCCTTTTTACTGAATCGCATTACGCCTTCATTGGTGATACCTTGAGAAATACATGATCCCCTTTTTCAAACTCTAAGAATCTTCGTCGTTTGTCTGCATAACTTTTCTATCGGCTCTGAGCAATCTACATTCTTTTCTGAATCTTGGCTACTGCTTCTGTAGTTTCCCTAATGAAATCAGTCTTATGCAGCTACTTTTCTCGTAGATAATACCAATGAATAGGAGACCTACACTTCCTTCCATACAGAGCCTCATAAGGTGCCATTCCTATAGAAGCTTGGTAACTGTTGTTATAAGAAAACTCTATCAACGGCAATTTCTCATTCCAACTTCCAGGAAAATCTATAACACAGGCTCTGAGCATATCTTTTAGTGTCTGAATAGTTCGCTCTAACTGTCCATCTGTCTGGGGATGAAAAGCTGTACTAAAACGTAACTCGATCCCCATAGCTTTTTGTACACACTCTTAGAACGCGGAAGTAAATCTGGCATCTCTATTCGAAACTATAGACTTTGGCACTCCATGTAGCCTAATAATATGAGTCACGTACAACTGTGCTAATTTCTCCAACGTGAAAGTTGTCCTCATAGCTATAAATCATGCCGTCTTAGTCAGTCTGTCCACAATTACCCAAATAGCATTATACCCTTCTCTGGTCTTGGGAAGTCCTACCATGAAGTCCATGGTAATATGTTCCATTTCCATTCTGGAATTTCTAAGGGTTCTAATTTTCCTCCTAGATGTCTATGCTCGGCCTTTACTCTTTGACAAGTCAGGCATCGGCTCACGAATTCTGCAATATCTTTCTTCATCCCTTTCCACCAAAACTGTATCTTGAGATCTTGATACATTTTGCTGGCTCCAGTATGAATAGAATATGGGGCTTCATGAGCTTCTATCATGATTCATCTTCTCAACCCTTCAGTAGCCGGAACATAGATTCTTCTTCGATATAGATGCATTCCATCTATGGACATGCGTATATCTGATTCTTTATTTGCTGAGGTTTCTTCTCGGAGTTTTGTCACTACTGGATCCTGCTTTTGGGCTTCCTTAATATCTTCATACAGAGAAGATTCTAACCTTAAGGCTGTCAACCTTCCGATTATTAACTCCAATTGAAGGGAGTTAATTTCTTACTATAAGGCTCTGGGTAGCTTTTCTATGGATAGTTTCTGTGGCGTGGTTGATTTTCTACTTAGTGCGTCTGCTACTCGGTTAACCTTTCCTGGATGGTAGAGAATTTCGTAGTCATAGTCTTTCACTGATAAGTGCTAAACTGTACATATTTTTAGTCCATATTTAGGCCATTATTGTTTGGTTTAGGGATAATTTCATGGATTTTTGCACTTGATCGGTTTATATGTTGTTTTCAGGTCCTAGCTAAAGCAATGGGAGCATAAGGAGGAGATTCAAAGCAGTTTGAAGCTTTTTGACCAAAGTTGAGCAGAACACGGTTTGGTACACAGCCGCGTACATGGCCGTGTACCTTTCAGATTCACCAATGTACGTAAAGCCGTGTTTCGGGAAAACGAGCGTGTTCGGTGATATTAGACATAACACACGGTCTGGTACACGGTCGTGTACAGAGGTGACCGTGAACCGTGTAAGCAGCTGTGCACAATAGAAACGGGCGTGTTCAGCGATTTAACAGGTACACGCCCGTGTTGACCTAGAATACATGCCCGTGTTGGTTAGTACACGCCCATGTAAAATCTGCCTGAGACCGTGTCGAAGCCTGTGTTCCATCCAGGAAGTCGAATTTTGCTCTATAAAAAGGGCAGGACCTGTCAATTGATGGGGAAAGCCGTCAATCTGCAAAAATAAACCCTAGAGCAGCAGAGAGGAGGTAGAATAGAGAGAGAAACACTCCAACAAGCAACCATCGATCAATTCAAGTTGGATTGCATTAGAATCAAGAGGATTTGTCATGAATTCAATTATTCTTTGTAGTCCATTGAATTGTAGTGCAGTTATTCCATTGATCATGAACTAATTTCTTTGATACCTAGATAGGAGGAACCCTAGAATGAATATTGTTATTTGATCCTTAATTAATTTAATTTATTCTTCAAGTTCATTGAGATTCAATTATGTGTTCTTTATTATCATTGAATTAATATTTACCGGTGTATTAATTCATGTTTGATATCATACAATTGCGATTGAGAAATCCTATGTTTGATTTGATCTTACATAATTGAAAGGAGTTGCACGTGATTCTAGAGATAGGACAACGTAAATCTTCCGGATTAGGGTCAAACCTAATAGAGAGATTCATTGATTGTTTAATGCAATTCTGGGGGTTTTAATTAGGAAGAGATTTCAATTAATCAACCTGAGGTTAGTTGTTAATACGCTTGAGGAAGATATTAACATAATTAAGGAGTTTCCACGGTCCAATGATTAGTAGATAAATTGATATATTAAGGATTGGATGCAATAGACGTTTTAGGGGGATTCATTATCTAGGTATTGTTGGTTTGGATTGATTTCATCTTAATCTTCTGCTGTTTGGAGTTAATTTTGTGTTGGATTGATTTAATATAATTCTTATTTAATTATTTAAGCATAAATTGATTGTTTATAGGATAGATAATAAGAAAAGAGTAAGTACTAGTACTCGTTAGTCCCTGTGGGATCGACACTCGATATTGTTATCCACTATACTATAGAAACCGATAGTTGCACTTGGCTAAAAGGTCTATAGGGTAGAAGATTGACCGTACCAAGTTTTTGGCGCCGTTGCCGGGGACTAGGATATTAGGAACACTTAATTCCTATTAATCTATCCATTCTTTTGTTTTATTTTATTTTGTTCTATTTTATCTCTTATTTCATTCTTATATATATCTTTTATTTTATTTTATTTTTTTTAATTTTCTATATTCTTATATTTAATATTTTTTTTCTTTTGTGTTGCTATTTCAGGCACTTGGATCAGTTTATGACCCGCAACAGTCCATCTGAGTTCTTTGAAGAAGATCCTGAGATTGAAAGAACAACTCTTCGAGCTCTTAGAATCAGGCATTCACAGAGACAAGAAGAGTTAGTACAGGAACCAGTCATGGCTGAACCGGAGCAACAAAGGACTATGTCCGACTATGCAAGACCATCCTTAATGGGGACAGAATCCAGCATTGTCAGACCAGCTGTGGCGGCTAATAATTTTGAGATCAAGCCCAATATTATTCAAATGGTGCAGCAATATGTACAATTTGATGGGCTCCAGGATGAGGATCCTAATGCACACATAGCAAATTTCCTGGAGATCTGTGATACTTTCAAGATCAATGGTGCCACTGATGATGCGATAAGGCTGAGGCTGTTTCCTTTTTCTTTAAGGAACAGGGCTAAGCAGTGGCTGAATTCTCTGCCGAGAGGTTCTATTACTACATGGGACCAAATGACAGAGAAGTTTCTATTGAAATACTTTCCACCTGCGAAGATTGCCAAACTAAGGAATGATATCTCTTCCTATGCCCAGATTGATTCTGAGACACTTTATGAGACATGGGAGAGGTTTAAAGATCTTCTAAGGAAGTGTCCACATCACGGATTGCCAACATGGTTGCAAGTGCAAACCTTTTACAATGGGTTGAATCCGGCAACCAAGCAGATGATAGATGCAGCGGCTGGAGGAACATTGAATAACAAAACACCAAAGGCAGCCCAGGAATTGATAGAGGACATGGCCATGAACAATTACCAATGGCACTCTAACCGAGCGAAGCCTAGCAAACCCGCTGGAATCTATGAGGTTGATGCAGTCACAGCCTTGGCTAGGCAAGGCGAAGCATTAAGTAAGAAGATTGATGGATTATCTGTAGGCCATCAACCAATTCAAGTCCTGCATTGTGACATGTGTGGGGGAGGACATGTGACTGAGGAGTGTCAAGGTTTATCAGCTATGGCTAGACAGACACCAGAGCATGTTGACTATATGGGTAATGCATCACAACCCCAAAACAATCCCTATAGCAACACATATAACCCAGGCTGGAGGAACCACCCCAATTTCTCTTAGGGAAATCAAGGACAACAAAGAAATAATCCTCCTCCGGGTTTTCAACAACAACACCTGCCACAAGAGAAGAAGCCTAGCATGGAGGAATTAATGGCTAAATTTATTCAAACATCTGAAAGCCGATTCCAAGCCACTGAAACATCACTGAGAAACCAAGAGGCTTCTATCCATAACCTTGAGAACCAGATTGGTCAGCTGGCAAAGCTTGTGTCAGAAAGACAACAAGGGAGCCTGCCTAGTAACACCGAGAAGAATCCAAAAGAGCAGGTCAAGGCAGTTACCTTGAGGAGCGGTAAAGAACTACGAGTTGAGAAGGAGCCGCATGGTAAGGAAAAGAATGGCAAGCAATCTGAGGATAAAGAGAAGGGTGATGGGAATCCTAAACCTGTGCAAGGTTTCCAACCCACTATCCCATACCCAGCTAAGCTAAAGAAGGATAAGATGGATGAGCAATTTGGTAAGTTTCTTGAACTGTTTAAGCAACTTCACATTAACTTCCCTTTTGTTGAAGCTTTTTCGCAGATGCCAAAGTATGCAAAATTCTTGAAGGATTTGCTTTCAAATAAGAGGAAGTTGGAGGAGCTGTCAACAGTAACATTAAGTGAGGAATGCTCAGCCATTGTGCAAAATAAGCTGCCCAAGAAATTAAAAGATCCAGGGAGTTTTACTATTCTGTGTCTAATTGGTAGTTTGTCGGTTGATAAGGCATTAGCAGATTTGGGAGTTAGCATTAATTTGATGCCTTACAAGATGTTTAAGAAACTGGGGTTGGGAGAGCCTAAACCAACTAGGATGAGCATACAGTTAGCCGATAAGTCAGTTAAATACCTAAAGGCATCATTGAGGATGTGTTGGTTAAGGTAGATAAGTTTATATTCCTTGTGGATTTTGTCATTCTTGAAATGGATGAGGACATTGAGGTAACCCTTATTCTAGGTCGACCCTTTTTAGCTACTGCTAGAGCCATTATAGATGTGAGTGATGGTAAGCTAGTCCTTAGGGTTGGGGATGAGGAGGTAACTTTTAAAATACATAATGCCATGAGACATTCTCTTGAGGAGGATGATACGTGTTACTATCTTGACTCTACTGATATTGTTGTTTCTGATTGTTTACAAGAATTGGTCCATGATGACCCTTTAGAGCTATGCCTTGTACAAGGAAGGGAGGAAAACAACGATGATCCGTGCATTAAGGAACAAATAGCACATTTGGAAGCTAGCGAGCTCATGGTGAGAAAGAAAGAATTTGAAAAGATCGAACAAAGTGGAGAGAAGAGGTTAAAACCCTCTATCGAGGACCCACCAGTTCTGGAACTAAAAGCGTTACCAGCCCATCTCGAGTATGCCTTTTTGGAGAAGGATTCAAAGCTACCAGTCATTATCGCCTCAGGATTGAGGGCAGATCAGAAAGAAAAGTTGCTGGTAGCACTTAAGAAGCATAAAAGGGCTATCGCTTGGAAGATTTCTGACATTAGGGGAATTAGCCCTTCATTTTGCACCCACAAAATCCTAATGGAGGATGAATTCAAGTCATCAGTGCAACCCCAGCAGCGACTCAATCCCAAGATGAAGGAAGTAGTCAAAGCAGAGGTGATTAAGCTCCTCGACGCAGGTATGATCTATCCGATCTCTGACAGTGCTTGGGTAAGTCCTGTGCAGGTAGTTCCAAAGAAGGGGGGAATGACGGTGGTACCTAATGAGAAGAACGAGCTGATTCCCATGAGAACCGTCACTGGGTGGAGAGTGTGCATTGACTACAGAAAGCTTAATGATGCCACTCGAAAAGACCACTTCCCACTGCCCTTTGTGGACCAAATGCTAGAGAGATTAGCGGGTCACATGTATTATTGCTTCTTGGATGGTCTATCCGGCTATTTCCAGATTCCTATAGCACCAGAAGACCAAGAGAAGACAACTTTCACATGTCCCTATGGCACATTTGCATACGGGAGGATGCCTTTTGGGCTGTGCAATGCACCTGCCACCTTTCAAAGGTGCATGATGGTAATTTTTGATGATTTAATAGAAGACATCATGGAGGTGTTTATGGATGACTTCTCTGTGTTTGGCGATTCCTTCGATTCATGCCTCCACAACCTTGACCGAGTGCTAAAAAGGTGTGAAGAAACTAATCTGGTTTTGAACTGGGAAAAGTGCCATTTTATGGTACAAGAAGGCATAGTTTTGGGCCATAAAATCTCGAGCAGGGGAATAGAGGTAGATAGAGCTAAGATTGAGACAATTGAAAAGCTACCACCCCCAACTGTAGTTAAGGCTGTGAGGAGTTTTCTGGGACATACAGGTTTTTACAGGAGATTCATCAAGGACTTCTCTAAGATTGCCAGACCCTTAACTCAGTTACTCGAGAAAGATGCACCATTCGTCTTTACTCAAGAGTGTTTGGAAGCATTTAACACTCTTAAGGAGAAATTAACTAATGCCCCGATTATGGTCGCACCAGATTAGAACCTTCCGTTTGAATTGATGTGTGATGCCAGTGACTTCGCAGTAGGTGCAGTACTTGGACAGCGGAGGGACAAGCACTTTCAGCCCATCTACTATGCTAGCAAGACTTTGACGGATGCTCAAGAGAATTATACAACCACCGAAAAAGAATTGCTAGCTGTCATTTTTACATTTGATAAATTCAGATCTTATTTAATTTTATCCAAAGTCATTGTTTATACTGATCATTCTGCATTGCGTTACTTGTTAAATAAGGCAGATGCCAAGCCCAGATTGATCAGGTGGATTTTGTTGTTACAGGAATTTGACTTGGAAATTAAAGATAAGAAGGGGGCTGAAAACCTAGCAGCAGACCATCTTTCGCGGTTAGAGAACCCGAATCTAGAAAAGCTGGCAGAAGAGGACATCGATGATGCATTCCCTGAAGAACGTTTATACCATCTAACAGAGGTAAGTGCAGGTGAAGTCCCTTGGTTTGCCGATTTTGCTAATTATTTGGCTGCTGAAATCCTTCCTAAAGGGCTTTCTCATCAGTAAAAGAAGAAATTCTTTTCTGATTTGAAGAATTACTTTTGGGAGGACCCCTACTTATTTAAGATCTGTGCAGACCAAATCATTAGGCGATGTGTTTCGCAATTGGAGGGATGGAAGATTTTGCAACACTGTCATGCCGGCCCGGCAGGAGGACATTACCACGCTAATAGGACAGTGCAGAAGGTACTCGAGTCAGGTTTTTATTGGCCTACTTTGTTCAGAGATGCCAAAAGGTACGTAGCGTTGTGTGGTAACTGTTAGCGATCAGGTAACATCTCTCGTCGGGATGAAATGCCCCAAAATTTCATTCTTGTTTGTGAGGTTTTCGATGTTTGGGGCATTGACTTTATGGGTCCTTTTCCAGTCTCTTTTGGGAACAAGTACATCCTAGTTGCAGTGGATTATGTGTCTAAGTGGGTTGAAGCCCAAGCTTTACCAACAAATGATGCTAGGGTAGTAGTTAAGTTCCTAAAAAAGTTATTCTCTCGATTTGGCACACCTAGAGCAATCATTAGTGACAGGGGCACACACTTTCGTAATGCACAGTTCATCAATGCACTAAAAAAATATGGTGTTACGCATAGAGTTGCAACCCCTTACCATCCACAGACTAGTGGCCAAGTTGAGGTGACCAATAGGGACTTGAAAAGAATCCTAGAAAGAACTATAGAGCATCATAGGAGAGATTGGTCCATCAAATTAGATGATGCTCTGTGGGCCTATAGGACGGCATACAAGACACCGATAGGAACTACACCATATAGGCTAGTTTATGGAAAAGCATGTCACCTACCAGTGGAATTTGAGCACCAAGCGTACTGGGCAATTAAGTTCCTTAACTTTAACTTGGATGTTGCAGGAGAAAAGAGGAAAATCCAGATGAACGAGTTAGAGGAATGGCGCTTGATGGCCTATGAGAACGCGAGGATATACAAGGAGCGAAGCAAGCTATATCATGACAGGAGGATCAAACAAGGGAAAGAATTCAGCGAAGGAGATCAAGTGTTATTGTATAATTCTAGGCTGAAATTATTCCCAGGAAAGCTCAAATCCAGATGGTCAGGTCCCTTTACGGTCAAGCAAGTTTTCTCGTACGGTACCATTAAAGTAACACATCCAGAAAAAGGCACGTTCAAGGTGAATGGACATCGCCTCAAGTTGTTCCTAGGGGGAGAGTTTGATAACTCTCAAAGGGAGGAGTTCAACCTTCACATCGACTAGTGGATGAAAGTGAATGTGTCAAGCTAAAGACGTTAAACAAGCGCTTCTTGGGAGGCAACCTAAGGGTTTTCTTTCTCGTTTCCCTTATTTCATGTTTTCTTTACTCTTAATTTAATTTTCGTTAGGTTTGGATTGCCCTTAGGTTTTAATTTTCGTTAGGCTTTAGTTTCTTGTTACTTTCTATTTTTATTCTTTTGAAAAAAAAAATTTCCATAAAACACGCCCTGTAACACGCCCGTGTTAATGGGCGTGTCTGGGGCCGTGTGAAGTTCTGTTTGTTAGGTACACGGGCAAGTTTACATGAGGAAAAATAGGAGTCAACGTACCGAGAAGTACACGGGCATAGACACGGCCGTGTTTAGAGCCGTGTAAATTCAAATTAGACACGCCCGTGTCTTTGCCGTGTTAACACCCGTGTCCGGGAGAAGGAGATTGAACAATTTTGTACAGAGGAGTACACGGCCTTAAACACACCCGTGTTAGAGGCCGTGTTCATCCCCAGGTAAGTAACACGCCCATGTCTCGGCTGTGTAACTGCCCGTATTCTTTTATTTTTCTCGACACGGCCCGATACACGACCGTGTATCTGGGCGTGTCGAGGCAATATTTATACGAATGGTTGCTGGAAACACGACCGTTTCATTCACACACGCCCCCTTTCTCCGAAATCTGAATTTCCACCAAGAAATCGCGCCGATCTGTGCACAAAAAGTCAGGTATGCCTAATTCTAACGAAACACCCTTTAGGAATTAGATTTGTTTTGAAGAATATTTGGGTATTTCGGGCGAAAATTTTTCTTCCTTCTTCTTCGACTCACGGAAACGACGGTATGTATTCCTTCCTTCTTCTTCTTCGTTTGCTTTCGTAATTTATGGGTTATTTGATGGATTAATTGCATGATTTGATAGAAGTGCTCTATCTTGCTTGATTGATTTCGTGCGAACATTGTGGAAGGGAGTGCACATTTTTCTTTCCGTCCAATGTGGTGCTCGAACGTTCTCACTAGTGTGCTTAAATTTTCCTAACCCTTTTGCATGCGTGGAATGTGATTCAATTTTGTCTGCGGTTGAATATTAAAGTGTAAATCTCAGAATAAGGCTTGAATTGTGCATACTTTCAGTTTATCTCTGTTATTCACTATGAATTTCTTTTGCAGGACCCCAAGTGCCACCATGACAAGACGTACTGAAGAAATCCAGCGGCGACAAAAGGAAGTTTCGCAGAAAAGGCAGAGGGGAGAGGCCTCCTCTCATGCGCAGCAACAACCACCACAACAACCTGGACTGCACCCACTGCTGCAATTTCAGGCTCCAGCATTCCTTACGAGACTTGAGAGGCTATTGGAAAAACCTTTTGAGAATAGCCAGTTTATAGATTGGCCAGTGTTACAGCAGATTGGCTTAGATCAACAAGTGAGGGAATTGGTCACTTTTGGGAGTTGGGACCGATTCTTCGATATTGAGGAACCAGCTTATCAAGAGCTAACTTTGGAATTCCTCACCACATTCTCCCTCAACAAGAGATCACTGAGCTGGTCCCTACCCAACATGGAGTTTCAGATCGGCGGGGAAAGATTTCACAGAAGCTATACGCAGTTCTCAATAGACTGTGGTTTCTATACCGAAGAGTTTACCCAAACCGACGCCTATCGAGAACTGCAGGTGGACTGGCCCTCCAACTTTAATGACCAGCAATATTGGAGGTCCATTAGTAGAGAGAGGGAGTACGCACCAACGAGATCCAAAGCCTCCCGTCTTTGTCACCCAGAACTTCGATATGTGCACAAGTTATTAGTGCACACCATTAGTGGACGGAGAGAAAGCACCGGTGTAGTCTCTCGACGTGACCTTTTCTACATCTATAGTATGAGGGAGAAGGTGGCCATTCATTTGGGACATGCCTGGGCATGGTACTTGGATAGCCAGGTAAGCAGGCCACGAGCGGGCGCAGTGTGTTGCGGGCCGTACATCACGCGATTGGCTCGCAACCTAGGGCTGTTTAGTCATCTACCTCCCTTGACCATTGCATCTCAGATGATACCGATTGACATGGATACTTTAAGATCCATGGGGATGGTTGAGAGACGACAGGGGCTAGGTGGTCCAACCTATGTTCTGACAGGTACCCCACCACCTGCAACTGAGGCCGAATCTGAAAGGGATCACTCCCCTGCACCACCACCGCAAGACCATCACCCGGCCACCCCTTCCCACTTAAACGTCGGGAGATTGAGCAGTCAAATGTTGCCAATGCTAAGAAGGACAGTGGCTTTGCAACAAGCTCATTCATCTTGACTGATCCAACTAGAGCGACAGTCAGCCTAGATTGAAGATACATTGACTCGCCTGTGTGTTCACCTCGGGGTCCCGACTTTACCCAACGTTCGGGCAGTTGATCCCACCACTAGTGGCCCTGAGGAGCCATCGAGATCTGGACTGATTTTCGAAGAACCCAGTACAGAGCCCTAGTCTACCCCACCTGTGGATCCCGAGCCTCCAGTAGCTGGTGAGTAGTTTATGGAGTCGGCCTCGAATTTAATTTTTCGTCTGGCCGGGAGAACCAAGTCTGTTGATCCCCACTACGTTGATGTTAACTATACCGGCCTCTTCATTATATACATATATTCAGGGAAGTAAACGTTGACTTGTTCTTCTACCATTTTGTTTCCATTTTACCTGTTTATTCCTCACTGTTTTAATTGTGTCCATTGAGGACAATGTACATCTCTAAGTGTGGGGAAGGGATTTTGGTTTTAGTGGAATTTATTTGTTGGGAATCGAGCATTTTGTAGTCTTCTTGCATAAAGTAGTCCCTTTTCATTGATTCTTCTATTTGGAAATCTTAATCTTGTTAAAATGTGTTTCAACATGCTCTCAATGACTGTGGTTCCTCGAATTGGATTAAGATACAAGCAGAAAATGACACGAATAGTTAGATTTTTATGAGCTTCATTATAGGCAATTGTTGAGACAGTTAATCTGGATGAAAATTGCATGGGATTCACACACATGAGCCTAAAATTTGTGAGTATTTGAGCCTATGAGCATTCATCATTATATGCTCCACTTATTTTCTTTTTGGTGTGATTATCATGCATAGTGGGAAGATTCTAGAACTTGCTTTGTTATGCACGTTATTGTTTTAGATGCATTGGAAAGAAGGGTTTTGTCTTAGCCTCTCCTGTTGACCGAACTGTAAGCCAAATACCCCAATTATTTTTTTTTTCTGTTCTTTCTTGGCCAACACCATAACCATTGTTTTACACCGAAGGGCTTAGTCAACTGAATCGCATGAAAATCTGATCAAAAGGAGTACAGAACCAAGGGCTTGTCTGACTAAAGGTGCATGGTATATGTTTAAACTTCATCTTCTGTTGTGATCAATTCCACTTGGATGCTCGAATATTTTTCAAGTGCAACATTTTGTAAAGCGAGCATCATTGAGATTCAAAAAAAAAAAAAAGAAGAAAGAAATAAATAAGTAAGAACAGCAGATAATTGTGGTTAATAATGTTTTATGTGCCTTACTTGAGCTTTGATTGAAGGTTCTATATACAAGAGAATCAGGTTCTTGTGTGATTTGGTATAGACGGGTCCTTTATCTTTTATTCTTGGTTAACCTGGGATGTATTCATTCCATTCTTTCTATATACCGTCACCCAAACCTTATCGCAGCCATGACAAGGATCCTTTAATTCATGCATCTAATTATAGTGATGTGATATATTAGCAAGCTTATGGTTAAGATTCCTGCTATGCATTGATTTGAGTGCTATGATATATTCTCTACCCTAAACACTTTGAGCGTTTTATGAGTGAATCCTATGTGAGGGTATGAGTCCTATGTTTTTTATTCCGGAAAGACTGTCAACATGATTGCTTATGGATGATTGTTTATAGAAGTTTAGCCTAGGATTGTTGGATTTTACTTGTATTTTAATTTGGTTCAGAAGTCATAGTAGGAAGGAGTATGGAGAGATGCATTGAGATAAGAGAGAGAGGGATATTTAGAAGGTTTTATGATTTGGAACTATTATTTGCTTGAGGACAAGCAAATGCTTAAGTGTGGGGAGATTTGATAAGTGCTAAACTGTACATATTTTTAGTCCATATTTAGGCCATTATTGTTTGGTTTAGGGATAATTTCATGGATTTTTGCACTTGATCGGTTTATATGTTGTTTTCAGGTCCTAGCTAAAGCAATGGGAGCATAAGGAGGAGATTCGGAGCAGTTTGAAGCTTTTTGACCAAAGTTGAGCAGAACACGGTTTGGTACACAGCCGTGTACGTGGCCGTGTACCTTTCGGATTCACCAACGTACGTAAAGTCGTGTTTCGGGAAAACGGGCGTGTTCAGCGATATTAGACATAACACACGGTCTAGTACACGGCCGTATATAGAGGTGACCGTGAACCATGTAAGCGGCCGTGCACAATAGAAACGGGCGTGTTCAGCGATTTAACAGGTACACGCCCGTGTCGACCTAGAATACACGCCCGTGTTGGTTAGTACACGCCCGTGTAAAATTTGCCTGAGACCGTGTCGAAGTCCGTGTTCCATCCAAGAAGTCGAATTTCGCTCTATAAAAAGGGCAGGACCTGTCAATTGATGGGAAGAGCCGTCAATCTGCAAAAATAAACCCTAGAGCAGTAGAGAGAAGGTAGAATAGAGAGAGAAACACTCCAACAAGCAACCATCGATCAATTCAAGTTGGATTGCATTAGAATCAAGAGGATTTGTCATGAATTCAATTATTCTTTGTAGTCCATTGAATTGTAGTGCAGTTATTCCATTGATCATGAACTAATTTCTTTAATAGCTAGATAGGAGGAACCCTAGAATGAATATTGTTATTTGATCCTTAATTAATTTAATTTATTCTTCAAGTTCATTGAGATTCAATTATGTGTTCTTTATTATCATTGAATTAATATTTACCGGTGTATTAATTGTGACGCTTTAAATTCTATTTAAGGGTCAATATATAATTTAAATACAATTAGTGTGCCAAAAATTAATTAAAAATCTTTTGGAAGCCCTAGGTTGGTTTCCTAGTCAAATTCCGCTCAAAAAGTCAACAATTTGAACTTCAACAAGAAACCCTAAAATATTCGGCCATCACTTGGAATTTTAATTAAAATTTAAATTCCACAAATCCAAGGAGGATTCAAATTCAAATTTCATCCCTTAGATATAAAGAAGAAATTTCGGCCATAAAGTATAGGAAATAAAGGAGATTTTTATTTGAATCAAAAGCTAGGTCAAAACTCAACCAAAATTCAAATTATTTTTCTTTAAAAACTAAGGGATAATTTTGGCCACCTAAAGGGAAATAAGAGAGAAAACCCTAGCCTCAAAACAGCACAAAAACTTTCCCTTTTACCCTTAGAAATTTCGGCCAAACAAGGAAGAGAAAGGGAAAGAAAGAAAACCTAGTATAAAAACCCTCTTTTGACTCTCATTCACCCTTCCTTTCACACTCAAAAAAAATTCGGCCAGCTTTCCCTTCTCTCCTCTCTGAATTTTCTCTCCCAAAACACACCCAAAACAGCAAACAAAACCTATCAAAAGGCAGCTCAAAGATTCAACAATTTTTGAGACAAAAACAAGGTGAGAAATCAAACTTTTTCCTTCCTTCTCCTTTTGGTTTTAAATCTGAATTTTTATATGGTTTTCTCCACTGTTTTCCCTACTGTTTTGAAGACTCCAACACTCACACAAATTCAGCCAAAAAGGAGACCAAGCATCAAAAATAGTGCAGCACAAACAAGGTGTGAATCTCTCTCTCAAACCCTAAAAATTTTGCCTCTTTCTTCCCTTTCAAAAACCCTATTATCACATGTGTAAATTTTATGATTTTTGCCAATTTGATTCTTGGGTTGTGTTAATGACATATAAATAAGGTTTTCCACAAAATTTCGTGATCATTGGATGAAAATTGAATTGGTTTGAGGCTAATCGAAATTCGGACACAGAAAAACGGAAATCTGGAAAATTACCATATGAACAGTAAATTTGTGTCAGCCATAACTTGAGTTTTAAAAAACGATTTTTGAGTGATTCTTGAGCCTAAAATTAAATTCAAGATATCCCCTAAATGCCTGCAGATTTTCAGAACCAAACTCATCCGTTTGCCTAGTCAAAATATTTTTCTATAGGCGGACAGAACTGCCAGTTTTTAAACTGAAACTGAAACCCAGATTTTATGCCTGAAAACAACCCCTCGGTTTTTGGCTTAATTGAATGACCAATGATGTTTAAAAATTATAAAAATTATATGGAATTAAAGCTATGGATGTCTAGTTTAACATGTTAAAAATTTAGAATTTTTGGGATTAAAAATGAATTGATATTGATTTTACAATCAGCCTAGGTCAGTTTGCCCATGACCAGAAATATCCTAACTTAGAGTTTTTCACAAATTTTAAATCCCAAATGTTTATTAAACGTTTTAAAATCTTTTGTGGCACACTAAAATGATTGGATGATTATGTCTAGACCTAGACTAATCATATGTTGTGATTATAGGACTTATTTGATGTTCTTGCTGGATTTGTGGATCACGTTATCGTAACGCTTGTGCGATAATCGAGGTAGGACGTTCTAGCCTTTTCTGGGAGTAGTCAAGTGTTTTAAATTCCCCTGTTTTATCGATGGCATGCTGTTTTCAGTTTATGAAATTTTTATACTATTTTTGGATGGAATAAACGCATGCAAAGTGTTTTGTATTAAATGTGTATTTCAAAGCGTGTTTTGATTAATGGCATAATACAACTTGGTAAATACCATCTTTTGAATAATCCGGTGAACATAATTGAGCTCTAGTTCACGATCATTGTAAATGATGCGTGCGTCCCAGAGTTGACGCCATGGGGGAAGGTCCCTAAACCTGCGCAGGGCCGTTCGGCCTATTTAGACCGTAACGAGATGATCTAGGATAATTCAAATTCGAGGCACGTATATTATAGCTACGACAAGTCCTCACTCATAATATGATGGTTTGTTTTAATGATTTATTATTTTAATATTGGGGCACGTATATTGCAGCTACGCTAAGTCCTCAGCAGAATAAAACTTGCATTAAAAAAAATGTTTTTTTTTCACGAATTTGTTGATTATTTTTTTTGTTATGATTATTATGTCATGTATTTTTTTTAAATTGTTGATTATTTTTGGAAACGAATATTATGCCATATTTTTAAATGTTATCTGTTAACCCACTTTTGTTTCTGTCCTACTGAGCCAGCGCTCACGTCCCTTTTCTTTGTGATTTTGGAATGACTACTTCCAGGTATGGGAGGTAGCAGTTCCGAAATTCGTTGAGATATCCGTTACTACCGAAGATGATGCTATCCGTTTTCTCCATCTTCTTCTTTCTGTTTCTCGTTCTGATGTAATGAGACTTTAAGTTTGTACTTTATTTCACGTTATTCAAATTTCATGCTTGGGAATATTTTATGGTTGGTAATTTCTTTTGAAAACCGATTTTGTGTTTGACTTCCGCATTAAAAAGCATTTATTTTCCCCTTTATTTTATTTTGTGGTTATGATGCTACTTTATAATTAGGCTTAGCTAAATTATAATGTTGACCCGTTGTTTTTGTAATAAATGTTTTCCTTAAATCTCGGATTGATATTATGATTTGGCTGCCGTGTCACGTGTCTAAATTTTGGGCCGTGACATTAATTCATGTTTGATATCATACAATTGCGATTGAGAAATCCTATGTTTGATTTGATCTTGCATAATTAAAAGGAGTTGCACGTGATTCTAGAGATAGGACAACGTAAATCTTCCGAATTAGGGTCAAACCTAATAGAGAGATTCATTGATTGTTTAATGCAATTCTGGGGGTTTTAATTAGGAAGAGATTTCAATTAATCAACCTGGGGTTAGTTGTTAATACGCTTGAGGAAGATATTAACATAATTAAAGAGTTTCCACGGTCCAATGATTAGTAGATAAATTGATATATTAAGGATTGGATGCAATAGACGTTTTAGGGGGATTCATTATCTAGGTATTGTTGGTTTGGATTGATTTTATCTTAATCTTCTGCTGTTTGGAGTTAATTTTGTGTTGAATTGATTTAATATAATTCTTATTTAATTATTTAAGCATAAATCGATTGTTTATAGGATAGATAATAAGAAAAGAGTAAGTACTAGTACTCGTTAGTCCCTGTGGGATCGACACTCGATATTGTTATCCACTATACTATAGAAACCGATAGGTGCACTTGCCTAGAAGGTCTATAGGGTAGAAGATTGATCGTAGGCAAAAACTTGGTACGGTCAATCTTCTACCCTATAGACCTTCTAGGCAAGTGCGCCTATCGGTTTCTATAGTATAGTGGATAACAATATCGAGTGTCGATCCAACAGGGACTAACGAGTACTAGTACTTACTCTTTTCTTATTATCTATCCTATAAACAATCGATTTATGCTTAAATAATTAAATAAGAATTATATTAAATCAATCCAACACAAAATTAACTCCAAACAGCAGAAGATTAAGATGAAATCAATCCAAACCAACAATACCTAGATAATGAATCCCCCTAAAACGTCTATTGCATCCAATCCTTAATATATCAATTTATCTACTAATCATTGGACCGTGGAAACTCCTTAATTATGTTAATATCTTCCTCAAGCGTATTAACAACTAACCCCAGGTTGATTAATTGAAATCTCTTCCTAATTAAAACCCCCAGAATTGCATTAAACAATCAATGAATCTCTCTATTAGGTTTGACCCTAATCCGGAAGATTTACGTTGTCCTATCTCTAGAATCACGTGCAACTCCTTTTAATTATGCAAGATCAAATCAAATATAGGATTTCTCAATCGCAATTGTATAATATCAAACATGAATTAATACACCGGTAAATATTAATTCAATGATAATAAAGAACACATAATTGAATCTCAATGAACTTGAAGAATAAATTAAATTAATTAAGGATCAAATAACAATATTCATTCTAGGGTTCCTCCTATCTAGGTATCAAAGAAATTAGTTCATGATCAATGGAATAACTGCACTACAATTCAATAGACTACAAAGAATAATTGAATTCATGACAAATCCTCTTGATTCTAATGCAATCCAACTTGAATTGATCGATGGTTGCTTGTTGGAGTGTTTCTCTCTCTATTCTACCTCCTCTCTACTGCTCTTGGGTTTATTTTTGCAGATTCACGGCTCTCCCCATCAATTGACAGGTCCTGCCCTTTTTATAGAGCGAAATTCGACTTCCTGGATGGAACACAGGCTTCGACACGGTCTCAGGCAGATTTTACACGGGCGTGTATTCTAGGTCGACACGGGCGTGTACCTGTTAAATCGCTGAACACGCCCGTTTCTATTGTGCACGGCCGCTTACACGGTTCACGGTCACCTCTGTACACGGCCGTGTACCAAACCGTGTGTTATGTCTAATATCACCGAACACGCCCGTTTTCCCGAAACACGGCTTTACGTACGTTGGTGAATCCGAAAGGTACACGACCACGTACACGGCCGTGTACCAAACCGTGTTCTGCTTAACTTTGGTCAAAAAGCTTCAAACTACTCCGAATCTCCTCCTTATGCTCCCATTGCTTTAGCTAGGACCTGAAAACAACATATAAACCGATCAAGTGCAAAAATCCATGAAATTATCCCTAAACCAAACAATAATGGCCTAAATATGGACTAAAAATATGTATAGTTTAGCACTTATCATTCACTAACTCTAATCATCTTCTCTAACGCATGTTTAATTCCTTCTGTGTGATGAAGTATTTCAAACTCTTATGATCAGTGAAGATTTGACACTAAGCTCCATATAAATAGTGTCGCCAGATTTTGAGTGCGAACACTACAACAGCAAGTTCTAGGTCATGTGTAGGATAATTCCTCTCATGGTTCTTTGGCTGGCGTGATGCATAAGCTATCACCTTATTGTTCTGCATGAGTACAGCTCCTAGACCTATCTTTGAAGCATCACTGTAAATCATGAACTTTTCACCCTCTGTCGGTAAAATAAGGATAGGAGCACTCGTCAGTTGCTTCTTCAACTCTTGAAAACTTCTTCCACACTCTGGTGTCCACTCACATTTCTTTTCTTTATGAGTGAGAGCAATGAGAGGTGCAGCTAGTCTTGCAAATCCTTCTACAAATCTTCTGTACTAACCGGCCAGTCCTAAGAAACTCCGTATCTCAGTTACAGTCTTAGGAGTAGGCCATTTATTAATTGCCTCTACTTTGACTGGATCTACTACTATGTCTTTCCTTGTCACCATATGTCTAAGGAAATGCACTTTATTCAACCAAAACTCATACTTAGAGAACTTTGCATATAGCTGATGGCTTCTCACCGTGTGAAGAACAATTCTTAGATGCGCCTCATGCTCTCTATGAGTCTTCGAATATATAAGTATGTCATCGATAAACACGATAACAAACTTATCAAGAAACTCCTTGAAGACTCTGTTCATCAAATCCATGAACGCTGCTGGAGCATTAGTCAATCCGAATGGCATCACTAAAAATTCATAGTGACCGTATTGAGTCCTGAATGCTGTCTTAGGAATATCATTCTCTCGGATTCTTAACTGATAATAGCCTGAACGTAAATCAATCTTCGAAAATATTACTGCTCCCTTTAGCTGGTCGAATAGGTCATCAATCCTAGGTAATGGATGCCTATTCTTAATGGTAACCTTATTCAACTCTCTGTAATCAATACACATCCGAAGATTTCCGTCTTTCTTTTTGATGAATAACACTGGAGCGCCCCAAGGGGAATAACTTGGTTGGATAAACCCCTTATCTAACAACTCTTTCAACTGTATTTGTAGCTCTTTTAATTCGAATGGGGCCATACGATATGGAGCCTTAGAAATTGGGGTAGTCCTTGGCATGATCTCAATTTCAAATGAAATCTCTCTTTCTGGAGGTAATCCTGGCAACTCCTCTGGAAACACATCAAGAAATTCGTTGACAACTAGAACCTCTTCTGGTTGTAATTCCTTTTCTTCTGTCACATCGATGACATATGCCAAGCATCCAACACAGCCACTAGCCATTAGCTTCTTAGCTCTCATTGCACTGATCATCATCTTTTTTGATTGACAAGATGTATCGACATATTCGAAACTTTCCATGTCGTCCGGTTGAAAGACTATTTTTCACTTCCGACAGTCGATGGTGGCTTGGTATTTTCTTAGGAAATCCATTTCTAGGATCACATCATAGTCGACGATCTTTATTATGATCAAATCGACATATAGCTCCCTATTTACCACAATTACTGGCACATGACGTAATCAGTAATTTGACAGCATCACTTCCCCTGAAGGTAGAGCTATCTTAAAAGTCATTCCTATAGGGTCTTTAGCATACCCTAGCTTGTTAGCAAATTTATGGGACACAAAAGAATGTGTGGCTCCTGAATCAAAAAGGACACATGCCACGTGGTTAAATACAGAAATCTGACCTATAACCACATTGGATGTTCTTACTTCAGCATTTCTTTGGTAAAAATAGTGACACGAGCATCTAGTCATGAGGTTGGTTCTAGGTGCTCAGACCATACTGGTGGCACTCCTGAAGTTCCTTCTATCCTTCCCTGTAAGGCATGAGCTTGAGGCGGTTGCTGACGTGGATGATATTGTTGGCGCTGCTGCACTGGCCCTGGAATATTCTGGCGGTTCATTGGACAATTCTTTGCAAAATGCCCTTCTCTTCCACACTGATAACACGCTGTAATGCCAATTTTGCATTGGCTTGGATGCCTCCTTCCATACGTAGTACATGTGGGAAGACTCAGCCCTGGGCCCTGACTGGTCTTCCGCTGTTGGTTATGGGTATCTTGACTCCTGTTTCCTGAGAAATTTCCCTTTCTTTTACCCTGCTGTGATTGGGAGCCTTGAGGGTTGGACTGGTTTGGTCTGTTCTGGCTAGATTTACTACCCTGTCATGTCTGCATCCCTGCTTATGCTGATTTAGCAAGGATCTTCTCTTTCTTTTTAGCTTCCCATACTTTCTCTCTTTCCTCTTTCTGCCTGAGCAAGTGATATTCAGCCCTGAGGGCTCTGCTGACACAGTCTACCACTGAAGTAGGTGGTACTGGCCCACTGTCAACCACTACTACTATCTCTGGTCTGAACATGCCAATTATTTTCTGAATCTTCTCTCTCTGTTAGCACTATATATGGGCATAATCTGGATAATTGACCAAATTTCCTGCACACTTCACTCACTGACTGGTTTCACTGCTTTAATTCAGCAAATTCTTTCTGTTGGAGGTGGAGTGTAGCTGGATCATAGTATTTCTGGTTAAATTCTTCCAGAAATTCTTCTCAAGTCATGTTGGTAACATCTCTCCTAATGCGAACAGTATCCCACCAAAAGCGAGTATCCTTTTTCAGCACGAAGGACGCGCATAAAATCTTCTCTTGATCATCTAAATTCATGAAATCAAGGATCCGCTACAGTGAAGAAAGATACTCCTCTGCCTTGAGTGGATCAATCGAACCCTCAAACTCTGATGGCTTCATCTAATAGAATCGTTCAATAAGGGTTCCTGATTCACCCTCGGTTGGGGCTGCTGAACTTCTGGGACAACTGGTGGCTGTGCTGGTACTGTTTCAACCGCCTGGGAAGCATTGCCCTCTTCTTGGGCTTGTCTTTGCTATTCTATAGTGGAAAGTCACTGTCATAATTTCTCATTTTCTTTCATTTGGTTTTTGAGGAGAGCTTGTACCTCCTCCAACCTCTCAGCTAATGTAGGGTGTCGACCTCTTTTGGCACTCATTTTGATCTCTTTCTTTTAATCTTCTTTCTTCTAATCTTGCAAAATAACCAATCATTAGATTTCCCATGATAAATTTTTGGAATTTTAAGTAGGAATTTTAAACATGTCATTTACTGCAAAACATACACCACAAAACATTTCATATCATTCCATAACACTTTCTTACATCATACATGGCATACATAACATCTGTCTTAACTGTTCCACACATATATACATATAGACATATTCACATATAGAGCATATTTATACTCTTATTAGGGTTCGACTATCCTATTCATCTTGCCCTGTCGGAAATTCTTCAGGGTCTTCATCCTCTTCCTCTGTGTCATCACCGGTAGTCGTTCCCTGATTACGGGTTCTATTCCCTCCTTGTCGTAAGGGTCTAGCCTTGTGATCGTTGGCCATAGGGGGTGGTCTGTATAAGCATGTCAGTACCCCTTCTTCATGAGTTTGCTCCCACTGATGCTTTTCCAGGCATTCTCTTGCTTGCACTCTCTCAATCCTGATGGCACTAGCGACAAAGTCACATCAAGGGATGGAATGGAGTAGGCTTACTCTACACTTCAGCTCTAGAGTGAGTCCCTTCCAAAACATCTCATGAAAATCTTCCTCAGAAAAGTTCGGGAGCGGGCCCTTTTAAACCATATTTTCCTCGAATCGCACGGCGTAAGTCAGCACTGTATCCACTGGTCCCAGCTGAAACCTCTCGATCCTCTGTAAATAATCTCTAACATCAGTTATCCGAGGTAATGTCAGTGGTGCACTTTCCTCTCTAGCTGGAGGTACTGCGGTCGGCTCTGGGCTCCTCTAAGGAAATTGCTGTCTCATGACTCGATAAAAATCAGCCCAATTTAGCCTCAATAATGCCTCCTGGTCATAGTATTCTCAATAAACTCAGGCATCTCCCTGGAAAGTACTCACTGTTAAAATGACCCAATAATCTCTGTCAATATCACACGATCAACAAATCAGCTCCACAATCTGCAGCCAATCATGTACTGGTGGAGACTGGCATCCTCCATCGAAACTAGGGGCAAACAAGCTCTAAATGCCCGTGTAGCTTTGGCCGATACCCTAGACCCAATATGGTCTCGACCATCTACTATTGGTATATCAACCACTATTGGTGGGGGATGACGTACTGGTGGAGGGGTTGGTGCCCTAACAGTGGCCTGTGCCTCTCTTAAACTAGATGGATTAGCTGGTGTCGCGGATGGTACCGTTGGTTGTCTGGGTGGAGGTGGTCTAATAATGGGCCAGGTCCACACCCTCGGAGGACCCCTACCTTGGTATGGATATGGTCGGCAGTGATATGGCCTCGTCATCTCACTCCTACATAAGGTGCACTCAACATAAATAAACGTGCTACTAAACATAAAATAAATTTAACTTACTTGGATCTACGAACGGAATGCACATCGGGCCTTGAGAAATATGGTCTATTGCTCTAATACCAGATGTGGTGCCCCGCCTTGAATTGAGGCTACAGTACTAGCATAGTAGAGCTTTAAAGTCCACTATGGTAGACCGTTACCTCAATGGGTCACCGATATCTTACTTATAACTTGATCTTGTTAACTTACTGATTGTAGTTAAAATGATTTTTAATCTGAAAGTAAGGGATTTTTTTTTAAAAAAACTACAGGTGATTGTAATCTGTAAAAATATAAGCGATATACAGCATAGGATGTACTACTATTCTACTAGTTGTACATAATTTACATCATGATGTATTTTCAAAATACAACTTAAAACATGTTCTCAAAATAACACTTTTAATCTGCTCAAACTCTACTCAGTGGAAAACAGTAGCAGGACCATTCCCCTTGCCCAGCCCTGAAGGCAGATGCAACCCTGCTCCTCGTCCAATCCATTGTCTATTAGTGCACAGGTTTCTTACCTGTAATATGAATAAACTAGTGAGCGACAGGCTCAGTAAGTTCAAACATACATGCAAGAACATAAATCACAAAATCCTGAAAAAACTATTCATATGAATAGTAACTTTGACTTTTGACCATAAATAGTAAGGTTGACTTTGACTGATACTATTCACGTCAACTGGTATCTAAACTACTGTATAATCTGTTAGTACGTTTTATGCTCAATTATGACTGTTCTGAAATCTTAAGTCTGCATCTGTTACTGAATTCTGCTATTGGGCCCCTGAATTGGTCCTACTGTAATACGCGCTATACTGAGAAGGACTCTGGAAAGCGGCCCACTGGCCAATCCTCTATAGCCTAAAAATATTGGACATCCAACCCGGGACTCGTCACCTGCAGTTTGGAGTTCTACTGTAACTGTAACAGAAAGCTGAGAAACCTCCACTTGTGTGGGAGGTCGGTACGCCAATACTGATTTAATTACTGAATTCTCTGGTGGTTCCTGATCGGTGGCAATTATACTGCCTCCTGGGTCTGGAACTCTCTGTAATTTATTCTGTAATTTTCTTAAGATTTTATGTCTTATGTTAGTGTGCCTACCGCACCTGACTACTGAATTTCTATCTTCTATATCACGTAAGCATACTGAGTAAATTCATGTTGCAGACAAATAAATGTCTGAACTTACCTGATATTTTACTATCAATTCCTTTCCTGAGTCAACTAGCTTCCTTAATTCACCTTTTGATTGCTTTCCTATGACCGAAATAAATTACAGTTATTTTTACTATTCACTTCATATCTAAAATACCGTGAAATTATAAAATTTCTGATTGAAATTCTTAATTATCCATTTTAGGATTCATATTTTTAATCCTGGAACCATTCTGCTGCATAAACTACTATCCTGGGCTTTGATTCCACTTTTCTGAACATTTTGGTCAAAATGACCATTTTGCCCTTGACGGGACTATAGACTAGGAAATCCCTGTTTTATCATTTTATCTGAATTTTCTAATCCCAAAAATCTTAAAATAACGTTTCTTAGGTTTTCCCAAGCTTGTACGACATTTTCTGCAAAAACGTTTGGATTACTATTCATCCGACCCTCGGGTGGTACTATTCCGACCCTCGGGGTCGTTTCTCGTTTTTCTAGCCTTTCGGGACCTCAAATGACTGTTTTACAAGTTATATTATCGTCCATTATTCTCTTCTCTAGCTTAAGGTTTTGAGGGGCTCGGGTTTCCGGTTCCCGACCCTACTTTTTACCTCTTGTTTACCAAATTGCCCTTCGGGCGTCCTGAAAATTTCGGCAGCATTTCCGCTGAAATTCTAGGTTCCCAGCGTTTAGGAAACGCCTCGAAACCATCTATCATATTCTATCTTGCCAAGTACTATTCCATAAACCTAATTTTACGTAAAAGTTTCAAACTTTTTACGTAAAATTTCATCACAAAACTGACTCGTTTTTAACGGAATTTCAACCCATTCTTCACCACTTTTAAGCCCAGTTTTTATACTCAAATCACACATTACATAACTCAACAAAACTTTCTTATTTTCCACTAACTCATACACGGTTTTTCTTTAAAAACCTTAAACAAAATTTTGTTTTCTAACTCAATTTCTTCTCATTTGTTTTCCATACTAACACAGTCAATTTTTTTACCATAAAACCCTAACATAACTCTTTAAATTTCGTGCATTCTCCATGGATTTTCCTTGGAAAATCAATCTCAAAATTTTGGTTTATTTCCATTTTTTCTTTCTTATTTTCTACACAAAATTAACATCACATTTACCATATGAAATCAACAACAAAAAGTCTCATTTTTTCCCATCATTCTCCATGGTTTTGAATTGAAAAACAACACCAACATTGAAAGTTTTTCAATCACACAGCTATTTCTTTCTTTACATTTTCACATGATTTTCAACATAAAAAATCAACCAAAACAACATGAGAACTTCATCATTCCAAACCCCAGTAACCCACGGTTTTGATGAAGGAAAAACACACATATAACTTGATTTTTCATGCACTTATTTCTTGTTTCACTTAACCACACATCATTCACACATTTTCAACTAAAATGCATGAAACAAAAACTGATTTTTCTCACTTCAAATCAGCCCATATCACATGGTTTTTCTTCATGAAAAACAAGAAGAATGGTGCCAAAAATGAAGGATTACCTTGCTTGCTTGATAGCTTGAATCTTGTGATGAATTTTCCACTCTTTCTTGCACAAATCTTGAAGAAAAAATTTGAGCTTTCTCTAGGGGTGATGCATGGCTTCAATGGTGGTTGAAAACTAGAGCTTTTTCTGGTTTCTAATGGCTGAAAACCGTGCTTAATAACAGCCAAAAAGGAGGGACCAAATTGCAAAGAATTTAAGGGTATTTTAGCAAACTTTTTGTGTAATTTTTCTGCTCTTTAGGGGCTGTTTTGCAATTAACCATAAAGGACCAGATTCTATCTGATTTTTGACCCAAAAATCTGACACATTTCAGCCCTAGAAACTTCAAGAATTTTGCCTAAGCTTCCTTTGACTTTTTTTAGTTGACTTTGCATATTAACCATTGATTTTTCTTGACTTTAAACCCTAGCCCTTAGACTGGAATGTATTCTTACATCCATTCAAAGGCAAACACCCAATCTTTGACTTCTTATATATATTTGGGGTCAAACTTTTGACCAAAAGTCAAACCAAAGATTTTTGCACTGAAATCACGTAGGCGAGTTCCTGAGACTGTCCGCGCGATTAGTTTTCCTTATTTCACTCCGGTTTGCCTGAAAATCATTACCGTAAGTATTTCATCTTTTAGTAGTTTACAGTATATTATCAAAATTTTCAAAACCAAAAAGGCATAATTCGTCCAATTTCGGTTCGGTAAAATTTTCCGTTTCTAAGTACTCTCTTGTCTGCACTATCCGAACATTTCTGTGCCTTCTAAATTATATCAAAACATATATTTTATAGTTTTTCACATGAAAATCATAGAGTATGTTGGTTATACAAAATTTCTAGAAACAATAAAATTTTGCGATTATGACAAAAACCTAACCATATTTTCATTTCAACCCTAGCATTGTCCACGGATTTTTCATTCAAATCACATAAAAAATTTTGTTTTCTCTACTAGGGTTTTTATCAACATTTTCCAACACTAAAAAAAATTTCCATTTCCTAGTGTTCATTACCCACGTTTTTTGCAGGAAAATTTACATCCATTTCTCTTGTTTTCTTATTCCAATTCATGCTTAATTCAACATGAAATCAAATGGTTCTAAACACCAAATCAAATCATCAATTTCCAACCATTTGTCACTCCAATATCCCCACAGATTTTTCATGGAAACATGCAAAATTTTTGCTTGTTTCTAAACTCTAAATCATACTTCAAAATCTAAACATCAAACCAATCACAACATCAATCAAAACATCAACTTTTTCAATGTTTTTCTACTCTACAAACCTATGGATTTTCACTAAGAAAATCAAAGGAAATTGCTTCAATTTGAAGCTCACCTTAACTAGTTGATGGCTTGATGCTAGAGTTGCAATGAAGGCTAAGTTTGGTGTGAAATTTTCAACAAAATTTTGGCTTAATGGGGAAGAAAGGCCACGGTTTTGGCTGCTAAAAATGGGCAAGAGTTTGGCTGCTAAAAATGATTTTTAGATACCTATTTATAGGCAAAAGTCAAGGGTTTTTTAGCAAATTTTTCCAACAATTTGCTAATTGTTCATGGGTCAAAATGCAAATATTTTGGGGTCAAAAATCTAGTTTTCTCTTTCTCCCTTTCCACATGGCCAAATGGCCTTTTAGATAAAATATTTAATTTTTTTATTCCATCATTTTGGCAAGATCCTAGCTTTTGATCAAAAGCAAAGTGATCTTAGCCTTGCACCTTTCAAAATTACTTTCCAAAACAAAGAAAATAAATTGGCTTTATGACATAATCATGATGATGTCATCCTACTATTAATATTGATTCACTAATTAATTCGTGGTCAAATTTTGACCGGGAGCCGATCCGAATGGAACTTTACCGAAATCGCGTAGGCGGGTTCCCGGTGCCTCCGGTGTGATCGGTTTGTCTTATTTTGCTTCTGTTTGATCAGAATTCTCTACCATAAATTTCTATCATTTTAGTGCATTTTCAATGCACTCTCTAGGGTTTTTGGCTTTGATTTCGAACCATCTCACCCAATTATGTCCAGTAAGATTTTCCATCCCCGAACTTACTCACTTTAACACTGCCAGAACATTTTTATAGTATTCTCAACAGTATTAAAACACAACTTTTTCATATTTTATTCATTGAAATTGCTATATATATACAATTTTAACCTACTCTGAGAATCTAAAATTCCCGGTTATCACAACATGTTTTTCAGAGTTAAGTTTCATGCATAAGCATAGTATTGCATACTATGATTTCATGTTTTTATATTTGAACTTACTGAGCCCATAGCTCACTAGTTTGTTCACATGTTGCAGGTAAGAGACTTGTTCACCAGTAATTCACGGTGGTTGGCGGACAGGGTATGTAAATGCCAGGGGGACTGGGCGAGGGATTATGGTCCTACCATGAGTTTTCCGCTGTACAGTTTTGAAAAATTTAACCATGTAATTTCAAGAACATGATTTTAAGTCAAGACTATGTGATAGGAGACCCATGATTCATGTATATGTTATTTTATTAACGTGATTTTCTTATCACATTCTCGAACAAGATATATATGTTTTTAAATTGTTATGTCAAGAAAAAGAAAAAAAATTTATTCAGTAAAATTTACAAGTAGTTTTCAAGTTAGACATGATGCCGCCGACCCTAGAGGCCTACATACTATTGCAGTTAACTACAGAGTTGACTGTAATAGCACTGTAGAGTCTCTATAGCAAGGGCCGGCCGCCATAAACGTTCATTATGCAATAACCTTAATTCTGAGTAAATGAACTACTTTATGTATATGACTTGTGTACTTTAACGTTCCAATAGCTAAATCGTCTCAGAGGTAGTAAGCTTATAAACCGGTTCGTTGGGTGCATGACTTGTATATGATGAAGGGTTTGTTTACAAATATCGGAATCATAGCTCCAAGGAGTTAAAGGTATCCTCTTAAAAGCATTATACTGGATGTGAAAATGGACAAGGCCTTAGGTCGTCTGCTGAGCAGATGACTTCTTATTCACATAAGATGAATAATTATTTTCTTATTCGGTAGTATAATAAAACTTTAAGATAGCCTGATCAGTAGGATTAAACGGAGTTTGACCTAAGGCTGATCATGGATATCAGATGAGGGTTTTGCATATATGACAAGGTTATTAGACAGTAGCTCGTCACAGGCTTACGTAATACGGTATATAATTAGGAGTTCAGTTTCAGGTTTATAGTAGTGTGACTCTGAAATTAGTGATCATATGATTGAGTTGTTCGGTACAAAATGATGATCATATGGATTCATGGGAACCTGATTATATATGTCCAATTGGTCCCTCTGCTAGCTCCACATAATTCCTTAACGGTTGGCAAATTGATCAGTGTATGCTTATTGGCTATTTGATTATGCACGGATGGTGTTGACATAGAATTAGGATGGTGGACAAGATTCTCTCCGATTGAATTCATATTTTGTTTTGGATAATAAAGTACACAATTATTTGAACTCCAAATAAAGTTGCCATAATTTTATTTGAGATCAGATTGGAGTTGTAGAAAATTATCCATGAGAACAAAAAATTTGAAATACAACTTTTTGTGGAATTTGAAATTTGAAATTTGAAATTTAATTTTGAATTTGAAATTTGAATTTGAAATTTAAATTTGAAATTCGAATTTGACATTTGAATTCAAAATTTAAATTTGAAATTTGAATTTGAAGTTTGAATTTTTGAAATTTAAACGTTGAAATTTGAAATTCAAATTTTGAATCACAATCCATATAAGATTCGAATTTTTTGTAGATTATCCACAAGAGAAAATTTGGTTTTTGATTTGGATAAAGGGGAGGAAAATCTTTTTTGAATCCTACTTAAATTTTGAATCCTAATTCTAACAAAAGTGCCTGAAAATTAGTTGAGGAAAATCCTCATAGATAATTTGGTTTTTGTGGATAAGGTTCAGGGAAAAATTCAAATTTCAATCCCAATTGAATTTGGATTCTTCCCTCCCTAGATTGGCCAAAAATTTTGAAGGTAATCTCAAAGAGATTTTCTGTTTTTAATTGGATAAGGATGAGATAAAATTCAAGCTAGAAAATCCTGTTTGGATTTTGATTCTCCTCACACTTTAATAGACGAATTTGGACAGGTTTATGGCCTCAGGAAATTTGGTTTTTGTTAATGAGTAAGGAGATAAAATTCAAGTAAAAATCCTGTTTGAATTTTGAAAGCAAAGATCCCAAAGTGGCCGAAATCTTTTGGTGGTTATTGGCCCTTGAAAAATTCAGATTTTATGAGTGGATAAGGGAGAAAATCTTCTCCTAATCCAATTCGACTTTAGAGGATTACCTCATGCAAGTCTATAAATAGAGGTCCTACCACTCCAGTTCTCTTAGACCACAGACTCTCAGGTGAGTAGGCTTATTATTGCACAACTCACGGTGACAATAAGTTCTTTAGAGATCTGGGTGGTCGGAAGAAGACTAGCAGTGCTAGCATACCGATCGAGTAACTGAGTGCCCATACACTCTACCATCTGGGAGTTGGAGAATAGTAGAGAAGGCTAGTTGGTTGAAGCCCTCTAGTTATTCTCCTCCTACAGTTGGCATCCTCTTGAGTTATGAGTTTTGTTGTTGTTAATTTATTGTATATGGCATCATGAGATATTTAATGATCTTGAAAAATTTTTATTGTTCCGCTGCGCCATTCTGATACTTTTTTATCGATTTATTTCCTACAATTGGTGTCAGAGCCATCTCGTGACTATGCCATATACATAAATTAGACAATTAGTTAGTCTTTTTATTTATGTATAGATTTGATATTTAGAGAGTGGCATATGTTGTTATCATGTATTATGTATGTAGTATGTGATTATTATAATTTTTTAAATTATTATAAGCATGCTAGTTTTATATCGGTTATGGTTTCTTAAAATTTAAAAAATTGTATCTAGGAATTTTTTATGTAACCATGGGAGCGGTTTAAACATCACCGTAATTTTCCCATGGATTTTAATTTTTTGTCTCTTAGAATTATTATTATTAGAATTTTTGTACATCAGAAACGGTTTAGGAAATTTTATGTAATTATTCTTGGAGAAGATTGAAGTTTGAAGACCGTAATTTATTTTTTCCAAAAGTTAAATTTAATTTAAAGGTTGAAATTTTGATTGTGTGGAAAATTCCAATTTAATTAGGATTCAAATTAATTTTTTGGAGGTCCTAATGAGTAAATTGGAATATGACACGGAATCGAGGACGCACCCCTCGGGATAGGCCATCGACCTTGGTGGGCTTGCAGCCCCTGCCTAAGGCTACACCACCCAAGGCCGCAGGCTTAACCTACAGCCGAGGGTGGACGTGGCCCCCCTAGGGGCTGGCCGAGCCCCTGGGCTGCAGCCCATGGCTGCAGGTGTCGCCTGCAGCTTGGCAGGCTGCAGCGCCCACTCAGGCGCCTGCTGCCTGGGGTTACAGCAACACCCGGGCATGCAGCCTGGGGCTGCAGGCAGATGCTGCTCCCGGGCTGTGGGCTGTGGGCTACCAGCCCCGGGGGCTGGGGCTGAACACGACGGCTGCCGACCTCCAGGGGCCGTGGGGCCGATGGATCGAAAATCAAAAAAATTTGATTTTTAAATTTAAGATTTAATTTTTAAATTTGAGATTTAATTTTAATTAGAAATTAAAAATTTTTGAAATTACATATTATTACACATGATATTTAAAATTGTTTAAAATTTGAATTTGAAACTTAAATTTGAAATTCGAATTTGAAATTTGAATTTGAAATTTAAATTTTGGTATTTAAATTTTAAATGATTCTTGGGATGAGAAATAAATGGAGAGGCTACATAAAGATGGATACAAGAAGACGGAACAAAATTCAAGACCCAAAGAATGCTTTGGATAGAATTTTGTAATCTTTATTTTCTTTATTCTAGGATGGAACCATGGCTCGATTATTTTGTCAATTATTTTTTTTTTATGATATGTCATGGATGTATTAATGTGTATTGATAGATGTTTTGTATGCATATTTGATAACGTGTCATATAGGATAGGTGAATGCCGCTCAGACTATATTAATTATACATATTTGTCAAAACTTACATGTTTTTCAAAATATTGAGTAGGAGAGGGTTTCAAACAAAACCCACGGCCTCCATTGTTGATCTATATGTGAAAGCATGGTAACGCCTCGCGTCAATTCTGCCCTGACCACACCCCTCGGTAGGTGTTTACCGCCGCCGGTATACTAGGTTGGATCTCCTATGTGGAAAACGTGTTTGGAGACGATCCTATTCATGACCACCCCTCGGTGGCTTGGTAGGACGTGGATCGAGCTACGTAAACAATGGTTATACACTCAAGACTTGTTTAGTTATTAACCTTCCTTAGAAGCTCTGTTAACTAAACTGGTGGCCAAAATAAGCGGTAATTAATATATGTCTTAACCTTGAAGGATTTAAGGCAAAATATATTAATTGGATGGGGTCCATGTTCCGGCTATTTGTCTCATGACCAGCCCTCGGTGACTTGGGGTAATAGGTGCTGAGAATTAGAGTTGCAATGCTACATGTTTTTTCAAGTTTCATGTAGGAACATACTTGTATGTTTTATTTGCTAAATTATCTGTATATTTGCTTGGGCTTTGTAATGATGTCTAGTATAATTTTATTTCGGTTCAAAATGTCACTGACATCCCTCATTTCAATGCTTACTGAAAATAAGATGAATGGCGATAATTACAAAGACTGAAAAAGAAATCTACTGATAGTTCTCATTTGCGAGAGACACAAGTTTGTGCAGGACAAACTATGCCTACCTAGACCCAAACCTGACATACCACTTGAGGAGGTCCTGATTGCCTATACTCGTTGGAGAGAATCCAATGAGATAGCTCGGTGCTACATACTTACTAGCATGACGAGTGCTTTACAAAAACAGCATGAGACTTATCAAGTTGCTAGGGAGATCATGAAAAATCTGGAAGACATGTTCGGAGGCCAAGAAAAATTGGGTCGACAGTCTGCAATCACCAGCATTATGAACTCTAAGCAAAAGGCAGGTACTCTGGTAAAGAACCATATGATCACTCTAATGAGATTCTTTGTTAAGACTGCCGAGAATGGTGATGAGCTAGACTACAACACCCAGATCGAGATGGTGTTTAAAACTCTATCTAAGGATTTTATGGGGTTTAAGGCCGCATATAATCTGGTGACAAGGGAGTTAGGACTCACCGAGCTTATGAAGTAACTCTAAGCTTATGAGCGGATGATCAGGGATGGGGATGCGGTCCAACCCAATGGAGAGGCCAATTTGGCAGAATCTTCCAAACCCTCACGGAAGAGGAAAAGGCCAAATAAGAAGCAAGTGGCTTCTAGTTCTTCTAATCCTCCTGTCTCAGATGGGAAGAACAAGAACAAGAACAAGAACAAGAAGCTCAAGGACCCTAAAAATTCCAAGTGCTTTCACTGTGGGAAGGTAGCTCATTCCAAGAAGGCTTGCCAGGAATTCCTAGCCGCCAAAGGCAAGGAAGGTAAGGAACTTCACTATTTAGAAGCGTGTTTGGTGGAAGAATCGAAAGATATTTGGGTCATTGATTCAGGTGCCACTAATTATGTTTGTGTTTCTATGCAGGGGTTTGTGGAAACGAGAAGTCTACATGATAGGAGCCTCTCGTTGCGAACTGGGGATGGCAACTTGGTGGTGGCTGAGGCAGTGGGAGATGTTTACCTTTATTTTGATCAATTTAGGTTTATTTTATTAAAAGACTGTTTTTATGTTCCTAATTTTAGGAGGAACCTTATATCGGTAGCTTGTTTAATAAAGGATTCTTATTCAGTTTTTTTTAGTAAAAGAGTTGATATTCGTAAAAATTAGTCTTTTATCTGTTCTGGATAGATGGATGGAAACCTATATTTGATCAAACCAAAGATGTACTCACTGCTTGACACCGAATTAATAAATAACTCTAAAAGCTTGAAAGTTTCTCACTCTAACAAGGCGTATCTTTGGCATTTAAGACTTGATCATATTAATCAGGATAGGATTCAAAGGTTGGTGAAAGACAGTCTTCTAGAATCTCTGTAAAAGGTATGTCTTCCTCAATATGAGTCTTGTCTTGAGGGTAAGATAACTAAGAGGTCTTTTGGAGTTAAGGGTACTAGGGTCAGGAACTCTTAGAAATTGTGCATACTAACGTATGTGACCCCATGAACGTCACAGCATGAGGAGGGTTCGAGTACTATGTCTCCTTTATAGATGATTATTCGAGGTATGGATATGTGTACCTGATGCACCACAAGAGCAAAACCTTTGATAAGTTCAAAGAGTATCGTGCGGAAGTGGAAAAGCAATTGGGTAAATTCATAAAGACACTTCGATCTGATCAAGGTGGCAAATACCTCTCCGATGAATTTCTAGGACATCTTGTAGAGAATAGGATATTATCCCAATTGATTGCACCTGGTACTCCACAACAGAATGGTGTAGCCAAAAGGAGAAACAAGACCTTATTGGATATGGTACGATCCATGATGAGTTATTCAATGCTGTCGTTATCATTTTAGGGATATGCATTACAAACAGCGTGTTATATTCTGAATCAGGTCCCAAGTAAATCAATTCTCAGGACTCTGTATGATTTATGATGTGGTAGGAAGCCCTCCCTTTGACATATGAAAATATGGCGCTGCCCGGCACATGTACTGGATGGGTATGCGAAGAAGTTGGAACTAAGATCAGAATTGTGCATGTTTGTAGGGTATCCGAAGGGAACTAAGGGAAGCCTGTTCTATAACCCGAAGGAACAAAAAGTCATTGTTTTAACCCATGGGACATTCTTGGAGGAAAGTTACATGAATTACTTTAAGTCTCGAAGCAAAGTGATGCTAAAGGAGTTATCGGGTGAAAGAACTGCTCCACAGATTTCGGTATTGGACGCAAGTCCAAGTTCCGGTAAAAGACCTGCAGACGATCAATAATTTAGGGTGTCTCGTCGTAGTGGGAGGGTTTTAAACAAGCCTAATTTCTTCATGTATGATGCTGAGGTATATCAGGCTGAGACTCATGAGCATGAGGATGATCCGGTCACTAATGATGAACCTATAAATGATGTTGATTCTAAATCTTGGAAACAGGCCATGAACAATGAGATGGATTCTATGAAATCCAACTCTGTTTGGGAACTTGTAGATCTACCGGATGGGATAAAACCCATTAGATGCAAGTAGGTCTACAAAAGAAAGAAGGATGCGGAAGGAAGAGTGAAAACTTTCAAAGCTAGACTGGTTGCAAAGGGGTATACGCAAAAGGCTAGAATCGATTACGGTGAAACCTTTTCACCTGTTGCTATGCCGAAGTCTATCCGTATTCTTCTGTCCGTTGTTGCGGCTCTCACTTACGAGATCTGGCAAATGGATGTCAAGATGGCATTCTTGAATGGCCATCTTGAGGAATGTATCTATATGATACAGTCGAAGGGTTCGTGGCAAAAGGTCAAGAAAGAAAAGTCTGCAAGTTGCTTAGATCCATTTATGGATTAAAGTAAGCATCCCACTCATGGAACTAGAGATTTGATCAAGCGATCAGGACATTCGGTTTTAAGAAGAACGTTGATGAACCCTATGTTTATAAACGTATTAAGGATGGTAAGGTGGTCTTTCTAGTACTCTATGTCGATGATATACTGCTCATTGGGAATGATGTAGGGAACTTATCATCGGTCAAGCTTTGGCTGCACCAACAGTTTCAAATGAAGGACTTGGGAGAAGCTAATTATGTTCTAGGCATTCGTCTCTTTAGAGAACGAAAGAACAAAATGATAGCATTATCCCAGGCTTCATACATAGATAAAATAATTGAAAAATATGCAATGCAAGAGGCAAAGAAAGGTTCACAACCTTCCATTACCAGTCTAACTCTTTCATTAGATGACTGTTCCAAGACATCGGAAGAAAGAGAGTGTATAAGTAAGGTCCCTTATGCATCCACTATGGGTAGCTTTATGTATGCTATGCTTTGCACTCGCTCGGACATATGTTTTGCAGTAGGTATGGTGAGTCGATATCAAACGAATTCTGGAACCAAGTACTGGCAAGCAGTAAAGCATATACTCAAGTATCTTAAGAGAACGAGAGATTATATGTTGGTGTATTCTGGAGGGGACCTAACACCCGTAGGATACACATACTCAGACTTCTAGACTTGCAAGTATTCAAGACAATCGACATCTGGATCAGTGTTCTTACTCGGAGGAGGTGCCATTGTGTGGAGGAGCGTGAAGCAGGGTTGCACAGCTAACTCTATTATGGAGGCTGAGTATGTGGTTGCGGCTGAGGCAACTAAAGAAGCGGTTTGGCTCCGCAAGTTCTTTAGAGACATTGAGGTCATTCTGGATGTTGACAAGCCTATCATACTTTACTGTGATAACACTACGGCTATTGCCAACATAAGGGAATCTCGGCACCATAAGAGGACCAAGTACATAAATCAGAGGTATCACATTATTAGAGGGTGCGTGGAGACAGGACAAGTAGATGTATGTAAGATCGCGTCCGAGGACAACATTGCCGATTGCTTTACTAAGACTTTGGTGGCTAGAAGCTTTAAGAGGCATGTAGAGGCAATGGGGATGCGTAACATGGCACATCTGCTGGCTTAGGGCAAGTGAGAGATTGTTAGGAAATGCTCTAACTATGAGAGATATATTGATGTATTTATTTTGAACTGGATAATAAAATTATATATAGAGGTTATTCATTACATTGTTGTTTGTCCTTATTCTATTTACATGTTAAAGTAAATGTAAGCAAATATGGCTCACTGACTGCTTGTGTTAAAATTGTTAGAACATTGCATGCAATGAACTTTTATATGTGAGAAGACAATGTTCTAAAGTAAGCTGTCTAAACTAAGGTCTGTAGTCTATGGGGTTAGACCGAACATCTAACTCATGTTAAGACTATTATGTTGTCTAAAGTCATGGTGGGGACGGTTTGTCTTGACTATCCGGAGCATAGACTCCCAAGTAAAGACATAGATATATTGTTTGGTGGTGACATATTAGACCAGGATTAAAGCGTGATTGATCTACATAGTCCGCTATGAGTGGATCAATCTGCTTTTGATGTTCATTATGCAATAATCTTAATCCTAAGTAAATGAACTACTTCATGTATATGACTTGTGTATTTTGATGTTCTAATGGCTAAAGCGTCTCAGAGGTAGTAAGCTTATAGACCGGTTCGTTGGGTGCATGACTTGTATACGATAACGGGTTTGTTTACAGATATCAGAATCATAGCTCCAAGGAGTTAAAGGTATCCTCTTAAAGGCATTATACTGGATGTGAAAATGGACAAGGCATTGGGTTGTCTGCTGGGCAGATGACTTCTTATTCACGTATGGTGAATAATCATTTTCTTATTCGGTAGTATAATGGAACTTTAAGATAGCCTGATCAGTACGATTAAATAAACTTTGACCTAAGGCTGATCATTGATATCATATGAGGGTTTTGCATATATGACAAGATCATTAGACAGTAGCCCGTCACAGGCTTACGTAATATGATATATAATTGGGAGTTCAGTTTTAGGTTTATAGTGATGTGACTCTGAAATTAGTGATCATATGATTGAGTTTTTCGGTATGGAATGATGATCATATAGATTCATGGGAGCCCGATTATATATGTCCAATTGATCCCTCTACTAGCTCCACATAATTCCTTAACAGTTGGCAAATTAATCAGTGTATGCTTATTGGCTAGTTGATTATGCATGTATGGTGTTGACATAGGATTAGGATAGTGGACAAGATTCTCTCCGGTTGAATTCATATTTTGTTTTGGATAATAGAGTACACAATTATTCGAACTTCAAATAAAGTTGCCATGATTTTATTTGAGATCGGATTGGAGTTGTAGAAAATTATCCATGAGAACAAAAAATTTGAAATACAACTTTTTGTGGATTTTGAATTTTGAATTTTGAAATTTGAAATTTAAATTTTGAATTTAAAATTTAAATTTGAAATTTGAATTTGAAGTTTGAATTTTTGAAATTTAAACTTTGAAATTTGAAATTCAAATTTTGAATCACAATCCATATATGATTCAAATTTTTTGTGGATTATCCACAAGAGAAAATTCGATTTTTGATTTGGATAAAGGGGAGGAAAATCTTGTTTGAATCCTACTTGAATTTTGAATCCTAATTCTAACAAAAGTGGCCGAAAATTAGTTGTGGAAAATCCTCGTAGATAATTCGGTTTTTGTGGATAAGGTTCAGGGAAAAATTCAAGTTTCAATCCTAGTTGAATTTGGATTCTTTCCTCCCTAGATTGGCCGAAAATTTTGAAGGTAATCTCAAGGAGATTTTCGATTTTTAATTGGATAAGGATGAAATAAAATTCAAACTAGAAAATCCTATTTAGATTTTGATTCTCCTCACACTTTAATGGACGAATCTGGACAGGTTTATGGCCTTAGGAAATTCAGTTTTTGTTAATGCGTGAGGAGATAAAATTCAAGAAAAATCCTATTTTAATTTTGAAAGCAAAGATCCCAAAGTGGCCGAAATCTTTTGGTGGTTATTGGCCCTTGAAAATTTTGGATTTTGTGAGTGGATAAGGGAGAAAATCTTCTCCTAATCCAATTCGAATTCAGAGGATCACCTCGTGCAAGTCTATAAATAGAGGTCCTGACACTCCAATTCTCTTAAATCACAGACTCTCAGGTGAGCAGGCTTATTGTTGCACAACTCACTGTGACAATAAGTTCTTTAGAGATCTGGGTGGTCAGAAGAAGACTAGTAATGCTAGTATACCGATCGAGGAACTGAGTGCCCACATATTCTGCCATCCGGGAATTGGAGAATAGTAGAAAAGGTTAGTCGGTTGAAGCCCTCCAGTCATTCTCCTCCCACAGTTAGCGTCCTCTTGAGGTATGAGTTTTATTGTTGTTAATTTATTGTATATGGCATCACGAGATATTTAACGATCTTAAAAATTTTTTATTGTTCTGCTGCGCCACTCTGATACGTTTTTATCGATTTATTTCCTACAGAGACAATGATGGCGAAGGCGATGGCGGGGCGGCACGAGCATGCGCAATGAATTGGTAGTTTTCTAGCTCCAATCAGATGATCAGGTTTGGAATACAAGATTAGATCAGACAATGCCGATCTCTAGCTTGCAACCTCCAAAGACAGTGAGGTTTCTTCAGACAATGGCGATTCGACAACATCTGTGTCGAACTTCTTCGTGGGAAGGTTGTTGTGGTTGTGATGGTGGGGGGAGAGAGAGAGGGGGGTGGGGAATCATTCACGGTTGCGATCTTTGTCACGATAGCCTCCCAAACATTATCGACATTGTTAGAAAATGCCCTAAGTATTAGAGACATTTTTGATGTATTCATTTTGAACTGGATAATAAAATTATATATAGAGGTTATTCATTACATTGCTATCTGTCCTCGTCTTATTTACATGTTAAAGTAAATGTAAGCAAATATGGCTCACTGACTGCTTGTGTTAAAACTGTTAGAACGTTGCATGCAATGGACTTTTGTATGCGAGAAGACAATGTTCTAAAGTTAGCAGTCTAAACTATGGTCTGTAGTCTATGGGGTTAGACCGAGCATCTAACTCATGTTAAGACTATTATGTTGTCTAAAGCCTTGGAGGGGACGGTCTGTCTTGACTGTCTGGAGCTGGACTCCTAAGTAGAGACATGGATATGTTGCTTGGTGGTGACATATTAGACCGGGACTAAAGCGTGATTGATCTACGTAGTCCGCTATGAGTGGATCAATCTGCTTTTGACGTTCATTGTGCAATAACCTTAATCCTAAGTAAATGAACTACTTCATGTATATGACTTGTGTACTTTGATGTTCCAATGGCTAAAGCATCTCAGAGGTAGTAAGCTTATAGACCGGTTCGTTGGGTGCATGACTTGTATACGATGAAGGGTTTGTTTGCAGATAGCGGAATCATAGCTCTGAGGAGTTAAAGGTATCCTCTTAAAGGCATTATACTAAATGTGAAAATGGACAAGGCCTTGGGTCGTCTGCTGGGCGGATGACTTCTTATTCACATATGGTGAATAATCATTTTCTTGATTCGGTAGTATAATGGAACTTTAAGATAGCCTGATCAGTAGGATTAAACGGACTTTGACCTAAGGCTGATCATGGATATCATATGAGGGTTTTGCATACATGACAATGTCATTGGATGGTAGCTCGTCACAGGCTTACGTAATACGATATATAATTGGGAGTTCAGTTTCAGGTTTATAGTGGTGTGACTCTGAAATTAGTGATCATATGATTGAGTTGTTCGGTAAAGAATGATGATCATATAGAATCACGGGAGCCCGATTATATATGTCCAATCAGTCCCTCTACTAGCTCCACATAATTCCTTAACGTTTGGCAAATTGATTTGTGTATGCTATTGGCTAGTTTATTATGCATGGATGGTGATGACACAGGATTAGGATGGTAGACAAGATTCTCTCCGGTTGGATTCAGATTTTGTTTTGGATAATAGAGTACACAATTATTCGAACTCCAAATAAAGTTGTCATGATTTTATTTGAGATTGGATTGGAGTTGTAGAAAATTATCCATGAGAACAAGAATATGAAACACAACCGTTTTGTGGAATTTGAAATTTGAATTTTGAAATTTGAAATTTGAATTTTGAAATTTGAAATTTGAATTTTGAATTTGAAATTTGAATTTGAAATTTGAATTTGAAATTCGAATTTGAAATTTGAATTTGAAATTTAAATTTGAAATTTGAAATTTGAAATTTGAAATTTGAATTTGAAATTTGAAATTCAAATTTTGAATCACAGTCCAAGTAGGATTCGAATTTGTTGTGGAAAATCCACAAGGTTTGAAATTCGAATTTGAGTTGGATTTGGAGAGGATAATCTTGTTAGAATCCTACTTGAATTTTGAATCCAAATCCCAACAAAAGTGGGCGAATTTTTTGAGGATAATCCTCAATGGAAAATTCAGTTTTTTTGTGGATAAGATTCAAGGGAAAATTCAAGTTTCAATCCTAGTTGAATTTGGATTCTCTCCCTCCCTAAAAGTGGCCGAAATTTTGGAGCCTTAATCCTAGGAAATTCGGTTATATTTGGATAAGGTTGAGATGAGATTTAGCTTGAAAATCCTAGTGGAATTTTGATTCTTCCTTATCCTAAAAGTGGCCGAAAATTTGGAGAAGATTTTCTCCTAAAGATTTCGGATTTTTTGGTTGAAAAAGGGAGATAAAATTCTAGTTAAAATCTTATTTAGATTTGGATTGGATTTATCCTAGAAAAACCGAATTTAATTGTTAGGATTATCCTATGAAAAATTCGGATTTTTGGTTAAAGATAAGGGAGAAAATCTTTTCCTAGTCCAATTCGAATTCAGAGAATCACCTCATGCAGGTCTATAAATAGAGGTCCTGCCACTCCAGTTCTCTTAGACCACAGACTCTCAGGTGAGCAGGCTTATTGTTGCACAGCTCATCGTGACAATAAAGTTCTTTAGAGATCTGGGTGGTCGGAAGAAGACTAGCAGTGCTAGCATACCGATCAAGGTTCAGAGTGCCCACACACTCAGCCATTCGGGAATTGGAGAATAGCAGAGAAGGCTAGTTGGTTGAAGCCTCCGGTCACTCTCCTCCTGTTCATTGGCGTCCTTGAGGTATGAGTTTTAATTGTTGTTAATTTATTGTATATGGCATCATGAGATATTTAACGATCTAAAAATTTTTATTGTTCCGCTGCGCCACTCTGATACGTTTTTACCGATTTATTTTCCTACAGACATATAGATCTGGTTGATGGTCACTGGTTTTTGATGCTATTTGGGAAGCTTAGTCACAAGTTGAGAGTAAAGAGAAAGAAAGAGAGGAAGAGAAAGAGAAGAGATGGAAGAGGTGTTTGGGAAAAATAAAAATAGATTACTCAAAACAGACACAATAAGCCATTTGGTTAAATTAAAAAAAGCAAGAGTATTCATTAGATTAGATTATTAATCACCTAACCTAATTATCAAAAAAAAAATAAAAAATAATAATAATAAATGAAATTTGTGGAATTGCTTTTGAAAGCAGCAAGAGGAGGGCTATAAAACATTAGCGCAAAAATAAATTCAAAACACAAAGGTAGCGTTTGGTATTGTTTTTGAAATCTGTTATGTTTTCAAATTCTCTGAATTTAAGATCATTTTGAAAACAATTCTGAGAACGTTTCTGAAATTGTGTTTGGTTTTATTTTCTGAGTGTATGTTTTGAGAAACAAAAAAGTGAAACTGTGTTTGGTTATATTTTTGAAAACCTGTCATTTTATAAATATTCTATAAAAACATATTTATGTTTGATTTAAAAAAAATTATTATGAATACCAAAAATTAAAAATTAATAAAATTTTTTAATTGAAAAATGAATTAAAAATTAATAACTATAATATTTAAGTAATTATTATATCAATTAAATCTTAATTAACCATAATAATTAAATCAGAGAAATGAGAAAAATGAAATCAGAAAAAATGACTTTTAGTCGTCTTTAATTTTACGTTGGGAGTAAAGAAGATTTTGGATTCGTTTTGAAATCTGTTTTCAAAAATAATACAAACCAAACACAATTTCACATCAATTTTAAAATCGATTTCATAGCAAATCATAAAATCTGTTTTGGAAACAAAAACAAACACGCACAAAGTTTCGAATTTTCCACCCCCTGTGGTCGGACTTCCTCCTCTTCATTTTTCAATTTCAATTTCAATTTCAATTTCAATTTCAATTCCAATTCCAATTTCAATTCCTTCTGTCGGTTTATATTTGTCTGAATCTCGGGATTTGGTGGTTCTTGTGGCGTGACATGTGACGCTCGTTCTTTTCAAAACTGTCCTCCAGTAACATTTCACCCAAACTCTTCTTCCTGTTCAGGCAGGCATTTTCACAAACGCCTCATAAACGCAAACGCAACAGCAAATTTCTCCAATCGCCGATCAAACTCGCTGGTGGCGCCTCGCCGGAGTCCGATTTCTGACTATCCGTACGGTAAGTTTCTCATCTCCAATCGCTTTCACCGACCTTTCTTCGCATTTGATGTGAATCAAAACAAATTTTTCTGTAATTTTGACCTTTTCCTGATCTCGCATTTCGATCACAATTTAAAATCCAGAAACCACTAAATCCGGATCGCCATACAAGAGCAGGCAGAACTGGAGACCGTCCAGGACTCAAAGCAGAAGGCTCCGCCCGCGGCTGCCTCCGGCAACGGCCAGATCCGGTACCGATCGCCGTCGTCCGCTGAGCTCCTTGAGAACCAGACGAATTCTCCGCCGTCCGATCAAGACAACCACCACCATTTCCACCTCCAGAGCTTCTTCGAGTCCGACAAGATGCTGAAGCGCCCCGGTGGCGGCGGCGGTCGCAACGATTCTCTCCGCGACAAGATCCAGCGCTACAGAGGCATTCTTCTCCTCGTCTCCGTCCCTCTCCTCGTCGTCTCTTTCGTCGTTTACGTCTCGCCTCCGCGATCTTCCTCCTCGTACCTGCGGGATTACTCCATCGCTCACCGCAAGGTTCCTCCGACTCTCCTCATATCCACCACTTCCTCTTCTTTCTCTTCTTCGTCCAAGAACAAGTACGCGGTTGTTTTCGACGCCGGCAGCTCCGGTAGCCGCGTCCACGTCTTCTGCTTCGACCGCAACCTCGATCTCGTCCCCATTGGCGGGGATCTCGAGCTTTTTAAGCAGGTTCGGTTTTTCCATTACGAACAATTTAGTTTTCATGGCCGTTATTGGTTTTGTTAGTTTTTTTTTTTGGTGAAATTGCAATGCAGTTAAAACCAGGACTTAGCGCACACGCAAGCGATCCCAAAACCGCTGCTGAATCTTTGACCAGCCTCCTCAATGATGCACTCAATGCTGTTCCGAAGAATCTTCACTCGTCGACTCCTGTTCGTGTTGGGGTGAGTAATTTTAGTCAATTCCTTTTCTTAATTATGTTTCCTGTGTTTATCATTGTTGTTAGTCTAATAATATTTGGAACTAATTTGAACTATTGTGATAACGAAGGCAACTGCTGGGTTGAGGTCTTTGCCGGGTGATACCTCTAAACTGATTCTGCAAGCGGTACTCTCAGTTCCTTTGCTGCACATTGATACATATCATAAAAAATTTTAGTATATGAATACGTATATGACAACATGCTGGGGATTTTTAATATGTATTTTATGTAGTCTTACTGGTTCCTATTCCTTACACTTCTAAAACTTTTGATATCTTAAGGTTAGGAATCTACTGAAAGACAAAAGCTCCTTCAAACTTGAGTCAGATGCAGTTTCTGTTATTGATGGAACTCAAGAAGGATCCTACCAATGGGTATGGTTTTTGAGGTTTACTTTTTTTTTTTTTTATTATTTACTATGAGCTCTATTTCAGTTGTTGATGTGTTTATTGTTACTTTAATGCATATTCTACTAATTAAATTAACACTGGTAATTTCTCAAAGGGTAAATGTATATGGCTGATTTTTACGATCTTTGCATGAGTAGACATGAAATGCTTAAGCAATATATTTGATGGTATAAGACAAGAGAACATGTTGTGGAAACCTAGATTCTTGTACATAGGTTTTCCCAAGCAGTGATAAAATTTTAGTCTTAGTCTTGTTTTATTTTTCATCAACAAAAGCAAAATTATGTCTATAATATACAATACAGTTTGGAGAAGTAAGATTAATCTTGTATTTCTTGCTTGCGCGGTTAAAAAAATGTTAATGGATATACAAGATCTGAATAAGACCCAACCCTATAAAAGAATCTATTGGTGAAGTGTAGCCAATAAAACGCCTTGAAAGTATGAATGATGGCTGTGTTGAAGGGCTGCCCTAATATAACATTACAAAACATGAGAGCCTAGGATGTGGATTTTTATTTATTTATTTATTTATTTTTTGGTAAGAAGCCTAGGATGTGTATTGTTCTTTATGAAGTAGACATTCGATAATTGCTCTTAACTTTGCTTCCTATTTTACAGGTGACAATAAACTTCCTACTTGGCAATTTGGGGCAGAAATATGAAAATACAGTTGGAGTAGTTGACCTTGGAGGTGGATCTGTTCAAATGGCTTATGCTATCTCTGAGACAGCTGCTGCAAAGGCACCAAAACCAACAGATGGAGAGGAGACATATGTGAAGGACATGTATCTTAAAGGAAACAAATATTTTCTCTATGTTCACAGGTTTTCTTCTTTCTTTTCGGTTACATTATTTTCATGATTAATTAGGTGATAATTAGTTTATTAACAGTATTCCCTCTTTGCTTCTTCAGTTGTGTCTCCGACTTCTCTGTTTGTAAAGTTGTCATGGTATCTTTGGTGGTTAGCATCAGGTTTTAAAGAATAGGAGTTGAGTTCCATGAAAAAGGGAATCAAGTTCCATGGAACTAAATTCCAGAATTTCATTTAAGTGTTTACTTATCTGTCAATAATTAAGTCGCATGGGGTATTAAATTTCTATTCTACTGTTTCCTTACTTAAGAAATTAGACGGATTAAGAACAAATAAATAAATAAGGGAGTGTCGTTACAAGAATACTATAGTAGGAGAATAAAGCCAAGTCCACAATTGGTAAAGAAGTTAGTTAGGCCCGTATTTTTATGTCGGTAAGAGGTGGGCCCCACTTCATTTAATTTTCAAATACAAAAGTAAACAACACAATTTAAGATCAGGAACTTATTTCTCTTTCCTCTATTTGAATTCTTGATTGGCAAACACACTGTGTATAATAGAAAGTTACTTAATGCGCCCTTGTTTAATATGACTTTGCTTCTTGTGTACAGTTACTTGCGTTATGGCTTACTAGCAGCTCGAGCAGAGATTTTAAAAGTAACTGGAGTGTCTGGGAACCCCTGCGTTTTATCTAGTTATGATGGTATGTTGAATTCAATCATTTCCTTGCTGACGGATTTTCCTGTTTTTTCTTTTTTCTTTTGTATTTTTCCTTTATTTTGATAGAAACCTAACAATCTTGACATTTCGTTGAAACGAAAGAAAATATAGTAACAGAAAATATGAAAATAATGGCGGGTTTTGAGAACCCCCAACTTCCCAAGGCACTCAGCTTCATTCCCTCCTCTCCCGACGGCCTTTATCCCCTTTTATATTAACTATTCTAATAAGCTACTCACACTAATATTAAGCTACTAATATAATTTTAAACTACTAACATAATATTAAGCTGCTAACACTAGGTTCTAAACACTGCCACCCAACCCTATCAGATCCATCATTGGCCTCTAGGACTGAACTCATTCATGAAGCTCTCAATTTCTTGCTTAGAGTAGCTTGCAACTACCATAGTGTCATTCCCCGATATTGCTCGACTAGTATCATCGATATGGATCGTTATGGCTCTGATACTAGTTGATAGGAACCTAACAATCTGGATCTTTTATTGAATTGAAAGGAAATGCAATAATCGAAAATATGACAATAATGGCAGGTTTCAAGGATCACCAACCTCCGAAGGCACTCAGCCAAACACTCAACAAAAGACTATGACTCATTCCATCCTCTTCGAATATCCTTATGACTCATTCCCTCCTCTCCCAATATCCTTTATCTTCTTTTATATTAACTATTCTAATAAGCAACTCACACTAATATTAAGCTACTAACATAATATTCAGCTACTAATACTTGGTTGCTAGCATTACCAGCTGACGCTATTGGCTCCATCGTAAGCCATTGTGGCCAAACTCATTCACAAAGCCGTCAATTTCTCATGCAGAGTATCTTGCAGTTGCCGTGGTGTTATTCCTTGGTATTGCTTGGCCAGTATCGTTGCCATGGATCGTTGTGGCTCTAATGCCAATTGATGGGAACTTAACGATCTTAACATTTCATTGAATCAAAAGGAAATGCAGTAATGGAAAATATGAAGATAATGGCTGGTTTTGAGGACCCCCAGCCTCTCTAGGCACTCAGCCAAACACTCAACAAAAGACTATGATTTGTTCCCTCCTCTCCCAATAGCCTTGTGACCCATTCCCTCCTCTCCCAATTGTCTTTATGGCCGTTTATATTAACAATTCTAATAAGCTACTCACACAAATATTAAGCTACTCACACAAATATTAAGCTACTAACATAATATTCAGCCACTGGCACTAGGTTCCTAACATATTATCTTTTGATGTTGTGTCTCTTGTTTAATAATCTTGTGTTTATTACTTTCTTTTTGGTGCTGCAATGAATCACTTCTTTTAAGAGATCAAGCTTGTTCGTGAGAGGAATCCATCTAGAATATAACTACATATTCAATGAGCTGAATAAAATATAATAACTGACCACTACTGTTACCAAAAAAAAAAAAAAAAAAAAGCTTGGTAATGGTGTATGTCCACTACGTGCTTCATGCTTTGCAAAGAAAATGGAGTATCAAGACTTTGCGGTTTTCGTTACCTATCTTTTATTTCTATTTCAGGGTATTATAAATATGGAGGAAATACCTATAAAGCATCAGCTTCCTCATCTGGCTCAGGCGTTGATGGGTGCAGGATGGTAGCTGCCAAGGCTCTCAAAATAAAAGACACATGTACACATATGAAATGCACGTTTGGTGGGGTATGGAATGGTGGCGGAGGAGATGGACAAAGGAACCTTTTCATTGCTTCATTTTTCTTTGACAGGGCTGCAGAGGTACTTGTGTAATTTGGAATTTGTAGTGCTTCAGGTTAAAGAATTTGTTTTTCACCATTTGGCTATCATGTCATGGGATGGTTAAACTAACTGCATGATATATGCTCATTCAGGCCGGTTTTGTTAATTCCAATGAACCTGTAGCCAAAGTTCATCCTGCAGATTTTGAAGAAGCAGCAAAGCGTGCTTGCCAAACGACACTTAAAGAAGCCAAATCAATATACCCCCATGTTGAGGAGTCTAGCTTGCCATACCTCTGCATGGACCTTGTTTACCAGTACACTTTGCTTGTTGATGGTTTTAGTAAGTGTCACTTGCATTGTCTTTGGTTAAGAAAGTTCAAGCTGGGATTTTTGTCTATTAAATCCAATCGGGATTTTCATATGTTTGAACTGGTTGTCACTGTTTCTTGGACAGGTCTGGACCCCTGGCAAGAGATTACCTTGGTGAAGAAAGTTAAATATCGTGGTGACTTGGTTGAAGCAGCCTGGCCACTAGGCAGTGCCATAGAGGCTGTCTCATCAGCGTAAGCGGTAGCATCATCTTCTAACCGATTTAAAACTTGAGCATGACCTTGCTATTAGGCATCCACGGTCTCCGAGCAGTGCACGTAACTCAGCTACAGAGCATTGGGGTCACAACGATTCGGATATTGGGTAGTATAAAGGTTTTGAAATAACGGGAGAATGTGGTGAAATTTATTTCTCATCTATAGGTAGTTCAATTTGTTACTGTGGAGAGAACAACGTGCTTCCATTAGTTCATTAAATTTCCTTTGTGTGAAAATGACCGGTGTATTCTAATGACGCGTATGTACCATCTGGCGGCTGAGATTATTTTTGTGCAATCTCTCTCGTTTGTTCAGCCAATATGAACTGCATGATATGTTAGATTTATTTGTAATTATGGTCCACGTCGTTTATTTTTAATTATTATTTTTTATTCAATTAAAAGATAATTATAATAATTATGATGTGTTTTATTTTTATTGATCAATAAAAGAGATTTTTTAATAATTGTAAATAAAAGTCTTAATTAGAAACTAGTTTTCTTTTTATCTAATTTGTCACGCCGTGAAATTTTTGAATTTAAAATTTCACGCGTGAATTTATTAATTCAATTTGTTAGTGTGCTAATAAAATTTTTTTTATTATCATGGGAATTCAATTTTAAATTTTTGGGGTATTAAATACTAATTTGAGGATATTTAAAACATTTTTATAAATTTTAAAGTTTTAATAATTTTTAACCAATCAAAATTTAACAAATATTAAATTTTTATTTATTCATTTATTTTTTTTTCTTTTTTTTTTCTTTTCGGATTATTCCGGATATCTCCTCTCTCTCTCTCTCCCTGTTTTTTTCACCGACCTGACTCTCTCTCTTTCCCTTTATTTTTCACTCCTCTTCCTCACTTTCTCTGCATTTTCTCTCTCTCCCTCCACTGAATTAATCCCCCTCTCACCTTTGCTTATTTTTTTTTTCCTTTTCTTTTTCTTCTTCTGCTTCCCGCCTCTCTCCCTCTCGCCCTATTTCTATTTTTTTTCTTCTCTTTTCTTTTCTCTTCTTCTTCTTCGTCGACTCCTTCTTCCCCTCCCCATCTCTTTTTTCTTCTTCTTCTTCTTTTTCTTTTCTTTTTCCTTCGGCCAAACCAACCACCCACCCTCCCCGTTTTCTTTTTTCTTTCCTTCTTTTTCTTCTTTCTTTCGGCCGAAAGCCACCCTCTTCCTTTCCTTTTCTTTTTTTTCTTTCCTTCCTTTCTTCCGGCCGAACTCCACCGGAAGCCGCCGCCAAGCCCAAGCCACCCCCTCACTTCTTCCACGCCGATCCTTCCTCCTCCACCGGAAGCCCGCCGAACGCCGCCAACCCTAGCTCCTCGCGACGCCACCGTCGAACGACCGCCAGCCGCGAGCTACGCCGACCGTCCACGTCGAAACCGGACCCGTCGCGCCCGAAACGCCCCACGCCGGACCGCCCACGCCATCCGCCAAGCCACCGAAGCACGTACCGCCCGAACTGCCGCCGTTTCCTCGCGAGCCCGAGCCACCAATGCCTCGCCGCCGTTCACCAACCGGAGCCACGACCGTCGCCCGAGCCCGCCCTTTTCCGTCTCGCCGAACAAGCCGTGCCTCGCCGCCGTCTCTGCCTCGTCGTTCGTCTCCACCTCGCCGCGCCGCCGACGGCCGTGCCCGACGCCAGCCGCCGCCGCCCTCACCGCCGTGAGTTTTCTTCCGGCCGGCCGACTTTCTTCAGCAAAACAGAAAAAAAAAAAAAACTGTATATGTATATATATATTATGTATATGGGTGCGTGTGTGTGTTTACATATTGATCTGTAATAATAATAATAATAATAATAAGTAATAATAAAAATAATAAATATTTTTAGATTTTAAATTTAAATTGATTTGAAATTAGTGTTTGAACTGTTCTGGGAATTGGAAAATTTTTCTGCAGTTAAGCATTTTGGAGCTTTTGGGGAAGCTTATATTTAAGGCAGGTCATGCCGAAATTTTTAAAAATATACATATATATTTTGGATAATTATGTTAAAATTTCTATTTTAAAAATTACGGTGTTAAAATAAAGTATCATTTTAAATTTTAAAAATTCAATGGCATACTAATTAGTTGAGTTTACCGTAATTCGATTACGGAATTCCTGGACAGATAATTAAATTATCTGTGTTTTTTGTTTTAGGTACTCGTTGATCGAATTCAGAAAGAAAGATTATTTCGGAATTCGTGCGAGAAATTGACTGTAGGTCAAATTGCTGACGAGGTAGGATATCTTACCCTTTCTTGACAGCCAATTTTGTTTTAATGATTTGGCCAAATATCATTTGAAGAAAATGTGTTTATAAAGCTTTGAAATTTACGTGATTTAGAAAATATCACGATTTCGGAAATTAAAGGAAAAATATCCGGTTACGGATTTTTTGAAAAACAATGCGGTATATTTTTAGTATGTAAATCATATATTCACGTGAAATGTTGAAAGTTGGATTTGGTGTTAAAGTATACCGGGAACCAGCACACACGTGCGAAGAGTGCACATCTCGATCGAGGATCACTCATTATGCTTCGGCATGGTGAGGGAGGCTCATACGGACCGTACACGAACTAGATGTATATAGGGACACAATTTGCATAATCACGATTTCACGTTTATGATTCGGTATTGCATTGACATACTTAGTATGATGGTTAAATTAAAATGTTGAAACATTTTTGTTAAAAAATATCCTACTGGGTCTTTCGCTCACTGTTTTAAAACTGGTAAACCCCCAGGAGAGAAAGCTGATTAGGAGATACAGGTGACGTGGACCCGTCCGTGGACGCCCAGGGACTTGAAGTAGTGATCTGTACATTAGGACAAAGTATGTATAAGAGCATTCCGGGACTGTAAATTCTAAACTTTACTTTTTGCAATTTCAGTTATTTTATTTTATCCAAGTATGCATTTGTGGGATATGGGTACCTCACCACCTGATATTGCGATAAAAAAAATGGAAATACAAATATTAATTAATTTAAATTATATAAGCATAATTTGTAAACACGTTTAAAGAGTCGGTAAAGGGTAAGATATAAAAACTAACAGACTTAGGAATCTGAGCGTTCCTTTCTTTTATTCTTTTAAAATTTAATATCCGTCACTATCCCGGCTTTTGGGAAGTGACACCTGTCGCCGTCCTGGGTTTTGGGATGTGACAGGATTTTTAGTATCAGAGCATGGTTTGGGGTTCCCATAGGAATTATATGCATACTTGGAGTAAAATAAAATGCTAATTTACAACCCGGAATTTTATTTTATAGAATGCCGCCCAGACGTAGAAGGGGAACCGTCCCGACAACTGCTCCGACCCCGACCTCAGCACCGACGCCAGAGCCGGACCAGGCTAACGTCGCGGAAGCCATGTATCAAGTATTACAACACATGGCTGCTCGTGCGAGAGATGAACCGGTCGTTCGTGACATGAACCGGAGCCTACGCGATTTCCAACGATTTTGAGTTCCAGCCTTTACTGGTGAAGGCGATCCTTAAGAAGCGGACGATTGGTTCCAGAGTGTGGTGATGAAGATGGATACTATCCAGACCCCACCTGAATACCGGATTGAAATTCTTTCTACCTATTTGGATGGTAAAGCTGGCATATGGTGGAGACAAATCAGGAGAACGCACAATCTCCAAGAGATGACATGGGAGATGCTTGAACAATTATTCTATGATCAATTTTTCCCTGAGAGCTTTAGGGATCAAAAGATTATAGAATTCATGAGCCTACAACAAGGAAATATGACCGTATTCGAGTACGTGTCAAAATTTGGAGAACTATCCAGATTTGCTTCTACGATGGTGGCGACAGAGCGCACCAAATGTATCAAGTTTGAGTAAGGACTTAAACCATCGATAAGGAGACTGGTGGTGGGTATGCAGATCCGGGGCTACCCGACGCTCGTGTTAGCTGCCCTGCGTATTGAGCAGGATAATCAAAATTTTCAGAAAGAGAAATCTGAAGCTCCAAGGACATCCGGTGGACCGACCAGAAGTCAACGTGGGAATCGTACTCATGTTAGTGGGGTCAACGTTGAAGGTAGAAGAACTGATAGTACTAGTAACACCTCTACCGGAAGAGTACACCCATATGAGAGGAGCTATTATAACTGTGGTCAAACAGGACATTTAAAGAGGAACTGTCCTTACAGGCAACAGCAGCCGTCTCAACAATTCCAGCAGTCCAGTCAATCATCAGCCGGATCTCGTCAATCTGGATCGGGACAATTTACCCAGGGACAGGGTAATCAGGGACAGTCAGGATTTGGTCAGCCACAATATAGGCCGCCACAAGCCCCTTATCAGCCAAATTTTGGACATCAGTCATTCCAATCACAGTGGAGACCTCAGGTGTCCAATAGTAGGCAGGCATCTTCGCAACCGCCACAATTCAGGCCAACGGGACCCACTGCCTTGAGGAACAGTATGAATGACAAGGGAAAAGGGAAAATGTATGCTGTGGAAGGGGAAGAACCAGCAACTCAGAACAGTCCCACGGTCATGGAGGGTATGATTCTGATCTCTTCTAGTTGGGCATACGTATTGTTTGATACTGGTACCAGTCATTCTTTTATTGCATCCACATTTGCAAAAGCATTAGAATTAGAAATCAAACCTTTAGAGTCACCTTTGCACCTAAGTACGCCACTGGGAAAAACCAAAGCTTCATTGATATGTTGGACTAATGTTGTTACGCGAGAAGGCAAACAACTTAATGTCCAATTCATTATCCTACCAATGAGACGCTATGATGTGATTCTTGGTATGGATTGGTTAACTCAGAATAGGGCGACGTTAGATTTTCATCACCGAAAGGTGATATTATTCATAGAGCTAAACCCAACGGTGATCGAACTCGAAGATCCAGATCGAGTGATGACCAGCGAGCTGTTGAGATCAGCCATCGGTGGTCGACGAAAGTTATCTTGCGCCGCCATTATTTTCGCATTGGAAGGTGACAACAACGTGGAAAGCGATGATCACTACACTCCAGTGGTAGATGAATTTCCGGATGTATTTCCTGAAGATTTACCCGGTTTGCCACCTGACCGAGAGGTAGAATTCTGCATTGACCTTATTCCTGGTACAGCTCCGATATCAATTCCGCCTTACAAAATGGCACCTGCGGAGAAAGCTGAATTGCGAAAACAATTGACTGAGCTAGAACTCAAGGGATTCATCCGACTCAGCAAATCACCATGGGGAGCACCAGTCCTGTTTGCAAAGAAACAAGATGGAAGCTTGCGACTGTGTGTTGACTATCGGCAACTAAACAGGGTGACCATCAAGAATAAATATCCCTTGCCAAGGATCGACGAGTTATTTGATCAGCTTGAAGGTGCTCAGTACTTCTCAAAGATTGATTTGAGATCTGGATATCATCAATTGAAAATCCGAGAGGAAGATATCCCGAAAACCGCATTTAGGACTCGGTATGGATCTTACGAATTCCTGGTTATGCCTTTTGGTTTAACGAATGCTCCAGTAGCTTTCATGGACTTGATGAATCGTGTTTTTCGACCATTTCTAGATCAGTTTGTCATCGTCTTCATTGATGATATTCTGATATATTCTAAGACTCGGGAAGAACACGAACAACACTTAAGACTGGTCCTACAAACTCTGCGGGAGCATCAGTTGTACGCTAAAAGGGAGAAATGCGACTTCTGGTTATCTAAAGTCAAATTTCTCGGGCATGTTATCTCTAGTCAAGGCATAGCCGTGGACCCTACAAAAGTCGAAGCAATATTAAAGTGGGAACGACCTAAAAACGTAACTGAAATCAGAAGTTTTCTGGGATTGGCGGGGTATTATCGTAAATTCGTTCAGGATTTCTCGCGAATTGCAGCCCCAATGACACGATTGACAAGAAAAGATGTTCGATTTGACTGGGATAGCAAATGTGAGAACGCTTTTCAAGAATTGAAAACTCGCTTGACCAGCGCTCCAGTTCTTATAATTCCCAAGCCAGAAGAACCCTACGAAGTTTATACTGATGCATCGAAAGAAGGACTCGGGTGTGTTCTAATGCAGAGAGGACATGTGGTAGCATACGCATCTCGACAATTGAAGACGCATGAGAAAAACTACCCAACACATGATTTAGAGTTAGCAGCCATTATTTTTGCTTTAAAAATTTGGAGATGCTATCTCTATGGTGGCTCATTTCAGATTTTCTCTGATCATAAGAGTTTGCAGTATCTCTTTACTCAGAAAGATCTGAATTTGAGACAAAGACGTTGGGTAGAGTATATGGAAGATTATGACTTTACTCTGGAATATCATCCAGGTAAGGCCAACGTCGTAGCGGATGCTCTCAGTCGGAAGGGTGCCGGTGTTCTTGCTTCGTTAGCCGTGCTTGATTGGAAAAGAACAGCAGTGGTTGAGAATTATGATCTTCAGATTTTTGAGGATCAAAATTCAATCACTCTGTACAATTTGGTAACTCCACCTTACTTGATTCAGCAAGTCAAGGAGAATCAACATAAAGATAGCCATTTGCAAAACGTCTGGTCCAAGTTTCAGAATGGAGAACAACTGGAACATTGGAACATCCGTGGTGATGGAGTTTTGTATTTCAAACATCGCCTAGCTGTTCCACAAATACCAGACTTGAAGAAGGCAATCATGGATGAAGCTCATAAATCTCGATTTGCAATACATCCAGGAGTCCTCAAGATGCATAAGGATCTAAAGAGGCAATACTGGTGGCGAAACATGAAGAATGATGTGACAAATTGTGTGAAGACTTGTCAGAATTGTCTTAAGGTCAAAGCGGAACGTCAGAAACCTGGAGGGATGCTACAGCCGCTACCTGTTCCAGAGTGGAAGTGGGAAGAAATTACCATGGATTTCCTTATGGGACTACCAAAAACACGGAATGGTTTTGATGCAATTTGGGTAGTGGTAGATCGATTGGCGAAATCAGCGCACTTCATTCCTATCAAGTCCACATATGGTAGGCAGAACTTAGCCAAAGCATATTTGGACGAGATAGTAAAATATCATGGAATACCATTAAGTATTATTTCTGATCGAGATCCTCGATTTACCGCTTGATATTGGAAGAGTTTCCAGGCAGCTTTTGGGACAGACTTGAAATTTAGCACCGCCTTCCATCCGCAGACCGACGGACAGTTCGAAAGAGTTATTCAGATCCTTGAAGACATGCTACGTGCCTGCGCGTTAGATTATGGGAACAAACGGATTGATAATTTGTCGTTAGCAGAGTTCGCCTACAACAACAGTTATCAATCTAGCATCAAAATGGCACCATTTGAAGCTCTTTACGGAAGACCATGTAGATCACCTATATGCTGGATCGAACCTGAAGATCAAGTTCATACTGGAGCAACTATTGTCGAGGAGACTACCGAGAAAATTTGAATTATTCGAGAACACTTAAAAACAGCACAGAGCCGACAAAAGAGTTACGCTGACAGACGACGAAGACCATTAGAATTTGAGGTAGGAGATTTTGTACTTCTAAAGGTTTCCCCTCGAAAAGGAGTTTCTCGTTTCAGCAAGAAAGGGAAATTAGCTCCACGATATGTGGGACCGTTCCTTATTATTCAACGAGTTGGTAAAGTTACGTATCGTTTAGCGCTGCCATCAGAGTTGTCCTACGTGCATGATGTATTTCATGTCTCGATGCTTAGGAAATGCGAACTGGGTCCTACTGCGATAGTTTCACCCGAGGACATACCAATTCGAGAAGATGTTTCCTACGAAGAGGCACCGGTACGAATTCTCGACAGAAAGGTCAAGAGAATACGACGTCAAGAGATAGCGTTAGTTAAGGTTTTGTGGCAACATCACGGAAGTGAAGACGCTACTTGGGAAGTGGAAAGTAAGATGTTAGAGAAATACCCCCATTTGTTTGAAAATCTAGATAATTCGAATTTCGAGGACGAAATTCTTTTGTAGGAGGGGAGAATTGTCATGCCGCGAAATTTTTGAATTTAAAATTTCGCGGGTGAATGTATAAACTCAATTTGTTAGTGTGCCAATAAAATTTTTCTTATTATCATGGGAATTCAATTTTAAATTTTCGGGGTATTAAATACTAATTTGAGGATATTTAAAACATTTTTATAAATTTTAAAGTTTTAATAATTTTTAACCAATCAAAATTTAACAAATATTAAATTTTTATTTATTCATTTATTTTTTTTTCTTTTTTTTTCTTTTTCTTTTTCTTTTTCCTTCCGGATTATTCCGGATATCTCCTCTCTCTCTCTCCCTGTTTTTTTCACCGACCTCACACTCTCTCTTTCCCTTTATTTTTCACTCCTCTTCCTCACTTTCTCTGCATTTTCTCTCTCTCTCTCCACCGAATCAATCCCCCTCTCACCTTTGTTTATTTTTTTTTCCTTTTCTTTTTCTTCTTCTGCTTCCCGTCTCTCTCCCTCACGCCCTATTTCTATTTTTTTTCTTCTCTTTTCTTTTCTCTTCTTCTTCTTCGTCGACTCCTTCTTCCCCTCCCCATCTCTTTTTTCTTCTTCTTCTTTTTCTTTTCTTTTTCCTTCGGCCAAACCAACCACCCACCCTCCCCATTTTCTTTTTTCTTTCCTTCTTTTTCTTCTTTCTTTCGGCCGAAAGCCACCCTCTTCCTTTCCTTTTCTTTTTTTTCTTTCCTTCCTTTCTTCCGGCCGAACTCCACCGGAAGCCGCCGCCAAGCCCAAGCCACCCCCTCACTTCTTCCACGCCGATCCTTCCTCCTCCACCGGAAGCCCGCCGAACGCCGCCAACCCGAGCTCCTCGCGACGCCACCGTCGAACGACCGCCAGCCGCGAGCTACGCCGACCGTCCACGTCGAAATCGGACCCGTCGCGCCCGAAACGCCCCACGCCGGACCGCCCATGCCATCCGCCAAGCCACCGAAGCTCGTCCCGCCCGAACCGCCTCGCCGAACTGCCGCCGTCTCCTCGCGAGCCCGAGCCACCAACGCCTCGCCGCCGTTCACCAACCGGAGCCACGACCGTCGCCCGAGCCCGCCCTTTTCCGTCTCGCCGAACAAGCCGTGCCTCACCGCCGTCCCCGCCTCGCCGTTCGTCTCCACCTCGCCGTGCCCGACGCCAGCCGGCGCCGCCGCCGCCGCCCTCGCCGCCGTGAGTTTTCTTACGGCCGGCCGACTTTCTTCAGCAAAACAAAAAAAAAAAAAAAACTGTATATGTATATATATATTATGTATATGGGTGCGTGTGCGTGTTTACATATTGATCTGTAATAATAATAATAATAATAATAAAAAATATTTTTAGATTTTAAATTTAAATTGATTTGAAATTGGTGTTTGAACTGTTCTGAGAATTGGAAAATTTTTCAACAGGTTAAGCATTTTGGAGCTTTTGGAGAAGCCTATTTTTTGGGTAGGTCATGCCGAAATTATTAAAAATATACATATATATTTTGGATAATTATGTTAAAATTTCTATTTTAAAAATTACGGTGTTAAAATAAAGTATCATTTTAAATTTTAAAAATTCAATGGCATACTAATTAGTTGAGTTTACCGTAATTCGATTACGGAATTCTTGGACAGATAATTAAATTATCTGTGTTTCTTGTTTTAGGTACTCGTTGATCGAATTCAGAAAGAAAGACTATCTCGGAATTCGTGCGAGAAATTGACTGTAGGTCAAATTGCTGACGAGGTAGGATATCTTACCCTTTCTTGACAGCCAATTTTGTTTTAATGATTTGGCCAAATATCATTTGAAGAAAATGTGTTTATAAAGTTTTGAAATTTACGTGATTTAGAAAATATCACGATTTCGGAAATTAAAGGAAAAATATCCGGTTACGGATTTTTTGAAAAACAATGCGGTATATTTTTAGTATGTGAATCATATATTCACGTGAAATGTTGAAAGTTGGATTTGGTGTTAAAGTATACCGGGAGCCAGCACACACGTGCGAAGAGTGCACATCTCGATCGAGGATCACTCATTATGCTTCGGCATGGTGAGGGAGGCTCATACGGGCCGTACACGAACTAGATGTATATAGGGACACAATTTACATAATCACGATTTCACGTTTATGATTCAGTATTGCATTGACATACTTAGTATGATGGTTAAATTAAAATGTTGAAACATTTTTGTTAAAAAATATCCTACTGGGCCTTTCGCTCACTGTTTTAAAACTGGTAAACCCCCAGGAGAGAAAGCTGATTAGGAGATACAGGTGACGTGGACCCGTCCGTGGACGCCCAGGGACTTGAAGTAGTGATCTGTACATTAGGACAAAGTATGTATAAGAGCATTCTGGGACTGTAAATTCTAAACTTTACTTTTTGCAATTTCAGTTATTTATTTTATCCAAGTATGCATCTGTGGGATATGGGTACCTCACCACCTGATATTGCGATAAAAAAAATGGAAATACAAATATTAATTAATTTAAATTATATAAGCATAATTTGTAAACACGTATAAAGAGTCGGTAAAGGGTAAGATATAAAAACTGACAGACTTAGGAATCTGAGCGTTCCTTTCTTTTATTCTTTTAAAATTTAATATCCGTCACTATCCCGACTTTTGAGAAGTGACACCTGTCGCTGTCCCGGATTTTGGGATGTGACATAATTATATCGGTAGTTTTTTTCTATTTGAACTGTCTATTAAATCAGAGGAGGTTAAGAGAGACAAACTAAGGGAGTGTTTCGTTTTGTTTTCGAGAATGGTTTTCTATTTTCAAAAGCATAAAGAATAAAAACGGTCTCAAAGTATTATTTATTTATTTAATATTTTCAAAATCATTTTGAAAATATCGTTTTTAATTTTTTTTGAAAACGAAAAAAATTGTTTCATTTCTTTTTCCCTCATCTCTCTCTCTGTTTGTGCAGTATCGGTGACGACAATCATATTCGACAATGGTCTCTATCTTCGATGCATGGCGACCACCATGGATTGATGATGACAGCATCGGTCCGTCGTGATAATGACCACCAACTTATGATGACGACCATCAAGTTACGACCTAAATCTCACAATTGTCGTTATCTAGGGCTTAAATCACCAATGTTTTCCATTCCAACTCCTTATTATAAAACTCACTACCAAATGATTTTTTTTCTTTTTAATTATGACTAATAATTTATTATTGTTTTTTTTTAAATTAAAAATAATTATGTTTTCATAAAATATTTACTTATGAAGTGGGTTTTCAAAAAATATAATCAAATAAAGTTTCATTTTTATGTTTTCAGAATATACATTCAGAAAACATAACCAAACACAGTTTTAGAAATGGTTTCAACATAGTTTTCAAAACATTCTCATTTTTAGTTTTTTAAAAACTAAAAATATTTCAAAAATTATACCAAACGTTACCTTAGTTTCTGAGAGATTTCCCATCTATGATCAATTTTTCTTGAAAGAACTTATTATTAATTAAAGTATGTTCTCTCCTAATTATTGAATTGTGAAAATCATCTTGTTCAAGATTTTGGGTATTAAGGTTTATGCAAAATTAGGATTTGATTTTTATAATAAAGAAAGGTTCTAACATGTGTTATCAGAGCCAAGAACTTGTGATTTTCTATTAAAGATTATCCTATTTTCTTCTTATAATTGTTTGTCAATTGTGCCATAAATCATTGTTTGTCACCAATTTTAACTAAGGGTTTCTTCTTTCATGAATTTCTCTTCCACTGCATGCTATCTATGTCAAATCGATTTCTACATGTATATGCCTTTCCGAGATTTCACGTTTACATGATGGGCTTCATCGGGCTTTTGTTTTCCTTTTGTTGTCGTATTATGGATGCAGCAAGTCTTATTTGATTCAAATCTGTATATGCATTTATGTGACTTCATTGATATGAATGAATCACGTATGCCTTGTCTTTTTGACATCTTATGGTATTTTGTTGTGACATTATAGTTTATTTTTATGTGTATAGATTAGTTTATGTATATAGATTATGAATATGATAGGTTTTGATTTACATATACATATACATGATATATATTAATTTGATTTTGAATAAGTTATATATATATTTATGTTGCTGGGTATATAGATTATGTTTGAATTCATTGTATTAAAGTTGTGCTTGATTTGCTATTCAACCCGGTATGCATACACACACACATATATAATATATGTATATATTTATAATGTTGATGCTTATGTTTTGGTTTGATTGATGATGTTAATGAAATATAAGGCATATATGAATGATGCTTATGTGTGTGTGTATATATATATATACATATTTTGAACAAAATTAATAATTAATGTGTTAAGAAAACTATGTGTATTATACATATTCAAGAAAAACACCATTAAATATGAGTCTATTATTGTATGAAATTTTATATTCATCATAGTGATATTTTTTCTATGTATTTCATTTAATTGAAGTACTTATTGTCACTATTATTTAATTTGATATCTATATTATGCATAATTTGTTAATCATCAAAGTGGTCAAATTAGAAAGTTTTCATAGATATCAAGTTAAATAACATTCAACTACTTATGAGTATGTGATGCTACTTATGAGATGACATGACGACAGTATATAACGTTATCATGGGTAATTTAAAGTACAATGATTACAAAGTATTTAAGGATCACCTAACGGTTGATTTGTTAATTTTATAATCATGAACATGATTGTGGTTAATTGATATACCTAGTTAGATATGTTTATTATATCCAAAGATAGCAAGCATATTTGATTGGAGTGTATATGATTACCAATTATGTGAAATCTAAATTGAATATCAATTATATTTTATTATTGTGTATTATAGTATCACCCAAAGGAGAACTTTAATACATTTTTAAGTAATTATATAAATGTTATTGGAATCTGTATTATGTGTTCGTATTTATGACTCAAAACATTAATGTATGAACATTTTAGGCCCGTTTATATGTGGCGGCCTGCCCTTCATGGAGGCCAACAGTACTAGCATAGTAGAACTTTAAAGTCCACTATGATAAACCGTCACCTCATTTGGTCGCCGACAACTTACTTATAGCTTTTCTTTAATATTAACTGATCGTAATTTTAAACTTAAATTTTTAGCTTGGGAAAAAAAACTGGGATTTAAAAAAAAAAAACAGAACTTTAAACTGTAAAATCGTAGAACCTCATAAAATACATACTGTAATACATATCTTAATTTGTCATACTTAATTTACACCATGTTACAAACATTCAAAATAACTTTCAAAGTCTGCTCAGCGGAAAACATAAGCAGAACCATTCCCTCGTCCAGCTCTATTGGCAGATGTAGATCCCGCCCCTCGTCCATCCATTAGCTACTGATGTATAGGCTTCATACCTGCAACATGAATAAACTTGTGAGCGACAGACTCAGCAAGTTCAAACATACAAACTGGAACATAAAACATAAAATCATAAAAAGTACTATTTATATAAATAGTAACTTTGACTTTTGATCATGAATAGTAAGGTTGACTTTGATCGATACTATTCACACTAACTTTGACCTAAGCTGATACACACATACAGTTAGTATATATTATGCTCAATTATAGTAAATCTTAAGTCTTAAGTTTTTATCTTGCATTAAGTTCTGGTGTTGGGCCTCTGGATTAGTAGTACCGTAGTGCGCGCATGACTGAGAGGGATTCTGGGGAGCGACCCACTAGCCAATCCTCTACAGTCTATATAATAATGGACTTCCATACCCAGGACATACCACCATCGGTTTGGAAGCCATATCATATCTGAACATGAAGAACCTCCACTTGTGTGGGAGGTCGGTACGCTAATACTGGTTTCATTACTGACTTTCTTATGGTTCTTGACCGGTGGCATTATGATTGCCTCCTGGGTCTAGAACTCTTTACATCATGTTCTTTATCTGTGGTTATTTATTTTTCCATGTTAGTGTGCATATAGCACATCAATATATATATTTACATATCATACATAGCATATAGCCATATCAAGTCAATTCATGCTACAGATAAGTAAATGTCTGAACTTACTGCTATTTTGCTAGCGATTCCTGTCATAATCGAGAAATTTTACTGTTTCTAAAAATTTTATATAACTTGTGTACTCTACGATTTTTATGTGTAAAACTGTAAAACATATGTTTTAATACTATTTAGAATGCAATGAAATATTCGGACAGTGCAAATAAGAGTGTGATCAGAAACAGAAAATTTTATCGAACCGAAATCGGACAAAATATGCCTTTTCGGTTTCAAAAATTTTGAAAATATACTGTAAACCACTAAAAGATAAAATACTTACAGTATTGATTTTTAGGCAAACCAGAGCGAAATAAGGAAAACCGATCGCGCGGACAGCCTCAGGAACTCGTCTATGCGATTTTGATGCAAAAATTTTCGGTTTGACTTTTGGTCAAAAGTTTGACTCTAAATATACATAAGGAGTCAAAGATTGAGTGTTAATCTTTGAAAGGAAGTAAGGATGCATTCCAATCCAAGGGCTAGGGTTTAAAGTCAAGAAAGATCAATGGCTAAGATGCAAATTCAACTAGAAAAGTCAAAGGAAGCCTAAGCAAAAATTCAAGAAGTTTCTAGGGTTGAAAGGTGGCGGATTTTGGGGCCAAAATTAGATAAAAATCTGGCCATTTTTGTTTAATTGCAAAACAGCCCTTAAAGAGTAGAAAAATTACACAAAAGTTTGCTAAAATACCCTTAAATCATTTGCAACTTGGTCCTTCCTTTTTGGCTGCATAAGTACATGGTTTTAAGCCATTAGAAACTAGAAAAATTTCTGGTTTTCAGCCCCCATTGAAGCCGTGTGTCTCCCCCATTGAAAGCTCAAAAATTTCTTCAAGAATTGTGCAAGAAAGTGTGAAAAATCCATCACAAGGTTCAAGTTACCAAGTAAGTAAGGTAATCCTTCATTTTGGCATCATTTCTTCTTGTTTTTCATGAGGAAAAACCGTGTGAATGGGCTGTTTTAATGAGAAGAAAATCAGTTTTTGTTTCATGTATTTTTGGTTGAAAGTGTGTGAATGATGTGAGATTAAGTGAAACAAGAAACAAGAGAATGAAAAATCAAGTTTTATGTGCATTTTGCCCACTAAATCCGTGGGTTGTATATGGAATGGAATGATCAATTTTTCATGTTGCTTTGCATGGTTTTTAGTGTTTAAAATTCACGTGGGAATGTGATAAAGGAAGTGAATGAAATGGAAGTGAAAAACATGAATTCTTATGTTTCTTTTTCAAGAAGAATCCGTGGCCACCTTAGGAAAGAAATGGAAATTTATGTGGTTGATTTGATTGTGGAAAATTGATATTAATATGTTGGTGAATTTAAATGAGGGAATGTGATGAGGAAAAAAATAAAAGTTTGTGCTTGAGTTCCATTGAAAAGCCGTGGGCTTCTAAAGGGTGAATGTGTGAAAAAAATTTATGAATCATGCTATGGTTTGTGATGAAAAGGAATGTGTTGATGTAGAAAAATAAACAAGAAAAATTTGTGTTATAAAACAAAAATTTTTGTTTATGGTTTTCGAGAGAAACCGTGTATAGGTTTAGTGGAAAATGAGAAAGTTTTGTTAAGTCATGTGAATGTGTGATTAAGTATAAAACCAGGCCTAAAAATGATAAAGAACGAGCTGAAATCCTGTTAAAATGAGCAAGTTTTGTGATGAAATTTTACATAAAAAGTTTGTAACTTTTACGTAAAATTAGGTTTGTGGTATAGTACTTGGCAGGGTAGAATAAGATAAATGGTTTCAAGGCGTTTCCTAAATGCTGGGAACCTAGAATTTCAGCGGAAATGCTGTCGAAATTTTCAGGATGCCCGAAGGGTAATTTGGTAAACGAGAGGTAAAAATAGGGTTGGGAACCAGGAACCCGAGCCCCCTCGGAAACCTAAGCTCGAGAAGAGAATAAGGGACAATTACATAACTAGTAAAATAGCCATTTGAGGTCCCGAAAGGATAGAAAAACGAGAAACGACCCCGAGGGTCGGAATAGTACCACCTGAGGGTCGGGTGAATAGTAACCTGAGCATTTTGGTAGAAAATGTCGTAAAAGCTCGGTAAGACCTAAGAAACGTTATTCTAGGATTTTTTGGATCAGAAAATCCCGATAAAACGATAAAATGAGGATTTCCCGTTCTATAGTCCCATCAGGGGCAAAATGGTCATTTTGATCAAAATGTTCAAAAAAGTGATATTAAGGCTCAGAATAGTTTTTCATGCAGCATAATAATTTCAGAATTAAAAATATGAATCCCAAAACGAGTAATTAAGATTTCCAATTACAAATTTTAAACTTTCACTATATTTTAGATATGAAGTGAATAGTAAAAATAACTGCGATTTATTTCGGTTATAGGAAAGCAACCAAAAGGTGAATTAAGGAAGTCGTTTGACTCAGGAAAGGAATCGCTAGTAAAATATCGATAAGTTCAGACATTTATTTGTCTGCAGTATGAATTTACTCAATATGTTTATGCGATATAGACGACAGAAATTTAGTAGTTAGGTGCTGTATGCACACTAACATAAGATGTAAAATCTTAAGAAAATTATAGAATAAATTATAGAATAAATTTAAAGAGTTCCAGACGCTGGAGGCAGCATAATTGTCATTGGTCAAGAACCACCAGAAACTCAATAATTAAATCAGTATTGGCATACCGGCCTCCCACACAGGTGGAGGTTTATCAGATTTCAGTTACAGTTATAATAGGACTCCAAACTGCTGGTAATATATCCCGGGTTTAGAAGTCTGATATATTCAGACTGTAGAGGATTGGCCAATGGGTTGCTCCCTAGAGTCGCTTTCAGTTATGCGCACATTACAGTACAGTCAATTCAGGGGCCCAATAGCAGAATTCAGTATCAGATAAAGACTTAAGATTTCAGAACTGTCATAATTGAGCATAAAATGTACTAATTACGTGTGTAGTAGTTTGGATACCAGTTGACGTGAATAGTATCGATCAAAGTCAACCTTACTATTCATGGTCAAAAGTCAAAGTTACTATTCATATGAATAGTATTTTTTCATGATTTTGTGTTTTATGTTCCTGCATGTATGTTTGAACTTATTGAGCCTATCGCTCACCAGTTTATTTATGTTACAGGTAAGAAACCTGTACACCAGTAGATTGTGGATGGACGAGGAACGGGATTGCATCTGCCTTCAGGGCTGGGCTAGGGGAATGGTCCTGCTGATATTTTTCACTGTGCAGATTTGAGTATTGTTTTGAGAGTATATTTTGAATTATACTTTGAAAATACATCATAATACATCATGATGTAAATTATGTACGACCAGTATGACGGTAGTGTATTTTATGTTTATGATGCTTATATTTTTTTTGTTTACAATCACCAATAGTTTAAAAAAAAAAAAATTTCCTCGATTTTCAGAATAAAAATCATCTGAATTACAAATAGTAATTTAACAAGAACAAGTTATAAGTAAGATGCCTCGACCCATTGAGGCAATGGTCTACCATAGCGGACTTTAAAGCTCTACTATGCTAGTATTGTAGCCTTAATTCAGGGCGGGCTGCCACAGTTGGTATCAGAGCAGTTGACCATGTCCCTCAAGGCCCGATGCGCATCCCGTTCATCTATCCAAGTAAGTTAATTTTATTTTATGATTAGTAGCATGTTTATTTATATAGAGTGCACTTTATGTAGGAGCCAGATGACGAGGCCACCTTATTACTGACCACATCCATATCCAGGTAGGGGTCCTCCAAGGGTGTGGACCAGATCCATAATTAGACCGTCCCCGCCCTGACAACCGACGGTACAACCCTCAGCACCAGCCGACCCAGTTATTCCCAGAGTAGAAGCACCGGCCACTGCCAGGGCACCAACCCCTCCACCAATACGCCATCCCCCACCTGTAATAGTTGATATACCAGTAGTTCATGGACGAGACCATATTGGGTCCAGGGTATCTGCCAAGGCTACCCAGGCATTTAGAGCCTGCTTGCCCCCTAGTTTTGGTGGAGGGCGCCAGCCCCACCAGTACATATGATTGGCTACACACTGTAGAGCAGATTCGTCGATCATGTGATATCGACAGAGATTACTGGGTCATTCTTGCAGTGAGTACTTTTCAAAGAGATGCCCAAGTTTACTGGGAATACTGTGATCAGGAGGCATTATTGAGGCTTAATTGGGCTGATTTTTATCGAATCATGAGACAGTAGTTTCCCTAGAGGAGCCCAAAGCTGACCCCAGTTCCTGCAGCTAGGGAGGAGAGCGCACCACTGACATTACCTCGCATAACAGATGTTAGGGACTATCTACAGAGGATTGAGAGGTTTCAGTTGGCACCCGGGGATATAGTGCTGACCTACGCCGTGCGGTTCAAGGAAAACGTGGTTAAAAAGTGCCCGCTCCCAAACTTTTTTAATGAAGACTTTTGTGAGATGTTTTGGAAAGGACTCACCCCAGAGTTGAAGCGAAGAGTGAGCCTGCTCCATTCCATTCCTAGATGCGATTTTGTCGCTAGTGCCATTAGAATTGAGAGAGCACAATTACGAGAATGCTTGGAAAAGCACCAATGGGAGCAAACTCATGAAGATGGAATACTGACATGTCTATATGGACCCGCACCGATGGCTAATGATCACGAGGCTGGTCCCTCATGACAGAGGACAAATGTGACTCATGGCCCAGGGGCGTCCAGGGGAGATGATTCTGAGGAAGATGATGAAGACCCCGAGGAATTTCCGACAGGGCAAAATGAATAGGATAGTTGAATCCTAAAAGTGGGTCAATACACCACATGTGTAAATATATGTATATATGTATGTATGTGTGGAAAAGCTAAGACAGATGTTGTTACAGTATATGTAAATGTTGTGTATGCTATATATGATGTAAGAAAGTGCTAGGGAATTATATGAAATGTTTTGTGGTGTATGCTTTACAGTAAATGACATGTTTAAAATTCCCACTCAAAATTCCAAAAATTAATTATGGGAAATCTAATGATTGGTTATTTTGCAAGAGTAGAAGAAAGAGATCAAAATGAGTGCCAGAAGAGGTCGACGCCCTACATTACCTGAGAGGTTGGAGGAAGTACAAGCTCTCCTTGAAAACCAAATGAAAGAAAATGCTGAATTACGACAGCGACTCTCCACTATGGAACAACAAAGATAGGCCCAAGAAGAGGGCAATGCCTCCTAGGCCGCTGAAACAATACCAGCAGAGCCGCCAGTCGCTCTAGAAGTTCAGCAACCTTAACCGAGGATGAATCAGGAACCCTTGTATGAACGATTCCATCGGATGAAGCCGTCAGAGTTTGAAGGTTCGATTGATCCACTTGAGGCAGAGGAGTGGCTTTCTTCACTACAAAGGATCCTTGACTTCATGAATTTAACAGATCAAGAGAAGATTTTGTGTGCATCCTTCGTGCTGAACAAGGATGCCCATTTTTGGTGGGATATGGTCTACATGAGGAGAGATGTGACCAACATGACTTAAGAAGAATTTCTGGAAGAGTTTAATCAGAAGTATTATGACCCAGCTACTCTCCACCGTCAACAGAAAGAGTTTACTGAACTAGAGCAAGGAAACCAGTCTGTGAGTGAAGTGTGCAGGATATTTGATCAGTTATCCTAGTTATGTCCATATGTGGTGCCAACAGAAAGAGAAAAGATTCAGAAAATGATAGGCATGTTCAGGCCAAAGATAGCAGTAGTAGTTGATAGTGGACCAGTACCGCCTACTTCAGTGGCGGACTGTGTAAGCAGAGCCCTCAGGGTTGAATATCACTTGCCCAAGCAGAAAGAGGAAAGAGAGAAAGTTTGGGAAGCAAAGAAAAAAGAGAAGATCCTTGCCAAATCAGCACAAGCAAGGATACAAACAGGACAGGGTAGCAAATTTGGCCAGAGTAGGTCAAACCAGCCCAACCCTTAAGGCTCCTAACAACAGCAGGGAAAAAGAAAAGGCAATTTTTCCGGGAATAGAAGTCAGGACAATTGCAATCAACAACGAGAGACCAGTCAGGGCACAGGGCCGAGTTTTCCCACGTGTGCTACGTATGGAAGGAGGCATCCAGGCCAGTGCAAAATTGGCATTACAGCATGCTATCAGTGTGGAAGAAAAGGACATTTTGCAAAGAATTGTCCAATGAACTGCCAGAATATCCCAGGACCAGTGCAACAGCGCCAACAATATCCTCAACGTCAGCAACCGCCTCAAGCTTATGTTTTACAAGGGAGGATTGAAGGGCCTTCAGGAGTGCCACCCATATGGTCTAAGCACCCAGAACAAACCTCACGACCAGATGCTCGTGTTACTATTTTTACCAAGGAAGATGCTGAAGCAGGAACATCCAATGTGGTTACAGGTCAGATTTCTGTATTTAACCACGTGGCATGTCCTTTTTGATTCAAGAGCTACACATTCCTTTGTGTCCCATAAATTTACTGACAAACTAGGGTATGCTAAAGACCCTATAGGAATGACTTTTAGGACAACTCTACCCTCAGGGGAAGTGATGCTGTCAAATTACTGGTTACGTTATGTGCCAGTAATTGTAGCAAGTAAGGAGCTATATGTCGATCTGATAATAATGAAGATCGTCGACTATGATGTGATCCTAAGAATGGATTTCCTGAGAAAATACCAAGCCACCATCGACTGTCGAAAGTGAAAAATAGTCTTTCGACCGGACGACATAGAAAGTTTTGAATATGTCGACACATCTCGTCAATCGAAGAAGATGTTGATCAGTTCAATGAAAGCAAAGAAGTTAATAGCTAGTGGCTGTATGGGATACCTGGCATACGTGATAGATGTGACTGAAGAAAAGAAATTGTAACCAGAAGAGGTTCCAGTTATCAATGAATTCCTCGATGCATTTCCAGAGGAGTTGTCAGGGTTACCTCCAGAAAGAGAGATTTCATTCAAAATTGAGATCATGCCAGGGACTGCTCCAATTTCCAAGGCTCCATATTGTATGGCCCTAGCAGAATTGAAAGAACTATAGGTGCAATTAAAGGAGCTACTTGATAAGGGATTTATCTGACCAAGATATTCCCCATGGGGTGCTCTAGTACTATTCGTTAAAAAGAAAGAGGGAACTCTCCGGATGTGCATTGATTATAGAGAGTTAAATAAGGTTACCATCAAGAATAGGTATCCACCACTTAGGATTGATGACCTATTCGATCAGTTAAAGGGAGCAGCGGTGTTCTCAAAGATTGATTTACGTTCAAGCTATCATCAGTTGAGAATCCAGGAGAGTGATATTCTTAAGACAGCGTTCAGAACCCGATACGGTCACTATGAATTTTTAGTGATGCCATTCGGATTGACCAATGCTCCAGCAGCGTTCATGGATTTGATGAACTGAGTCTTCAAGGAGTTTCTTGATAAGTTTGTTATTGTGTTTATTGATGACATACTTATATACTCAAAGACTCACAAGGAGCATGAGGAGCGTCTAAGAATTGTTCTTCACACAGTGAGAAACCATCAATTGTATGCAAAATTCTCTAAATGTGAATTTTGGTTGAATAAAGTGCATTTCCTTGGACACGTGGTGACAAAGGAAGGCATTGTAGTAGACCTAGCCAAGGTGAAAGCGATTAATGAGTGGCCTACTCCTAAGGCCGTAACTGAGATACATAGTTTCTTAGGGTTAGCCGGCTACTATAGAAGATTCGTAGAGGGATTTGCAAGATTGATTGTACCTTTCACTGCTCTCACTCGTAAGGAAAAGAAATACGGGTGGATGCTAGAGTGTGAAAGAAGTTTTCAAGTGTTGAAGAAGCAACTGACGAGTGTACCTATCCTTATTTTACCTATGGAGGGTGAAAAGTTTACGATTTACAGTGATGCTTCAAAGATACGCTTGGGAGCTATATTCATGCAGAACGATAAGGTGATAGCTTATGCATCACACCAGTTAAAGAACCATGAAAAGAACTATCCCACTCATGACCTAGAACTTGCTGCAGTAGTGTTCGCACTCAAAATCTGGTGACAGTATTTATATGGGGCCCAGTGTCAAATCTTCACTGATCACCAGAGCCTGAAATACTTCTTCACATAGAAGGAGTTAAACATGCATCAGAGAAGATGGTTAGAGTTGGGGATAGACTATGACTGTGAAATTCTCTACCATCTGGGAAAGGCAAACCGAGTAGCGGATACATTGAGCAGAAAGTCAACCACACCGCAGAAACTATCCATAGAAGAGCTACCAAGAGCCTTACAGTAAGAAATTAACTCCCTTTAATTGGAGTTAATAATCGGGAGATTATCAGCCCTAAGATTAGAATCGTCTCTGTATGAAGATATTAAAGAAGCCCAGAAGTAGGATCCAGGTGTGATAAAACTCCGAGAAGAAGCCTCAGAAAATAAAGAATCAGATATAAGCATGTCCACTGATGGAATGCTTCTGTACCGAAGAAGAATCTATGTTTCGGCAAATGAAGGACTAAGAAGAAGAATCCTTGTAGAAGCTCATGAAACACCGTATTCTATTCATCCTGGAGCCAGCAAAATGTATCAAGATCTCAAGATACAGTTTTGGTGGAAAGGGATGAAGAAAGATATTACAGAATTTGTGAGCCGATGCCTGACTTGTCAAAGAGTAAAGGCCAAACATAGACATCCAGGAGGAAAATTAGAATCCTTAGAAATTCCAGAGTGGAAATGGGAGCATATTACCATGGACTTCATGGTAGGACTTCCCAAGACCAGAGAAGGGTATGACGCTATCTAGGTAATTGTTGACAGACTGACCAAGACGGCATGATTCATAGCCATGAAGACAAATTTCACATTGGAGAAATTAGCACAGTTGTATGTGACCTATATTATTAGGCTACATGGAGTGCTAAAGTCTATAGTATCAGATCGAGATGTAAGATTTACTTCTGCATTTTGGGAGTGTGTACAAAAAGCTATGGGACAGAATTATGCTTTAGTACAGCTTTTCATCCCCAAACAGATGGACAATCAGAGCGAACTATCCAGACACTAGAAGATATGCTCAGAGCCTGCGTTATAGATTTCCCCGGGAGTTGGAATGAGAAACTGCCACTGATAGAGTTTTCATATAACAATAGTTACCAAACTTTCATAGGAATGGCACCTTATGAGGCTTTGTATGGAAGGAAGTGTAGGTCTCCTATTCATTGGTATGATCTATGAGAAAGGCAGCTGTATAAGACTGATTTCATAAGAGAAACTACAGAGGCAGTTGCAAAGATTCAGAAAAGAATGCAAATCACTCAAAGCTGATAGAAGAGTTACGCAGACAAACGGTGAAGATTCTTGGAGTTGAAAAAGGGGGATTACGTATTCCTCAAAGTATCACCAATGAAAGGCATAATGCGTTTTGGTAAAAAGGGAAAATTAAGTCCAAGATATATTGGGCCATTTGAAATAATCGAACGCATTGGGAAGGTAGCTTACAAATTAGCATTACCCCCAGATTTGTCGGCAGTACACAATGTTTTGCATGTGTCAATGTTAAAGAAGTATATACCTGATCCTTCACATGTGCTTGAGTATGAACCGATACAAGTTAAAGAAGATTTGACCTACCCGAACAACCAGTGCAGATTTTGGCACGAGAAGAGAAGGTGTTAAGAAATAAGACGATCCCACTAGTCAAGGTTTTATGGAGAAATCATAGTGTGGAAGAGGCTACTGGGATCGTGAAGATGGGATGAGAACTTTATACCCTCACTTATTCTAAATTTTCGAGGATGAAAATTTTATAAGGAGGGGAGAATGTCATAATCGAGAAATTTTACTGTTTTTAGAAATTTTATATAACTTGTGTACTCTATGATTTTTATGGGTAAAATTGTAAAACATATGTTTTAATACTATTTAGAATGTGATGAAATGTTCGGACAGTGCAAACAAGAGTGTGACCAGAAACGGAAAATTTTACCGAATCGAAATCGGACAAAATATGCCTTTTTGGTTTTGAAAATTTTGAAAATATACTGTAAACCACTAAAAGACGAAATACTTACGTTATTGATTTTTAGGCAAACCGGAGTGAAATAAGGAAAACCGATCGCGCGGACAGCCTCAGGAACTCGTCTACACGATTTCAGTGCAAAAATTTTCAGTTTGACTTTTGATCAAAAGTTTGACTCCAAATATATATAAGGAGTCAAAGATTGAGTGTTGAGGAAAAAAAATAAAAGTTTGTGCTTGAGTTCCATTGAAAAGCCATGGGCTTCTAAAGGGTGAATGTGTGAAAAAAATTTATGAATCATGCTATCGTTTGTGATGAAAAGGAATATGTTGATGTAGAAAAATAAACAAGAAAAATTTGTGATATAAAACAAAAATTTTTTTTAGGGTTTTTGAGAGAAACCGTGTATAGGTTTAGTGGAAAATGAGAAAGTTTTGTTAAGTCATGTGAATGTGTGATTGAGTATAAAACCAGGCCTAAAAATGATAAAGAACGAGCTGAAATCCCGTTAAACTGAGCAAGTTTTGTGATGAAATTTTATGTAAAAAGTTTGTAACTTTTACGTAAAATTAGGTTTATGGTATAGTACTTGGCAGGGTAAAATAGGATAGATGGTTTTGAGGTATTTCCTAAATGCTGGGAACCTAGAATTTCAACGGAAATGCTGCCGAAATTTTCAGGATGCCCGATGGGCAATTTGGTGAACAAGGGGTAAAAATAAGGTCGGGAACCGGAAACTTGAGCCGCCTCAGAAACCTAAGCTCGAGAAGAGAATAAGGGACAATTACATAACTAGTAAAATAGCCATTTGAGGCCCCGAAAGGCTAGAAAAACGAGAAACGACCTCGAGGGTCGGAATAGTACCACCCGAGGGTCGGGTGAATACTAATCTAAGTATTTTGGCAGAAAATGCCGTAAAAGCTCGGTAATACCTAAGAAAAGTTATTCTAGGATTTTTGGGATCAGAAAATCCCGATAAAATGATAAAACAAGAATTTCCCGTTCTATAGTCCCATCAGGGGTAAAATGGTCATTTTGACCGAAATGTTCAGAAAAGTGATATTAAGGCCCGAATTGTTTTTCATGCAGCATAATAATTTCAAAATTAAAAATATGAATCCCAAAGCAAGTAATTAAGAGTTCCAATTACAAATTTTAAACTTTCACTATATTTTAGATATGAAGTGAAATAGTAAAAATAACTGCGATTTATTTCGATTATAGGAAAGCAACCAAAAGGCAAATTAAGGAAGCTGGTTGACTCAGGAAAGGAATCGCTAGTAAAATATCGGTAAGTTCAGACATTTATTTGTCTGTAGCATGAATTTGCTTAGTATGTTTATGTGATATAGACGACAGAAATTTAGTAGTCAGGTGCTGCATGCACACTAACACAAGATGTAAAATCTTAAGAAAATTATAGAATAAATTACAGAATAAATTTAAAGAGTTTCAGACCCTGGAGGCAGCATAATTGCCATCGGTTAGGAACCACCAGAAACTCAGTAATTAAATCAGTATTGGCATGCCGACCTTCCACATAGGTGGAGGTTTCTCAGATTTCAGTTACAGTTATAATAAGACTCCAAACTGCTGGTGATGTATCTCGAGTTTAGAAGTCTGATATATTCAGCTTGTAGAGGATTGGCCAATGGGTCGCTCCCCAGAGTATCTCTCAATTATGCATGCATTACGGTACGATCAATTCAGGGGCCCAATAGCATAATTCAGTATCAGATAAAGACTTAAGATTTCAGAACTGCCATAATTGAGCATAAAACGTACTAACTGCATGTGTAGTAGTTTAGATACCAATTGACATGAATAGTATCGATCAAAGTCAACCTCACTATTCATGGTCAAAAGTCAAAGTTACTATTCATATGAATAGTCTTTTTCATGATTTTGTGTTTTATGTTCCTGCATGTATGTTTGAACTTACTGGGCCTGTCGCTCAACAGTTTATTCATGTTACAGGTAAGAAACTTGTATACCAGTAGACTATGGATGGACGAGGAGCGGGATTGCATCTGCCTTCAGGGCTGGGCTAGGGGAATGGTCCTGCTGATGTTTTTCGCTGTGCAGATTTTGAGTATTGTTTTGAGAGCAGATTTTGAATTATATTTTGAAAATACATCATAATACATCATGATGTAAATTATGTACGACCACTATGACGGTAGTGTATTTTATGTTTATGATACTTATATTTTTATAGTTTACAATCACCAATAGTTAAAAAAAAAAATTCCTCGATTTTCAGAATAAAAATCATCTGAATTACAAATAGTAATTTAACAAGAACAAGTTATAAATAAGATGCCGTCGACCCATTGAGGTAATGGTCTACTATAGTGGACTTTAAAGCTCTATTATGCTAGTACTGTAGCCTCAATTCAAGGCGGGCCGCCACAATTCCTTTCCTGGGTAAATCGACTTTCTGATATCACCTTTTCGTTGATTCCCTATAACCGAAATAAATCACGGTTATTAGTACTACTCATTTTATATTCACAATATTATGAAAATGTAAATTTCTAATTCTTTTATCCCTAATTATTCATTTAGGGCTTATTTTTTCAATTTTGTGCTTAGTACACAGCCTGGTACACGACCGTGTCCATGGCCATGTACCTATCGGGTTTGGGAATCCTCTTTTGCACACTCGTGTATATCAAAGTGTCTTTTACTACACGCCTGTGTTCCTCTAGTACACACCCATGTTCTGTCTAAAAATTCAAATTTAATTATTAAAACCTTAATTAAGGCCTTAAAATATTTTGTTAATTTATTCGGAGGCTTTTACGGTCTTTTTCTAGCTTTCTAGAAAATTTTGGTCAAAATAACTATTTTGCCCCTAACGGGACTGTGGACCGTAAAATCCCGTTTTAGCGTCTTAACTGAGTTTTCTAGTCCTAAAAATCATAAAACAATCTTTTTTAAGTCTTGCCGAGCTTTTATGATGTTTCTTGCCAAAAAGCTTGGGTTACTATTCACCCGACCCTTGAGTGATACTATTCCGACCTTCAAGGTCGTTTCTCGTTTTTCTAACCTTTCGGGACCTCAAATGGACAATTCACTACTTATGAAATCGTTCATTGTCCTTTTCTCGAGCCTAGGTTCCCAGGGGGCTCGGGTTCCTGGTTCCCGACCCTGTTTTTACTCCTCGTTTGCCAAATTGCCCTTCAGGAGTCTTGAAATTTTCGACAGCATTTCTGCTGAAATTCTAGGTTCTCAGCGTTTAGGAAACGCCTCGAAACTATCTATCCTATTCTACCCTGCCAAGTACTATACCACAAATCTAATTTTACACAAAAGTTACAAACTTTTTACATAAAATTTGTCATTAAAACCTCATCGTTCCTAACGGGATTTCAATCCGTCCTTTCTCATTTTTGGGCCCGATTTTATGCACAATTTACACATTCACATAACTCTAACAAAATTTATCATTTCCATTAAACCTAGCCGCGGATTTGGTTAGCAACAAGCACCAAAAATTCAATTTCTTTCTTCTCCTTAACTTTATCAAAATTTTCATCACACATAACATGTTTGATGAATTCCAAATATTACCCTAAAAAAGTAAAGAGTTTCATTCAACCCCCCTTGCATGCTCATGGATTTTTCATGAAAAACAACCACAAATTTTTGTTTTTATTTCCATTTCTTTTTCTTGTTTTCCATACAAAATCAAAACCACATTTACCATACACTTTCATCAACACAAGGTTTCATATTACACTTAGGGTTTCACATGGTTTTTGGGTAGAAAATAAGACACAAAAATCTAATGTTTTTCAAACTCATTTCACTCTTTTTATTCATTTTCTTTCCACATGATTTTCAACACCAAAAACCATGCAAAACAATACCAAAATTTTCACCATTCCAAGCCCTAACAACCCACAGTTTTAGTGAGAGAAACACATGTACAACTTGATTTTTCATGCCCTTATTCCTTGCTTAGCTTAATCTCACACTACTTACACACTTTCAAGCAAAAATCCCTTAAACAAAAACTAATTTTTCTCACTTCAAACCAGCCCATAACACACGGATTTTTGCCATGAAAAACAAGAAGAAATCATGTCAAAATGGAATTTTACCTTGCTTGCTTGATTACTTGAACTTCGGGATGAATTTTTCATACTTTCTTGCAACAAACTTGAAGAAAATTTAATGGTTTCAATGGGGAAGGTGCACGGCTGCTCTAATGGTTGAAAACCAAATTTTTTTCTTCTGGTTTTTAGATGCCCAAAACCGTGTATATATGCTGCCAAAAAGGAAGGACTAAGTTGCAAAACTTTTAGGGACTTTTTTGCAAGCTTTTTGTGTAATTTTTCCTTTCTTTAGGGGCTGCTTTATAATTAATCAAAGTTGGGCAGATTTTTTTTGATTTTTGCTCCAAAATCCACCACCTAAGTGCCCTAGAAACCTCTTGAAATTTTGATTAAGCTTCCTTTGACTTTTCTTGTTGACTTTGAATCCTAGCCATTGAATTTTCTTGACTTTAAACCCTAGCCCTTGGATTTGAATGTATCCTTACATCCTTTCAAAGATTTACATCCAATCTTTGACTCCCCTCATTAATTCTAGGTCAAACTTTTGACCAAAGTCAGACTGAAAAGTTTTACATCAAAATCATATAGACGAGTTTCTGAGGCTGTCCGTGCAATCGGTTTTCCTTATTTCACTCTGGTTTGCCTAAAATTTCATCTCGTAAGTATTTTGTCTTTTAGTGGCTTACAGTAAAATTTCAAAATTTTCGAAATCGAAAAGGCTTATTTTCTCTGATTTCGGTTTGATAAAATTTTCCGTCCCTGAACACACTCTTGTCGAGGCCGTCAGAACATTTCATCACATACTAAATAATATTAAAACATTTGTTTTACAATTTTTCACATAAAAATCATTGAATACTCGGGTTATACAAAATTTCTAAGAACGGTGAAATTTCTCGATTATGACATTCACTCCTCCTTATAAAATTTTTATCCTTGAAAATTAGAATAAGTGGGGGTATAAAGCTTTCATTTCATCTTCATGTTCCCACGTAGCTTCTTCAACATTGTGGTTTCTCCATAGAACCTTGGCTAGTTGGATCGTCTTATTTCTCAACAGTTTTTCTTCACGCGCCAAAATCTGTACTAGTTGTTCTTGGTAAGTTAAATCTTCTTGAACTTGTATCGGTTCATACTCCAGCACATGTGATGGATCAGGTATATATTTCCTTAACATTGACACATGAATGACATTGTGCACTGTCGAAAGATCCAGGGTAAGGCTAACCTGTAGGCTACCTTCCCAATGCGTTCGATTATTTCAAATGGCCCAATATATCTGGGACTCAATTTCTCCTTTTTACCAAATTGCATTACACCTTTCATTAGCGATACTTTAAGGAATACGTAATCCCCCTTTTCAAACTCTAAGAATCTTCACCGTTTGTCTGCGTAACTCTTTTGTCGGCTTTGAGCGATCTTCATTCTTCTTTGAATTTTTGCCACTGCCTCTGTAGTTTCCCGTATGAAGTCAGTCTTATGTAGCTACTTTTCTCATAGATTGTGCCAACGAATATGTGACCTACACTTTCGTCCATATAGAGCTTCATATGGTGCCATTCCTATGGAAGCTTGGTAACTATTGTTGTATGAAAATTCTATCAATGGTAGTTTCTCATTCCAACTTTCAGGGAAATCTATAACATAGGCTCTAAGCATGTCTTCTAGTGTCTGGATAGTTTGCTCTGACTGTCCATCTATTTGGGGATGAAAAGCCGTACTAAGACGTAATTCTGTCCCCATAGCTTTTTGTATGCACTCCCAAAATGCTAAAGTAAACTGTGCATCTCGATCTGATACAATAGACTTCGGGACTCCATGTAGCCGAATAATATTAGTCATATACAATAGTGCCAATTTCTCTAATGTGAAAGTTGTCTTCATGGCTATGAATGTGTCGTCTTGATCAGCCTAAAAATGATTACCCAGATAGCATTATACCCTTCTCAGGTCTTAGGAAGCCCTACCACAAAGTCCATGGTAAAATGCTCCCATTTCCACTCCAGAATTTCTAGAGGTTCCAATTTTCCTCCTGGATGTCTATGTTCGGCCTTGACTCTTTGACAAGTCAGGCATCTACTCATGAATTCCGCAATATCATTCTTCATTGCTTTCCACCAAAACTGTATTTTAAGATCTTGATACATTTTGCTGGATCCAGGATGAACAGAATACGGTGTTTCATGAGCTTCTACCATGATTCGTCTTCTCAGTCCTTTATTAGCCGGGACATAGATTCTCCCTCGATAATACGGTGTTTCATGAGCTTCTACCATGGTTCGTCTTCTCAGTCCTTCATTAGCCGGGACATAGATTCTCCCTCGATACAAAAGCATTCTATTATTGGAGATGCTTACATCTGATTCCTTGTCCTTGGAAGCCTCTTCTCAGAGTTTTATTACACTTGGATCCTGCTTCTGAGCTTCTTTAACATATTCAACCAGAGAGGATTCTAATCGTAAAGCTGACAACTTTTCGATTATTAACTCCAATCTAAGGGAGTTAATTTCTTACTGCAAGGCTCTCAGTAGCTTCTCTATTGGCAGCTTCTATGGAGTAGTTAACTTTCTGCTTAAGGCATCCACTACTCGGTTCGCCTTTCTCGGATGATACAGAATTTCACAGTCATAGTCTTTCACTAACTCCAACCATCTTCTCTGTCGCATGTTTAACTCCTTCGGCGTGAAGAAGTATTTCAGACTCTGATGATTAGTGAAGATTTGATATTGAGCTATAGTGTCGCTAGATTTTGAGTGCGAACACTACAGCAGCAAGTTCCAGGTTATGAGTGGGATAATTCCTCTCATGGTCCTTTAACTGGCGCGATGCATATGCAATCACCTTGTCATTCTGCATGAGTATAACTTCCAAGCCTATCTTTGAAGTGTCACTGTAGATTGTAAATTTTTCTCCTTTGGTGGGTAAAGTAAGAACAGATGCACTTGTTAGTCACCTCTTTAATTCTTAAAAACTTCTTTCACACTCTTGTGTCCACTCGTATTTCTTTTCCTTACGAGTGAGAGCAGTGAGGGGTGTAGCTAGTCGTGCAAATCCTTCTACAAACCTTTTGTAGTAGCTGGCTAAACCTAAGAAGCTTCATATCTCAATCACATTATTAGGAGCAGGCCACTCATTATTTGCTTCTACCTTGACTGGATCCATAGCAATCCCTTCTTTTCTTACCACGTGCCCAAGAAAATGCACTTTATTCAATCAAAATTCACACTTAGAGAATTTCGTATACAACTGATGGCTTCTCATAGTGTGAAGGACTGTTCTTAGATGCTCCTCATGCTCTTTATGAGCCCTTGAATATATAAGTATGTCATCAATGAACACGATGTAGGAAAATAAATCGGTAAAAACGTATCAGAATGGCGCAGCGGAACAATAAAAATTTTTAGATCGTTAAATATCTCATGATGCCATATACAATAAACTAACAACAAATAAAACTTATACCTCAAGGACGCCAATCTTGCAGGAGGAGAATGACCGGAGGCTTCAACCAACTAGCCTTCTTTACTATTCTCCAATTCCCAAATGGCTGAGTGTGTGGGCACTCTAAACCTCGATCGGTATGCTAGCACTGCTAGTCTTCTTCCGACCACCCAGATCTCTAAAGAACTTTATTGTCACGATGAGCTGTGCAACAATAAGCCTGCTCACCTGAGAGTCTGTGGTCTGAGAGAACTGGAGTGGTAGGACCTCTATTTATAGACCTGCATGAGGTGATTCTCTGAATTTGAATTGGATTAGGAAAAGATATTTTCCCTTATCCATAACCAAAAAATCCGAATTTTTCAAGGGAGAATCTCAACAATAAAATTCGGTTTTCTTAGGATAAATCCAATCCAAATCTAAACAAGATTTTAACTAGAATTTTTTCTCCCTTTTTCAACCCAAAAAATCCAAAAATTACAAGGAGAAAATCTCCTAAAAATTTCGGCCATTATGGATAAGGGAGAATCAAAAATTCCACTAGGATTTTCAAGCTTGAATCTTATCTCAACCTTATCCAAAATAACCGAATTTTCCTAGGAGATTTTCTCCTTATTTTCGGCCACTTTTCAGGGAAGGAGAGAATCCAAATTCAACTGGGATTGAAACTTGAATTTTTCCCTTGAATCTCATCCATAAAAAACCGAAATTTCCTTGAGGATTATCCTCAAAATTTCGTGCAACATTTGTTAGGATTTGGATTCAAAATTCAAGTAGGATTCTAACAAGATTATCCTCTCCAAATCCAACTCAAATTCGAATTTCAAACCTTGTGGATTTTCCACAACAAATTCGAATCCTACTTGGACTGTGATTCAAAATTTGAATTTTAAATTTCAAATTCAAATTTCAAATTAAAATTTCAAATTTCAAATTTCAAAATTCAAATTTCAAATTCCACAAAACCATTGTGTTTCATATTTTTGTTCTCATGGATAATTTTCTACAACTCCAATCCAATCTCAAATAAAATCATGGCAACTTTATTTGGAGTTCGAATAATTGTGTACTCTATTATCCAAAACAAAATCTGAATCCAACCGGAGAGAATCTTGTCTACCATCCTAATCCTGTGTCATCACCATCCATGCATAATAAACCAGCCAATAGCATACACAATTCAATTTGCCAAACGTTAAGGAATTATGTGGAGCTAGTAGAGGGACTGATTTGACATATATAATCGGGCTCCCGCAAATCCATATGATCATTATTCTTTTACCGAACAATTCAATCATATGATCACTAGTTTCAGAGTCACACCACTATAAACTTGAAACTGAACTCCCAATTATATACCGTATTACGTAAGCCTGTGACATGCTATCATCCAATGACCTTGTCATATATGCAGAACCCTCATATGATATCCATGATCAGCCTTAGGCCAAAGTCCGGTTAATCCTACTGATCAGGCTATCTTAAAGTTTCATTATACTACCGAATAAAGAAAATGATTATTCACCATATGTGAATAAGAAGTCATCCGCCCAGCAGACGACCCAAGGCCTTGTCCATTTTCACATTCAGTATAATGCCTTTAAGAGGATACCCTTAACTCCTCATTAGAGCTATGATTCCAATATCTGTAAATGAACCCTTCATCATATACAAGTCATGCACCCAACGAACCGGTCTATAAGCTTACTTCCTCTGAGATGTTTTAGCCATTGGAACATCAAAGTACACAAGTCATATACATGAAGCTGTCCTTTTACTCAGGATTAAGGTTACTGCATAATGAACATCAAAAGCAGATCGATCCACTCAAAGCGGACTTCGTAGATCAATCACGCTTTAGTCCCGGTCTAATATGTCACCACCAAGCAACATATCTATGTCTCTACTTGGGAGTCCAGCTCCAGACAGTCAAGACAAACCGTCCCCTCCAAGGCTTTAGACAACATAATAGTCTTAACATGAGTTAGATACTCGGTCTAACCCCATAGACTACAGACCATATTTTAGACCGCTAACTTTAGAACATTGTCTTTTCGCATACAAAAATCCATTGCATGCAACGTTCTAACAGTTTAACACAAGCAGTCAGGGAGCCATATTTACTTACATTTATTTTAACATGTAAATAAGACGAGGACAGATAGCAATATAATGAATAACCTCTATATATAATCTTATTATCCAATTCAAAATAAATACATAAAAAATGTCTCTAATGCTTAGGGCATTTCCTAACAATCTCCCACTTGTCCTAAGCCAGCAGATGTTCCATGTTACGCATCCCCATCGCCTCTACGTGCCTCTCAAAGCTTCTAGCCGCCAAAGTCTTAGTAAAGGGATCGGCGATGTTGTCCTCGGACGCGATCTTACATACATCCACTTGCCCTGTCTCCACATGCCCTCTAATAATATGATATCTCCGATCGATGTGCTTGGTCCTCTTGTGGTGCCGAGATTCCCTTGTGTTGGCAATAGCCCCTGTATTATCACAGTAAAGTGTGATAGGCTTGTCAACACCCGGAATGACCTCAAGGTCTCTAAAGAACTTGCGGAGCCAAACCGCTTCTTTTGATGCCTCAGCCATAGCCACATACTCAGCTTCCATAGTAGAGTCAGCTGTGCAGCCCTGCTTCATGCTCCTCCGCATAATGGCGCCTCCTCCGAGTAAAAACACTGATCCAGATGTCGATTTCCTCGAATCCTTACAAGTCTGGAAGTCTGAGTCCGTGTATCCTACGGGTGTTAGGTCCCCTCCAGAATACACCAGCATATAATCCCTCGTTCTCTTAAGATACTTGAGTATATGCTTTACTGCTTACCAGTGCTTGGTTCCAGGATTCGCTTGATATCGACTCACCATACCTACTGCAAAACATATGTCCGGGCGAGTGCAAAGCATAGCGTACATAAGGCTACCCACAGCGGATGCATAAAGGACCTTACTCATACGCTCTCTTTATCCGATATCTTGGGACAGTCATCCAATGAAAGAGTTAGACCAGCAATAGAAGGTTGCAAACCTTTCTTTGCCTTTTGCATTGCATATTTGTCAATTATTTTATCTATGTATGAAGCTTGGGATAACGCTATCATTTTGTTCTCTCGATCTTTGAAGAGACGAATCCCTAGAACATAATTAGCTTCTCCCAAGTCCTTCATGTCAAACTGCTGGTGTAACCAAAGCTTGACCGATGATAAGTTCCCTACATCATTCCCAATGAGTAGTATATCATCGACATAGAGTATCAGAAAGACCACTTTTCCATCCTTAATACGTTTATAAACACAAGGTTCATCAACGTTCTGCTCAAAACCAAATGTCTTAATCACTTGATCAAACCTCTGGTTTCATGAGCGGGATGCTTGCTTTAATCCATAAATGGATCTAAGCAACTTGCAGACTTTCCTTTCTTGGCCTTTCGCTACGAACCCTTCGGGCTGTATCATATAGACACACTCTTCAAGATGGCCATTCAAGAATGCTGTCTTGACATCCATTTGCCAGATCTCGTAATCGAGAGCCGCAGCAATGGACAGAAGAATACGGATAGACTTCAGCATAGCAATAGGCGAAAAGGTTTCCTCGTAATCGATTCTAGCCTTTTGCGTGTATCCCTTTGCAACCAGTCTAGCTTTGAAAGTTTCCACTCTCCCTTCCGCATCCTTCTTTCTTTTGTAGACCCATTTGCATCCAATGGGTTTTATCCCATCCGGTAAATCTACAAGTTCCCAAACAGAATTGGATTTCATAGAATCCATCTCATTGTTCATAGCCTGTTTCCAAGATTTAGAATCAACATCATTTATAGCTTCATCATATGTGACCGGATCTTCCTCATGCTCATGGGCCTCGGCCTGGTATACCTCAGCATCATACATGAAGAAATTAGGTTTCTTAGAAACCCTCCCACTACGACGAGGCACCCTAAATTGTTGATCGTCTGCAGGTCTTTCACTGGAACTCGGACTTGCGTCCAAGACCGAAATCTATGGAGCAGTTCTTTCACCCAATAACTCCTCTAGCACCACTTTGCTTCGAGGCTTAAAGTCATTCATGTGACTTTTCTCTAAGAATGTCGTATTGGTTGAGACAATGACTTTTTGTTCCTTCGGGTTATAGAACAGACCTCCTTTAGTTCCTTTTGGATACCCTACAAACATGCACAATTCTGATCTTGGTTCCAACTTCTTCGCATCCCCATCCAGTACATGTGCCGGGCAGCCCCATATTCTCATATGTCCAAGGGAGGGCTTCCTGCCACGCCACAATTCATACGGAGTTCTGGGAATTGATTTGGTCAGAACTTGGTTCAGAATATAGCACGTCGTTTGTAAAGCATATCCCCAAAATGAAAATGGCAGCATTGAGTAACTAATCATGGACCGTACCATATCCAATAAGGTCCTGTTTCTCCTTTCGGCTACAACATTCTGTTGTGGAGTACCAGGTGCAGTCAATTGGGATAATATCTCGTTCTCTACAAGATGTCCTAGAAATTCGTCGGAGAGGTATTCGCCACCTCGATCAGATCGAAGTGTCTTTATGGATTTATCCAATTGCTTTTCCACTTCCGCACGATACTCCTTGAACTTGTCAAAGGTTTCGCTCTTGCGGTGCATCAGATACATATATCCATACCTCGAGTAATCATCTATAAAAGAGACATAATACTCGAACCCTCCTCGTGCTGTGACGTTCATGGGGCCACATACGTCAGTGTGCACAATTTCTAAGAGCTCCTGAGCCCTTGTACCCTTAGCTCCAAAAGACCTCTTAGTCATCTTACCCTCTAGACAAGACTCACATTGGGGAAGACGTACCTCCTCTAGAGATTCCAGAGGACCATCTTTCACTAATCTTTGAATCCTATCCTGATTAATATGACCAAGTCATAAATGTCAAAGATACGCCTTGTTAGAGTGAGAAACTTTCAACCTTTTAGAGTTATCAGTTAATTCAGTGTCAAGCAGTGAGTACATCTTTGGTTTGATCAAATATAGGTTTTCATCCATCCATCCAGAACAGATAAAAGACTTATTTCTACGAATGTCAACTCTTTTACTAAAAGAAACTGAATAAGAATCCTTTATTAAACAAGCTACCGATATAAGGTTCCTCCAAAAATTAGGAACATAAAAACAGTCTTTTAATAAAATAAACCTAAATTGATCAAAATAAAGGTAAACATCTCCCACTGCCTCAGCCACCACCAAGTTGCCGTCCCCAGTTCGCAACGAGAGACTCCTATCTTGTAGACTCCTCGTTTCCACGAACTCCTGCATAGAAACTGTGACGCCTTAAATTTTATTTAAGGGTCAATATATAATTTAAATAAAATTAGTGTGCCAAAAATTAATTAAAATCATTTTGGAAACCCTAGGTTGGTTTCCTAATCAAATTCCGCTCAAAAAGTCAACAATTTGAACTTCAAAAAGAAACCCTAAAATACTCAGCCATCACTTGGGATTTTAATTAAAATTTAAATTCCACAAATCCAAGGAGGATTAAAATTCAAATTTCATTCCTTAGATATAAAGAAGAAATTTGGCCATAAAGTGTAGGAAATAAAGGAGATTTTATTGAATTAAAAGCTAAGTCAAAACTCAATCAAAATTCAAATTATTTTTCCTTAAAAACTAAGGGATAATTTTGGCCACTTAAGGGGAAATAAGAGAGAAAACCCTAGCCTCAAAACAGCGTAAAAACTTTCCCTTTTGCCCCTTACAATTTTCCGCCAAACAAGGAAGAGAAAGGGAAAGAAAAAAAACCTAGTATAAAAACCCCCTTTTAACTCTCATTCACCCTTCCTTTCACCCTCAAAAATTCGGCCAGCTTTCCCCTCTCTCCTCTCTGAATTTTCTCTCCCAAAACACACCCAAAACAGCAAACAAAACTTACCAAAAGGCAGCTCAAAAATTCAACAATCTTTGAGACAAAAACAAGGTGAGAAATCAAAATTTTTTTTCTTCATTTTCCTTTTGATTTCAAATCCAAAATTTTATATGGTTTTCTACACTGTTTCCCTACTGTTTTGAAGACTCCAACACTCACACAAATTCAGCCAAAAGGGAGACCAAACATCAAAAATAATGCAGCACAAACAATGTGTGATTTCTCTCTCAAACCCTAAAATTTTGCCTCATTGATCCCCTTTTCAAAAACCCTATTATCATATGTGTAAGATTTTATGATTTTGTCAATTTGATTCTTGGGTTGTGTTAATGACATATAAATACGGTTTTCCACAAAATTTCGTGATCATTGGATGAAAATTGAATTGGTTTGAGGCTAATCGAAATTCGGACACAGAAAAACGGAAATCTGAAAAATTAATATATGAACAGTAAATTTGTGTCAGCCATAACTTGAGTTTTAAAAACGATTTTTGAGTGATTCTTGAGCCTAAAATTAAATTTAAGATGTCCCATAAATGCCTACAAAATTTCAGAGCCAAACTCATCCATTTTCCTAGTCAAAATATTTTTCAAATATAGGCGGACAGAACTGCCAGGTTTTGAACCAAAACTGAAACCCAGATTTTTATGCCTGAAAACAACCCTCGGTTTTTGGCCTAGTTGAATGACCAAATGCTGTCCAAAAATTATAAAAATTATATGGAATTAAAGCTACAGATGCTAGTTTAACATATTAAAAATTTAGAATTTTTGGGATGAAAAATAAATTAATATGGATTTTAAATTCAGCCTAGGTCAGTCTGCCCATGCCCAGTAATATCTTAACTTAGAGTTTTTCATAAATTTTAAATCCCAAATGTTTATTAAACATTTTAAAATCTTTTGTAGCACACTAAAATGATTGGATGATTATGTCTAGACCTAGACTGATCATATGTTGTGATTATAGGATTTATTTGACGTTCTTGCTGGATTTGTGGATTACCTTATCGTAACGCTTGTGCGATAATCGAGGTAGGACGTTCTAGCCTTTTCTGGGAGTAGTCAAGTGTTTTAAATTTCCCTGTTTTATCAATGGCATGCTGTTTTCAGTTTATGAAATTATTATATTGTTTTTGATGAAATAAACGCATGCAACGTATTTGGTAATTAAATGTGTATTTTAAAGCGTGTTTTGATTAATGGCATAATATAACTTGGTAAATACCATCTTTTGAATAATCCAGTGAACATAATTGAGCTCTAGTTCACGATCATTGTAAATGATGCATGCGTCCCAGAGTTGACGCCATGGGGGAAGGTCCCTAAACCTGCGCAGGGCCGTTCGGCCTATTTAGACCGTAACGAGATGATCTAGGATAATTCAAATTTAAGGCACGTATATTATAGCTACGACAAGTCCTCACTCATAATAAGATGGTTGTTTTAATGATTTATTATTTTAATATTGGGGCACGTATATTGCAGCTACGCTAAGTCCTCAGCAGAATAAAACTTGCATTAAAAATGTTTTTTTCACGAAATTGTTGATTATTTTTTTGTTATGATTATTATGTCATGTATTTTTTTTAAATTGTTGATTCTTTTTGGAAACGAATATTATGCCATATTTTTAAATGTTATCTGTTAACCCACCTTTGTTTCTGTCCTACTGAGCTAGCGCTCACATCCCTTTTTTCTTTGTGATTTCGAAATGACTACTTCCAGGTACGGGAGGTAGCAGTTCCGAAATTCGTTGAGATATCCGTTACTACCGAAGATGATGCTATCCGTTTTCTCCATCTTCTTCTTTCTGTTTCTCATTCTGATATAATGAGACTTTAAGTTTGTACTTTATTTCACGTTATTCAAATTTCATGCTTGGGAATATTTTATGGTTGGTAATTTCTTTTGAAAACCGAGTTTGTGTTTGACTTCCGCATTAAAAAGCATTTATTTTCTCCTTTATTTTATTTTGTGGTTATGATGCTACTTTATAATTAGGCTTAGCTAAATTATAATGTTGACCCGTTGTTTTTGTAATAAATGTTTTCCTTAAATCTCGGGTTGATATTATGATTTGACTGCCGTGTCACGTGTCTAAATTTTGGGCCGTGACAGAAACACAAACATGATTAGTGGCGCCCGAATCAATGAACCAAGTGTCTTTCGATTCTTCCACCAAACACGCTTCTAAGTAAAGAAGTTCCTTACCTTCCTTGCCTTTGGCGGCTAGGATTTCCGGGCAAGCCTTCTTGAAATGACGTACCTTCCCACAATGGAAGCACTTGGATTTTTTAGGGTCCCTAAGCTTCTTGTTCTTCTTCTTCTTCTTCCCATCCGAGACAGGAGGATTAGAAGAACTGGAAGCCGCTTGCTTCTGATTTGGCCTCTTCCTCTTCCGTGAGGGTTTGGAAGATTCCGCCAAATTGGCCTCACCTTTGGGTTGGACAGCATCCCCATCCCTGATCATCCGCTCACAAGCTTGCAGTTGCTTCATGAGCTCGGTTAGTCCTAACTCCCTTGTCGCCAGATTGTATGCGGCCTTAAACCCCACAAAATCTTTAGACAGAGTTTTGAACACCATCTCGATCTGGGTATTGTAGTCCAACTCAGCACCGTTTTCGGCAGCCTCAGCGAAGAATCCCATTAGAGTGATCATATGGTCCTTCATCGGAGTACCCGCTTTCTACTTAGAGTTCATAATACTGGTGATAGGGGACTGTCGAGCTAATTTTTCTTGGCCTCTGAACATGTTTTCCAGATTTTCCATGATCTCCCCAGCAATTTGATAAGTCTCATGCTACTTTTGTAAAGCACTCGTCATGCTAGCAAGTATGTAGCATCGAGCTATATCATTGGATTCTCTCCAACGAGTATAGGCAACCGGGACCTCCTCAATCGGTGTGTCAGGTTTTGGCCCTGGTGGGCATGGTTCGTCCAGTACGAACTTGTGTCTCTCGCAACTGAGAACTATTAACAGATTTCTTTTCCAATCCTTATAATTGTCGCCATTCAGTTTATTCTCAGCAAGTATTGAAATGAGGGGTGTCGGTGACATTTTGAACTGAAATAAAATTATACTAGACATCATTACAAAACCCAAGCAAATATACAGATAATTTAGCAAATAAAACATACAAGTATGTTCCTACATGAAACTTGAAAAACATGTAGCATTGCAACGGTAATTCTCAGCACCTATTGCCCCAAGCCACCGAGGGGTGGTCATGGAAACAAATAGCCGGAACATGGACCCCGTCCAATTAATATATGTTGCCTTAAATCCTCCAAGGTTAAGACATATATTAATAACCGCTTATTTGGCCACCAGTTTAGTTAACAGAGCTTCTAGGGAAGGTTAATAACTAAACGAGTCTTGAGTGTATAACCATTGTTTACGTAGCCCGATCCACGTCCTACCAAGCCACCGAGGGGTGGTCATGAATAGGATCGCACCCAAACACGTTTTCCACATAGGAGATCCAATCTAGTATACCGGCGGCGGTAAACACATACCGAGGGGTGTGGTCAGGGCAGAACTGACGCAAGGCGTTACTATGCTTTCACATATGGATCAACAATGGAGGCCGTGGGTTTTGTTTGAAACCCTCTCCCACTCAATATTTTGAAAAACATGCAAGTTTTGACAAATTATGTATGATCAATATAGTATGAGCGGCACTCACCTATCCTATATGACATATTATCAAATATGCATATAAAACATCCATCAATACATATTTATACATCTATGACATATCACAGAAAAAATAATTGACAGAATAACCAAGCCATGGTTCCATCCTAGAACAAAGAAAATAAAGATTACAAAATTCCATCCAAAGCATTCTTTGGGTCTTGAATTTCGTTCCGTCTTCTTGTATCCATCTTTATGTAGCCTCTCCATTTATTTCTCATCCCAAGAATCATTCAAAATTTAAAACTCCAAAAATTTAAATTTCAAATTCAAATTCCAAATTCGAATTTTAAATTTAAATTTCCAATTCAAATTTTAAACAATTTTAAACATCATGTGTAATAATATGTAATTTCAAATTTTCAAATTTTGAATTACATATTTTTAAACATGATTTAAAATTAAATCTCAAATTTAAAAATCAAAATTTTTCGAATTTTAGACCATCGCACTGCTGCCCCCGAAGGCGGCAGCCGCCGTGGGCAGCCACCAACCCCGGAGGGGCTGGCAGCCCACGGCCGCCCCCATGTGCAGCCCTGCCGGGCTGCCAGGCTGCACGCCCAGGCTGGGTGCAGTAGCCGGCAGGCTGCAGGCAGTGCCTGCAGCCAGAGGCTGCACGCCCAGGCTGCGGCCAGCCTTGGGTAGGCCACGGCCACCCTCGGCTGCAGGGCAAGCCTGCGGCTGTGGGTGGTGTTGGCCTGTACAGGGGCTGCCGCAGCCCCATCCTACCCAAGGGCAGGGGCTGCAGCCCCACCAAGGCCCGTCGGCCTATCCCGAGGGGTCGTGTCTTGATTTTCATGCCATATTCCAATTTACTTATTAGGATCTCCAAAAATTAATTTGAATCCCAATTAAATTGAAATTTTCCACACAATCAAAATTTCAATCTTTAAATCAAATTTAACTTTTGGGAAAAATAAATTACGGTCTTCAATCTTCAATCTCCTCAAAGAATAATTACATAAAATTTCCTAAACCGTTTCCGGTGTACAAAAATTCTAACTATAAAAATTCTAAGAGACAAAAATTAAAATCCATGGGAAAATTACAGTGTTAATAAACTGCTCCCATGGTTACATAAAAATTCCTAGATACAATTTTTCTAAATTCTAAGGAACCATAACCGGCATAAACAAGCATGCTTATAATAATTCAGAAAATTAAAATAACCACATACTTTATACACAATCCATGATAACAACATAAAGGAACCCTAGAATGCCACTCTCTAAATATCAAATCCATACATAAATAAAAAGACTAAGTAATTGTCTAATTTATGTACATGACATAGTCATGAGATGGCTCTGATACCAATTGTAGGAAAATAAATCGGTAAAAACGTATCAAAATGGCGCAGCGGAACAATAAAAATTTTTAGATCGTTAAATATCTCATGATGCCATATACAATAAACCAACAACAATTAAAACTCATATCTCAAGGACACCAATCTTGTAGGAGGAGAATGACTGGAGGCTTCAACCAACTAACCTTCTCTACTATTCTCCAATTCCCGAATGGCTGAGTGTGTGGGCACTCTGAACCTCGATCGGTATGCTAGCACTGCTAGTCTTCTTCCGACCACCCAGATCTCTAAAGAACTTTATTGTCACGATGAGCTGTGCAACAATAAGCCTGCTCACCTGAGAGTCTGTGGTCTGAGAGAATTGGAGTGGTAGGACCTCTATTTATAGACTTGCATGAGGTGATCCTCTGAATTTGAATTGGATTAGGAAAATATATTTTCCCTTATCCATAACCAAAAAATCTAAATTTTCCAAGGGAGAATCTCAACAATAAAATTCGGTTTTCTTAGGATAAATCCAATCCAAATCTAAACAAGATTTTAACTAGAATTTTATCTCCCTTTTTCAACCCAAAAATCTGAAAATTACAAGGAGAAAATCTCCTAAAAATTTCGGCCATTATGGATAAGGGAGAATCAAAAATTCCACTAGGATTTTCAAGCTTAAATCTTATCTCAACCTTATCCAAAATAACCGAATTTTCCTAGGAGATTTTCTCCCTATTTTCGGCCACTTTTCAGGGAAGGAGAGAATCCAAATTCAACTGGGATTGAAACTTGAATTTTTCTCTTGAATCTCATCCACAAAAAACCGAAATTTCCTTGAGGATTATCCTCAAAATTTCGTGCAACATTTGTTAGGATTTGGATTTAAAATTCAAGTAGGATTCTAACAAGATTATCCTCTCCAAATCCAACTCAAATTCGAATTTCAAACCTTGTGGATTTTCCACAACAAATTCGAATCCTACTTGGACTGTGATTCAAAATTTGAATTTCAAATTTCAAATTCAAAATTCAAATTCAAATTTCAAATTTCAAATTTCAAATTTAAATTTCAAATTCAAATTTCAAATTCGAATTTCAAATTCGAATTTCAAATTCAAATTTCAAATTCAAATTTCAAATTCAAAATTCAAAATTCAAATTTCAAAATTCAAATTTCAAATTCCACAAAACCGTTGTGTTTCATATTTTTGTTCTCATGGATAATTTTCTACAACTCCAATCCAATCTCAAATAAAATCATGGCAACTTTATTTGGAGTTCGAATAATTGTGTACTCTATTATCCAAAATAAAATCTGAATCCAATCGGAGAGAATCTTGTCTACCATCCTAATCCTGTGTCATCACCATCCATGCATAATAAACCAGCCAATAACATACACAATTCAATTTGCCAAATGTTAAGGAATTATGTGGAGCTAGTAGAGGGACTGATTGGACATATATAATCGGGCTCCCGCAAATCCATATGATCATTATTCTTTTACAGAACAACTCAATCATATGATCACTAGTTTTGAGAGTCACACCACTATAAACCTGAAACTGAACTCCCAATTATATACCGTATTACGTAAGCCTGTGACAAACTATCGTCTAATGACCTTGTCATATATGCAGAACCCTCATATGATATCCATGATCAGCCTTAGGCCAAAGTCCATTTAATCCTACTGATCAGGCTATCTTAAAGTTCCATTATACTACCGAATAAAGAAAATGATTATTCACCATATGTGAATAAGAAGTCATCCGCCCAGCAGACGACCCAAGGCCTTGTCCATTTTCACATTCAGTAAAATGCCTTTAAGAGGATACCCTTAACTCCTCATTAGAGCTATGATTCCAATATCTGTAAATGAACCCTTCATCGTATACAAGTCATGCACCCAACGAACCGGTCTATAAGCTTACTTCCTCTGAGACGCTTTAGCCATTGGAACATCAAAGTACAGAAGTCATATACATGAAGCTGTCCTTTTACTCAAGATTAAGGTTACTGCATAATGAACGTCAAAAGCAGATCGATCCACTCAAAGCGGACTTCATAGATCAATCACGCTTTAGTCCCGGTCTAATATGTCACCACCAAGCAACATATCTATGTCTCTACTTGGGAGTCCAGCTCCAGACAGTCAAGACAAACCGTCCCCTCCAAGGCTTTAGACAACATAATAGTCTTAACATGAGTTAGATACTCGGTCTAACCCCATAGACTACAAACCATAGTTTAGACCGCTAACTTTAGAACATTGTCTTCTCGCATACAAAAATCCATTGCATGCAACGTTCTAACAGTTTAACACAAGCAGTCAGGGAGCCATATTTGCTTACATTTATTTTAACATGTAAATAAGACGAGGACAGATAGCAATGTAATGAATAACCTCTATATATAATCTTATTGTCCAGTTCAAAATAAATACATAAAAAATGTCTCTAATGCTTAGGGCATTTCCTAACACACGATGACAAACTTATCAAGAAACTCCTTAAAGACTTTGTTTATCAAATCCATAAATATGGCTGGAGTATTGGTCAGTCTGAATGGCATCACTAAAAATTCATAGTGACTGTATCGGGTTCGGAACGCTGTTTTGGGAATGTCACTCTCTCGGATTCTCAGCTGATAATATCCTAAACGTAAGTTAATATTCGAGAATACTGCTGCTATCTTTAGCTGGTTGAACAGGTCATCAATTCTAGGTAGTGGATACCTATTCTTGATGGTAACCTTATACAACTCTCTATAATCTATACACATCCAGAGAGTTCCATCCTTCTTTTTAACGAATAGAACTGGAGCGCCCCATCGGAAGTAACTTAGTCGGATAAACCCCTTATCTAATAGCTCTTTCAACTGTACTTGCAGTTCTTTCAATTCTGCTGGAGTAATACGATATGGTGCCTTGGAAATTGGAGCAGTCCCTGGCATAATCTCAATCTCGAATGAAATTTCCCTTTCCAGAGGTAACCCTGGCAATTCCTCTAGAAATACATCAAGGAATTCATTGACAACTGGAACATCTTCCGGTTGCATATTCTTTTCCTCAGTCGTGTCTGTCATGTACGCTAGGTATCCCATACAGCCACTAGCTATTAGCTTCTTCACCTTTATTGCACTGACCAACACCTTCTTCGATTGACGAGAGGTGTTGACATACTCAAAACTTTCTTGCTCATCTGGTCGAAAGACTATTTTTCACTTCCTACAGTCAATTGTGGCTTGGTACTTTCCTAGGAAATCCATTCCTAGGATCACATCATAGTCGATGATCTTCATTATGATCAAATCAACATATAGCTCCCTATTTGCCATAATTACTGGCACATGATGTAACCAGTAATTTAACAGCATCACTTCCCCTGAAGGTAGAGCTGTCCAAAAGGTCATTCTTATAGGAGCCTTAGCATATCCTAACTTGTCAGCAAATTCATGGGACACAAAGGAATGTGTAGCTCCTGAATCAAAAAGGACACATGCCACGAGGTTAAATACAGAAAGTTGACCTATAACCACATTGGATGTCCCTGCTTCAGCATCTTCCTTGGTAAACACAGTGACACGAGCATCTGGTCTAGGGGTCTGTTTTAGGCATTCAGACCATGTTGGTGGCACTCCTGAAGGCCCTTCAATCCTCCCCTGTAAAGCATGAGGTTAAGGCAGTTGTTAATGTGGAGGATATTGCTGACACTGCTGCATCAGCCCTGAAGTATTCTAACGGTTCATGGGGAAATTCTTTGTAAAATGCCCTTCTCGTCCACACTGATAACATGTGTTTGTCCCAAACTTGCATTGGCCTGGATGCCTCCTTCCACACATAGCACATGTGGGAAAACTTGGTTCTGAACCCTAACTGGTCTTCCGTTGTTGATTGCGGCTGTCTTGGCTTTTATTCCCAGAAAAATTTCCTTTTCTTTTACCCTGCTGTTGTTGGGAGCCTTGAGTGTTAGATTGATTTGGTCTATTCTGACCAGACTTACTACCCTGTCCAGTCTGCATCCCTGCTTGTGCTGACTTGGGTAGAATCTTTTCTTTCTTCTTTGCTTCCCAGACTTTTTCTCATTCCTTTTTTTGTCTGAACAGATGGTATTCAACTCTGAGGGCCCTACTTACACAGTCTGCCACTGAGGTGGGTGGTACTGGGTCGCTGTCGACTAACACTGATATTTCTGGCCTAAACATGCCAATCATCTTCTGAATCTTCTCTCTTTCTGTTGGCACCATGTAAGGACACAACCGAGACAGCTGATCAAATCTGCAGCACACTTCGCTTACTGATTGGTTCCCCTGTTTCAGTTCAGCAAATTCTTTTTATTGGGGGTGTAGAGCAGCTGGATCATAATATTTCTGGTTAAACTCCTCCAGAAATTCATCCTAGGTCATCGTGGTCATGTCTCTTCTCATACGGACTGTGTACCACTAGAAACGGGCATCCTTCTTAAGTACAATGGACGCACACAGAATCTTCTCTTGGTTAGTTAAATTCATGAAGTCAAGAATCATTTGCAGAGAAGAAAGCCACTCTTCTGTCTCAAGTGGATCAATCGAACCCTCGAATTCCAGTGGCTTCATCCAATGGAATCGTTCATACAAGGGCTCCTGGTTCCCCCTAGGCTGGGGTTGCTGGACCTCCGGAACCACTGGTGGCACTGCTGGTACTGTCTCTGTCGCTTGCGAAGCATGGCCTTCTTCTTGGCCTTGTTGTTGTTCCATAGCAGATAGCCGTTGTCGAAGTTCAGCATTTTCTTTCATTTGATTCTCTAGGAGGGCTTGTGTTTCCTCTAGTCTAGCTGCTAATGTAGGGCGTCATCCTCTTCTTGCACTCATTATGATCTTCCCCTTCTAGCCTTGTGCAAAAACCAAAAGTTAGATTTCCCACAAATTATCTTGGAAATATGAAAGAAATTATAAACATGTCATTTATTGCAAAGCATAAACACCTCAAAACATCTCATATCATTTCATAACATTTTCTTACATCACACATAGTTTACACAATATTTACATATACTGTAACATTTAACTGCATCTGTTTTAATATACATACATATTTACACATGGGGCGTACATACACACTTTTCAAGATCCATTATCTTATTCATTTTGACTCCACAGAAACTCCTCTGGGTCTTTATCTTCTTTCTTTGAATCGTCACCCGTGGATGTCCCCTGATCATGAGTTGCATTCATCCTTTGTTGCAACGGACCGGCCTCATGGTCATTTGCCCTCGGTGGTGGTCCATACAAACATGTCAGTACCCCTTCTTCATGATCTTGCTCCCATTGATGCTTTTCCATACATTCCCTTAACTGCGTCCTCTCTGCTCTAATAGCACTGGCGAAAAACTCTCGCCTAGGAATGGAAAGGAAGAGACTCACTCTTCACTTCAGTTCTGGGGTAAGTCCTCTCCAGAAAATTTCATGAAAATCTTTATCAGAAAAGTTTGGAAGAGGGCATCTTTTAACAACATTTTCCTCGAATCACATGGCGTATGTCAGCACCGTATCTCCGGGCATCATTTGAAAGCTCTCAATCCTCTGTAGATAGTCCCTAACATCTATTATTCGGGGTAATGCTGGTGACGGCATACTTTCCTCTCTAGCAGGAGGAACTTGAGAGTGCTCTAAGCTCCTTCGATCAAATTGCTGTCTCATGACCAAGCAGAAGTTGGCCCAGTTAAGCCTCAACAATGGCTCTTGATCACAGAACTCCTAATATATTCGGGCATCTCCTTGAAAAGTGCTCACTACGAGGATGACCCAGTAATCTCGGTCAATATCACAGGACCGGCATATGATCTCTACCGTATGCAACCAAACCTGTACTAGTACTGACTGGCATCCTCCATTAAATATAGGTGGTTGACAGGCCCTAAAAGCCTGGGTAGCCCTAGCAGAAACCCTTGAGCCTATGTGATCTCGCCCACCAACTACTGGGATATCAACTACTACTAGTGGTGGATTAAGTGCTGGCGGAGGGGTTAGTGCCCTGGTGGTCGCCGGTGCCTCTGCTCGTGGAGTGTCCAGGTTGGCTAGTGCAAGAGAGCGTACAGTTGGTTGTCGGGGTGGGGATGGCCTAATTATGGGTCTGGTCCACACCATAGGAGGACCCCTAGCTCGGTATAGATGTGGTCGAAAGTAATGTGGTCTCGTCATCTAATTCCTACATATGGTTCACTTAATGTAAATAATCATGTTACTATTCATAAAAATAAACTTAACTTACTTAGATCGACGAATGGGGTATCAGGCCTTAAGGGACATGGTCAACTACTCTAATACCAACTGTGGCGGCCCGCCCTTCATGGAGGCCAACAGTACTAGCATAGTAGAACTCTAAAGTCTACTATGATAGACTGTCACCTCATTAGGTCGCCGGCAACTTACTTATAACTTTTCTTTGATATTTACTGATCGTAATTTTAAACTTAAATTTTTAACTTGGGAAAAAAAATTGGGATTTAAAAAAAAAACAGAACTTTAAACTGTAAAGTCGTAGAACCTCATAAAATACATACTATAATCCATATCTTAATTTGTCATACTTAATTTTCAAAGTCTGCTCAGCGGAAAACATAAGCAGGACCATTCCCTCGCCCAGCCTTGTTGGCAGATGTAGATCCCGCCCCTCGTCCATCCACTAGCTACTGATGTATAGGCTTCTTACCTGCAAGATGAATAAACTTGTGAGCAATAGGCTCAATAAGTTCAAACATACAAACTGGAACATAAAATATAAAATCATAAAAAATACTATTTATATGAATAGTAACTTTGACTTTTGATCATGAATAGTAAGGTTGACTTGGACCGATACTATTTACGTTAACTTTGACCTAAACTGCTACACACATATAGTTAGTATATATTATGATCAATTATGGTAAATCTTAAGTCTTAGGTCTTTATCTTGCATTAAGTTCTGGTGTTTGGCCCCTAGATTGGTCGTACCGTAGTATTCGCATGACTGAAAGGGACTCTATGTGACAACCCATGCCCTCAGTGGCCCGGATCGTCACTAAAAACTTTCTTTGTTCAACTGATACTTGTACTTTACATTTAGCTCATATTAGATTTAATATGATATATTAGGGATTTTTTTTACACGCGTACGTATTTACTATTTACATACGTATACTTTTAAAATACAGAATTTGAAAAAAAGAACATAAGGATTTCAATTTTACATACACACTTATATACTTGTTTATCTGATTACTATTCACCAGATACTATTTAAATATACCACTCATACATATACTGTATGCTGTTCCAAAATACCATTTAACCTTTACTATTTAAAATACTATTTAACTATCACCATTCAAAATACAATTTACTCATACTGTGTGGAAGAATACTTGCGGCGTGTCCACAACCTCCCCTCACATCCACCTCCGTCGCCGTCATCACCCATAAGTAATTAAGCCATAGGACGCTTACCTACAGCATGAACACACCTTGTGAGCTTTACACCCAGTAAGTATAACATGTTTACCGCAAAACAAGTTTAAACATACACAGACTTCAAATCATATGAGCACACCAGTCATCACAGATACCATATAGCATATCATGTATCATAGCATCATGTATCACATCTTAGAATACATCATCACATCATACTGAATGCATAACATAGCATATCATATATATAGTGCAACTTATGGAAACTAGAAGCATAAGGAACTAATGCATACGGTGATCAATGCATTGTAGGAAAATAAATCGGTAAAAACGTATCAGAGTGGCGCAGCGGAACAATAAAAATTTTAGATCGTTAAATATCTCATGATGCCATATACAATAAATCAACAACAATTAAAACTCATACCTCAAGGACGCCAATGAACAGGAGGAGAGTGACCGGAGGCTTCAACCAACTAGCCTTCTCTACTATTCTCCAATTCCCGAATGGCTGAGTGTGTGGGCACTCTGAACCTCGATCGGTATGCTAGCACTGATAGTCTTCTTCCGACCACCCAGATCTCTAAAGAACTTTATTGTTACGATGAGCTGTGCAACAATAAGCCTGCTCACCTGAGAGTCTGTGGTCTGAGAGAACTGGAGTGGCAGGACCTCTATTTATAGACCTGCATGAGGTGAATCTCTGAATTTGAATTGGATTAGGAAAAGATATTTTCCCTTATCCAAACCCATAAAATCCGAATTTTTCCAAGGGAGAATCTCCACTAAAAATTCGGTTTTCTTAGGATAGATCCAATCCAAATCTCAACAAGATTTTAACTAGAATTTTATCTCCCTTTTTCAACCAAAAAATCCGAAATCTTTAGGAGAAAATCTTCTCCAAATTTTCGGCCACTTTTAGGATAAGGAAGAATCAAAATTCCACTAGGATTTTTCAAGCTAAATCTCATCTCAACCTTATCCAAAATAACCGAATTTCCTAGGATTAAGGCTCCAAAATTTCGGCCACTTTTAGGGAGGAGAGAGAATCCAAATTCAACTAGGATTGAAGCTTGAATTTACCCTTGAATCTCATCCACAAAATCTGAAATTTTCATGAGGATTATCCGCAAAAATTTCGTCCCTTATTTGTTGGGATTTGGATTCAAAATTCAAGTAGGATTCTAACAAGATTATCCTCTCCAAATCCAACTCAAATTCGAATTACAAATTCGAATCCTACTTGGATTGTGATTCAAAATTTGAATTTCAAATTTCAAATTAGGAAACGCCCTAAGTATTAGAGACATTTTGATGTATTCATTTTGAACTGGATAATAAAATTATACTTAGAGGTTATTCATTACATTGCTATCTGTCCTCGTCTTATTTACATGTTAAAGTAAATGTAAGCAAATATGGCTCACTGACTGCTTGTGTTAAAACTGTTAGAACGTTGCATGCAATGGACTTTTGTATGCGAGAAGACAATGTTCTAAAGTTAGCAGTCTAAACTATGGTCTGTAGTCTATGGGGTTAGACCGAGCATCTAACTCATGTTAAGACTATTATGTTGTCTAAAGCCTTGGAGGGGACGGTCTGTCTTGACTGTTTGGAGCTGGACTCCCAAGTAGAGACATGGATATGTTGCTTGGTGGTGACATATTAGACCGGGACTAAAGCGTGATTGATCTACGTAGTCCGCTATGAGTGGATCAATCTGCTTTTGACGTTCATTGTGCAATAACCTTAATCCTGAGTAAATGAACTACTTCATGTATATGACTTGTGTACTTTGATGTTCCAATGGCTAAAGCGTCTCAGAGGTAGTAAGCTTATAGACCGGTTTGTTGGGTGCATGACTTGTATACAATGAAGGGTTTGTTTGCAGATATCGGAATCATAGCTCTGAGGAGTTAAAGGTATCCTCTTAAAGGCATTATACTGAATGTGAAAATGGACAAGGCCTTGGGTCGTCTGCTGGGCGGATGACTTCTTGTTCACATATGGTGAATAATCATTTTCTTGATTCGGTAGTATAATGGAACTTTAAGATAGCCTGATCAGTAGGATTAAACGGACTTTGACCTAAGGCTGATCATGGATATCATATGAGGGTTTTGCATATATGACAAGGTCATTGGATGGTAGCTCGTCACAGGCTTACGTAATACGGTATATAATTGGGAGTTCAGTTTCAGGTTTATAGTGGTGTGACTCTAAAATTAGTGATCATATGATTGAGTTGTTCGGTACAGAATGATGATCATATGGAATCACGGGAGCCCGATTATATATGTCCAATCAGTCCCTCTACTAGCTCCACATAATTCCTTAACGTTTGGCAAATTGATTTGTGTATGCTATTGGCTAGTTTATTATGCATGGATGGTGATGACACAGGATTAGGATGGTAGACAAGATTCTCTCCGGTTGGATTCAGATTTTGTTTTGGATAGTAGAGTACACAATTATTCGAACTCCAAATAAAGTTGTCATGATTTTATTTGAGATTGGATTGGAGTTGTAGAAAATTATCCATGAGAACAAGAATATGAAACACAACCGTTTTGTGGAATTTGAAATTTGAATTTTGAAATTTGAAATTTGAATTTTGAATTTGAAATTTGAATTTGAAATTTGAATTTGAAATTTGAATTTGAAATTTGAATTTGGAATTTAAATTTGAAATTTGAAATTTGAAATTTGAAATTTGAATTTGAAATTTGAATTTGAAATTTGAAATTCAAATTTTGAATCACAGTCCAAGTAGGATTCGAATTTGTTGTGGAAAATCCACAAGGTTTGAAATTCGAATTTGAGTTGGATTTGGAGAGGATAATCTTGTTAGAATCCTACTTGAATTTTGAATCCAAATCCCAACAAATAAGGGACGAAATTTTTGAGGATAATCCTCATGAAAATTTCAGATTTTGTGGATGAGATTCAAGGGTAAATTCAAGCTTCAATCCTAGTTGAATTTGGATTCTCTCTCCTCCCTAAAAGTGGCCGAAATTTTGGAGCCTTAATCCTAGGAATTTCGGTTATTTTTGGATAAGGTTGAGATGAGATTTAGCTTGAAAAATCCTAGTGGAATTTTGATTCTTCCTTATCCTAAAAGTGGCCGAAAATTTGGAGAAGATTTTCTCCTAAAGATTTTGGATTTTTTGGTTGAAAAAGGGAGATAAAATTCTAGTTAAAATCTTGTTGAGATTTGGATTGGATCTATCCTAAGAAAACCGAATTTTTAGTGGAGATTCTCCCTTGGAAAAATTTGGATTTTATGGGTTTGGATAAGGGAAAATATCTTTTCCTAATCCAATTCAAATTCAGAGATTCACCTCATGCAGGTCTATAAATAGAGGTCCTGCCACTCCAGTTCTCTCAGACCACAGACTCTCAGGTGAGCAGGCTTATTGTTGCACAGCTCATCGTAACAATAAAGTTCTTTAGAGATCTGGGTGGTCGGAAGAAGACTATCAGTGCTAGCATACCGATCGAGGTTCAGAGTGCCCACACACTCAGCCATTCGGGAATTGGAGAATAGTAGAGAAGGCTAGTTGGTTGAAGCCTCCGGTCACTCTCCTCCTGTTCATTGGCGTCCTTGAGGTATGAGTTTTAATTGTTGTTGATTTATTGTATATGGCATCATGAGATATTTAACGATCTAAAATTTTTATTGTTCCGCTGTGCCACTCTGATACGTTTTTACCGATTTATTTTCCTACAATTGGTATCAGAGCCATCTCACGACTATGCCATGTACATAAATTAGACAATTACTTAGTCTTTTTATTTATGTATGGATTTGATATTTAGAGAGTAGCATTCTAGGGTTCCTTTATGTTGTTATCATGTATTATGTATAAAGTATGTGGTTATTTTAATTTTTTGAATTATTATAAGCATGCTTGTTTATACCGGTTATGGTTCCTTAGAATTTAGAAAAATTGTATCTAGGAATTTTTATGTAACCATGGGAGCAGTTTATTAACACTGTAATTTTCCCATGGATATTAATTCTTGTCTCTTAGAATTTTTATGGTTAGAATTTTTGGACACCGGAAACGGTTTAGGATTTTTTATGTAATTATTCTCAGAGGAGATTGAAGATTGAAGACCGTAATTTATTTTCCCAAAAAGTTAAATTTAATTTAAAGATTGAAATTTTGATTGTGTGGAAAATTTCAATTTAATTGGGATTCAAATTAATTTTTGGAGATCCTAATAAGTAAATTGGAATATGGCACGAAAATTGAGACACGACCCCTCGGGATAGGCCGACAAACCTTGGTGGGGCTGCAGCCCCTGCCCTCGGGTAGGATGGGGCTGCGGCAGCCCCTGTGCAGGCCCACACCACCCACGGCCGCAGGCTCTGCCTGCAGCTAGGGGTGGCCGTGGCCTGCCCAAGGCTGGCCCCAGTCTGGGCGTGCAGCCTGGCGCTGCAGGCTTGGCCTGCAGCCCGGCAGGGCTGCACAAGGGGCGGCCGTGGGCTGCCAGCCCCTCCGGGGTTGGTGGCTGCCCACGGCGGCTGCCGCCTACGGGGGCGGAGGTCCGACGGTCCAAAAATCAGAAAATTTTGATTTTTAAATTTGAGATTTAATTTTAAATCATGTTTAAAAATATGTAATTAAAAATTTGAAATTTTTGAAATTACATATTATTACACATGATGTTTTAAAATTGTTTAAAAATTTAAATTTGAAATTTGAAATTTAAATTTGAAATTCGAATTTGGAATTTGAATTTGAAATTTAAATTTTTGGGAGATTTAAATTTTAAATAATTCTTGGGATGAGAAATAAATGGAGAGGCTACATAAAGAAGGATACAAGAAGACGGAACAGAATTCAAGACCCAAAGAATGCTTTGGATGGAATTTTGTAATCTTTATTTTCTTTGTTCTAGGATGGAACCATAGCTTGGTTATTCTATCAATTATTTTTTCTGTGATATGTCATGGATGTATAAATATGTATTGATGGATGTTTTTGTATGCATATTTGATAACATGTCATATAGGATAGGTGAGTGCCGCTCATACTATATTGATCATACATAATTTGTCAAAACTTGCATGTTTTTCAAAATATTGAGTGGGAGAGGGTTTGAAACAAAACCCACGGCCTCCATTGTTGATCCATATGTGAAAGCATGGTAACGCCTCGCGTCAGTTCTGACCTGACCACACCCCTCGGTAGGTGTTTACCGCCGCCGGTATACTAGATTGGATCTCCTATGTGGAAAACGTGTTCGGGTGCGATCCTATTCATGACCACCCCTCGGTGGCTTGGTAGGACGTGGATCGGGCTACGTAAATAATGGTTATACACTCAAGACTCGTTTAGTTATTAACCTTCCCTAGAAGCTCTGTTAACTAAACTGGTGGCCAAATAAGCGGTTATTAATATATGTCTTAACCTTGGAGGATTTAAGGTAACATATATTAATTGGACGGGGTCCATGTTCCGGCTATTCGTTCTCATGACCACCCCTCGGTGGCTTGGGGCAATAGGTGCTGAGTATTACCGTTGCAATGCTACATGTTTTTTCAAGTTTCATGTAGGAACATACTTGTATGTTTTTATTTGCTAAATTATCTGTATATTTGCTTGGGCTTTGTAATGATGTCTAGTATAATTTTATTTCAGTTCAAAATGTCACCGACACCCCTCATTTCAATACTTACTGAAAATAAGTTGAATGGCGACAATTATAAAGATTGGAAAAGAAATCTATTAATAGTTCTCAGCTGCGAGAGACACAAGTTCGTACTGGACGAACCATGCCCACCTGGGCCCAAACCTGACACACACTTGAGGAGGTCCCGGTTGCCTATAATCGTTGGAGAGAATCCAATGAAATAGCTCGATGCTACATCCTTGCTAGCATGACGAGTGCTTTACAAAAGCAGCATGAGACTTATCAAGTTGCTGGGGAGATCATGGATAATCTGGAGGACATGTTCGGAGGCCAAGAAAAATTGGCTCGACAGTCCGCTATCACCAGCATTATGAACTCCAAGCAAAAGGCGGGTACTCCGGTGAAGGACCATATGATCACTCTAATGGGATTCTTCGCTGAGGCTGCCGAGAATGGTGCTGAGTTGGACTATAACACCCAGATCGAGATGGTGTTCAAGACTCTGTCTAAAGATTTTGTGGGGTTTAAGGCTGCATACAATCTGGCGACAAAGGAGTTAGGACTTACCGAGCTCATGAAGCAACTACAGGCTTATGAGCGGATGATCAGGGATGAGGATGTGGTCCGACCTAAAGGAGAGGCCAATTTGGCGGAATCTTCCAATCCCTCACGGAAGAGGAAGAGGCCAAATAAGAAGCAAGTGGCTTCCAGTTCTTCTAATCCTCCTGTCTCTGACGGGAAGAAGAAGAAGAACAAGAAGCCAAAGGACCCTAAAAAGTCCAAATGCTTCCACTGTGGGAAGGTAGGTCACTTCAAGAAGGCTTGCCGGGAATTCCTAGCCTCCAAGGGCAAGGAAGGTAAGGAACTTCATTACTTAGAAGCGTGTTTGGTGGAAGAATCGAAAGACACATGGGTCATTGATTCGGGCGCCACTAATCATGTTTGTGTTTCTATGCAGGGGTTCGTGGAAACGAGAAGTCTACATGATAGGAGCCTCTCGTTGCGGACTGGAGATGGTAGCTTTGTGGTGGCTGAGGCAGTGGGAGACGTTCATCTTTATTTTGATCAATTTAGGTTTATTTTATTGAAAGACTGTTTTTATGTTCCTAATTTTAGGGGGAACCTTATATCGGTAGCTTGTTTAATAAAGGATTCTTATTCAGTTTCTTTTAGTAAAAGAGTTGATATTCGTAGAAATAAGTCTTTTATCTGTTCTGGATGGATGGATGGAAACCTATATTTGATCAGACCAAAGATGTACTCACTGCTTGACACTGAATTAATTGATAACTCTAAAAGGTTGAAAGTTTCTCACTCTAACAAGGCGTATCTTTGGCATTTAAGACTTGGTCATATTAATCAAGATAGGATTCAAAGATTGGTGAAAGACGGTCCTCTGGAATCTCTGGAGGAGGTACGACTTCCCCAATGTGAGTCTTGTCTAGAGGGTAAGATGACTAAGAGGTCTTTTGGAGCTAAGGGTACAAGGGCACAGGAGCTCTTAGAAATTGTGCACACTGACGTATGTGGCCCCATGAACGTCACAGCACGAGGAGGGTTCGAGTATTATGTCTCTTTCATAGATGATTACTCTAAGTATGGATATGTGTATCTGATGCACCGCAAGAGCGAAACCTTTGATAAGTTCAAAGAGTATCGTGCGGAAGTGGAAAAGCAATTGGATAAATCCATAAAGACACTTCGATCTGATCGAGGTGGCGAATACCTCTCCGATGAATTTCTAGGACATCTTGTAGAGAATGGGATATTATCCCAATTGACTGCACCTGGTACTCCACAACAGAATGGTGTAGCCGAAGGAGAAACAGGACCTTAATGGATATGGTACGGTCCATGATGAGTTACTCAACGCTGCCATTATCATTTTGGGGACATGCTTTACAAACGGCGTGCTATATTCTGAACCAGGTTCCGAGCAAATCAATTCCTAGAACTCCGTATGAATTGTGGCGTGGCAGGAAGCCCTCCCTTGGACATATGAGAATATGGGGCTGCCCGGCACATGTACTGGATGGGGATGCGAAGAAGTTGGAACCAAGATCAGAATTGTGCATGTTTGTAGGGTATCCAAAGGGAACTAAAGGAGGTCTGTTCTATAACCCGAAGGAACAGAAGGTCATTGTCTCAACCCATGCGACATTCTTGGAGGAAAGTCACATGAATGACTTTAAGCCTCGAAGCAAAGTGGTGCTAGAGGAGTTATCGGGTGAAAGAACTGCTCCACAGATTTCGGTCTTGGACGCAAGTCCGAGTTCCAGTGAAAGACCTGCAGACGATCAACAATTTAGGGTGGCTCGTCGTAGTGGGAGGGTTTCTAAGAAACCTAATTTCTTTATGTATGATGCTGAGGTATACCAGGTCGAGGCTCATGAGCATGAGGAAGATCCGGTTACATATGATGAAGCTATAAAGGATGTTGATTCTAGATCTTGGAAACAGGCTATGAACAATGAGATGGATTCTATGAAATCCAACTCTGTTTGGGAACTTGTAGATTTGCCGGATGGGATAAAACCCATTGGATGCAAATGGGTCTACAAAAGAAAGAAGGATGCGGAAGGGAGAGTGGAAACTTTCAAAGCTAGACTGCAAAGGGATACACGCAAAAGGCTAGAATCGATTACGAGGAAACCTTTTCGCCTGTTGCTATGCTGAAGTCTATCCGTATTCTTCTGTCCATTGCTGCGGCTCTCGATTACGAGATCTGGCAAATGGATGTCAAGACAGCATTCTTGAATGGCCATCTTGAAGAGTGTATCTATATGATACAGCGCGAAGGGTTCGTAGCAAAAGGCCAAGATAAGAAAGTCTGCAAGTTGCTTAGATCCATTTATGGATTAAAGCAGGCATCCCGCTCATGGAACCAGAGGTTTGATCAAGCGATTAAGACATTTGGTTTTGAGCAGAACGTTGATGAACCTTGTGTTTATAAACGTATTAAGGATGGAAAAGTGGTCTTTCTGATACTCTATGTCGATGATATACTACTCATTGAGAATGATGTAGGGAATTTATCATCGGTCAAGCTTTGGTTACACCAACAGTTTGACATGAAGGACTTGGGAGAAGCTAATTATGTTCTAGGCATTCGTCTCTTCAGAGATCGAAAGAACAAAATGATAGCATTATCCCAAGCTTCATACATAGATAAAATAATTGACAAATATGCAATGCTAGAGGCAAAGAAAGGCTCACAACCTTCTATTGCCGGTTTAACTCTTTCATTGGATGACTGTCCCAAGACATCGGAAGAAAGAGAGCGTATGAGTAAGGTCCCTTATGCATCCGCTGTGGGTAGCCTTATGTACGCTATGCTTTGCACTCGCCCGGACATATGTTTTGCAGTAGGTATGGTGAGTCGATATCAAGCGAATCCTGGAACCAAGCACTGGCAAGCAGTAAAGCATATACTCAAGTATCTTAAGAGAACGAGGGATTATATGCTAGTGTATTCTGGAGGGGACCTAACACCCATAGGATACACGGACTCAGACTTCCAGACTTGTAAGGATTCGAGGAAATCGACATCTGGATCAGTGTTTTTACTCGGAGGAGGCGCCATTGTGTGGAGGAGCGTGAAGCAGGGCTGCGCAGCTGACTCTACTATGGAGGCTGAGTATGTGGCTGCGACTGAGGCATCTAAAGAAGCGGTTTGGCTCTGCAAGTTCTTTAGAGACCTTGAGGTCATTCCGGGTGTTGACAAGCCTATCACACTTTACTGTGATAATACAGGGGCTATTGCCAACACAAGGGAATCTCGGCACCACAAGAGGACCAAGCACATCGATCGGAGGTATCACATTATTAGAGGGCATGTGGAGACAGGACAAGTGGATGTATGTAAGATTGCGTCCAAGGACAACATCGCTGATCCCTTTACTAAGACTTTGGTAGCTAGAAGCTTTGAGAGGCATGTAGAGGCGATGGGGATGCGTAACATGGCACATCTGCTGGTTTAGGGCAAGTGGGAGATTGTTAGGAAATGCCCTAAGTATTAGAGACATTTTGATGTATTCATTTTGAACTGGATAATAAAATTATACTTAGAGGTTATTCATTACATTGCTATCTGTCCTCGTCTTATTTACATGTTAAAGTAAATGTAAGCAAATATGGCTCACTGACTGCTTGTGTTAAAACTGTTAGAACGTTGCATGCAATGGACTTTTGTATGCGAGAAGACAATGTTCTAAAGTTAGCAGTCTAAACTATGGTCTGTAGTCTATGGGGTTAGACCGAGCATCTAACTCATGTTAAGACTATTATGTTGTCTAAAGCCTTGGAGGGGACGGTCTGTCTTGACTGTCTGGAGCTGGACTCCCAAGTAGAGACATGGATATATTACTTGGTGGTGACATATTAGACCGGGACTAAAGCGTGATTGATCTACGTAGTCCGCTATGAGTGGATCAATCTGCTTTTGACGTTCATTGTGCAATAACCTTAATCCTGAGTAAATGAACTACTTCATGTATATGACTTGTGTACTTTGATGTTCCAATGGCTGAAGCGTCTCAGAGGTAGTAAGCTTATAGACCGGTTCGCTGGGTGCATGACTTGTATACGATGAAGGGTTTGTTTGCAGATATCGGAATCATAGCTCTGAGGAGTTAAAGGTATCCTCTTAAAGGCATTATACTGAATGTGAAAATGGACAAGGCCTTGGGTCGTCTGCTGGGCGGATGACTTCTTGTTCACATATGGTGAATAATCATTTTCTTGATTCGGTAGTATAATGGAACTTTAAGATAGCCTGATCAGTAGGATTAAACGGACTTTGACCTAAGGCTGATCATGGATATCATATGAGGGTTTTGCATATATGACAAGGTCATTGGATGGTAGCTCGTCACAGGCTTACGTAATACGGTATATAATTGGGAGTTCAGTTTCAGGTTTATAGTGGTGTGACTCTAAAATTAGTGATCATATGATTGAGTTGTTCGGTACAGAATGATGATCATATGGAATCACGGGAGCCCGATTATATATGTCCAATCAGTCCCTCTACTAGCTCCACATAATTCCTTAACGTTTGGCAAATTGATTTGTGTATGCTATTGGCTAGTTTATTATGCATGGATGGTGATGACACAGGATTAGGATGGTAGACAAGATTCTCTCCGGTTGGATTCAGATTTTGTTTTGGATAGTAGAGTACACAATTATTCGAACTCCAAATAAAGTTGTCATGATTTTATTTGAGATTGGATTGGAGTTGTAGAAAATTATCCATGAGAACAAGAATATGAAACACAACCGTTTTGTGGAATTTGAAATTTGAATTTTGAAATTTGAAATTTGAATTTTGAATTTGAAATTTGAATTTGAAATTTGAATTTGAAATTTGAATTTGGAATTTAAATTTGAAATTTGAAATTTGAAATTTGAAATTTGAATTTGAAATTTGAATTTGAAATTTGAAATTCAAATTTTGAATCACAGTCCAAGTAGGATTCGAATTTGTTGTGGAAAATCCACAAGGTTTGAAATTCGAATTTGAGTTGGATTTGGAGAGGATAATCTTGTTAGAATCCTACTTGAATTTTGAATCCAAATCCCAACAAATAAGGGACGAAATTTTTGAGGATAATCCTCATGAAAATTTCAGATTTTGTGGATGAGATTCAAGGGTAAATTCAAGCTTCAATCCTAGTTGAATTTGGATTCTCTCTCCTCCCTAAAAGTGGCCGAAATTTTGGAGCCTTAATCCTAGGAAATTCGGTTATTTTTGGATAAGGTTGAGATGAGATTTAGCTTGAAAAATCCTAGTGGAATTTTGATTCTTCCTTATCCTAAAAGTGGCCGAAAATTTGGAGCAGATTTTCTCCTAAAGATTTCGGATTTTTTGGTTGAAAAAGGGAGATGAAATTCCAGTTAAAATCTTGTTGAGATTTGGATTGGATCTATCCTAAGAAAACCGAATTTTTAGTGGAGATTCTCCCTTGGAAAAATTCGGATTTTATGGGTTTGGATAAGGGAAAATATCTTTTCCTAATCCAATTCAAATTCAGAGATTCACCTTATGCAGGTCTATAAATAGAGGTCATGCCACTCCAGTTCTCTCAGACCACAGACTCTCAGGTGAGCAGGCTTATTGTTGCACAGCTCATCGTGACAATAAAGTTCTTTAGAGATCTGGGTGGTCAGAAGAAGACTAGCAGTGCTAGCATACCGATCGAGGTTCAGAGTGCCCACACACTCAGCCATTCGGGAATTGGAGAATAGTAGAGAAGGCTAGTTGGTTGAAGCCTCCGGTCACTCTCCTCCTGTTCATTGGCGTCCTTGAGGTATGAGTTTTAATTGTTGTTGATTTATTGTATATGGCATCATGAGATATTTAACGATCTAAAATTTTTATTGTTCCACTGCGCCACTCTGATACGTTTTTACCGATTTATTTTCCTAGAGATTCGATTATGTTCGTTTATGCTTCAATATTTTCTTTTTCTTTATCTTGTCTACTCTGGGCCCCTGTGTCAATATCGAGTGCGCGCAGACCAACGGTAATGTCGAGGTCACTAAATAGGCCAGAGAACCACCAACGGGTGCTCAACTCTCTGCCTTTTCTTACTTTAACTCTGAAAACCCTTTCAATGGAAAGAGCCGGTACGACATGCCTATTAAATTCCATCTTGCTTATCTGTTCTAGCCATGTACTTTTCTAAGCTATCTTAAGGCCTACGCGGTGGGGACGTATGGCTTCTATTTTGTTCTTTCATCAATCTACTCGATTGTGAAATTATATGCTCTTATGTATGCTGTGCAGCATCGTGTGCATGATACATACTTAAAATACTGGAAAATCATCATTTAAATTCATTTTATCTATGTTGTAGGTGGAGTTGTACTTACTTAATTGTAAGTAATTTTGTATTCGTACTCTTACCTTTATCAACTCACTGGTTACCACCTATCACCAATAACGTTACTCATCAGCACCTTTGCTGGATCACTAATACCATTAGTGACTAGTACTTGCGTCTTTTTGTGGCACTGAGGCCCGTCGGTACCCCATTGGCCTACTTTGGGAATTTAGTGATCATCTCCTATTGTCGTTAGATTAACTGTCTTCTTGACAGATTATTCATCGCTCCTCACAATGTTGTACAGAACACGGTCCTTGACTGGTTATCTCGTGCATGGGCAACTAGGTGTAGTAATCGGCCAGGTTACTTGCCTATTGGATATGGTAGCCTTCTTGGTTGCTATTATTTAGTACGGTGGTCCACCGAGCCACTATGGCTCAACTTGGTGTAGTAGTCTACTGGGCTACTAGATCGCTCTTGGTGTGGTAGCCTACTGAGCTACCCTCATTATTTTGGTTTGTTCAAGAAAATGTTTGGTTTACTTATAAAAATTATTGGTAAGATTATGTGATTGGAATTCGTTCCCTTATCACCCCGTTGGAAGGTGAGGGACATTTTCTTTTGAAAATACATTTTACTTGAAATATGAAAATACATTTTCTAAAGGTTTGTATTTGAAAGGTGGTTTTGAATCGCTTTGAAAATTGGTTTCGGAACTAAGTAGAAACAACTTCATTTGTGATTTTAGTGAACATAAAAGTTTTCATCCTCGACAATATAAACAAATCTTGTTCATCTTGGAGCCTAATTCTAACTCTAACAGCTCCTAATTTTATTAAAACCGTGGGCCTAGTGCCCAGTTTTACAAAAACTTTCAGTTTTACATCCTGTTAAAAACGGTTCTGTTTAAATCCTGAAATGGCCGAATTTTTGAGACACGCATAGATTGTTCTCAAGGTCTTGACGAGATCTACAACTTCCGTATTGAGCTTGGAGTCCGGTTCGGACTCTAAGAGGTCCATTTTTAACAAAAACCGAAACTGCTGTCTGGGGTCGGGTTCTCTTCCCAGTTTTGCTCCCAGTTTGGGCACCGAGTGAAAAACACTCGAAAAGCCTATCTTGATGTCGTTTTTGGCCAAAGGCTATTTGACTTAAAAATGACCGTAATGAAATTTTCTTAAAATATCATGTTTTACCAAATCCCAAAATCGAAACCTAAGTGGGTCAAAATGGCCAAATCCGTGGCCTATCATATAAACAGTTTTGTGTCCAGCCACATTACTAAACTTTACACTCATAGCCTTACTTAAAATTTTGTAGACATGATCACAACCACATAAACTTAAGGATAGAAACTTAAGGCTTAAAATAAAAATTATTACAACCCATGTGCATAAACAAATACACATAAATGGCTTGATCAAAACTTAGAACCACTAACCACAAAATAAAGGTTTTTTGATCATTACCTTTTTGTGCTTCGAACCGAGCACAACTCGAACTATTGCTTGGATGGTAAAATGACCATTGGAAACCACAAGGAATAGAGGTTGTTTCTTGTGCTAACAAACACCAAAATATTTTCTCTTAATCATCAACTTACAGCAAAGAACTAAAACGACAAAACCAGTCTAGAAATTTACCATTGAAAGACTTGAAGAATGGTGGTTTTGGGGCCGAGAAGGGGTCAGTTGCAGCAAGGGAGAGAGAGAAAACATGAGCTGAATTTTAGAGTGTGAAAAGAGAAAACTAAACCCAAAGGTTTGGCCATTCTTTTTATAGACAAAATCTAATCTCACTTAGCCAACTTAAGCTTGATTAATCAAGCCAACTTTAAGCTCATTTTGGGGACAAAATTTGCTCATTTCAGTCCAAATCTTTCAGATGGCAGGCATCCATTTAAGGGGGAAGGTGAGGAAGGCATGGTGATGTAAAATATAAGATTTGTTTATACAATGTGTCATCAACCACTTCAATATTTTATTGGTCACCTTTTTGGGGTTCCTAACTTCTGCAAGTCAGTTGATTTTCCAGCTAGAGTTCACGGTTTTTTACGTTAGGGAAAATTCATTTGAGTTGCTCTCTTCGCAGTCCAGTCTTACACTGCGATTTTCGGGCCTTTCTTGACAGTGTTCAAATTTCATCCAAAAATCAGAATTTCCTGAATCCAAATTCTTATACGGATGATTTCTAATTGGTTACTTTCACCTAAGAGCCCATTCTACACTAGGTTTCCATTTATCTCCTGCACTGTGGTTATGTCTACACTGTATTGTTCTTGCATACACATATTGAAGTGTTTTCGCGTGACATTTCCAATACAGTCTCTCCTCATTTGGACGTGCCAAGTCCATTTTTGTCAATCTTTTAGTGGGAAGAGGTCAAACAAACCATTTCCTCACTATCGTATTCTTTATTAGGGTTTTCTCCTCGTTACATGGCCTCTTACATGGCTCCATACACGGGTGTGTTCAAGGCTATACGGGCGTGTCTTTGCTAAACACGGTCGTGTCGTGGAAAATTTTCATTTTCTCGATTAGTACAAGGTGTCACACACGATCTCAAACACGGACGTGTCCATGATACATGGGCATGTTTTTGTTCAACACGGCCGTGTCTCGAAAAATTTTATTTTCTGACTTTTATACAGCGTCACACATGGACGTGTATCTGGCCGTGTCTTACTTACACGACTATGTTCAACCAACACGTTCGCTGACATCTCCATAACCCGATCAGTACACGGCCTCTTACACGACCGTGTACTTGACTGTGTTCATTAATACGACCCTGTTCACTCGAACCATCTTATGTTCGTGCACAGTGCAGATGATACACGACTGCCTACACGAGCGTGTACCTAGCGGTGTCTTACTTACACGAACATGTTTACTCGAACCATCTTATGTTCGTGCACAGTGCAGATGATACACGGCTTCCTACACGGGCGTGTACCTGGCCGTGTCTTACTTACATGACCATGTTCAATTACATGGCTTCAAGCACGTGCACAATCTGGGCAGTACACGGCCATACACACGGCCGTGTATGTGCCCATGTTTCTCAAATTTTACACTAAATGCGTCAAATCGTTCCTAAATTTCTCATTAGATGAAATTTATGGTACAGGGATGGGGTGGTCCTTACAACCTACCCTTCTTACAAAAATTTTTGACCTCGAAAATTAGAATAAATTCGGGAATTTTCTTCTCATATCCTCTTCTTGTTCCCATATAGCTTCTTCTAAGTTGTGTTTCCACCACAACACCTTTACAAGTAGAATGACTTTGTTTCTGAGGACTTTGTCTTCTCTTGCTAGAATCTGTATAGGTTTTTCCTCATACGTCAGATCAGCGTGCACTTCTACTGGTTCCTGGCTCAGAATGTGGAAACTGTCCAGCACGTACTTCTTTAACATGAAAATGTGAAAGACGTTACGTACCGAGGCTAATTCAGGGCGAAGGGCTACTCTATAGGCCACCTTCCCAACTCTCTCGAGAATCTTGAAAGGTCCTATGTATCTAGGACTGAGCTTCCCTTTTCTCCTAAAGCGCATCACCCCTTTCATAGGTGCCACCTTGAGGAAAACACTATCACCTTCTTGAAATTTAAGAGGCCTCCGTCGTTTATGTACGTAGCTCTTCTGGCGGCTATGAGCTGTATCCAATCTTTCTCGTATGAGCTTCATGCCTTCCATTGTGCTTTTGACGAAGTCTGTGCTGGTGAGCTGTTTCTCTCCAGTTTCATGCCAATGTAATGTATATCTACATTTCCTTCCATAGAGTGCCTCATATGGTGCCATCCCAATTAAGGAATGGTAGCTGTTGTTGTGTGAGAACTCTATCAAGGGTAACTTCTGGTCCCAGTTTCCCTTGAAGTCTAGGACACAAGCCCTCAGCATATCTTCTAGTGTCTAGATGGTTTTCTCAGACTGGCCATCCGTCTGAGGATGGAAAGTTGTGTTGAATTTTAACTTGGTGCCTATTGATGCTTGAATGCTTTGCCAAAACCTCGAAGTGAAACGCCCATCACGATCTGAAATGATCAACTTCGGCACACCATGGAGCCTAACTATTTGGGCCACATACATATCGGCTAGCCTCTCCACTGAGTAGCTCAGCTTCATAGCTAAAAATCGGGCTGATTTCGTTAATCGGTCCACAATTACCCAGATGGCATCATTTCCGTTTGAAGTTATAGGCAATCCGACCATGAAATCCATCGTGACTTGCTCCTATTTCCATTCCGGTAGTTCAATCTTTTGTAGTTCTCCTCCCGATCGCTGATGCTCTACTTTGATTCTTTGGCAGGTGAGACTCTTTGTTACAAAATTGGCGATGTCGTTCTTCATTCCTGACCACCAAAAGCTTGCCTTTAGGTCCTGGTACATCTTATTCACTCTTGGATGTATCGAGTATGGTGTGTCATGAGCTTCAGATAGGATCTTTTTCCCGAGTTCTTCATCCTTCGGAACACATACCCTATCTTTGAAATAGAGTATGCCATTCCTAGAGACTTGAAATTCTGAACTTTGTCCCTCTATGACCTCCCCTTTTAGCTTAGCTAGGGTTGAATTGATGTCTTGGTCGGCTTTGATTTCATCGAAAAGGGTTGACTGGAGCTCATTTCAGACAATCTCCCTATTAAGACCTCAATTTCACCGCTATGTAGCTCTTTTCGCGGTGTTTCTGGCAAAACGCAAACCATTACTAGCGTTAAAGAGTGCTTTTGACTCAGCGCATCGGCCACCTTTTAGCTTTGCCTAGGTGATATAGGATTTCATAGTCATAATCCTTTACCAACTCCAGCCACCTTGGTTGTCTCATGTTAAGTTCTTTCTGCATGAAGATATACTTGAGGCTCTGGTGGTCGGTGTAGATCTCGCATTTGACACCATATAAGTAGTGCCTCCATATTTTGAGCGCAAAGATGACTGCTGCAAGCTCTAAGTCGTGTCGGGTAATTCCCTTCGTGGTTCTTGAGTTGTCGTGAAGCGTACGTGACTACTCTACCATTCTGCATCAGTACGGCTCCTAGCTCGGTCTTGGACGCGTCACTGTAGATCACAAAATTCCCTTATGCCGCATCCGGTATGGTCAAAATTGGAGCACTCGTGAGTCTATTCTTTAACTCCTGGAAGCTTTTCTCGCATTTATCAAACCATTCGTACTTCTTCTCCTTCTTGGTCAGTGCTGTGAGTGGTACGACTAGCTTCGAGAATCCTTCCATAAAGCATTGATAATAGCCTGCTAAACCGAGGAAACTAGGGATTTTCGTTACATTCTTCAGAGTCAGCCAGTTGCTAACTGCTTCAACTTTCGCTGGGTTTACGGATACTCCTTCCTTGGAGACCACATGTCTAAGGAAGTGGACTTTCTCTAGCCAAAACTTGCACTTAGAGAATTTGGCAAATAGCTGATGCTCCTTTAACTTGAGTAGAACGGCCCTCAGGTGCTCCTCATGCTCCTCCTTTGTCTTAGAATACACGAGTATGTCGTCAATGAATACAATGATGAACTTGTCCAAAAAGTCCTTGAAGACACGGTTCATCAAGTCCATGAAAGCTGCAGGCGCGTTCGTCAGTCCAAATGACATGACGAGGAAATCATAATGTCCATACCGTGTTCGAAAAGCTGTCTTGGGTACATCTTCATCATGAATTCGTAACTAATGATACCCAGATCATAGGTCGATCTTTGAAAATATGGTAGTGCCTCAGAGTTAATCGAATAGGTCGTCGATTTAGGGCAATGGATATTTGTTACTGAACGTGATCTTATTCAGCTCCCTGTAGTTAATACACATTCTTAGGGTTCCGTCCTTCTTCTTAACGAATAATACAGGTGCTCCCCATGGCGAATAGCTCTGTCGGATGAATCCTTTGACCATTAGGTCTGTTAACTGAGTTTGAAGCTCCTTTAACTCTACCAGGGCTATTCTGTACGAGGCTTTAGATATAGGGGCTGATCTTGGCAACAGTTCAATTTTGAACGAAATCTTTTACTCCGGTGGGAGTCCTGGGACATCTTCGGGGAACACTTCCACAAACTCTCGAACTATAGGTACACTGTCTGGTGTTGTCTTGACTTCCTGAGACTTGTTTACGATGTGTGCAAGGAATTCAGTGCATCCACTGGATAGAAACTTGTGGGCCTCCATGGCAGAAATCATCATTCTGGGCTGTTTCAATGATAAACCCTCGTATACAAACTTCTCATGTTCGTCCGGCTCGAAGGTAACTTCTCATCTTCGACAATTTATGACAACGTGGTACTTGGTGAGGAAGTTCATTCCTATAATCACATCATAGTTGTGCATGTCAAGGATGATCAAGTCGATACTCAGCTCCCGTTCGTAGACGATTACTGGTATATGACGTAGCCAGTAATTTGACAATAATACTTCCCCGGAGGGAAGGGCAATTTGAAAAGTTTGTTTCATCCTATCTACAACCCGACTTATCTTCCTAGCAACTTTGTCGATGCAAATGAATGAGTAGCTCCAGAATCAAATAAAACGGATGTAGTGGAGTTAGTGACAGAAAGCTGACCTATCACCACGGTTGAAGTTCCAGCGTTTTGCGTCCTTTCTGGTGAATGTGTAGATTCTCCCCTATGTCTCTAGAGCTTCTAATCTACCTTGGTTGATGGAAAGGCCTTCAATTCTTGCTTGGGTGGCGTGTAGCTGTCCTCCTGCGGCACGAGCTTGGCTTTGTTGATTTTGGGAGTTTGAGCAGCAGTGCTTCACAAAGTGGCCTTCCTTATCACATATGTAGCAGCCGCTAGTGCCTAGGCGACACTCTTCCGGGTGGTTCTTCTCGCACTTCGAGTATAATAATTGCTGATTACCATTTCCCCCACGATTATTCTTCTTCTGAGGGAAACTTCTCTACTGTCCTTGGTTACTCGAATTCCCTTTTCTCTTATTATTAGGATTAGGCTGCTGGTTGTGTTGACTGGTCCCTGTATTCTGCCCTTTGTGTTGTGAGTCGGGGGTTGGCCTTCCCTTGAATTGCTTTGGCTGGTTCTTCTCTTCTCTTCTTGCCTTGGAAAGCTGGGCCCTTCTCTCTCTGTCCTGGGCCAACCAGTACTCAACTCTAATGGCCCTATTGACGCATTCAGCCACAGTCGCGGGGCTATGGCTGCCGCTGCAAACTTGGATAGCGATGTCTGTCCGGAACATTTTTAGCATCCTATGGACCTTTTCCTTCTCGATCGGTACTAGATCTGGGCATAGTCGAGCCAATTGTTCAAACTTTCTTATGGCCTCCATGACTGTCATACTACCCTAGTATAAGTTGTTGAACATATCTTGCTGCACGGCTAAAGCTTCATCATTAAAATACATTTCCTTGAATTCAACAATGAAGTCTGCCCAATTCATTGCATTGATGTCCCTCCCGATTGCCACAGTTTTCCACCATTGACGTACTCCTTTGCATAAGGCGAGGGATGCACATATCACTTTTTCCCTTTCCGTTAGCCCTACAAGGTCTAGAATGACCTGGACATCAGTTAACCAATCGTTAGCTTCAATAGGGTTCATTGTCCCTTCGAATTCTGGCACCTTCATGCGCCTAAATTGTTCATATAAGTCACCATCTCTTGAAGCTGGCACCTGGACATTGGCCACTGCGGAGAAGCCATGGCTGGTGGGGTCTGGACTGGTGGGACCACCTGCTTTCTAGGTGTGTTGGGGGCTGTTGAAGCTGTTTGAGTCGGCACCTCCACCGGTTGTGGTGCCTCTCGTTGCTGGTTCATCTGTTCCCTGAGCTGGTTGAGCTCCTATTGTTGGTTCATAATCATTTCTTGCATTGTTGCAAGACGTGTGAGCAATTCATCATCTCACGTAGCTTGGTTGTTACGGGCTCTCGGTCTTGCCATTTTCGCCTATGTGACCCTATCACATACGGAAAACGAGAACATAAGTCTTTTTAAATCTCGTACTTGGGATTCATATTACATCTCATACTCTTAACTTAAGCATCTTAGATAAAATACATGTGGTATATCTTTCTCTTCCTTTCTTGCTTTTGGGACACCTAATACGATTACCGCATCGTATTTGAGACATCCCTTGAGTGTTAGGAACTGTCCTGCATTCCTCATTAGTCTTTGGTCTTATTTGTAAAAAAGTCACGTTCTAGCCCCCGAGGGCAAAATAATACTTTCTTTCACCAAATATTCCACAATACACATATATACATCAAAATGCGTACAAATTCTAGCTTGGAGGGAGTGATACACGCTTCCCATAATATGATCTCAAAAGTACATGTTCTAAGTCAGACGGGGAAGCTACTGTTTCCCCTATACATTTTCAAAATAATATTCCTGTGTGAAAGGTCCCTATTACTCTGAGGATATCGCAGACTCAGCGTCCGACATTTCCTCATCCTCACTATCACTTAGGGGAAACTCCTCAGGATCTTCATCTTCGTCTCCCCAAACAGTACTACCTTTATCGTCACTAGCAATAATAACCTGGGGCTCATACATCTCTACCCCTTCATCGTCGCTGATGTGGTCGGGGATCTCCTCCTTCTCATCATTAGGTTGATCATCAGGGATGGCCTCATCACCTTCTTCATCCATCTGGTGCTCGGGAGACTGAGGAACTGGCTCGGGGTCTGCCATCGGATCTTCATTGCCTTCAGGTACTACTGGCTGCGGTTTGGCCATGAATCCTTCGTTAGCTGGTTGAGGTGCTGTATTTGCCAAGTAAGGGTTGAGTGCTACTCGCTCAGCATCCACTATATCCCTGACCAGGTGTCATAGGTTCTCATGTGGCGGGGGACACTGGACGAGGTCTCTTACATACCATGGGATCCCTCTTCAAAATAGGTTGGTAACCTCCGCAAAAGGCTTGTCTACGGGATGCTCGGTAATATGGCGTCTCAAAATCGCTGGCAGTAGTGTACCATGGTCTCTCCCTCGTAAATGTCCCAAATGTCAGAGAGAACCTGATATCTCCTCTGATACATATCATCCCAGATGTCTGCATCCTTAGCTGGGCCATCGGAGTTGCGAAGGTCTTGGCAAAATTCAGCCCACTGCATCGCTGGACCCTTGATCTTGCGTCGATCGTTCCACCATGTCATTATTGGTCCTTGCAATCGACTACTGGCCATTACTATTTATAGACGGGGTGGGATATGGCACACTTCGAAGATTGCCTCCATGTGATGAATCCAGTAGGGGAGTTCAAATGGATTGTTGCTGTCATATGTGTGCGGTTGCATGGCAGCGAAGGCTACGCTTGCTTCTCGGTCCTCTCGTATCTGTCAGGGGTCAATTTGTGCAGCCATCCTCCTACTACAACCCAAACATCAACTTACATACTAATATTTAGAAACAAAAACTAACTTACTTGGATAGACGAGGCAGGCATTCGGCGATGTGAGGTAGGGTGGCAGAAAACTGCTCTGATACCAACTGTGACAACTCATGCCCTCAGTGTCCCTGACCGTCACTAAAAACTTTCTTTCTTCAACTGATACTTGTACTTTACATTTAGCTCATATTAGATTTAATATGATATATTAGGGATTTTTTTTACACGCGTATGTATATACTATTTACGTACGTATACTTTTAAAATGCAGAATTTGAAAAAAAGAACAAAAGGATTTCAATTTTGCATACACACTTATATACTTGTTTATCTGATTACTATTCACCAGATACTATTTAAATATACCGTTCATACATATACTGTATACTGTTCCAAAATACCATTTGACCTTTACTATTCAAAATACTATTTAACTGTCACCATTCAAAATACAAGTTACTCATACTGTGTGGAAGAATACTCGTGGCATGTCCACAACCTCCCCTCACATCCACCTCTGCCGTTGTCATTGCCCATAAGTGATTAAGCCATAGGACGCCTACCTACAGCATGAACACACCTTGTGAGCTTTACACTAAGTAAGTATAACATGTTTACCGCAAAACATATTTAAACATACACATACTTCAAATCATATGAGCACACCAGTCATCACAGATACCATATAGCATATCATGTATCATAGCATCATGTATCGCATCTTAGAATACATCATCACATCATACTGAATGCATAACATAGCATATCATATATATAGTGCAACTTATGGAAACTAGAAGCATAAGGAACTAATGCATACGGTGGTCAATGCATGATCTACTTATGTTCATTTATGCTTCAACATTTTCTTTTTCTTTATCTTGTCTACTCTAGGCCCCTGTGTCAGTACCGAGTGCGTGTAAACCAACGGTAATGCCAAAGTCACTAAATAGGCCGAAGGACCACCAACGGGTGCTCAACTCTCTGCCTTCTCTTACTTTAACTCTGAAAACCCTTTCAATGGAAAGAGTCGGTATGACAAGCCTATTAAATTCCATCTTGCTTATCTGTTCTAGCCATGTGCTTTTCTAAGCTATCCCAAGGCCTACATGGTGGGGATGAATGGCTTCTATCTTGTTCTTTCATCAATCTACTCGATTGTGAAACTATATGCTCTTATGTATGCTGTGCAGCATCGTGTGCATGATACATACTTAAAATACTGGAAAATCATCATTTAAATTCATTTTATCCATGCTGTAGGCGGAGTTGTACTTACCTAATTATAAGTAATTTTGTACTTGTACTCACACCTTTATCAACTCACAGGTTACCACCTGTCACCAATAATGTTACTCATCAGCACCTTTGCTGGATCACTAATCCCATTAGTGATTAGTACTTGTGTCTTTTTGTGGTACCGAGGCCCGTCGGTACCCCATTGGCCTACTTTGGGAATTTGGTGATCATCTCCTATCGTCGTTAGATTAACTATCTTCTTGACAGATTATTCATCGCTCCTCACAATGTTGTACAGAACACGGTCCTTGACTGGTTATCTTGCGCATGGGCAACTAGGTGTAGTAACCGGCCGGGTTACTTGCCTATTGGATATGGTAGCCTTCTTGGCTGCTATTCTTTGGTATAGTGGCCCACCGGGCCACTATGGCTTAACTTGGTGTAGTAGCCTACTGGGCTACTAGATCACTCTTGGCGTGGTAGCCTACCGAGCTACCCTCATTATTTTGGTTTGTTCAAGAAAATGTTTGGTTTACTTATAAAAATTCTTGGTAAAATTATGTGATTGGAATTCTTTCCCTTATCACCCCATTGGATGGTGAGGGACATTTTCTTTTGAAAATCATGTCCATATTTTCAAAGTGTAGAAAATACATGTTACTTGAAATATGAAAACACATTTTCTAAAGGTTTGTATTTGAAAGGTGGTTTTGAACCACTTTGAAAATTGGTTTCGGAACTAAGTCGAAACAACTTCATTTGTGATTTTAGCGAACATTAAAGTTTTCATCCTTGACAAGATAAACAAATCTCGTGTTCATCTCGAAGCCTAATTCTAACTCTAACGGCTCCTAATTTTATTAAAACCATGGGCCTAGTGCCTAGTTTTACAAAAACTTTCAGTTTTACATCCTGTTAAAAATGGTTCTGTTTAAGACCCGAAACGGCCAAATTTTTTAGACACGCGTGGGTCATTCTGAAGTCTCGACAAGATCTACAACTTTTGTGTTGAGCTTGGAGTCCGGTTCGGACTCTAAGAGGTCCGTTTTTAACAAAAACCGAAACTACTATCTGGGGTCGGGTCCTGTTCCCAGTTTTGCTCCCAGTTTGGGCACCGAGTGAAAAGCACTCAAAAAAGCCTATCTTAGTGGCATTTTTGGCCATAGGCTATTTGACATAAAAATGATCGTAAAGAAATTTTCTTAAAATATTATGTTTTACCAAATCCCAAAATCGGACCGTAAGTGGGTCAAAATGGCCAAAATCTGTGGCCTATCATACGGACAGTTTTGTGTCCAGCCACATTACTAAACTTTACACTCATGGCCTTAAAATTTTGTAGACATAATCAAAACCACATAAACTTAAGGATAGAAACTTAAGGCTCAAAATAAAAATTATTACAACCCATGTGTATAAACAAATACACATAAATGGCTTGATTAAAACTTAGAACCATTAACCATAAAATAAAGGTTTTTCGATCATTACCTTTTTCTGCTTCGAACCGAGCACAACTCGAACTATTGCTTGGATGGTAAAATGACTGTTGGAAACCATAAGGAATAGAGGTTGTTTCTTGTGCTAACAAACACCAAAATATTTTCTCTTAATCATCAACTTATAGCAAAGTACTAAAACTACAAAACTAGTCTAGAAACTTACCCTTGAAAGACTTGAAATTCATCCCTCCTAATTTGAACTTGAAGAGGTTTACTTTTGATATGTTTTTAGCAAGGTTTTGAACTTGAAGAATGGTGGTTTATGGGCAGAGAAGGGGTTGGTTGCAGCAAGGGATAGAGAGAAAACGTGAGCTGGATTTTAGAGTGTGAAAAGAGAAAACTAAACCCAAAGGTTTGGCCATTCCTTTTATAGACAAAATCTAATCTCACTTAGCCAACTTAAGCTTGATTAATGAAGCCAACTTTAAGCTCATTTTGGGGATAAAATCTACTTATTTCAGTCCAAATCTTTCAGATGGCAGGCGTCCATTTAAGGGGGAAGGTGAGTAAGGCATGGTGATGTGAAATATAAGCTTTGTTTATACAATGTGTCATCAACCACCTTAATATTTTATTGATCACCTTTTTGGGGTTCCTAACTATTACAAGTCAGCTGATTTTCCAACTAGAGTTCACGGTTTTTTAGGCTAGGGAAAAGTCATTTAAGTTGCTCTCTTCAGTCTAGTCTTACACTGTGGTTTTCGGTCCTTTCTTGACAGTGTTCAAATTTCATTCAAAAATCAGAATTTCTTGAATCCAAATTCTTATACGGATGATTTCTAATTGGTTACTTTCACCAAAGAGCCCATTCACTAGGTTTCCATTTATCTCCTACACTGTGGTTGTGTCTACACTGTGTTGTTCTTGTATACACATACCGAAGTGTTTTTGCGTGACATTTCCAACACATTCTCTCCTCATTTGGACGTGCCAAGTCCATTTTTGTCAGTCTTTTAGTGGGTAGAGGTCAACCAAACCATTTCCTCACTATCGTATTCTTTACTAGGGTTTTCTCCTCGTTACACGGCCTCTTACACGGCTCCATACACGGGTGTGTTCAAGGCTACACGGGCGTGCCTTTGCTAAACACGACCGTGTCGTGGAAAAATTTCATTTTCCCGATTAGTACATGGTGTCACACACGATCTCATACACGGGCGTGTCCATGATACACGGGCGTGTCTTTGTTCAATACGACCATGTCTTGGAAAATTTTATTTTCTGACTTTTACATGGCGTCACACATGGGCATGTACCTGGCTGTGTCTTACTTACATGACCATGTTCAATCAACACGTCCACTGACATCTCCACAACCCGATCAGTACACGGCTGTGTACTTGACCGTGTTCATTAGTACGACCCTGTTCACTCGAACCATCTTATGTTCGTGCACAGTGCAAATGATACATGGCTGCCTACACAGGCATGTACCTGGTCGTGTCTTACTTACATGACCATGTTCACTCGAACCATCTTATGTTCGTGCACAGTGCAGATGATACACGGCTTCCTACACGGGTGTGTACCTGGCCGTGTCTTACTTACACGACCATGTTCAATTATATGGCTTCAAGCACGTGCACAATCTGGACAGTACACAGCCATACACATACCCGTATATGTGCCCGTGTTCCTCGAATTTTGCATTAAATGCATCAAATCGTTCCTAAATTTCTCATTAGATGAAATTTATGGTACAGGGATGGGGCGGTCCTTACACTCTGGGGAGCGACCCACTGGCCAATCCTCTATAGTCTACATAATGTACCACCATCGGTTTGGAAGCCATATCATATCTAAACATGGAGAACCTCCACCTGTGTGTGTGGCCAGTACGCCAATACTGGTTTCATTACAGACTTTCTTATGGTTCCTGATCGGTGGAATTATGATTGCCTCCTGGGTCTAGAACTCTTTACATCATGTTCTTTATCTGTGGTTATTTATTTTTCCACGTTAGTGTGCATATAGTACCTGAATATATATATGTACATATCATACATAGCATATAGCCATATCAAGTAAATTTATGCTGCAGACAAGTAAATGTCTGAACTTACCACTATTTTGCTAGCTATTCCTTTCTTGGGTAAATCGACTTCCTGATATCACCTTTTCGTTGATTCCCTATAACTGAAATAAATCACGTTTATTAGTACTACTCATTTTATATTCACAATATTGTGAAAATGTAAATTTCTAATTATTTTATCCCCAATTATTCATTTAGGGCTTATTTTTTCAATTTTGTGCTTAGTAAACGCCTGGTACATGGCCATGTCCATGGCCGTGTACCTATCGGGTTTGGGAATCCTTTTCTGCACAACCGTGTATATCAAAGTGTCTTTTACTACACGCCCGTGTTCCTCTGGTACACGCCCATGTTTTATCTAAAAATTCAAATTTAATTGTTAAAACCTTAATTAAGGCCTTCAAATATTTTATTAATTTATTCAGAGGCTTTTACGGTCTTTTTCTAGCTTTCTAGAAAATTTTGGTCAAAATGATCATTTTGCCCCTGATGGGACCGTGGACTTTAAAATCTGGTTTTAGCATTTTAACTGAGTTTTCTAGTCCCAAAAATCATAAAACAATCTTTCTTAAGTCTTGCCGAGCTTTTACGACGTTTCTTGCCAAAAAGTTTGGGTTACTATTCACCCGACCCTTGGTGATACTATTCCGACCATCGGGGTCGTTTCTCATTTTTCTAACTTTTCGGGAACTCAAATGGACAATTCACTAGTTATGAAATCGTCCATTGTCCTTTTCTCGATCCTAGGTTCCTGAGGGGGCTCGGGTTTCCGGTTCCCGGTTCTCGACCCTATTTTTACCCCTCTTTACCAAATTGCCCTTCAGGTATCCTGAAAATTTCGGCAGTATTTCTGCTAAAATTCTAGGTTCTCGGCGTTTAGGAAACACTTCGAAACCATCTATCCTATTCTACCCTACCAAGTACTATACCACAAACCTAATTTTACGCAAAAGTTACAAAATTTTTACGTAAAATTTGTCATTAAAACCTCATCGTTCCCAACAGGATTTTAACCCGTTCTTTCTCATTTTTAGGCTCGGTTTTATACACAATTTACACATTCACATAACTCTAACAAAATTTCTCATTTCCATAAAACCTAGCCATGTATTTGGTTAGCATCAAGCACCGAAAATTCAATTTCTTTCTTGTCCCTAACTTTATCAAAATTTTCATCACACATAACATGTTTGATGAATTCCAAATATAACCCTAAACAAGTTAAAAGTTTCATTCAACCCCCCTTGCATGCTCACGGATTTTCATGAAAACAACCACAAATTTTTTGTTTTCATTTCCATTTCTTTTTCTTGATTTCCACACAAAATCAAAACCACATTTACCATACACTTTCATCAGTATCACATTATATTAGAATTTTTCAAACTCATTTCATTCTTTTTATTCATTTTCTTTCCACATGATTTTCAACACCAAAAACCATGCAAAACAATACCAAAATTTTCACCATTCCAAGCCCTAACTACCCACAGTTTTAGTGAGAGAAACACATGTACAACTTGATTTTTCATGCCCTTATTCCTTGCTTAGCTTAATCTCACACCACTTACACACTTTCAAGCAAAAATCCCTTAAACAAAAACTGATTTTTCTCACTTCAAACCAGCCCATAACACATGGATTTTTATCATGAAAAACAAGAAGAAATCATGTCCAAATGGAAGTTTACCTTGCTTGCTTGATTACTTGAACTTCGGGATGAATTTTTCACACTTTCTTGCAACAAACTTGAAGAAAATTTTATGGTTTCAATGGGGAAGGTGCACGGCTGCGCTAATGGTTGAAAACCAAATTTTTTTGTTCTGGTTTTTAGATGCCCAAAACCGTGTATATATGCAGCCAAAAAGGAAGGACTAAGTTGCAAAACTTTTAGGGACTTTTTTGCAAGCTTTTTGTGTAATTTTTCCACTCTTTAGGGGCTGCTTTATAATTAATCAAAGTTGGGCAGATTTTTTTTCTGATTTTTGCCCCAAAATCCGCCACCTAAGTGCCCTAGAAACCTCTTGAAATTTTGATTAAGCTTCCTTTGACTTTTCTCATTGACTTTGAATCCTAGCCATTGAATTTTCTTGACTTTAAACCCTAGCCCTTGGATTTGAATGTATCCTTACATCCTTTCAAAGATTTACATCCAATCTTTCACTCCCCTCATTATTTCTAGGTCAAACTTTTGACCAAAAGTCAAACCGAAAAGTTTTGCACTGAAATTGCGTAGACGAGTTTCTGAGGCTGTCCGTGTGATCGGTTTTCCTTATTTTACTCTGGTTTGCCTAAAATTTTATCCCGTAAGTATTTTGTCTTTTAGTGGCTTATAGTATAATTTCAAAATTTTCCAAACCAAAAAGGCATATTTTCTCCAATTTCGGTTCGATAAAATTTTCCGTCCTTGAACACACTCTTGTCGGGACCGTCAGAACATTTCATCACATACCAAATAATATTAAAACATCTGTTTTATAATTTTTCACATAAAAATTATTGTGTACTCAGGTTATACAAAATTTCTAAGAACAGTGAAAATTTTCAATTATGACATTATATGCCCTTTTGTAGACTTTTTTTGGGGTTGAAAAAAAGTTATTTTGAAAAATATCCTTAGGTAAAAAAAATTGTTTAGAGTAAAAAAAAATATAGAATTTTAATTTTTTTAAAAAAAATATTAATGTAGATATTATTATGTTCCTTTTAAATTTTATACAATTAAAAAAAATAATCTAATTTGGACTTGTATACGTAAAGTTACGAATTTTTAAAGTTTGGAGTTTACTATAGCATTTTGAAGATATAAATAGTGAAAAGTGATGATGAGGCAGTTAAAAAGTTGTTTTGGAGACTTTTTTTTTTGCCCTTCAAATGCCTTTTCTATGTATATTTTGCAGCATCTACTACTGTTGCTCTTCATTCGCAAGCTTCGTTTATTACGAACTTCAGTGGGCTTAATTTTTCTGAATGGAGTAAACACATCCAGTTTTACTTATGTGTTCTAGATCTTGATTTTGCACTGCTTATTGATAAGCCCACTGCTCTTACTGCTACTAGCAACACTAAATAAATATCTTTTCATAAAGCTTGGAAAAGATTGAACAGACTTAGCTTAATGTTATGCAGATGACTGTAGTAGACATCATTAAGCCAACAATTCCTAAAATTGATAATGCTAAGGAATTTATGAAGTTTGTGGAAGATTTGTCTCAATCTGAGTCTGCTGATAAGTCACTTGCTAGGACACTAATGGGTATGTTAACCATCGTTAAGTTTGATGGTTTTCATACCATGCATGAGCATATCACTGAAATGATGAATACTATAGTAAGATTAAGTTCTATGGGAATAAAAGTGAGTAAAAGATTTCTTGTGCAGTTTATCATAAACTCCTTGCCTCCTGAGTATGGTCCATTCCAAAATAAACTATAACACTATAAAGGATAAAATGGAATGTGACAGAATTATAGAGTATGCTTATTCAAGAGGAAGCAAGGCTTGAGAAACAGGGAATTCACTCAATTAACTTCATGGGTTAGCTTGAAGCTAAAAGAAACCAGGAAAGAAGAATGGAAAGGGCAATAAAGAACACTTGAAGGCTAATGTGTCATCTATCAAAATCCAAAAGAAGGAACAAAAGGATGATAGATATCATTTCTACCATAAACATGGACACTATTTGAATGATTGCCAGAAACGTAGGCTTGATTCGAAAAGAAAGGTAAGCCTAGTGCTTTTGTATGTTTTGAATCAAATTTGACTGAATTGCCTTATACTACGTGATGGATTGATTTTGGTTGAACCACTCATGTTTCAAATATGATGTAAGGATTCATTATGACCCAAATTATAAAGCCAAATGAAATGTTTGTTTTTATGGGAAACCGAGTGAAAGCTCCAATTAAAGCCATTGGAATGTACCATTTGATTTTAGACACTGAACATCATTTAGGTCTTTTTCAAACTCTTTATGTTATTTCTGCTTCTACAAATTTAGTTTTCTTTATAAAAACTAGATATAGTTGGATATTCTTTTAAGTTTGGAAATGGATGTTTTAATTTGTTTAAGCATAATCATTTTATTGGTTCTGGTGTTCTTTGTGATGTTTTACACAAATTAAAGCTTGATAATTAGTATACTGAGACTCTGTTGACCTTGCTTTATAATGTTGGAACAAAATGTGATTTAGTAAATGAAAGCTTATCTTACTTATGGCATAAACATTTGGGTCATATATCCAAAGAAAGAATATAAAGATTAGTGAAGAATGAAATTGTGGTGCTCCCAACTTTGGCCATGAAACTATTACAATCAAACTCCGTAGCTTATTGAAACAGCCCGTGAACCTTATTGGGTCGCCAAAAAATTTATTTCATTTTTAAACCTTTGTATTTTGAAGCTCATTTTTTTCTTTCTTTAAAATACTTTTCTTTGTAAAAGCATAACGTAAATAAACCGTAATATACGTTATCACTTTACAAGTACAAAATATAATTTACATAAATACATTGTTTCAACTTTGTATCACAAAAAATGTATTTTCTTTTCTTCAAATCTCCTCTTTCAAAGCACAGTGGAAGACTGGTAGCAGGACGATATCCATAGTGGAATTTCCTATCCTATTGGCACCGCATATCCTATTATTGGTAGGTTTCTTATCTGCAACATGAACATACTGGTGAGTTAACAAACTTAGTAAGTTCAAACATAAATGCTAGGAATCATGTAGATTCAAAAACATAAATAATAAAATTTTTCATGAATAATACTATTCATTCATGAATAGTAATTTTGACTTCAACCAATGAATAGTACTCTGACTTTGACCGAGTACTATTCACGTCAACTTTGACCAAGTACACTATACGTAAAGTTAGTGCCTATTAAGCTCGGTTATGCTCTTTTATGGCTTTCGTTTCAATCTTTGGTCATTATTTTCTTTATGTTTTGGTTTTGGGCCCGTGTTCGCTATACCGATGGTGCGTGCTATTGGGAGGGACTTGGGGAGCGACTCGCTAGCCAATCCTCCACAGTCTATTAAGCCCTTGGCTTATTCTCGTAGGATCTGAAAAACTCCCAATTATTGCTGGAGGCCAGTACGCCAAAAGTGGTTTCATTATCATCTTTCTTATAGTTCAAACCGGATGGCATTCATCACCCCATGGTCAGAAACCCTTAGTGCCCATATGACTTTCACATTCTTTTATTTATGTGTGTCTCAAATTTAATCACACTTCAGTGCCGTAACACCTCTTTCCTTAGTGTACCCATAGCATACATCTCAAGCTTGTCAGTTTATTAGGTGAGTTAGTTTAACTACACCCTAGTGCCCGTAGGACTTTTCATCTAATATATGAATAGTACATGATTAAATATCACAGTATTCAGCTAACATTGTCTTCCCAATATCCATAGACGTTTTCTCATCCTATTTAGATTGGGTTCTTATACATAAATAATCCGCGATTATTTCGAATATAAATTTTAGGCTCAAATCACAACCAAAATATAAAAATTTCATGTTCAAATCCCTAATGATGGACCTTAGGGGTTTAACTTTTCATATTTTAGCTTTACCTAAATTTCTTGGCAAAATTACCATTTTACCCCTGATATGGTTTCTCACTTTAAACTGGCTTTTCGTTGGTTTATAAACTAATTTTAGCCCTTAGAAATTTATTTTAACTATTCTAAGGCACTCACAGTCCTTTTTGAGTCTTTTAGAAATTTTTAGTCAAAATAACCATTTTGCTCTTGACGGGTCTCGGGATCGTAACGTTTCCACTTTATCGCTTTTATGGGGTTTTTCTAAGCCCAAATATCTTAAAATAATATTTATTAGACTTCATTACATTTTTACAGTAATCATTGCTAGAACACAAGCAACTATTTGTTACTCAACTCTCGAGTGGTACTATTTCAATACCTAGGATTGTTTCTCATTTTTCTGACGTTTCGGAGCCTCAAATTGACATTTTACTACTCCTGAAATGTTTGCTTTCTATTCTTGAGCCTTGGTTCTCGAGCAGCTCAGGTTTTCCAACCCGACCTTAAACTTATCCAACGTTTCCTTAATTACCCCTAATGTCATTTTCCCATTCTTTCAATGTTTTAAAATTTTAAAGATATGATTTACTATTCCAAAAAAGGTTTGTTCTCCCAATCCCAAGTCTAATTTACTGAGAGGTCTCGGTTTCTATTTCTGAGGACATTTTTATCCCTCGTTTCCTGAAATACCTTTTGTGCTGTTTTTAAAATTTTGATAGCATTTCTGCTTAAATTTTAGGTTTTCCCGGCGTTAGGTATGCCTTAAAACCTTAGTATCTACCACGTACTATACAAAAGGCTTATTTTACGCAAAAGTACCAAACTTTCAGGTAAAATTTTTCCACATTATCAACCATTCAATCCAACACATCAATTCATCATTTTTCCTCAATATTGGCCACGGTTTTCATATGTAAATCAACACCAAAATTTTTCACCACAAGGCTAATTTTATCATACTTAATCTTATGGTTTTTAATGCATATTTCCACATCAAAACCTAATGAATTTTCATTCTAACCCTTGCACTCTAGCCACGGTTTTCATGTCTAATAACCCTAGACAATAATTTCTTGTTCTTAAGATTTTTAATCAAACTTTTTTGCACTAATTTCATCACAAAATTTTCCATATTTCTCTTCCACATAGGCCACGGATTTTGCATGAAACCATGCATAGAAAATGCTTATTTCAGCCTTCCAAAACGCTCCTTAACTGATGTAAATTATGGCACAACATCAAGGGAACCAGTTCGAGTACCAGCCCAACTGGTTACAAGGGCGCAGGCTAAGAAGTTCAAAGAAGCACTTAATGGACTAATTCAAGAAGTTTGGGCTCAAACAAATTCGTGGGGGCCCATTGAGCATGATCCATAAGGAAGCTTCAATTTAATTCAAGTCTTAGAAAATCTGGACCAAGCCCAATGAAGAGGACGTTTTGGCAAGTTAATGGGCTGCAAATTTTCAGAGTTTTCCTTTACTTGGCCGAATTTCTTCCTTGGCCGAAATTGTAATAAAAGTCATACTTTCCCTTTATTGTTTTAGGCATGAATTAGGTGTGAATTAAGTGTAAGTTTCCACATTTTCGTCCATTCAAATTTTGGGAATATTAGGAGAATATTAGGGGAATATTAGGAGAATATTATGAGAATATTTCATTTAGTTTCCATATTATTTTAGGGTATATTTTGAGAATATTCTTGTAATTCATGCCTATAAAAAGGCATCCACAAGCAATGAAACATCATCAATAGTTTTATTCACAAATTTGAGAGTTATATTTCTCTTTGGTTCTTTGAGAGCTATTCGAACTTATCGGAGTTTTCCGTGGCATTCACCATCAACTTATCAAACGGCTTTCCATCACCGTTTGTGGCGTCTTCATTATACCAAGGTTCTTGTTTCACAATAAGCAATGGGTTGAGGTCATCCTATACCGAGGTTCTTGTTTTTGTTGAAGCAACGGGTCGAGGTTCCATCCAAAGCCTGAGTCTTAGAATGTTCTTGGGGTCCTATTCTTGACGGGTCTCGTTATTCTTGGCGAGGTTCGCATCATTTGGTATCAGAGCTAGGCTCTAAGCCAGGTTTTCCTATCCCATTAATTTCATCCCTTTTCCTTTTCAATTCCGAATTTCGTTTTAAATAAAAAATAAAAAATTTCGTGTATGTTGGTTCTTTCCTTTTCCTTTTGTGAGTTACTAGTTTAAGTTTGTAAGGATACTAATCTATTTCCTTTTGTGTACGTATTATTCAGATTGAATAGAAAGAAAGAAAGCAAAAAAAAAAAAAAAATCAAGAGGATCCGAAAAAAAATAGAGTATTTTGACTCCACAACGAATTTTTTGTTTGATTTTGTATATTTAGGCTCCCAATATTTAGAAAATCACCTTACTCCATAGGCCAAAATTTTTGGGTAAAATTTTCGTATTTCCGAAACGTTGCTTTTTTAGTTGTAATCCTTGTTGTCTATAACCAGATTGCCTTAATATAGTCTTTTGTGATTTGTCGCGAAAAATTTTTTGGTACTAATTTGAGTAGCTCCATAAGAACCGAGTGAGAAATTATTACCAGTGGAAAAAGGCAAGAGTGGAAAGAGTATTAGAGGGTAAAAGCCAGATTTGTAGTATGAAACATGAGTGGAATTGAGTGAACCCATTCCTCGAGAGAAACACGTGAGGGAGTGTGTGAGGTCCTTTCTATCTTTTTTTTTTATCTAACCTTGTTTTGCAGTAAACATGTCTCATAACAGTGAAAAGAGCAATACCGAAGGAGCTAGGGGAATGCCAGATCCCAAGGTGTTTATGGAGGCTATGATAGGGGAGATGAGACGGATGATGAGGGGAGAATTAGAACAGATTCATGAGAGGTTAGACCGAGTAGAAAATTCAGGTCCGGAGCAGCCCTAACACATTCCACAAGCACATAGGATGGGTAGAGTACCACCTAGAGAAGTTAGGGTAGAACATGAAAAGAATCATTATGAGGAATATGATAAAGAGGATGACTACGGTTCGGTAGCGAATTATAGGAGACATGGTGGTTGGGAGGATGAAAGGAGATGAAGTAGTCGGTTTAGAGAAGTTAGGAATCGGGAAGATAATAGCTTGGGTAGCATTAAGATGAAGATCCCGTCATTCCAGTGAAAAAGCGATCCTGAAGCTTACCTCGACTGGGAGAAAAAGATGGAATTAGTGTTTGACTGCCACAACTACTCTGAGATAAAGAAGGTAAAACTTGTTGTCATTGAGTTCTCTGACTATGCTATTGTTTGGTAGGATCAGCTAGTTTTGAACAGGTGACGAAATGGAGAGCGTCTGATAGAGACGTGGGAAGAAATGAAGGTGATCATGAGGAAGCGATTTGTACCTGGCCATTATTATCGAGAGCTGTATAAAAAGCTACAAAGACTTAGACAAGGTAATCGGAGCATGGAGGAATATTACCAAGAGATGGAGATTGCGATGATCCGGGCTAACGTCGAAGAAGACCGGGAGGCTACTATGGCAAGGTTCTTGAATGGCTTAAATCAAGATATCCATGATCGGGTTGAGATGCAGCATTATGTAGAGTTGGAGGACATGGTGCACATGGCAGTTAAGGTAGAGCAGCAACTCAAGAGGAGGGGAGGCACCCGACCATCTTATAATCCAAGCTTTGCCCCATGGAAACTAAAGAAGGAGGAGAAACCAGCTACAAAACCCAAATTCGATCCCAGACCAGAGACAACTAGCAATGTGTCTCAAGGTAAATCCGACCCTTTCAGTTCTCGTAACCGTGACGTTAAGTGTTTTAAATGTCAAGGCAGAGGTCACTTTGCAAGCCAATGCCCAAACAAGCGCATCATGATCTTATGCGATGATGGTGAGTACGAGACCGAGGACGAGAGTGAGGAAGACGAAATGCCACCATTGGAAGATGCTTATGACGTTGAAGAAGAAGAAGCCAAAATAGGAAGGTTAGTGGCAGTAGTAAAACGAGTCTTAAGTGTGCAGGTGAAAGAGGAGGCAGAGGTGCAACATGAGAATATCTTTCATACGAGATGCTGCGTCAGAGACAAGGTTTGCAGTATGATTATCGATGGAGGTAGTTGTACTAATGTTGTCAGCTCCTTTCTCGTTGGGAAGTTAGGACTCAAGACCACTAAACATCCCAGACCATATAAGCTACAGTGGTTGAATGACAGTGGAGAGACCAAAGTGAACAAACAAGCTATGATCTCATTTCGCATCGGGAGGTATGAGGATGAGGTGTTGTGTGATGTGGTCCTAATGTAGGCTTGTCACGTGTTGTTGGGAAGGCCATGGTAATTTGATAGGAGGGTGATACATAATGACTTCTCAAACAAGTACTTATTCGTTCACAATGGTAAGAACTTTAATCTTGCACCCTTAACCCCTAAACAGGTGTACGAAGATCAGTTGCAGCTTCAACAATCATTTGAGAAACAAAGGGAGAGTGAAAAATTAAGAGAAAATGAGAGAGAAAAAGAAAGAGAGAAAGAAAAAGAAAAAGAAAAAAAATTGAAAATCGAAAAGAAAAGGAGGGGAAGGCCGAAAAAAGTGAAAGTGTCCAAACCGAAAGGGGTTCGGTTTTAGTGGTGAGAGAAAAGGGGAGTGCGGCCTTGCAAAAGGAGAGCTGTGTGGCAAGAGTGAATATGGTGAGAAGAGCGTTAGTTGCAAGGCAGCCTATACTGTTGTTGGTATATAAAGAGGCGTTTTCGAATACTAACGAACTTCAAGATTCTTTGCTTAGTTCTGTTAACTCTCTTTTGCAGAAATACAATGATGTGTTTCCTGAAGACATTCTAGCAGGTTTACCACCTATTCGGGGAATCGAGCATCAGATCGATTTCGTACCAGGATCCACAATCTCTAACAGACCCGCTTATAGAAGTAATCTGGAGGAGACAAAGGAACTTCAAAAGCAAGTCCAAGAGTTGATGGACAAGGGGTACGTTCGAGAAAGCATGAGTCCGTGTACAGTTCTAGTGATCCTAGTGCCAAAGAAGGATTGGACGTGGAGAATGTGTGTTGAGTGCCGAGCTATCAACAACATAACGGTAAAGTATTGTCATCCTATTCCTCGCTTAGATGATATGCTAGATGAATTGCATGGCTCTTGTGTGTTCTCTAAAATTGATCTAAAAAGTGGCTATCATCAAATTAGAATGAAAGAAAGAGATGAGTGGAAAACTGCCTTTAAAACAAAGCATGGTTTGTATGAATGGTTAGTCATGCCCTTTGGTTTAACAAATGCACCAAGCACTTTTATGAGACTTATGAATCATGTTTTGTGATCATTTATAGGTAAATTTGTTGTCGTGTACTTTGATGATATACTCATTTATAGCAAAAACTTGGATGATCATGTTGTACATTTGAACTCTGTTTTAGATGTGCTTAGAAAAGAAAAGTTGTTTGCTAACCTCAAGAAATGTACCTTTTGCACAGATAAGCTTGTGTTTCTTGGTTTTGTTGTTAGTGCTCAAGGTATACAGGTTGATGAGGAGAAAGTAAAGGCGATTCAAGATTGGCCTAGCCTAATGAACGTCGCCCAGGTAAGGAGTTTCCATAGGCTTGCAAGTTTTTACCGTCATTTCGTGAAAGATTTTAGCACGATAGCAGCCCCATTGACGGAGGTAATAAAGAAAAATGTTGGGTTCAAGTGGCAGGAAGAGCAGGAAAAGGCTTTTGCGTTGCTAAAGGAAAAATTGACTAATGCTCCTTTGCTTGCTTTACCTAATTTTGATAAGACATTTGAGATTGAATGTGATGCCTCTGGAATAGGTATTGGTGCTGTTTTGATGCAGGGAGGGTGTCACGGCCCAAAATTTAGACACGTGACACGGCAGCCAAATCATAATATCAACCCGAGATTTAAGGAAAACATTTATTACAAAAACAACGGGTCAACATTATAATTTAGCTAAGCTTAATTATAAAGTAGCATCATAACCACAAAATAAAATAAAGGAGAAAATAAATGCTTTTTAATGCGGAAGTCAAACACAAAATCGGTTTTCAAAAGAAATTACCAACCATAAAATATTCCTAAGCATGAAATTTGAATAACGTGAAATAAAGTACAAACTTAAAGTCTCATTATATCAGAACGAGAAACAGAAAGAAGAAGATGGAGAAAACGGATAGCATCATCTTCGGTAGTAACGGACATCTCAACGAATTTCGGAACTGCTACCTCCCACACTTGGAAGTAGTCATTTCGAAATCACAAAGAAAAGGGGACGTGAGCGCTGGCTCAGTAGGACAGAAACAAAGGTGGGTTAACAGATAACATTTAAAAATATGGCATAATATTCGTTTCCAAAATAATCAACAATTTAAAAAAATACATGACATGATAATCATAAAATAATCAACAGTTTCGTGAAAAACATTTTTAATACAAGTTTTATTCTGCTGAGGACTTAGCGTAGCTGCAATATACGTGCCCCAATATTAAAATAATAAATCATTAAAACAACCATCATATTATGAGTGAGGACTTGTCGTAGCTATAATATACGTGCCTCGAATTTGAATTATCCTAGATCATCTCGTTACAGTCTAAATAGGCCGAACGGCCCTGCGCAGGTTTAGGGACCTTCCCCCATGGTGTCAACTTTGGGACGCACGCATCATTTACAATGATCGTGAACTAGAGCTCAATTATGTTCACCAGATTATTCAAAAGATGGTATTTACCAAGTTATATTATGCCATAAATCAAAACACGTTTTAAAATACACATTTAATTACCAAATACGTTGCATGCGTTTATTTCATCAAAAACAATATAATAATTTCATAAACTGAAAACAGCATGCTATTGATAAAACAGGGAAATATAAAAAACTTGACTACTCCCAGAAAAGGCTAGAACGTCCTACCTCGATTATCGCACAAGCGTTACGATAAGGTGATCCACAAATCCAGCAAGAACGTCAAATAAATCCTATAATCACAACATATGATCAGTCTAGGTCTAGACATAATCATCCAATCATTTTAGTGTGCCTCAAAAGATTTTAAAATGTTTAATAAACATTTGGGATTTAAAATTTGTGAAAAACTCTAAGTTATGATATTTCTGGTCATGGGTAGACTAACCTAGGCTGATTGTAAAATCAATATCAATTCATTTTTAATCCCAAAAATTCTAAATTTTTAATATGTTAAACTAGACATCCATAGCTTTAATTTCATATAATTTTTATAATTTTTCGACATCATTTGTTCATTCAACTAGGCCAAAAACCGAGGGTTGTTTTCAGGCATAAAAATCTGGGTTTCAGTTTTGGTTCAAAACCTGGCAGTTCTGTCCGCCTATCTTAGAAAAATATTTTGACTAGGAAAACGGATGAGTTTAGTTCTGAAATTTTTTAGGCATTTAGGGGACATCTTGAATTTAATTTTAGGCTCAATAATCACTCAAAAATCGTTTTTAAAACTCAAGTTATGGCTGACACAAATTTACTGTTTATATGGTAATTTTCCAGATTTCCGTTTTTCTGTGTCCGAATTTCGATTAGCCTCCAACCAATTCAATTTTCATCCAATGATCACGAAATTTTGTGGAAAACCTTATTTATATGTCATTAACACAACCCAAGAATCAAATTGACAAAATCATAAAATCTTACACATATGATAATAGGGTTTTTGAAAAGGGGATCAATGAGGCAAAATTTTAGGGTTTGAGAGAGAAATCACACCTTGTTTGTGCTGCACTATTTTTGATGTTTGGTCTCCCTTTTGGCTGAATTTGTGTGAGTGTTGGAGTCTTCAAAACAGTAGGGAAACAGTGGAGAAAACCATATAAAATTTTAGATTTGAAATCAAAAGGAAAAAGGAAGGAAAAAAAATTTTGATTTCTCACCTTGTTTTTGTCTCAAAGGTTGTTGAATTTTTGAGCTGCCTTTTGGTAAGTTTTGTTTGCTGTTTTGGGTGTGTTTTGGGAGAGAAAATTCAGAGAGGAGAGAGGGGAAAGCTGGCCGAATTTTTGAGGGTGAAAGGAAGGGTGAATGAGAGTTAAAAGGGGGTTTTTATACTAGGTTTTTCTTTCCCTTTCTCTTCCTTGTTTGGCCGAAATTGTAAGGGGCAAAAGGGAAAGTTTTTGTGCTGTTTTGAGGCTAGGGTTTTCTCTCTTATTTGCCCTTAAGTGGCCAAAATTATCCCTTAGTTTTTAAGGAAAAATAATTTGAATTTTGATTGAGTTTTGACTTAGCTTTTAATTCAATAAAATCTCCTTTATTTCCTACACTTTATGGCCAAATTTCTTCTTTATATCTAAGGAATGAAATTTGAATTTGAATCCTCCTTGGATTTGTGGAATTTAAATTTTAATTAAAATCCCAAGTGATGGCCGAATGTTTTAGGGTTTCTTTTTGAAGTTCAAATTGTTGACTTTTTGAGCGGAATTTGACTAAGAAACCAACCTAGGGTTTCCAAAAGGATTTTTAATTAAGTTTTGGCACACTAATTTTATTTAAAATATATATTGACCCTTAAATAAAATTTAAGGCGTCACAGAGGGAGACCAATTGCATTTTTCAGTGAGAAGTTAAATGGGGCAGCCTTAAACTATCCTACGTATGACAAAGAGTTGTATGCATTGGTCCGAGCTTTGCAAACGTGGCAACACTACCTTCGGCCCAAAGAATTTGTGATCCGCACTGATCATGAATCATTAAAGCACCTAAAGGGTCAACACAAGCTAAATCGAAAACATGCATGATGGAGTGAATTCATTGAGACCTTTCCCTATGTCATCCGGTACAAACAAGATAAGGAGAATGTGGTTGCCGATGCACTTTCATGCAGGTATGCATTACTCTCTACACTTGATGCAAAATTACTTGGTAAATTTGAACAAATTAAAAGTTTATATGTTGATGACCCTGAATTTTGTGAGGAATACCGGGAATGTGAGAAACATGGTAATGGTAAGTTCTTTAGGCATGATGGGTTCTTATTTCGGGAAAATAGATTATGTGTGCCTAATTGTTCTTTGAGGGACTTACTAGTACAGGAATCCCATGGAAGGGGATTGATGGGACATTTTGGAGTTGCAAAGACTTTAGCTGTTTTGCAAGAACACTTCTTTTGGCTACACATGAGTGAGATGTCGAGAGGATTTGTGGTAGGTGTGTCACTTGTAGACAAGCTAAATCAAGAGTGCAACCAAATGGTTTGTATACCCCTTTGCCCATTCCTAGTGCACCGTGGATTGATATTTCTATGGATTTTGTGTTAGGTCTGCCTAGGACTAAACGGGGAAGAGACTCAATTTTTGTAGTCGTGGATAGGTTTTCAAAGATGGCACATTTTATTCCATGTCACAAAACAAATGACGCGAGCCATGTTGCAGATTTGTTCTTTAGGGAGATTGTGCGATTGCATGGTATGCCTAGGACAATTGTGTCAGATATGGATGCGAAGTTCTTAAGTTACTTTTGGAAGACTTTATGGGAAAAATTAGGCACCAAGTTGTTATTTTCTACTACATGTCACCCCCAAACTAATGGTCAAACAGAAGTAGTTAATAGGACTTTATCTACCATGTTGAGGGCTATCATTAAAAAGAACATAAAAGTATGGGAAGATTTGCCGCATGTTGAATTTGCTTATAATCGTGCTGTTCATTCTGCTACTAAGTTTTCACCATTTGAAATTGTTTATCATTTTAATCCGTTGTCACCATTGGATTTAACATCATTACCTATTTCTGAACGTATTAACTTGGATGGAAAGAAAAGAGCTGAATTTGTTAAGCAGATACACGAGAAGGCACGGCTCAACATAGAGTGAAGAACGGAGCAGTACGTAAAACAAGCCAACAAAGGGCGACACAAGATGGTCTTCGAACCCGGAGATTGGGTGTGGTTACACATGAGGAAAGAACGATTTCCCGTACAAAGACATTCCAAACTACTTCCGAGAGGAGATGGTCCTTTCCAAGTTCTGGAGCGCATCAATGACAATGCTTAAAAGCTAGATCTACCTGGTGAGTATAATGTAAGTGCAACTTTTAACGTTACTGATCTGAGCCCTTTTGATGTAGGTGACGATTTGAGGACAAATCCTTTTCAAGAGGAGGGGAATGATGCAAATTATGGCACAACATCAAGGGAACCAGTTCGAGTATTAGTTGGGCCGGTTACAAGGGCACCGGCTAAGAAGTTCAAAGAAGCACTTAATGGACTAATTCAAGAAGTTTGGGCTCAAACAAATTCGTGGAGGCCCATTGAGCATGATCCACAAGAAAGTTTCAATTTAATTCAAGTCTTAGAAAATCCGAACCAAGCCCAATGAAGAGGACGTTTTGGCAAGTTAATGGGCTGCAAATTTTCAGAGTTTTCCTTTACTTGGCCGAATTTCTTCCTTGGTCGAAATTGTAATAAAAGTCATACTTTCCCTTTATTGTTTTAGGCATGAATTAGGTGTGAATTAAGTGTAAGTTTCTATATTTTCGTCCATTCAAATTGTGGGAATATTAGGAGAATATTAGGGGAATATTAGGAGAATATTACGGGAATATTTCATTTAGTTTCCATATTATTTTAGGGTATATTTTGAGAATATTCTTGTAATTCATGCCTATAAAAAGGCATCCATAAGCAATGAAACATCATCAACAGTTTTATTCACAAATTTGAGAGTTATATTTCTCTTTGGTTCTTTGAGAGCTATTCGAACTTATCGGAGTTTTCCGTGGCGTTCACCATCGACTTATCAAATGGCTTTCCATCACCGTTTGTGGCATCTTTGTTATACCAAGGTTCTTGTTTCACAATAAGCAATGGGTTGAGGTCATCCTATACCGAGGTTCTTGTTTTTGTTGAAGCAACAGGTCGAGATTCCATCCAAAGCCTGAGTCTTAGAACGTTCTTGGGGTCCTAATCTTGACAGGTCTCATTATTCTTGGCGGGGTTCACATCATTAACTAACATACAAACTAACTAACCCCAAACAACAAAGTTCAACATCAACTTTCTCAATTCTTCACCCCCCCCCCCCCCCCCCCCAAACATGCCACGGTTTTAAAGAACAAAATGTCAAGAAAAGGATGAAAAATGAAGACTCACCTTGTTAGATTGAACCTTTAAAGCTTGAATGGTGTTTGGAAGCTAGTTTGGTGAAGGGTTTGAAAATTTTCCTTGGTTTGGTGGGGGAGAAGGCCACGGTTTGAAATGGGCAGCATGGGGCCAGATTTTTCTGATTTCTAGTGTCCCTTTCAACTGGTTTATATAGGCATGAGGAAGAAGGATTAAGTTGCAAAATTTTTCAACAATTTAGCCTAACTTTAGGGACTTTTTAGCAAACTTTTTAAGGACCAATTTGCAAAGTTTGGCTGATTTTTTTACAGTCCTCCACTATCTCTAAACAGCCCATAAAACCCAAAATTTTTGCTAAAAATTTACTACATTTTTGGCCTATTCAAGATCACATTGGATAACTACCCATAGATCTACATACCACCATAATTACCCATAATTTCTTATTAATTACATCATTTATTGATGTCATGAATGACATCACCCAATTAATTCCTCATATTAATTAGTGGTCAAAGTTTGACTAAAAGTCAAACCGAATGAAAATTTACCAAAATCGGGTAGGCGGGTTTCTGACGCCTCCTATGCGATCAGTTTGCCTTATTTTGCTTCTGTTTGACCAAAAATCACTACCATAAATTTTTCATCTTTTAGTGCATTCGGTGCACCTTCTAGGGCTTTTGGCTTTGATTTGGGGCCGTTTCACCAGTTTTGGTTTGGGGAAACTTTCCATCTCCGAAATCACTCCCTTTTTCATTGTTAGAACATTTTATTGTGTTTTATATAATATTAAAAACAATATTTTGATATTTTATACATTAAAATTGTCATATACATACAATTTTACATTTCTTTTGAGAATTTTAAAATTCTCGGTTATCACATTTACCCCTCCTTATAAAATTTTCATCCTCAAAAATTCAGAATAAGTAGGGGTACAACATTCTTATTTCATCTTCATGCTCCCATATAGCCTCTTCGATATTGTGATTTTTCCACAGTACCCTGACTAATAGGATCATTTTATTCCTCAATACTTTTCTTCACGTGCCAAAATTCATACAGGCTATTCTTCATACGTTAGATCTTCTTGGACCTGAATTGGTTCATGTTTCAATACATGGGGCAGATAAGGTATGTACTTCTGTAACATAGATACGTGGAACACGTTATGTATTGTCGACATCTCTGGAGGTAATGCCAACTTATAGGCAACCCTTCCAATGCGTTCGATGATTTCAAATAGTCCAATATATCCCAGACTCAATTTCCCTCTCTTATCGAAACGTATTATTCCTTTTATTGATGAAACATTTAAGAATATGAAATCCCCTTCATTAAAGTCTAGGGATATTCGTCGTTTATCTGCATAACTGTTCTGTCGGGTTTGTACAATCTTCATTCACTGCTGTATCTTTGCAATTGCATCTATTGTTTCTTGTACAAAATCCGTTTTGTGTAGCTGCTTTTCTTGCAGATCATACTAGTGGATTGGTGATCTACACTTCCTTCCATACAGAGCTTCATAGGGTGCCATTCCTGTAGAAGCTTGGCAGTTATTGTTATACAAAAATTCTATTAAAGGAAGCTTTTTGTTCCAATTTCCTGAAAAATCCATTATACAAGTACGAAGCATGTCTTCTAACGTCTGGATAGTCTATTCAGATTGTCCGTTCGTCTACGGATGAAAAGCCATACTAAGAAGTAATTCCATTCCCATGGCTTCTTGCACGCATTTCTAAAATGTCAGAGTAAATTGTGCATCTCAATCCGACACAATGGATTTGGGAACACCATGTAGTCTAACAATATGGGCCACACAAAGGTTTGCCAACTTTGAATCTTGCCGTCTTTGTCAGTCTATCAACGATAACCCAAATGGTGTCATAGCCCTCTCAGGTCTTCGGTAATCCCACTACAAAGTCTATTGTAATATGTTCCCATTTCCATTCAGGAATTTCGAGAGACTACAAATTTCCACTTGGATGCTGATGTTCCGCCTTGAATTTTTAACACATCATGCATCGGCTCACGAACTTTGCAATATCACTCTTCATTCCCTTCCACCAGATGTAATTTTAAATCCTGGTACATTTTACTAGCTTTGGGATGCACTGAATATGGTGTCTCATGAGCTTCTATCATAATTCATTTTCTCAAATATTCATCAGCAAGGACATGAGTTCTTCCCTGATGTAGGATTAGCCCATCCTTGGAAACCTTTTCTTGATGACTTGCTAACTTTGCATCTTGCTTCTGAGCCATTTTAATATCTTCGATTAATGATGACTCCAATTGAATCACTGCTAATTTTCTAGTTATCAATTCCAACTTGATCGAGTTTATTTCTTGCTACAATGGCCTTGAGAGCTTCTCTATTGGCAATTAATGTGGAATAACAGATTTTCTACTTAACGTATCTGCAATGTAGTTGGCTTTTCCTGGATGGTAGAGGATCTCGCAATTATAATCCTTCACCAGCTATAACCATCCTCTTTGCTGCATGTTCAGCTCCTTTTGCGTGAAAAAGTACTTCAAGCTTTGATGATCAGTGTAGGTCTGACACTGAGCTCTATATAGATAGTGTCACCAGATTTTAAGTGCAAACACTATTATAGCAAGTTTCAGATCATGCATGGGATAATTTTTCTCGTGATCTTTTAATTGGTGTAAAGCATACGCTATCACCTTGTCGTTTTGCATCAGGATTGCTCCTAATACCATTTTTGATGCATCGCTGTATATCATGAACTTTTCCCCTTGAGTGGGAATCATGAGAATTAGTGCTCTTGTTAATCACTTTTTCAACTATCAGAAGCTCCTTTCGCACACCTCTGTCTACTCATGCTTTCTCTCCTTGCACGTAAGAGCTGTGAGAAGGCTAGCTAATCATGCGAATCCTTCAACAAATCTCCTATAGTAACTAGCCAAGCCTAAGAAATTCCGTATCTTTGTTACGTTCTTAGGTGTAGGCCATTCATTGATCGCCTCCACTTTTGTAAGATCCACAGCGATTCCTTCTTTGGAGACTACATGTCTAAGGAAATGCACTCTATCTAGCCAAAATTTACATTTAGAGAATTTCATGTAGAGTTGGTGATTCCTTATCGTATAAAGAATGATCCTCAAGTGTTCCTCATGCTCCTCACAAGTGGTCAAATATATAAGTATGTCATCTATAAATACAATGGCAAACTTATCTAGAAATTCTTTAAAGACTTTGTTCATCAAATCTATGAACGCAACTAGAGCATTTGTCAACTCAAACGGCATCATAAGAAATTTGTAATGACCGTAACGGGTCCTGAACGCTGTCTTTAGGATATAACTCTCCTTGATCCACAGCTGATGATATCCTGATTGTAGATTGATCTTGGAAATTACTGCTGCGCCTTTGAGTTGGTCATATAAGTCATTAATTCTAGGTAATGGATACCTATTCTTAATAGTGACCTTGTTCAACTCCCAGTAATCAATACATATGCAGAACGTTCCATCCTTCTTCTTAACAAACAGCACTAAAGCACCCCATGGGGAATAACTCAGATGTATGAATCCCTTGTCAAGAAGCTCTTTTAATTGCTCTTGTAGGTCCTTCAGCTCCACCGGTGCCATTCAGTATGAAACCTTTGAAATAGATGTTGTTCCTGGCATCAATTCAATCTCAAAGGAGATCTCTCGCTCTGGTGGCAATCCAGGTAATTCTTCTAGGAAAACATCAATAAACTCATTGATAATGGGAACATCTTCAGGTTGAAGCTTCTGTGTCTCAGTCACGTCCACTATGTAAGCTAAGTATCTAGCACAGCCATTAGATATTAACCTTCTTGCTCTCATTGAGCTGATCATCATCTTCTTTATTTTACATGACGAGTCGACATATTTAAAGCTATCTTCCTGATCAGGTTGAAACACTATCCTTAACTTCTGGCAATCGATCGTGGCTTGATACTTCCCTAAGAAATCTATTCCTAGGATTACGTCGTAATCAACCAACTTCATCATGATCAATTCTGCATATAATTCCCTATTTGCCATAGTTATTGGTACATGAGGTAACCAGTAATTGGACAACAACACTTCGCCTGAGGGTAGAGCCATTCTGAACATCATACCCATGCTATTCTTAGGATATCCTATTCTATCCGTAAATTAGCATGAAATAAATGAATGCATAGCTTTAGAATCGAATAAAACAGATGCCAGACGATTAGCGATAGAAAGCTGACCTGTCACTACATTGGACGTCCTAGCTTTTGCATCTTTTTTAGTGTATGCTATGACCCGAGCATCTGCATGAGGCATGTGTTCTTGTCTTTCTCGTGTCAGCGAAGACCCTTCAATTTTAGCCTGTAGTGCATGAGCTTGGGGATGTTGTTGTTGTGGCTGAAACATACCCTGCACATTTTGCTGATTTTCAAGGTAGTTTTTAGCAAAATGGCTATCTCTTCCACATTGAAAATAGGCATTTAAAGCATATTTGCATCAGCTTGAGTGTCTCTATTTGCAGGTTACACAATCACGAACAATAGATCCAGTATTATTGTCATCCTCCGTTGCTGATTCTGGTTATTTTGATTTTGATTCCCGAAAAAATTTCATTTTCTTTTGCCTTGCGACTGTTGGCATGGAGTGCAGGAAAATAAATCGGTAAAAACGTATCAGAGTGGCGTAGCGGAACAATAAAAAATTTTAGATCGTTAAATATCTCATGATGCCATATACAATAAACCAACAACAACTAAAACTCATACCTCAAGGATGCCAATCTTGCAGGAGGAGAATGACCGGAGGCTTCAACCAACTAGCCTTCTCTACTATTCTCCAATTCCCGAATGGCTGAGTGTGTGGGCACTCTGAACCTCGATCGGTATGCTAGCACTGCTAGTCTTCTTCCGACCACCCAGATCTCTAAAGAACTTATTATCACGATGAGCTGTGCAAAATTAAGCCTGCTTACCTGAGAGTCTGTGGTCTGAGAGAACTGGAATGGCAGGACCTCTATTTATAGACCTGCATGAGGTGATTCTCTGAATTTGAATTGGACTAGGAAAAGATATTCTCCCTTATCCATAACCATAAAAATCTGAATTTTCTATGGTAGATTCTCAACAATAAAATTCGACTATTATGGATAAATCTAATCCAAATCTAAACAAGATTTTAACTAGAATTTTATCTCCCCTTTTTCAACCAAAAAATCTGAAATTCCTAGGAGAAAATCTCCTCAAAAAATTCGGCCACTTTTAGGATAAGGGAGAATCAAAATTCCACTAGGATTTTTAAGCTTGAATCTTATCTCAGCCTTATCCAAAATAACCGAATTTTCCTAGGAGATTTCCTCCATAATTTCGGCCACTTTTCAGGGAAGGAGAGAATCCAAATTCAACTAGGATTGAAACTTGAATTTTTCCTTTGAACCTTATCCACAAAAACCGAAATTCCATTGAGAATTATCCTCAAAATTTCATCCAGAATTTGTTAGGATTTAGATTCAAAATTCAAGTAGGATTCTAACAAGATTATCCTCTCCAAATCCAACTCAAATTCGAATTTCAAACCTTGTGGATTTTCCACAACAAATTCGAATCCCGCTTGGACTGTGATTCAAAATTTGAATTTCAAATTTCAAATTCGAATTTCAAATTCAAATTTCAAATTTCAAATTTAAATTTCAAATTCAAATTTCAAATTCGAATTTCAAATTCAAATTTCAAATTCAAATTTCAAATTCAAAATTCAAATTTCAAATTTCAAAATTCAAATTTCAAAATCCACAAAACGATTGTGTTTCAAATTCTTGTTCTCATGGATAATTTTCTACAACTCCAATCCAATCTCAAATAAAATCATGGCAACTTTATTTGGAGTTCGAATAATTGTGTACTCTATTATCCAAAACAAAATCTGAATCCAACCGGAGAGAATCTTGCCTACCATCCTAATCCTGTGTCATCACCATCCATGCATAATAAACCAGCCAATAGCATACACAAATCAATTTGCCAAACGTTAAGGAATTATATGGAGCTAGTAGAGGGACTGATTGGACATATATAATCGGGCTCTCGCAAATCCATATGATCATCATTCTTTTACCCAACAACTCAATCATATGATCACTAGTGTGACAACCGGGAAATTTAGGCAATTCTCGGAAGAAAATGTACAAATGTATGTGTATAACAATTTGTACCATTTAAAGAGTGAAATAAATGTATTTATATTGTTCAGAATATATTAAAATGTTCTAACAATACTGACGAGTAAAAATTCAGTGTTGGAAAAATTCACTGAGTTGAAACGGGTGAAACGTTGCTAAAACCGGCATTGAAAACCCTAACCGGGGCAATAAAAGACGAAAAACTTCCGGGATTGATTTTGATCAAACGGAAGCAGTTTAAATTGATCCGACTGCACAGGAGACCTCAGGAACACGCCGGGACGATTTCAGGAAAATTTCAGCTCGAACCGGTATCGGTCAAAAAGTAGTCGAATTAATGTGAATAGTCAAAGTCAAAGTCAACTTTGCTTTAGCATTTATGACATCATAAATCCCTTTAATAAATGGGATTAAAATGGTGTTGGTAGCATTAATGGCCATGATTCATTTGCTTTTTGATCTAAAGGCCAAGATTTGGCCAAAAATACACCATTTTAATTTTTGAAAATGATGGAAAGAATTAGGCTTGAAAGGTGTTTATTTCTCATTGGTTAAAGGCCAAATTAATTGGCCTATTTGATGATTAAGTCGGCAAAACTTGGGAACAAATGGCCGAAACATTTTTCAAGCAAAAAAACCAAAGAACAAAAAATTTGCTAAGTTTTTTCCTTGGTGGAGCCGTGAGGAACCAAGAGGAACCAAGCTATTCCTTCAATTTTTCTTCACCAAATTTGTGTCAAAGCATTCCTTGAAGACAAAGGAAGCAAGGGAACAAGGTAATTCCCCTTGGATTAAACTTTTTCTTGGTTTTTTTTCAATAAAACCGTGGGATGAATAGTGGAAAAAGATGGAAAAATTTTTGGTTATTTTCAATGATTTGAGGCTTGGGTTTTGTTAAGGGTGTAATTAGGAAGAAAACCATGCAATTGGTTTAAAGAAAAACCAAAATTTTGTTGGTTTTCCTTTGGTAAAACCGTGGGTTACCTTGAGTAATCAATGAAGAAATTGTTGTGTTTATGTATTAACATGCTTTCAAGTTAAATTTTGTTAAGAATAAAGCATGATTTACATTATGGAAAGCTTGAAAAAAATTTTTGGTGAACTTACCCTAATGTGGCCGTGGGTTACTTAGGGCTTGGAAGAAAGTTTTGCATGGTTTATTTGATAATTGGATGATTTAAATCATGCATTTTCTAATGTAAATGATGAAATTGCGAATGAAAGCAAGAAAAGAAAAAAATTTGGGGTATGTTTTATTAGTGTGGCCGTGGGTTATAAGTGATTAAAAACCCTAAGAAATTTGGTTGAAAAATGTAATGAAAATGGGCTTCAAAATGTGTTAAAAAAATGACATTTTAATAGCCTAAAATGTGGTGGAAATTTGAGAAGTTTGGTTCGGTTTGATTGTGAAAATCGAGACCAAAACTAAGGACAAAATTGAGAAAAAAATTTTGTAATGTGGGTTAAAATATGAAATTGGAAATTTGTGAGCTTTTATGTAAAAGTTTGGAAAACTTTAACATAAAATAGGCTTGTGGTATAGTACGTGGCAGGTACATATGGTTCGAGGCGTACCTAACGCCGGAAGCCCTAAAATTACGCCGAAATACTGCCGAAATTTCGAAAACAGCATTTGGGGTAAAATGGAAATAAAAATAAAAAGTTTGGGGTCGGGTCGGAAACCCGAGTCCCTAACGGAAAATTGAATAAGGAAAGCCTAAGGGGTGGTTCGTGAATAGTAATCCGTCCCCTAAAAAAAATATAAAACGCGAGTGAATTTGAAAAACCGACCCCGAGGGGGGGGCGTTTTTGGAAATGAAATAAAGGTCCGAGTCGGGAACGAAAAATCTGAGCCTCGGAGACTTAGGTCGGGAATGTCTAGATGAACGTTTTAAATACTAGTGAAACGTTCATTTGAGGTTCCGAAACGATAGAAAATCATTAAATCGACGTAGGGGTCGGAATAGTGCTTCCCGAGGGTCGGGAAAGTGAAAAGTGGAAATAAAATAGAAATGAACCCGGTAATGATTAGAAAAGAGTCAGAAAAGTTCCTGAGAGCCAAAAATGCAGTCTGGATCGGGAAAATTCCGTCAGGGGCAAAATTGTAATTTTGTCAAAATATAGGGGCAAAATCGTAATTTTGCCAAAATACAGGGGCAAAATTGTAATTTTGTAAAAGTTGAGAAAAATGTGGAAAATGATAAATAAAGCCTAAAAAGTTATAAATAGGTTTTATTTAAGCTTTTAAATGAAAAATAAAAGCTATAAATGGAAATGAAATTAACAGACAAGGTTTTGTCTATAGGATCCAAAAATCGACCTACAAGGAGGGCGATCAAAGATCCAAGAGAGAAAGAGGGAAGAGACTGATAAGGTAAGTTCAGACATTTACCTGTCTGCAACATATAGCATTATTGTTGCTAACTTTGATGTACTAACTATAAGTTAGGTACATACGTGCTACGGGCACTATTATAGAGTAGAGAGAGAGACGTAATGTGCTACGGGCACTATTGAGAATAGACACATTGTTAATTGTGCTTCGGGCACTAGAGCGAGGTTAATGAAACTCACTCGCCTAAAAATTAAAATGTGAACCATTCCTAACCACGGGACAATGTGAAGTCACCGGGTTAGAATTTTAAAAAGTCGGTAATGAAACCACTTTTTGGCGTACTAGCCTTCCGTACAGGGAGGTACTTTTGCCTTCGGGGCTATGAGATTAAGGCTGTAGAGGTCAGCACTGATGTACCGCTCCCAGTCATGTACTATTTACCTTCGGGGCTATGAGATTAAGGCTGTGGAGGTCAGCACTAATGTACCGCTCCCAGTCATGCACTCTTAAATGGTACTGCCAACCTGAGCTCAAAACCAGAACATAATGAAAGATAATTACCTAAAACTGAAACTATGCCATAATTGAGCATAAGACAGTTTAGTGAGAGTACTAACATCGCGGTTAATGTACTGTTGTGACACTGTGTTGTGGTCAAACTTACTATTCACGTATGAATAGTAATCAAAGTTACTATTCATAAATGAATAGTGGTCAAAGGTACTATTCACGATGAATAGTCTATTCATAGAAATTTTATTTCTTGCATGTTTGAACTTACTGAGCCTGTAGCTCACCATTTTTGCTAATGTTGCAGGTAAGCGACCAGCTCAGTAGCTTGTTTGACTGGATACGGACGGGATGGCGCGTGTCAAATGGGATAACTGGGCTAGGGATATGGTCCTATCAGAGTCTTTCCGCTGAGCGATAAAAAGGGAAGGAAAAAAAAAAGAAAGAAACAGTCTTTTGTAATATTATATATTTACGAAAGTACTGTAATATGTAAATTACTTTGTACTTGTCAACAAAGTAAATAGTGGGAAATGTTTTACATGATGTTTAAAGAAAAAAAAAATTTTCCCAAAAACGTCATGATTTACTGAAAGAGAAAGATTAGCCGGCGACCCATGAGAGTACAATCTATCGCAGTTAGCAATAAAGCTTAACTGTAATAGTATTGTATGATCTCTACGAGGGGCGGGCCACCACAACTAGTTTCAGAGTCACACCACTATAAACTTGAAACTGAACTCCCAATTATATACCGTATTACGTAAGCCTGTGACAACCTATCGTCCAATGACCTTGTCATGTATGCAGAACCCTCATATGATATCCATGATCAGCCTTAGGCCAAAGTCCGTTTAATCCTACTAATCAGGCTATCTTAAAGTTCCATTATACTACCGAATAAAGAAAATGATTATTCACCATATGTGAATAAGAAGTCATCCGTCCAGCAGACGGCCCAAGGCCTTGTCCATTTTCACATTCAGTATAATGCCTTTAAGAGGATACCCTTAATTCCTCATTAGAGCTATGATTCTAATATCTGTAAACGAATCCTTCATTGTATACAAGTCATGCACCCAACAAACCGGTCTATAAGCTTACTACCTCTGAGACGCTTTAGCCATTGAAACATCAAAGTACACAAGTCTTATACATGAAGCTATCCTTTTACTCAGGATTAAGGTTACTGCATAATGAATGTCAAAAGCAGATTGATCCACTCAAAGCAGACTTCGTAAATCAATCACGCTTTAGTCCCGGTCTAATATGTCACCACCAAGCAACATATCCATGTCTCTACTTGGGAATCCAGCTCCAGACAGTCAAGACAAACCGTCCCCTCCAAGGCTTTAGACAACATAATAGTCTTAACATGAGTTAGATGCTCGGTCTAACCCCATAGACTACAGACCATAGTTTAGACTGCTAACTTTATAACATTGTCTTCTCGCATACAAAAATCCATTGCATGCAACGTTCTAATAGTTTAACACAAGCAATCAGGGAGCATATTTGCTTACATTTACTTTAACATGTAAATAAGATGAGGACAGATAGCAATGTAATGAATAACCTCTATATATAATTTCATTATCTAGTTCAAAATAAATACATCAAAATGTCTCTAACGCTTAGGGCATTTCCTAACAATCTCCCACTTGCCCTAAGCCAGCAGATGTGCCATGTTGCGCATCCCCATCGCCTCTACGTGCCTCTCAAAGCTTCTAGCCACCAAAGTCTTAGTAAAGGGATCGGTGATGTTGTCCTCGGACGCGATCTTACATACATTCACTTGTCCTGTCTCCACGTGCCCTCTAATAATATGATATCTCCGATCAATGTGCTTGGTCTTCTTGTGGTGCCGAGATTCCCTTGTGTTGGCAATAGCCCCTGTATTATCACAGTAATGTGTGATAGGCTTGTTAACACCCAAAATGACCTCAAGGTCTCTAAAGAACTTGCGGAGCCAAACCGCTTCTTTAGATGCCTCAGCCGCAGCCACATACTCAGCCTCCATAGTAGAGTCAGCTGTGCAGCCCTGCTTCACGCTCCTCCACACAATGGCACCTCCTCCGAGTAAAAACACTGATCCAGATGTCGATTTCCTCGAATCCTTACAAGTCTGGAAGTCTGAGTCCGTGTATCCTACGGGTGTTAGGTCCCCTCCAGAATACACCAGCATATAATCCCTCGTTCTCTTAAGATACTTGAGTATATGCTTTACAACTTGCCAGTGCTTGGTTCCAGGATTTGCTTGATATCGACTCACCATACCTACTGCAAAACATATATCCGGGCGAGTGCAAAGCATAGTGTACATAAGGCTACCCACAGCGGATGCATAAGGGACCTTACTCATACGCTCTCTTTCTTCCGATATCTTGGGACAGTCATCCAGTGAAAGAGTTAGACCGGCAATAGAAGGTTGTGAGCCTTTCTTTGCCTCTTGCATTTCATATTTGTCAATTATTTTATCTATGTATGAAGCTTGGGATAACGCTATCATTTTGTTCTTTCAATCTCTGAAGAGACGAATGCCTAGAACATAATTAGCTTCTCCCAAGTCCTTCATGTCAAACTATTGGTGTAACCAAAGCTTGACCGATGAAAAGTTCCCTACATCATTCCCAATGAGTAGTATATCATCGACATAGAGTATCAGAAAGACCACTTTTCCATCCTTGATACGTTTATAAAGACAAGGTTCATCAATGTTCTGCTCAAAACCAAATGTCTTAATCACTTGATCAAACCTCTGGTTCCATGAGGGGGATGCTTGCTTTAATCCATAAATGGATCTAAGCAACTTGCAGACTTTCCTTTCTTGGCCTTTTGCTACGAACCCTTCGGGCTATATTATATAGATACATTCTTCAAGATGGCCATTCAAGAATGCCGTCTTGACATCTATTTGCCAGATCTCGTAATCGAGAGCCGCAGCAATGGACAGAAGAATACGGATAGACTTCAGCATAGCAACAGGCGAAAAGGTTTCATCGTAATCGATTCCAGCCTTTTGCATGTACCCCTTTGCAACCAGTCTAGCTTTGAAAGTTTCCACCCTCCCTTCTGCATCCTTCTTTCTTTTGTAGACCCATTTGCAACCAATGGTTTTATCCTATTCGGCAAATCTACAAGTTCCCAAACAGAGTTGGATTTCATAGAATCCATCTCATTGTTCATAGCCTGTTTCCAAGATTTAGAATCAACATCATTTATAGCTTCATCATAAGTGACCGGATCATCCTCATGCTCATGAGCCTCGGCCTGGTTTACCTCAGCATCATACATGAACAAATTAGGTTTCTTAGAAACCCTCCCACTACGACGAGGCACCCTAAATTGTTGATCGTCTGCAGGTCTTTCACTGGAACTCAGACTTGCGTCCAAGACCGAAATCTGTGGAGCAATTCTTTCACCCGATAACTCCTCTAGCACCACTTTACTTCGAGGCTTAAAGTCATTCATGTGACTTTCCTCCAAGAATGTCGCATGGGTTGAGACAATGACCTTTTGTTCCTTCGGGTTATAGAACAGACCTCCTTTAGTTCCTTTTGGATACCCTACAAACATGTACAATTCTGATCTTGGTTCCAACTTTTTCGCATCCCCATCCAGTACATGCGCCGGACAGCCCCATATTCTCATATGTCCAAGGGAGGGCTTCCTGCCATGCCACAATTTATACGGAGTTCTGGGAATTGATTTGCTCAGAACCTGGTTTAGAATATAGCACGCTATTTGTAAAGCATATCCCCAAAATGATAATGGCAGTGTTGAATAACTCATCATGGACCGTACCATATCCAATAAGGTTCTGTTTCTCCTTTCGGCTACACCATTCTATTGTGGAGTACCAGGTGCAGTCAATTGGGATAATATCCCGTTCTCTACAAGATGTCCTAGAAATTCATCGGAGAGGTATTCGCCACCTCGATCAAATTGAAGTGTCTTTATGGATTTATCCAATTGCTTTTCCACTTCCGCACGATACTCTTTGAACTTGTCAAAGGTTTCGCTCTTGCGGTGCATCAGATACACATATCCATACCTCGAGTAATCATCTATAAAAGAGACATAATACTCGAACCCTCCTCGTGCTGTGACGTTCATGGGGCCACATACGTCAGTTTGCACAATTTCTAAGAGCTCCTGAGCCCTTGTACCCTTAGCTCCCAAAGACCTCTTAGTCATCTTACCCTCTAGACAAGACTCATATTGGGGAAGATGTACCTCCTCCAGAGATTCTAAAGGACCGTCTTTCACCAATCTTTGAATCCTATCCTGATTAATATGACCAAGTCTTAAATGCCAAAGATACGCCTTGTTAGAGTGAGAAACTTTCAACATTTTAGAGTTATCAATTAATTCAGTGTCAAGCAGTGAGTACATCTTTGGTTTGATCAAATAGAGGTTTCCATCCATCTATCCAGAACAGATAAAAGACTTATTTCTACGAATATCAACTCTTTTACCAAAAGAAACTGAATAAGAATCCTTTATTAAACAAGCTATCGATATAAGGTTCCTCCTAAAATTAGGAACATAAAAACAGTCTTTCAATAAACCTAAATTGATCAAAATAAAGGTAAGCATCTCCCACTGCCTCAGCCACCACCAAGTTGCCGTCCCCAGTTCGCAACGAGAGGCTCCTATCATGTAGACTTCTTGTTTCCACGAACCCCTGCATAGAAACACAAACATGATTAGTGGCGCCCGAATCAATGACCCAAGTGTCTTTCGATTCTTCCACTAAACATGCTTCTAAGTAATGAAGTTCCTTACCTTCCTAGTCCTTGGTGGCTAGGAATTCCCGGCAAGCCTTCTTAAAGTAACCTACCTTCCAACAATGGAAGCATTTGGACTTTTTAGGGTCCCTCGGCTTCTTGTACTTCTTCTTCTTCTTCCCGTCTGAGATAGGAGGATTAGAAGAACTAGAAGCCACTTGCTTCTTATTTGGCCTCTTCCTCTTCCATGAGGGATTGGAAGATTCTGCCAAATTGGCCTCTCCTTTAGGTCGGACCGCATCCTCATCCCTGATCATCCGCTCATAAGCCTGTAGTTGCTTCATGAGCTCGGTAAGTACTAACTCCTTTGTCGCCAGATTGTATGCGGCCTTAAACCCCACAAAATCTTTAGACAGAGTCTTGAACACCATCTCGATCTGGGTGTTGTAGTCCAACTCAGCACCATTCCCGGCAGCCTCAGCGAAGAATCCCATTAGAGTGATCATATGGTCCTTCACCGGAGTACCCGCCTTTTGCTTAGAGTTCATAATACTGGTGATAGCGGACTGTCGAGCCAATTTTTCTTGGCCTCCGAACATGTCCTCCAGATTTTCCATGATCTCTCCAGTAATTTGATAAGTCTCATGCTGCTTTTGTAAAGCACTCGTCATGCTAGCAAGTATATAGCATCGAGCTATATCATTGGATTCTTTCCAACGAGTATAGGCAACCAGGACCTCCTTAAGTGGTGTGTTAGGTTTGGGCCCAGGTGGGCATGGTTCGTCCAGTACGAACTTATGTCTCTCGCAGCTGAGAACTATTAATAGATTTCTTTTCCAATCTTCATAATTATCGCCATTCAACTTATTTTCAGTAAGTATCGAAATGAGGGGCGTCGGTGACATTTTGAACTGAAATAAAATTATACTAGACATCATTACAAAGCCAAGCAAATATACAGATAATTTAGCAAATAAAACATACAAGTATGTTCCTACATGAAACTTGAAAAACATGTAGCATTGCTACGGTAATTCTCAGCACCTATTGCCCCAAGCCGCCGAGGGGTGGTCATGAAAACAAATAGCCGGAACATGGACCCCGTTCAATTAATATATGTTGCCTTAAATCCTCCAAGGTTAAGACATATATTAATAACCGCTTATGTGGCCACCAGTTTAGTTAACAGAGCTTCTAGGGAAGGTTAATAACTAAACGAGTCTTGAGTGTATAACCATTGTTTACGTAGCCCGATCCACGTCCTACCAAGCCACCGAGGGTTGGTCATGAATAGGATCGTACCCGAACACGTTTTCCACATAGGAGATCTAATCTAGTATACCGACGGTGGTAAACACCTATCGAGGGGTGTGGTCAGGGGAGAACTGACGCGAGGCGTTACCATGCTTTCACATATGGATCAACAATGGAGGCCGTGGGTTTTGTTTGAAACCCTTTCCCACTCAATATTTTGAAAAACATGCAAGTTTTGACAAATTATGTATGATCAATATAGTATGAGCGGCACTCACCTATCCTATATGACATGTTATCAAATATGCATACAAAACATCCATCAATACATATTTATACATCCATGACATATCACAGAAAAAATAATTGACAGAATAACTAAGCCATGGTTCCATCCTAGAATAAAGAAAATAAAGATTACAAAATTCCATCCAAAGCATTTTTTGGGTCTTAAATTTCGTTCCGTCTTCTTGTATCCATCTTTATGTAGCCTCTCCATTTATTTTTCATCCCAAGAATCATTTAAAATTTAAATCTCCAAAAATTTAAATTTCAAATTCAAATTCCAAATTTGAATTTCAAATTTAAATTTCAAATTTAAATTTTAAACAATTTTAAACATCATGTGTAATAATATGTAATTTCAAAAATTTCAAATTTTCAATTACATATTTTTAAACATGATTTAAAATTAAATTTCTTATTTAAAAATCAAAATTTTTCGATTTTTAGACCGTCGTAACGCTGCCTCCGAAGGCGGCAGCCGCCGTGGGCAGCCACCAGCCCCAAAGGGGCTGGCAGCCCACGGCTGCCCCCAATGTGCAGCCTTGCCGGGCTGCAGGCCAAGCCTACAGTGCCAGGCTACACGCCCAGGCTGGGCGCAGCAACCGACAGGCTGCAGGCGGCGCAGCAGCCGGCAGGGGCTGCCGCACAGGGGCTGCACAGGGGCTACCGCAGCCCCATCCTGCCCGAGGGCAGGGGCTGCAGCCCCACCAAGGCCCGTCGGCCTATCCCGAGGGGTCGTGTCTCGATTTTCATGCCATATTCCAATTTACCTATTAGGATCTCCAAAAATTAATTTGAATCCCTATTAAATTCAAATTTTCCACACAATCAAAATTTCAACCTTTAAATCAAATTTAACTTTTGGGAAAAAATAAATTACGGTCTTCAATCTTCAATCTCCTCCAAGAATAATTACATAAAATTTCCTAAACTGTTTCCGGTGTACAAAAATTCTAACCATAAAAATTCTAAGAGACAAAAATTAAAATCCATGGGAAAATTACAGTGTTAATAAACTACTCCCATGGTTACATAAAAATTCCTAGATACAATTTTTCTAAATTCTAAGGAATCATAACCGGTATAAACAAGCATGCTTATAATAATTCAAAAAATTAAAATAACCACATACTTTACACATAATCCATGATAACAACATAAAGGAACCCTAGAATGCCACTCTCTAAATATCAAATCCATACATAAAGAAAAAGACTAAGTAATTGTCTAATTTATGTACATGGCATAGTCATGAGATGGCTCTGATACTAATTGCAGGAAAATAAATCGGTAAAAACGTATCAGAGTGGTGCAGCGGAACAATAAAAATTTTTAGATCGTTAAATATCTCATGATGCCATATACAATAAACCAACAACAATTAAAACTCATACCTCAAGGACGCCAATCTTGCAGGAGGAGAATGACTGGAGGCTTCAACCAACTAGCCTTCTCTACTATTCTCCAATTCCCGAATGGCTGAGTATGTGGGCACTCTGAACGTCGATCGGTATGCTAGCACTGCTAGTCTTCTTCTGACCACCCAGATCTCTAAAGAACTTATTGTCACGATGAGCTGTGCAACATTAAGCCTGCTCACCTGAGAGTCTGTGGTCTGAGAGAACTGGAATGGCAGGACCTCTATTTATAAACCTGCATAAGGTGATTCTCTGAATTTGAATTCGACTAGGAAAAGATATTCTCCCTTATCCATAACCATAAAAATCCAAATTTTCTATGGGAGATTCTCAACAATAAAATTCGGACATTATGGATAAATCCAATCCAAATCTAAACAAGATTTTAACTGGAATTTTATCTCCCCTTTTTCAACCAAAAAATCCGAAATTCCTAGGAGAAAATTTCCTCAAAAAATTCGGCCACTTTTAGGATAAGGGAGAATCAAAATTCCACTAGGATTTTCAAGCTTGAATCTTATCTCAACCTTATCCAAAATAACCGAATTTTCCTAGGAGATTTCCTCCATAATTTCGGCCACTTTTCAGGGACGGAGAGAACCCAAATTCAACTAGGATTGAAACTTGAATTTTTCCTTTGAACCTTATCCACAAAAACCGAAATTCCATTGAGGATTATCCTCAAAATTTCGTCCATAATTTGTTAGGATTTAGATTCAAAATTCAAGTAGGATTTTAACACGATTATCCTCTCCAAATCCAACTCAAATTTGAATTTCAAACCTTGTGGATTTTCCACAACAAATTCGAATCCCACTTGGACTGTGATTCAAAATTTGAATTTCAAATTTCAAATTCGAATTTCAAACTCAAATTTCTAATTTCTAATTTAAATTTCAAATTCGAATTTCAAATTCAAATTTCAAATTCAAATTTCAAATTCAAAATTCAAATTTCAGATTTCAAAATTCAAATTTCAAAATCCACAAAACGATTGTGTTTCAAATTCTTGTTCTCATGGATACTTTTCTACAACTCCAATCCAATCTCAAATAAAATCATGGCAACTTTATTTGGAGTTCGAATAATTGTGTACTCTATTATCCAAAATAAAATCTGAATCCAACCGGAGAGAATCTTGTCTACCATCCTAATCCTGTGTCATCACTATCCATGCATAATAAACCAACCAATAGCATACACAAATCAATTTGCCAAACGTTAAGGAATTATGTGGAGCCAGTAGAGGGACTGATTGGACATATATAATCGGGCTCCCGCAAATCCATATGATCATCATTCTTTTACCCAACAACTCAATCATATGATCACTAGTTTCAGAGTCACACTACTATAAACCTGAAACTGAACTCCCAATTATATACCGTATTACATAAGCCTGTGACAAGCTATCGACCAATGACCTTGTCATGTATGCAGAACCCTCATATGATATCCATGATCAGCCTTAGGCCAAAGTCCGTTTAATCCTACTGATCAGGCTATCTTAAAGTTCCATTATACTACCGAATAAAGAAAATGATTATTCACCATATGTGAATAAGAAGTCATCCGTCCAGCAGACGACCCAAGGCCTTGTCCATTTTCACATTCAGTATAATGCCTTTAAGAGGATACCCTTAACTCCTCATTAGAGCTATGATTCCAATATCTGTAAACGAACCCTTCATCGTATACAAGTCATGCACCCAACAAACCGGTCTATAAGCTTACTACCTCTGAGACGCTTTAGCCATTGAAACATCAAAGTACACAAGTCATATACATGAAGCTGTCCTTTTACTCAGGATTAAGGTTACTGCATAATGAACGTCAAAAGATGATTGATCCACTCAAAGCGGACTTCGTAGATCAATCACGCTTTAGTCCCGGTCTAATATGTCACCACCAAGCAACATATCCATGTCTCTACTTGGGAGTCCAGCTCCAGACAGTCAAGACAAACTGTCCCCTCCAAGGCTTTAGACAACATAATAGTCTTAACATGAGTTAGATGCTCGGTCTAACCCCATAGACTACAGACCATAGTTGAGACTGCTAACTTTAGAACATTGTCTTCTCGCATACAAAAATCCATTGCATGCAACATTCTAACAGTTTAACACAAGCAATCAGGGAGCCATATTTGCTTACATTTACTTTAACATGTAAATAAGACGAGGACAGATAGCAATGTAATGAATAACCTCTATATATAATTTTATTATCCAGTTCAAAATAAATACATCAAAATGTCTCTAACGCTTAGGGCATTTCCTAACATGGAGTGTTTGATTGTCTAGCCTTAACATTTTGATTCTGCTTGCTAACTTGACCAACCTGGTTTCCTACTTGGGTCGCTTTAACTAAGACTTTTTCTTTCTTCTGTGCATCCTAGATTTTCTCTTTCTCTTCTCTTTGTCGAGCTAAATGATACTCAGCTCTCAGGCCTCGACTGACACAATCAGCTATCGTAATGGGTGGTGTTAACCCACTGTCTACCAATATCAAGATGTTAGGTCGAAACGTCCTGAGCATCTTTTATATTTTCTCCCTCTTAGTAAGGACTATGTATAGGTATAGTTAAGACAGTCGATCAAACTTCTGACAAACTTCACTCACTGTCATGTTCCCTTGCTTCAACTTTACAAATTCTCTCTGTTGAGGTCGTAGTAGCATGGGTCATAATACTTCTAATTAAATTCTTCTAAAAATTCCGTCCATGTCATTACGGCCACGTTTCTTCCCAATTTAATGGTGTCCCACCAAAACCTTGCATCCTTTCTCAGCACAAAGGATGCACACATAACCTTATCTTGTTCTATTAGATCCGTGAATTCCAGGATCATTTGAATCGAGGAAAGCCACTCCTCTGCTTCTAAAGGGTTTGTAGAGCCCTTGAATTCAGGCAGCTTCATTCATCGAAATTGTTTGTACAACGTGTTAGGAAATGCTCTAAGCATGAGAGACATATTGATGTGTTTATTTTGACCTGGATAATAAAATTATATATAGAGGTTATTCATTACATTGCTATTTGTCCTTATTCTATTTACATGTTAAAGTAAATGTAACTAAATATGGCTCACTGACTGCTTGTGTTAAAACTGTTATAACGTTGCATGTAATGGACTTTTGTATGCGAGAAGACAATATTCTAAAGTAAGCGGTCTAAACTAACGTCTGTAGTATATGGGGTTAGACCGAGCATCTAACTCATGTTAAGACTATTATTTTGTCTAAATCCATGGTGGGGATGGTTTGTCTTGACTGTCTAGAGCAAGGACTCCCAAGTAGAGACATAGATATGTTGCTTGGTGGTGACATATTAGACCGGGACTAAAGCATGATTGATCTACGTAGTCCGCTATGAGTGGATCAATCTGCTTTTGACGTTCATTATGCAATAATCTTAATCCTGAGTAAATGAACTACTTCATGTATATGACTTGTGTACTTTGATGTTCCAATGGATAAACCATCTCAGAGGTAGTAAGCTTATAGATTGGTTCATTGGGTGCATGACTTGTATACGATGAAGGGTTTATTTATAGATATCGGAATCATAGCTATAAGGAGTTCAAGGTATCCTCTTAAAGGCATTATACTAGATGTGAAAATGGACAAGGCCATGGGTCGTCTGCAAGGCGGATGACTTCTTATTCACACATGGTGAATAATCATTTTCTTATTCGGTAGTATAATGGAACTTAAAGATAGCCTAATCAATAGGATTGAATGGACTTTGACCTAAGGCTGATCATGGATATCATATGAGGATTTTGCATATATGACAAGGTCATTGGATAGTAGCTCGTCACAGGCTTACGTATTACGGTATATAATTAGGAGTTCAGTTTCAGGTTTATAGTGGTGTGACTCTAAAATTAGTGATCATATGATTGAGTTGTTCAGTACAGAATGATGACCATATGGATTCACGGAAGCCTGATTATATATGTCCAATTGGTCCCTCTACTAGCTCCACAAAATTCCTTAACGGTTGGCAAATTGATTTGTGTATGCTTATTGGCTAGTGATTATGCATGGATGGTGTTGATATAGGATTAGGATGGTGAACAAGATTCTATCTGGTTGAATTCGGATTTTTTTTTGGATAATAGAGTACATAATTATTCGAACTCCAAATAAAGTTGCCATGATTTTATTTGAGATTGGATTGGAGTTGTAGAAAATTATCCATGAGAACGAAAATTTGAAATACAACTTTTTGTGGATTTGGAAATTTGAAATTTGAAATTTGAAATTTGAAATTTAAATTTTGAATTTGAAATTTGAATTTGAAATTTAAATTTGAAATTTGAATTCAAAATTTAAATTTGAATTTGAAATTTGAATTCAAAATTTAAATTTGAATTTGAAATTTGAATTCAAAATTTAAATTTGAATTTGAAATTTGAATTTGAAATTTAAATTTGAAATTTGAATTTGAAGTTTGAATTTTTGAAATTTGAACTTTGAAATTTGAAATTCAAATTTTGAATCACAATCCATATAGGATTCAAATTTTTTGTGGATTATCCACAAGAGAAAATTCAATTTTGATTTGGATAAAGGAGAGGAAAATCTTATTTGAATCCTACTTGAATTTTGAATCCTAATTCTAAGAAAAGTAGCCGAAAATTAGTTGAGGAAAATCCTCCAAGATATTTTCAATTTTTGTGGATAAGGATGCAGGGAAAAATTCAAGTTTCAATCCCAGTCCTCCCTAGATTGGCTGAAATTTTGAGGAAAATCTCAAGAAGATTTTTGGTTTTTTTTAATTGGATAAGGATGTGATAAAATTCAAGCTAGAAAATCGTATTTGGATTCTGATTCTCCTCACACTTTAATGGATGAATCTGGATAGGTTTATGGCCTTAGGAAATTCGGTTTTTGTTAATGAGTGAGGAGATAAAATTCAAGTAAAAATCCTGTTTAAATTTTGAAAGCAAAGATCCCTAGAATGGTTGAAATCTTTTGGTGGTTTTTGGCCGTAGAAAATTCAGATTTTTGGTTGTGGATAAGGGAGAAAATCTTCTCCTAATCCAATTCGAATTCAGAGGATCATCTCATGCAAGTCTATAAATAGAGGTCCTGCCACTCCAGTTCTCTCAGACCACAGACTCTCAGGTGAGCAGGCTTATTATTTCATAACTCACCGTGGCAATAAGTTCTTTAGAGATCTGGATGGTCGGAAGAAGACTAGCAGTGCTAGCATACCGGTCGAGGAACCGAGTGCCCACACACTCTGCCATCTAGGAATTAGAGAATAGAAGAGAAGGCTAGTTTGTTGAAGCCCTCCAGTCATTCTCCTCCTACAGTTGGCATCCTCTTGAGGTATGAGTTTTATTGTTGTTAATTTATTGTATATGGCATCACGAGATATTTAACAATCTTGAAAAATTTTTATTGTTCCGCTGCACCGTTCTGATGTGTTTTTATCGATTTTATTCCTACACAACGGCTTTTGATTTGTTCGGGGTTGACATTGGGGTTCAGGTACCACTTCAGGCATGACCTGAGGTGCTACTTGTTCCACTGCAGGTGCTAGCTATGGTTGAACCTCTTCAACATGCTGGCTGCATTCCATCTGTTCTAAATGTTGCCTTAGCTCAGCATTCTCCTTCATCTGAGCTTCTAAAAGGGCTTGTAACTCATTAACCCTTTTAGAGAGAACAGGACACCCTCTCATATCCCTTTGACCTCGAGTATTCACCATATTCTTTATTTGCCTATAGTCACATGAAAATCAATCATTACATTTTCTGCAAGTATATTTTTAAAATATAAGTAAAATAGATTTTAAACATGATATAATTTCAACACCTCATCATTTTAACATATCATAATTTCATAACATAACATTCCACAGCATTTCTATGCATATAACAGCTATATACATATCAACTTTAAGGCCTTTTTCTCAAAATGGCCTTTCAACACGGTCATACATGTACATATACATATATATTTATACATCTTTACATGTTTTACATTTCAATCCCCTAGTTGATCCAGTACTACAGGAAATTCTTCCGGATCTTTCTTTTCTTCATTCGTACCATTCCCGGTTCTAGATGGTGTTCCCTTATTGGGACTCGTCTCATCACATCGCCTAGATGGGCCAGCCTCATGGTCATTGGCCATAGGTCATGCTCCATAAAGATGATCTAACATTCTTTCTTGCAATCCTTACTCACGCCTCTTGTGCACCATGCGTTCTAACATTAACTCCTCTTTAACTTTGGCTACAGTAACTATAAACTCTCTTAGAGTAAGGGAATACAGTGGAGTTACCCTTTGCTGAAGCTCCACTATAAGTCCCTTTCAAAACATGTCACAGAAATCCTTGTCAGTGAGGTTAGGGAGGGGACATCTTCTCATAATACTCTCCTCGAGTCGTACTGCGTACATGAAAACTGTGTCACTGAGCAGCATCTGAAGCCTCTCTGCACGGAAAATGAACTCTCTAACATCAGTAAATTTGGGCCATGTGGGCAACGATGTCGTTACTCAGCTCCCTAGAGGATCTAGAACTGGTACTGGACTCTTGGGCGGAAATTGTTGGGTCATCACATGCCTAAACTCTGCCCAATCGAATCCTAATAGCATATCCTAATCACAGTACTCCCAATACATGCATGCGTCTCCCTAGAATATATTGATAGCCAACATCACCTAGCATTCTTCATCAACGTCACACTGACGCATAATCATCTTTATTACGTATAACCAATCTCTTGTAGCGATCCCCTGTTGACCTCCTTTAAAAGTGGGTAAACAACTGGCTCGGAATGCATGTACTGCACGAATCGATATCCTTGTTCCTACATGTGGATGCCCTCTGACTACTGGGATGCCTATCTCGACTGGTAGAGGTTGCACTGGTCGAGGAGGTGGCACTTAGATCGGTGACAGTACCCTAGCCTATAGCACTGGCGGCTCAGGCGTCGGTTGTCAATGCATAGGACGTTGAGATATGGATGGCCTAATCACGGATCGTGTCTATATTCTTAGTGGTCCCCCACCTCTATATGGTCGCTGGTACGGACGAGGTCTCACATAAGGCGGTCCCATCATCGTATATCCTACAGAAATATTTATATATATTGTGTAAACAAATAGCTAACTATCTTAAAGAGAAACTAGCTTACTTGGATAAACGAGCAGGCTGCGCTTTGTGCCAAGCGAGATATGGTCAACTGCTCTGATACCAACCTGTGGCGGCCCTAACTTTGGTCACACGAAGCTATTACAATCAAACTCCATAACCAATTGAAATATCCTCTGAACCTTATTGGGTCGCCAAAAACTTTGTTTCATTTTTAAACCTTTATATTTTGGAGCCCATTTTTTTTCTTTCTTTAAAATAATTTTCTTTGTGAAAGCATAACATAAATAAACCATAATATACGTTATCACTTAACAAGTACAAAATATAATTTACATAAATAAATTGTTTCAATTTTGTATCACAATATATGTATTTTCTTTTCTTCAAATCTCCTCTTTCAAAGCTCTGTGGAAAACTAGTAATAGGACCATATTCACAGTAGAATTCCCTATCCCATTGGCACAGCATATCCTATCGTCATCCATAGTATCCTATTATTAGACAAGTTTCTTACCCGCAACATGAATATACTGTTGAGCTAACAAGCTCAGTAAGTTCAAACATAAATCTACGAATCATGTAGATTCAAAAACATAAATAATAAAATTTTCCATGAATAGTACTATTTTATTCATAAATAGTAATTTCGACTTTGACAGGATACTATTCATGTCAAATTTGACCGAGTATACTATACGTAAAGTTAGTTCCTATTAAGCTCGGTTATGCTCTTTTATGGCTTTCATTTCATTCTTTGGTCATTATCTTCTTTATGTTCTAGTTTTAGGCCCATGTTAGCCGTACCAATTGTGCGCACTACTTGGGGGGGGCGCCCTGGGGAGTGATCCACTGGCCAATCCCCCATAGTCTATTAAGCCCTTGGCTTATTCTTATAGGATCTAAAAAACCCCCAATTATTGCTAGAGGTTGTTATGCCAAAAGTGATTTCATTACGATCTTTCTTATAGTTCTAACTGGATAGCATTTATCGCCTCATGGTCAGGAACCCTTAATGCCCATAGGACTTTCACATTCTTTTATTTATGTGTGTCTAAAATTTAATCACAATTTAGTGTTATAACACCTCTTTCTGTAGTGTACCCACAGTAAACATCTCAGACTTGTCAGTTCATTAGGTGAGTTAGTTTAACTACACCCTAGTCCCCGTAGGACTTTTCATCTAATGTATGAATAGTACATAATTAAATATCATAGTATTTCATGTCGTAGACAATTAAATGTCTGAACTTACTAGTATTCAGCTAACGTTGTCTTCCCAATATCTACAAACGTTCTCTCGTCCTGTCTAAATTAGGCTCCTATACGTAAATAATCCACTATTATTTTCAATATAAATTTTAGGCTCAAATTGCAACCGAAATATAAAAATTCCATGTTCAAATCCCTAATGATGGACTTTAGGGTTTAACTTTTCATTTTTTAGCTTTACTGTAAATTTCTTGGTAAAATTACCATTTTGCCCCTGATATGGTTTCTCACTTTAAACAGGCTTTTCGTTGGTTTATAACCTAAATTTAGCCCTTAGAAATTTATTTTAACTATTCTAAGGCACTCATGGTTCTTTTCGAGCCTTTCAAAAATTTTTGATCAGAATAATCATTTTTCCCCTGACGGGTCTCAAGACTGTAATGTTTCCACTCTATCGCTTTTATGGGGATTTTCTAAGCCCAAATATCTTAAAATAATATTTATTAGACTTCATTACATTATTATAGTAGCCATTGTTGCAACACATGCAACTATTTGTTACTCGACCCTCGGGTGGCACTATTTTAACACCTAGGGTCGTTTCTTGTTTTTTTAACGTTTCAAAGCCTCAAATGGACATTTCACTACTCCTAAAATGTTTGTTATCCTATTCCCGAGCCTTGGTTCTCGAGGGGCTCGGGTTTTCCATCCCGACCTTAAACTTATCCCACGTTTCCTAAATTACCCTTAACGTCATTTTTCCGGTTCTTTCAATGTTTTAAAATTTTAAAGGGACAGTTTACTATTCCTAAAAAGGTTTGTTCTTCCAATCCCAAGTCTAATTTACCGAGAGGTCTCGGTCTCCATTTCTGAGGACATTTTTATCTCTCGTTTCCTGAAATGCCCTTTATACTGTTTTTAAAATTTCTGCAGTATTTCTGCTTAAATTTTACGTTTTCCCGGTGTTAGGTATGCCTTAGAACCTTAGTACTTGCCACGTACTATACCAAAGGCCTATTTTATGCAAAACGACCAAACTTTTACGTAAAATTTTTTCACATTATCAACCATTCAATCTAACACATTAATTCATCATTTTTCCTCAATATTGGCCACGGTTTTCATATGTAAATCAACACCAAAATTTTTTACCATAAGGCTCATTTTATCACACTTAATCTTATGGTTTTTAATGCATATTTCCACATCAAAACCTAATGAACTTTCATTCTAACCCTTGCCCTTTTGCCATGATTTTCATGTCCAATAACCCTAGACAATAATTTCTTGTTCTTAAGATTTTTAATCAAACTTTTTTGCACCAATTTCATCACAAAATTTTCCATATTTCTCTTCCACATAGGCCACGGATTTTGCATGAAACCATGCATAGAAAATGCTTATTTCAAGCTTCCAAAATGCTCCTTAACTAACATACAAACTAACCAACACCAAACAACAAAGTTCAACACCAACTTTCACAATTCTTCCACCCCCCCCCCCCCCCCCCCAAACATGTCGTGGTTTTGAAGAACAAAATGGTAAGAAAAGGATGAAAAACGAAGACTCACCGTGTTAGATTGAACCCTTGAAGCTTAAAAGGTGTTTGGAAGCTAGTTTGGTGAAGGGTTTTGAAAATTTTCCTTGGTTTGGAGGGGGAGAAGGCCATGGTTTGAAATAGCCAGCATGGGGCCAGATTTTTCTGATTTCTAATGGCCCTTTCAACCAGTTTATATAGGCATGAGGAAGAAGGGTTAACTTGCAAAATTTTCTAACAATTTGGCCTAACTTGAGGGACTTTTTAGCAAACTTTTTAAGGACTAATTTGTAAAGTTTGGCTGATTTTTTTTAGTCCTCCACTGCCTCTAAACAGCCCATAAAACCCAAAATTTTTGCTAAAAATTTCTTGCATTTTGTGACAATCCGAGCCCTGAGTGGCCCAGACCGTCACTTAAAACTACTGATACTTAAACTTGAACACACTTAACTTGCTTAAAACTACTTATCTCTGATACCATAAAATATGGGGGTTTTTTTTTTTATATATACGTATGTTTTACTATTTTCGTACTTACATATACTTTACAAACGTATGAAAGTCCTAATGCAACTGGGGTCAACATATGTACATACTTAAACTATTAAACTGCTCAAAAGATAATATTGATTTTTTTTTTCATATAGTGTAGAAGTAAACACTGGTAGTAGTATCCACAACCTCAACCCTCACATCCGCCTCTGCCGCCATCACCGTCCATCGGAGTCTAGGCCATAGGTCGCTTACCTACAGCATGAACACACACATTGTGAGCTTTACGCTTAATAAGTACGACGTTCTATCTGTAAAATTTGTTCAAAACATAATTCATACTTAAAAAATATAAGTATGTCATGTACACACAACATGTACCATGCACTGAATCATTCCACATACTGGATGCAAACCAAAGTATCACACATAACTGAATTCATAACTGAAATATCGCATAACTGAATGCATAATAGAAAACATCATGTAACTGAATGCATATCAACTATAGTTGGAAGCATGCTGTAACTATAGCTAAGGCATATCATGAACAAGGTATGAACCAATTATGCTCATTTTATGCTTCATTATCCATTATCTTTACTTATCCGAAAGGGCATAGTGAGCCTTGCACTCATGGGCGTTGCCCCCATTATATTTATATACATAATGTAGGCCTTGCACCCGATATATATATTATGGGCCTTGCCCCTATTATACCGACACCTTAATTTAATTACCCAATTCTTTATCTGATCAGGCCATATACTTTACTAAGCTATTCCCTAATCTTATGTGATAGGGGTGTATGTCATCTAACTCATGCTTTCATTAATCTACACGATTATGAAATATAAACACTTCTATCATGCTATGCAACAACTATGCATGGTTTGCATACTTAACATAGTAAAAACAACACTTTAAACTTATTTTGCTCATGCAGGAGGCAGAGTTGTACTTACCTGTTAGCAGACAGTGTGTACTTTCACCCTTGTCATAATATAGGTATCTTCCTGTAATCATAACGTATTTCTGTTAAATTCCATTATTAAGTCACTATAGTCATTAGTGACTAATAAAACTATCGTTATGTGGTACCGATCCTTATTGATACTAACTGCTCTCCTCTTGAGAGTTTGACTTTCTAATCATGGTTAATTAATTTATTTACCCAATAAATTAATTAACATTGATTTTAGGTAACTACTGTCATTAGTGACTAATAAATCTAGTGTGATAACTGGGAATTTTAGATTCTCGAAGTAGATTAAAATTATATGTAAGTATCAATTTAATGAATAAAATATGAAAAAGTGTGTTTTAATACTGTTGTGAATACTGTAAAAATGTTTCGGCAGTGTTAAAGTGAGTAAGTACGGAGATGGAAAATTTTACTGAACAAAATCAGGTGAGACGGTTCAAAAACGGAACCAAAAACCCTAGAGAGTACACTGAAATGCACTAAAAAGATAAAAAATTACGGTAGAGAATTTTGACCAAACGGAAGCAAAATAAAACAAACCGATTGCACCGGAGGCGCCCGGAACCCGCCTACGCGATTTTGGTAAAGTTCTATTCGGTTTGACTTTCGGTCAAAATTTGACCACGAATTAAGTCATGAATTAATCCATTGATATTATAGGGTGACATCACAAATATGATGTCATAAATACAATTTTGAAAGCTTGAAAAGTAATATAAGGTAGGTGTATGGCTAGGATTGGTTACTTTTGAGATCAATGGCCATGATCAAGCCAAAAAGGCTTGGAAAAAAATTTGAAAAAAAGCGAAAAAGTGGCATTCAGCCACCTAGAAAGAAGGCAGCAAAAAATTTTAATTTTGGCCCAAAAATATTGCATTTTATTCCTTAAACAATTAGCAAATTGTTGGAAAAAATTGCTAAAAGGTCTCTTGCTTTTGCCTATAAATAGGCATCAAAAATCCATTAGAAAAATTAGAAAAACATAACCAAACTCTTGCTTTTTTTTATGCTCTCCTTGAATCCGTGTACCTAGTCCATTTTCAAGCCAAAAATTTCCAAAAATTTCATACCAAAAATAGCCTCCAATCTTAGCCAAGGTTGCAAGGAAATAAGTTCATAAGGTTAGCTTCCAAATTGAAGCATTTTTCATTTCTTTTCTTGCAAAAATTTGTGGCTATTGAGGTGTAGAAAACATTGAAAAATTTGATGTTTGTTGATGTTATTGATTGGTTTTGGTGTTTTAGAATTTGAAGCATGAATTAGGTTTAAGAAACAAGCAAAATTTGATGCTTTATTTCCATGAAATCCGTGGCTAGTAAGTGTGGTGAAAATGATGAGAACTTGATGATTTGTTTTGATAGTAATGTGAGTTAGAAACTATGATTACTAAAGCATGGATTGGAATAATAAAACTAGCATTTTGGATGCATTTTTTATACTAAAATTAGCGGCTACCAAACACTAGAAATTAGCAAATTTTTGTTGTTAAGCAATGATAAGAAATGTTGATAAAACCCTAGTAATAAGAACAAAAATTTTCTATATGAATTAGCATGAAAAATCCATGGCTAATGCTAGGGTTAGAATGAAAATTTTGTTAGGTTTTGATGTTGATATGAACATTTGAAAACCTAAGAGGGATATGAGATAATTAATTATGGTGATGAAAAATATTTGGTGATGTTTAATGTGAGAAACCGAGTTGATAAGTGGAAAAAAATTGATGATTTGTGTTGAAATTTGAATATTGATTAATGTGGAAATTTTTATACAAAGTTTAGTAACTTTGCATAAAATAGGCCTCCAGTATAGTACGTGGTAGGTACAAAGGTTCTGAGGCGTACCTAAGCAGGGTAAACCTTAAAATACAAGCGGAAATTCTGCCGAAATTTCTAAAACGACATAAGGGCATTTCGGGAAGCTAGGGATAAAATATTAGACTCAGAAAGGAAACCGAGACCCCCTAGTGGCTTAGAATTAGAAATGGAAAACCAACCCAAGTGGAATAGTAAACTGACCCTTAATGACTAAAATGCCTAAAACAGGAAAAAAAATTCATGTTAGGGATATTTTAGGAAACGAGGGGGAAAGATTAGATCAGGATAGGAAACCCGAGCCCTTCGGGGACCGAGGGTAGGGGACGAGTTGAAAAATGTTTTAGAAGTAGTGAAATTCCCATTTGAGGCTCTGAAACGCTAGAAAAACGAGAAACGATCCTAGGTGATGGATGAATAGTAACCAAGGGTAGGGAAATTGATGATTGAGATTTTGTAGCAAATAAAGCTGTAAAATGATACAGAAGCCTAGGAAATACTATTTTATGAATTTGGGCTTAGAAAATTCCAGAAAAATGATAGAACGGAATAGTTATGGTCTCGAGACCCGACAGGGGCAAAATGGTCATTTTGACCAAAAATTTCCGAAAGGCTCGGAAAGGACCTTAAAGGATTTAAAATGTCTAAAATAAAATTATAGAACTCAAAATAAAGATTTTATAGTTAAAAATTTAGAGTTTAAATAGTACACGGCCGTGCACATTGAAACACGGTCGTGTAGAGTAAACCCGATAGGTACACGGGCAGGGACACGGGCGTGTTGCAGACCGTGTACCACATTAAAAAGTTTAAATGTTTTGTAAAATTTATCACAAAATAAATATATTTAAAGTGATAATTAATAAAGGGTATTAACAGACAATACTATGTCTGTAGGGACCCAAATTAGAGATAAAACTGCGGAGGAGTTCCGAAAGTGGACATTTTCGTAGTGGTAGTAAGTTCAAGCATTTTCATGTCTACAACATGAAATACTGTATTATTTTGTTATGTACTAGTTGTACATTAGGTATCAAGTCCTATGGACATTAGGGGATTAGTTAGTATAACACGACCCAGATAATAAAAGGAGAAGAATATCTAAGGCCTACGAGCGATGGAGGTTAGTGACCTTAGGGTGATAATTAATGTCACTTAGTCAGAATCATAATTAAAAGATGGTAATAAAACCATTTAAAGCGTACCGCCCCTCCAACGTTGTGGTGGAGGTTTTTCAGATCCTACGAGGATATAATAAGGGCTGGAGAGGAAGAAACTCTACGGTCATTCCCTAGGCCCTCCCAGTCAGTGAGTAAAATAAATTATCGATACTACCACAATGAGCTCAACACTAAATAGAGAGAATAGTCAATAATGTGACGAAAGCCATAATTGAGCATAATCGACACTAACACTAAGTGTTGTGAATTCGATTAGGGTAATGTGAATAGTAACCGATTAGGGTAATATGAATAGCAATTAGTTAGAGTAATGTGAATAGTAACCTGTTAGGGTAACAATTACTATTCATCAGTCAATGATCAAAGTCACTATTCATGGTAAATAGTACTATTCATAGGAAATTGTAATTTTGCTGTTTTTGAATCTATGTGATTCTTACTAAGTATGTTTGAACTTACTGAGCCTGTTAGCTTATCAGTTTATTCATGTTGCAGGTAAGAAACCTGTCCAATAGACTAATAGATGGCGGCAGGATGTGCGCATGTCAATGGGATAGGGAGTCCACAGTGGATTTCGGTCCTGCTACCAGTCTTCCGCTGAGCGATAAGTTAGTGAATTGAAGAGAATGGGTTTTGAAAAATACAACATATATATGTTGTATGTTGTACATTATGTTGTACTCGAAATGACAACTAAAAATTAATAATATATTTTACATGGCTTTAGTACTTGGCTTTCTTATAAAGAAAGAATGTATTAAAAAGAAAGAAAAAAAATTTTGGGTGAAATTTTGAGCCCTGAAAAATGAGAGTTGTGAGAGAAAGAGTTTTAAATGGCGATCCAGATTCAGCACACGGGCTGTCTTGGGCGGTAACAGAGTTGTTTGATGACAGTTTCATGTGGTTGGATTCGGAGGCGCCACAGGTTGGTATCAGAGCCGGTTTACCATATCCTTATTGGCACGAAACGTGACTTGCTCGTTAATCCAAGTAAGTTAGCTTTCTTTAAGACTAGTTAAACTTTCATTTATTCAAGGTTATATATTTTTGTAGGACATATGATGACTAGACCACCTTATATGAGACCCCACCCATACTGACCGAGAGGACCAATCCGGGTATGGACTAGGCCCGTGATCAGACCATCAATGATTCATCGAGCAGTGCCTCGACCACTGATACCTAAGCCACTGGTGTCGAGGACAGTAGCACTGGCACCGGTACAAGCACCACCTCCTTGACTGGTTGTAAATCTACCTGTAGCGATAGATATTCCAGTGGTGGTAGAACGAGCTCATATAGGAGCTAGGGTATTAGTAGGAGTAGTACATGCTTTCAGAGGTAGTCATCCACCTACATTCGAGGGAGGTCAACAGGGGATCTCTACTCTAGACTGGCTACATGACATAAAGATGATCATGCACTAGTGCGACATAGATGAGGACTGCTGCGTGTTGATGGCAATTGGCACATTCCGTGAGGATACATGCTTGTATTGGGAGTACTGTGATCAGGAGATGCTGTTAGCACTTGATTGGGTTGAGTTTTGCCAAATCATGATGCAGCAGTTCCCACAATAAAGTTCAGCATCGATTCTAGACCCTCTTGAGAGCAGGGTAGTAACGCCGCCACCGACTATGCCCAAGTATACAGATGTCAGAGATTGTGTTCTTTGGGCAGAGAGACAACAAATGATGCTAAGTGATATTGTATTTCACTTATGCAGTCTGGTTTCAGGATAATGTTGTAAGAAGATGTCCTATGTCCAACCTCATAGACGAGGAATTTTGTGACATATTTTGGAAGGGGCTCACTATTGATCTACGACAGAGGGTAACTCCTTTATATCCTACTACCTTACATGAGTTTATAGTTACTATAGCCAAAGTAGAGGAAGAGATGATGATGGAGCACATGGTGCGCAAGAGACGTGAGCAACTGTTGTAGGATGCCATGCTAGATCGTCTGTATGGGGCATAGCCTATGGCAAATGATCATGAAGCTAGTCCATCAAGGCAACATGAGGGTATGGGTCCCGTTGAAGGATCGACGCCATCCAAGCCTAGAAACGGTACGGATGAAGATGAAGTGGATCCAGAGGAATTTCTGACAATTCCGGATCAACCCCAGTTAGGAGATTAGATGTAGAAACACATGTGATGTATAAAGGTATATATATCTGTATATGTGTATGCATGATAGTATCGAAAGGCTATTTTGAGAAAAGCCTTTGAGTTGAAGTAAATTTGAAAATTTTGAAATGAAATGAAATGACAATCATATTTTGACATGTTCAATGGATGAAATGTTGAAATTATGTGATGATTAAAACTATTTTTACTTGTATTATAAAAATATGTTTGTGAAACCGCCGAAGTTTGAGGGTTCTACAAACCCATTAGAAGCAGAGGAATGGTTATCTTCACTCTATATGATCTTGGAATTTATGGAGTTGAATGACCAAGAAAGAATTATGTGCACGTCCTTTGTTCTGAAAAAGGATGCAAGATTTTGGTGGGAATCAGTCAAGTTGAGAAGGAACATGTACACAATGTCATGGATAGATTTCCTGGAGGAATTTAATCAGAAGTATTATAATCCCGCACTACTGCGACCACAACGAAGAGAATTTACAGAATTAAAGCAGGGGGACATGTCAGTAATCAAAGTCTATAAGTTTAACCAATTGTCCCGATTGTGCCCGCGTGCTGTCTCCACTGAGAGGGAGAAAATCCAGAAGATGCTGGGAATGTTCCATCTTGAAATCTTAGCATTGGTGGATAGCAGATTGACGCCGCCCACTACAGTATCCGATTGTGTAAGCAGAGCTTTAAGGGCTGAATATTACCTAGTAAGACAGAAGGAGGAAAAAGAAAAGATATGGGATGCTAAGAAAAAGGAAAAGTTCTTGGCCAAAGCTGTACAAGTTGGATCCCAGATCGGATAAAGCAATAAACCAAATCAGAACGCTAAGGCCGGGCAGACAAGTACTTCTAGCCAACAGTTACAGGGTAAGAGAAAGGGGAATAATTCTAGAAATAGGAACCATTAGCGGAGGTCGAACAACAAAGTTGGACCTATTGTTCGTGACTGCGTAGTCTGTGGAAAAAGACATGCAGGCAGATGTAGACTTGCCCCAAATGCCTATTTTTAATGTGGAAAGGATGGCCATTTTGCCAAAAACTACCCCGAAAATAGGCAAAATGTGCAGGGTTCGTTCCAGACACAACAGCAACGTCCCCAAGTACATGCAATCCATGCAAAGGTTGAAGGTCCTTCATCCACGGAGAGACAGGAAAGATTGGTATGTTTGCCCCAAACGGATGCTCGAGTAATGGTGTATACCAAGGAAGATGCAAAAGCAGGGATGTCCAATATAGTGACACGTCAGTTTTCTGTCGCTAATTATTTGGCATTTATTTTATTTGATTCTGGAGCTACGCATTCATTTATTTCCTACCAATTTGCGAACAAGATAGGATATCCTTAGGATAACATGGGTATGACCTTTAGAATTGCTCTGCCCTCAGGAGAGGTATTGATGTCCAATTATTGGCTGTCTCATGTGCCAATAATTGTGGCAAATAGGGAGTTGCATGCAGAATTGATCGTGATGGAGCTTGTTGATTACAATGTATTACTAAGAATGGATTTCCTAGGGAAGTATTAAGCCATGATCGATTGTCGGAAGTGAAAGATAAGGTTCCAACCCAATCAAGAAGATGGATTTGAATACATCGATTCGTCATGCAAATCGAGGAAGATAATAATCAACTTGATGAAAGTAAAGAGGCTAATGTCGAGTGGTTGTGCTGGATACTTAGCATGCATAGTGGACATGATGGAGGAACTGAAGCTTCAACCCGAAGATGTTCCTATTGTGAAGGAATTCATTGATGTCTTCCCAGAGGAGTTACCAGGATTTCTGCCTGAATGAGAAATCTCCTTTGAGATCGAGCTGATGCCAGGAACTGCACCTATCTTAAAGGCACCATACCGAATGGCACCGGCATAATTAAAAGGGTTATAGGAGCAGCTGAAGGAGCTTCTTGACAAAGGATTTATATGTTCGAGCTATTCTCCATGGGTGCTCCAGTGTTGTTTGTCAAGAAGAAGGTTGGATCTTTTCACATGTGTATTGATTATAGGGAGTTGAACAAAGTCACTGTCAAGAATAGGTATCCGTTACCTAGAATTGATGACTTGTTTGACCAACTCAAAGGCACAGCGGTCTTTTTCAAGATTGATCTACGATCAGGATACCATCAACTACGGATTAAGGAGAGTGATATCCACAAGACTGCATTTCGTACCCGTTACGATCATTACGAATTCCTTGTGATGCTGTTAACAAATTCTTTTTTGGGTTAACAAATGCGCCAGCTGTATTTATGGACTTGATGAATCAAGTATTCAACGAATATCTAGATAAGTTTGTCATTGTGTTTATCGATGACATACTTATATATTCAAAGACTCGCGAGGAGCATGAGGAACTTCTAAGGATTATCTTGAAGATGATAAGGAAGCATCAACTCTATGCCAAATTCTCTAAATGTGAATTCTGGCTAGATAAAGTGCATTTTCTTGGACACGTGATTTCGAAGGAAGGAATCACCGTGGATCCAGCAAAAGTAGAGGTGATAATGAATGGCCCACACCCAAGAATGTGATGGAAATACGGAGTTTCTTGGGTTTAGCCAGCTATTATAGAAGATTTGTAGAGGGATTCGCATGACTCGCTACACCTCTCATCGCTTTGACATGCAAGGAGAGGAAGTCGAGTGGATGGAGGTGTGCGAAAGAAGCTTTCAAGAGCTGAAAAGATGATTAACCAACGCGCCAATTCTTACACTTCCTATTGAAAGGGAGATGTTTGTGATTTATAGCGACGCTTTAAAGATGGGATCAGGAGTTGTCCGATGCAAGGTGACAAGGTGATTGCCTATGCCTCGCATCAATTAAAGGACCATGAAAGAAATTGTCCCACGCATGACTTGAAACTTGTCGCAGTAGTGTTTGCACTGAAGATCTGGCGATACTATCTGTATGGAGCTCAGTGTCAGATCTATATTGACCACTAAAGTTTAAAGTATTTCTTCACATAAAAAGAGCTAAATATGCGGCAAAAGAGATGGCTGGAGCTGGTAAAGGAGTATGATTGTGAAATCCTCTACCATCCTAGAAAAGCCAATTGCGTTGCAGATGCATTGAGTAGAAAATCTACTGTCTCACAATAATTACTGATTGGAAAACTTCCAAAGCCATTATAGCAAGAAATCAACGTGTTGAAAGTGGAGCTGATCGCTAGAAAATTGGCTGCACTACAACTGGAATCAATGCTGCATGACGATATTGGAGAGGCTTTGAAACGAGACCTGAATCTAACAAGTCCTCAGGAGGAAGTGTCCAAAGATGGATTAATCCTACATCAGGGAAGAATTCAAGTTTCAGATGATGAAGGATTAAGAAGGTGAATAATGGCAGAAGCCCATAAAACACCATATTTAGTACATCCCGGAGCCAGTAAGATGTACCAGGATTTGAAGCTACAATTCTAGTGGAAAGGGATAAAGAAGGACATTGCTGAGTTTATAAGTAGATGCATGACGTGCCAAAAGGTTAAGGCTAAACATCATCATCCAAGTGGAAAATTAGAGCCGTTGGAGATTCCCGAATGGAAATGGAAACGTATCACCATGGACTTTATGGTGGGATTATCGAAGACCTGAGAAGGTTATGATGCCATTTGGGTTATTGTCGATAGATTGACAAAGACAGCAAGGTTCATTGTTGTGAAAATGACCTTTTCATTGGAAAAGTTAGCGAACTTGTATGTGAACCATATAGTCAGGTTACATGGAGTTCCCAAATCCATTGTGTCAGATCATGATCCACGATTCACTTCGAATTTCTGGACATGTGTGCAAGAAGCTATAGGAACGGAAGTGCATCTAAGCACAACATTTCATCTGCAGACAGACGGGCAACCTAAGCAAACAATTCAAATGCTGGAAGACATGCTTCGTGCGTGTACAATGGATTTCCTGGGGAGCTGGAACGAGAAACTTCCATTGGTAGAGTTTTCGTACAATAACAGCTACCAAGCCTCGATAGGTATGGCACTCTATGAAGCTCTATATGGAAGGAAGTGTCGATCACTGATTCATTGGAATGATTTATAAGAAAAACGACTGCACAAGACAGACTTTGTACAAAAAACAGTGGATGCAGTTACAAAAATATAGCAACAGATGAAAATAGCCCAGAGCCGACAGAAGAGCTATGCAGACAAAAGATGAAGATCCCTAGAGTTTGACGAAGGGGATTTCGTATTTCTAAGAGTCTCGCTGATGAAAGGAATAATGCGGTTTGGAAAGAAGGGAAAATTGAGTCTAAGATATATTGGACCATATGAGATTATTGAACGTATTGGTAAGGTTGCCTATAGATTGGTGTTACCTCCAGAAATGTCGGCAGTACATAATGTGTTCCACATGTCGATGCTGCGAAAGTATATATCGGATCCGTCACACGTGTTGAAACATGAACTGATCTAAATTCAGGAAAATCTGATGTACGAGGAGAGGCCTGTTCAAATTCTAGCACAAGAAGATAAGGTTTTGAGGAACAAAACGATCCGATTAGTCAAAGTGCTATGGAGAAATCACAACGTTGAAAAGGCTACATGGGAGTGAGAAGACGAAATTAGAAATTTGTACCTCCACTTGTTCTAAATTTTTGGGGATGAAAATTTTATAAGAAGGGGTGAATGTGATAACCGGGAATTTTAGATTCTCGGAGTAGATTAAAATTGTATGTATGTATCAATTTTAATGAATAAAATATGAAAAAGTTGTGTTTTAATATTGTTGTGAATACTATAAAAATGTTCTAGCAGTGTTAAAGTGAGTGAGTTCGAAGATGAAAAATCTTACCGAACAGAATCGAGTCTTGAAAATGGAGCCAAAAACCCTAGGGAGTGCACTGAAATGCATTAAAAAGATAAAAATTTACTGTAGAGAATAATGACGATACGTCCGTAGCTACCTCAACTTTAAACTTACTTTCTTTAACGTACTTCTTTTAACTTCCCATTTTATCGTGAAAACGAAGAATAAAATTTTTTTTAAACTTTAAACTTGAAAATTGTGTCATCATAAAACATTTACTATAGTAAACATTTTACATAATTTAAACTTTATGTGATGATCAAAAGAATTTCAATAGTGTTACCTATGTTAAACTAAGGTTTTCTAAGATTTTTGTGAATAAAAATATATGAGAACACTGTATTTGTAAATAAACGAATGATAGTGTTAATAGAAATAAATAAATATTTTGGAGGATTTAAAATCTCCAAAAATGATCAAAGAATACAGTTTATGATTGAGAAAGTAATTTCGGACCTAAACGCTCGAATTAGAGTGGTTTCGATATCTGAAAAGCATAGATAAAAAGAAAAGGCTAGTTAAAGAAAAAGTAAGATAATATAAGTGATTTAGGGTTTTTAAGAGTTTATAGATTGAGTTAGATGAAATGATAGCACAAAAGGGTAGAAAAGTCCTTCGGTGAACTTTCCCCGAAATTTCGGTAAAATGAAGATGTCATTTAGAAACCGAAAACCCCAATAGATTACCTTAAGTAAACTAAGTTCACTAAAGGATGAAAAATTATGGTTTTTATTTTAAGACAAACCACAGTGAAATAAGGCAAACCGATAGCACGAACAGCCTCAGAAACTCGTCTACGAGATTTCGGTGCAAAACCGTTCGGTTTGACTTTTGGTCAAAAAGTTTGACCAAGGTAATTATGTGGAGTCAAAGATTTATTGTGAAACTTTGAATGGATATATGGGTACATCAAGATCCAAGGGCTAGGGTTAAAGGCCACTTGATCTAATTGTTAGGTGCAAAGTCAACCTAAAAAGTCAAGAAAAACTTAGTAAACTTTCAAGAGCTTTCTAGGGAATGTTAAGTGGCGGTTTTTCATGGGGAAATCAGAAAAAAATCAGGTCAATTTCATTTAATTGCAAAACAGCCCCTAAAGGTTTGAAAAATTACACAAAAAGCTTGCAAAAAGGTCCCTAAAAATGTTGCAAAGTGGTCCCTCCTTTTGGCTTCAAAAGTGCACGGTTTTGGCAAGGAAAAAACCAGAAAAATTCTGGTTCTTCAGCCCTCTTTGCTGCCGTGTATCCCTCCCCCATAGAACAAGAAAATTTCTTTAAGTTTTGTTCAAGAAAAGTGTGCAAAATATATCCCTAGCATCAAGAAATCAAGAAAGCAAGGTAAGTTTTCATTTCTACATGATTTCTTCTTCTTTTTCCAAGCAAAAACCGTGTGGAATATGGGCTGTTTTGAAGTTGGAATTTCAGATTTTATTTGATGGTTTTGGTGTTGTAAATCATGTGAAAAAGGGTGATAAAGGAAAGTGATGAAATAGAGTTGAAAAACATCAACTTGGGTGCTTGTTTTCTTATGAAATCCGTGGGTTACCATGTGTAGGAAATGGAAAATGGTTGCATTAAGTTTGTTATGTTTGCATGTTAATGTGTTTTTGAGACAAAGAAAAGCATGGAAATGAAGTTTGATTAGCATTGGAAGCAAGAATAAAAAGTTTGGTTATAAGATGATATGAAACCATGTATGTGTATGTGTATGTTGGTGAATGAAAAATTTATGTCAAGCTTGGATTTCTAGTGGTCTGACAATGAAATTTAATGTGGGAAATTGATGAGAAAAGGAAGAGAACATAAAAATGAAATTTTATGTTTGATACCTAAGGGGGAGCCGTGGGATTCCAAAGAGAAAATGCATGAAATTTTGATGGATTAGGTTAGTTTTTGTGTTGTAATAACATGTATTGATGTGGAAAAATTTAATGATAACAAATAAAGGTTTGAAACAAAATTTTGTTTTATGTTTTCTTAAGAAATCCGTGTATGAATTAAGGGACAAAAAGTTTGTAATTATGTGATATGTTAAGTAATGTAATGAAGAGGAATTGATGTGTTAAACTGGACTTTAAAATGAGAAAGAACGGGTTGAAATCCTGTTAGAAACGATGTTGTTTTAAAGGAAATATTTTACGTAAAAAGTTTGTAACTTTCGCGTAGAATTAGGTTTGTGGTATAGTACGTGGCAGGTTAGGATATGATAAATGGTTTTGAGGCGTTACTTAAACACCGGGAACCTAGAATTTTAGCGGAAATGTTGTCGAAATTTTTATAACGGCACGAAGGGCATTTTAGGAAACAAGGGGTAAAGTTAGGACCGGGAATTGGAAACCCGAGCCCCTCGAAAACCTAAGCTCGAGAAGAGAATAAGAAACGATTACATAACTAGTGAAATAGCCATTTGAGGTTCCGAACGGTTAGAAAAATGAGAAACGACCTCGAGGGTTGGAATAGTACCACTCGAGGGTCAGGTGAATAGTAACCCGAGCATTTCGGTAAGAAATGTCGTAAAAGCTCAGTAAGACCTAAAAAAATATTATTTTATGTTTTTTGAGATCAGAAAACCTAGTTAAAACATTAAAATACGAATTTTACGGTCTAAGGTCCCATCAGGGGTAAAATGGTCATTTCGACCTAAAATTTTAGAAAGGTCAAAAGAGGAACGTTGAACCTCCTAGAAGGTTATTTTATGACTTTTGGGATTAGAAAAGTCAGTTTAAGCAATAAAAGGAAATGTTCACAGTCTAGGTCAAAGTTACTATTCATAATGAATACTACTTTACGTGGTCAAAGTTACTATTCATCATTTTGACCAAAATTTTTGAACAACTCAGAAAAGATCGTTAGAGCCCCAGAAGTGTCTAAATAGGATTTTAAAGGTCAGAATCAAAAATTTAAACTTGATAAGCGAAGAAAGACCCTACTAGGGGCAAAACGGTAATTTTGTCAAAAGTTTAGAGCAAGATGGTCATTGTTCAAAGAGGTTCCAGAAAGGTCTAAATAGGATTATTTCCTGAGGCTTTAGTTATGTTTTTAAAAGCCTAAATTTAGATTTTAGTAAAACGAAAGTTCTTTAGTAAAAGGGTAACTAATCAACGACCTTAATGATTATAGGGAACCCGACCGGAGACGAGCGCAAGATTCCAAAGGATTCAAGAAAGCTTATGTTAGCACAAACGCTGTAAGTACAGACATTGAAATGTCTACACATAAACTGACTTACCTTAGAATTATATTTATCTGTATAAGTTACATATGTTTGTGGTATGATGTTCTAACATGTTCATGAAGTAGAAAAGCATAAACAAACCATATAAAAAATAAAAAGATAAATATAAGTAAGATAATAAGACTGAAAATATAATGGTTGGCGTACCGGCCTCCCCAGCTGTGAGGTTTAAGAGTTAAGAATAGCCTCCACTGCAGATGTGTGGTGCTACCTCAAGCTTAAGGTAGTTAATGGCTAACGCACTACCCTAAGTTTGTAGTGCGAGATCGACTTTGGGGTTGATTGGTGGGTCGCTCTCCCTTTCCTCCATTGGTCTGCGTGCATTAGGTACGTCTAGCCATGGGCCCACAAGTGAAAGATAAAGAAAGATAAAGAAAGATAAAGAAAGAAAAGAAAAGAAAAGAAAATAAAAGGAAAGAAAAGAAAAAGATACAATAGAAAGAATGAAGAAACCATAAAAACCAAAAATAGACACACCTAGTAGACTAACTCTAAGTGTTAGATACAATTCATGCTTTGTCTATATGTTTGTACTTACTGAGCTCTAGCTCACTAGTTTGTTCGTGATGTAAGTAACAAAGGTAAACAACCAGCATTACGAAGAGAAAGAGAAAAAGGACTGGTAGGCAGATTCCCATGGTATCATGGACAGGTTATGGATCCACTACGCAAACTATCCGCTGTAAAAAGAGTATAGTACAAGAATGTATGTATAAATGTATAAAGACAAGACAAGTGTGTTATGTATAAAGTAAAGTATGTTTAAAGATATACTTATGTAATGACGTGTGTTTATATTACTAAGTATTTTAAAAATTATTAAGTATTTTCAAGTAAACAAGATAGCAAGTATATATATTAAAAAAAAAATTCACGATTTTTCAAATACCAATCTTTTAAAGAAAAGCAAGTTAAGTCAAAGAAACTAAAGAGCAAAGAAAGAAAAAAAGAAAGAGAGTAGACGACTCGAGCTAGTCGGGTGACCCACACTTTATTCTTTCATAAACATTTTGTTTCAATACTCTCTTTAAACAGCTTAGCGGCAGACTCATAGTAGTATCATAACCCTCACCCAGTCCCTTGGCACATGCATATCTCGTTCATCATTCATCAGTTGTCTTATCATCGTATAGGTTGCTTACCTGCAACATTAACAAACTTGTGAGCGATAGGCTCAGTAAGTTCAAACATACATTCATGACATATAAGAACTCATATCTTTTTGGACAGAATATATCTGATACCAACTGTGGCATCAGAACATTAACATAACATATTTCATACATTACTTTCAACTTCATACTTAACATATTCTAACATTGAGAACAATCTTAATGTTCTTTAACATAACATAATTTAAACATACCATACAGAATATATGATTAACATCTTAAGCATAACATACTAAACTTCATACAAAACATTGTATACGCATATCAATTTAAACATAGCATACTAAATGTATGCTTAAACATCACAAACATACTTAAAATTCGTAAGACTTAATTATGCATATCAAATTATGCATATCATAACATATGCATACATGTTAGTCTCATTTTTCATTCTTTCATTTTCATTCATTTAGTTTCTTTAATCTTCTGTTCTTTCTTCCTTCATGTTCTTTTCTTTTCTTACTTAACTTTCATTTTCATTGATCGTTCGTTCGTTCATATCGTTTAACTTTCAATTCTATTGTTCATTCTTTCTTTCATATCATATCGTTCTGTTCTTTTCTTTACTTTAATTTACTTTACTTTCTTTTTTGTTCTTTTCTTTTCTTTCTTTATCTTTCACTTGTGGATCCATGGTTGAACGTACCTAATGTGCGCAAACCAATGTGGGAAAGGGGGAGTGACCCACCAATCAATCCCAAGGTCAATCTTTACATTACCACACTTGGGGTGGCACATTAAGCCATTAACTACCGCACTTGGGTTAGCACCACACACTGGGGTGAAGGCTATCTTTAAACCTCACACTGGGGAGGCTGGTACGCCAACCTTACATTTTCAGTCTTATTATCATGCTTATCCTTCTCGTTCTTTGCTTTATATTTTCGTTCGTTCATTCATTCATTCTTTCTTTCTTTTTCTTTCCATTCTTTCTTTCATTCACATCATTTCTTTCATTTACATTTCATCAATTATTTCTTTCTTTCGTTCATTTCATTTCTTTCATTTCTTTTCTTTCTCTCTTTCGTTTCTTATCTTTTCTTTCTTTCGTTCATTTCTTTTATTTCTTTCTTTCATTTCTTTTCCTTTCTTTTCTTTCTTTCTTTCGTTTCTTTCTTAACGTAATTTTAATAGTGTGGATTATGTTAGTCACACTTTAGTGCATATAGCACTCACATACATAAACTTCATATAACACTTAAACATAGACCTAACATAACATGTCAGTTCATGTTGCAGACAAATAAATGTTTGAACTTGCAAATACTTTGCTAGCATGTCTTTTCTTGCTTCCTTGGTCCGCAGACATCTCTTCATTGCATCTATATCGGATCCCTATAACCAAAATAATAATAGTTATTTTCCATACTTATTTCATACATAAAACTTAATAAAACGTAGAAATTCTACGTTTCATTTCTCGATCATAAACTTAGGGGTCTAACATCCTATTTTCCACTTTTCTGCTAACTTTTGACAAAATTATCATTTTGCCCCTAATGTGATTTTTCATCATAACCTTACTTTTCTTTGATTTACAACTTAGTTTTTGCCCTTCGAATCTTAATTAAGCCATTTTAAATCCATTAAGGCCTTTTTCTATCATTCTTGAAATTTTCGGTCCAAATGACTGTTTTGCCCTTAACGGGTCTTTAGGTCGTATCATTTTTATTTTAATTCTTAGACTGGATTTTATAAGCCCAAAATCATAAAATAATTTTTCTTAGACTTAACTAAATTTTTACGGTATTATTTGTCACAATTTCTTAGTTTACAATTCACCAACCCTCAGGTGGTACTATTCCAACGCCCGGTCGTTAATCCTTTATTTTTCGGGCCTAGGCCCCCGAGAGAGCTCGGGTTTCCATCCTGATCAGATTTTTACTCTTCGGTTCCTAAAATACCCCTCTATGCCATTTTTTAAATTTTGGCAGCATTTCCGCTTAATTTTTGGGTTCTCGGCGTTAAGGAAACTCCTCGAAACGATCTAACCTATTTCTATTTTATCACGTACTATACCAGAGGCCTATATTTTTACGTAAAACTCAACTTTTACGTAAAAATCTTTACATTTTACATATTTTCTTATTTGACTATTTTTCATACACATAATCCATTTTTCTTACAATTTCACATGCCAAAATACATAATTAATATATAATCATTCCAAAATAATAAATAAAGAATGAAGGGACCAAAATCACTACCGAAATCATCCCACCAACGATCAAACAGACCGTTCGATCTCGCATGCACAAACTTTGTTTCTCCGTTCTTTATGTTTGAAATTTTGTCTTGCAATTCCGAACTCACGGATGTGTCTAGAATTTCGAAAATAGGCCAATGGGCCATTCTTCAATTTTTGGTCACCGATCGCCATTGACTGGCATTGACCGATGGTTGACCGGTGATGGCGATGAAAAAGAAGGCCACCATCTCATAGATCTCGACATGAGGAACCCATTGGTAGTGTCAATTTCACTAATCGAGGCACCTATCACCGAAATCGAACCCCCGAAAGTTTGTCGGCGGTGGTGGCATTCAATCTCTGCCGTGCCGGGGTTGTTGCCCAAAATTTGGTTGGGGCTTTTTTTCCTATAACGCCCCGCCCTACTTAGGGTTAAACAGTACTATTACAGTTAGCTACTGTTGCCAACTGCGATAGACTGTAACCACTTGGGACATTGGTAACTTACTTCTAACTTGCTTTTAACTTATTCTGATATCATCTGTGATGGCTGATATCTTATTTTTAACTTACTTCCTTTAATATGCTTACTTTAACGTCCCATATAAACGTGAAAATATGGAATATTATTATTATTTTTTTAATTTTACTTGGAAATTATATCATCATAAACCATTTACTATCTCATAACTTGATATACATCATAAAACATCATTTCAATACTCTTTTGACAGCTCAGCAGAAGACTCATAGCAGTACCATAACCCTCATCGAGTCCCTTGGCACATGCAGATCTCGTTCGTCATCCATCACTTGTCCTATCTTCATACAGGAACACACCTGCAACATAAATAAACTTGTGAGCGACAGGCTCAGTAAGTTCAAACATACATTCATGACATATAATGATTCCACACTATATAATACTGGGTAATTCTGATACTGATTGTAGCTTCGAAATACATCATAGTACATATCGTACTTTACTTAGCAATCATACTTATCGTACATAATCTGGTCAACATACTTATATATATCTGAACATACTTTACTTCATAATCCTACTTTCACACTTAGCATCGTAAACATACTTAATGTACTTTATACGTACTTAACATTATGAACATACTTTTGTACTTATTATGCTTTAATCTCATGAACATGCTTTTACTCCTGAACCTCATGAACTTACTGTAATATCGTGAACATACTTAACACACTTGGTATTATAAACATGCTTTTATACCTAGCGTACTTGAAATATTGTAGTCATACTTATGTATACTTGAACCTCGTAAATGTAGCATACTTAACTCATGCTAAATTTCGTAAACATAACATATTGGAAACATTACATACTTAAACGTATGTTTACACATCGTACATATTTATCATACTTAATATCGTGAAATTACTTTCACATTTAACATAGTGAAGGTACTTATTATGCTAAGCATCGTAAACAATACGTATTTACATATACTTAAAATATCCTTAACCTTATAATATACTTTCATACTTAAATAACAATGTATACTCATAACATTCATTACTTAAGCATCTGTATTTAAACATAATACATACATAGAGCATACTTAACATAGTATGATTAACTTATGCATATAAACTTATGCGTAATAGTTATGACATATCTTATGCATAACACGAATATTAATCACGTTATGCTTGCTATTTACTATGAATAATACTATTTACTATGAATAGTGACTTTATAACCTTATGCTTGTTTAACGCTCATACTTAAACGTATTGATCATCATTCACATCATACTGGACAAAACATATCTGATGCCAATTATGACATCAGAACATTAACACAACACATATCATACATTACTTTAAATTTCATACTGAATGTATATAACATTAAAATATACTGGTACATACTTTTTATCATAACTATACTTGACATATTTCACATCGTGAGTACACTTTCATACTTAACATGCTTGACATAAAACTTAAACTTTTAACTAACTCTTAACTTTAAACTTACTTGTAAGCTTTAAACATACTTGATTGTACTTCTCTGAACTTTACTCTTCTTAAACTTGCTTTTCCTAATTTACTTTTAAACTGGCTCTGGTACCAATGTAGGTACCTTAACTTGGGCTCTAATGCTACATCTGGTAGGCGATCTGACTCGCTCAAGCCGTCAACTTAAAACTTTTACTCTTCTTAACTTTGCTCTTCTTTATCTTACTTTAGGAAAACTTACTTTAACTTACTTACTTCTTATATCTTTAAACTTACTAGTTTTAACTTTTTCATCTTAACTTACTTGATATCCTGAATGTACTTGCATTCTTGATAAGCTTTAAACATACTTAATATCTTGAACATACTTTCATGCTATCCTTTACCCTTTACATAACATTAGACTTCCAAACCCAGGACGTACCACTATCGGTTTGGAGAGTCCTATAATAACTGAACAGAATTTCATGCTTATCATTGTAAACATATCCTAATTTAAACATAGCATATTTAACATATGCTTAAGATCGTGAATATAACATACTTGACACACTTGCTATTGTGAAAATACTTTCACATTTAATATCATAGATATACTTATCATACTGAAATACATTAAACTTTGTAAATATACTTAAGCATCGTAAATACACTTACGTATGCTTAATCATCTGTAACATCAAACATAACATGAATCACTAACATAATCAATAACAAGCATTGCTTTTACATTACTATTTACTGTAAATATTAACTCTGACCATGAGCAATACTGTCGGCTGTGAATAGTACTGTCATTGTGAACAGTACTATTGACTGTGAACAGTGACTTTGACTGCATCAGTATTCGTAGTGTTAGTATGTCTTATGCTCAATTATGGCAATTCTGAAATCTTATGTCTTTATCTGATACTGAATTCTTAAGTATTTATCTGTTACTAAATTCTTCTGTCGGGCCCCTAAATTGGTCGTACAGTAATGCGCATTATACTGAGAGGGACTCTGGGGAGCGACCCACTGGCCAATCTTCTACAGCCTAAAAATATTAAACATCTAAACCTGAGACTCATCACCTGCAGTTTGGAGTCTTACTGTAACTGTAACTAAAATTTGAGGAACCTCTACCTGGGTGGGAGGCCGGTATGCCAATACTGATTTAATTACTGAATTTCTGGTGGTTCTTGACTGGTGGAAATTATGCTGCCTCCTGTGTCTGGAACTCTCTGTAAATTATTCTATAATTTATTCTGTAGCTTATTCTGTAATTTATTCTGTAGTTTTATCTCTTATGTTAGCGTGCATACAGCACCTGACTACTAAGTTTCTGTCATCTATATCACATAAACATACTGAGTAAATTCATGTTGTAGACAAATAAATGTCTAAACTTATAAAATATAACACATAAACATAAACATGTTAAGTCAATTTACATTTGACTTAGACATAATGCATGGTTCATAACATGATTTCTGTAACATTCAAATCATAATATCTTGGCACTAGAACTGCACATAAAACACATAAACATGACCAGTCCATTTATGTTGCAGACATGAAAATATTTAAACTTACATGCTGTATATAGAACACATAACACATAAACATATCAAATACGTTCATGTTACAAACAATTAAATATCTAAACTTACTGCATATAACACTTAAACATAGGAGTCAATTCATGTTTGACTTTGACTTAACACATAAGCATTCAATGTTTAAGGCTTCAGTCTTATTGTCTTACTGATTCTGGTCTTTCTTTACTGTCCTTCATATGGTTCTGACCAGGGGCATTATCATTGCCTCCATGGTCTGGAACTCTTCTCATGTCTTTATTTCATTATGGGTATTTTATTAAATACACCTTTGTGCATATAACACCTCACACATATAACTTTCATATAACATGTAAACATGGACATAACATGTCATTGTATGTTGTAATCAACTAAATGCTTGAACTTGCAACATATAACACATATAAGTCCACACATGTTCCAGACATAGAAATATTTAAAACTTACCACATATGATAATTAGACATAATAGTCTACTCATGTTGCAGTCAATTAAATGTTTGAACTTTTAGATACTTCTACTCGTATATCCTTTCTTGCCTTCTTGGTCCGCAGACGTCCCTTCATCGCGTCTGTATCGGAATCCTATAATTGAAATAATCACGGTTATTTTCGTTACTTAAATCATACATAAAGCTTAATAAAACGTAAGAATTCTACGTTTCACTTCCCAATCATGAATTTGGGGTCTAATATCCCATTTATAATTTTTCCGTTAACTTCTGTCAAAATTTATGATGAATAGTAACTTTGACTAATGATCATACATTCACTTAAATACTTTCTTTCTTTTACACCTTGAACTTGACTTTAAAATCTTAATTGAACCCATCTGCCACTTTTCTACTAACTTTTGGAAAAATGACCTTTATGGCCTAAACTTTTGGGAAATTTCCAGTTTGCCCTTAACGTGATTTTTCTCACTTTTCTTCAGTTTAAAACTCGATTTTGGCTTTAAGAATTCCATTTAAGATATTCTAAGGCTCTAACAGTCTTTTCCGAGCATTTTGGAGATGTTGGTCAAATTGACCGTAAATAGTAGCTTTATCCTGATCATGAATCTTGTCATTTTATTACTTAAACTAGATATTCTAAGCCCAAAAATCATAAAACAATAAACTTAAAGGCTTAACGCCCCTTTTTGGACCTTTTTGAAATTTTTGGTCAAAATGATCATTTTACCCCTGACGGGCCTTTGGGTCATAAAATCTTTACTTTAACGTTTTAATGGGATTTTCTAAACACAAAAGTCATAAATTCATCTTTCTTAGGCCTTAATAAATTTTTGCAGGATTAATCGCTGTAATTTCTACAATTATTTCACACTCGACCCTCGGGTGGTACTATTCTGACTCTTGGTCGTTAATCCTCTTTTTTCCAGGCCTAGGACACCGAAGGGGCTCGGGTTTCCATCCCGATCACATTTTTATCCCTCGTTTCCTAAAATTCCCCTTTGTGCCGTTTTTGAAATTTCAGCAGCATTTCCGCTTAATTTTTGGGTTCCCGGCGTTTAGGAAATGCCTCCAAATCACCTAACCTATTTTATTCTACTACGTACTATACCAGAGGCCTAATTTTTACCTAAAACTCAACTTTTTACATAAAAATTTTCACATTTCCCATACATTTTCTTTTTTTGACATTTCTTTCATTTTACTCTTCTTTTTTTTTTCTTTTTACAATTTGAATATAAATTACATATAAATCATTCCAAGACATAAATAAGGAATGAAGGGAAGTGAAATCGCTACCGAAATCGTCCCGTGGGCGATCAGACGAACCGTTCGATCTCAACTGCGCAAACTTTTTATCTCTATTCTTCACGTTTGAAATCCCGGTTGGCAATTCTGATGCTGCGGATGTGTCCAGAACGTCGAAAATAGGCCAACGAGCCGCTCTTCATTTTTTCAACCCCAGGTCATCGTTGACCGTGTTGACCGGCATTGACTCCAGCATTGACCAGCGGCGAACGGCGGTGGCGCGAACCATGGAGGTGTCCACCTTAAAGATCTCGACGAGAGGAGTCCATTGATGGTGTCAATTTCACCATTGGAGGCTCCGATCATTGACAATCGGCCTCGAAAACTCAACCCAAGGTGACGACGTTGAATTTCCAATGTGCCAGGGTTGTTGCCCGAAATTGTTTGAGGGCTTTTCCTCCCCATTGAAATCTGATCATTTTGGTACCCCCGGCGTCCCTCAGCCCCGCTAGAATCGACGAGTTTCACGGCGGCTTCACAGCGGTGACGTCGCGGCTTTGGGCGGCGTGATCCGGCGGCCGTTGAGACGAACCACTGGCTGGGTTTTGTAGTGCTCTTCAAGACGAAGCTAATGGCATCGGTTTTTTCTTGATTGGAGGTCGGACGGCGGAGAAATTGGCATTTGAAAATTCTAGCCACGGTAGCTTTGGGCGGCTCGTGCGAGCTGCTCCGGCGTCCGTTCCATTGTGTCGACCCACCATCGGACTCAGCTCGTCGAGAGCTTTCCGATGACACTGGTGGTGTCGAAAATGGACACCATTTCCGGTGGTCGATTACTGTTCATCTATGGGGGTCGAGAGAGGAGAGAATTTCTCTATGCTATTTTTGCAGTTTTTCAAAATTATTCAATTTTCGTCCTTTGTATACTTTTCACCCAAAATTTCAACATGGGCTATCCTGACTAATTTGGGTGTCCTGAATCCAAATATATCAGTTTTATTTTCATCTGAGATCATCTTGACCAGTTTCCGATACTGCGAATTCCCAGTCAAAAATTACCCTTATACTCAATTATCAAATTTGAGCATGCTGATAGGCTATCTTGACTAATTTGGGTGTGCTGAACCCAAATTTATCAGTTTTAACTTTATTCAAGGTCATCTAAACCAGTTTTCTGAGACTGCCTGTTTCTCGGTCAAAATGCACATTTTGTGCTCAATTAACTAATTTGAGCATACTAATTCTAAATATATCAGTTTTATTTTGAGAAAAGGCCATCTTGACCAATTTCTGGATACTGTGTGTTACACACACACATACACACACAAAATCACTACAATTTACATTTTAAACAGGAAATTCATTGTGTACGTTTCATGTACCTATTTTTTGAGAATAATGAACTTTCCCAGTTATACAGTTCCCTATGCTCTTCTGATCATTTTGGTACCCACCACGTCACTCAACTCCGCCGAAATCAACGGATTCCACGACGGATTCACTGCAGCGATGACGTGATGCTGGGCAGTGTAATCCGGTGACTGTTGAGCTAAAATGAAGCCTGGATTTTGTTCTACTCTTCATCCCGAGTCTTTTAGGACTGGAATCATGTCGATCGGACGTCAGACGGTGGAGATATGGCCGTTCGAATTTTTCGAAAGCCGGCGGCGTGTGCGGCGTGCTCCGGCGTCGGTTCCGCCGACTCAGCCCACCGTTGGACTCAGCTCGGTGAGAGCTTTCGAACGAGACAGATGATGTCAAAAATGGACACCGTTTTTAATAGTCGGTTACTGTTCACCTACGGTGTGGGGGAGAAAATGAGAGAGTGTGAAAATTTTGAGGGCTTATTTTGAATTCTCTGATTTTTCACCCTTATATGTACTTTTTTGTCAAAATTTTCAACATGAGCTATCTTGACTAATTTAGGCGTGCTGAACCCAAATATACCAGTTTCATTTCCATCCAAGATCATCTCGACCAGTTTCTGGTACTACGAATTCCCGGTCAAAAATTACCTTTTGTGCTCAATTAACTAATTGAGCATACTGATAGGCTATACAAACTAATTTGGGCGGGCTAAACCCAAATTTATTAGTTTTATCTTCATCCGAGGTCATCTTGACCAATTTTCCAGTACTACATGTTTCCCGGTCAAAATTTGCTTTTTATACTCAATTGACTAATTTGAGTATATTGAATCTAGATATATTAGTTTTATATCAAGAAAGGGTCATCTTGACCAATTTCTTGATACTGCGTATGACACATATGCGTACACATATAAAATCACTATATTTTCACATTTTAAACATGAAATTCATCATGTACATTCTATGTGCCAATTTTCCGGGAATGATGAAATTTCCCGGTCGTCACATTCACCCCTCCTTATAGAATTTTTGACCTCGAAAATTGAGACAAGTAGGGGCACAAAGATTTCATTTCATCTTTGTTCATTACATATACATGTCATTTCATAACATTTACATGTCATTTCAAACATATCTATATAACTTGAAGGCTTCATATATCATGGCCTTGTACATCTAATTTTCCTATATAACCACAACTCTAGGAAACATAGGCGGTGTTGGAAATGACACCCCGCTTGCCCATGAGGAAACTGGGGCTAATACTGGACTCCTCCGAGAGAATCACTCAATCGTTGTATGGTGAAACTCGGCCCAGTAAAGCGCCTATCGCATCTGGAACCAAGAATCCCAATATTGTAGGAAATAAATTGATAAAAACATATCAGAGTTACGCAGCGGAACAATAAAAATTTTTCAAGATCATTAAATATCTCATGATGCCATATACAATAAACCAACAACAATTTAAACTCATACCTCAAGGATGCCAATCTACAGGAGGAGAATGACCGGAGGGCTTCAACCAACTAGCCTTCTCTACTATTCTCCAATTCCCTGATGGCAGAGTGTGTGGGCACTCGGTTCCTCGATCGGTATACTAGCAGTGCTAGTCTTCTTCCGACCACCCAGATCTCTAAAGAACTTATTATCATGATGAGTTACGTAACAATAAGCCTGCTCACCTGAGAGTCTGTGGTCTGAGAAAACTGGAGTGGTAGGACCTCTATTTATAGACTTACATGAGGTGATCCTCTGAATTCGAATTAGATTAAGAGAAGATATTCTCCCTTATCCACAATCAAAAAATCCAAATTTTCCAAGGGGAAAATCCCAACAAAATTTCGGCTCTCTATAGGATTATCCAATTCAAATCTAAATAAGAATTTAACTTGAATTTTATCTCCCTTTTTTCAACCAAAAAATCCAAAAATCCTTAAGGATTTTCCCCAAATATTTTCGGCCACAAAAGATAAGGGAAGAATCAAAATTCCACTAGGATTTTCAAGCTTGAATCTTATCTCATCCTTATCCAAAATAACCGAAAATCTCCTAGAATTTATCCTCAAAAAATTCAGCCATAATCAGGGAGGAGAGAATCCAAATACAACTGGGATTGAAACTTGAATTTTTCCCTAAACCTTATCCACAAAAAATCAAAAAATTCCATGAGGATAATCCTCAAAATTTTCGTCTATTATTGTTTGGATTTGGATTCAAAATTCAAGTAGGATTCTAACAAGATTTTCCGCTCCATATCCAACTCAAATTCGAATTTCATTCCTTGTGGATTTACCACAAGAAATTCGAATCCTACTTGGACTGTGATTCAAAATTTGAATTTCAAATTCAAATTTGAATTTCAAATTTCAAATATCAAATTTCAAATTTCAAAATTCAAATTTCAAAATCCAAAAAACAGTTGTATTTCAAATTCTTGTTCTCATGGATAATTTTCTACAACTCCAATCTAATTTCAAATAAAATCATGGCAACTTTATTTGGAGTTCAAATAATTGTGTACTCTATTATCCAAAACAAAATCTGAATCCAACCAGAGAGAATCTTGTCCACCATCCTAATCCTATGCCAATACCATCCATGCATAATCAACTAGCCAGTAGCATACTCAAATCAATTTGTGAAACTTTAAGGAATTATGTGGAGCTAGTAGAGGGACCAATTGGACATATATAATCGGGCTCTCATGAATCCATATGATCATCATCCTTTACCGAACAATCAATCATATGATCACTAATTTCAAAGTCACACCACTATAAACCTGAAACTCAACTCCCAATTATATATCGTATTACATAAGTCTGTGACAAGCTATCATCCAATGACTTTATCATGTATGCAGAACCCTCATATGATATCCATGGTTAGCCTTAGGTCAAAGTTCGTTTAATCTTACTGATCAGGCTATCTTAAAGTTCCATTATACTACCGAATAAAGAAAATGATTATTCACCATATGTGAATAAGAAGTCATCCGCCCAGCAGACGACCCAAGGCCTTGTCCATTTTCACATCCAGTATAATGCCTTTAATAGGATACCCTTAACTCTTTATTAGAGCTATGATTTCGATATATGTAAACAAACCCTTCATTATATACAAGTCGTGCACCCAACGAACCGGTCTATAAGCTTACTACCTCTGAGACGCTTTAGCCATTGGAACATCAAAGTACACAAGTCGTATACATGAAGCTGTTCATCTACTCAGGATTAAGGTTACTGCACAATGAACATCAAAAGCAAATCGATCCACTCAAAGCGGACTTCGTAGGTCAATCACGCTTTAGTCCCGGTCTAATATGTCACCACCAAGCAACATATCTATGTCTCTATATGGGAGTCCAGCTCCAGACAGTCAAGACAAACTGTCCTCACCATGGCTTTAGACAACATAATAGTCTTAACATGAGTTAGATGCTTGGTCTAACCCCATAGACTACAGACCTTAGTTTAGACCGCTTACTTTAGAACATTGTCATCTCGCATACAAAAGTCCATTGCATGCAACGTTCTAACAGTTTTAACACAAGCAGTCAGGGAGCCATATTTGCTTATATTTACTTTAACATGTAAATAAATTGAGGACAGACAACAATGTAATGAATAACCTTTATATATATAAATTTATTATCCAGTTCAAAATAAATGCATCAAAATGTCCCTAATGCTTAGGGCATTTCCTAACAATCTCCCACTTACCCTAAGTCATCAGATGTGCCATGTTACGCATCCCCATCGCCTCTACATGCCTCTCAAAGCTTCTAGCCACCAAAGTCTTAGTAAAGGGATCGGCAATGTTGTCCTCGGACATGATCTTACATACATCTACTTGGCCTGTCTCCACGTGCCCACTAATAATATGATATTTCCGATCTATGTGCTTGGTCCTCTTGTGGTGCCGAGATTCCCTTGTGTTGGCAATAGCCCCAGTGTTATCATAATAAAGTGTAATAGGCTTGTCAACACCCAAAATGATCTCAAGGTCTCTAAAGAACTTGCGGACCCAAACCACTTCTTTAGATGCCTTAGCTGCAGCCACATACTCAGCCTCCATAGTAGAGTCAACTGTGAAGCCCTATTTCACGCGCCTCTATACAATGGCACCTCCTCTGAGCAAGAACACTGGTCCAGATGTCGATTTTCTAGAATCCTTGCAAGTCTGGAAGTCTAAGTCTGTGTATCCTACGTGTGTTAGGTCCCCTCCAGAATACAGTAGCATATAATCCCTCGTTCTCTTAAGATACTTGAGTATATACTTTACTACTTGCCAGTGCTTGGTTCCAGGATTTTCTTGATATCGACTTACCATACCTACTACAAAACATATGTCCGGGAGAGTACAAAGCATAGCATACATAAGGCTACCCACAGCGGATGCATAAGAGACCTTACTCATATGCTCTCTTTCTTCTGATGTCTTTGGATAGTCATCCAATGAAAGAGTTAGACCGGCAATAGAAGGTTGTGTACCTTTCTTTGCCTCTTGCATTGCATATTTGTCAATTATTTTATCTATGTATGAAGCTTGGGATAACGCTATCATTTTGTTCTTTCGATCTCTAAAGAGACGAATGTCTAGAACATAATTAGCTTTTTCCAAGTCCTTCATGTCAAACTGTTGGTGTAACCAAAGCTTGACCGATAATAAGTTCCCTACATCATTCCCAATGAGTAGTATATCATCGACATAGAGTATCAGAAAGACCACTTTTCCATCCTTAATACATTAATAAACATAGGGTTCATCAACGTTCTGCTCAAAACTGAAAGTCTTGATCGCTTGATTAAATCTCTAGTTCCATGAGCGGGATGCTTACTTTAATCCATAAATGGATCCAAGCAACTTGCAGATTTTCCTTTCTTGGCCTTTCGCTATGAACCCTTCGGGTTGTATCATGTAGATACTTTCCTCAAGATGGCCATTCAAAAATACCGTCTTGACATCCATTTGCCAGATCTCGTAATCGAGAGCCGCAGTAACTGACAGAAGAATACGGATAGACTTCAGCATAGGAACAGGTGAAAAGGTTTCATCGTAATCGATTCCAGCCTTTTGCGTGTACCCCTTTGTAACCAGTCTAGCTTTGAAAGTTTCCACTCTCCCTTCCGCATCCTTCTTTCTTTTGTAGACCCATTTACATCCAATAGGTTTTATCCCATCCGGCAAATCTACAAGTTCCCAAACAGATTTAGATTTCATAGAATCCATCTCATTGTTCATTGCCTGTTTCCAAGATTTAGAATCAAGATCATTTATAGCTTCATCATAGGTGACCGGATCATCCTCATGCTCATGAGCCTCGGCCTGGTATACCTCAACATCATACATGAAGAAATTTGGCTTCTTCGAAACCTTCCTACTACGACGAGGCACCCTAAATTGTTGATCGTCTACAGGTCTTTCACCAGAACTCAGACTTGCGTCCAAGACCAAAATCTATGGAGCAGTTCTTTCACTTGATAACTCCTCTAGCACCACTTTGCTTCGAGGATTAAAGTCATTCATGTGACTTTCCTCTAAGAATGTCGCATGGGTTGAAATAATGACTTTTTGTTCTTTCGGGTTATAGAACAGACCTCCCTTAGTTCCCTTTAGATACCCTACAAACATGCATAATTCTAATCTTGGTTCCAACTTCTTCGCATCCCCATCCAGTACATGTGCCGGGCAGCCTTATATTCTCATATGTCCAAGGGAGGGCTTCCTGCCACGCCACAATTCATGCGGAGTCCTGGGAATTGACTTGCTTGGAACCTGGTTCAGAATATAGCATGTCGTTTGTAAAGCATATCCCCAAAATGGTAACGGCAGCGTTGAATAACTCATCATGGACCGTACCATATCCAACAAGGTCCCATTTCTCCTTTCGGCTACACCATTCTGTTGTGGAGTACCAGGTGTAGTCAATTAGGATAATATCCCATTCTCTACAAGATGTCCTAGAAATTGATCGGAGAGGTATTCACCACCTCGATCAGATCGAAGTGTCTTTATGGATTTATCCAATTGCTTTTCCACTTCCGTATGATACTCTTTGAACTTGTCAAAGGTTTCGCTCTTGTAGTGCATCAGATACACATATCCATACCTCGAGTAATCGTCTATAAAGGAGACATAATACTCGAACCCTCCTCGTGCTGTGACGTTCATGGGGCCACATACGTCAGTGTGCACAATTTCTAAGAGCTCTTGAGCACTAGTACCCTTTGCTGCAAAACACCTCTTAGTCATCTTTTCCTCTAGATAAGACTCACATTGAGGAAGATGTACGTCCTCCAGAGATTCTAGAGGACCATCTTTCACCAATTTTTGAATCCTATTCTGATTAATATGACCAAGTCTTAAATGCCAAAGATACGCCTTGTTAGAGTGAGAAACTTTCAACCTTTTAGAGTTATCCATTAATTTGGTGTCAAGCAGTGATTACATATTTGGTTTGATCAAATATAGGTTTCCATCCATCTATCCAGAATAGATAAAAGACTTATTTTTACGAATATTAACTCTTTTACTAAAAGAAACTGAATAAAAATCTTTTATTAAACAAGCTACCGATATAAGGTTCCTCCTAAAATTAGGAACATAAAAACAGTCTTTCAATAAAATAAACCTAAATTCATCAAAGTAAAGATAAATATCTCCCACTGCCTCAGCCACCACCAAGCTGTCGTCTCCAGTCTGCAACGAGAGGCTCCTATCATGTAGACTTCTTGTTTCCACGAACCCTTGCATAGAAACACAAACATGATTAGTAGCGCCCAAATCAATGACCCAAGTGTTTTTCGATTCTTCCACAAAACACGCTTCCAAATAGTGAAGTTCCTTGCCCTTGGCGATTAGGATTTCCCTGCAAGCCTTCTTGAAGTGACCTATCTTCCCACAGTGGAAGCATTTGGAATTTTTAGGGTCCCTGGGCTTCTTGTTCTTCTTCTTCGTCTTCCCATCCGAGATAGGAGGATTAGAAGAACTGGAAGCCGCTTGCTTCTGATTTAGCCTCTTCCTCTTCTGCGAGGGTTTAGAAGATTCCGCCAAATTGGCCTCTCCTTTGGGTTAAACCGCATCCCCATCCCTGATCATCCACTCATAAACTTGGAGTTGCTTCATAAGCTCGGTTAGTCCTAACTCCCTTATCGCCAGATTGTATGCAGCCTTAAACCCCACAAAATCTTTAGACAGAGTTTTGAACACCATCTCGATCTGGGTGTTATAGTCCAACTCAGCACCGTTCTCGGCAACCTCAGTGAAGAATCCCATTAGAGTGATCATATGGTCCTTCACCAGAGTACCTACCTTTTGCTTAGAGTTCATAATGCTGGTTATAGCCGACTGTGGAGCCAATTTTTCTTGGCCTCCAAACATGTCCTCCAGATTTTCCATGATCTCCCCAGCAACTTGATAAGTCTCAAGCTACTTTTGTAAAGCACTCGTCATGCTAGCCAAAATGTAGCATCAAGCTATCTCATTAGATTCTCTCCAACGAGTATAGGCAACCGAGACCTCCTCAAGCGGTGTGTCAGGTCTGGGCCCTGGTGGGCATGGTTCGTCCAGTACGAACTTATGTCTGTCGTAGCTGAGAACTATCAATAGATTTCTTTTCCAGTCTTTATAATTATAACCATTCAGTTTATTCTCGGTAAGTATTGAAATGAAAGGTGTCAGTGACATTTTGAACTGAAATGAAATTATACTAGATATCATTACAAAGCCCAAGCAAATATACAAATAATTTAGCAAATAAAACATATGAGGATGTTCCTACATGAAACTTGAAAAACATGTAGCATTACAATGGTAATTCTCAGCACCTATTGCCCCAAGCCACCGAGGGGTGGCCATGAAACAAATAGCCGGAACATGGACGCCGTCCAATTAATATATGTTGCCTTAAATCCTTCAAGGTTAAGACATATATTAATAACCGCTTATTTTGGCCACCAGTTTAGTTAACAAAGCTTCTAGGGAAGGTTAATAACTAAATGAGTCTTGAATGTATAACCATTATTTAAGTAGCCCGATCCATGCCCTACCAAGCCACCAAGGGATGGTCATGAATAGGATCGTACCTGAACACGTTTTACAAATAGGAGATCCAATCTACTATACCAGCAGCGGTAAACACCTGCCGAGGGGTGTGGTTAGGGCAGAACTGATGTGAGGCATTACCATGCTTTCACATATGGATCAACAATGGAGGTCCTGTGTTTTGTTTGAAACCTTCTCCCACTCAATATTTTGAAATACATGCAAGTTTTGACAAATATGTATGATCAACATAGTATGAGCGGCACTCACCTATCCTATATGATATGTTATCAAATATGCATATAAAACATCCATCAATACATATTTATACATCCATGACATATCACAAAAAAAATAATTGATAGAATAATCAAGCCATGGTTCCATCCTAGAACGAAGAAAATTAAAGATTACAAAATTCCATCCAAAGCATTCTTTGGGTCTTGAATTTTGTTCCGTCTTCTTGTATCCATCTTTATGTAGACTCTCCATTTATTTCTCATCCCAAGAATCATTTAAAATTTAAATTCCAAAAATTTAAATTTCAAATTCAAATTCCAAATTCGAATTTCAAATTTAAATTTCAAATTCAAAATTTTAAACAATTTTAAACATCATGTGTAATAATATGTAATTTCAAATTTTCAAATTTTCAATTACATATTTTTAGACATGATTTAAAAATTAAATCTCAAATTTAAAAATCAAAATTTTCGATTTTTGAATCGTCGCCTCACCGGCCCGGAAGCCGGTAGCCGCCGTAGGTAGCCCCCAGCCCCCGAGGGGCTGGCAGCCCACGGTCGCCACCCCAGGCTGCACGCCTAGGTTGGGCGCAACAGCGAGCATGCTGCACGCCTAGGTTGGGCGCAACAGCGGGCAGGCTGCACGCCCAGGCTGCGGCCAGCCTTGGGAGGGCCACAGCCACCCTCGACTACAGGCCAAGCCTGCGGCTGTGGGTGTTTATGGCCTGTACAGGGGCTGCTGCAACCCCATCCTACCTGAGGGCAGGGGCTGTAGCCCCACCAAGGCCCGATGGCCTATCTCGAGGGGGCGTGTCTCAATTTTCGTGCCATATTCCAATTTACCTATTAGGATCTCCAAAAATTAATTTGAATCCCAATTAAATTGAAATTTTCCACGTAACCAAAATTTCAACCTTTTAAATTAAATTTAACTTTTGGGAAAAAATAAATTACGGTCTTCAAACTTCCATCTCCTCCAAGAATAATTACCAAAAAAAAAATCCTAAACAGTTTCCGGTGTACAGAAATTCTAATCATAATAATTCTAAGAGACAAAAAATTAAAATCCATGGGAAAATTTACAGTGTTAATAAACTGCTCCCATGGTTACATAAAAAATCCTAGATACAATTTTTCTAAATTCTAAGGAACCACAACCGGCAAAAAACAAGCATGCTTATAATAATTTAAGAAATTAAAATAACCACATACTACATACATAATCCATGATAACAACATAAAGGAATCCTAGAATGCCACTCTCTAAATATCAAATCCATATATAAATAAAAAGACTAATTAATTGTCTAATTTATGTACATGGCATAGTCATGAGATGTCTCTTATACCAATTGTAGGAAATAAATCGATAAAAACGTATCAGAGTGGCGCAGCGGAATAATAAAAAATTTTCAAGATCGTTAAATATCTCATGATGCCGTTCAAACAGACCGTTCGATCTCGCATGCACAAACTTTGTTTCTCCATTCTTTAAGTTTGAAATTCCGCCTTGCAATTTCGACACCGCAGATGTGTCTGGAATGTCGAAAATAGGCCAATGGGCCATTCTTCAATTTTTGGTCACTGGTCGCCGTTGATTGGCGATGACCGATGGTTGACTGGTGTTGACCGGTGGCGGCGATGAAAAAGGAGGCCACCATCTCGTAGATCTTGACGTGACGAACCCATTGGTAGTGTCAATTTCACTAATCGAGGCACCTATCACCAGAATCGAACCCTCGAAAGTTTGTTGGTGGCGGCGGCATTCAATCTCTGCTGCGCCGGGGTTGTTGCCCAAAATTGGGTTGGGGCTTTTGTTCCCCGTGCTCCTCTGATCATTTTGGTACCTACCACATCACTCAACTCTGCTGGAATCAACGAATTCTACGGCGGTGATGGCACGATGTTGGGTAGTACAATCAGACGACTGTTGAGCCGAAATGATGCATGGATTTTGTTCTACTCTTCACCCCGAGTCTTTTGGGACTAGAATCATGTCGATCGGACGTCGAATGGTAGAGATATGGCCGTTCAGATTTTCCGGCAGCTGGCGGCTTTGGGCAGCGTGTGCAGCGTGCTCCGGCGTCGATTCCGTCGACTCCGGCCACCGTTGGACTCAACTCGGTGAGAGCTTTCCAACAAGATAGACGATGTCAAAAACAGACACCGTTTCCGATAGTCAATTACTGTTCATTGACGGTGTGGGGGAGAAAATGAGAGAGTGTGAAAATTTTGAGGGCTTATTTTGAAATTTCTGATTTTTCGCCCTTATATGTACTTTTTTGTCAAAATATTCTGTTAGGAAATGCCCTAAGTATTAGAGACATTTTGATGTATTCATTTTGAACTGGATAATAAAATTATACTTAGAGGTTATTCATTACATTGCTATCTGTCCTCGTCTTATTTACATGTTAAAGTAAATGTAAGCAAATATGGCTCACTGACTGCTTGTGTTAAAACTGTTAGAACGTTGCATGCAATGGACTTTTGTATGCGAGAAGACAATGTTCTAAAGTTAGCAGTCTAAACTATGGTCTGTAGTCTATGGGGTTAGACCGAGCATCTAACTCATGTTAAGACTATTATGTTGTCTAAAGCCTTAGAGGGGACGGTCTGTCTTGACTGTCTGGAGCTGGACTCCCAAGTAGAGACATGGATATGTTGCTTGGTGGTGACATATTAGACCGGGACTAAAGCGTGATTGATCTACGTAGTCCGCTATGAGTGGATCAATCTGCTTTTGACGTTCATTATGCAATAACCTTAATCCTGAGTAAATGAACTACTTCATGTATATGACTTGTGTACTTTGATGTTCCAATGGCTAAAGCGTCTCAGAGGTAGTAAGCTTATAGACCGGTTCGTTGGGTGCATGACTTGTATACGATGAAGGGTTTGTTTGCAGATATCGGAATCATAACTCTGAGGAGTTAAAGGTATCCTCTTAAAGGCATTATACTGAATGTGAAAATGGACAAGGCCTTGGGTCGTCTGCTGGGCGGATGACTTCTTATTCACATATGGTGAATAATCATTTTCTAGATTCGGTAGTATAATGGAACTTTAAGATAGCCTGATCAGTAGGATTAAACGGACTTTGACCTAAGGCTGATCATGGATATCATATGAGGGTTTTGCATATATGACAAGGTCATTGGATGGTAGCTCGTCACAGGCTTACGTAATACGGTATATAATTGGGAGTTCAGTTTCAGGTTTATAGTGGTGTGACTCTGAAATTAGTGATCATATGATTGAGTTGTTCGGTACAGAATGATGATCATATGGAATCACGGGAGCCCGATTATATATGTCCAATCAGTCCCTCTACTAGCTCCACATAATTCCTTAACGTTTGGCAAATTGATTTGTGTATGCTATTGGCTAGTTTATTATGCATGGATGGTGATGACACAGGATTAGGATGGTAGACAAGATTCTCTCCGGTTGGATTCAGATTTTGTTTTGGATAATAGAGCACACAGTTATTCGAACTCCAAATAAAGTTGCCATGATTTTATTTGAGATTGGATTGGAGTTGTAGAAAATTATCCATGAGAACAAGAATATGAAATACAACCGTTTTGTGGAATTTGAAATTTGAATTTTGAAATTTGAAATTTGAATTTTGAAATTTGAAATTTGAATTTTGAATTTGAAATTTGAATTTGAAATTTGAATTTGAAATTCGAATTTGAAATTTGAATTTGAAATTTAAATTTGAAATTTGAAATTTGAAATTTGAAATTTGAATTTGAAATTTGAATTTGAAATTTGAAATTCAAATTTTGAATCACAGTCCAAGTAGGATTCGAATTTGTTGTGGAAAATCCACAAGGTTTGAAATTCGAATTTGAGTTGGATTTGGAGAGGATAATCTTGTTAGAATCCTACTTGAATTTTGAATCCAAATCCCAACAAATAAGGGACGAAATTTTGAGGATAATCCTCATGAAAGATTTCGGATTTTGTGGATAAGATTCAAGGGAATATTCAAGCTTCAATCCTAGTTGAATTTGGTTTCTCTCTCCTCCCAAAAGTGGCCGAAATTTTGGATCCCTAATCCTAGGAAATTCGGTTATTTTTGGATAAGGTTAAGATGAGATTTTGCTTGAGAAATCCTAGTGGAATTTTGATTCTCCCTTATCCTAAAAGTGGCCGAAAATTTGGAGGATTTTCTCCTTGTGAATTTCGGATTTTTTGGTTGGAAAAGGGAGATAAAATTCTAGCTAAAATCTTGTTAAGATTTGGATTGGATTTATCTAGAAAAACCGAATTTAATTGTGGAGATTCTCCCTTGGAAAATTCGGATTTTTTGGTTATGGATAAGGGAGAAAATCTTTTCCTAGTCCAATTCGAATTCAGAGAATCACCTCATGCAGGTCTATAAATAGAGGTCCTGCCACTCCAGTTCTCTCAGACCACAGACTCTCAGGTGAGCAGGCTTATTGTTGCACAGCTCATCGTGACAATAAAGTTCTTTAGAGATCTGGGTGGTCGGAAGAAGACTAGCAGTGCTAGCATACCGATCGAGGTTCAGAGTGCCCACACACTCAGCCATTCGGGAATTGGAGAATAGTAGAGAAGGCTAGTTGGTTGAAGCCTCCAGTCACTCTCCTCCTGTTCATTGGCATCCTTGAGGTATGAGTTTTAATTGTTGTTGATTTATTGTATATGGCATCATGAGATATTTAACGATCTAAAAATTTTTATTGTTCCGCTGCGCCACTCTGATACGTTTTTACCGGTTTATTTTCCTACATATTCAACTGAGCTATCCTGACTAATTTGGGCGTGCTGAACCCAAATATATCAGTTTCATTTCCAACCGAGATCATCTTGACCAGCTCTAGTATAACGAATTCCCAGTCAAAAATTACCTTTTGTGCTCAATTAACTAATTGAGCATACTGATAGGCTATACTGACTAATTTGGGCGTGCTGAACCCAAATTTATCAGTTTTATCTTCATTCGAGGTCATCTTAACCAATTTTCGAGTACTACATATTTCTCGGTCAAAATTTACTTTTTATTCTCAATTGACTAATTTGAGCATACTGAATCTTGATATATCAGTTTTATATCAAGAAAAGGTCATCTTGACCAATTTCTTGATACTGCGTATGACACACATGCGTACACACATAAAATCACTATATTTTCACATTTTAAACATGAAATTCATCATGTACATTCTATGTGCCAATTTTCCGGGAATAATGAAATTTCCGGGTTGTCACATTCACCCCTCCTTATAGAATTTTCGACCTCGAAAATTGAGACAAGTAGGGGTTCAAAGATTTCATTTCATCTTTGTTCATTACATATACATGTCATTTCATAACATTTACATGTCATTTCAAACATATCTATATAACATGAAGGCTTCATATATCATGGCCTTGTACATCTAATTTTCCTATATAACCACAACATCTAGGAAACATAGGCGCTGTTGGAAATGACACCAAGCTTGCCCATGAGGAAACTGGGGCTAATGCTGGACTCCTCCAAGAGAATCACTCAATCGTTGTATGGTGAAACTCGGCCCAGTAAAGCCCCTATCACATCTGGAACCAAGAATCCCAATACTGTAGGAAATAAATTAATAAAAACGTATCTGAGTGGTGCAGCGGAATAATAAAAATTTTTCAAGATCGTTAAATATCTCATTATGCTATATACAATAAACCAACAACAATTTAAACTCATACCTCAAGGATGCCAAACTATAGGAGGAGAATGACCGGAGGGCTTCAACCAACTAGCCTTCTCTACTATTCTCCAATTCCCGAATGGCTGTGTGTGTGGGCACTCTGAACCTCGATCGGTATGCTAGCACTGCTAGTCTTCTTCCGACCACCCAGATCTCTGAAGAACTTATTGTCATGGTGAGTTATGCAACAATAAGCCTGCTCACCTGAGAAACTGTGATCTGAGAGAACTGAAGTGGCAAGACCTTTATTTATAGACTTGCATGAGGTGATCCTCTGAATTTGAATTGGATTAGGAGAAGATATTCTCCCTTATCCACAACCAAAAAATCTGAATTTTCTAAGGGGAAAATCCCAACAAAATTTCGGCCCTCTTTAGGATTATCCAATTCAAATCTAAACAAGATTTTAACTTGAATTTTATCTCCCTTTTTTCAACAAAAAAATCTGAAAATCCATAAGGATTTTCACCAAATATTTTCGGCCATAAAAGATAAGGGAAGAATCAAAATTCCACTAGGATTTTCAAGCTTGAATCTTATCTCATCCTTATCCGAAAAAACTAAAAATCTCCTAGGATTTATCCTCAAAAAATTCGACCATAATCAGGGAGGAGAGAATCCAAATTCAACTGGGATTGAAACTTGAATTTTTTCCTGAACTTTATCGACAAAAAATCAGAAAATTGCATGAGGATAATACTCAAAATTTTCATCCACTATTGTTCGGATTTGGGTTCAAAATTCAAGTAGGATTCTAACAAGATTTTCCTCTCCATATCCAACTCAAATTCGAATTTCATTCCTTGTGGATTTACCATAAGAAATTCGAATCCTACTTGGACTGTGATTCAAAATTTGAATTTCAAATTTCAAATTCAAATTTCAAATTTCAAATTCAAATTTCAAATTTCAAATTTAAATTTCAAATTTCAAATTTCAAATTTCAAAATCCACAAAACAGTTGTATTTCAAATTCTTGTTCTCATAGATAATTTTCTACAACTCCAATCCAATCTCAAATAAAATCATGGTAACTTTATTTGAAGTTCGAACAATTGTGTACTCTATTATCCAAAACAAAATCTGAATCCAACTGGAGAGAATCTTGTCCACCATCCTAATCCTATGTCAATACCATCCATACATAATCAACTAGCCAATAGCATACTCAAATCAATTTGCCAAACATTAAGGAATTATGTGGAGCTAGTAGAGAGACCAATTGGACATATAAAATCGGGCTCCCGTGAATCCATATGATCATCATTCTTTACCGAACAACTCAATCATATGATCACTAATTTCAAAGTCACACCACTATAAACCTGAAACTGAACTCCCAATTATATACCGTATTACGTAAGCCTGTGACAAGCTATCGTCCAATGACCTTGCCATGTATGCAGAACCCTCATATGATATCCATGATCAGCCTTAGGTCAAAGTCCGTTTAATCTTGCTGATCAAGTTATCTTAAAGTTCCATTATATTACCGAATAAAGAAAATGATTATTCACCATATGTGAATAAGAAGTCATCCGCCCAGCAGACGACCCAAGGCCTTGTCCATTTTCACATCAAGTATAATGCCTTTAATAGGATACCCTTAACTCCTTATTAGAGCTATGATTCCGATATGTATAAATAAACCCTTCATCGTATACAAGTCATGCACCCAACAAACCGGTCTATAAGCTTACTACCTCTAAGATGCTTTAGCCATTGGAACATCAAAGTACACAAGTCGTATACACGAAGCTGTTCATCTACTCAAGATTAAGGTTACTGCACAATGAACGTCAAAAGCAAATCAATCCACTCAAAGTAGACTTCGTAGGTCAATCACGTTTTAGTCCCGGTCCAATATGTCACCACCAAGCTATATATCTATGTCTCTAAATGGGGGTCTAGCTCCAGACAGTCAGGACAAACCATCCCCACCATGGCTTTAGACAACATAATAGTCTTAACATGAGTTAGATGCTCGGTCTAACCCCATAGACTATAGACCTTAGTTTAGACTGCTTACTTTAGAACATTGTCTTCTCGCATACAAATGTCCATTACATGCAATGTTTTAACAGTTTTAAAACGAGTAGTCAGGGAGCCATATTTGCTTACATTTACTTTAACATGTAAATAAATTGAGGATAGACAGCAATGTAATGAATAACCTCGATATATATAATTTTATTATCCAGTTCAAAATAAATACATCAAAATATCTCTAATGCTTAGGGCATTTCCTAACAAATACACACGAGAGCATTTCCTTGAAAGTGCTAACAACCAAAAGTACCCAGTTATCCTAATCAATGGAGCACAATCGGAGAATCAACTCGATGGCATGAAACTAGTCCTGCATTCCCATGGAATGCTAAAGTAAAAGTATTGTCTATCCTTGAAACTCATATTGGAAACTAGCATCTGTACCTATGATCTCATTATCTTATCATCTTATCCTTACAAAACATTTATTTTCAATAAATAAACATTTACTAATTTAGAATAAAATTAACTTACTTGGATAGCAAACAGGATGTGCATCATGCCAAGAGGGATATGGTCAAACTACTCTGATACCACCTGTGACGATACGTCCGTAGCTACCTTAACTTTAAACTTACTTTCTTTAATGTACTTATTTTAACTTCTCATTTTATCGTGAAAACGAGGAATAAAATTTTTTTTTCTTAACTTTAAACTTGAAAATTGTGTCATCATAAAATATTTACTATAGTAAACATTTTATATAATTTAAACTTTATTACTTCATAAATATTTTGTTTCAATACTCTCTTTAAACAGCTCAATAGAAGACTCATAGCAGTACCATAAACCTCGCCCAGTCCCTTGGCACATCCAGATCTCGTTCGTTATCCATCACTTGTCTTATCATCGTGCTGGTTGCTTACCTGCAACATAAACAAACTTGTGAGCAACAGGCTCAGTAAGTTCAAACATACATTCATGACATATAAGAACTCATACCTTTTTGGATAGAACATATCTGATACCAACCGTGGCATCAGAACATTAACATAACATATTTCATACATTACTTTCAACTTCATACTTAACATATTCTAACATTGAGAACAATCTTAATGTTCTTTAACATAACATAATTTAAACATAGCATACAGAATGTCTGCTTAACATCTTAAGCATAACATACTTAACACCATACAAAACATTGTATACGCATATCAATTTAAACATAGCATACTAAATGTATGCTTAAACATCACAAACATACTTAAAATTCGTAAGACTGACTTATGCATATCAAATTATGCATATCATAACATATGCATACATGTTAGTGTCATTTTTCATTCTTTCATTTTCATTCATTTAGTTTCATTATTCTTCTGTTCTTTCTTCCTTCATGTTCTTTTCTTTTCTTTTCTCACTTAACTTTCATTTTCATTGATCATTCTTTTGTTCATATCGTTTAAATTTCGTTTCTATTGTTCATTCTTTCTTTCATATCATATCGTTCTGTTCTTTTCTTTTCTTAGCTTTTTCTAACTTTTCTTTATTTTACTTTCTTTTCTTTTCCGTTCTTTTCTTTTCTTTCTTTATCTTTCCTTTCTTTATCTTTCACTTGTGGGCCCATGGTTGAATGTACCTAATGCGCGCAGACTAATGGGGAAAGGGGGAGTGACCCACCAATCAACCTCAAGGTCAATCTTTACATTACCATACTTGGGGTAACACATTAAGCTATTAACTACCACACTTGCAGTAGCACCACACACTAGGGTGAAGGCTATCTTTAAACCTCACACTGGGGAGGCCGGTACGCCAACCTTACATTTTTAGTCTTATTATCTTGCTTATCTTTCTCGTTCTTTACTTTATCTTTTCATTCGTTCATTCATTCTTTCTTTTACTTTCCATTCTTTCTCTCATTCACATCATTTCTTTCATTTCCATTTCATCAATCGTTTCTTTCTTTCACTCATTTCATTTCTTTCATTTGCATTTCATCAATCGTTTCTTTCTTTCTTTCTTTCATTTCTTTTCCTTTCTTTCTTTTGTTCATTTCCTTTATTTCCTTCTTTCATTTCTTTTCCTTTCTTTTCTTTCTTTATTTCGTTTCTTTCTTAACGTAATTTTTATAGTGTTGATTATGTTAATCACACTTTAGTGCATATAGCACTCACATACATAAACTTCATATAACACTTAAACATAGACCTAACATAACATGTCAGTTCATGTTGCAGACAAATAAATGCTTAAACTTGCAAATACTTTGCTAGCATGCCTTTTCTTGCTTCCTCGATCCGCAGACGTCTCTTCATCGCATCTATATCGGATTCCTATAACCAAAATAATCGTAGTTATTTTCTATACTTATTTCATACATAAAACTTAATAAAATATAAAAAAATCCAATGTTTCATTTCTCGATCATAAACTTAGGGGTCTAACATCCCATTTTCCACTTTTCTGCTAACTTTTGGCAAAATCACCATTTTGCCCCTAATGTGATTTTTTATCATAACCTTACTTTTCTTTGATTTACAACTTAGTTTTGGCCTTTGGAATCTTAATTAAGCCATTTTAAATCCATTAGGGCCTTTTTCTATCATTCTTGAAATTTTCGGTCAAAATAACCGTTTTATCCCTAACGGGTCTTTAGGTCGTATCATCTTCATTTTAATGCTTAGACTGGATTTTCTAAGCCCAACATCATAAAATAATTTTTCTTAGACTTTACTAAATTTTTACGGTATTATTTGCCACAATTTCTTGGATTACTATTTACCGACCCTCAGGTGGTACTATTTTAACCCTCGGTCATTAATCCTTTGTTTTTCAGGCCTAGGTCACTAAGAAGGCTAAGGTCCCGATCACATTTTTACTCTTTGGTTCCTAAAATACGCCTTTATGCCGTTTTTGAAATTTCGACAGTATTTCTGCTTAATTTATGGGTTCCCGGCATTTAGGAAACGCCGCGAAACCATCTAACCTATTTCTATTTTATCACGTACCATACTAGAGGCCTATATTTTTATGTAAAACTGAACTTTTACGTAAAAATCTTTACATTTTACACATTTTCTTATTTGACTATTTTTCATACACATAGTCCATTTTTCTTACAATTTCACATGCCAAAATACATAATTAATACATAATCATTACAAAACAATAAATAAGGAATGAAGGGACTGAAATCACAACCGAAATCGTCCCACCGACGATCAAACAGAACGTTCGGTCTCGCATGCACAAACATTGTTTCTCCATTTTTTACGTTTGAAATTTCGTCTTGCAATTCCGACGCCGCAGATGTATCCGAAACGTCGAAAATTGACCAACGGGCTATTCTTCAATTTTTGGTCACCGGTCGGCGTTGAATGGCATTGACCGATGGTTGACCGGCAGCAGCGATGAAAAAGGTTGCCACCATCTTGTAGATCTCGACGTGAGGAACCCATTGGTGGTGTTAATTTCACCAATCGAGGCCCCTATCACCGAAATCGAACCCCTGAAAGTTTGTCGGCGGCGGTGACGTTCAATCTTTGTAGTGCCGAGGTTGTTGCCCAAAATTGGTTTGGGGCTTTTGTTCCTCATGCTCCTCTGATCATTTCGGCACCCACCACATCACTCAACTCTGTCGGAATCGACGAATTCCACGGTGGCGACGGCACGATGCTGGGCAATGCAATCCGGTAACTGTTGAGCCGAAATGAAGCTTGGGTTTTGTTCTACTTCACCCTGAGTCTTTTGGGACCAGAATCGTGTCGATATGACGTCGGGCGGCGGAGATATGGCCGTTCGAATTTTCCGACAGCTGGTAGTTTTGGGCGGCGTGTGTGGCATGCTCCGGCGTCGGTTCCATCAACTCAGCCTACTGTTGGACTCTGCTTAGTGAGAGTTTCCAACGAGATAGGCGATGTCAAAAACAGACATCGTTTCCGATAGTCGGGTACTGTTCACCGATGATATGGGGGAGAAAATGAGGGAGTGTGAAATTTTGAGGGCTTATTTTGAAATTTCTGATTTTTTGCCCTTATCTATACTTTTTTGTCAAAAATTTCCACATGAGCTATCCTGACCAATTTGGGTGTGCTGAACCCAAATATATCAGTTTCATTTCCATCCAAGATCATCTCGACTAGTTTCAAGTACTACGAATTCCCGGTCAAAAATTACCTTTTGTGCTCAATTAACTAATTGAGCATAATGATAGGCTATACTGACTAATTTGGGCGTGCTGAACCCAAATTTATCAGTTTTATCTTCATCCGAGGTCATCTTGACCAATTTTTTAGTACTGCATGTTTCCTAGTCAAAATTTTCTTTTTATATTCAATTGACTAATTTGAGCATACTGAATCTAGATATATCAGTTTTATATCAAGAAAAGGTCATCTTGACCAATTTCTTGATACTGCATATGGACACACAAGCGTACACACATAAAATCACTATATTTTCGCATTTTAAACATGAAATTCATCATGTACATTCTATGTGCCAATTTTTCGAGAATGATGAAATTTCCCAGTTGTCACATTCACCCCTCCTTATAGAATTTTCACCCTCAAAAATTGAAACTAATAAGGGTACAAAGATTTCATTTCATCTTTGTTCATTATATATACATGTCATTTCATAACATTTACATGTCATTTCAAACATATCTATATAACATGAAGGCTTCATATCTCATGGCCTTGTACATCTAATTTTCCTATACAACCACAACTTTAGGAAACATAGGCGGTGTTGGAAATGACACCCCGCTTGCCCACGAGGAAACTGGGGCTAATGTTGGACTCCTCCAACAGAATCACTCAGTCGTTGTATGGCGTAACTCGGTCCAGTTTGTGACAACCAGGAAATTTAATCGTTCTCAGAGACTATGTACAATGTATGTGAATAGTGATTTTTTAAGTTTTAAACTGTAAAATAAATGATTTAATATTGTCTAGAATGTGATAAAATGTTTAGCAAGGTCAAGAATCATGAATTCGAGTGTAGAAAATTTTATCCAGTTGAAACGAGGGAAAATGGTACCAAGTTGGAACCGAAAACCCTAACAAAAGTATGTGTTTCGCTAAAAGATGAAAAATTTTAGACCGTAGTTTTGGCCAAACGACAATATATTAGGGCAAATCGAGCGCGTAGATGGCCTCAGAAAACCTCTGGTGCAATTTCGATAAAATTTAGTCCAGGGTAATTTTCGATTGGGTTGTAACCGAAAATCAACTAAAGGTGAACTAGATTCTAATTGGATGACCTCATTAGCATGATGTCATAATTAAATTAATTAAGTTAATGGTAGAAAGAAATCTAAGCTTTAATGGCTAGGATTTAACACTTTTTGATCCAAAGGTTGGGATTAAGCCAAAATGCCATAGATTTTCTTTAAAATTCTTGGATAAATCCAAGCAAAATGAGCTATTTTGGTAGCTGGAAAATAGTAAGAAAAAGTTACAAAAAAGCCCTCCAAAAGTTACAACTAAGTCCCCAAAGTTTTGCCAAATTGCCAACTAGTTTGCAACTAAATCCCTAACTTTATGGGCTGCTATATATATCCATTTCCTTGCTGAAATTTCACATGTAATCAGCCAAAAAAAATTCAGAAAACAGCAGCCCTTTGTTCTCCATTGAAACCGTGAGTTCCCCACATAATTTCAAGCCAAAAATCTTCAAGTTTTGGTGTTCAAGTTCATCTCTAAGTGGCAAGAAGTATTCCTAGCAAGGTAACCTTCAAAAATTCAATTTTTCTTGCTTCTTTTTGGCTGAAAAACCATGGCTAGAATAGTGGAATTGTTGACGAAAAAGTTTGAGTTTTATGTTGTTGTTTATTTATTGGAGTATGGTTATGATTGAAACAAGTTTTGGTGATGAATTTGGTGAGTGTGGAATGCAAAAACTTGAAGTTTTCCTAGGTTTTCTTAGTGTAAAACCGTGGCATGTATATAGGGCGAAGGGTGAAAAAAATTGTTTTGCTATGGTTGATTTGGTGTGAATTGGTTTAAAATGAAATCTATGTAAGTTGAAATTGTAAGCAAAATTTTTGGTTGAATTTTTCAAAGAAAAATCCGTGAGTTTGGGGTTAGGGTTTAGTGACAAATTTTCATGAGATGTTGGTGTTTTGTGTATGAAAACATGTTGTGGTAATTGGAATGGTTTTATGGTGTGATTGGAAACTTGAAAAAAAAGTTGGTGTATGTTGGACATGGTGAGTCCATGGGGTGTATGTGAAAGATAGGAAAAAAAAAATTTATGTGAATATGTTGTTGTTTCATGGTTTGAAAACATAGGAATTGTACAAGTTTTATTTGAAAACTTGTATGTGAAAGATTAAAAAGGAATAAGTGTTAGAGAAACCTAATTATGCTAAAATCCTATATGTTAAACCTAAGGTTGTCAAGGGTTGATAATGGGATTAAAAATTGTTGGTTAACCTATATGTTGAAACCGTGGGGTTAAAATGAAAAATAAGGCTAAGTGTGATGCATATCAGTATTTAAATTTAAGTTTTGGTCAATGAATGTTATGTTGAAATTTTTGTGCAAAAAGTTAGCACTTTTGCATAAAAATTAGGCCTCTGGTATTAGTACTTGGTAGATTAGTTAGGATAGATGGTTTTGAGGCGTTTCCTAAACGCCGGAAGCCTTAAATTTCAGCAGAAATGCTATCGAAATTTTTAAGACCACACGAGGGGTATTTTAGGAAACAAGGGGTAAATTAGGGTCAGGAAAGAAAACCCGAGCCCCCTCGGTTACCTAGACCAAGGGAAGGGGGAAGGATGAACGGTTTAAGAACTAGTAAAACGTCCATCCGGAGCTCAAAAATGATAGAAAAACGAGAAAACGCCCCCTAGGTAGAAAGAGTACCACCCGAGGGTCGGGTGATAAATGTGGCGTCCTCGACCTCGGTCCATCGAAACTATTACAATCAAGCTCGTTAGCTGACTAAAATAGCTCGTGAACTTCGTCGGGTCGCCTAAATTCTTTTCTTTCCTTTAAATCCTTTGTGAAATTTGGAATCATTTTTTTTTAAATACTTTTTCTTATTAGTAAACATAATGTAATTAAACTGAACTATATTTGTCACTTTTAAAAGTACAAACATAGTTCATACACAATACATAATTCAAATCTTTTTGCAATAATGTCTCTGTTTTCAACGTTCAGCGGAAAACTTGTAGCAGGACCATATCCACGGTGGATTCCCTATCCCTTTGACATGCTCGCATCCTGCCACCATTCAGAAATCTACTGGATAGGTTTCTTACCTGCAACATAAACAAACTGATGAGCTACCAGGCTCAGTAAATTCAAACATACATAGTAAGAATCATATTGATTCAAAAACACTAAAACTCAATTTCCTATGAATAGTACTATTCATCATAAATAGTAACTTTGACCTTTGACCAATGAATAGTAATAGTTACCCTAACTGGTTACTATTCACTTTACTCTATCAGGGTACTATTCACATACCCTAACTGAATTTACATTATTCTAACGTAAGCTTCGGTTATGCTTAATTATGATTTTTATCATTTTATTGATTGATTATTCTCTATTTCATTTCTAGTTTAGAGCTTTGTTTATGGCAGTACCGATGATTATTAGCATGCTGACTGGGAAGGTCTAAGGAGCGACGTTAGAACATCGGTCTCCACAGCCCTGATATCCTCGTAGGATTTGAGATAAACCTCCACCACTATGTTGGAGGGGAGGTAAGCCTTAGTGGTTTCATTACCATCTTTCTTATAGTTCCCCATCGGAGACATTCATATGAGTCATCCCACGGTGGAACCCTTATTGCCCGTAGGTCTTTACATTTATTTCTTTATGTGTGTTTTTAATTAACCACACTATAGTGCCCTAGCACTTCTCCATAGTGTATTATTTATACACTTTTTAATTTCTCATTTCATTAGGTGAGTTAGTTTAACTACACCCCTATTGCCCGTAGGACTTTACAAGTTTGTATGAAAAATACTTAAATCAATCAAATAATAATTCATGCTATAGACATGTAAATATCTGAGCTTACCAAACATTTATCATAGCATCGCGCTATGAAACATTCATATAACACATAAACCTAGACATAATAGATCAATTCATTCATATAATGAACAACATCAGAATGTTCATGAGCAGACAAATGAATGCTGGAACTTACACATATCACACTTAGACATAATAGTCTATTCATGTTGAAAACAATTAAATGTTCGAACTTACAGATACTTTCGCTAGCATTTCCTTCCCCGGCTCCGCAGATGTTCCTTTGCTGCGTCTGGATCGGGTTCCTATAACCGGAATAACCACGGTTATTCTAAATCTTCATTTCATATTCAAAATTTAGTAAAACATAAAAATTCTATGTTTTACTTCTCGTAAATGGTCTTAGGAATCTAAAATCCCATTTTCCATTTTTACACTAAATCTTGGCAAAATTACCATTTTACCCCTGATTTGATTTCTCATCATAAACCTACTTTTTGTTGGTTTAAGACCCAAATTTAACTTTTATAATTTCATTTTAACTATCCTTAGGCATTCACGGTCCTTTCCGAGCCTTTCGGAAATTTTTGGTCAAAATGACCATTTTGCCCCTGACGGTCTCGGGATCGTTATATGCTTACTGTGACTTTTAACAGGATTTTTTCTAAGCCCAAATATTATAAAATAATATTTCTTAAGCTTTTACACACTTTTACAGCATCCATTGCTGTTCCATAGACGACTATTGGTCATCCGACTTTCGGGTGGTACAATTCCGACACCTAGGGTCGTTTCTCGTTTTTCTCATGTTTCAGAGCCTTGAATGGATATTTCACTACTCTTGAAACGTTTGTTATGCTAATCCCGAGCCTTAGACACCGAGTGGGCTCGAGTTTTCAACCCGACCTCAAATTTACCTTTCCTTTCCTAAAATACCCTTGACATTGGTTTTCCCGTTCTCTTACATTTTCACAACCTCGGAGGGATGGTTTACTATTCCTCAAAGGTTCATTTTCCCATTTTTTGAGCCAAACTCATCGAAGGGTCTCAGTTTCCATTACCAAATACGATTTGCCTCTCGTTTTTCACCAAAATGCCCATAGTGCCGTTTTCAAAATTTCAACAGCATTTCTGCTAAATTTCTAGGTCTTCGGCGTTTAGGAAACATCTCAAAACCATCTAACTTAGTCTAATCTACCACGTACTATAAATGAGGCCTAATTTTTACGTAAAACTCAACTTTTTACGTAAAAATTTTCACATTTCCCATACATTTTCTTTTTCTGATATTTCATTCATTTTACTCTCTTTTTTTTTCTTTTTACAATTTGAATACAAATTACATATAAATCATTCCAATATATAAATAAGGAATGACGGGAAACGAAGTTGCTACCGAAATCATTCTGTCGGTGATCGTACGAATTGTGCGGTCTCGATCGCACAAACTTTTGGTCTTTGTTCTTCACGTTCGAAATCCCGATTGGCAATTCTGATGTCGCAGATGTGTCCAGAACGTAAAAAATAGGCCAACAGGCCATTCTTCATTTTTCCACCCCTGGGTCGGTGTTGACCCCGTTGACCGACGTTGACTTCGGCATTGACCGGTAGCGGACGGCGGCGGCCCGAACAACGGAGGTGTCCACCTTGAAGATCTCGACGAGAGGAGTCCATTGGTGGTGTCAATTTCACCATTGGAGGCTTCGATCGTCGACAATTGGCCTCGAAAACTCGACCCATGGCGGTGGCATTGAATCTCTGCCATGCCGGGGTTGTTGCCCGAAATTGTTTGAGGGCTTTTGTTCCCCATCATCTTCTGAGTACTTTGACACCCACAGTGTCCCTCGACTCAGCCCGAAACGGTGAGTTTCACAACGGCTTCACGGCGATGACGGCGCGATGTTCGACGGCACGACTCGGTGACTGGTGAGCCGAAATGAAGCTTGGGTTTTGTTCTACTCTTCACCATGAAACTTTTGGGACCAGAATCGTGTCAATCGGATGTCGGACGGCGGAGATAAGGCCGTTTGAAATTTCTGGCCAATGGCGGCTTCAGGAGGTGCGTGCGACGTTCTCCAGCGTCGGTTCCATCGATTTAGCACATCGTTAGACTCAGCTTGTCGAGAGCTTTCCAACGAGACTGGTGGTGTCGAAAATAGACACTGTTTCCGATGGTCGGTCACTGTTCACTTTTGGGATTGTGTGTGGGGAAAAATATGAAAAAGGAAAATTATGGGGCCTTTTCTGCAATTTCGACCTTTTATACACTTTTTGTCCAAAATTTTAACATGAGCTATCCTAACTAATTTAAGCGTGCTGAACCCAAATATATCAGTTTCGTTTTCATCCGAGATCATTTCGACCAGTTTTTGGTACTGCGAATTCCCCATCAAAAATTACCTTTGTGCTCAATTAACAAATTTAAGCATTCTGATAGGCTATACTGACTAATCTGGACGTCCTGAATCCAAATATATCAGTTTCATCGTCATCCGAGGTCATCTCGGTCAGTTTCTGGTACTGTATATTTCCCAGTCAAAATTCTCGTTTTGTGCTTAATTGACTAATTAGAGCATTCTGATTTCAAATATATCAGTTTTATATCAAGAAAATGTTATCTTCACCAATTTCTTGATACTGCATACCTCTGGGTCAAATATTACTTTTTATGCTCAATTGACTAATTTAAGCATGCTGAATCTAAATATATAAATTTTAGGTCAAGAAGAGGTCATCTAGAACAATTTCTCGATACTATGTGTAACACACACACACACACTCACGTCTAAAATCACTACTATCAGTATTTTATCTTTTTGTGCACTCAGCTTACCTTGAGTCACCTACTAGGGTTTACAGTTTATTGTTTTTCCCCAGCTCAATTTGACATGCTTTTACATCACCGAATTCTTAATTTGTAATATCGTTAGAACATTTTATCTTGTTCTACACAATATTAATCATTCATTTCACATTTTAAAAATGAAATTCATCATGTACAAGCAATTTACAATATTCCGAGAACAGTAAAATTTCCCGGATATTATATTCCCCTCCTTATAAAATTTTCGTCCTCGAAAATTAGCACAAGTGAGGGTATGTAAGAAAATAAATCGGTAAAAACGTATCAGAGTGGCGCAGCGGAACAATAAAAATTTTTAGATTGTTAAATATCTCATGATGCCATATACAACAAACTAACAACAATTAAAACTCATACCTCAAGGACGCCAATCTTGCAGAAGGAGAATGACCGGAGGCTTCAACCAACTAGCCTTCTCTACTATTCTCCAATTCCCGAATGGCTGAGTGTGTGGGCACTCTGAACCTCGATCGGTATGCTAGTACTGCTAGTCTTCTTCCGACCACCCAGATCTCTAAAGAACTTATTGTCACGATGAGCTGTGCAATAATAAGCCTGCTCACCTGAGAGTCTGTGGTCTGAGAGAACTGGAGTGGCAGGACCTCTATTTATAGACCTGCATGAGGTGATTCTCTGTATTCGAATTGGATTAGGAGAAGATATTCTCCCTTATCCATAACCATAAAATCTGAATTTTCCATGGGAAAATCCCAACAATAAAATTCGGCCATTTAGGATAAATCCAATCCAAATTTAAACAAGATTTTAACTAGAATTTTATCTCCCTTTTTCAACCAAAAAATCCGAAAATTCCAAGGAGAAAATCTCCTCAAAATTTCGGCCACTTTTAGGATAAGGGAGAATCAAAATTCCACTAGGATTTTCAAGCTTGAATCTTATCTCATCCTTATCCAAAATAACTGAATTTTCCTAGGAGATATGCTCCAAAATTTCGGCCACTTTCTGGGGAGGAGAGAATCCAAATTCAACTGGGATTGAAACTTGAATTTTTCCTTTGAACCTTATCCACAAAAACCGAAAATCCATTGAAGATAATCCTCAAAATTTCGTCCATCATTAGTTAGGATTTGGATTCAAAATTCAAGTAGGATTCTAACAAGATTATCCTCTCCGTATCCAACTCAAATTCGAATTTTCAAACCTTGTAGATTTACCATAACAAATTCAAATCCCACTTGGACTGTGATTCAAAATTTGAATTTCAAATTTCAGATTCGAATTTCAAATTTAAATTTCAAATTTCAAATTCGAATTTCAAATTCAAATTTCAAATTCGAATTTCAAATTCAAATTTCAAATTCGAATTTCAAATTCAAAATTCAAAATTCAAAATTCAAAATTCAAAATTCAAAATCCACAAAACAGTTGTATTTCAAATTCTTGTTCTCATGGATAATTTTCTACAACTCCGATCCAATCTCAAATAAAATCATGGCAACTTTATTTGGAGTTCGAATAATTGTGTACTCTATTATCCAAAACAAAATCTGAATCCAACCGGAGGGAATCTTGTCTACCATCTTAATCCTATGTCATCACCATCCATGCATAATAAACTAGGCAATAGCATACACAAATCAATTTGCCAAACGTTAAGGAATTATATGGAGCTAGTAGAGGGACTGATTGGGCATATATAATTGGGCTCCCGCAAATCCATATGATCATCATTCTTTTACTGAATAACTCAATCATATGATCACTAATTTCAGAGTTACACCACTATAAACCTGAAACTGAACTCCCAATTATATACCGTATTACGTAAGCCTGTGACAAGCTATCGTCCAATGACCTTGTCATGTATGCAGAACCCTCATATGATATCCATGATCAGCCTTAGGCCAAAGTCCGTTTAATCCTACTGATCAGGCTATCTTAAAGTTCCATTATACTACCGAATGAAGAAAATGATTATTCACCATATGTGAATAAGAAGTCATCCGCCCAGCAGACGACCCAAGGCTTTGTCCATTTTCACATTCAGTATAATGCCTTTAAGAGGATACCCTTAACTCCTCATTAGAGCTATGATTCTAATATCTGTAAATGAACCCTTCATCGTATACAAGTCATGCACCCAATGAATCAGTCTATAAGCTTACTACCTCTAAGACGCTTTAGCCATTGCAACATCAAAGTACACAAGTCATATACATGAAGCTATCCTTTTACTCAGGATTAAAGTTACTGCATAATGAACATCAAAAGCAGATCGATCCACTCAAAGCGAACTTCGTAGATCAATCACGCTTTAGTCCTGGTCTAATATGTCACCACCAAGCAGCATATCTATGTCTCTACTTGGGAGTCCAGCTCCAGACAGTCAAGACAAACCGTCCCATCCAAGGCTTTAGACAACATAATAGTCTTAACATGAGTTAGATGCTCGGTCTAACCCCATAGACTACAGACCATAGTTTAGACCGCTAACTTTAGAACATTGTCTTCTCGCATACAAAAGTCCATTGCATGCAACGTTCTAACAGTTTAACACAAGCAGTCAAGGAGTCATATTTGCTTACATTTACTTTAACATGTAAATAAAGACGAGGACAGATAGCAATGTAATAAATAACCTCTATATATAATTTTGTTATCCAGTTCAAAATAAATACATCAAAAGGTCTCTAATACTTAGGGCATTTCCTAACAATCTCCCACTTGCCCTAAGCCAGCAGATGTGCCATGTTACGCGTCCCCATCGCCTTTACCTGCCTCTCAGAGCTTCTAGCCACCAAAGTCTTAGTAAAAGGATCGGTAATGTTGTCCTCAGACGCGATCTTACATACATTTACTTGTCCTGTCTCCAAGTGCCCTCTAATAATATGATATCTCTGATCTATGTGCTTGGTCCTCTTGTGGTGCCGAGATTCCCTTGTATTGGCAATAGCCCCAGTGTTATCACAGTAAAGTGTGATAGGTTTGTCAACACCCAGAATGACCTCAAGGTCTCTAAAGAACTTGCGGAGCCAAACCGCTTCTTTAGATGCCTCAGCCGCAGCCACATATTCAGCCTCCATAGTAGGGTCAGCTGTGCAGCCCTGCTTCACGCTTCTCCACACAATGGCGCCTCCTCCGAGTAAAAACACTGATCCAGATGTCGATTTCCTCGAATCCTTACAAGTCTGGAAGTCTGAGTCCGTGTATCCTACGTTTGTTAGATCCCCTCCAGAATACACCAGCATATAATCCCTCGTTCTCTTAAGATACTTAAGTATATGCTTTACTGCTTGCCAGTGCTTGGTTCCAGGATTTGCTTGATATCAACTCACCATACCTACTGCAAAACATATATCCGGGCGAGTGCAAAGCATAGCGTACATAAGGCTACCGACAGCGGATGCATAAGGGACCTTACTCATACGCTCTCTTTCTTCCGATGTCTTGGGACAGTCATCCAGTGAAAGAGTTAGACTGGCAATAGAAGGTTATGAGCCTTTCTTTGCCTCTTGTATTGCATATTTGTCTATTATTTTATCTATGTATGAAGCTTGGGATAATGCTATCATTTTATTCTTTCGATCTCTGAATAAACGAATGCCTAGAACATAATTAGCTTCTCCCAAGTCCTTCATGTCAAACTGTTGGTGCAACCAAAGCTTGACCGATGATAAGTTCCCTACATCATTCGTAATGAGTAGTATATCATTGACATAGAGTATCAGAAAGACCACTTTTCCATCCTTAATACGTTTATAAACACAAGGTTCATCAACGTTCTTCTCAAAACCAAATGTCTTAATCACTTGATCAAACCTCTGGTTCCATGAGCGGGATGCTTGCTTTAATCAATAAATGGATCTAAGCAACTTGTAGACTTTCCTTTCTTGGCCTTTCGCTACAAACCCTTCGGGCTGTATTATATAGATACACTCTTCAAGATGGCCATTCAAGAATGCCGTCTTGACATCTATTTGCCAAATCTCGTAATCGAGAGCCGCAGCAACAAACAGAAGAATACGGATAGACTTGAGCATAGCAACAGGCGAAAAGGTTTCATCGTAATCGATTCTAGCCTTTTACGTGTACCCCTTTGCAACCAGTCTAGCTTTGAAAGTTTCCACTCTCCCTTCCGCATCCTTCTTTCTTTTGTAGACCCATTTGCATCCAATGGGTTTTATCCCATCCGGCAAATCTACAAGTTCCCAAACAGAGTTAGATTTCATAGAATCCATCTCATTGTTCATAGCCTGTTTCCTTGATTTAGAATCAACATCATTTATAGCTTCATCATAGGTGACCGGATCATCCTCATGCTCATGAGCCTCGGCCTGGTATACCTCAGCATCATACATGAAGAAATTAGGTTTCTTCGAAACCCTCCCACTACGACGAAGCATCCTAAATTATTGATCGTCTGTAGGTTCTTCACCGGAACTCAGACTTGCGTCCAAGACCGAAATCTGTGGAGCAGTTCTTTCACTCGATAACTCCTCTAACACCACTTTGCTTCGAGGCTTAAAGTCATTCATGTGACTTTCCTCCAAGAATGTCGCATGGGTTGATACAATGACTTTTTGTTCCTTTGGGTTATAGAACAGACCTCCTTTAGTTCTCTTTGGATACCCTACAAACATGCACAATTCTGATCTTGGTTCCAACTTTTTCACATCCCCATCCAGTACATGCGCCGGGCAGCCCCATATTCTTATATGTCCAAGGGAGGGCTTCCTGCCATGGCGTAATTCATACGGAGTTCTGGGAATTGATTTGCTTGGAACCTGGTTCAGAATATAGCATGCGGTTTGTAAAGCATATCCCCAAAATGATAATGGCAGCGTTGAATAACTCATCATGGACCGCACCATATCCAACAAGGTCCTGTTTATCCTTTCGACTACACCATTCTGTTGTGGAGTACCAGGTGCAGTCAATTGGGATAATATCCCGTTCTCTACAAGATGTCCTAGAAATTCATCGGAGAGGTATTCACCACCTTGATCAGATCGAAGTGTCTTTATGGATTTATCCAATTGCTTCTCCACTTCCGCACGATACTCTTTGAACTTGTCAAAGGTTTCGCTCTTGCGGTGCATCAGATACACATATCCATACCTCGAGTAATCATATATAAAAGAGACATAATACTCGAACCCTCCTCGTGCTGTGACGTTCATGGGGCTACATACGTCAATGTGCATAATTTCTAAGAGCTCCTGAACCCTTGTACCCTTAGCTCCAAAAGACCTCTTGGTCATCTGACCCTCTAGACAAGACTCATATTGGGGAAGACGTACCTCCTCTCGAGATTCTAGAGGACCGTCTTTCACCAATCTTTAAATCCTATCTTGATTAATATGACCAAGTCTTAAATGCCAAAGATACGCCTTGTTAGAGTGAGCAACTTTCAACCTTTTAGAGTTATCTATTAATTCAATGTTAAGTAGTCAGTACATCTTTGGTTTGATCAAATATAGGTTTCCATCCATCCATCCAGAATAGACAAAAGACTTATTTCTACAAATATCAGCTCTTTTGCTAAAAGAAACTGAATAAGAATCCTTTATTAAACAAGCTACCGATATAAGGTTCCTCCTAAAATTAGGAACATAAAAACAGTCTTTCAATAAAATAAACCTAAATTGATCAAAATAAAGGTAAATATCTCCCACTACCTCAGCCACCACCAAGCTGCCGTCTCCAGTTCGCAACGAGAGGCTCCTATCATGTAGACTTCTCGTTTCTACGAACCCCTGCATAGAAACACAAACATGATTAGTGGCGTCCGAATCAATAACCTAAGTGTCTTTCGATTCTTCCACCAAACACGCTTCCAAGTAGTGAAGTTCCTTACCTTCCTTGCCCTTGGCGGCTAGGAATTCCCGGCAAGCCTTCTTAAAGTGACCTACCTTCCCGCAACGGAAGCACTTGGACTTTTTAGGGTCCCTGGGCTTCTTGTTCCTCTTCTTCTTCTTCCCATCCGAGACAGGAGGATTAGAAAAACTAGAAGCCGCTTGTTTCTGATTTGGCATCTTCTTCTTCCGTGAGGGTTTGAAAGATTCCGTCAAATTGGCCTCACCTTTGGGTTGGATAGCATCCCCATCCCTGATCATCCGCTCATAAGCTTGGAGTTGCTTCATGAGCTCGGTTAGTCCTAACTCCCTTGTCGCCAGATTGTATGCGGCCTTAAACCCCACAAAATCTTTAGACAGAGTTTTGAACACCATCTCGATCTGGGTGTTGTAGTCCAACTCAGCACCGTTTTCGACAGCCTCAGTGAAGAATCCCATTAGAGTGATCATATGGTCCTTCATCGGAGTACCCGACTTTTGCTTAGAGTTCATAATACTGGTGATAGCGGACTGTCGAGCCAACTTTTCTTGGCCTCCGAACATGTCCTCCAGATTATCCATGATCTCCCTAGCAACCTGATAAGTCTCATGCTGCTTTTCTAAAGCACTCGTCATACTAGCAAGCATGTAGCATCGAGCTATATCATTGGATTCTCTCCAACGAGTATAGGCAACCGGGACCTCCTCAAGCAGTGTGTCAGGTTTTGGCCCTGGTGGGCATGGTTCGTCCAGTACGAACTTGTGTCTCTCACAGCTGAGAGCTATAAATAGATTTCTTTTCCAATCCTTATAATTATCGCCATTCAGTTTATTCTCAGTGAGCATTGAAATGAGGGGTATTGGTGACATTTTGAACTGAAATAAAATTATACTAGATATTATTATAAAGCCCAAGCAAATATACAGATAATTTAGCAAATAAAACATACAAGTATGTTCCTACATGAAACTTGAAAAACATATAGCATTGCAACGATAATTTTCAGCACCTATTGCCCAAAGCCACCGAGGGGTGGTCATGAAAACAAATAGCCGGAACATGGACCCCGTCCAATTAATATATGTTGCCTTAAATCCTCCAAGTTTAAGACATATATTAATAACCGCTTATTTGGCCACCAGTTTAGTTAACAGAGCTTTTAGGGAAGGTTAATAACTAAACGAGTCTTGAGTGTATAACCATTGCTTACGTAGCCCGATCCACATCCTACCAAGCCATCGAGGGGTGGTCATGAATAGGATCGTACCCGAACACGTTTCCCACATAGGAGATCCAATCTAGTATATCGGCGGCGGTAAACACCTACCGAGGGGTGTGGTCAGGGCAGAACTAACATGAGGCGTTACCATGCTTTCACGTATGGATCAACAATGGAGGCCGTGGGTATTGTTTGAAGCCCTCTCCCACTCAATATTTTGAAAAACATGCAAGTTTTTGACAAATTATGTATGATCAATATAGTATGAGCGGCACTCACCTATCCTATATGACATGTTATCAAATATGCATATATAATATCCATCAATACATATTTATACATCCATGACATATCACAGAAAAAATAATTGACAGAAAAACCAAGCCATAGTTCCATCCTAGAACAAAGAAAATAAAGATTACAAAATTTCATCCAAAGCATTCTTTGGGTCTTGAATTTTGTTCCGTCTTCTTGTATCCATCTTTATGTAGCCTCTCCATTTATTTCTCATCCCAAGAATCATTTAAAATTTAAATCTTCAAAAATTTAAATTTCAAATTCAAATTTTAAACATCATGTGTAATAACATGTAATTTCAAAAATATCAAATTTTCAATTACATATTTTTAAACATGATTTTAAAATTAAATCTCAAATTTAAAAATCAAAATTTTTCGATTTTTGAACCGTCGCACCATCGCCCCCGAAGGCAGTAGTCGCCGTGGGCAGCCACCAGCCCCGGAGGGGCTGGCAGCCCACGGCCGGCCCCATGTGCAGCATTGCAAGGCTGCACGCCCAGGCTGGGCGTGGCAGCCGACAGGCTACAGGCAGCGCGTGCAGCCACAGGCTTCACACCCAGGCTGTGGCTCGCCTTGGGTAGGCCACGGCCACCCTCGGCTGCAGGCCAAGCCTGCGGCCGTGGGTGGTTGTGGCCTGCACAGGGGCTACCGCAGCCCCATCCTGCCCGAGGGTAGGGGCTGCAGCCCCACCAAGGCCCGTCGGCCTATCCCGAGGGGTCGTGTCTCGATTTTCATGCCATATTCCAATTTACCTATTAGGATCTCCAAAAATTAATTTGAATCCCAATTAAATTGAAATTTTCCACACAATCAAAATTTCAATCTTTAAATCAAATTTAACTTTTGGGAAAAATAAATTACGGTCTTCAATCTTCAATCTCCTCCAAGAATAATTACATAAAATTTCCTAAATTGTTTCCGGTGTACAAAATTCTAACCACAAAAATTCTAAGAGACAAAAATTAAAATCCATGGGAAAATTACAATGTTAATAAACTGCTCCCATGGTTACATAAAAATTCCTAGATACAATTTTTCTAAATTCTAAGGAACCATAACCGGCATAAACAAGCATGCTTATAATAATTCAGAAAATTAAAATAACCACATACTTTATACATAATACATGATAACAACATAAAGGAACCCTAGAATGCCACTCTCTAAATATCAAATCCATACATAAATAAAAAGACTAAGTAATTATCTAATTTATGTACATGGCATAGTCATGAGATGGCTCTGATACCAATTATAGGAAAATAAATCGGTAAAAACGTATCAGAATGGCGCAACGGAACAATAAAAATTTTTAGATCGTTAAATATCTCATGATGCCATATACAATAAACCAACAACAATTAAAACTCATACCTCAAGGACGCCAATCTTGTAGGAGGAGAATGACCGGAGGCTTCAACCAACTAGCCTTCTCTACTATTCTCCAATTCCCGAATGGCTGAGTGTGTGGGCACTCTGAACCTCGATCGGTATGCTAGCACTGCTAGTCTTCTTCCGACCACCCAGATCTCTAAAGAACTTATTGTCACGATGAGCTGTGCAACAATAAGCCTGCTCACCCGAGAGTCTGTGGTCTAAGAGAACTGGAGTGGCAGGACCTCTATTTATAGACCTACATGGGGTGATTCTCTGTATTCGAATTGGATTAGGAGAAGATATTCTCCCTTATCCATAACCATAAAATCTGAATTTTCCATGGGAAAATCCCAACAATAAAATTCGGCCATTTAGGATAAATCCAATCCAAATTTAAACAAGATTTTAACTAGAATTTTATCTCCCTTATTCAACCAAAAAATCTGAAAATTCCAAGGAGAAAATCTCCTCAAAATTTTGGCCACTTTTAGGATAAGGGAGAATCAAAATTCCACTAGGATTTTCAAGCTTGAATCTTATCTCATCCTTATCCAAAATAACGGAATTTTCCTAGGAGATATGCTCCAAAATTTCGGCCACTTTGTGGGGAGGAGAGAATCCAAATTCAACTAGGATTGAAACTTGAATTTTTCCTTTGAACCTTATCCACAAAAATCGAAAATCCATTGAGGATAATCCTCAAAATTTCATCCATCATTAGTTAGGATTTGGATTCAAAATTCAAGTAGGATTCTAACAAGATTATCCTCTCCATATCCAACTCAAATTCGAATTTCAAACTTTGTGGATTTACCACAACAAATTCGAATCCCACTTGAACTGTGATTCAAAATTTGAATTTCAAATTTCAAATTCGAATTTCAAATTCAAATTTCAAATTTCAAATTTCAAATTTCAAATTTCAATTTTAAATTTTAAATTTCAAATTCAAATTTCAAATTCGAATTTCAAATTCAAATTTCAAATTCAAATTTCAAATTCAAATTTCAAATTTCAAATTTCAAAATTCAAAATTCAAATTTCAAAATTCAAATTTCAAAATCCACAAAACGGTTGTGTTTCAAATTCTTGTTCTCATGGATAATTTTCTACAACTCCAATCCAATCTCAAATAAAATCATGGCAACTTTATTTGGAGTTCGAATAATTATGTACTCTATTATCCAAAACAAAATTTGAATCCAATCGGAGAGAATCTTGTCTACCATCCTAATCCTATGTCACCATCATCCATGCATAATAAACTAGCCAGTAGCATACACAAATCAATTTGGCAAATGTTAAGGAATTATGTGGAGCTAGTAGAGGGACTGATTGGACATATATAATCGGGCTCCCGCAAATCCATATGATCATCATTCTTTTACCGAACAACTCAATCATATGATCACTAATTTCAGAGTCACACCACTATAAACCTGAAACTGAACTCCCAATTATATACCGTATTACGTAAGCCTGTGACAAGCTATCGTCCAATGACCTTGTCATGTATGCAGAACCCTCATATGATATCCATGATCAGCCTTAGGCCAAAGTCCATTTAATCCTAGTAATTAGGTTATCTTAAAGTTCCATTATACTACCGAATAAAGAAAATGATTATTCACCATATGTGAATAAGAAGTCATCCGCCCAGCAGACGACCCAAGGCCTTGTCCATTTTCACATTCAGTAAAATGCCTTTAAGAGGATACCCTTAACTCCTCATTAGAGCTATGATTCTAATATCTGTAAACGAACCCTTCATCGTATACAAGTCATGCACCCAACGAACCGATCTATAAGCTTACTACCTCTGAAACGCTTTAGCCATTAGAACATCAAAGTACACAAGTCATATACATGAAGCTATCCTTTTACTCAGGATTAAGGTTATTGCATGATGAACGTCAAAAGTAGATCGATCTACTCAAAGTGGACTTCGTAGATCAATCACGCTTTAGTCTCGGTCTAATATGTCACCACCAAACAACATATCTATATCTCTATTTGGGAGTCCAGCTCTAGACAATCAAGACAAACCGTCCCCTCCAAGGCTTTAGACAACATAATAGTCTTAACATGAGTTAGATGCTCGGTCTAACCCCATAGACTACAGACCATAGTTTAGACCGCTAACTTTAGAATATTGTCTTCTCGCATACAAAAGTCCATTACATGCAACGTTCTAACAGTTTAACACAAGCAGTCAAGGAGCCATATTTGCTTACATTTACTTTAACATGTAAATAAGACGAGGACAGATAGCAATGTAATGAATAACCTCTATATATAACTTTATTATCCAGTTCAAAATAAAAACATCAAAATGTCTCTAATGCTTAAGGCATTTCCTAACAGGATACAACATTCTCGTTTCATCTTTCCCAGTAAAATCTGAACAAGTTGCTCTTCATATGTCAGATCCTCCTCAATCTAAATCGATTCGTACCTCAATACAGGAGATAAATTCGATACCTGTTTCTTTATCCTACATTCGTGAAAAATACTATGTGCTGCTGACAGTTCTGAAGGTAGTACCAATTTATAGGTAACATTTTCAACACGTTTAAAAATTTCATAGGGTCCAATACATCTTGGAATAAATTTTCTTTTCTTACCGAACACATTATTCCCTTCAATGGGAATACTTTTAAAGAATATGAAATCCCTTTCATTAAACTCTAAGGATCTTCAATGTTTATCTGCATAATTCTTCCACCGACTTTGTGCGATCTTTCTTCATCATTGTATTTTCACAATTACATCCGATGTTCCTTATACGAAATCGATCTTGTGCCACTGTTTCTCTCACAAGTCATACCAATAGGTAAGCGATCTGCACTTTCGTCCATCTAACAGTAATTTCTCGTTCCAATTCTTAGGAAATCCATGAGTTAGACACGAAACATGTCTTCTAGTGTTCGAGTAATTCATTTAGATTGATCTTCGTTTAGGGATGAAAAGTCGTACTAAGATGCAATTTCATTCCCATGACTCCTTGTACATACTTTCAAAAATTTGAAGCGAATTGCGCATCTAAATCGAATATGACAAACTTGAAACACCAAGTTATCTGACAACATGGTTTACATAGAAATTCGCTAACTTTTCCAGTGAAAAGTCATTTTCACTACTATGACTCTTGCGGTTTTCATCAATCTATCCACCATAATTCAGATGGCGTTATACCGCTCTTAGGTCCTTGATAATTCCACTACAAAATTCATCGTAATATGTTCCCACTTACGTTCGGGAACTTCCAATGATTCTATTTTTCTACCTAGATTTTTCGTTCAGTCTTGATCTTTTGATAGTCATGCATCGATTCACAAATTTTACGCTTTCATTTGTCTCTTTCCACCAGAATTGCAATTTTAATTTCTGGTATACTTTACTCTTTCCGAAATGCATTGAATATGGCATTTTATGGGCTTTTGCCATACTTCACCTCATTAATCCTTCATTAGTTAGAATATGAATTCCTCCTTAATGTAGGATCATTCCACCCTTGGAAATCCCTTCTTGATAACTTATTAGATATGATCTTGCTTTAGAGCCCTTTTAGTGTCTTCGAATAGCGATGACTCTGATTGGAGTACAGCTAACCTTTCGGATATCAGCTCCAACTCCAATGAGTGTATCTCTTGTCGTAATTATTTTGCTAGTTTTTCTTTTGGCTACTGGTATGGAACAGTAGACTTTCTGCTTAAGGCATCCATCACACGGTTGATTGATTTTTTTTTGGGTGGTAGAGGATCTCACAGTTGTAATCCTTCACCAACTCCAAACATCGTCGTTGCCACATATGCAGATTCTCTTTCGATGCATCGCAATATATCATGAATTTCTCCCTTTTTGTGAGAAGCGTGTGAATTGGCATGCTTGTTAGTCAATTTTTCAACTTTCGAAAACTCTTTTCACATTCTTTAGTCTACTCGTATTACCTCTCCTTGCACGTAAAAGCCGTAAGAGGTGCCGCTAGTTGTGCGAACCTTTCCACAAGTCTTCTATAGTTGCCAACCAAACCTAAGAAATTATGTATTCCCAATATAGTCTTAGGTGCAGGCAATTCATTAGTCGTCTCCCCTTGATAGGATCTACGACAATTCCTTGTTTGGGGACTACGTTTCCCAGAAAATGCACTTTATCTAGTCAAAATTCACACTTGAAAAAATTTTGCATAGGTTCAGTGCTGTCTCATAATGTGCAGAGCAGTTCTCAAAAGCCCTTCATACTCCTTATGAGTCTATAAATATATAAGTATGTCATCGATAAACACTATGACAACTTATGTAGGAATTCCTTGAACACTTAATTGATGGTATCTTAATCGTAAATCAGTCTTACAGAATACTGCCACACCTTTGAAAATGGGTGTAGTTCTTTGCATGAGTTCGATTTCAAAGGAAATTTCTTGTTCAGGCGACAATTCAAGTAATTCCTCGAAGAAAAATGTCGAGAAATTCTTGGACCATAAGAACATTTTCTGGGTGAAGCTTCTATTCCTGTATTACCTATGACAAATAGGCCAAATATCCAATTCAATCATTGGACATTAGCTTACTCCCACTTCAGGAGCTAATTATCATCTTCTTCGATTTACGTGACGAATCCACATGTTTAAAGCTTTCTTCGTCGTCTAGTCGAAACACTATCTTTCTATTCCAGTAATCAACTATGGTTTGATATTTTCCTAGGAAATCCATTCCTAGGATTACATCACAATCAACTAACCTTATAACAATCGATTCTGTCGCTATGTTTGACGTTCCTACTTTCACATCCTCCTTAGTATATGCCAAGACACGAGCATTGGCATGTGTTACGTGTTCTTGTCTTTCCAGTCCTACCAATGATCTTTCAAATCTAGCCTATAACACACGGGCTTGGGACATTGTTGCTGTGGTTAAAACGTTTCCTGTGTATTCTACTGATTTGTGGGTCAGTTTCTGGCATAACGGCCTTCTTTTCCCACATTGCTCACATGCACTGGGGCCAAAATCAGCACTGTGGCCAGTGCCTCTTCTCACTTGTAGCGCAACTGGATACATCTGATCCTATATTATTAGTCAGCTTCCTTTGCTGCCTTCTATTGTTCCAGGTTAGGTTTTCATTTTCTCAGAAAATTTGCCTTTTCCTTTATTCTATGACTATAGGCCTGGAGCATTAAACTGTCCTGGCCTAACATTCTGATTAGGTTTACTGCTTTGGCCAATTTAGGTTCCAACTTAGGAAAAATTTAGTCAAAGTCCTTTCCCTCTTCCAAGTTTCTTAGACTTTTTCTCTTTCTTCTTTCTATCTAGCCTGCTGGTATTTAACCTGTCGAGCGCAACTAACGCAGTCTGTCACCGAAGGTGGTGGTATTAGACCACTATCCATCGAAACAAGGATCTCTGGTTGGAACATTCCAATCATTCTCTGTATCTTTTCCCTCTAAATAATTACCATGTAAGGGCATCATTTGGACAATTGATCAATTTTCGATGCTCTTCTCTCACTGATACATTTCCTTGCTTTAATGCGGCAAACCTTTTTTTCGTTACGGTTTTCGTGATGCAGGATCATAATATATCTAATGAAATTCAACCAGAAATTCATTCCAGTTCACAGTAGTCTCATCTCTTCTCATTCTGACAATGTTCTGCCAGAACTTAGCATCCTTCATCAGAACAAAGGACGTACGCAGAACCTTCTCCTTGCTCTATCAAGTTTATGGAGTCTCAAATCATCTATATAGGGAAAATCATTCTTCTGCTTTCAAAAGATCTGTAGAGCCCTCAAATTCTAGAGGTTTCATTCCATGGAATCGCTTATATAATAACTCTTGATTTACTATTGACCATAGTTCTTGTATCCTTTCAGGAATAGCAGTAATGTACTACCTATTCAATTGTAAGGGCCAATGGTGGCTGAACCTTCTCAGCACCTTGCCTAGGTTCTATCTCATCTAAACGCGGTCTTAATTTAGCATTTTCTTGCATCTAGACCTCTAAAAGGCCTTATAATTCCTCCACCCTTTCTGACAGGGTGAGACATTCACTCATACTTTCTTGACCACATGTATTCACCATATTTTCTATTTCCCTATAATCATTTGAAAATCAATCATTAGATTTTCAATGTATATACATATATTTCAAAAAATTTTTAAGATTTCCCGAAATTCAAAGAAATCCTAATGCCATATCATCATAAGGCATTATTATAATTCGTTTTATAACGTTCACATGCAAATCAATATTAAGGCCTTGTATATACAACAACCTCTTTTACATTGAGTATACATATATACACATATGTACCACTCTACATTTTAGTCATTCTATCGATCCAGTTTCAAAGGGAAATTCCTTAAGATCTTCTTTCTCTTCATCTGGACCATTTCTAGCACAATAAATGCACATGGCCCATTTATCGTATATTATGTCTTTTCATATAGGACAAAACAACAAAACTCATTATATTATATCAACACATTTTGACAGTTCATAACAATTAATCACACACATGTCACTACATACACATGTCATTACATAACATTTCAATATAACATAAAGGATATATATATATAGCCTAATACATCTAATTTTCCTGGTCTACAGGAAACTTTTGCGGGTCCTCTTCTTCCTTGACTAGATCGTTCACCTATAGATAGTCTTGGATCTATGCTCGTCTCAGCTTAAGTTCTGTTGTGAATTCCACGCAAATTGGAGGGGATTCATCAGTTCCTCGAAGCGCACAGCATACGTTAGAACTATGTCACCGAACATCAACTGTAGTTTCTCAGTCCGATGAACTAATTCTCGTATGTTTGCAACTCTAAGGAACTCAGGTGACGTTAGAAGTGACACCCTGTTTGCCCTTGAGAAATTAGGGCTGATGTTAGACTCTTTCCGAGAGAAGATTTACTCAATCATAGCATGGTGAAACTTCGTCCAGTTAAGCGCTACTCCTGGTCACAAGAATCCCAATACAAAAAGCATTGTCAACAGCCAACAAGACCCATCATCCCGATTAATGGTACACAACTGGAAAATCAATTCAATAACATGACACCAATCTTGCCTTCCTATTAAATTATGAAGGACTGTTCGCCACTCCAAACTTTGTGGGCAGCTGACATTGGAGTTCTATATAACTTGATGGCAATCTTCATTTCTTCTCTGAGCAGTCTTCTTCATTCATTCTCTAGTACTGTATGATCATAATCATGGTAATTCTCTATCTCGAACCCTGTATAGCCGTATCATGGCAGTCCACTAGCACTATACAATCGTGAGACCATATTCATTAATCTCGTCCTCTCATTTCATCTAAGTCGTTCATTTTCCTATAAATAAATAACTACTAATTCAAAACAAGGCTAACTTACTTGGATAGACGAGCAGGTTGTGTCTCGTGCCAAGAGGGATATGGTCAAGCTCGCTCTGATACCACCTGTGGCGCCCCTGACCTCGGTCCACCGAAACTATTACAATCAAGCTCCTTAGCTGACTAAAATAGCTCGTGAACTTCGTCGGGTCGCCTAAATTCTTTTCTTTCCTTTAAACCCTTTGTGAAATTTGGAATCATTTTTTTGAAAATACTTTTTCTTGTTTGTAAAAATAACGTAATTAAATTGAATTATGTTTGTCACTTTTAAAAGTACAAACATATTTTATACACAATACATAATTCAAATCTTTTTGCAATACATGTCTCTATTTTCAACGCTCAGCGGAAAACTTGTAGTAGGACCATATCCACAGTGGATTCCTTATCCCTTTGACACGCTCGCATCCTGCTACCATTCAGAAATCTGCTGGACAGGTTTCTTACCTGCAACATGAATAAACTGATAAGCTAACAGGCTCAGTAAGTTCAAACATGCATAGTAAAAATCATATTGATTCAAAAACACTAAAACTCAATTTTCTATGAATAGTACTATTCATCATAAATAGTAACTTTGACCTTTGACCAATGAATAGTAATAGTTACCCTAACTGGTTACTATTCACTTTACTCTATCGCGGTACTATTCACATACCCTAACCAAATTTACATTATTTTAACGTAAGTTTCGATTATACTCAATTATGATTTTTATCATTTTATTAATTGATTATTCTCTATTTGATTTCTAGTTTAGAGCTCTGTTTATGGTAGTACCGATGATTATTAGCGCGCTAACTAGGAGGGTCTAAGGAGCGACCTTAGAACATCGGTCTCAACAGCCTTGATATCCTAGTAGGATTTGAGAAAAACCTCCACCACTATGTTGGAAGGGCGGTACGCCTTAGTGGTTTCATTACCATTTTTCTTATAGTTCCCCACCGGAGACATTCATATGAATCATCCCACAGTGGAACCCTTATTGCCCATAGGTCTTTACATTTATTTCTTTATGTGTGTTTTTAATTAACCACACTATAGTACCCTAGCACTTCTCCATAGTGTATTATTTATAAAATTTTTAATTTCTCAAGTTAGTTTAACTACACCCATATTGCCCATAGGACTTTACAAGTTTGTACGAAAAATACTTAAATCAATCAAATAATAATTCATGCTACAGACATGTAAATATCTGAGCTTACCAAACATTTTTCATAGCATCGCGCTATGAAACAGTCATATAGCACATAAACCTAGACATAATAGATTAATTCATTCATATAATGAACAACATCAGAATGTTCATGAGCAGACAAATGAATACTGGAACTTACTCATATCACACTTAGACATAATAGTCTATTCATGTTGCAGTCAATTAAATGTTCGAACTTACAGATACTTTCGTTAGCATTTCCTTCCCCGGCTCCACAGACGTTCCTTTGCCGCGTCTGGATCGGGTTCCTAAAACCAGAATAACCACGGTTATTCTAAATCTTCATTTCATATTCAAAATTTAGTAAAACATAAAAATTCTACGTTTTATTTCCCGTAAATGGTCTTAGGAATCTAAAATCCCATTTTCCATTTTTACACTAACTCTTGGCAAAATTATCATTTTGCCCCTGATTTTATTTCTCATCATAAACCTACTTTTTGTTGGTTTAAGACCCTAATTTAACTCTTATAATTTCATTTTAACTATTCTTAGGCATTCACGGTCCTTTCCGAGCCTTTCGGAAATTTTTGGTCAAAATGATCATTTTACCTCTGACGGGTCTCGGGACCGTTTTATGTTTACTGTGACTTTTAACAGGATTTTCTAAGCCCAAATATCATAAAATAATATTTCTTAAGCTTTTACAGCATCCATTGCTGTTCCATAGATGACTATTGGTCATCCGACCCTCGAGTGATACTATTCCGACACCTAGGGTCGTTTCTCGTTTTTCTCACGTTTCGGAGCCTTAAATGGGTATTTCACTACTCCTGAAACGTTTTTTATGCTAATCCCGAGCCCTAGACACCAAGTGGACTCGGGTTTTAATCCCAACCTCAAATTTACCTTTCGTATCCTAAAATACCCTTGACATTGGTTTTCCTGTTCTCTTACATTTTCACAACCTCGGAGGGATGGTTTACTATTCCTCAAAGATTCATTTTCCCATTTTCCGAGCCTAACTCATCGAAGGGTCTCGGTTTCCATTACCGAACACAATTTGCCTCTCATTTTTCACCAAAATGCCCATAGTGCCGTTTTCAAAATTTCGGCAGCATTTCCGCTAAATTTCTAGGTCTCCGGCGTTTAGGAAATGCCTCAAAACCATCTAACTTAGTCTAATCTACCACGTACTATACCAGAGGTCTAATTTTTACATAAAACTCAACTTTTTACGTAAAAATTTTCACATTTCCCATACATTTTCTTTTACTGATATTTCATTCATTTTACTCTCTTTTTTTTTCTTTTTACAATTTGAATACAAATTACATATAAATCATTCCAATACATAAATAAGGAATGAAGGGAAATGAAATCGCTATCGAAATCGTCTCGTCGGTGATTGGACGAACTGTTCGGTCTCGATCGCACAAACTTTTTGTCTCTGTTCTTCACGTTCGGAATCCCAATTGGCAATTCTGATGCTGCGGATGTGTCCAGATTGTCGAAAATAGGCCAACGGGCCATTCTTCATTTTTCCGCCCCCGGGTCGCCTTTGACCGGCGTTGACCCCGTTGACTGACGTTGACTCCGGCGTTGACCAACGGTGGACGGTGGCAGTGCGAATAACGGAGGTGTCCACCTTGAAGATCTCGACGAGAGGAGTCCATTGGTGGTGTCAATTTCACCATTGGAGGCTCCGATCGTAGACATTCAGCCTCCAAAACTCGACCCACGGCGTCGGCGTTGAATCTCCGTCGTGTCGAGGTTGTTGCCCGAAATTGTTTAAGGGCTTTTGTTCCCCATCATCTTCTGAGTATTTTGACACCCACGGTGTCCCTCAACTTGGCCGAAAACGGCGAGTTTCATGGCGGCTTCACGGCGGTGACGGCACGATGTTCGGCGGCGTGATCCGGCGACTTTTGAGCCGAAATGAAGCTTGAGTTTTGTTTTCTCTTCACCACGAAACTTTTGGGACCGGAATCGTGTCGATCGAAGGTCGGACGGCGGAGATACAGCCGTTTGAAATTTCCGGCCACCGGTGCCTTTGGGCGGCGCGTGCGGCGTTCTCCGGCGTCGGTTCCGTCGATTCAGCACACCGTTGTAGTCAGCTCGTCGAGAGCTTTCCAACGAGATCGGCGGTGTCGAAAACAGACACCGTTTCTGATTGTCGGTCACTATTCACTTTTGGGATTGTGTATGGGGAAAAATATGGAAAAGGAAAATTATGGGGCTTTTTCTGCAATTTCGACCTTTTATACACTTTTTGTCCAAAATTTTAACATGAGCTATCCTAACTAATTTAGGCGTGCTGAACCCAAATATATCAGTTTTGTTTTCATCCGAGATCATTTCGACCAGTTTTCGGTACTGCGAATTCCCCATCAAAAATTACCTTTGTTCTCAATTAACTAATTTAAGCATTATGATAGGCTATACTGACTAATTTGGACATCCTGAATCCAAATATATCAGTTTCATCGTCATCCGAGGTCATCTCGGTCAGTTTCTGTTACTGTATATGTCCCGGTCAAAATTCTCGTTCTGTGCTTAATTGACTAATTAGAGTATTCTGATTCCAAATATATCAGTTTTATATCAAGAAAATGTCATCTTGACCAATTTCTTGATACTGCATACCTCCGGGTCAAATATTACTTCTTATGCTCAATTGACTAATTTGAGCATACTGAATCTAAATATATAAATTTTAGGTCAAGAAGAGGTCATCTAGAACAACTTCTCGATACTATGTGTAACACACACACACACTCACGTCTAAAATCACTACTATCAGTATTTTATCTTTTTGTGCACTCAGCTTACCCTGAGTCACCTATTAGGGTTTACAGTTCACTGTTTTTCCCCAGCTTAATTCGGCATGCTTTTACATCACCGAATTCTTAATTTGTAATATCGTTAGAATATTTTATCTCGTTCTACACAATATTAATCATTCATTTCACATTTTAAACATGAAATTCATCATGTACAAGCAATTTACAATATTCCGAGAACAGTAAAATTTCCTGGTTGTTACAATAAAAGTTAGCAATTTTATAATAATTAGGGCTGTAAAAGTTTACCAAAGCTTAGGAAAAATTATTTTAAGATTTATAAGTTCAGAAAATTCCGTTAGAACGGTAAAATAAAATAGTTACGGCCCAAGGACCTGATAGGAGTAAAATGGTCATTTTGACCAAAAATGTCCAAATTGGTCAAAACGAACCATTAAAACCCTAGAACCATAGAATTAAAAATTTAGAAGTCAAAATCAAGTCCAGGGTCGAAGAAAATCAAGATTTACAACGAAAACCCGCTAGGGTTGGAAAAGTCAAAGTTACTATTTTGGTCAAAGTTACTATTCATGACCCCCGACAAAAATTTAGAAAAAGGGCTGTTAGGACCTGAAATGATCCAATACAACTAGAATTAAGATTTTTACGGTCAAAAATACAGTTTAAAAAGGGGAAACTGCAGTCAAGGGTAAAATGGTAATTTTACCCAAAAATTTTAGAAAAAGCTTAAAATGAAATATTAAAATGTAAAAATGTGGATTAGGGTACGAAAAGTAAATTTTAGATATTTTATGAAATTTAAATATCTAAAATGTCAGTATGAATAACCGTTGTATACCTCGGTTATAGGAACTCAACGGATAGGCGACAAGAGACCGTTGGTGGAAGTCAAGGCGAAGAATTTAGCAAATTTTCTATAAGTTCAGACATTTAATTGTCTGCGACATGAACATTTATAGTATTTTTAAATATTTTAAATTATGGAATGTATAGTTATATAAGTTAATGCATTACACACTAAATCAGTGTAGAATGCACTAAGAGTAATAATTGAAACTACACTTACTAAGTAAAATTAAGACATGTAATATAAGGGTTTCGGATCTAGTGATATTGAAAATGTCACAGGACCGGAACTATATGAAAGAAGGTAATAACACCATTTATTGGCGTACCAGCCTTTCAACCTACAGGAAGGTTTCCTAAGTTGTTTTAGACTGTAGAGGAGTGGCCAGTGGGTCGCACCCCAGTGTCCCTCTTAGTCAAATGCTCAAAATGATACGGCTAACATTGGAGCCCAAAACCAGAACCTAAAATAAGATAATGACCTAAGATTTAAATTTTTCTCATAACCAAGCATAAGCTAGCATAATATGTTTTACAGTATAGATGAAACTAACATTTCTTAGGGTTTAGGTTAAGGTCGCTATTCCCTTTGACTCACTATGGTTTATATTATTGATTGTTATGTTTGAACTTACTGAGCCTGTCGCTCACCAAGTTGTTCATGTTGTAGGTAAAAGGCCTGTATACCATTAGATCCCTAATGGATGCCGAGATGGAGATGCATGAGCTAGAAGACTGGGCAAGGGAAATGGTCCAACTACATGACTGCCCCTGAGCAGCATTATGCAAAGATTTAAAGTATTGTAATATAATGTAAAATAAGTTTGTAACATGTACAACATCTACTATAGTACTTGCAACATGATATTATGACTTTTTATACTGCCAGTTAAATTTTACAAAAATATATGTATATATTAAACGGTAAGAGTTTTATCAAGTTAAAAAAAAAGTTAAAAAAAAAATCTAGGAGTTGACGACTCATTAGAATACAGATTATTACAACTGACCTTAAAGTTGGCTGTAATAACTCTGGAAAATCCCTACATAGAGAGGGTCGTCACACAATTAAGCCCCCATCGCATCTAGAACTAAGAATCCCAATACACACGAAAGCATTTCCCTGAAAGTGCTAACAACCAAAAGGACCCAGTTATCCTAATCAATGGAGCACAGTCGGAGAATCATCTCGATGGCATGAAACTACTCCTGCATTCCCATGGAATGTTAAAGTAAAAGTAATGTTTATCCTTGAAACTCGTACAGGAAACTAGCGCTTGTACTTATGATCTTGTTGTCTTATCATTTATCCTTACAAAATATTTATTTTCAATAAATAAACATTTACTAATTCAGAATAAAACTAACTTACTTGGATGGCGAACAGGATGTGCATCATGCTAGAAGGGATATGGTCAAACTGCTCTGATACCACCTGTGACGATACGTCTGTAGCTACCTCAACTTTAAACTTACTTTCTTTAACGTACTTATTTTAACTTCCCATTTTATCGTGAAAACAAGGAATAAATTTTTTTTTCTTAAACTTTAAACTTGAAAATTGTGTCATCATAAAACATTTACTATAATAAACATTTTACATAATTTAAAGTTTATTACTTCATAAACATTTCGTTTCAATACTGTCTTTAAACATCTCAGTGGAGGACTTATAGTAATACCATAACCTTTGCCTAGTCCCTTGGCACATGCAGATCTCGTTCGTCATCCATCACTTGTCTTATCATCGTGCATGTTGCTTACCTGCAATATAAACAAACTTGTGAGCGATAGGCTCAATAAGTTCAAACATACATTCATGACATATAAGAACTCGTACCTTTTTGGATAGAACATATCTGATACCAACTGTGGCATTAGAACATTAACATAACATATTTTATACATTACTTTCAACTTCATACTTAACATATTGTAACATTGAAAACAATCTTAATGTTCTTTAACATAACATAATTTAAACATAGCATACAGAATGTATGCTTAACATCTTAAGCATAACATACTTTACATCATACAAAACATTATATACGTATATCAATTTAAACATAGCATACTAAATGTATGCTCAAACATCACAAACATACTTAAAATTTGTAAGACTGACTTATGCATATCAAATTATGCATATCATAACATATGCATACGTTAGTCTCATTTTTCATTCTTTCGTTTTCATTCATTTAGTTTCATTATTCTTCTGTTCTTTCTTCCTTTATGTCATTCTTTCTTTTCTTTTCTCACTTAACTTTCATTTTCATTGATTGTTCTTTCGTTCATATCGTTTAACTTTCATTTCTATTGTTCATTCTTTCTTTCATATCATATCGTTCTGTTCTTTTCTTTTCTTAGCTTTTCTTAACTTTTCTTTACTTTACTTTACTTTCTTTTTTGTTCTTTTCTTTTCTTTCTTTATCTTTCACTCGTGGGCCTGTGGTTGAACATGCTTAATGCACGCAGACCAATGGGGGAAAGTGGGAGCGACACACCAATCAACCCCAAGGTCAATCTTTACATTACCACACTTCGGGTAGCACATTAAGCCATTAACTACCAGACTTGGGGTAGCACCCCACACTTGGGGTAGCACCACACACTGGGGTGATGGCTATCTTTAAACCTCACACTAGGGAGGCCGATACGCCAACCTTACATTTTCAGTCTTATTATCATGCTTATCTTTCTCGTTCTTTACTTTATCTTTTCGTTCGTTCATTCATTCATTCTTTCTTTCTTTTTCTTTCCATTCTTTCTTTCATTCATATCATTTCTTTCATTTGCACTTCATCAATCATTTCTTTCTTTTGTTCATTTCATTTCTTTCATTTGCATTTCATTAATCGTTTCTTTCTTTCGTTCATTTCTTTTATTTCTTTCTTTTGTTTCTTTTCCTTTCTTTCTTTCGTTATTTCTTTCTTTCATTTCTTTTCCTTTCTTTCTTTCGTTCATTTGTTTTCTTTCTTTCTTTTGTTTCTTTCTTAATGTAATTTTTATAGTGTGGATTATGTTAGTCACACTTTAGTGCATATAGCACTCACATACATAAACTTCATATAACACTTAAACATAGACCTAATATAACATGTCAGTTCATGTTGCAGAAAAATAAATGCTTGAACTTACAAATACTTTGCTAGCATGTCTTTTCTTGCTTCCTTGGTCCGCAGACGTCTCTTCATCGCGTCTGTATCAGATCCCTATAACCAAAATAATCATGGTTATTTTCTATACTTATTTCATACATAAAACTTAATAAAATGTAAAAATTCTGTGTTTCATTTCTCGATCATAAACTTAGGGGTCTAATATCTCATTTTTCACTTTTCTGCTAACTTTTGGCAAAATTACCATTTTTCCCCTAATGTGATTTTTCATCATAACCTTACTTTTCTTTGATTTACAACTTAGTTTTGGCCCTTGAAATCTTAATTAAGCCATTTTAAATCCATTAGGGCCCTTTTTTATCATTCTTGAAATTTTCAGTCAAAATGACTGTTTTGCCCCTAATGGGTCTTTAGGTCGTATCATTTTCATTTTAATGCTTGGATTGGATTTTCTAAGTCCAAAATCATAAAATAATTTTTCTTAGACTTTACTAAATTTTTGTGGTATTATTTGCCACAATTTCTTGGTTTACTATTCACCGACCCTCAAGTAGTACTATTCCAACCCTCGGTCATTAATCCTTTATTTTTTGGGCCTAGGTCACCGAAAGGGCTTGGGTTTCCATCCCGATCACATTTTTACTCTTCGGTGCCTAGAATACCCCTCTGTGCCGTTTTTGAAATTTCGACAGCATTTCCGCTTAATTTTTAGGTTCTCGGCGTTTAGGAAACGCCTCTAAACCATCTAACCTATTTCTGTTTTACCACGTACTACACTAGAGGCCTATATTTTTACGAAAAACTCAACTTTTATGTAAAAATCTTTACATTTTGCACATTTTTTATTTGACTATTTTTCATACACATACTCCATTTTTCTTATAATTTCACATGCCAAAATACATAATTAACACATAATCATTCCAAAACAATAAATAAGGAATGAAGGGACCGAAATCACTACCGAAATTGTCCCATCGACAATCAAACGGACCATTTGGTCTCGCGTGCACAAACTTTGTTTCTCCGTTCTTTATGTTTGAAATTCTGTCTTGCAATTCTGACGCCGTGGATGTGTCCGGAACGTCAAATAAGCCAACGGGCCATTCTTCAATTTTTGGTCACCAGTCGCCATTGACTGGCATTGACCGACGGTTTACCAGTGGCGACAATGAAAAAGGAGGCCACCATCTCGTAGATCTCGACGTGAGGAACCCATTCATTGTGTCAATTTCACCAATCGAAGCCTCTATCATCGAAATCGAACCCCCGAAAGTTTGTCAGCAGCAACAGTGTTCAATCTCCTCTATGTCGGGGTTGTTGCCCAAAATTGGGTTGGGGCTTTTGTTCACCGTGCTCCTCTGATCATTTTGGTACTCACCACGTCACTCAACTCCGTCGGAATCGATGGATTCCATGGCAGGGACGGCGTGATGTTGGGCGGTCTAATTCGGTGACTGTTGAGTGGAAATGAAGCTTGTGTTTTGTTCTACTCTTCACCCTGAGTCTTTTGGTACCAGAATCATGTCAATCGGACGTCGGACGGTGGAAATATGGCCATTTGAATTTTCTGGCAGCTGACAGCTTTGGGCGGCGCGTGCAGCGTGCTCTGGTGTCGGTTCCATTGACTCAGCCCACCGTTAGACTCAACTCGGTGAGAGCTTTCCAACGAGACCGGCGGTATAAAAAACGAACATCGTTTCAGATAATTGGTTATTATTCACCGATGGTGTAGGGGAGAAAATGAGAGTGTGAAAATTTTGAGAGTTTATTTTAAAATTTCTGATTTTTCGCCCTCATATATACTTTTTTGTCAAAAATTTCAACATGAGCTATCCTGACTAATCTGAGCTTGCTGAACCCAAATATATCAGTTTCATTTCCATCTGAGATCATCTCGACAGTTTTCGATACTGCGAATTCTCGGTCAAAAATTACCTTTTGTGCTCAATTAACTAATTGAGCATACTGATAGGCTATACTGACTAATTTGGGTGTGTTGAACCCAAGTTTATCAGTTTTATCTTCATTCGAGGTCATCTTGACCAATTTCTTGATACTGCGTATGACACACATGCGTACACATATAAAATCAATATATTTTCACATTTTAAACATGAAATTCATCATGTACATTGTATGTGCCAATTTTCCGTAAATGATGAAATTTCCCGATTGTCATAAGAATTTCGACCAAACGGAAGCAAAATAAAACAAACCGATCATACTGGAGGCACCCAAAACCCACCTACCCGATTTTGATAAAGTTCCGTTTGGTTTGACTTTCGATCAAAATTTGACCACGAAGTAATTCGTGAATTAATCCCTTAATATTATAAGATGACATCACATTTGTGATGTTATAAATGTAATTTTTGGAAAGCTTGGAAAGTAATATAAGGTAGGTATATGGCTAGGATTTGTTATCTTTTTTATCAATGGCCATGATTTAGCCAAAAAAACATTGAAAAAAAAATTTAGAAAATCTAAAAAATGGCATTCGGCCACTTGTAAAAGAGACAGGCCAAAAGTTTTAAATTTGGCCCAAAAATATTGCATTTTAGTCCTTGAACTATTAGCAAATTGTTGAAAAAAAATTGCTAAAATGTCCCTTGCTTTTGCCTATAAATAGGCTTAAAAAATCCACTTGAAAATTAGTGAAACTTGGCCAAGCTTTTGCCAATTTTCCGCAGCCAAAATCCATGTCCCTTCCGTGCATTCCAAGCCAAAAATTTCCAAAATTTCATACCAAAAATAGCCTCCAATCTTAGCCAAGGTTACAAGGGAACAAGTTCATAAGGTTAGCTTCTAATTTGAAGCATCTTTCATGCTTTTTCTTGCAAAAATCCGTGGCACTATTGGTGTAGAAAACATTGAAAAAAATTGGTGTTTTGTTAGGGTATTTGATTGGTTTGGTGTTTTAGAGTTTGAAGCATGAATTAGGTTTAAGAAATAAGCAAAATTTTATGCTTGATTGCTATAAAATCCATGGCTAATGCTAGGGTTGGAATGAAATTTTGTGAGGTTTTTAATATTGAAATGTACATTAGAAAACCTAAGAGTGATATGTGATAATTGAGTATGGTGATGAAAAATATTTGGTGATGATTAACATGAGAAACTGAGTTGATAAGTGGAAAAAAATTGATGGTTGGTGTTAAATTGTGAATGTTGATTAATGTGGAAATTTTTATACAATATTTGGTAACTTTGTATAAAATAGACCTCTGGTATAGTATGTGGCAGGTACAAAGGTTCTGAGACATACCTAACGTTGGGAAAACCTAAAAATACAGCGAAAATGCTGTCGAAAATTTTAAAACGGCATAAGGGCATTTCGGGAAACGAAGAGAAAAAAATATTAGACTCGAAAAGGAAACCGAGACCCCTCGGTGGGTTAGGATTGAAAATGGAAAACCAACCTAAGAGAAATAGTAAACCGATCCTTAATGACTAAAATGAGTAAAACGGGAAAAAAAAAATCATGATAGAGGTATTTTAGGAAATGAAGGGGAAAGATTTGATCGGGATAGGAAACCTAAGCCTGGTTGCCTCCTTTCCATGTGGCCGAATGCCATTTTTTTTATTTTCCAAAATTTTTTTCAATGTTATTTTGGCTTAATCTTGGCCATTGATCAAAAAACCAATTAATCCTAGCCTTCCACATACCTAATCTTACTTTCTAAGCTTTCAAAAATTATATTTATGACATCATAAATGTGAAGTCATCCTATGAATTAATTCGTATATTAATTCATCGTCAAATTTTGACCGAAAGTCAAACCGAATAGAACTTTACCGAAATCGCGTAGGCGGGTTCCGAGTGCCTCTGGTGTGATTGGTTTGGTTTATTTTACTTCCGTTTGGTCAAAATTCTCTATCATCAATTTTTATCTTTTTAGTGCATTTCAGTGCACTCTCTAGGGTTTTTGGCCCCATTTTTGAACTGTTCCACCCGATTCTGTTCGGTAAGATTTTCCATCTCCGAACTCACTCACATTAACACTGCCGGAACATTTTTATAGTATTCACAATAGTATTAAAACACAAGTTTATCATATTTTATTCATTAAAATTGATACACACATACAATTTTAATGTACATCCGAGGATCTAAAATTCCCGGTTATCATATTCACCCCTCCTCATAGAATTTTCATCCTTAAAAATTTAGAACAACTTGGGGTACAAATTCCTAATTTCATCTTCTCATTCCCATGTAGCCTCTTAAACGTTATGATTTTTTCATAGCACTTTGACTAATGGGATCGTTTTGTTCCTCAAAACCTTCTCTTCTTGTGCCAGAATTTGAACAAGCCTCTCTTTGTACGTCAGATTTTCTGAATTTGGATCGGTTCATGTTTCAACACATGGGACGGATCCGATATATATACTTCTGCAACATTGACACGTGGAACACATTATGTACTGTCAATGTTTCTGGAGGTAATGCCAATCTATAGGCAACTTTACCAATGCGTTCGATAATCTCATATGGTCCAATATATCTTGGACTTAATTTTCCTTTCTTTCCGAACCGCATTATTCCTTTCATGGGTGAAACTCTTAGGAATATAAAATCGCCTTTGTTGAACTCCAGGGATCTTCGTCTTTTGTCCGCATAGCTCTTCTATTGGCTCTAGGCTATTTTCATCCGTTGCTATATTTTTGTAACTGCATCCACTGTTTCTTGCACAAAATCTATCTTATGTAGTTGTTTTTCTTGTAAATCATACCAATGAATCGGTTATCTACACTTTCTTCCATATAGAGCTTCATACGGTGCCATACCTATCGAAGCTTGGTAGCTATTATTGTATGAAAACTCTACCAATAGAAGTTTCTCGTTCTAGCTTCCTGGGAAATATATCATACATGCATGAAGCATGTCTTCTAGCATTTGAATTGGCCACTCAGATTGCCTATCCATCTGCAGATGAAATGCTGTGCTTAGACGAACTTCTGTTCCCATAGCTTCTTGCACACATGTCCAGAAATTTGATGTGAATCATGCATCACGATCTGACACAATGGATCTGGGAACTCCATGTGACCTGACTATGTGGTTAACATACAAGTTCGCTAACTTTTCCAAAGAAAAGGTCATTTTCACAGCAATAAACCTTGCCGTCTTGGTCAATCTGTCGACAATAACCCAAATAGCATCATAACCTTCTCGAGTTTTTAGCAATCCTACCACAAAGTCCATCGTAATATGTTCCCATTTCCATTCGGGAATCTCCAACGGTTCTAATTTTCCACCTGGATGATGATGTTCAGCCTTAACTTTTTGGCACGTCATACATCTGCTTACAAATTCCACAATGTCCTTCTTCATCCCTTTCCACCAGAATTGTAGCTTCATATCTTGGTACATCTTACTGGCTCTGGGGTGTACTGAATATGGTGTTTCATGGGCTTCTACCATAATTCACCTTCTTAGTCCTTCATCATTTGGAATATGAATTCTTCCTTGATGTAGGATTAACCCGTCTTCAGACACTCCTTCCTGAGGACTTGCTAGCTTTGGGTCTCGTTTCTAGGCCTCTCTAATGTCCTTATACAGTGCTGATTCCAATTGTAGCACAGCCAATTTTCCTGATATCACTTCCAACTCCAATGTGTTGATCTCCTACTACAATGGCCTTGGGAGTTTTCCAATCGACAGTTGTTGTGAGACAGTAGATTTTCTACTTAACACATCTACAACGCGATTGGCTTTTTTGGGATGGTAGAGGATTTCGCAATCATAATCCTTTATCAGCTCCAGCCATCTCCTTTGCCCCATATTCAGCTCCTTTTGTGTGATGAAATATTTTAAACTCTGATGGTCAGTATAAATTTGACACTGAGCTCTATATGGATAATGTCACCAAATCTTCAATGCGAACACTACTGCGGCAAGTTCCAAATCATGCGTGGGATAATTTCTTTCATGGTCCTTTAATTGGCACAAGGCATAGGCAATCACTTTGTCACCTTGCATTAGGACAGCTCCTAATCCCATCTTCGAGGCGTCATTGTAAATCATGAACATCTCCCCTTCAGTAGGAAGTGTAAAAATTGGCACACTAGTTAATCGTCTATTCAGCTCTTGAAAGCTTCTTTCGCACACCTTTGTCCACTCGTACTTCCTCTCCTTGCGTGTCAAAGCTGTGAGAGGTGCAGCAAGTTGTGCAAATCCCTCAACAAATCTTCGATAATAGCCGGCTAAACCTAAGAAACTCCATATTTTAGTCACATTCTTAGGTCCGGGCCATTCATTGATCGCCTCTACTTTTACTGGATCCATGACAATTCCTTCCTTGGAAACCACATGTCCAAGGAAATGAACTCTATCTAGCCAAAATTCACACTTAAAAAATTTGGCATAGAATTGATGCTTCCTTATCGTTTGCAAAATGATCCGTAGGTGCTCTTCATGCTTCTCTTGAGTCTTTGAATATATAAGTATGTCAGTGATAAAAACAATGACAAACTTATCTAGATATTCTTTGAAGACTCGATTCATCAAGTCCATAAATGCAGCTGGCACATTTGTTAACCCAAACGGCATCACAAGGAATTCGTAATAACCATAACAGGTCCGAAATGAGGTCTTGTGGATATCGCTTTCCTTGATCCGTAGTTGATGATATCCTGATCGTAGATCGATCTTGGAGAATACTGCCGCACCTTTGAGTTGGTCAAACAAGTCGTCAATTCTAGGTAACGGATACCTATTTTTGAAAGTAACCTTATTTAACTCACGGTAGTCGTTGCACATTTGAAATGATCCATCCTTCTTCTTGACAAATAGTATCGGAGCACCCCATGGGGAATAGCTTGGACGTATAAATTCCTTGTCAAGAAGTTCTTTCAACTGCTCTTATAACTCCTTCAACTCTGCTGGTGCCCTTCGGTACAGCACCTTTGAGATGGGTGCAGTTCTTGGCATCAGTTCAATCTTAAGAGAGATTTCTCGTTCTGGTGGCAATCCAGGTAATTCCTCTGAGAAGACATCGATAAACTCCTTCACAATAGGAACATCTTCGGGTTGAAGCTTCTGTTCCTCCTTTACATCAATAAAATATGCTAAATATCCAGCACAGCTGCTAGACATTAGCCTTCTTGCTTTCATCGAGTTGGTTATTATCTTCCTCGATTTGCGTGATGAATCGATGTATTCAAATCCATCTTCCTGGTCGGGTTAGAACCTTATTTTTCACTTTCGACAATTGATCGTGGCTTGATACTTCCCTAGGAAATCCATTCCTAGTATTACATCGTAATCGGCAATCTCCATCACGATCAATTCTGCATACAGCTCCCTATTTGCCACATGAGGCAGCCACTAATTGGACATCAATAATTCTCCTGAGGGTAGAGCCATTCTAAAGGTCATACCCATGTTATCCTTAGGATATCCTCTCTTGTACGCAAATTGGTAGGAAATAAATGAATGTGTAGCACCAGAATAAAAAAAAAAAAAAAACAGACGCCAAATGATTAGCGATAGAAAACTGACTTGTCACTACATTGGATGTCCCTGCTTCTGCATCTTCTTTGGTACACACCATTACTCTGGCATCCACACGAGGTAAACCTTGTGGTCTTTCTTGCCTTTCTGTGGATGAAGGACCTTCACTCTTTGCCTCAATTGCATGTGCTTAGGGATGTTGCTATTGTGTTTGGAATGAACCCTGCACATTTTGCCTATTTCCAGGACAGTTCCTGGCAAAATGGCCATCCTTTCCACATTGAAAACAGGCGTTTCGGGCAAGACTGCATCTACCTGTATGCCTTTTTCCACAGACTATGCAGTCACAGACAATAGGTCCAGCATTGTTGTTCAACCTCTGCTGTTGGTTCTTATTTCCAGAATTATTCCCCTTTCTCTTGCCTTGTGACTGCTGGCTAGAAGTACTTGTCTGCCTAGCTTTAGCATTCTGATTTGGTTTGCTGCTTTATCAGACTTGAGATCCAACTTGTACAGCTTTAGCCAAGACCTTTTCCTTTTTCTTAGCATCCTAAACCTTTTCTTTTTCCTCCTTTTGTCTAACCAGACAATATTCAGCCCTTAACGCATGGCTAACACAATCAGACACAGTCGTGGGTGGCATCAACCCACTGTCCACCAACGTTGAGATTTTAGGATGGAACATTCCCAGCATCTTCTAAATTTTCTCCCTCTCAGTGGAGATAGTGTATGGGCACAGTCGGGACAGTTGGTCGAACTTGCTACATACTTCGATCACTGACATGTCCCCCTGCTTTAATTCTGCAAACTCTCTTTGTTGTGGTCGCAGCAATGTGAGATTATAGTACTTCTGATTGAATTCCTCCAGGAAATCTAGCCATGACATTGTGAATACGTTCCTTCTCAACTTGACAAAATCCCACCAAAATCTTGCATCCTTCTTCAAAACAAAGGATGCATACATAATCCTTTCTTGGTCATTCAACTCCATAAATTCTAATATCATATAGAGTGAGGATAACCTTTCCTCTGCTTCTAATGGGTTTGGGGAACCCTCAAACTCTGGTGGCTTCATTTGTCAGAATCGTTCATAAAGTGGTTCTTGATTGACTTTAGGTTGTGGTTGGGGTTCTACTATTTCAATCTCAGGTTCAATTGGCAACACTTTCTGTTTAGGTGAGGCCATGTGTGGGTTTTGGTCTCCTTCCTGGTCTTGCCTATGCTCCATCTGTTCTATTCTTTGTCTTAGCTCAGCATTTGCCTTCATCTGAGCCTCCAACATGGCTTCTAGTTCATCTACTCTCTCTGACAAGATTGGATGCCCTTTCATGTTTCTTAGGTTTCACAGATTTACCCTTTTTTCTATTTCCTATAATCGCATGAAAATTGATCGTTAGATTTTTCGTAAACATATTTTACAGTATAAGTAAAAATAGTTTCAATCATCACATAATTTCAACATTTCATCATTTGAACATGTCCAAATATGACTGTCATTTCATTTTATTTCAAAAAATTTTTGTATACACATCAACTCGAAGGCTTTTCTCAAAATGACCTTTCGATATAGTCATATATGCACATATACAGATATATATTTTTTTATACATCACATAAATTTCTACATCTAGTCTCCTGGCTGAGGTTGATCCGAAATTGTCAAAAATTCCTCTGGATCCACTTCATCCTCATCTGTGCCGTTTCTGGCCTCGGATGGCATTGATCCTTCAGCAGGACTCGTACCCTCGCATTGTCTTGATGGACTAGCCTCATGATCATTTGCCATAGGTCTCGATCCATACAGGCGATCTAATATTGCTTCCTATAATAGCTGTTCATGCCTCTTGCGTACTATGTGCTTCATCATCAACTCTTCCTCCACTTTAGCTATAGTAATAATAAACTCTCGTAAAGTGATAGGGTATAAAGGGGTTACCCTCTGTCGTAAATCTATAGTGAGCCCCTTCCAGAAAATGTCACAAAAATCCTCCTCAGTGAGGTTAGACATAGGGCATCTCCTCACTACATTCTCCTCAAACCCTACTGCATAAGTGAACACCGTATCACTCAGTAGCATCTAGAGTCTCTCCGCTCCGAGAACAAACTCCCTAACATTAGTATATCTAGGCATCGCTGGTGGCGGAGTCACTACCCTGCTCTCCGGAGGGTCTGGTATCAGTGACGCTGGACTCTTCAGCAGGAACTACAGTATCATAATGTGTCAGAACTCAGCCCAGTCTAGTCCCAACATCTCCTGGTCACAGTACTCCTAGTACATACATGCATCCTCATGGAATGTGCCCACTACCATCAACACCCAGTAATCCTCGTCTATATCACACTGACGCATAATCACCTCTATGTCATGTAGCCAATCACGAGTAGAGATCCCCTTTTGACCTCCCTCAAAAGTGGGTGGATGACTACCTCTGAATGCATGTACCACTCGTACTGATACTCAGGATCCTACATGAGCTCATCCTCCCACCGCTGGAATATCTACAGCTACTGGTGGATTTACGACCGGTCAAGAAGGTAGTGCTTGTACCGGTTCCGGTGCTACAATCCTTGGCACTGATGGCTTAGGTATTGGCCGTCAAGGCACTGCTCGATGGATCATAGATGGTCTGACCACGGGTCTAGTCCATACCCAGATCGGTCCTCTCGGTTGGTATGGGTGGGGTTTCATATAAGGTGGTCTAGCCGTTGTATGTCCTACAAAATTATATAACCTCGTATAAACAAAAAGTTAACTAACTTAAAGAAAGCTAACTTACTTGGATTGATGAGCAGGTCACGTTTCGTGCCAATAGGCATATGGCCAACTGCTCTGATACCAACCTATGGTGCCCCCGAATCCAACCATGCGAAACCGTCATGATATGACCCCGTTGTCGGCCAATACAGTCCGAGCGCTGAACCCGGATCGCCATTTTAAAACTCTTTTCCTTTCAACTCTATTTTTTTTAGGGCCCAAAATTTTGCCCATATTTTTTTTTTTACTTTCTAATACATACTTTCCTCAATTGAAAGCCAAGTATGAAAGCCATAGAAACTATAAAACTAACTTTGAGTTGTCTTTTTACGTACAACATAATGTACAAACATACAATATATATATACTGTGTTTTTCAAAAATACATTCTCTTCAATTCACTCTTTTATCACTCAGTGGAAGTCTGGTATCAGGACCAAAATCCACAGTGGATTCCCTATCCCATTGACACGTGCACATCCTGCCACCATTCATATAGTCTATTGGACAGGTTTCTTACCTACAACATGAACAAACTGATGAGCTAACAGGTTCAGTAAGTTCAAACATACTTAGTAAGAATCACATAGATTCAAAAACATTAAAATTACAATTTCCTATAAATAGTACTATTCATTCATAAATAATACTATTCACCATGAATAGTGACATTGACTTAATTGTTACCCTAATCGGTTACTATTCACATTACCCTAGTCGATTACTATTCATATTATCATAACTGGTTACTATTCATATTACTCTAACCGAGTTCACTACACTTATTCATCAACATTAACCAAGTTTACTACACTTATTCATCACATAGATTCAAAAACATCAAAATTACAATTTCCTATGAATAGTACTATTCATACTATTCATCCGTGAATAGTACTATTTATCATCGATGAATAGTAACTATTACCCTAACCGGTTACTATTCACATTACCCTAATCGGTTACTATTCGTATTACCCTAACCGATTACTATTCACATTATCCTAACCGAGTCCACTACACTTAGTGTTAGTGTCGGTTATGCTCAATTATTGCTTTCGTCACATTATTGACTATTCTCTCTATTTGCATTCTGGTGTTAAGCTCATTGTGGCAGTACCGATAATTTATTTTGTGCACTGACTGCGAGGGCCTAGGGAGCGACCCTAGAGTTTCTTCCTCTCCAGCCCTTATTATATCCTCATAGGATCGGAAAAACCTCCACCACAACGTTGGTGGTACGCCTTAAATGGTTTAATTACTATCTTTCAATTATAATTCTAATCAAGGGACATAAATCATCACCTTAAGGTCACTAACCTCCATCGCCCGTAGGCCTTAGGTATTCTTTTTCTCTTATTATGTGGGAGGTGTTATACTAACTAATCCCCCAATATCCATAGGACTTAATACCTAATGTACAACTAGTACATAACAGAATAATGTAGTATTTCATGTTACAGAGATGAAAATGCTTGAACTTACCACCACTACGATAATGTCCACTTCCGGAACTCCTCTGCAGTTTTATCTCTAGTTTGGGTTCCTACAAACATAGTATTGCCCCGTTAATACCCTTTATTAATTAGCACTTTGAATATATTTATTTTGTGATAAATTTTAAAAAATATTTCAACTTTTTATGTGGTACATGGTGTACAACACGCCCGTGTCCCTGTCTGTGTACCTCTCGGTTTCACTTTACACATCCGTGTTTCAATGTATGCGCCCGTGTATTATTTAAACTCTAGATTTTTAACTCTAAAATATTTATTTTGGATTCTAAAATTTTATTTAAGTCACTCTAGATCCTTTACGGTCCTTTCTGAGCCTTACGGAAATTTTTTGTCAAAATGACCATTTTGCCCCTATCGGGTCTCGGGACCGTAACTATTCCGTTCTATCATTTTTCTCGAATTTTCTAAGCCCAAATATCACAAAATAATATTCTTTAGGCTTCTGTATCATTTTACAACTTTAATAGCTACAAAATCACAATTATTCATTTTCTGAGCCTCGATTACTATTCATCCGTCACCTAGGGTCGTTTTTCGTTTTTCGAGCATTTCAGAGCCTCAAATGGGTATTTCACTATTCTTGAAATGTTTTTCATCCCGTCCCTGAGCCTCGATTCTCGAGGGGCTCGGGTTTTCTATCCCGTTCTAATTTTTTCCCTCGTTTCCTAAAATACCCCTAACATGAATTTTTTCTCATTTTAGGCATTTTAGTCATTAAGGGTCGGTTTATTATTCCTCTTGGGTTGGTTTTCCATTTTCAATCCTAACCCACTGAGGGTTCGCGGTTTCCTTTCTGAGTCTAATATTTTTGCCCCCCGTTTCTCGAAATGCCCTTCTACCGTTTTAGAAATTTTGGCAGCATTTCCGTTTGTATTTTAAGGTTTTCCCGGTGTTAGATACGCCTCGAACCTTTGTACCTACCACGTACTATACCAGAGGCCTGTTTTATACAAAGTTACCAAACTTTGTATGAAAATTTTTCACATTAACCAGTATTCAAGTTCAACACACATCATCAAAATTTTCCCCAATCATAGCCTCGGTTTATTATGATTAACAACACCAAATATTTTGCATCACAATGATCAAATATCACATATCACTCTTAGGTTTTCCAATGCACATATCAACATTAAAACCTAAGAAAATTTCATTCCAATCCTAGCATTAAGCCACGGAATTTTATGCTAAAACACCATAGAAAATTTTGTTTTCTTTCCTAGGGTTTTACCAATATTACTCACCATTGCTCAACACTAAAATTTTTCCGTTTTCTAATGTTTATTAGCCACAGTTTCTAGCACGAAAAATGCACTAAAATTGCTAGATTCATTATTCCAATTCATGCTTTAATAAACATAGTATCAAATTCATATAACCATCAAAGTAAATCACCAAACTTTCATCATTTTCTCCACACTTACTAGCCACGGATTTCATAGAAATCAAGCATCAAATTTTGCTTGTTTCTTAACCCCAATTCATGCTTTAAACTCTAGAACACCAAACCAATCAATAACATCAACAAAACATCAAAATTTTCAATGTTTTTCCACACCACATAAGCCATAGTTTTTCTAAGGAAAATTCAAAGAAAATTGCTTCAAATTGGTGGCTTACCTTCTCAATTGATCTCTTCATGCCTAAACTTGGACTGGAGGCTAATTTTGGTGAGAAATTTTGAAAAATTTTGGCTTGGAATCCACTAAGGGGGCACGGATTTTTGGCTGCAAAAATTGGCAAGAGTTTGGCCAAGTTTCACTAATTTTTTAAGTGAATTTTGAAGCCTATTTATAGGCAAAAGCAAGGGACCTTTTTGAAATTTTTTTCCAACAATTTGCTAATTGTTCAAGGACTAAAATGCAATATTTTTGGGCCAAAAATGAAATTTTTGGGCTGCCTCCTTTCCATGTGGCCGAATGCCATTTTTTTGATTTTCCAAAAAATTTTTCAATGTTATTTTGGCTTAATCTTGGCCATTGATTGAAAAACCAATTAATCCTAGCCTTACACATACCTAATCTTACTTTCCAAGCTTTCAAAAATTATAATTATGACATCATAAATGTGATGTCATCCTATGAATTAATTCGTGGTCAAATTTTGACCGAAAGTCAAACCAAACAGAACTTTACCAAAATCGCGAAGGTGGGTTCCGGGCACCTCCGGTGCTATCGATTTGTTTTATTTTGCTTCCGTTTGGTCAAAATTCTCTACCGTAAATTTTTATCTTTAGAGTGTATTTCAGTGCACTCTCTAGGGTTTTTGGCCTCATTTTCAAACCGTTTCACCCGATTCTGTTTGGTAACATTTTCCATCTCCGAACTCGCTAACTTGAACACTGCCAGAACATTTTTACAGTATTCACAACAGTATTATAACACAACTTTATCATATTTTATTCATTAAAATTGATACATACATACAATTTTAATGTACATCCGAGGGTCTAAAATTCCCGATTATCACACCTTTAGTCTCTAAACTACTGAAAACGAGAAAAAAATTGACTTGGGGGTATTTTAGGAAACGAGGGGAAAAATTTTGGACGGAATAGAAAACCCGAGCCCCTCAAGAACCAAGGCTCGGGAACGGGATTAGAAACGTTTCAGAAGTAGTGAAATACCCATTTGAGACTCCAAAATGCTAGAAAAATGATAAACGACCCTAGGTGATAGATGAATAGTACCCAAGGGTCGGGTGAGAAATAGTTCCCAGTTTCACAGCAAATAATGCTGTAAAAATATATCGAAGGCTAAGAAATATTATTTTATGATATTTGGGCTTAGAAAATCCCAGAAAAATAATAGAACAGAATTGTTACGGTCCCAAGACCCGTCCGGGGCAAAATGGTCATTTTGATAAAAAAATTTTCGAAAGGCTCGGAAAGGACCGTTAAGGGTCTAGAATGCTTGAATAAGAATTTAGAAGCCATAATTAAGATTTTAAAGTTAAAAATCTTATGTTTACCAGTATATGGGCTTGTAGTACAAACCCGAGAGGTACACGGGCTTAGACACAGGCATGTCGCAAACCGTGTACCACATAAAGAGATGAATTGTGTTATAAAATTTCTAACAAAATGAATATATCCGAAGTGATAATTGATGATGGGTATTAACAGGCAATACTCTGTCTATAGGGACGCAAACAAGAGACAAAACTGTTGAGGATTTCTGAGGGTGGACACTATCCTAGTTGTAAGGACCACCCCGTCCCTGTAACTCAACAAATTATTCAATGAGAAGCTAAGGAATAATTTGATGCGTTTTTAGTCCAAATACATCGAACACGGTTAGGTACATGATTGTGTAAGAAACTGTATACTGATCGGATTGTTTTATGAGAAAAGACGTGTGAGTTAACATGGCCATGTAGTTTTATATGGTCAGGTACACGGCTGTGTAAGTGGCCGTGTACCACTCAGGTAAAGTGAGCATGGTCCAAGACACGGTCATGTTGAGAAAGCTCGGCTAGTACACGCCCATGCTCAAGCCATACACGCCCGTGTTAGAACCCTTGTAGAAGGCTGTGTACTGAGTAGAGAGCCAATTTGAAGACTCTCGTAATGCGTGAAACCTAATTACTATGAAATGAGTAATTAAGTTGATAAATGTAGCATAAATTCCAGTTGAATAGACTAAACGGTGCAGTACTGTTTATTACTATTCATACAGTTAAAAGGGGTCACCGACAGAGAACCCGATCTACCCAGTTATGTGCATAAGTGTATGAGATAAGCAGTGTCATGAAACTGGTCCGGATGACCATTTCCTGACACAAGACTGGTGAGCAGATCAATGAAATGCTCTGACCAAACATCTGAGCACAACAACGAGAATCTCCCTAGTAGGGGTACAGTATCGAGAAAATGGTCCGGATGACCTCTTCTCACCCAGAGACTGACAAAATCGGAGTCAGAACACACGAACTAGTCAGTTAGAACAGAGAATAGTGAATCATGAATAGTGAATAATGAATAGTGAATAGTGCAAGAAGTAGTGTCAAGTTACTGGCCAAGACGGCTGTAGTTTGACTTAAAACTGATATATCTAGACTCAGGACGCCCAAATTAGTCAAACGGGCACTTGATGCGTTTTTCGAGGTAGGACCACGCAGATCCCGAAAACTGGTCCAGATGACCTCAGACGGACATATGACTGATAAAATTGAAATCAGAACGTCCGAATTAGTCATGAGAGACTGTGTCTGAAATTTCGCTTAGGAACGGCTCAGTTTACGTGTAAAAGGACAACACAGTGTAGACACAACCATAGTATAGGAAATGAATAGTGATTTGGCATAGAATGGGCTCTTAGACAGTATACAACAATTAGAAATCATCAATACAGAAATCGGATTTAGAAAATCCAATTTTTGGATGAAAATTAGAACACTGTGGAGAAAGGGCAGAAAAACGCAGTAGAAAACTAGACTGCACAGAACCGATTCGGTTGGACCTTTACCCCAACCAAACCATGCCCCCTTTGGTTAGGAAAATAGCTGCAAAAACAGCTACAAAACCAGCTAAAAATGATCCCTTAAATCAAGGGATGTGTTGGAGTTTTTAGATTAAAAAAATGGGGTTTTAAGGACAAGAGGACCATGATCATTTAATGCAAACTTGCTCCCTTTCACCCTCCATCATGGCTCCGAAAATTCAATGGCTGCAGCACAGATTTTTTTCCCCTAATTGAGCTAAATTGTGGCTTAATTAAGAGGGCTTAGAGTTAAGCAAAGTTGCTTAGAGTTGCCTATAAAAACCCTTAGGTCTCACTTTTCTAATTTGCTCACAAAAACTCTCAAGAAAAATACAGCTTTCTCTCCCCTTTCTCTTCAGAAAATCCGACCCCTCTTCAGCCCCTAAACCACCCATATTTTCACATAACTTTCACACAAAACCTTGGCCACACAAGTTGCTAGAGGTGCACTCTTCCAATGTAGTTTCGGTAAGACCCTAGAACCAAAATTTTTCTATGGTTTAGTTTTTCATCTTGGCTTGATATTAAGAGAAACGTTTTCTTTTCCTTGTGTTCTCATTCTAGCACAAGTGAACCCTCAGCCCCCATTGTTTTCCATGGAGCCTTGACAGCCACCCTTGGCCCGATTGTGCTTGGATCAAAGCACTCTAAGGTATAAACCGAAAAACCCCCATCTTTTTTGGTTAGTTGTTTTCAAGTTTTTTATCAAAGGAGATTTATGTGTATTTGGTTATGCACATGGGTTGTAATGAGTTATTTGAGCCCTTAGCTTTCAGTTTTTAAAGTTTTTGTGGTTGTGGTTGTGTTTACTTTAGTTTACAAGTGATTTGAGATATGTATGTGCACGAGTGTGTAGAGAGTGGCTGGACACAAAATCTGTCCCCAGGATCAGCCATGGATTTTGGTCAGTTTGACCCACTTAGGTTCCGAATCTAGGATTTGGTAAACATGAAGTTTTAAGTAAATTTTGATACGGTCATTTTTGCATCAAATAGCCATTGGCCAAAAATGAACCTATGATAGGCTTTTCGGCTGGTTTTGGTTTGGTGTCCAAACTAGGAGTAACAAATCTGGACCAAATGAACAGTCTCAGATTTTTATTAAAATGACCCTTTTAGAGGCCGAACCAGACTTTGGTCAAAACACAAAAGTTTAGATCTCGATGAAATCTTGAAACTGACCCGTGTGGGTTTCAAAAATTCGGCTGTTTCGAGCCCCAAACAGACCTGTCTTCAAAAGTGCGTAAAACTGGAACTTTTATAAAAACTGGGCACAAAGGTCACAGGTTTGATGAATTTAGGAGCTGTTAAATTTAGAATTAGGCTCTGAAATTAACACGAGAATCGTTCATTTCATCGAGGACGAAAAGTTTCATGAACACCGATTTCTCAAACAAAGTCATTTCGAACAAGTTTCAAATTATTTTCAAAAGTGGTCCAACACCACATTTTTTAGCACATTTACAGTGTGTTCCCTTTAAATGACTTAGAAATGATTTCAACAAAAACACCCTCATCCTCTAACGGGGTGAGGTGAGACTCATTTTCAAAAATGTGGGGACACCATACCCCTTTCAAACCATTTCAAACACTTTGCTTTCAAAAATATGGGGACACCATACCCCTTTCAAAATGAAAAATCCTTTTGTAAGAATTTCTAGATTTGAAAAAAGTTTTCAAAGGAATCTCACAAAGAACAAGGGACGTTTTTAGTAAGATATGGTAGAGGTAGCCTGGCCGGCTACTACACCATAATGCAAGGTAGCCCGGTAGGCTACCACACCCAAACAAGCAAAATAACTCGAACGGTTACTATACCAAGCCTACACATAGTAGCCTAATAGGCTACCTAGTTGCCAAAACGTGAGGTAACCGGTCAGTTGACTGATCGGTAAATCAGTCAAGCACCATGTTCAGAGCAACATTGTGAGGAACGTTGATTTAACTGTCAAGAAGACAGTTCATCAAACGTGACGGAAATTAGACACCAAATTCCCAGATAGGCCAATAGGGTACCGAAGGACCCTGGTACCACATGAAAGACGAGTATAGGCAAAAGTAACCTAAGGATGTGGTAGTTAATTTATGGGGCCATAAATTAATTAACCACATACGAATAAGTTAACACTTGAGATAGAGAGTAAGTAGTGTTGATGGCAATCGATATCGAGTAATTATCTACTTTAGTCACAAACAGTATTGGTGACTTAGAGAAGATATTAACGAGAGACGTTATTGATGACAGGTAGTAACCTGCAAATTTCTAAAGGTGCGAATACAAGTGCTTGCAATTAGGTAAGTACAATCCTGCCTACAGCATGAATAAAATGATGGTTTTACAGTATGTTAAGTATACCTTACATGCACATGATGTTGCACAACATACATAAGAGCATATAGTTTCACAATCGCGTAGATTGATAAAAGAACAAGTTAGAAACCATAGATCCCTATCGCGTAGGATTGGGGACAACTTAGAGAAGCGTATGGTTAGAACAGTTAAACAAGATGGAAATAAATAGGTGTGTCGTACCGGCTCCTTCAATCGAAGGGGTTTCCAATTAAAGAAAGTTAAGGCCAAAAGTTGAGCATCAGTTGATGGCTCTTCGACATTAGTTAACCTCGAGCGTTACCATTAGTCCATGCGCACACGGTACTGACACATGGGCCCTAAATAGACAAGAGAAAGAAAAGAGTACTAAAGCATAAATGAACATAACCGGATCATACATAGTTCACTGTCAATGTTAGTTCGCTATGCTTTCAACTACAGTAAGATACATGCTTTTACATGAAGTAATCTGTATGCATATGGTATGTAAAGTTTGTATGCTATGACATAATATGTGATGATATGGTATATGCTAAGTGGTATATGTGACTATCTTGCATGCTTATGCATTTTTAAGTATGTATTATGTTTAAACATGTTTTGCGGTTAACATGTTGTACTTACTGGGCATAAAGCTCACGGAGTGTGTTCATACTATAGGTAAGCGTCCTATGGCATAAGCCACGATGGGCAATGACGGTGGCGGAGGCGGATGTGAGGAGAGGTTATGGACACCCTACGAGTAAACTTCCGCATAGTTGAGTAACTAGTATTTTGAACAGTAATAGTAACCGTTAATAGTATTTTTGAATAGTAACAGTTACACAGTATTTTGAATAGTAGTAGTTGAATAGTATTTTCGAATAAAAGCCGATGGGTACTATACAAAAATACTATTCCACAAAATCAACAGTATAAGTATGTTTGTAAGATTAAATTTGTTATGTTTCAAATTCCGGTTTTAATAGTACATGTACGTGAATAGTAAATACGTACGCATTTAAAAAAAAATTTCTTCTAAAATTAGGGTAACCTATTAAAGATATTTTAAGTAAACATTATTCAATTGCAAGATAGCATAAGTATAAGTAAAGAAACAGTAGTTTTATAGTGACGGTCCAGGCCGTCTACGGCATGGGGCGTCACAGTTGGTATCAGAGAGGTTTCCTGCCACCTTACCTCACATCGCTGCATGCCTGCCTCATCTGTCCAAGTAAGTTAGTTATCTTCTTTTCCAGCATCAGTATATAAGTTAGCATCTGTATTATAATAGGAGATATGGCCGCTCCAGTGGATCCTCAGCAAATACAGGAAGACCGTCGGGCCAGCTTGCCGTTCGCCACCATGCGACCGGATATATATGATGGTCGCCACCCCAACTAGCTTTCCTATTGGATTCATCACCTGGAGGTTATCTTCCAAGCATGCCATATTCCACCTCGCCTATAGGTGATTTTGGCCAACAACCGATTGGATGGGCCAGCAAGAGAATGGTGGAATGAATGGCGCAGGATCGGGCATCAGGTGCCGTGGGTCAAATTCTGCCACGATCTCCGGAGAAGCGATGCCCCCGCCCGAGATAACGACATTTGGGAGGATATGTATGAGAGGCGATGTCAGGTCCTTTCAGACATTTGGGATGCCTACGAGGGAGAGACTATGGCACATTACTGCCAGAGGTTCTTGGATGCCATGTTACCCTACATCCCTCTCGACAGACCCTTCATGGAGATAGCTGACCTACTGTGGAAGGGAACACCATGGTACGTGAGGGATTTTGTTCCCTACCCTCCACCACACGAGGATTTGAGGCACCTTACTAGAGGTATAGTGGAGGTAGAGAGAGTGGTGCTCAACCCCGCACTAGGCTAAGGCTTTGCAGCAGCAGCCAACGTAAGGGGTGACCAGGCAAACGCAGCCCCCCAACTGGTGGATGAAGAATTCATGGTCGCCCACCAGCCCATAGTACCAGAGGGCAATGAGGACCCCGAACCAGGCCCCTTGTCTCCTGAGCACTTGTTAGAGGCTCTCCCTGAGGCCCAACCCGACGACGAGGATGAGATCCTTGACCATTTTAGCGATGATGAGTGGATGGGGATATACGAGCCCCAAGTCATCATCGCCAGTGATGACGAGGGTAGCATTATCTAGGGAGACGAGGAGGAAGACCCCGAGGAGTTCCCGCTCAGTGACGACGACGACGATGAGATGTCCGGTGCCGAGTCAGGGCTGTCTTCTGATTAATAGTAACTCTTTTGCGGGAATTTGATTTTTGTATATGTATAGAGAGAAGCAGTAGCTTTCCTCGCTAGACATAAGTTATTGTACTTATTGAGACCATATCTCGGGAAGTGTGCGTCACTCCCACTAAGTTAAAAGCTTATAAATGTTTTGAATATATATATATGTACTTGTGGAATGGATTTTTTTTTTCCCTCAAAGATGACTAAGATACAAAGAATAGTATGGGACAGTTCCCAGCACTCAGACAATGTTCTAATATAATGCGTCAATTGTATTAAACACCACAGTGAAGGAAAAGAGAAGAAAGATATAATATGTATGTTTATGTTATGATGTTTGAGTAACACCATTGAGATAAAATGTGATATGATTCCCAAGTACAAAGTGTGATAAAACCAAAACTTATAGTTCTTTTTCCCGTTGTGTGATAGGGTTACATCGGAAGAAATGACAAGAACAAGAGCTCAGGCTAATCAAGCCACTCGAGAAGATGAGTTAATGGCACAGCTCACAGCCATGCAGGAGATGATGATGAACCAACAACAAGAGCTTGCTCAGCTCAGGGAGCAAGTCAACCAACAATCTCAGACACCACAACCCATAGAGGTGCCAGCCCAAGTTGACCCAGTAGCCCCACCAGTCCAGGCAGCTCCAGCACCACCAATTGTGGTTGCTCCTGTAGCAGCAGATGTTCCCTTACCAGTCTCAAGAGATGGTGACTTATACGAGCGATTTCGACGTCTGAAGGTGCCAGAGTTTTAGGGAACAACTAACCCTATTGAGGTAGATGACTGGCTAACTGACATCAAGTCATCCTATACCTTGTAGGGCTAACTGAGAGGGAAAAGGTACTGTATGCATCCCTTGCCCTACGTAAAGGAGCACGACATTGGTGAAAAATAGTGGCTATCAGGAGAGACATTAATGCAATGAACTGGGCAGACTTCATTATGGAGTTCAGAGAAATGTATTTCAATGATAAAGCCTTAGCAGCACAACAAGATGAGTTCAACAATCTACGCCAAGGTAGTATGACTGTAATGGAAGCTGTTAGTAAGTTCGAGCAGCTAGCCCGACTATGCCCCGACCTGGTGCCAACCGAAAAGGAAAGGGTCAAAAGGATGCTGAAGATGTTTAGAACCGACATTGCCGTCCAAGTATGCGGTGGAAACCACGGACCAACAACGGTGGCTAAGTGTGTCAGCCGAGCCATCAGGGCCGAATACTGGTTGGCCCAAGATAGGGAGAGGAAAGCATAGATCTTCAAGGCCAAGAGAGAGGAGAAGACACTGGCCATACCCAACAGGGGAAGACCGAACCCCGATTCACAACATAAGGGTCAGAATACGGGAAACGGTCAGAGTAACCGACAGTCCCATAACAATAAGAGGAGAGGAAGCCAGAATAACCAAGAGCAACAGAGGAATTTTCCCCAGAAGAAGAACAATCGGGGAGGAAATGGCAGTTAGCACCCACCTTGCCTGAAATGTGGGAAGAACCACTTAGAGGAGTGTCGCTTAGGCACTAGCGGTTGCTACATCTGTGGCAAGGAAGGCCACTTCGCTAAGCAATACCGCTCAAACCCTCAGAATCAGCAGGGCCAAGCCCGTGCCAGTAGCGGCCAACTACATACCGCCCAAGCCAGAATTGAAGGTACACCCATCACCCAAGGTAGACTGGAAGCTCCAGAGACGCAGGGGAGAATTTATGCGTTTACAAGGGAGGATACAGAAGCTGGAACCTTAACCATGGTGACAGGTCAGCTTTCTATCGCCAACTCCACTACATTAGTATTATTTGATTCTGGAGCTACGCAATCCTTTGTGTTATCAAAGTTTGCTAGAGAACTAGGTCAGAACATAGATAAGATGAACCAAACTTTCCGAACTGCCCTTCCCTCTGGGGAAGTTTTGTTGTCTAGCTATTGGGCAAGACATGTACCAGTAGTTATCAGTGGGTACGAGCTGAGTATGGACCTAATCGTCATCGACATGTGCGACTACGACGTAATCATGGGAATGGACTTCCTCGCTAAGTATAGCACCATAATAGATTGTCGAAGACGAGAGGTACAAGAAGTTTGTCTACAAAGGGCTATCATTAAAGCAAATGAAGATAATAATATCCGCTATGAGGGCTCACAAACTTCTATCCAGTGGATGCGCCGGTTTCCTAGCACACATGGTAGACAGCAACCATGAAGCAGAGATAAGGCCTGAAGATGTCCCAATGGTCAGAGAATTCATAGGACTATTCCCAGAGGATCTGCCAGGACTTCCGCCAGAAAGGGAGATATCATTTGAGATCAAGCTGTTACTAGGATCAGCCCCCATCTCCAAGGGCCCATATAGAATGGCCCCGGTAGAGTTAAAGGAACTCCAGGCCCAGTTGAAGGACCTAATGGACAAGGGCTTCATTCGATAGAGCTGTTCACCGTGGGGAGCACTAGTTTTATTCATGAAGAAGAAGGATGAAATGTTAAGGATGTGCATTGATTACAGGGAGCTGAACAAGGTCACTCTAAAGAACAAGTATCTGTTACCATGAATTGACGATCCGTTTGACCAGCTCCGAGATGCTGCAGTGTTCTCGAAAATCGACCTGCGTTCCGGGTATCACCAACTACAGATTAGAGGTGCAGACATACCCAAGACAGCCTTCCGTACATGATATGGACACTACGAGTTCCTCGTTATGTCATTCGGAATAACGAATGCCCCTGCAGCCTTCGTGGAATTGATGAATAGAGTGTTCAAGGAGTTCTTAGACAAGTTTGTCATTGTGTTTATCGATGACATACTTGTGTATTCTAAGACAAGGCAGGAACATGAGAAGCATCTGAAAGCTATTCTACTCAAGCTAAAGGAGCACCAGCTATACGCCAAATTCTCCAAGTGTGAGTTTTAGCTGGAAAAGGTCCATTTTCTTGGTCACGTGGTCTCCAAAGACGGAGTATTAGTAGACCCAGTGAAAGTCGAAGCAGTCAGTGAATGGCCGACTCTGAAGAACGTAACAGAGATCTGTAATTTCCTAGGCCTAGCAGGCTATTACAGACGTTTTGTAGAAGGGTTCTCGAAGTTACCGCACCACTCACAGCACTCACCAAGAAGGAGAAGAAGTATGAGTGGACGGATAGATGCGAGAAAAGCTTCCAGGAGCTAAAACACAGACTCACGAGTGCTCTGATCCTGACCATACCAGACATTGGACAGGGAAATTTACAGTGATGCATCTAAGACCGGACTGGGAGCCGTATTGATGCAGAATGGGAAAGTAGTCGCTTATGCCTTGCGACAACTTAAGAACCATGAGAGGAATTATCCGACTCATGACCTGGAGCTAGTAGCAGTCGTGTTTGCGCTAAAAATATGGAGGCATTATCTATATGGCATCAACTGTGAGATTTATACAGACCACCAAAGCCTCAAATACATCTTCACATAGAAGGAACTAAACATGAGGCAGCGAAGATGGCTAGAATTGGTGAAGGATTACGACTGCGAGATCCTGTATCACCCAGGGAAAGCCAACAAGGTGGCCGATGCACTGAGTAGGAAGTACTCTTCACCGCTTATGGCTATCAATGCCTTGCCAGAAGCCCTACAGAAGGAGCTATGTAACGGCGAAATCGAGATTCTAGCGGGAAAGTTATCTGAAATGACCCTCCATTCAACACTCCTAGAAGAAATCAAGGCCGGCCAAGACCTCGATTTAACCCTGAACAAGCACAAGAAGGAGGCAATGGAGGATCAGAAGTTAGAATTCCAAGTCTCCAAGGATGGCATACTCTATTTCAGAGATCGAGTGTGCGTTCCGAAGGATGAAGAACTCAGAAAAAGGATCCTTTCAGAAGCCCATGACACACCGTACTCAGTTCATCCAGGGGCAAACAAGCTACATAAAGACTTGAAAGACAGTTTTTGGTGGCCTAAGATGAAGGGCGACGTCACTGAATTTGTCACAAAGTGCCTTACATGTCAAAAAATTAAAGTAGAACATCAACGACCTAGAGGAGAACTGTAGAAAATCGAGCTTCCTGAGTGGAAATGGGAACAGATTATAATGGACTTCGTGGTCGGACTGCCTAGAACATCCAGTGGAAACGACGCCATCTGGGTAATTGCGAACCAACTGACGAAATCAGCTTGATTCTTAGCCATGAAGTTGAGCTACACAGTAGAGAGTCTAGCAGAAATGTACGTGGCCCAGATAGTAAGACTGCACGGTGTACCTAAGTCAATAATTTCAGATCATGATGGGCGCTTCACTTCAAGGTTTTGATAGAGCGTCCAAGCTTCAGTGGGGACTAAGTTGAAGTTCAACACAGCTTTCCACCCTCAAATCGACGGTCAGTCAGAAAGGACAATACAAACGTTAGAAGATATGTTAAGAGCATGTGCCCTAGACTTCAAGGGGAATTGGGACCAAAAGCTACTGCTAATAGAGTTCTCGTACAACAACAACTCCCATTCCTCGATCGAAATGGCACCATACGAGGCACTTTATGGAAGGAAATGTAGATCTCCGGTCCATTGGCATGAGACCGGAGAGAAACAGCTCACTAGAACGGACTTCGTCAAAAGTACAACAGAAGACGTGAAGATTATATGAGAGAGACTGGAGATAGCTCATAGTCGTCAGAAGAGTTACGCCGATAAACGACGCAGACCTCTCGAGTTTCAGGAAGGAGATTCAATTTTCCTCAAGGTGGCACCCATGAAAGGGGTAATGCGCTTTGAGAAGAAAGGAAAGCTCAGCCCTCGATATATAGGACCCTTCGAGATCCTCGAGAGAATTGGGAAGGTAGCCTACAGGTTAGCGGTCTCTCCCGAGTTGGCATTCGTGCATAATGTTTTCCACGTCTCGATACTAAAGAACTACGTGCCTGACAGTTCCCACATACTGAGTCAAGAGCCTGTTGAAGTACATGCTGACCTGACATATGAGGAAAGACCAGTGCAGATTTCAGCTAAGGAGAGCAAAGTCCTTAGGAATAAAGTGATCCCGCTTGTGAAAGTGCTGTGGCGGAATCACAATATAGAAGAAGCTACATGGGAAAGGGAAGAGGACATGAAGAGAGACTTCTCGAATTTATTCTAATTTTCGAGGACGAAAATTTTGTAAGGCGGGTAGGTTGTAAGGACCACCCCATCCCTGTAACTCAACAAATTATTCAATGAGAAGCTAAGGAATAATTTGATGCATTTTTAGTCCAAATACATCGAACACGGTTAGGTACACGGTCGTGTAAGAAACCGTATACCGATCGAATTGTTTTATGAGAGAGGCCGTGTGAGTTAACATGGCCTTGTAGTTTTATATGGTCAGGTACACGGCTGTGTAAGTGGCCGTGTACCACTCGGGTAAAGTGAGCATGGTCCAAGACATGGTCATGTTGAGAAAGCCCGGCTAGTATATGCCCATGCTCAAGTCATACACGCCCGTGTTAGAACCCTTGTAGAAGGCTGTATACTGAGTAGAGAGCCAATTTGAAGACTCTCGTAATGCGTGAAACCTAATTACTATGAAATGAGTAATTAAGTTGATAAATGTAGCATAAATTCCAGTTGAATAGACTAAACAGGTGTAGTACTACTTATTACTATTCATACAGTGAAAAGGGGTAACCGACAGAGAACCCAATCTACCCTGTTATGTGTATAAGTGTATGAGATACGCAGTGTCATGAAACTGGTCCGGATGACCATTTTCTGACATAAGACTGGTGAGCAGATCACTAAAATGCTCGGACCAAACGTCTGAGCACAACAATGATAATCTCCCTAGTAGGGGTATAGTATCAAGAAAATGATCCGGATGACCTCTTCTCACCCAGAGACTGACAAAATCGGAGTAAGAACACACGGACTAGTCAGTTAGAATAGAGAATAGCAAATCATGAATAGTGAATAGTGAATAGTGCAAGAAGTAGTGTCAAGTTACTGGCCAAGACGGCCATAGTTTGACTTAAAACTGATATATCTAGACTCAAGACGCCCAAATTAGTCAAACGGGCACTTGACACGTTTTTTGAGGTGGGACTACACAGATCCTGAAAACCGGTCCAGACGACCTCAGACGGACATATGACTAATAAAATTGAAATTAGAAAGTCTGAATTAGTGAAGAGAGACTGTGTCTGAAATTTCGCCTAGGAACGCCTCGGTTTACATGTGAAAGGACAACAAGTGTAGACACAACCACAGTATAGGAAATGAATAGTGATTTGGCATAGAATGGGCTCTTAGACAGTATAAAACAATTAAAAATCATCAGTATAGAAATCGGATTCAGAAAATCCAATTTTTGGATGAAAATTAGAACACTGCGGAGAAAGGGCGGAAAAACACAGTAGAAAACAAGACTGCACATAACCGATTCGGTTGGACCTTTACCCCAACCAAACCATGCCCCCTTTGGTTAGGAAAACAGCTGCAAAACCAGCTACAAAACCAGCTAAAAATGATCCCTTAAATCAAGGGATGTATTGGAGTTTTTAGATTAAAAAAATGGGGTTTTAAGGACAAGAGGACCATGACCATTTAATGCAAACTTGCTCCCTTTCACCCTCCATCATGGCTCTAAAATTTCAAGGGCTATGGCACAGATTTTTGTTCCCTAATTAAGCTAAATTGTGGCATAATTAAGAGGGCTTAGAGTTAAGCAAAGTTGCTTAGAGTTGCCTATAAAAACCCTTAGGTCTTACTTTTCTCATTTGCTCACAAAAACTCTCAAGAAAAATACAGCTTTCTCTCCCCTTTCTCTTCAGAAAATCTGACCCCTCTTTAGCCCCTAAACCACCCATATTTTCATATAACTTTCACATAAAAGCTTGGCCACCCAAGTTGCTAGAGGTGCACTCTTCCAAGGTAGTTTCGGTAAGACCCTAGAACCGAAATTTTTCTATGGTTTAGTTTTTCATCTTGGCTTGATATTAAGAGAAACGTTTTGTTTTCCTTGTGTTCTCATTCTAGCACAAGGGACCCCTCAACCCCCATTGTTTTCCACGGAGCCTTGACAGCCACCCTTGGCCCAAAAAACTCTAAGGTATAAACCGAAAAACTCTTATCTTTTGTGGTTAGTTGTTTTCAAGTTTTTGATCAAAGGAGATTTATGTGTATTTGGTTATGCACATGGGTTGTAATAAGTTATTTGAGCCCTTAGCTTTCAGTTTTTAAAGTTTTTGTAGTTGTGGTCGTGTTTACTTTAGTTTACAAGTGGTTTGAAATATGTGTGTGCACGAGTGTGTAGAGGGTGGCTGGACACAAAATCTATCCCCAGGATCAGCCACGGATTTTGGCTAGTTTGACCCACTTAGGCTCCGAATCTGGGATTTGGCAAAACATGAAGTTTTAAGCAAATTTCGATACGGTCGTTTTTGCGTATAGCCATTGGCCAAAAATGAACATATGATAAGCTTTTCGGCTGGTTTTGGTTCGGTGTCCAAAACTGGGAGTAACAAATCCGGACCAAATGAACAGTCTCAGATTTTTACTAAAATGACCCTTTTAGAGGCCGAACCAGACTTTGGTCAAAACACGAAAGTTTAGATCTCGATGAAATCTTGAAATTGACTCGAGTAGGTTTCAAAAATTCGGCCTTTTTGGACCCCAAACAGACCTGTTTTCAAAAGTGCGTAAAACTGGAATTTTTATAAAAACTGGGCACAAAGGCCACGGGTTTGATGAATTTAGGAGCCGTTAAATTTAGAATTAGGCTTTGAAATGAACACGAGAATTGTTCATTTCACCGAGATTGAAAAGTTTCGTGAACGCCGATTTCTTAAACAAAGTCATTTCGAACAAGTTTCAAATTATTTTCAAAAGTGGTCCAACACCACATTTTTTAGCACATTTACAATGTGTTCCCTTTAAATGACTTAGAAATGATTTCAACAAAAACAGCCTCATCCTCCAACGGGGTGAGGTGAGACTCGTTTTCAAGAATGTGGGGATACCATACCCCTTTCAAACCATTTCAAACACTTTGCTTTCAAAAAATACAGGGACACCATACCCCTTTCAAAATGAAAAATCCTTTTGTAAGAATTTCTAGATTCGAACAAAGTTTCAAAGGAATCTCACAAAGAACAAGGCACATTTTTAGTAAGATATGGTAGAGGTAGCCTAGTCGGCTACTACACCATAATGCAAGGTAGCCCGGTAGGCTACCACACCCAAACAAGCAAAATAACCCGAACGGTTACTATACCAAGCCTACACATAGTAGCTCGATAGGCTACCTAGTTGCCAAAACGCAAGGTAACCGGTCAGTTGACTGATCGGTAAATCAGTCAAACGTGACGGAAATTAGACACCAAATTCCCAGATGGGCCACTAGGGTACCGAGGGACCCCGGTACCACGTGAAAGACGAGTATAGGCAAAAGTAGCCTAAGGACGTGGTAGTTAATTTATGGGGCCATAAATTAATTAACCACATACGAATAAGTTAACTCTTGAGATAGAGAGTAGGTAGTGTTGATGGCAATCAATATCGAGTAATTATCTACTTTAGTCACTAACAGTATTGGTGACCTAGAGAAGATATTAACGAGAGACGTTATTGATGACAGGTAGTAACCTGCAAATTTCTAAAGGCGCGAATACAAGTACTTGCAATTAGGTAAGTATAATTCTGCCTACAGCATCAATAAAATGATGGTTTTACAGTATGTTAAGTATGCCTTACATGCACACGATGTTGCACAGCATACATAAGAGCATATAGTTTCACAATCACGTAGATTGATGAAAGAACAAGTTAGAAGCCATAGATACCTATCGCGTAGGATTGGGGACAGCTTAGTGAAGCGTATGGCTAGAACAGTTAAACAAGATGGAAATAAATAAGTATGTCATACCGGCTCCTTCAGTCGAAGGATTTCCAGTTAAAGAAAGTTAAGGCCAAAAGTTGAGCATCAGTTGATAGCTCTTCGGCATTAGTTGACCTCGGGCGTTTTCGTTGGTCTGCGCGCACATGGTGCTGACACATGGACCCTAAATAGATAAGAGAAAGAAAAGAGTACTAAAGCATAAATGAACATAACCGGATCATGTATAGTTCCCTGTCCACGTTAGTTCGCTATGCTTTCAGCTACAGTAAGATACATGCTTTTACATGAAGTAATCTGTATGCATATGGTATGTAAAGTTTGTATGCTATGACATGATATGTGATGATATGGTATATGCTAAGTGGTATATGTGACTATCTTGCATGCTTATGCATTTTTAAGTATGTATTATGTTTAAACATGTTTTACGGTTAACATGTTGTACTTACTGGGCATAAAGCTCACGGAATGTGCTCATACTATAGGTAAGCGTCCTATGGCATAAGCCGCGATGGGCAATGACGGCGGCGGAGGTGGATGTGAGGAGAGGTTATGGACACCCTACGAGTAAACTTCCACATAGTTTGAGTAACCAATATTTTGAATAGTAATAGTAACCGTTAAATAGTATTTTTGAATAGTAACGGTTACACAGTATTTTGAATAGTAGTAGTTGAATAGTATTTTCGAATAAAAGCCGATGGGTACTATTAAAAAATACTATTCCACAAAATCAACAGTATAAGTATGTTTGTAAGATTAAATTTGTTATGTTTCAAATTCCACTTTTAATAGTATGTGTACGCGAATAGTAAATACGTACGCATTTAAAAAAAATTTCTTCTAAAATTAGGGTAACCTATTAAAGATATTTTAAGTAAACATTATTCAATTGTAAGAGAGCATAAGTATAAGTAAAGAAACAGTAGTTTTATAGTGACAGTCCGGGCCGCCTAGGGCACGGGGCGTCACAGTAGTTGTGGTAGGTTCAAGTATTTTCATATCTGCAACATGAAATACTGTGATTTTTAATTATGTACTAATTATACATTAGATGTTAAGTCTTACGGGCCCTAGGGTGTAGATAGACTATACACCCAGGGAAATGATAAAATGAGATGTGTACTGTGGGTACACTATAAAGGGAGTGTGATTAAATTTAGGACACACCCTTAAAGAAAGAATGTGTAAGACCAACAGGCAGTAAGGGTTCCTGACTTTGAGGCGATGTATGATGCCACCCGGTCGGAACTATAATTGAAAGGTGGTAAAGAAACCATATTTGGCGTACCGGCCTACAACATAAAGGTGGAGGTTGAAAAGTCCTTCGTGGACACTAGAACCACTTAGGGTGATGATGGACTGGGGAGGATTAGCCATCAGGGTCACTCCCAAGGCCCCTCATAGTCAGTGCGCACAAGAAAACGGTACAAGGTCAAAATGAGCTCAATACTATAGAACATAACAAAGATAATGATAAAAATGTTATGAAAACCATAATTGAGCATAACCAACACTAACAGTTGGTGTTGTGGACTCGTTTAGGGTGACACGAATAGTAACCGATCAAAAGTCAAAGTTACTATTTATGATGAATAGTATTCTTCACAGATGAATAGTATTATTCATAGGAAATTCTATTTTTGATGTTTTTGAATCTATGTGATTTATAGCACTTATGTTTGAATTTACTGAGCCTGTTAGCTCACCGGTTTATTCATGTTGCAGGTAAGAAACCTGTCCAGTAGACTACCTGGATGCGGTAGGGTACGCGGTGTCAATGGGATAGGGAATCCACTATGGATTTTGGTCTTGCTACCAGTTTTCTGCTGAGCGTCAAAATAGTGAATTGAAGAGAATGTATTTTTTGAAAACAAAGTGCAGGCAGTGTATTTTTGTATATTATGTTGTACTGTAAAAACACAACTGAGTATAGTTTTAAACTTTATATGGTTTTCATATGATGCTTTTATGCAAGAAAAGTATTTTGAAGAGAAAAAAAAATATGGGTGAGATTTTTGGGCCCTAAAAAAGATAGAATTTTATAGTAAAAGTATTTTAAATGACGACCCGACGAGGCCCACGGGCTGTTTCGGTCGATGACGGAGTCGGATTGAGGCAGTTACACATGGCTGAGGCCGGGGGCGTCACAGTATGTACGTAAATTGTAAAACATACTATGTAAAAAAAATCCCTAAATTTATAGTGTTAAAGTAAGTATGTTTGAGTAATAGTTTTCAAGTAAGTTTAGTTAAGAGAGGTTTTAAGTGACGATTCGGGGCCACCAGGGCTCTGGGTTGAGTAATACAAAATTATAATTTTGTCATTCTAGCACATAGAGAAAAATGCCTACACCCGGTGGGAGGGTGATCTGAATTTTTCCCGTCATTAAATGTAAGACAACAAGCCAATAAGAATATCCTGATCAATTACCATCTATTAAGGAATTATATGGAGCTAGTAGAGGGACCATTTGGACATATATAATCAGGCTCTTGTGAATCCATGTAATCATTGTTTTATACCAAACAACTCAATCACATGATCACTAATTTCAGAGTCACACTACTATAAACCTGAAATTGAAATCCCAATTATATACCGTATTATGCAAGCTAGTGATAAGCTATTGTCCAATGACCTTGTCATATATGTAAAACCCTCATATGATATCCATGATCATATTAGGAGTACCCTAAGCAGGAAAGACATTCTAATGTATTTCATATATTTTGAACTGGATAATTAAATTATATTTAGTGGTTATTCATTATATTGCTATATGTCCTCATTCTATTTCAATATTAAAGTAAATATAAGTAAGTATGGCTAACTGTGATGGCCCGCCCTTCGTGGAGGCTAAACAGCACTATCACAATCGAGCTCTGTAGCCAACTGCTTTAGTCTGTTACTTCATGGGTCGTTGGCAACTTACTTTTAACATACTTTCTTTAACGTTAACATACTTTAAAATCTTATCATTTTAACTTGTACATAAAATTAGGAACAAATTTTTTTTTTAATCATACATATATAAATACACCTGTCATGACATTTCATAATTCATAAAATACTTGTGCTTTTGTTCCATTAAAATACTTCGTAACATAAAAATATTTTCAACTTGTCTCGTTTCTCTACGTATACATTTACATCTTTTTACAATGGAAAACATAGCAGATCCATAGCTTGTCCATGACATCTCGAGAATCTGTCTGCCAGCCCATCAATTATTTCTTTCTTATAATGCAGATAGCTTACACTTGTTACCTACATCATGAACAGACTAGTGAGCTAAAGCTCAATAAGTACAAACATAGATAGAAAATATTACCTATGCATGTCATCTTATGTTAGTCGCATTATGCTTGTTTAACTCTCATGCTTTCATTTTTTCTTGTTCTTTCATATTCTATCATTCTGTTCTTTTCTTCTCTTTTCTTTATTTTATTTTACTTTACTTTCACTTATGAGCCCATTGTTGGTCGTACCTAATGCGCGTGGACCAATGAGGGGAGGGGGAGCGACCCACTAGCCTATCTCATAGTTAAACTTTAACTGTTAACTACCACACCATCGGGGAGTGCCTTTAAGCCTTTAATTACCACACCTTTGGGGTAGCACCACATTGAGTGGAGGCATTTAACCACCACACCTTTAAGGTAGCACCACACTAAGTGGAGGCCTTAATATAGAACCTCACCTTAGGGAAGCCGATATGCCAACATTTAAATCTTCAATCTTATTATCTTTCTTATACTTATCTTTCTTTACTTTAACTTATTATTCTTTTAGGTTTCATGAACTTGTTAAAATGTCACATCATAATGGTACTATGATCATTTCATAAAATCAAATCACTACAAGTCCTATTACAAGTCAGTTCGTGAGTAGACAAATAAATGTCTGTAGTTACAGCACTTATGCTAATGTGAACTTTCTCGGGTCTTCTACATGTCGATTCTTGTTCCTTGTCGGGTTTCCTATCATTGAAAAATCAACCATTAATTTCATTGCTTATTTCATACTTAAAACTGAGTAAAACATAAAAATTCTACATTTTATTTCCTAATAACGAACTTAGGGGTCTAATGTTCCATTTTTAGCTTTTCCGTCAACTTTTGAAAAAAAAAAAACCTTTATATCCCGAACTTTTGGCAAAATTACCATTTTACCCCTTAGCGGGATTTTTCCACTTAACCTTGCTTGTGGTCTTTAAAATCCTAATTAGAGCCTTTGGATCGCATTTAAAGCCCTAACGGTTCATTTTAGTCATTTCCTAAATTTTTAGCTAAAATTATCGTTTTGTCCCTAACGGAATTTTCATACTTTTCTTCGACTTAAAATTTGATTCTAGACTTTAAAATCTTAATTAAGGCCTTAGAATACTATCCCAAGCCTAACTGGCCCTTCTTCTAACTTTTGACAAAATGACCATTTTGTGTTCAACTTTTGACAAAATGACCATTTCGTCCCTATCGTGATTTTACTGCGTAAATCTTCTTTCTTTGACTAAAAAATTAATTTTGACCTTTAGAATCTTAATTATGCCATTCTAAGGCCCTAAAGGTCATCTTCTTATACTTTTGAAATTTTTGGTCAAAATGACCATTTCTACCTTAGCGTCTTGTCTGGATTTTCTTCACCTAAAAACCATAAAATAATTTTTCATAGGCTTTACTAAATTTTTAAGTCATCATTTGCCGCACTTTCTCGATTTACTATTCACCAACCTTCGGGTGGCACTATTTTCACCTTCGGTCGTTAATCCTCTTTTTCTTACATTTCAGGGCTCCGAATGGACGTTTTACTAATCCTTAAAACATCTGTCATCTTTTTTGCAACCTAGATCACCGAGGGGGCTCGAGTTTTCAACTCTGACCCTATTTTGCTCCTCGTTTCCCAAAATATCTTTCATGCCGTTTTGAAAATTTTGACAGCATTTCAGCTTAAATTTTTGGTTTCCGGCGTTTAGGTAACGCCTCAAAACCATCTAACTTGCCATGTACTAAACCAGAAGCCTAATTTTACGTAAGAAGTTGTTACATAAAAAGTATAACTTTTTACGTAAAATTTTCACAAAAACCTTAATTCTTTCTATTGATAATTCGGTTCATTTTCGTTCAATCTCACCCTTGGTTTTTGTCCACATTTCACATACGCATTTCCTCACAAAAATTCACATTTTTGACATAAACATAGCTAAGAATTGAAGTTTCAATCTTCAAAATTTTTCCTAATATTCCACATGCCACATACAAACTTTTTGACTCAATAATCTATCAAAATTAAGCTTAACATTTCATTCTTCATTTCACATGCAATCCCTATGGTTTTTCCATTGAATCCATGCCCTAAATTTGAAATTTCAATCTTCCAATTTCTTCCTAATCACATCACATATCACATATAATCCTTTGAATCATTAAACCATCAAACATTGAACTTAAAATTTCATTCTTCACTCACATAGAGCTCATAATTTTTCTTTGGAAAAACATGCATAAAATTTGTTTTCTAACTTCCAATTCATTCCTTGTTTCCATCACATGCTAACCTAAACTTTTAAAGCATAAACTAACACAATAAAAGCTTAAAAATGTCAACCCAATAATCACATGAAGCTCATGGTTTTGCCTCTTGAAAACATGCATAAACATTTGTTTTCCAACTCTTAATCCATTCTTTACTTTCATCACATGCTAGTCTAGATCTTCAAAGCATAAACTAACAAAATAAAACATGAAATTTCATCACCACTAAGCCACATCGTCTCCACAGTTTCCTTCAAAGAAATTTCAAGAAAGAGCTTAAAATTTGAAACTTACCTTCCAAGGATGATAAACTTGAGCTTGGAATAAGTTTTGGTGGGAAAACTTGAAAAAATCTTAGTTTGGAGGGTGGTGGTGGCTCACGGCTGGAATGGGCAGTAGGGATGGCTGTTTTGCTGCTATTCTTCTACTGGTTTTTCAGTTGAAAAACCATGTATTAACAGCCCAAAAAGAAGGACTACTTAGTAAAATTTTTAGGGGACTAACTTGCAAACTTTTGGGGACTTTTTAACAACCTTTTTGGGGTCAATTTGCAATTACAAACTTTTTTTTCTGATTTTTATCCATTCCCACCAACTCCAATCTTCCCAATTTGTCCCAAAATTTTCCCAAAATTCTCATGATATTTTGACACCTTTCTAACCTTTAGATCGAAGCCTCTTTAATTCCTAGCCCTTAGATCATTTTAATTCTTTACACTAAATTTTCATTCTCATATATTACATCACCTTGTAACATCATTGGTGATATCATATCTATGCCTTTCGATCAAAGTTTGACTAAAAGTCAAACCAAATGAAATTTCACCGAAATCGTGTAGGCGGGTTTTTGAGATCATCTGTGCAATCGGTTTACCTTAATTCACTTCCATTTAGCTAAAAATCATTACTGTAAGTATTTCTCCTTTTGTGGACTTGGCTTACCATAGGTCACATTCTAAGTTTTTCGATACCGAATTGGCACTGTTTGTCTTGTTTCGGTTTGGTAAAATTTTTCATCATAGAATTTTTAACCTTTAACATTGTTAGAATATTTTATTACATTCTAAATAATATCAAATCATACATCTCGTATTTTTAAACATAACAATCATCATATACATACTATATACTTATTTTTTGAGAACAATGAAATTTCTCGGTCATTAGACTAACTGACTGCTTGTGTTAAACTATTAGAATATTGCATAAAATGGACTTTTGTATGTGAGAAGACAACATTTTAAAGCAAATTGTCTAAACTATGGTCTTTAATCTATGGGGTTAGACCGAGCATCTACCTCATGTTAAGACTTTTATGTTTTCTATAGCCAATTGGGGTACATTTTGTCTTGACTGTCCAGGGCTTTGACTCCGAGTAGAGACATAGATATATTGCCTGGTGATGACATATTGGATCTGGACCAAAGCGTAATTGATCGCGTAGTTTGCTTGAATGGATCCTATCACTTTTGACATTCATTATGCAATAACCTCTAACTTGAGTAGATGAATTGCTTTATGTATATGACTTGTGTACTTTGATACATAACTTGTGTACTTTGATGTTCCAATGGCTAAAGTGTCTCATAGGAAGTATGCTTATAAACTGGTTCATTGGGTGCATGACTTGTATACGATGGAGGGTTTGTTTACAGATATTGGGATCATAGCTCTAATAAGGAGTAAAGGGTATCCTATTAAAGGCATTATACTGGATGCAAAAATGGACAAGGCCTTGGGTCGTCTGCTGGCAAATGACATTTATTCACATATGGTGAATAATCATTTTCTTATTCAGCAGTATCATGGAACTTTAAGACAACTTGATTAGTAGGTTAAACGAACTTTGACCTAAGACTGATCATGGATATCATAAGAGGGTATTACATATATGACAAGGTCATTGGACAATAGCTTATCACTAACTTGCATAATATAGTATATAATTGGGAGTTCAGTTTCAAGTTTATAGTGGTGTGACTCTGAAATTAGTAATCATATGATTGAGTTGCTTCATTTAGAATAATGATCACATGGATTCATGGGTGCCTAGTTATATATGTCCAAATGGTCCCTCTACTAGGTCCACATAATTCCTTAACGGATGGTTATTACTCAAGATGTACTTATTGGCTTGATCAGTAGGTTGAAAGAACTTTGACCTAAGGCTGATCATGGATATCATATGAAGGTTTTGCATATATGACAAGGTCATTGGATAATAGCTTATTACTAACTTGTATAATACGATACATAATTGGGAGTTTAGTTTCAAGTTTATAGTGGTGTAACTCTGAAATTAGTGATTATGTGATTGAGTTGTTTGGTGTAGAACAATGATCACATGGATCACAGGAGCTTGGTTATATATGTCTAAATGGTCCCTCTACTAGCTCCACATAGTTCCTTAACAGATGGTAATTGGTCGGGATATACTTATTGGCTTACTATCTTGCATTTAGTGAAGAGAAAAATCTGAATCACCCTCCCATAGGGTGTAGGTATTTTTCTCTATGTGCTGCAGGGGTAAAATTATAATTTTGTATTATTTAATAAATGGGATGCATATTTAATTAATATTTGTTCTGGATGATAAGATTTGAAATTTAAATTAATTATATTTGAATTTGAAATTCAAATATGTGATTAATTTAAATTTTGAAAATCATGTCTTAAAATAAATATTTGAAATTTGAATCCTATTTGAATTTGAATTGAACAAAATCTTATCCTTGCACAAACAAAGGTGGCGTCTATGTTGGATAAGGGTGAAAGATAAGATTCTCCCCTATTTGAATTTGAATTCTATTTTGGATAAGAGATTACACAATTATTTGAATTTTAAATAAAGTTGCCATGATTTTATTTGAATTTGAATTGGAGTTGTGGAAAATTATCCATGTGGCTAAAATTCAAAATTTAAATACTTGTGGAGTTTGAAATTTGAATCAAATCCATAAGGCAAATTTCGATTTTCTTGTGAATAAGGCAAAAGAAAATCAAGTTTGAATTTTACCTGAATTTTGAATCCTTCTCCCATAAAGGGCAGTCAAATTTTTGTAGGGTTTTTCCCTAAGAGAGAATCAGTTTTTGTGCGGATAAGAAGGAGTGAAAATTTAAGTTTAAATCCTATTTCAATTTTGAATCCTTCTGTGATAACTGGGAATTTTGAGATTCTTGGAAAAATTTAAAATTGTATATATATGACAATTTTAATGTATAAAATATGAAAAAGTTGTGTTTAATATTGTTGAGAATACAATAAAAAAAATTCTAACAGTGTTAAAAAGTGTAAGTTCAGAGAAAATCTTCTCAAAGTGAAACGGGTGAGACGGCCCTAAAACGGAGCCAAGAGCCGTGGAGAGTGCACCGAAGTGCACTAAAAGACAAAAATTTACAGTAATGAATTTTGGTCAAACGGAAGCAAAATGAGGAAAACCAATCGCACTGGAGGCATCAGAAACCCGCTTACACAATTTCGATAGATTTTCGTTAGTCAAACTTTGACCGCGAATTAATATATGAATTAATTGGATGATGTCATGTGTGATATCAAAATTGTGGTGTAATAAATGGTGAATTAAAGGCTTAAAAGGGTGGTAGGTAGCATTAATGGTATGGACTAATTGTTAGGAAATGCCCTAAGCATTAGAGACATTTTATGCAATTATTTTGAACTAGATAATAAAATTATAATATAGAGGTTATTTATTACATTGCTATTTGTCCTTATTCTATTTATATGTTAAAGTAAATGTAAGCAAATATAGCTCACTGACTACTTATGTTAAAACTGTTAGAACGTTGCATGCAATGGACTTTTGTATACAAGAAGACAATGTTCTAAAGTAAGCAGTCTAAACTAAGGTCTGTAGTCTATGGGGTTAGACCGAGCATCTAACTCATGTTAAGACTATTATGTTGTCTAAAGCCATGGTGGGGACGGTTTGTCTTGACTGTTCGGAGCATAGACTCCCAAGTAGAGACATAGATATGTTGCTTGGTGGTGACATATTAGACTAGGACTAAAGTGTGATTGATCTACGTAATTCGCTATGAGTGGATCAATCTGCTTTTGAAGTTCATTATGCAATAACCTTAATCTTAAGTAAATGAACTACTTCCTATATATGACTTGTGTACTTTGATGTTTCAATGGCTAAAGCATCTCAGAAGTAGTAAGCTTATAGACCGGTTCGTTGGGTGCATGACTTGTATACGATGAAGGGTTTGTTTACAGATATCGAAATCATAGCTCTAAGGAGTTAAAGGTATCCTCTTAAAGGCATTATACTAGATATGAAAATGGACAAGGCCTTAAGTCGTCTGCTGGGCAGACGACTTCTTATTCACATGTGATGAATAATCATTTTTTTTATTCGGTAGTATAATGGAACTTTAAGATAGCTTGATCAGTAGGATTAAACGGACTTTGACCTAAGGCTGATCATGGATATCATATGAGGCTTTTGCACACATGACAAGGTCATTGGACATTAGCTTGTCACAGGCTTTCGTAATACGGTATATAATTGAGAGTTCAGTTTCAGGTTTATAATGGAGTGACTCTGAAATTAGTGATCATATGATTGAGTTGTTCGGTATAGAATGATGATCATATGGATTCATGAGAGCTCGATTATATATGTCCAATTGGTCGCTCTACTAGCTCCACATAATTCCTTAATGGTTGGCAAATTGATTTGTGTATGCTTATTAGCTAGTTAATTATACATGGATGGTGTTGACATAGGATTAGGATGGTGAACAAGATTCTCTCCGGTTGAATTTATATTTTGTTTTGGATAATAGAGTACACAATTATTCGAACTCCAAATAAAGTTGCCATGATTTTATTTGAGATTGGATTGGAGTTGTAGAAAATTATCCATGAGATCAAAATTTTGAAATACAACTTTTTTATGGATTTTAAAATTTAAAATTTGAATTTGAAATTTAAATTTGAAATTTGAATTTGAAATTTGAATTTGAAATTTGAAATTTAAATTTAAATTTGAATTTTGAATTTTGAAATTTGAAATTCAAATTTTGAATCACAGTCCAAGTAGAATTCGAATTCTTTGTGGATAATTCCATAGGTTTAGAATTTGAATTTGAGTTGGATTATGGAGAGGAAAATCTTGTTTGAATTCAACTTGAATTTTGAGTCATAATCTATCTAGAAAAACCGAGTTTGTTAGGGAGGATGACTCCTAGGAGAATTCGAATTCTTAATGGATAAGGATGCAGGGAAAATTCAAGTTTCAATCCCAGTTGAATTTGGATTCTCTCCCTCCCTAAAGTGCACAAAATTTTGTGGATAAATCCAAGGAGATTTTTTGGTTTTTGTAGATAAGGGTGAGATTAAATTCAAGTTAGAAAATCCTGCTTGAATTTTGATTCTTCCCCTCACAAAAGTGGCCGAAAATTCAAGGATAATCCTAAGGGAGATTTTCGGTTTTTTAGTAGATAAGGGTGAGATAAAATTCAAACTAGAAGATCCTATTGGAATTTTGATTCTCCTCACATTAAAGTGGCCGAATCTAGCCTTGTTTATGGCCTAGGGAAATTCGGTTATTGTGGATAAATGAGGAGATTAAATTCAAGTTAAAATCCTGTTGAATTTGGATTGCAAAAATTCCAAGGTTGGCCGAATCTTCCCATGATTGTGGCCTGTGGGCTTTTTGAATTTTATTAATGGATAAGGGAGAAAATCTTCTCCTAATCCAATTTGAATTCAAGGGATCACCTCATGCAAGTCTATAAATAGAGGTCCTACCACTTCAGTTCTCTTAGATCACAGACTCTCAGGTGAGCAGGCTTATTGTTGCATAACTTACTGTGATAATAAGTTCTTTAGAGATCTAGGTGGTCGGAAGAAGGCTAGCAGTGTTAGCATACCGGTCGAGGAACCGAGTGCCCACACACTCTGCCATCCGAGAATTAGAGAATAGTAGTGAAGGCTAGTTGGTTGTTAATTTATTGTATATGGCATCATGAGATAATTAACGATCTTGAAAAATTTTTATTGTTCCGCTGAGCCGCTCTTATGCGTTTTTACGGATTTTATTCCTACAATTGGTATCAGAGCCATCTCATGACTATGCCGTGTACATAAATTAGACAATTAGTTAGTCTTTTTATTTATGTATGGATTTGATGTTTTGAGAGTGGCATTCTAGGATTCCTTTATATTGTTATCATGTATTATGTATGTAGTATGTGGTTATTTTAATTTTTTAAAATTATTCTAAGCATGCTTGTTTTATGCCGGTTATGGTTCCTTAGAATTTAGAAAATTGTATCTAGGAATTTTTATGTAATCATGGGATTGGTTTATCATCACCGTAATTTTCCCATGGATTTTAATTTTTTGTCTCTTAGAATTATTATGATTAGAATTTTTGTACACTGGAAACGGATTAGGAAATTTTATGTAATTATTCTTTGAGAAGATTGAAGTTTGAAGATCGTAATTTATTTTTCCCAGAAGTTAAATTTAATTTAAAGGTTGAAATTTTGATTGTGTGAAAAATTCCATTTTAATTAGGATTCAAATTAATTTTTAGAGATCCTAATGGGAAAATTGGAATATAGCATGAAAATCGAGGCACGACCCCTCGGGATAGGCCATCAGTTTTGGTGGGGCTGCAACCCCTGCACTTTGGCAGGATGGGGTTGCGGCTGCCCTTGTCCGAGCCAAGACCACCCACGGTCGCAGGCTTTGCCTGCAACCAGGGGTGGTCGTGGCCCACCTAAGGGCCAGCTAGCCCTTGGACATTCAGCCCATGGCTGCAAGTGCTGCCTGCAGCCTGGCGGGTTGCTGTGCCCCACCCGAGTGTGTAGCCCATGGCTACAGGCACTACCTACAGCCGGTTGGACTGCACCCCGACCTGTGGCCGTGAGCTGCCAGGCCCCCCAGGGGGATGGGGGTTGCCCACAGCGGCTGCGGGCCTTCGGGGGTCCATGGGCCGACGGGCCGAAAAATAAAATTTTTGATTTTTAATTTTGAGATTTAATTTTAAAATCATGTTTAAAAATATTTAATTGAAAATTTAAAGTTTTTTTGAAATTACATATTGTTACACATGATATTTAAATTGTTTAAAATTTGAATTTGAAATTTAAATTTTTGGAATTTAAATTTTAAATGATTCTTGGGATGAGAAATAAATGGAGAGGCTACATAAAGATGGATACAAGAATACAGAACAAAATTCAAGACCTAAAGAATGCTTTGGATGGAATTTTGTAATCTTTATTTTCTTTGTTCTAGGATGGAACCATGGCTTGGTTATTTTTCCGTCAATTAATTTTTCTGTGATATGTCATGGATGTAAAAATATGTATTGATGGATGTTATGTATGCATATTTGATAACATGTCATATAGGATAGGTGAATGCCGCTCATACTATATTGATCATACATATTTGTCAAAACTTACATGTTTATCAAAATATTGAGTGGGAGAGGGTTTCAAACAAAACCCACCACCTCTATTATTGATCCATATGTGAAAGTATAGTAACACCTCGCATCAGTTCGGCCTTGACCACACCCCTCGGTAGGTGTTTACCACCGCCAGTATACTAGGTTGGATCTCCTATGTGGAAGATGTGTTCGGGTACGATTCTATTCATGACCACCCCTCGGTGGCTTGGTAGGACGTGGATCGGGCTACACAAACAATGGTTATACACTCAAGACTCGTTTAGTTATTAACCTTCCCTAGAAACTAGTGGCCTAAATAAGCGGTTATTAATATATGTCTTAACCTTGGAGGATTTAAGGCAACATATATTAATTGGACGGGGTCCATGTTCTGGCTATTTGTCTTATGACCACCCCTCAGTGGCTTGGGGCAATAAGTGCTGAGAATTACTGTTGTAATACTACATGTTTTTTCAAGTTTCATATAGAAACATACTTGTATGTTTTATTTGCAAAATTATTTGTATATTTGCTTGGGCTTTATAATGATGTCTAGTATAATTTTATTTCAGTTCAAAATATCACCGACACCCCTTATTTCAATACTTACTGAAAATAAGCTAAATGCCAATAATTATAAAGACTGGAAAAGAAATCTACTGATAGTTCTCGGCTGCGAGAGATACAAGTTCGTGTTAGACGAACCATGCCCACCTGGGCCCAAACCTGACACACCGCTTGAGGAGGTCCCGGTTGCCTATACTCGTTGGAAAGAATCCAATGAGATAGCTCGGTGCTACATTCTTCTAGCATGACGAGTGCTTTACAAAAGTAGCACGAGACTTATCAAGTTGCTAGGCAGATCATGGAAAATCTGGAGGACATGTTCAGAGGCCAAAAAAAAAAAAAGGCTAAACAGTCTGTAATAACCAGTATTATGAACTCTAAACAGAAGGCAGGTACACCGGTGAAGGACTATATGGAATTCTAAATAGAAGGTAGGATCACTCTAATGGAATTCTTTGCTGAGGCTGCCGAGAATAGTGCTGAGCTGGAGTACAACACCCAGGTTGAGATGGTGTTTAAAACTCTGTTTAAGGATTTTGTGGAGTTTAAGGCCACATATAATCTGGCGACAAAGGAGTTAGGACTCACCGAACTCATGAAGCAACTCCAAGCTTATGACCAGATGATCAGGGATGGGGATGCGGTCCAACCCAAAGGAGAGGCCAATTTGACAGAATCTTCCAAACCCTCACAAAAGAGGAAGAGGCCAAATAAAAAGCAAGTAGCTTCTAGTTCTTCTAATCCTCTTGTCTCGGATAGGAAGAAGAAGAAGAAGAACATAAAGCCCAGGGACCCTAAAAAGTCCAAGTGCTTCCATTGTAGAAAGGTAGGTCATTTCAAGAAGGCTTGCCGGGAATTCCTAGCTGCCAAGGCAAGGAAGGTAAGGAACTTCACTATTTAGAAGCGTGTTTGGTGGAAAAATCGAAAGACACTTAGGTCATTGATTCGGGTGCCACTAATCATATTTGTGTTTCTATGTAGGGGTTCGTGGAAACGAGAAGTCTACATTATAGAAGGCCCTTGTTGCGTACCGGAGACGGTAGGTTGGTGGTGGCTGAGGTAGTGGGAGACGTTTATCTTTACATTGATGAATTTAGGTTTATTTTATTGAAAAAACTATTTTTATGCTCCTAATTTTAGGAGGAACCTTATATCGATAGCTTGTTTAATAAAAGATTCTCATTCAGTTTCTTTTAGTAAAAGAGTTGATATTCATAAAAATAAGTCTTTTATCTGTTCTGGTTGGATGGATGGAAACCTATATTTGATCAAACCAAAGATGTACTCATTGCTTGACATCGAATTAATAAATAACTCTAAAAGGTTGAAAGTTTCTCACTCTAATAAGACGTATCTTTGGCATTTAAGACTTGGTCATATTAATCAGGATAGGATTCAAAGGTTCATGAAAGATGGTCCTCTAGAATCTCTGGAGGAGGTACGTCTACCTCAATGTGATTCTTGTCTTGAAGGTAAGATGACTAAGAGGTCTTTTGGAGCTAAGGGTACTAGGGCTTTGGAATTCTTAGAAATTGTTCCCACTGACATATGTAGCTCCATGAACGTCACAGCAGGAGGAAGGTTCGAGTATTATGTCTCCTTTATAGATGATCACTCGAGGCATGGATATGTGTACCTGATGCACCGCAAGAGCGAAACCTTTGATAAGTTCAAAGAGTATCGTGCGGAAGTAGAAAAGCAATTGGGTAAATCCATAAAGACACTTCGATCTAATCGAGGTGTCGAATACTTCTCCGATGAATTTCTAGGACATCTTGTAAAGAATGGGATATTATCCCAATTGACTGCACCTGGTACTCCACAATACAACGGGGTAGCCGAAAGGAGAAATAGGACCTTATTAGATATGATACAGTCCATGCTGAGTTATTCAACGCTGCTGTTATCATTTTGGGGATATACATTACAAACGGCGTGCTATATTCTGAATCAGGTTCCAAGCAAGTCAATTCCCAGGATTCCGTATGAATTATGGCATGGCAGGAAGCCCTCCCTTGGACATATGAGAATATGAGGCTGCCTAGCACATGTACTAGATGGGGATACGAAGAAGTTGGAACTAAGATTAGAATTATGCATGTTTGTAGGGTATCCAAAGGGAACTAAGGGAGGTCTGTTCTATAACCTGAAGGAACAAAAAGTCATTGTTTCAACGCATGCGATATTCTTAGAGGAAAGTCACATGAATGACTTTAACCCTCGAAGCAAAATGGTGCTAGAGGAGTTATTGGGTGAAAGAACTGCGCCACAGGTTTCGATCTTGGACTCAAGTCTGAGTTTCGTTGAAAGACCTGTAGTGGATCAACAATTTAGGGTGCCTCGTCGTAGTGGGAGGGTTTCAAAGAAGCATAATTTCTTCATGTATGATGTTGAGGTATACCAGGTCGAGGCTCATGAGTATGAGGATGATCTGATCACTTATGATGAAGTTATAAATGATGTTGATTCTAAATCTTGGAAACAGGCCATGAACAATGAGATGGATTATATGAAATCCAACTCTGTTTGGGAACTTGTAGATCTACCAGATGGGATAAAACCCATTGGATGCAAGTCGGTCTACAAAAGAAAGAAGGATACGGAAGGGAGAGTAGAAACTTTCAAAGCTAGACTAGTTGCAAAGGGGTACACACAAATGGCTAGATTCGATAATGATGAAACTTTTTCACCTGTTGCTATGCTGAAGTCAATCCATATTCTTCTATCCATTACTGCGGCTCTCGATTATGAGATCTGGCAAATGGACGTCAAGACGGCATTCTTGAATGGCCTTCTTGAGGAATGTATCTACATGATACAGCCCAAAGGGTTCGTAGCAAAAGGCCAAGAAAGAAAAGTATGCAAGTTGCTTAGATCCATTTATGGATTAAAGCAAGCATCCCGCTCATGGAACCAAAGATTTGATCAAGCAATCAAGACATTCGGCTTTGAGTAGAACATTAATGAACCCTGTGTTTATAAACGTATTAAGGGTGGCAAAGTGGTCTTTCTAATACCCTATGTCGATGATATACTGCTCATTGGAAATGATGTAGGGAACTTATCATCGATCAAGCTTTGGCTGCACCAACAGTTTGACATGAAGGACTTGGGTGAAGCCAATTATGTTCTAGGCATTCGTCTCTTCAGAGATCGAAAGAACAAAATGATAGCATTATCCCAGGCTTTATACATAGATAAAATAATTGACAAATATGCAATGTAAGAGGCAAAGAAAGGTTCACAACCTTCCATTACCGGTCTAACTCTTTCATTGGATGACTGTCCCAAGACATCGGAAGAAAGGGAGTGTATGAGTAAGGTCCCTTATGCATCCGCTGTGGGTAGTCTTATGTACGCTATGCTTTGCACTCGCCCGAACATATATTTTACAATAGGTATAGTGAATCGATATCAAGCGAATCCTGGAACTAAGCATTGGCAAGCAGTAAAGCATACACTCAAGTATCTTAAGAGAATGACAGATTTTATGCTGGTGTATTCTGGAGGGGACCTAATACCTATAGGATACACAGACTGAGTCTTCTAGACTTGCAAGGATTTGAGGAAGTCAGCATCAGGATCAGTGTTCTTGATCGGAGAGGGCACGTGGAGACAGGATTAGTGGATGTATATAAGATCACGTCTGAGGACAACATTGAGAATGCCTTTAGTTAGACTTTAGTGGCTAGAAGCTTTGAAAGGCATGTAGAGGCGATGAGGATATGTAACATGGCACATCTGCTGGCTTAGGGTAAGTGGGAGATTGTTAGGAAATGCCGTAAGCATTAGAGACATTTTATGTATTTATTTTGAACTAGATAATAAAATTATAATATAGAGGTTATTCATTACATTGCTGTTTGTCCTTATTCTATTTACATATTAAAGTAAATATAAGCAAATATGGCTCACTGACTGCTTGTGTTAAAACTGTTAGAACGTTGCATGCTATGGACTTTTGTATACAAGAAATTAATGTTCTAAAATAAGCGGTCTAAACTAAGGTTTGTAGTCGATGGGATTAGATCTAGCATCTAATTTATGTTAAGACTATTATGTTGTCTAAAGCCATGATGGGGATAGTTTGTCTTGACTGTCCGGAGCATAGACTCCCAAGTAAAGAATAGATATATTGCTTGGTGGTGACATATTAGACCAAGACTAAAGTGTGATTGATCTACATAGTCCATTATGAGTGGATCAATCTGCTTTTGACATTCATTATGCAATAACCTTAATCCTGAGTAAATGAACTACTTCATGAATATGACTTGTGTATTTTGATGTTCCAATAGCTAAAGCGTCTCAGAGGTAGTAAGCTTATAGACTGGTTCGTTGGGTGCATGACTTGTATACGATGAAGGGTTTGTTTACAGATATCAGAATCATAGCTCTAAGGAGTTAAAAGTATCCTCTTAAAGGCATTATACTAGATGTGAAAATGGATAAGGTCTTGGGTCGTCTACTGGGCAGATGACTTCTTATTCACATGTGGTGAATAATCATTTTCTTATTTAGTAGTATAATGGAACTTTAGGATAGCCTGATAAGTAGGATTAAATAGACTTTGACCTAAGGCTGATCATGGATATCATATGATGCTTTTGCATACATGACAAGGTCATTAGACATTAGCTTATCACAGGCTTTCGTACTACGGTATATCATTGGGAGTTTAGTTTCAAGTTTATAGTGGTGTGACTCTGAAAATAGTGATCATATGATTGAGTTGTTCCGTACAGAATGATGATCATATGGATTCATGGGAGCCCGATTATATATGTCCAATTGGTCCGTCTACTAGCTCCACATAATTCCTTAACTGTTGGCAAATTGATTTGTGTATGCTTATTAGCTAGTTAATTATGCATGGATGGTGTTAACATAGTGTTAGGAAATGCCCTAAGTATTAGAGACATTTTGATGTATTCATTTTGAACTGGATAATAAAATTATACATAGAGGTTATTCATGACATTGCTATCTGTCCTCGTCTTATTTACATGTTAAAGTAAATGTAAGCAAATATGGCTCACTGACTGCTTGTGTTAAAACTATTAGAACGTTGCATGCAATGGACTTTTGTATGCGAGAAGACAATGTTCTAAAGTTAGCATTCTAAACTATGGTCTGTAGTCTATGGGGTTAGACTGAGCATCTAACTCATGTTAAGACTATTATGTTGTCTAAAGCCTTGGAGGGGACGGTTTGTCTTAACTGTCTGGAGCTGGACTCCCAAGTAGAGACATGGATATGTTGCTCAGTGGTGACATATTAGACCGGGACTAAAGCGTGATTGATCTACGTAGTCCGCTATGAGTGGATCAATTTGCTTTTGACGTTCATTGTGCAATAACCTTAATCCTGAGTAAATGAACTTCTTCATGTATATGACATGTGTACTTTGATGTTCCAATGGCTAAAGCATCTCAGAGGTAGTAAGCTTATAGACCGGTTCGTTGGGTGCATGACTTGTATACGATGAAGGGTTTGTTTGCAGATATCGGAATCATAGCTCTGAGGAGTTAAAGGTATCCTCTTAAAGGCATTATACTGAATGTGAAAATGGACAAGGCCTTGGGTCGTCTGCTGGGCGGATGACTTCATATTCACATATGGTGAATAATCATTTTCTTAATTCGGTAGTATAATGGAACTTTAAGATAGCCTGATCAGTAGGATTAAACGGACTTTGACCTAAGGCTGATCATGGATATCATATGAGGGTTTTGCATATATGACAAGGTCATTGGATAGTAGCTCGTCACAGGCTTACGTAATACGGTATATAATTGGGAGTTCAGTTTCAGGTTTATAGTGGTGTGACTCTGAAATTAGTGATCATATGATTGAGTTGTTCGGTAGAGAATGATGATCATATGGAATCACGAGAGCCCGATTATATATGTCCAATCAGTCCCTCTACTAGCTCCACATAATTCCTTAACGTTTGGCAAATTTATTTGTGTATGCTATTGGCTAGTTTATTATGCATGGATGGTGATGACACAGGATTAGGATGGTAGACAAGATTCTCTCCGGTTGGATTCAGATTTTGTTTTGGATAATAGAGTACACAATTATTCGAACTCCAAATAAAGTTGCCATGATTTTATTTGAGACTGGATTGGAGTTGTAGAAAATTATCCATGAGAACAAGAATATGAAATACAACCGTTTTGTGGAATTTGAAATTTGAATTTTGAAATTTGAAATTTGAATTTTGAAATTTGAATTTTGAATTTGAAATTTGAATTTGAAATTTGAATTTGAAATTTGAAATTCAAATTTTGAATCACAGTCCAAGTAGGATTCGAATTTGTTGTGGAAAATCCACAAGGTTTGAAATTCGAATTTGAGTTGGATTTGGAGAGGATAATCTTGTTAGAATCCTACTTGAATTTTGAATCCAAATCCCAACAAAAGTGGACGAATATTTTGAGGATAATCCTCAAGGAAATTTCGGATTTTTGTGGATAAGATTCAAGGGAATAATTCAAGTTTCAATCCCAGTTGAATTTGGATTCTCTCCTCCCTGAAAAGTGGCCGAAAATTTGGAGAATCTCTCCTAGGAAATTCGGTTATTTTTGGATAAGGTTGAGATAAGATTCAAACTTGAAAATCCTAGTGGAATTTTAGATTCTCCCTTATCCATAATGGCCGAAATTTATGAGGAGATTTTCTCCAAGAAAAATTCGGATTTTTGGTTAAAAAAAGGGAGATAAAATTCTAGTTAAAATCTTGTTTAGATTTGGATTGGATTTATCTTAAGAAAACCGAATTTTATTGTTCGATTTATCCATGGAAAAATTCGGATTTTTTGGTTAAGGATAAGGGAAAATATCTTTTCCTAATCCAATTCAAATTCAGAGAATCACCTTATGCAGGTCTATAAATAGAGGTCCTGCCACTCCAGTTCTCTCAGGCCACAGACTCTCAGGTGAGCAGGCTTATTGTTGCACAGCTCATCGTGACAATAAAGTTCTTTAGAGATCTGGGTGGTCGGAAGAAGACTAGCAGTGCTAGCATACCGATCGAGGTTTAGAGTGCCCACACACTCAGCCATTCGGGAATTGGAGAATAGTAGAGAAGGCTAGTTGGTTGAAGCCCTTTAGTCATACTCCTCCTACAGTTGGCGTCCTCTTAAGGTATGAGTGTTATTGTTGTTAATTTATTGTATATGGTGTCACAAGATATTTAACGATCTTGAAAAATTTTTATTGTTTCGCAGTGTCGCTCTGATGCGTTTTTACTGATTTTATTCCTACATTAATGTTAATCCTAAATCAAGGGCTAGGATTTAGCAAAAATGACATGAAAAAAATTTAATAAAAATGGGAGAAAGGGGAGTCAGCGAAGGCTTGAAAAATCAGCAAAAAAATTTGCTTTTTGGTCCTTAGAAGTTTGTTAAAAATTCCCTAAACAATTTCCAAATTGTTGGGAAAAAATGCCATTTGGTCCTCTACCATTTGCCTATAAATAAGAGTGGAAAAATTCATTAGAAAAATTTGTAAAAACTAGCCAAATGCTGCCCATTTGAGACCATGCACTTCTCCCCCATTCTAAGCAAAATTTTAGCAAAAATTCTTCACCAAATTAGCTTCGAAACTCACATCAAACATCAAGGATTCAAGTTGAGAAGGTAAGCCACCATTTTGAAGTACTTCTTATTGTTTTTCTTCAAGAAATCCGTGGCTTGTTGGTGTTGAAAAATGGTGAAAATTTTGATGATTTGTTTGGTGTTGATATTGATTTGGTGATGTAGTGATTTAAGAATGTTTTAGAAATTTGAAATAAGCAAAATTTATGCATGTTCCTATGAAAATCCATGGGCTATATGTTGAAGAATATGGAAAATTTTGTGATGCCAATTGATGAAGAAATGGTGATAAAGGACCCTAGGAATAAGAAAAATTTTTCCTACGGTTTTAGACATGAAAACCGTGGCATAAAAGGCAAGGTTGGAATGAAAATTTCTTAGGTTTTTGATGTTGAAATGTGCATTAGAAACCCTAAGATTCATATGTGATAAATGAGCTATGTGATAAAAAAATTTGGTGTTGAATTCTATGAGAAAACCGTGGCCTATGATTGGGGAAAAATGATGAAAATTGTGATTGAATTGAATGGTTGATAATGTGACAAAGTTTTACATAAAGTTTGGTAACTTTGTTGAAAATAGGCCTCTAGTATAGTACGTGGCAGGTACTAAGCCTCTGAGGCATACCTAACGCCAGGAAAACCTAAAATTTAAGTAGAAATGCTATCGAAATTTTTAAAACAGCATAAAGGGCATTTCAGGAAACGAAGGGTAAAAATGTAGGCTCGGAAATAAAAATCATGACCCCTTAGTAGGTTGGAATTGGTAACGGAAGATTGAACCTAAAAGGAATAGTAAAACGACCCTCTAATGTCTAAAATGCCGAGAACGGGAAAAATTTACGTTAGCGTATCTTAGGAAATGAGAGGGAAAATTTATGGAAGGGATGGAAAACCCAAGCCCCTCGGTAACTAAGGCTCAGGAACAGGATGATAAACATTTCAAGAGTAGTGAAATAGCCATTTAAGGCTCCAAAACGCTAGAAAAACGAGAAACGACCCTAGATGTCGAAATAATACCTTCGAGGGTTAGGTGAGGAATAGTTACCGGTTTGGCAGCAAATAATGCTGTAAAAATATATTCCTAAGAAATATTTTTTTATGATATTTGGCCTTAGAAAATCCTAGAAAAATGATAGAACAGAAATGTTACGATCCCAAGAACCGTTAAGGGTAAAAGGATCATTTTGATCAAAAATTTATGAAAGGCTCACAAAGGACTGTTAAGGATCTACAATGCTTTAAATAAGATTCTAGAGGTGATAACTAAGATTTTAAAGTTAAAATCTAAAATTTATAAAGTACACGGGTATGTACATTGGAACACGGGCGTGTAGTAGAGACTCGAGAGGTACATGACTTGGACACGGGCGTGTATCAAGCCGTGTATCCCATATAGAAATGAAATGCGTTGAAATGTTAATAGCGAAATGAATATATGTAAAGTGATGAATAATGATGGGAATTAATAGAGAATATTTTATCTGTATGGACCTAAACTAGAGACGATAACAAAACTGCGGAGGACTTTTGAGGATGGATGTTATCGTAGTTACGGTAAGTTCAAGCATTTTCATGTCTGCAACATGAAATACTATGATATTTAATTATGTACTAATAGTAAATTAGATACAAAGTCCTACGGGCGCTAGGGTGTAGTTAAACTAACACATCCAACGAGCTGATAAAATGAAATGTGTACTATGGGTACACTATGGAAAGAGTGTGACAAAATTTAAGACACACCCTTAAAAGAAAGAATGTGTAAAGACCTACGGGTAATAAGGGTTCCTTACTTTGAGGTGATGATTAATGCCACCCGGTCAGAACTATAATTGAAAGATGGTAATGAAACCATTTTTGGCGTACCGACCGCCAATAGTAAGGTGGAGGTTTAAAGGTCCTTCGGGATACAAGACCACTTCGGGCGACGATGGACTAGGGAGGATTAGCCTCAAGGTCGCTCCAAAGGCCCTTCATAGTTAGCACGTATATGATATCAGTACGGCCAACATGAGCTCAAAACTAGAGCGTAAATAAAGATAAAGACCGAAATTGTGATGAAAGCCATAACTGAGTATAATTGAGCATAACCGACACTAATATTAAGTGTAGTGTACTAGGTCAAGGTGACGTGAATAGTACCAGGTAAAAGTTCAAGTTACTATTCATCAATCAAAAGTCAAAGTTACTGTTCATGGTAAATAGTACTATTCATGAATGGATAGTACTATTCATACAAAATTTTATTATTAATATTATTGAATCTATGTGATTCATAGTATGTATGTTTGAACTTGCTGAGCCTGTTAGCTCACTGGTTTGTTCATGTTGCAGGTAAGAAATCTATCTAGTAGATAACCTAGATGGCGACAGGATATGTGATGCCATTGGAATAGGAAATTCCACCGTAGATTATGGTCCTGCTACTAGTCTTCTGTTGAGCGTTGAAAGAAAGAATTTGAAGAAAATATATTTTGAGAAACAAAGTTGAGAAAATGTATTTATGTAATTTATGTTGTATTAGAAAAGACAACTAAAAGTTTAGTTTTAAATTTTATATGGCTTTCATACAGGGCTTTAATGCGAGGAAAGTATTTTGAAAAGAAAAAAATAGGCAAAAATTTTGGGCCCTATAAGATGAGAGTTTAAAAGTAAAAGTGTTTTTATGATGACCCAATGAGGTACACGGGCTGTTGCAGTCGACTACAGAGTCTGATTGTAACGGTTTCGCGTGGCCAAGATTGGGGACGTCACAGGTTGGTGTCAGAGTAGTTTGTTAGGAAATTTCCTAAGAATTAGAGATATTTTGATGTATTTATTTTGAACTAGATAATAAAATTATATATAGAGGTTATTTATTACATTACTATCTGTCCTTGTTTTATTTACATGTTAAAGTAAACGTAAGCAAATATGGCTCCCTGACTGCTTGTGTTAAACTGTTAGAATGTTGCATGCAATGGACTTTTGTATGCGAGAAGACAATGTTCTAAAGTAAGCGGTCTAAACTATGGTCTGTAGTCTATGGGGTTAGACCGAGCATCTAACTCATGTTAAGACTATTATGTTGTCTAAAGCCTTGGAGGGGACGGTTTGTCTTAACTATCTGGAGCTAGACTACCAGGTAGAGACATAGATATGTTGCTTGGTGGTGACATATTAGACTGGGACTAAAGTGTGATTAATCTACGAAGTCTACTTTGAGTGGATCGATCAGCTTTTGACGTTCATTATGCAGTAACCTTATTCCTGAGTAGATGGACAGCTTCATATATATGACTTGTGTACTTTGATGTTCCAATGGCTAAAGCGTCTCAGAGATAGTAAGCTTATAGATCGGTTCGTTGGGTGCATGACTTGTATACGATGAAGGATTCGTTTACAGATATCGGAATCATAGCTCTAATGAGGAGTTAAGGGTATCCTCTTAAAGGCATTATATTGAATGTGAAAATGGACAAGGCCTTGGGTCGTCTGCAGGGCGGATGACTTCTTATTCACATATGGTGAATAATCATTTTCTTTATTCGGTAGTATAATGTAACTTTAAGATAGCCTGATTAGTAGGATTAAACAGACTTTGGCTTAAGGCTGATAATGGATATCATATGAGGGTTCTGCATACATGACAAGGTCATTGGATGATAGCCTGTCACAGGCTTACGTAATACGGTATATAATTGGGAGTTTAGTTTCAAGCTTATAGTGGCGTGACTCTGAAGTTAGTGATCATATGATTGAGTTATTCAGTAAAGAATGACGATCATATGGATTTGCGGGAGCCCAATTATATATGTCCAATTGGTCCCTCTACTAGCTCTACATAATTCCTTAACGTTTGGCAAAATTGATTTGTGTATGCTATTGGCTAGTTTATTATGCATGGATGGTGTTAACATAGGAATAGGATGGTCACAAGATTCTCTTCGGTTGGATTCAGATTTTGTTTTGGATAATAGAGTACACAATTATTCGAACTTCAAATAAAGTTGTCATGATTTTATTTGAGATTGGATTGGAGTTGTAGAAAATTATCCATGAGAACAAGAATTTGAAATACAACTGTTTTGTGGATTTTGAAATTTGAATTTTGAAATTTGAAATTTGAAATTTGAAATTTGAATTTGAAATTTGAATTTGAAATTCGAATTTGAAATTTGAATTTGAAATTTAAATTTAAAATTTGAAATTTGAAATTTGAAATTTGAAATTTGAATTTGAAATTTGAAATTTAAATTTTGAATCACAATCCAAGTGGAATTCGAATTTCTTGTGGTAAATCCACAACGAATGAAATTCGAATTTGAGTTGGATATGGAGAGGAAAATCTTGTTAGAATCCTACATGAATTTTGAATCCAAATCCTAGCAATAATGGATGAAAATTTTGAGGATTATCCTCATGGGATTTTTGGATTTTTTGTGGATAAGGTTCAAGGAAAAATTCAAGTTTCAATCCCAGTTGAATTTGGATTCTTTCCTCCCTGATTATGGCCGAAAATTTGAGGAAGATATCCTAGGAGATTTTTGGTTATTTTGGATAAGGATGAGATAAGATTCAAGCTTGAAAATCCTAGCGGAATTTTGATTCTTCCATATCCAAAAGTGACTGAAATTTTTGTTGGGATTTTTCCCCTTGGATTTTCAGATTTTTTTTGGTTGAAAAAGGGAGATAAGATTCATGTTAAAATCTTGTTTAGATTTGAATTGGATAATCCTAATGTTGGCCAAAATTTATTGGGATTTTCCCTTGGATAATTTCAGATTTTATGTTGTGGATAAGGGAGAAAATCTTCTCCTAATCCAATTCAAATTCAGAGAATCACCTCATGCAAGTCTATAAATAGAGGTCCTGCCACTTCAGTTCTCTTAGACCACAGACTCTCAGGTGAGCTAGCTTATTGTTGCACAACTCACCGTGACAATAAGTTCTTTAGAGATCTGGGTGGTTGGAAGAAGACTAGCAGTGCTAGTATACCAGTCGAGGTTCAGAGTGCCCACACACTCAGCCATTCAGGAATTGGAGAATAGTAGAGAAGGCTAGTTGGTTGAAGCCCTCCGGTCATTCTACTCCTGCAAGATCAGTATCCTTGAGGTATGAGTTTAAACTGTTGTTGGTTTATTGTATATGGAATCATGAGATATTTAACGATCTTAAAAAATTTTTATTGTTCCGCTGTGCTACTCTGATACATTTTTACCGATTTATTTCCTACAATTGGTATCAGAGCCATCTCATGACTATGCCATGTACATAAATTAGACAATTACTTAGTATTTTTATTTATGTATGGATTTGATATTTAGAGAGTGGCATTCTAGGATTCCTTTATGTTGTTATCATGTATTATGTATAAAGTATGTGGTTATTTTAATTTTCTGAATTATTATTAGCATACTTGTTTATACCGGTTATGGTTCCTTAGAATTTAGAAAAATTGTATCTAGGATTTTTTTATATAACCATAGGAGCAGTTTATTAACACTGTAATTTTCCCATGGATTTTAATTTTGTCTCTTAGAATTATTATGATTAGAATTTTTGTACACTGGAAATGGTTTAGGATTTTTTATGTAATTATTCTTGGAGGAGATTGAAGATTGAAGACTGTAATTTATTTTTCCCAAAAGTTAAATTTGATTTAAAGGTTGAAATTTTGATTGTGTGGAAAATTTCAATTTAATCAGGATTCAAATTAATTTTTGGAGATCCTAATGGGTAAATTGGAATATGACACGATGTGACATCCTCTGATTCCAATCACTCACAACCATCATGAATCGACTCTACGGCCGACTAAGACCGTTCGTGTACTGAATCTCAGTCGTCAGTTTTAAACTCTTTTAAACACAAGGGCCTAAAATTTCGCCCAAAATTTTTTTTTCTTTAATACATACTTTTTCTTATGATTACCAAGTAGGAAAGCGATGTAAAATATAATACTGGCTTTTTCATGTCTAAAATAAGTACAACATATTTGGTAACAGATATAATATCTATATGTACTGTATATTTTGTCTTCAAACATATTTTCTTTACTCAAAAAGAGCTCAGCGGAAAACTTATGGCAGGACCATGTCCGCGGTGAGTTCCCTATCCCCTTGACACGCTTGCATCCTGCCGCCATCCAGGAATCTACTGGACAGGTTTCTTACCTGTAACATGAATAAACTGATGAGTTAACAGGCTCAGTAAGTTCAAACATCCATAATAAGAATCATATTGATACAAAAACAATAAAAACTCAATCTCCTATGAATAGTACTATTTATCATAAATAGTAAAGTTGACCTTTGACCGATGAATAGTACCAGTTACCTAACTGTGTACTATTCACATATCCTAACCGAACTTACATTACTCTAACGTATACTTCGATTATGCTCAATTATGATCTTTACCATTTTGTTGATTGTTTATTTTCTATTGGATTTCTAGTGTAGAGCTCTATTTATGACAATAACGATGATTATTAGCGCGCTGACTGGGAGGGCCTAAGGAGCGACCTTAGAACATCGTCCTCCACAGCCCTGATAACCCCGTAGGATTTAAACAAACCTCCACCACTATGTTGGAGGGGCGGTACGCCTTAATGGTTTCATTTACCATCTTTCAATTTATAGTTTTGACCAAGTGATCATATATGTCACCTCAAGGTCACTATCCTCCATTGCTCGTAGGTCTTACCTTTTTTTTTTCGTTATTTGGGATTTGTTATATAAACTAATCCCCAAATGCTCATAGGATTTTATATCTAGTGTGCAGCTAGTATAGAATAGATTAACACAGTATTTCATGTTGCAGACATGAAAATGCTTGAACTTACTAATACTGCGCTAGTGTCCACTTTCGGAACTCCTCCGCAGTTCTATCTTTATTTTGGATTCCTATAGACATAATAGTATCTATTAATACCCTGTTTTATTATTATTTTAAATATATATTTATTTTACTTAACAATTCTACACATTTAAATTTTGTTTGTGGTACACGGTCTGCAACACGTCCGTGTTCCAGCCCGTGTACCTCTCGGGTCTATTTTACACGACCATGTTGTTTTTTTCCTTAGCCGTGTAACTGTACATGGCTCGATACACGCCCGTGTACCTCTCGGGTTATAAAATTTTTCCTATACATGGCCGTGTATCCCTCTACACGCCCGTATTCCTTAAAAGTTTTAGAATTTTAACTCTAAAATCTTCATTTTGAGTTTTAAAATTTTATCTAAGTTATTCTAGGTCTTTTAGGGTTCTTTCCGAGCCTTTTCGGAATTTTTTGGTCAAAATGACCATTTTGCCTCTAACGGGTTTCGGGATCATAATTTGTTTCATTCGATCATTTTTTCCCAAATTTTCTAAGTCTAATTATTTTAAAATAGTATTTCCTAAGCTTTTGTATCATTTTACAGCTTAAATTGTTGTAAAATCTCAACTTCATTTTTCCCGGCCCTCGGTTACTATTCATCCGTCACTTATGGTCGTTTTTTCATTTTTCGAGCGTTTCGGAGCCTCAAATGGCCCTTTTACTACTTACTCAACGTTATTTATCCCGTCCCCGACCCTCGGTCCTCGAGAGGCTCGGGTTTCCTATTTCAACCTAAAATTTTACCTTGTTTCCCAAAATACCCCTAACATTAATTTTTTTTTTCCTGTTTTAGGCATTTTAGTGATTTAGGGTCGGTTTGCTATTCCTTTTGGGTTGGTTTTCCATTTCTAATCGTAATTCACCGAGGGGTCTCGGTTTCCTTCCCGAGTTCAATATTTTCACACCTCGTTTCCCGGAATGCCCTTAAGCCGTTTTTAGAAATTTCGACAGCATTTCCGCTTATATTTTAAGGTTTTCCGGCGTTAGGTACGCCTCAGAACCTTTGTACCTGCCACGTATTATATCAGAGGCCTATTTTATACAAAGTTTCTAAACTTTGTATAAAAATTTTCCACATGATTCAACATTTAGAAATCAATACAAGTCACAACATTTTTCTTTCAAACTAGCCTTAGTTTACTAGTTAATCGCATCCAATTAATTTTCCTCACATCACATCATTCTTAGGCTTCCCAATGTATAAAACAACATCCAAAAACCTAACAAAACATGCATTCTAACCCTAGTTATAGCCACGGATTTTATGCATAAATAGAAAGAAAATTTCATTTTCTTTCTGAGGGTTTTTCTCATCATTTATCAACATTGAAAATTTTCCCATTTAATCATGTTCATGCCCACAGTTTTAGCAAGAAATTTACATCAAACTTTTCTTGTTTCTTTATTCCAATTCATGCTTAATTCAACACATAACTGAATGAACATTAATACTAAATCAAAACAACAAAACTCATAAAATTTTCACACCATTGAATCCACGGATTTTCAAGGGAAACATGCAAAATTTTTGCTTGTTTTTCAATCCTAATTCATGCTTTAAATATTACAATATCAAACCAATCGTAGAATCAACAAATCAACAATTTTTTTCATTGTTTTTCTGCACTCCAAACCCACGGTTTTTCTATGAAAAATCAAGGAAAAATGCTTCAAATTTGAAGCTTACCTTGATTAGTTGTTGCCTTGAGATTGGAAATGCAATTCAAGCTAGGTTTGATGTGAAATTGAAAACAAAATTTTTGGTTTAAGGGGGGTTAAACTCACAGTTTTGGGCTGAAGAAAAAGAGCAAGAGCTTAGTTGTTTTTTCCAATTTTTTTGCTTGAATTTTGATGCCTATTTATAGGGAAAAACCAAGGGCTTTTTTGTAATTTTTTTCCAACAATTTCCTAATTGTTCAAGGATCAAAAAATATAATTTTTTTTCTCCCTTTCCACATGGCCGTATGGCCTTTCAACAAAATTCCCAAAAATTTTTTAATTTTTTTCAAGGTGAATTTTGGCATGATCTTGGCCTTTAATCAAAAAGCAAAGCAATCCTAGCCATACACCTTTCAAAATACTTTCTAATTTGATGAAAATCAATTGGCTTTATGACATCATCATAGTGATGTCATTAATTATTCATATTAATTCTCTGATTAATTCGTGGTCAATTTTTGACTGTTATCCGATATGAACGGAACTTTACCGAAATCGTGTAGGCGAGTTCTCAGCACCTCCAGTGTGATTAGTTTGTCTTATTTTGCTTCCGTTTAATTAGAATTCTCTACCGTAAATTTTTATTGTTTTAGTACATTTCAATGCACTCTCTAGGGTTTTCGGCTCTGATTTCGAACCGTCTCACCCACTTATGTCCAGTAAGATTTTCTATCCCCGAACTCACACACTTTAACACTACCAGAACATTTTTATACTATTCACAGCAGTATTGGAATACAACTTTTTCACATTTTATTCATTAAAATTGTTATACACATACAATTTTAACATATTTCGAGAATCCACAATTCCCAGTTATCACATTCACCCCTCCTTATAGAATTTTCGTCCTCGAAAATTTAGAACAAGTAGGGGTACAAGTTCTTCATTTCGTCTTCACGTTCCCATGTAGCCTCTTCAATGTTGTGATTTCTCCACAGCACTTTGACTAATGGGATTGTTTTATTCCTCAAAACTTTATCTTCACGTGCTAGTATTTGCATAGGTCTCTCCTCATAGGTCAGATCTTCCTGAATCTAGATCGGTTCATGTTTCAGTACGTGGGATGGATCCGATATGTACTTTCGTAGCATTGATACGTGAAACACATTATGCACTGCCGACATTTCTGGAGGTAATGCTAATCTATAGGCGACTTTACCAATGCGCTCGATGATTTCGTATGGTCCAATATATCTTGGACTTAACTTTCCCTTTTTCCTGAACCGCATTATCCCTTTCATCGGGGAAACTTTTAGGAATACAAAATCCCCTTCATTGAACTCTAGGGATCTTCATCTTTTGTCCGCGTAGTTTTTCTATCGGCTCTGGGCTATCTTCATCTGCTGCTGTATTTTTGTAACTACATCCACCGTTTCTTGAACGAAATCAGTCTTATGCAGTCGTTTCTCTTGTAGGTCATACCAGTGAATCGGTGATCTACACTTCCTTCCGTACAATGCTTCATAAGGTGCCATACCTATCGTAACTTGGTAGCTGTTGTTATACGAAAATTCTACCAATGGAAGTTTCTCATTCCAGCTCCTTGGGAAATCTATTGTACATGCACGCAGCATGTCTTCAAGAGTCTGAATATTTCGCTCAGATTGCCAGTCTGTCTGCGGATGAAATGTTGTACTGAATCGTACTTTTATTCCCATAGCCTCTTGTACGCATGTCCAGAAGTTTGAAGGAAATCTTGGATCACGATCTGACACATTGGATTTAGGAACTCCATGTAGCCTGACTATGTGGTTAACATACAAGTCTGCCAACCTTTCTAACGAGAAGGTTATCTTTACTGCGATGAACCTTGTCGTTTTTGTCAGTCTATCTACAATAACCCAGATAGCATCATATCCTTCTCGGGTCTTTGGTAGCCCCATTACAAAATCCATCGTGATATGCTCCCACTTCCACTCAGAAATCTCTAACGGCTCTAGCTTTCCACCTGGATGACGATGTTCAGCCTTAACTTTTTGACACGTCATACACTTACTTATAAACTCTGCTACATCCTTCTTCATTCGTTTCCACCAGAATTGTAATTTCAGATCTTGGTACATCTTACTGACTCCGGGATGTATGGAGTAAGGCGTTTTATGAGCTTCAACCATGATTTGCTTTCTTAGTCCTTCGTCATCTGGAACTTGAATTCTCCCCTGATGTAGGATTAATCCATTTTCAAAAGCTTCTTCGTACGGGCTTGCTAGTGTCGGATCTCGCTTCTGAGCTTCTCTAATGTCTTTATACAATGTTGACTCCAGTTGTATCGCAGCTAGCTTTCCGGTTATTAGCTCCATCTCTAACATGTTGATTTCCTGCTGTAATGGCTTTGGAAGCTTTTTAATCGGCAGTTGCTGTGGAACAGTAGATTTCCTACTTAACGCATCTGCAACTCGATTGGCCTTTCCTGGGTGATAGAGGATTTCACAATCATAATCATATACCAACTCCAGCCATCGCCTTTGCCGTATATTTAGCTCCTTTTGTGTGAAGAAATATTTCATACTTTAGTGGTCCGTATAAATCTGACACTGAGCTCCGTATAAATAGTGACGCCATATCTTTAATGCGAACACTACTGTGGCAAGCTCTAGATCGTGTGTGGGATAATTCTTCTCATGGTCCTTTAATTAACGCGAGGCATAGGCAATCACCTTATCGCCTTGCATCGGGACGGCCCCTAATCCCATTTTTGAAGCATCACTGTATATCATGAACATCTCCCCTTCCATCGGAAGTGTAAGTATTGGCACACTCGTTAGTCGTTTCTTTAGCTCTTGGAAACTTTTCTCACATTATTCAGTCCATTCATATTTCCTTTCCTTACGTGTAAGAGCTGTGATAGGAGCGGCAAGTCGTACAAATCCTTCAACGAATCTTCTATAATAATTGGCCAAACCTAAGAAAATGCTTGAACTTACCAATACTGGGCCAATGTCCACTTTCGGAACTCCTCCGCAATTCTATCTTTATTTTGGGTTCCTATAGACATAATAGTGTCTGTTAATACCCTGTTTTATTATTATTTTAAATATATATTTATTTTACTTAACAATTCTACACATTTAAATTTTGCTTGTGGTACACGGTCTACAACACGCCCGTGTTCCACCCTATGTACTTCTCGGGTCTATTCTACACGGCCATGTTGTTTTCTTCCTTAGCCGTGTAACTGTACACGGCTTGATACACGCCTGTGTTCAAGCCCGTGTACCTCTTGGGTTATAAAATTTTTCCTATACACGGCCGTGTGTCCCTTTACATGCCCGTGTGTCCCTTTACATGCCCGTGTTCCTTAAAATTTTTAGAATTTTAACTCTAAAATCTTCATTTTGAGTTTTAAAATTTAATCTAAGCTATTCTAGGTCTTTTACGGTTCTTTCCGAGCCTTTTCAGAAATTTTTGGTCAAAATGATCATTTTACCCCTAACGGGTTTCGGGATCGTAATTTGTTTCATTCTATCATTTTTTTCCAAATTTTCTAAGTCTAATTATTTTAAAATAATATTTCCTAAGCTTTTGTATCATTTTATAGCTTAAATTGCTACAAAATCTCAACTTCATTTTTCTCGGCCCTCTATTACTATTCATCCATCACCTAGGGTCGTTTTTTTATTTTTTGAGCGTTTCGGAGCCTCAAATGGCTCTTTCACTACTTACTAAACGTTATTTATCCCGTCCCCGACCCTCGGTTCTCGAGAAGCTCAGGTTTCCTATCCCGACCTAAAATTTTTCCTCGTTTCCCAAAATAACCCTAACATTATTTTTTTTTTCTTGTTTTAGGCATTTTAGTGATTTAGGGTCGGTTTACTATTCCTTTTGGGTTGGTTTTCCATTTCTAATTGTAATTCACTGAGTGGTCTCGGTTTCCTTCTCGACTTCAATATTTTTACCCCTCGTTTCCTGGAATGCCCTTAAGCCGTTTTTAGAAATTTCAGTAGCATTTTCACTTATATTTTATGGTTTCCCGGCGTTAGGTACACCTCAGAACCTTTGTACCTGCCACATACTATACCAGAGGCCTATTTTATAAAAAGTTTCCAAACTTTGTATAAAAAGTTTCCACATGATTCAACATTTAGAAATCAATACAAGTCACAACATTTTTCTTTCAAACTAGCCTTAGTTTACTAGTTAATCGCATCCAATTAATTTTCATCACATCACATCATTCTTAGGCTTCCCAATGTATAAAACAACATCCAAAAACCTAACAAAACATGCATTCTAACCCTAGTTATAGCCACGGATTTTATGCATAAATAGATAGAAAATTTCATTTTCTTTCCTAGGGTTTTGCTCATCATTTATCAACACTGAAAATTTTCCCATTTCATCATGTTCATGCCCACGGTTTTAGCAAGAAATTTACATCAAACTTTTCTTGTTTCTTTATTCCAATTCATCTTAATTCAACACATAATTGAATGAACATTAATACTAAATCAAAACAACAAAACTCATAAAATTTTCACACTATTGAAGCCACAGATTTTCAAGGGAAACATGCAAAATTTTTGCTTGTTTTTCAATCCTAATTCATGCTTTAAATATTACAACATCAAACCAATCATAGAATCAACAAATCAACAATTTTTTTCATTGTTTTTTAGCCCTTCAAACCCATGGTTTTTCTATGAAAAATCAAGGAAAAATGCTTCAAATTTGAAGTTTACTTTGATTAGTTGTTGCCTGGAGAGTGGAAATGCAATTCAAGCTAGGTTTGATGTGAAATTGAAAACAAAATTTTTGGTTTAAGGGGGGTTAAACTCACGGTTTTGGGCTGAAGAAAAAGAGCAAGAGTTTAGTTGTTTTTTCCAATTTTTTTGCTTGAATTTTGATGCCTATTTATAGGCAAAAACCAAGAGCTTTTTTGTAATTTTTTTTCCAACAATTTCCTAATTGTTCAAGGATCAAAAAATAAAGATTTTGGGGTCAAAAATACAATTTTTTTCTCCCTTTCCACATGGCCGTATGGCCTTTCAACAAAATTCCCAAAATTTGTTTAATTTTTTTCAAGGTGAATTTTGGCATGATCTTGGCCTTTGATCAAAAAGCAAAGCAATCCTAACTATACACCTTTCAAAATACTTTCTAATTTGATGAAAATCAATTGGCTTTATGACATCATCATAGTGATGTCATCAACTATTCATATTAATTCTCTAATTAATTCGTGGTCAATTTTTGACTGTTATCCGATCCGAACGGAACTTTACCGAAATTGCGTAGGTGAGTTCTCAGCGCCTCCAGTGCGATCGGTTTGTCTTATTTTGCTTCCGTTTGATCATAATTCTCTACCGTAAATTTTTATTGTTTTAGTACATTTCAATGCACTCTCTAGGGTTTTCGGCTCTGATTTCGAACCGTCTCACCCACTTATGTCCGGTAAGATTTTCCATCCTCGAACTCACACACTTTAACACTACCAGAACATTTTTACACTATTCACAACAGTATTGGAATACAACTTTTTCACATTTTATTCATTAAAATTGTTATACACATACAATTTTAACATATTTCGAGAATCCAAAATTCCTGGTTATCACACATGACCCCCCGGGATAGGTCATCGGGCTTTGGTGGGCCTGCACCCCCTACCCTTGGGTAGGATGGGGCTGCGGCAGCCTCTTGACAAGCCATGACCACCCACGGCCGCAGGCTTGGCCTGCAGCCGAGGGTGGCCATGGGCCTCCAAAGGCTAGCCGTAGCCTGGGCGTGCAGCCTGTGGCTATAGGCGCTACTTGCAGCCTGCTGGTTGTTGCGCCCAGCCTAGGTGCACAGCCTAGCACTGCAGGCTTGGCCTGCAGCCTGGTAGGGATGCACATGGGGTGGCCGTGGGCTGCTAGCCCCCCGGGGGCTGGGGCTTGCCCACGGCGGCTGCCGGCTTCTGGGGTAGTGAGGTGACGGTTCAAAAATCAAAAATTTTGATTTTTAAATATGAGATTTAATTTTAAATCAGTTTAAAAATACGTAATTGAAATTTTGAAATTTTTGAAATTACATATTATTACACATGATGTTTAAAATTATTTAAAATTTGAATTTGAAATTTAAATTTGAAATTCGAATTTGGAATTTGAATTTGAAATTTAAATTTTTGGAGATTTAAATTTTAAATGATTATTGGGATGAGAAATAAATGGAGAGGCTACATAAAGATGGATACGAGTGTAGGAAAATAAATCGATAAAAACGTATCAAAGTGGCGCAGCGGAACAATAACAATTTTTCTGGTCTTTAAATATCTCATGATGCCATATACAATAAACCAACAACAATTAAAACTCATACCTCAAGGACGCCAATCTTGCAAGAAGAGAATGACCGGAGGGCTTCAACCAACTAGCCTCCTCTACTATTCTCCAATTCCCGAATGGCTGAGTATGTGGGCACTCTGAACCTCGATCGGTATGCTAGCACTGCTAGTCTTCTTTCGACCACCCAGATCTCTAAAGAACTTATTGTCACGGTGGGCTGTGCAACAATAAGCTTGTTCACCTGAGAGTCTGTGGTCTTAGAGAACTGGAGTGGCAGAACCTCTATTTATAGACCTGCATGAGGTGATTCTCAAAATTCGAATTGGATTAGGAGAAGATATTCTCCCTTATCCACAAGCACAAAATCCCAATTTTCCAAGGGGAAAATCCCAACAATAAATTCGACCACTTTAGGATAAATCCAATCCAAATCTAAACAAGATTTTAACTAGAATTTTATCTCCCTTTTTCAACCAAAAAATCCGAAAATTCAAGAGGAAAATCGCCACAAAAAATTCAACCACTTTTGGATAAGGGAGAATCAAAATTCCACTAGAATTTTCAAACTTGAATCTTATCTCATCCATATCCAAAATAACCGAAAATCTCCTAGGAGATTTACTCCAAAATTTCGGCCATTATCAGGGAGGAGAGAATCCAAATTCAACTGGGATTGAAACTTGAATTTTTTCCTTGAACCTTATCCACAAAAAATCCGAAAATCCATTGAGGATAATCCTCAAAATTTGTGTCCATCTTTGGTTAGGATTTGGATTCAAAATTCAAGTAGGATTCTAACAAGATTTTCCTCTCCATATCCAACTCAAATTTGAATTTCATTCCTTATGCATTTACCACAACAAATTCGAATCCCATTTGGACTGTGATTTAAAAATTTGAATTTCAAATTTCAAATTTCAAAATTCAAATTTTAAAATCCACAAAACAGTAGTATTTCAAATTTTTGTTCTCACAGATAATTTTCTACAACTCGAATCCAATCTCAAATAAAATAATGGCAACTTTATTTGGAGTTCAAATAATTGTGTACTCTATTATCCAAAACAAAATTTGAATCCAACCGAAAAGAATCTTGTCTATCATCCTAATCCTATGTTAACACCATCCATGCATAATAAACTAGCCAATAGCATACACAAATCAATTTTGCCAAACGTTAAGGAATTATGTGGAGCTAGTAGAGGGACTGATCGGACATATATAATTGGGCTCCCACAAATCCATATGATCATCATTCTTTACCGAACAACTCGATCATATGATCACTAATTTCAGAGTCACACCACTATAAACCTGAAACTGAACTCCCAATTATATATCGTATTACGTAAGCCTGTGACAAGCTATCGTCCAATGACCTTGTCATGTATGTAGAACCCTCATATGATATCCATGATCAGTCTTCGGCCAAAGTCCGTTTAATCCTACTGATCAGGCTATCTTAAAGTTCCATTATACTACCGAATTAAGAAAATGATTATTCACCATGTGTGAATAAGAAGTCATTCGCCCAGCAGACGACCCAAGGCCTTATCCATTTTCACATTCAGTATAATGCCTTTAAGGGGATACCCTTAACTCCTCATTAGAGCTATGATTCCGATATCTATAAACGAACCCTTCATTGTATACAAGTCATGCACCCAACGAACCGGTCTGTAAGCTTACTACCTCTGAGATGCTTTAACCATTGGAACATCAAAGTACACAAGTCATATACATGAAGCTGTCCTTTTACTCAGGATTAAGGTTACTACACAATAAACATCAAAAGCAGATCGATCCACTCAAAGCGGACTTCATAGATCAATCACGCTTTAGTCTCGGTCTAATATGTCACCACCAAACAACATATCTATGTCTCTACTTGGGAGTGCAGCTCCAGACAGTCAAGACAAACCATCCCCTCCAAGGCTTTAGACAACATAATAGTCTTAACATGAGTTAGATGCTCGGTCTAACCCCATAGACTACAGACCATAGTTTAGACCGCTAACTTTAGAACATTGTCTTCTCGCATACAAAAGTCCATTGCATGCAACGTTCTAATAGTTTAACACAAGCAGTCAGGGAGCCATATTTGCTTACATTTACTTTAACATGTAAATAAAACGAGGACAAATAGCAAAGTAATGAATAACCTCTATATATAATTTTATTATCCAGTTCAAATAAATACATCAAAATGTCTCTAATGCTTAGGGCATTTCCTAACAATCTCCCACTTGCCCTAAGCCAGCAGATGTGCCATGTTATGCATCCCCATCACCTCTATGTGCCTCTCAAAGCTTCTAGCCACCAAAGTCTTAGTAAAGGGATTGGCAATGTTGTCCTTAGACACGATCTTACATACATCTACTTGTCCTATCTCCACGTGCCCTCTAATAATATGATATCTCGGATCTATGTGCTTGGTCCTCTTGTGGTGCTGAGATTCCCTTGTGTTGGCAATAGCCCCTGTGTTATCACAGTAAAGTGTGATAGGCTTGTCAACACCCAGAATGACCTCAAGGTCTCTAAAGAACTTGCGGAGCCAAACCGCTTCTTTAGATGCCTCAACTGCAGCCACATGCTCAGCCTCCATAGTAGAGTCAGTTGTGCAGCCCTGCTTCACGCTCCTCCACACATTGGCGCTTCCTCCGAGCAAAAACACTGATCCAGAGGTTGATTTCCTCGAATCCTTACAAGTCTAGAAGTCTGAGTCCGTGTATCCTACGGGTGTTAGGTCCCCTCCAGAATACACCAGCATATAATCCCTCGTTCTCTTAAGATACTTAAGTATATGCTTTACTGCTTGCCAGTGCTTGGTTCCAGGATTTGCTTGATATCGACTTACCATACCTACTATAAAACATATATCCGGGCGAGTGCAAAGCATAGCGTACATAAGGCTACCCACAGCGGATGCATAAGGGACCTTATTCATATGCTCTCTTTCTTCTGATGTCTTGGGATAGTCATCCAATGAAAGAGTTAGACCGGCAATAGAAGGTTGTGAACCTTTCTTTGCCTCTTGTATTGCATATTTGTCAATTATTTTATCTATGTATGAAGCTTAGGATAACGCTATCATTTTGTTCTTTCTATCTCTGAAGAGACGAATGCCTAGAACATAATTAGCTTCTCTCAAGTCCTTCATATCAAACTGTTGGTGTAACCAAAGTTTGACCGATGATAAGTTCCCTACATCATTCCCAATGAGTAGTATATCATCGACATAGAGTATCAGGAAGATCACTTTTCCATCCTTAATACGTTTATAAACACAGGGTTTATCAACGTTCTGCTCAAAACCAAATGTCTTAATCGCTTGATCAAACCTCTGGCTCCATGAGCGGAATGCTTGCTTTAATCCATAAATGGATCTATCACTTTTCCATCCTTGCTTTACTGATTTATTACCTGCATAGTTGACCATATCCCCACTGGCACAAACCGCAGCCTGCTCGTCAATTAACGTAAGTTAGCTTTCTTTATGTTAGTTAACTGTTCGTTTGGATGAGGTTATGTATTTTATGGGATATGCGATGACTAGGCCACCATATGTGTGACCTCAGCTGTACAGACCGAGAGGGCCGATCAGGGTATAGACTAAACCTGTGATTAGGCCTTCCATGTCCTAGCGACCAACATATCGACCGCTGACGCCTGAGCTGCCAGCGCCACGGGCTAGAGCATCGTCACCAATTTAAGCACCACCTCCTTGACCGGTACTTAATCCACCAGTCGACATGGTTATTCTAGTTGCTGAAGGACGACCACACGTAGGAGCCAGAGTATCAGTCCACACGGTGCATGCTTTCTGAGGTAGTCATCCACCAACCTTTGAGGGAGGTCAACAGGGGATTTCTACCAGAGATTGGCTTCATGATGTGAAAACGATCATGTGCCAGTGTGACATTGATGAGAAATGCTAGGTCATGTTAGCAGTCAGCATGTTTCGTGAAGATGCATGGATGTTCTGGGAATATTGTGACTAGGACATGCTGTTTGGGCTTGACTGGGCTAAGTTTAGACACATTATGATACAGCAGTTCCTGCTAAAGAGCCCAGCACCGGTTCCAGACCCTCCAGAGAGCAGGATAGTGACATCACCACCTGCTATGCTAGATACACAGATGTTAGAGAGTTTGTTCTCCAGACAGAAGGACTACAGATGCTGCTTAGTGATACTGTCTTTACTTATGCAGTACAATTTGAGGAGAACATTTTAAGGAGATGTCCCATGTCTAACCTTACTGATGAGGATTTTTTTGACATATTCTAGAAGGGGCTTACAATAGATTTACGACAGAGGGTAACCCCACTATATCCTACTACTTTATGAGAGTTTATAGTTACAGTGGTTAAAGTAGAAGAAAAGCTACAGATGGAGCGCATGGTACACAATCGACATGAAAAATTATTGCAAGAGGCAATGCTAGATCATCTTATGGAGCGCGACCTGTGGCTAATGAGCATGAGGCTGGCCCATCGAGGCGACGAGAGGGGACGAGTCCCAATAGAGGATTGACACCATCCGAGACTGGGAATGGTTCAGATGAGGATGAAGAGGATCCAGAAGAAGTTTCAATAGTTCCGAACCAAGCAGGGGACTAGATGCAAAAACATAGAAGATGTATAAATGTATGTGTCTGTATATGTACAGGTATGATTGTATAGAAAAGCTATTTTGAAAAAAAAGCCTTAAAGTTGGTGTGTATATGAAAGTTGTGAAATGAAATGATATGAAATTTTAATATGTTAAAATGATGAGATGTTTGAAAACTATTTTTACTTATATTGTAAAAATATGTTTGTTGAAAATCTAACGATTGATTTTCATATGACCATAGGAAATAAAAAAGATGGTGAACATGTGTAACCAAAGAAATATGAGAGGGTGTCCTATCCTTTCTGAAAGGGTAGATGAACTTTAAGCCCTAATAGAAGCTCAAAAGAAAGAGAATGCTGATCTAAGGCAGAGATTAGAGCAAATGGAATAAGCCAACACCAAGAAGAAGGCCAAACCTCACAAATGGCTACACCTAAACAAGCAATGCCGCCAGTTATGCTAAAATAGTCATAGAACCCCAACCTCAACCCACGTAAATCAAGAACCATTGTACAAACGATTTCGACTGATGAAGCTATCGGGATTCGAGGGTCCCACAATGCTGCTAGAAACAAAGGAGTGGTTTTCTTCACTCCAAATGATCCTGGAATTTATGGATCTGAATGAATAAGAAAAGATCATGTGTGCGTCTTTTGTGCTGAGGAAGGATGCAAGATTTTGGTGGGACATTGTCAAACTGAGAAGAAATGTAGCCATAATGTCATGGATAGATTTCTTAGAAGAATTTAATTAGAAATACTATGACCCCGCACTACTGCGACCCCATACTACTGTGACCCCAATAGAGGGAGTTTGTAGAGTTGAAGCAGGGAAAAATGACAGTAAGTGAAGTCTGTCAAAAGTTTGACCAATTGTCCCGATTATGTCCATATGTTGTCCCTACTGAGAGGGAGAAAATTCAAAAGATGCTCCAGATGTTCACACCTGAAATCTCGGCCTTGGTAGACAGTGGGTTAACGCCACCCACTACTATAGCTGACTGTGTGAGTCGAGATTTAAGATCTGAATATCACCTAGCTCAACAAAGGGAAGAGAAGGAGAAAATCTGGGATGCCAAGAAAAAGGAAAAAGTCTAGGCAAAAGCTGCTCAAGCTAGACCCCAGGTTGGATAGGGTAGCAAGTTGAACCAGAATGTTAAGGCTAGATAGTCAAGCACTTCTAGCCAACAGTCGCAAGGCAAAAGGAAAGGAAATAATTCCAAAAATAGGAATCAGCAATGGAAGTTGAACAACAATACCCTAGTTGTTGTTCGCGACTGTGTTACATGCAGAAGAAGGCACCCAAGCTGATGCAGATTTCCACCAAATGCCTGTTTTCAATGTGAAAAAGAAGGCCATTTTGCCAAGAACTGCCCCGAAAATCGACAAAATGTGCAGGGTACGTTTCAGCCATAGTAGCAATGTCCCCAAGCTCATGTACTATAGGCTAAGATTGAAGGGCCGTTGGAGAAGCAAGAAAGACTGGACTGCTTGCCTCATGCTGATGCTCGAGTGATGGTCTACATAAAGGAGGATGCAGAAGCTGGGACATCCAATGTAGTGACAGGTCAGCTTTCTGTTGCTAATCATTTAGCGTCTATTTTATTTGATTTTGGAGCTATGCATTCGTTTATTTCATATGAATTTACAAATAGAATAGGATATCCTAAGGATAATATGGGTATGATGTTTAGAATGGCTCTACCCTTAGGTGAAGTATTGATGTCCAATTACTAGTTACCTCATGTACTAATAATTGTGGCAAATAGAGAGTTATATGTAGAACTGATCGTGATGGAGTTAACTGATTACGACATAATACTAGGAATGGATTTCCTAGGAAAGTATCAAGCCACGATCGATTGCCAAAACTAGAAAATAGTGTTTCAACCCAACCACGAAGACAGCTTCGAATATGTTGGCTCGTCATGTAAAATGAGGAAGATGATGATCAATTCGATGAAAGTAAGAAGGCTAATATCTAGCGGTTGTGCTGGATACTTAGTGTATATAGTGGATGTGACGGAGGAATAGAAGCTTCAATCTGAAGACTTTCATATTGTGAATGAGTTTGTTAATGTTTTCCTAGATAAATTACTCGGGTTGCCGCTAGAACGAGAGATCTCCTTTGAGATCGAATTGATGCCAGGAATTGCACCTATCTCAAAGGCACCGTATCGAATGGCACCGACAGAGCTAAAGGAATTGCAAGTGCAATTAAAAGAGCTTCTTGACAAGGGATTCATCCATCTAAGCTATTCCCCATGGGGTGCTCCCGTGTTGTTTATCAAAAAGAAGGATGGAACATTTTGTATGTACATTGATTACCGGGAATTGAACAAGGTTACTATCAAGAATAGGTATGTGACGTCCCGTGACTTGAGTGGCCCAAACCGTCACTTAAAAACTACTACTGGAACTGATACTTATACTTTCTTGTAAACCATTAATACTTACTTAAAACTTATTAACTTTGATACCTTAATTTTAGGAGATTATTTTTATATGCATACATATTTACTATTCACATACATATACTATTAAAATACAGAGACTACATCATAGGAAGTTCAATTATACATACACACTTATAATACTGTTTAACTATATACTATTCAAAAATACTGTTAAACTGTTACTATTTAAAAATACTGTTGAACTGATACTATTCAAAAATACTGATTACTCAAGCTGTGCGGAAGATTAACTCGCAGTGTATCCATAACCTCGCCCTCACATCTGCCTTTACTGCCATCATTGCCCATTGATGATTATGCCCTAGGACGCTTACCTACAGCATAAATGTACACTATGAGCTTTATGCCCTGTAAGTATAACATGTTAACCGCAAAACATGTTTAAAACATAGTGCAAACTTAAAATCATATAAGCATGTCAGGTATCAACATATACCACATATCTCATACCATATCATCACATATCATGTCATTGAATACAAAACTTCACATACTATATGTGTAGCAGAAACATCGTGTACTGAATGCATATTACTGTAGCTAAAAGCATAGTGAACCATAACTAATGTATACTGTGAACCATGCATCATCCAGTTATGTTCATTTATGCTTCAATGCTCTTTTTCCTTCTCTTGTCTACTTAGGGCCCGTGTGTCAGTATCGAGTGTGCGCCAGACCATCGGTAATGCCCATGGTCACTAAAACGATGAGCCATCAAAGGATGCTCAACTTAACTTTAACTTGAAAAACCGCTTCAACTGAAAAGGCCAGTACGACACACTTCTTAATTTCTGACTTGTTTAACTGTTCTGGCCATATGCTTTGCTAAGCTGTCCCTATTTCGACGTGAGATATATGGCATCTAACTTATTCTTTCATCAATCTATGCGATTGTGAATGATATGCTCTTCTATATGATGTGCACAACTGTGCATAGATGCATACTTAAAATATTCTAAAAGAAATCATCATTTAAATTCATTTCATTCATGCTATAGGTGGGGTTGTACTTACCTAGTTTGCAAGAAAACTCGCACTCTCGCCTTTGTCAACTTACAGTTTACTACCTATCATCAATAACGTACTCCATTAACACTTTTACTGAGTCACTAATATTGTTAGTGACTAAAGCAGATAAAATCGTTTGGTATCGATTGCCGTCGATAATAATTCACTCTCTATCTCTTGAGAGTTTGCTTCTTTATACGTGGTTAATTAATTTTTTACTCAATAAATTAATTAATGTCGTTCTTAGGTCACTATTACCGTTAGTAACTATAACTTGTGCTTCTGTATGGTACCGAGACCCATCGATACCCTATTGGTCTACTTTGGAGATTTGTTGTCTAATTTCTATTGCCTTTGATTAATTGTCTACTTGACAGATTAATCATCGTTCCTTATCATACCGTTCAAAACACGGTCCTTGGCTAGTTGTCGACCAGTCAACTGACCGGTTACCTCTCATGTCATTAACTAGGTAGTCTACTGGGTTACCATTACTTGTTTGGTATGGTAGCCTATTGGGCTATCCACACTATTTTAGTTATTTTTGAAAATTGTTTTGGTTGACTTATAAAATTCTTGAAGAAAATTATGTTCTTTAAAACCGTCCCCTTATCCCCCCCGTTAAATGGTGGGGGTGTTTTATTAAAACCATGTTTTTGTTTTAAACAATGTAAAACACATTTTGATGTTGCATTTTAAAGGTAGTTTTTCTTTTGAACCACTTACCGAAGCCATTTTAAAAACACTTTCGAAACGACTTAGTTTGTAAATTTGGCAAACATGAAATTTTTCTTCCTCGATGAGATGAGCAATTCTCGTGTTCATCTCAGAGATCAAATCTAACATGAATGGCTCCCAATCTTACTAAACCCATGGCTAGTTGTGCTCAGTTTTTGTAAAAGTCCCAGTTTTATGTTACTTTAAAAACGGCTCTGTTTGAGACTTGATACGGCCAAATTTTTAAAACTTAAAAGTTTTACGAGATCTACAACTTTCGTGTTGATCCTGAGATCCAATTCGGACTCTAAGTGGTCCATTTTTAACAAAACCCGAGACTGTGTTTGGGCTAGGATTTTTAGTCCTAGTTTTGGGCACCGAAAAACCTATCTTACTATTGTTTTTGGCCAAAACCTATTTGACGCAAAAACGACTGAAACTAAATTTTCTTACAACTCTATGTTTTACCAAATCCCAAATTCAGACCCTAAGTGGGCCAAAATAACCAAAATCCATGAACTTTTTCTGGGGACAGATTGTGTCCAGCCATAAAAAAAAAAGTCCATGCTCACACATACACATATCCATTCGTAAAAATGTAAATCACAACCACATAACTTAAAAATGGAAAGATAAGGGCTTAAAATAAACTTATTACAACCCATTTGCATAAACAAATACACATAAATTTCGTGATCAAAAACTTAAAAACATCTAACCACAAAAGGGAGGGTTTTCGGTTTTTACCCCTTGTGCTATGAACCAAGCACAAATTTGAGTCAAGACTTGAGTGACCAAAACCATGGCGTTCTTGGTGAAAAAGGGCTCAGTTTGTGCTAGCAAGACACCAAAAAAAAATTTTCTCTTAATGTCAACCCAAAATAACAACTAAAACCACAAAGATAGTTTCTAAAAACTCGCCCTTGAATATCCTTGAAATGAAAACCTCTAACACAAGCTTGAAGGGGCTGATTTTTGGAAAACTTTTAGCTAGATTTTTATGCTTGAAAATGATGGTTTTGGGGGATTGGGGTAGTCAGCTGCAGCAAGGGAAAGAGAGAGAAAGAAGGGTTGTGTTTTGGGGTGTGAAAAAGAAAGAACAACACCTAAGGCATGGTCACCCCTTTTATAAACAAATCCTAAGCAAATTTAACCAACATTAAGCTCAATTAATTAAGCCAATCTTATGCTAATTTGGGGACAAATTTGCTGCCTTTTTAGCCCTCAAAAATCAAGGAAGCTACTTCATTGAAGGAGGGGAAAATAAATAAGATTTTCTTGGTGATGTATGATGGAAAGCTTGAATTTTTAATTCAAATGGTGTCATAACTTGTGCAATATTTTGATGCTATTTTTTGGGGTTATTTTTGTAGCCAAAAACAACTAGTTTTTAGCTAAGGGCAAATGGTTTTTAAGGCCAAAATTCATATGTATTTGCTTCTCTTCACAATCCAGTTTTCTACTGCGGTGTTCGGTTCTTACTAGGCAGTGTTCTAAATTTCACCTGAAAATTGGATTTTCTGAATCTAATTTTTATACTGATGATTTCTAGTTGAGTTGTACTATCTAAGAGCCCATTTTATGCCAATTTACTATTTATTTTCTATACTGTGGTTATGTCTACACTGTGTTGTCCTTGCGCACGCATTACGAGGCATTTTGGTGTGAAATTTTCAACACAGTCTCTCTTGACTAATTTGGACGTGCTGATTTCAATTTTATCAGTTTTACATCCATCTAAGGTTGTTTGGACCAGTTTTCAGGATCTGTATGACCCTGTCTCGAAAAATGTGTCAGGTGTCCGATTGACTAATTTGGGCATCCAGAGTCTAAATATATGAGTTTCGGGGCAAGAAAAAGTCGTCTTGACCATCTTCCTGATACTGTGTATCTCTCGAACAAAAATTCTCGTTTTTTGCCTAATTGGCTAAATTGAGCCTGCTGACCATTCAAATATCAGTTTTAAGTCAAATTAAGGCCGTCTTGGCCATTAATCTGGCATTGCGTTTTCTCACTATTTACTATTCACTATTTTTTGTCTGAGTGCTCTTCCCGATACTGTGTATCTCTTAAACAAAAATTCTGGTTTTCTACCCAATTGACTAAATTGAGCCTACTGACCATTCAAATATCTGTTTTAAGTCAAATTAAGGCCATCTTGGCCACTAATCTGACATTGCGTTTTCCTACTATTCACTATTCATTGAGTGCTCTGACTAGTCTGAGTGCTCTTCCCGATACTGTGTATCTTTCGAACAAAAATTATCATTTTCTACCCAATTGACTAAATTAAGCCTACTGACCGTTCAAATATCAGTTTTAAGTCAAATTAAGGCCGTCTTGGCCACTAATCTGACACTGTGTTTTCCCACTATTCACTATGCACTGTTTGCTGTCTAACTGACTAGTCTGAGTACTCTGACTCTGATTTTGTCAATTTTCGGGTAAGAAAAGGTCATCTGGACCTTCATTCTCCGTACTATGCCTCTACTAAAGTATTTTTCGTTGTTGTGCCCAGATGTTCGGTCTGAGCATTTTGGGGATCTGTTCACCAGTCTTGTGTCATGAAATTATCATCTGGACCAGTTTCCTGATACTGCACATCTTATACACTTATACACACAATAGGGTGGACCGATTTCACTACCGGTCGCCCCTTTCACTGCATAAATAGTACTTAAACAGTACTGTATCTGTTTAATCTATTCAATTGGTGATTATATTATATTTTTCAACTCAATTACATATCACATAGTGATTAGGTTTCACGCATCACGAGAGTCTCTATAGCGACTCTCTACTCAATACACGGCCTCTTACACGGGTTCTTACACGGGTGCGTACATGGCAACACGGGCATGTACGAGTTAGAACTCCTCAACATGGCCCTATTCTAAAACACGGCCTTTTACACATTCATCAACTCAAGCAGTACACAGCCTCTTACATGGCCGTGTTAATTAATATTGCATTAAAAGGCATCAAATTAACCCAAATTCATTCCTCAATTTATCATTATATAGAGTTTAAGTTACAGGAATGGGGCGGTCCTTACAACTTACCCCCCTTTACAAAATTTTCATTCTCGAAAATTAGAATAAGTCTAGGAAGTCTCTTTTCATATCCTCTTTCCGTTCATATATGGCTTCTTCTATATTGTGGTTCCACCATAATACTTTTACAAGCAGAATCACTTTATTCATAAGAACTTTATTTTCCCTAGCTAAAATCTACACAGGTTTCTGTTCATACATTAGGTCAGTGTGAACTTCGACGGGTTCTTGACTCAGAACGTGGGAGCTGTCCGGCACATACTTCTTTAGCATTGAGACATGAAAAACTTTATGGATTGAAGCCAATTTGGGAGGGAGGGCTAATCCGTAAGCCACCTTTCCAACTCTCCCGATAATCTCGAAGGATCCTATTTACCTAGGACTCAGCTTCCCTTTTTTCCCAAAGCGCATCACCCCTTTCATAGGTGCCACCTTGAGGAAGATAGAGTCCCCTTCTTGAACCTTCAGGGGTCTGCGATGCTTGTCTGCATAGCTCTTCTGATGACTGTGCACCTTTTCCAGCCTTTCTCTTATTAGCTTCATGTCTACTGTAGTATCCTTTACAAAGTCCATGCTGGTAAGCTGTTTCTCTCTGGTCTCATACCAATGCACTAGAGATTTGCATTTTCTTTCATAGAGCACCTTATACAGTGCCATCCCAGTGGAGGAATGGTAGCTGTTATTGTATGAGAACTCAATTAATGATAGCTTTTGGTCCCAGTTCCCTTTGAAGTCTAGGACACAAGCTCTTAGTATGTCCTCCAATGTTTGTATAGTCCTTTTGGACTGACCGTCAGTCTGTGGATGTAAAGCTATGTTGAACTTCAACTTGGTTCCTAATGAGGCTTGGACGCTCTGTCAAAATCTAGAAGTGAAGCGTCCATTGCGATCCAAAATAATTGATTTCGGTACTCCGTGCAATCTTACTATCTGAGCCACGTACATTTCAGCTAGTCTTTCCACCGAGTAGCTCAGCTTTATAGCTAAAAATCGAGCTGATTTCATCAATTGGTCCATAATTACCCAGATTATGTCATTGTCGCTTGACGTTTTGGGCAATCCAACCCTGAAATCCATTGTAATTTACTCCTATTTCCACTCGGGTAGCTCGATTTTCTGTAGTTCTCCAGCCGGTTGTTGGTGTTCTACTTTAATTCTCTGGCATGTGAGATACCTTGCTACGAACTCAGTGACGTTATTCTTCATCTTTGGCCACCAAAAACTCTCTTTTAAGTCTTTGTATATTTTGTTTGCCCCTGGATGTACTGAGTATGGCGTTTCATGGCCTTCAGAGAGGATCTTTTTCCTGAGTTCTTTATCCTTCAGAACACACACTTTATCTCTAAAATAGAGTATGCCATCCTCAGAGACTTAGAATTCTGAACTCTGGTCCTCTGTTGCCTCCTTCTTGAGCTTGTTCAGGGACGAATCAAGGTTCTGGCTGGCCTTAATCTCTTTTAGGAGCGTTGATTGGAGGGTCATTTCAGACAACCTCCCTACTAAAATCTCTATGTCACTGTTGTGTAGCTCATTTTATAGTGCTTCTGGCAAGACATGGATAGCCGTGAGCTATAAAGAGTGCTTTCTACTCAGTGCATTAACCACCTTATTAGCTTTCCCTGGATAATATAGGATTTCACAATTATAATCCTTCACCAGTTTTAGCCATCGTCGTTGTCTCGTGTTGAGCTCCTTCTGCATGAAGATGTACTTGAGGCTCTGGTGGTTCATAAAGATCTTACACTTAATGCCAAATAAGTAATTCCCCTAAATCTTGAGCACAAAAACGACCACTGCAAGCTGCAGGTCGTGCATTGGATAGTTCCTTTCGTGGTCCTTGAGTTATCGCAAAGCGTACACGACCATTCTACCACCTTGCATGAGTAGGGCTCCTAGTCCAGTCTTGGAGGCATCATTGTACATCATAAAGTTTCCCTGACTAGCTTCTGGAATAGTCAATATTAGAGCACTCGTGAGTCTCTGTTTTAGCTCCTGGAAGCTCTTTTCGCACTTGTTAGTCCACTCATACTTTTTCTCTTTCTTGGTGAGTGCTATGAGTGGTGGGGCTAACTCTGAGAAGCCTTCGATGAAGCATCAGTTATATCTCGCTAGTTTAAGAAAACTGTAGATTTCTATCAAAATTTCTTGGCGTCGGCCATGCGCTAACTGCTTCTACCTTCGTTGGGTCCATGGATACTTATTCCTTGGAGACTACGTGGCCAAGAAAATGAACCTTCTCCAGCCAAAACTCATACTTGGAGAATTTGGTGTATAGTTAATGCTCCTTTAGCTTGAGTAGGATATCCCTCAGATGCTCCTCATGCTCCTCCTTTGTCTTAGAATATACAAGTATGTCATCAATAAACACAATGACAAACTTGTCTAAGAATTCCTTGAAGACACGGTTCATTAAGTCCATGAAGGCTGCAAGAGCATTCGTCAATCTGAAGGACATAATGAGGAACTCGTAGTGTCCATATCATGTTTGAAAAGCTATCTTGGGTACATCTTCCTCCCAGATTCGTAACTGATGGTACCCGAAATGCAAGTCAATCTTTAAGAACACTACAGCACCTCGGAGCTGGTCGAACAGATCATCGATCCATGGCAACAGATACTTGTTCTTTATCATGATCTTGTTTAGCTCCCTGTAGTCTATACACATTCTCAGCATTCCATCCTTTTTCTTCACGAATAAAATAGGTGCTCCCCATGGTGAGCAGCTCTATCAAATGAAGCCCTTGTCCATCAGATCCTTTAACTGAGTTTGAAGCTTCTTTAACTCTGTCGGGGCCATTTTGTAGGGGGCCCTTGGAGATAGGAGCAGATCCTGGTAATGGCTCGATGTCAAATGATTTCTCTCGCTCTGGCAAAAGCCTTGGGAGATCCTCTGGAAAGACTTCTACGAACTCCTTAACTACTAGCACATTGTCCGACCCTGTTTTTGCTTCCTTGGTCTTATCCACTATGTGCGCGAAGAAGCTGATGCATCCACTGGATAATAGCTTATGAACCTTCATTGTCAAAATCATCATCCTAGGTTGCTTCAACAATAGCCCCTGGTAGACAAACTTCTCATGCCCAATTGGTTCGAAGGTTACCTCCCGTCTTTGACAGTTTATGACGGCGTTGTATTTGGTGAGGAAGTCCATTCCCATGATTACGTTGCAGCTGCACATATCGATGACGATTAGGTCCACGCTCAACTCATGCCCATTGATAACTACTGGCACATGACGTATCCAATAGCTAGACAACAAAACTTCCCTGGAGGGAAGGGCAGTTTGAAAAGTTTGTTTCATGCTATCTACATTCTAGTCTATCTCACTAGCAAATTTTGATGATGCAAATGAATGCATAGCTCCAGAATCAAGCAATCCTAGTGCAGTGGAGTTGGCAATAAAAAGCTAACCTGTCACCACCGTCGAGGTTACAGCTTCGGCATCCTCTCTGGTGAAGGCGTGGATTCTTCCTTGAGCTTCTGATGCCTCCAGTCTACCCTGAGTGATTGATGGGCCCTCAATCCTAGTCTGGGCAGCATGTAGTTGGCTGCTAGTGGCACGGGCTTGGCCTTGTTGATTTTGTGGGTTGGAGTGACAACGCTTGGCATAGTTGTTAGGAAATGCCCTAAGCATTAGAGACATTTTGATGTATTCATTTTGAACGGGATAATAAAATTATATATAGAGGTTATTCATTACATTGCTATCTGTCCTCGTCTTATTTACATGTTAAAGTAAATGTAAGCAAATATGGCTCACTGACTGCTTGTGTTAAAACTGTTAGAACGTTGCATGCAATGGACTTTTGTATGCGAGAAGACAATGTTCTAAAGTTAGCGGTCTAAACTATGGTCTGTAGTCTATGGGGTTAGACCGAGCATCTAACTCATGTTAAGACTATTATGTTGTCTAAAGTCTTGGAGGGGACGGTTTGTCTTGACTGTCTGGAGCTAGACTCCCAAGTAGAGACATGGATATGTTGCTTGGTGGTGATATATTAGACCGGGACTAAAGAGTGATTGATCTGCGTAGTCCGCTATGAGTGGATCAATCTGCTTTTGATGTTCATTGTGCAATAACCTTAATCCTGAGTAAATGAACTACTTCATGTATATGACTTGTGTACTTTGATGTTCCAATGGCTAAAGCGCCTCAGAGGTAGTAAGCTTATAGACCGGTTCGTTGGGTGCATGACTTGTATACGATGAAGGGTTTGTTTGCAGATATCGGAATCATAGCTCTAAGGAGTTAAAGGTATCCTCTTAAAGGCATTATACTAAATGTGAAAATGGACAAGGCCTTGGGTCGTCTGCTGGGCGGATGACTTCATATTCACATATGGTGAATAATCATTTTCTCAATTCGATAGTATAATGGAACTTTAAGATAGCCTGATTAGTAAGATTAAACGGACTTTGACCTAAGGCTGATCATGGATATCATATGAGGGTTTTACATATATGACAAGGTCATTGGATAGTAGCTCGTCACAGGCTTACGTAATACGGTATATAATTGGGAGTTTAGTTTCAGGTTTAGAGTGGTGTGACTCTGAAATTAGTGATCATATGATTGAGTTATTCGGTACAGAATGATGATCATATGGAATCACAGGAGCCCGATTATATATGTCCAATTAGTCCCTCTACTAGCTCCACATAATTCCTTAACGTTTGGCAAATTGATTTGTGTATGCTATTGGCTAGTTTATTATGCATGGATCATGATGACACAGGATTAGGATGGTAGACAAGATTCTCTCCGGTTGGATTCAGATTTTGTTTTGGATAATAGAGTACACAATTATTCGAACTCCAAATAAATTTGTCATGATTTTATTTGAGATTGGATTGGAGTTGTAGAAAATTATCCATGAGAACAAGAATTTGAAACACAACCATTTTGTGGATTTTGAAATTTGAATTTTGAAATTTGAAATTTGAATTTTGAAATTTGAAATTTGAAATTTGAATTTGAAATTTTGAATTTGAAATTCGAATTTGAAATTTGAATTTGAAATTTAAATTTGAAATTTGAAATTTGAAATTTGAAATTTGAATTTGAAATTTGAATTTGAAATTTGAAATTCAAATTTCGAATCACAGTCCAAGTGGGATTCGAATTTGTTGTGGAAAATCCACAAGGTTTGAAATTCGAATTTGAGTTGGATTTGGAGAGGATAATCTTATTAGAATCCTACTTGAATTTTGAATCCAAATCCCAACAAACTATGGGCGAAAATTTGAGGATAATCCTCAATGGAATTTCGGTTTTTGTGGATAAGATTCAAGGGAAAAATTCAAGTTTCAATCCCAGTTGAATTTGGATTCTCTCCTCCCTGAAAAGTGGCCGAAATTTTGGAGATAATCTCCTAGGAAAATTCGGTTATTTTGGATAAGGTTGAGATAAGATTCAAGCTTGAAAATCCTAGTGGAATTTTGATTCTTCTTTATCCTAAAAGTGGCCGAATATTTGGAGAAGATTTTCTCCTAGGAATTTCAGATTTTTTGGTTAAAAAAAGGGAGATAAAATTCTAGTTAAAATCTTGTTTAGATTTGGATTGGATTTATCCTAAGAAAACCGAATTTTATTGTTGGATTTTCCCATGGAAAAATTCAGATTTTTTGGTTATGGATAAGGGAGAATATCTTTTCTTAGTCCAATTCGAATTCAGAGAATCACCTCATGCAGGTCTATAAATAGAGGTCCTGCCACTCTAGTTCTCTTAGACCACAGACTCTCAGGTGAGCAGGCTTATTGTTGCACAGCTCATCGTGACAATAAAGTTCTTTAGAGATCTGGGTGGTCGGAAAAAGACCAGCAGTGCTAGCATACTGATCGAGGTTCAGAGTGTCCACACACTCAGCCATTCGGGAATTGGAGAATAGTAGAGAAGGCTAGTTGGTTGAAGCCTCCGGTCATTCTCCTCCTGCAGATTGGCGTCCTTGAGGTATGAGTTTTAATTGTTGTTGGTTTATTGTATATGGCATCATGAGATATTTAACGATCTGAAAAAATTTTATTGTTCCGCTGCGTCACTCTGATACATTTTTACCGATTTATTTTCCTGCAATAGTGGCCTTCTTTGCCACAGATGTAGCAGCCATTGGTTCCTTGGTGGCGTTCTTCTAGATGATTCTTCCCACATTTTGGACAAGGCAGGTGTGGATTGCCATTCCTCCTTGGTTATTTTTCTTCTGAAGGAAGTTCCTATGCAGCCCTTAATTATTCTGGTTTCCCTTCCTTTTGTTGTTATTGTTGTGGGATGTCCTGTTGTGTTGGCTGTTTCTGACACTTTGCCTTTTGTGCTCAAATTTGAAGTGTTGTCTGCCCTTGGTCAGTTTCACTTGGTTCTTTTCTTCTCTCTTGGCCTTGAAAATCTGGGCCTTTCTTTCTTTGTCCTAGGCCAACCAATATTCTGCTTGTATTGCCCGGCTGACACACTCAGCCACCGTTGTTGGTCCGTGGCTTCCACTACAAACTTGGACGGCTATGTTCATCCGAAACATTTTCAACATCCTTCTAACCTTCTCCTTCTCGGTCGGCACTGAGTCGGGGCAAAGTCGAGCAAGCTGCTTGAACTTCCTTACAACCTCAATGACAGTCATGCTTCCCTGGTGTAAATTGTTAAACTCATCCTGCTGGGCTACTAGGGCTTCGTCATTAAAATACATCCCTTTAAATTCATCCACAAAGTCTGTCCAGCTCATCTCATTAACATTCCTTCAGATGGCCATGGTCTTTTACCATTGGCGTGCTCCTTTACGTAGGGCAAGGGATGCACATGGTACTTTCTCCCTTTCTGTCAATCCCACAAGGTCTAAGATGACCTGGACATCAGTCAGCCAATTATCGGCTTAGATGGGGTTCGTGGTCCCTTCAAATTCTGGCACCTTCATGCACCTGAATCGCTTGTATAGGGTACCTTCTCTATGGGCTGGCGCAAGAACGTCGACTGTTGTGGGGGTAGCCACAACCGATGGTGCTAGCATTGTCTGGACTGGTGGGGCTACTTGCTTTCTGGGGGTGTTGGAGGCTACTGGTGCCACTGGGATTGGCACCTCTACTAATTATGGTGCCTGGGGTTATCGGTCTAGCCGTTTCCTCAGTTGGGTAAGTTCTTGCTGTTGGGTTTCCATCATGGCTTGCGTCGCAGTGAGCTGTGCCATTAGCTCATCTTCTCAGGTGGCCTAATTAGTCTGAGTTTTTGTTCTTGCCATCGCTTCCTATGTAACCTAACAACATAGCAGGAAAGAAACTATGAGTCTTTTAAATTCTGTACTTGGGACTCGTATCACATATTATTTTCTTTACTTAACAATCATAGATATAAATATACGTATTATATCTATCTTTTCTTATCTTGTTCTGTGATGTTCAATACAATTTGTCTCATCGTACTGGGACATCGTTTAAGTGCTAGGAATCATCTTACACTTTTTGTCTCACTACTGACATGTGTGGAAATCATCAAATTTAAGCCCTCTGGGAAAAACTATACTACTTTTCATAATATATTTCATAAAATATGTATATACACATCCAAAACTTTTAGTTCAGCGAGAGTGACACACACTTCCCAATATACGATCCCACAAGTACATTTAGCTAAGTATAGTAGGGAAAGCTACTATTCCCCTCTATATATTTACATAACAAAAATTCTTGTGGAAAGGGTTACTACTAATTGGAGGACATTCCTGACTCGGCATCGGACATCATCTCGTCCTCACTGTCACTAAGTAGGAACTCCTCTGGGCCCTCCTCCTCATCTCCCTAGATAGTACTGCATTCATTGTCACCAGCAATGATGACTTGAGGCTCATACATCCCCATCCACTCATTGTCGCTGAAGTGATTGGGGATTTCCTCCCCTTTATCGTTGGGTTGGGCATCGGGGAGAGCCTCATCATCATCTTCTTCTAATAGGTGCTCGGGAGACAGAGGGGCTAGTTTAGGGTCCTCAATGGGTTCCCATCGCCCTCGGGAACTGCTGGCTTGTAGGCGGCCATGAACTCTTTGTCAACCGGTTAGGGTGCTGGGTTCACCGGGTCACCCTCCATATTAGCTGCTGCTACAAAGCCTTCACCAGGTACAGGGTTGAGTGCCACTCTCTCAGCTTCTACTATGTCCTGGGCAAGGTGCCTCAGGTCTTTGTGTGGTGGAGGGTAGGGAATGAGGTCCCTTACATACCATGGTGTCCCTTTCCATAGCAAGTTGGCCATCTCTGCAAATGGCCTGTCTATAAGGATATAAGGCAGCATGGCATTCAGAAACCTTTAACAGTAGTGTGCTATGGCCTCTCCCTCATAAACATCCCAAATATCAGAGAGGACCTGATATCGCCTCTCTTCCATATCATCCCAAATGTCTTTGTCTCTAGCCTGTCCATTGAAGTCGCAGAGGTCGTGGCAGAACTTAGCCCATTGCATTACTAGATCCCTGATCCTTCATCGTCCGTTGCACCATACCATTACTGGTCCCTCTAGTTGGCTACTGGCGAATACCACCTGTAGGCGAGGTGGGATATGGTAGGATTCGAAAATCACCTCCATGTGATGGATCGAATATGCGAGTTCATGTGCATGGCAAGCATCATATAAGTCTAGTCGCATGGCAGCAAAAGCTAGGCTCGCTTGACGGTCTTCTTGTACTTGTGGGGGTCAATCGGTGCGACCATTATCTCCTATTATAATTTAAATGTCAACTTATATACAAACTCTAAAGAAAAAACAAAAACTAACTTACTTGGATAGATGAGATAAGCGTACGACGATGTGAGGTAGAATGGTAGGATACCGCTCTGATACCAACTGTGACGTCCCGTGCCCTGAGTGGCCCGAACCGTCACTTAAAAACTACTACTTGAACTGATACTTATACTTTCTTACAAACCATTAATACTTACTTAAAACTTATTAACTTAGATACCTTAATTTTAGGGATTTTTTTTATATGCATACAAATTTACTATTCACGTACGTATACTACTAAAATACAAAGACTATATCATAGGAAGTTCAATTATATATACACACTTATAATATGTTTAACTATGCAGTATTCAAAAATCCTGTTTATCTGTTACTATTTAAAAATATTGTTTAACTGTTACTATTCAAAAATACTATTTAACTAATACTATACAAAAATACTGATTACTCAAGCTGTACGGAAGATTAACTCGCAGTGTATCTATAACCTCGCCCTTACATCCACCTCTGCCACCGTCATTGCCCATTAATGATTATGCCATAGGACGCTTACCTACAGCATGAACATACACTGTGAGCTTTATGCCCAGTAAGTACAACATGTTAATCGCAAAACATGTTTAAAACATAATACATACTTAAAATCATATTAGCATGTCAGGTATCAACATATACCATATATCGCATACCATATCATCACATATCATGTGATTGAATACAAAACTTCACATACTATATGCATAGTAGAAACATCGTATACTGAATGCATCTTAATGTAGCTAGAAGCATAGTGAACTATATCTAATGCGTACTGTGAACCATGCATGATCCGGTTATGTTCATTTATGCTTTAATACTCTTTTTCTTTCTCTTGTCTACTTAGGACCCATGTGTTAGTATTGAGTACGTGCAGACCATCGGTGACGCCCATGGTCACTAAAATGAAGAGCCATCAATGGATGCTCAACTTACTTTTAACTTGAAAAAGCTCTTCAACTGAAAAGGCTGGTACGACACACTTCTTAATTTTTGACTTGTTTAACTATTCTAGCCATATGCTTTATTAAGCTATCCCTATTCCTACGCGACAGGGATATATGGCATCTAACTTGTTCTTTCATCAATCTACGCGATTGTGAATTATATGCTCTTCTATATGTTGTGCACGACTATGCCTAGATGTATACTTAAAATACTATAAAAAAAATAATCATTTAAATTCATTTTATTCATGCTGTAAGTGGGGTTGTACTTTCTTAGTTTGCATGTAAACTCGTACTCTCACCTGTGTCAACTTACAGGTTACTACCTGCCACTAATAACGTACTCTATTAACACTTTTGCTGAGTCACTAATACTGTTAGTGACTAAAGTAGATAAAATTGTTTGGTACCAATTGCTGTCGGTATTAACTCACTCTCTATCTCTTGAGAGTTTGCTCTTTTACACGTGGTTAATTAATTTATTACCCAATAAATTAATTAATGTCATTCATAGGTCACTATTACCATGGTGACTATAACTTGTGTTTCTGTATGGAACCGAGGCCCATCGGTACCCTATTGGTCTACTTTGGGGATTTGGTGTCTAATTTCTATTACGTTTTATTAACTGTCTACTTAACAGATTAATCATCGTTCCTCACCATACCGTTCTAAACACGATCCTTGGTTGGTTACCGACCAGTCAACTGACCGGTTACCTCGCTAGGCAGTCTTCCGGGTTACCATTGCTTGTTTGGTGTGGTAGCCTATCAAGCTACCCACACTGTTTTAGTTATTTTTGAAAATTGTTTTGGTTGTCTTATAAAATTCTTGGGGAAAATTATGTTTTTTAAAACCATCCCCTTATCACCCCACTGGAAGGTGGGGGCATTTTATTAAAACCATGTTTTTATTTTAAACAATGTAAAACACATTTTGAGGTTGCATTCTAAAGGTGGTTTTTTTTTTAACCACTTACCGAAACTGTTTTAAAAACATGTTTGAAACGACTTAGTTTATAAATTTGGTGAACATGAAATTTTTCATCCTTGACGAGATGAGCGATTCTTGTTTTCATTTTGGCACTCAAATCTAACTCGAATGGGACCTAATCTTACTAAATCCGTTGCTACTTGTGCCCAGTTTTTGTAAAAGTCCCAGTTTTATATTACTTTAAAAACGGCTCTGTTTGAGGCCCGAAACAGCCAAATTTTTAAAATGCACATAGGTCATCTTAGAGGTTTCAACGAGATCTACAACTTTCATGTTGAGGCCAAGATCTGGTTAGGAATCTAAGTGGTCCATTTTTAACAAAATCCGAGACTGTATCTAGGCTCGGATTTTTAGTCCTAGTTTTGGGCAGTAAATGAAAACCACTCAAAAAACCTATCTTAGTATCGTTTTTTGGCCAAAACCTTTTGATGCAAAACTGACCATAACAAAATTTCCTTAAAACTCCATGTTTTACCAAAGCCTATATTCAGACCCTAAAGGGATCAAAATGATCAAAATCCATGGCCTTTTTCTAGGGACAGATTGTGCCCAGCCACCAAAAAAAAGGCCTATGCTCACACATACACATATCCATTCGTAAAAATGTAAATCACAACCACACAACCACATAACTTAAAAATGGAAAGCTAAGGGCTCAAAATAAATTTATTACATCCTATTTGCATAAACAAATACACATAAATTTCTTGATCAAAAGCTTAAAAACATCTAACCACAAAAGGGAGGGTTTTCAGTTTTTACCTCTTGTGCAATGAACCATGCACAAATTTGAGTCAAGAGAAAAGAGACCTAAACCATGGGGTTCTTGGTGAAAAAGGGGTCTGTTTGTGCTAGCAAGACACCAAAAAAAATTTTCTCTTAATTTCAACCCAAAATAATAACTAAAACCACAAAGATAGTTTCTAAAAACTCGCCTTTGAATATCCTTGAAATGGCTTGAAATGAAAACCTCTAACGCAAGCTTGAAGGGGCTGATTTTTGGCAAACTTTTAGCTAGATTTTTAGGCTTGAAAATGATGGTTTTGGGGGATTGGGGTAGTCAGCTACAGAGGGAAAGGGAGAGAAAGAAGGGTTGTGTTTTGTGGTGTGAAAAAGAAAGAACAACACCTAAAGCATGGTCACCCCTTTTATAGACAAATCCTAAGCAAACTTAACCAACATTAAGCTCAATTAATCAAGCCAATCTTATGCTAATTTAGGGACAAATTTGCTGTCTTTTTAGCCGTCAAAAACCGAGGAAATTGCTGCATTGAAGGAGGGGAAAATAAACAAGAATTTCTTGGTGACATGTGATGGAAAGCTTGAATTTTTAATTCAAATAGTGTCATAACTTGTCCAATATTTTAATGCTACTTTTTGGGGTTATTTTTGTAGCTAAAAACAACTGGTTTTCAGCTAAGGGCACATGGTTTTTAAGGCCAAAATTCATCTGCATTTGCTTCTCTTCGCAATCCAATTTTCTACTGCAGTGTTCGGTCCTTACTCGGTAGTGTTCTAATTTTCACCTGAAAATTAGATTTTCTAAATCTCATTTTTATACTGATGATTTCTAGTTGGGTTGTACTGTCTAAGAGCCCATTCTATACTAGTTTACTATTCATCCCTATATTGTAGTTATGTCTACACTGTGTTGTCCTTGCACACATATTACGAGGCGTTCTGGTGTAAAATTTTCAACATAGTCTCTTTTGACTAATTTGGATGTGCTGATTTCAATTTTAACGGGTTTATGTCCATCTAAGGTTGTCTAGACTAGTTTTCAGCATCTATGTGACCCAATCTCGAAAAACATGTCAGGTGCCCGATTGACTAATTTGGGCATCCTGAGTCTAAATATATCAGTTTCGTGCCGAGAAAAGGTTGTCTTGACTCTCTTCTCGATATTGCGTATCTCTCAAACAAAAATTCTTGTTTTTTGCCCAATTGACTAAATTGAGCCTACTGACTGTTCAAATATCAGTTTTAAGTCAAATTAAGGCCATCTTGGCCACTAATCTGACACTGTGTTTTCCCATTGTTTACTATTCATAAATTTCTGTCTGACTAACTAGTCTAATTGCTCTGACTCTGATTTTGTCAGTTTCTGAGTGAGAAGAGGTCATCTAAACCTTCGTTCTTGGTACTATACCTCTACTAATGTATTTTTTACTGTTGTTCCCAGATGTTTGGTCCGAGCGTTCTGGTGATCTGTTCACCAGTTTTGTGTTAGGAAATGGTCGTCTGGACCAGTTTCTTGATATTGCGCATCTTATACACTTATACACATAATAGGGTGAACCGATTTCATTGTCGGTCGCCCCTTTCACTGCATGAATAGTACTTAAGTAGTACCATATCTGTTTAATCTATTCAACTAGAGATTATACTATATTTTTTAACTTAATTACTTATCACATAGTAATTAGGTTTCACACATCACGAGAGTCTCTATAGCGACTCTCTGCTCAATACACGGCCTCCTACATGGGTTCTTACATGGGCATGTACATGGCAACACAGGCGTGTACGAGTTAGAACTCCTCAACACGGCCCTGTTCTGAAACACGGCCTTTTACACGTTCGTCAATCGGAGCAGTACACGACCTCTTACACGACTGTGTACCTGACCGTGTTAATCAATATTGCATTAAAAGATATGAAATTAACCCAAATTCATTCCTCAATTTATCATTATATAGAATTTAAGTTACAGGAATAGGGCGGTCCTTACAAGATACCCATTACCTAGAATTGACGACTTGTTCCATCAACTCAAAGACGCAGTGGTATTCTCCAAGATTGGTCTGTGATCGGGATATCATCAACTGCGGATCAAGGAGAGTGATATTTTGAAGACCACGTTTAGGACCTGTTATGATCATTACGAATTTCTTGTAATGCCGTTTGGGTTGACAAATGTGCCAGCTGCGTTCATAGACCTAATGAATCGAATTTTTAAAGAATTTCTAGATAAGTTTGTCATTGTGTTTATTGATGACATAGTTATATATTCAAAGACTCGTGAAGAGCATAAGGAACACCTGAGGGTCGTTCTTCAAACAGTAAGGAAGCACAAACTCTATGCAAAATTCTCTAAGTGCAAATTTTGGCTAAATAGAGTACATTTCCTCGAACACGTAGTCTCTAAGGAAGGAATCATCGTGGATCCTGTTAAAGTGGGGGCGATCAATGAATGGCCTACATCTAGAAACATGACCGAAATACAGAGTTTCTTAGGTTTAGCCGGCTATTATAGGAGATTTGTAGAGGGATTCGTACGACTCACTACACCTCTCACGGCTCTTACACGCAAAGAGAGGAAGTATGAGTAGACTGATGAGTGTGAAAGGAGCTTTCGTGTGGCGGCCCGCCCCTCATAGAGATCATACAATGCTATTACAATTAAGCTTTATCGCTAACTGCGATAGATTGTACTCTCATGGGTCGCCGGCTAATCTCTCTCTCAGTATATCATGACGTTTTTGGGGAAATTTTTTTTTTTCTTTAAACATCATTAAAACATTTCCCACTATTTACTTTGTTGGCAAGTACAAAGTAATTTACATATTACAGTACTTTCGTAAAATATATAATATTACAAAAGACTGTTTCTTTTCTTTTCCTTCCTTTTTTATCGCTCAGCGGAAAGACTCTGGTAGGACCATATCCCTCGCCCATTTATCCCATTTGACACACGCTATCCCGTCCGCATCCAGTCAACAAGCTACTGAGCTGGTCGCTTACCTGCAACATTAGTAAAAATGGTGAGCTACAGGCTCAGTAAGTTCAAACATGCAAGAAATAAAATTTCTATGAATAGTACTATTCATCATAAATAGTATCATTGATCACTATTCATATGTGAATAGTAAGTTTGACCACTATTCATATGTGAATAGTAACTTTGACCACAACACAGTGTCACAACAGTACATCTACCGCGATGTTAGTACCCTCACGAAACTGTCTTATGCTCAATTATGGCATAGTTTCAGTTTTAGGTAATTATCTTTGCTTATGTTCTGGTTTTGAGCTCAGGTTGGCAGTACCATTTAAGTGCGCATGACTGGGAGCGGTACATTAGTGCTGACCTCCACAGCCTTAATCTCATAGCCCCGAAGGCAAAATTGTACATGACTGGGAGTGGTACATCAGTGCTGACCTCCACAGCCTTAATCTCATAGCCCCGAAGGCAAAAGTACCTCCCTGTACGGAAGGCTGGTACGCCAGAAAGTGGTTTCATTACCGACTTTTTAAAATTCTAACCCGGTGACTTCACATTGTCCCATGGTTAGGAATGGTTCACATTTTAATTTTAGGGGAGTGAGTTTCATTAACCTCGCTCTAGTGCCCGAAGCACAATTAACAATGTGTCCATTCTCAATAGTGCTCGTAGCACATTACGTCTCTCTCTTTATTCTATAATAGTGCCCGTAGCACATATGTACCTAACTTATAGTTAGTACATTAAAGTTAGCAACAATAATGCTATATGTTGCAGACAGGTAAATGTCTGAACTTACCTTATCAGTCTCTTCTCTTTTTCTCTCTTGGATCTTTGATCGCCTTTCTTGTAGGTCGATTTTTGGATCCTACAGACAAAACCTTGTCTGTTAATTTCATTTCCATTTATAGCTTTTATTTTTCATTAAAAAGCTTAAATAAAACCTATTTATAACTTTTTAGGCTTTATTTATCATTTTCCCCATTTTTCTCAACTTTTACAAAATTACGATTTTACCCCTATATTTTGGTAAAATTGCAATTATGCCCCTGACGGAATTTCTCGATCCAGACTGCATTTTTGGCTCTCAGGAACTTTTCTGACTCTTTTCTAATCGTTACCGGGTTCGTTTCTATTTTATTTCCACTTTTCACTTTCCCGACCCTCGGGAAGTACTATTCCGACCCTTACGTCGGTTTAGTGATTTTCTATCGTTTCGGAGCCTCAAATGGACGTTTCACTAGTATTTAAAACGTTCATCTAGACATTCCCGATCTAGGTCTCCGAGGCTCGAATTTTCCGTTCCGGACTCGGACCTTTATTTCGTTTCCAAAAACGCCCCCCCCCTCGGGGTCCCTTTTTTTTCAATTTTACTCACGTTTTACATTTTTAGGGGATGGGTTACTATTCATGAACCACCCCTTAGGTTCCCTTATTCAATTTTCCGTTAGGGACTCGGGTTTCCGACCCAACCCTAAACTTTTATTTTTAATTTCCATTTTACCCCGAATGCCGTTTTCGAAATTTCGGCAGCATTTCGGCGTAATTTTAAGGCTACCGACGTTAGGTACGCCTCGAACCATATGTACCTGCCACGTACTATACCACAAGCCTATTTTATGTAAAAGTTTTCCAAACTTTTACATAAAAGCTCACAAAATTCAAATTTTCATTTTGAACCACATTACAGAAAATTTTTTTTTCAATTTTTCCCTTAGTTTTGGTCTCGGTTTTTTACACTCAAAACCTAACCAAATTTCTCAATTTTCCCACCAAATTTTGGCTATTCCAATGTCATTTTTTTAGCACATTTTCAAGCCAATTTCATTGCATTTTTCAACAAAATTCCTAGGGTTTTAAACCACATATAACCCACGGCCACACTAAGAAAACATACCCCAAATTTTCTTTTCTTGCTTTCAATCAAAATTCCAACATTTACATAATAAAATGCATGATTTTAAATCATCCAAACATCAAGTAAACCATGCAAAATTTTTCCACCAAACCCTAATTAACCCACGGCCTTAAGGGTAGGTTCACACCACATTTTTTTTTTCAAGCTTTCCATAATGCAAATCATGCTTTATACTTAACCAAATGTAATTTAAAGCATGTTAACAATTAAACACAACAAATTCTCCATTGATTACTCTTGGTAACCCACGGTTTTACCCTTGGAAAACCAACCAAAATTTGGTTTTTCTTTAAACCAAATACATGGTTTTCTTCCTAATTACACCCTTAATAAAACCCAAGCACCAAATCAATGAAAACAACCAAAAATTTTTCCATCTTTTCCACTATTCATCACACGGATTTCTTGAAGAAAAATCAAGAAAAAATTCAATCCAAAGAGAGTTACCTTGTTCACTTGCTTCCTTAGGCTTCAATGAAAGGTTTGACACCAATTTTGTGAAGAAAGATTGAAGAAATAACTTGGTTCCTCTTGGGTTACTCACGGCTCCACCATGGAAATAACTTATAAAAATTTTGCTATGGTTTTGGCTTGAAATGTGTTTCGGCCACTTTATTCCCTAAAGTTGCCGACTTATGCAACAAATAAGCCAATTAATTTGGCTTTCCACCAATCAAAAATCAACACATTTCAACCTAATTCTTTCCATATTTTCCAAAAATTAAAATGGTGAATTTTTGGCCAAATCTTAGCCTTTAGATCAAAAAGACAACTTAATCATGGCCATTAATTCTACCAACCACCATTTTCTTTCCATTTATTAAATGGATTTATGATGTCATAAATGCTAAAGCATATGTTGACTTTGACTTTTACTATTCATATTAATTCAACTACTTTTTGACCGATACCGGTATGAGCCGAAATTTTCCTGAAATCGTCCCGGCGTTTTCCTGAGGTCTCCTGTGCAGTCGAATCAATTTAAACTGCTTCCATTTGATCAAAATCAATCCCGGAAGTTTTCCGTCTTTTATTGCCCCGGTTAAGGTTTTCAATGCCGGTTTTAGCACCGTTTCACCCGTTTCAATTCAGCAAATTTTTCCAACACTGAATTCTTACTCGTCAGTATTGTTAGAACATTTTCATACATTCTAAACAATATAAATACATTTATTTCACTCTTTAAATAGTACAAATTGTTATATACATACATTTGTACATTTTCTTCTAAGAGTTGCCTAAATTTCCCCGTTGTCACATTTCGAGAGTTGAAGAAGCGACTAACGAGCATGCCAATCCTTACACTTCCTACTGAAGGGGAAATGTTCGTGATTTATAGCGATGCTTCAAAAATGGGATTAGGAGCTGTCCTGATGCAAGGTGACAAGGTGATTGCCTATGCCTCCTTCAATTAACGGATCACAAGAGAAATTATCCCACACACGATCTAGAACTTGCCATAGTATTGTTCACACTTAAGATTTTGTAACACTATTTATATGGAGCTTAGTGTCAGATTTACACTGATCATCAGAGTTTAAAATACTTCTTCACATAGAAGGAGTTAAATATGCAGCAGAGGAGATGGTTGGAGCTGGTAAAGGATTATGATTATGAGATCCTCTACCATCCCGGAAAAGCCAATCATGTGGCAGATGCGTTAAGTAGAAAATTTACTGTTTTGCAGCAACTGTCGATAGAGAAAATATCAAGGCCATTGCAACAGGAGATCAATGCATTGAAGTTGGAGCTGATATCTGAAAAATTGGCTGCACTTCAATTAGAGTCATCATTATTTAAGGACATTTGAAAGGCTAAAAAACGAGATCCAAATCTAACAAGTCCTTAGAAAGGAGTGTCTAAGGACGGATTGATCCTGCATCAGGGAATAATTTATGTTCCCGATGATGAAGGATTAAGAAGACAGATTATGGCAGAAGCCCATGAAACACCATATTCAGTGCATCCTAGAGCCAGTAAGATGTACCAAGATTTGAAACTGCAATTTTGGTGGAAAGGGATAAAGAAGGACATAGCAGAATTCATGAGCCGATGCATGATATGCCAAAGAATTAAAGCCAAACACCGACATCTAAGCAAAAAATTAGAGCAGTTAGAAATTCCCAAATGAAAATGGGAACATACTACGATGAACTTTATGGTAACATTACCGAAAACCTAAGAAGGCTATGATGCTATTTGGGTTATCGTCAATAGATTAACAAAAATGGCAAGGTTTATAGTAATGAAAATGAATTTTTCACTGGAAAAGCTGGTGAACCTTTATGTAACCCACATTGTTAGTTTACATGGTGTTCCTAAGTCCATTGTATCGGATCGTGATGCATGATTCACTTCAAATTTCTGGAAGTACATGCAAGAAGCTATGGGAACGGAATTACATCTGAGTACGGCTTTTCATCTGCAGACGGATAGGCAATCAGAACAAACGATCTAAATGTTAGAAGACATACTTCGTGCGTGTATAATAGATTTCCTAGGAAATTGGAATGAAAAACTTCCATTGATATAATTTTCGTACAATAATAGCTACCAAACTTCTACAGGAATGGCATCCTATAAAGCTTTATATAGAAGGAAGTGTAGATCACCTGTCCACTGATACGATCTACAAGAAAAGCAACCACACAAAACGGATTTTATACAAGAAAAAACTAATGCAGTTGTAAAAATATAGCAACGAATGAAGATTGCATAGAGTCGACAGAAGAGCTATGCAGATAAACGATGAAGATCCCTAGAGTTTAACAAAGGGGATTTCGTATTCCTAAGAGTTTCACCAATGAAAGGAATAATGTGTTTCGATAAGAAAGGGAAATTGAGTCCGAGGTATATTGGACCATTCGAAATTATCGAACGCATTGGGAAGGTTGCCTATAAGTTGGCATTACCTCCAGAAATGTTGGCCGTGCATAATGTGTTTCACGTGTCTATGTTGCAAAAGTACATATCGGATCTGTCCCATGTACTAAAATATGAACCGATCCAGATTTAGGAAGATCTAACGTATGAAGAGAGGCCTATGCAAATTTTGGCAAGAGAAGAAAGAGTACTAAGGAACAAGACGATCCCATTAGTCAAAGTTTTGTGGAAAAATCACAACGTCGAAGAGGCTACATGGGAGTGCGAGGATGAAATTAGAAAATTGTACCCCCACTTGTTCTAAATTTTCAAGGATGAAAATTTTATAAGAAGGGCTGAATGTGATAACCAGGAATTTTGAGATTCTTGGAAGAATTTAAAATTGTATATATATGACAATTTTAATGTATAAAATATGAAAAGTTTATGTTTAATACTATTAAGAATACAATAAAAATATTCTAATAGTGTTAAAGAGTGTAAGCTCGAAGGTAGAAAATCTTCCCGAACTGAAACGGGTGAGACGGCCCTAAAACGTAGCCAAAAACCCTAGAGAGTGCACCAAAGTGCACTAAAAGACAAATTTATAGTAATGAATTTTGGTCAAACGAAAGCAAAATAAGGCCAACTGATCACACTGAAGGTGTTAGAAACCCGCCTACGCAATTTCAGTAGATTTCCATTTGGTTTGACTTTTGGTCAAACTTTGACCACGAATTAATATATGAATTAATTGGATGATGTCATGTGTGACATCAAAATTGTGATGTAATAAATGGTGAATTAAAGGCTTAAAAGGGTAGTAGATAGCATTAATGGTATGGATTAATGTTAATCCTAAATCAAGGGCTAGGATTTAGCCAAAATGACATGTAAAAAATTTGGTAAAAATGGGAAAAAGGGGAGTCGGGCATGGCTTGAAGAATCAACAAAAAAATTTGCATTTTGGTCCTTAGAAGTTTGCTAAAAAGTCCCTAAACAATTTCTAACTTGTTGGTCAAAATTTCCATTTGGTCCTCCACCATTTGCCTATAAATAGGAGGGGAAAAATTCATTTGGAAAATTTGTAAAAACCAGCCAAATGCTATCCATTTGAGGTTGTGCACTTCTCCCCCATTCTAAGCAAAATTTTAGCAAAAATTCTTCACCAAATTAGCTTCCAAACTCACACCAAGCATCAAGGACTCAAGTTGATAAGGTAAGCTATCATTTTGAAGCATTTCTTATTGTTTTTCTTTAAGAAATCCATGGCTTGTTGGTGTGAAAAAATGGTGAAAATTTTGATGGTTTGTTTGGTGTTGATGTTGATTTGGTGATAGTGATTTAAGAATGTTTTGAAACAAGCAAAATTTATGCATGTTCCTATGAAAATCCATGGGCTATATGTGGAAGAATATGGAAAATTTTGTGATGAAAATTGATGAAGAAATGTTGATAAAGGACCCTAAGAGTAAGAAAAAATTTTCCTATGGTTTTGGACATGAAAACCATGGCATAAAAGGCAAGGTTGGAATGAAAATTTCTTAGGTTTTTGATGTTGAAATGTGCATTAGAAACCCTAAGATTAATATGTGATAAATGAGCTATGTGATATAAAAAATGTGGTGTTGAATTCTATGAAAAAACAGTGGCCTATGATTGGGGAAAAATGATGAAAATTGTGATTGAATTGAATGGTTGATAGTTTGAAAAAGTTTTCCATAAAGTTTGATAACTTTGTGTAAAATAGGCCTCTGGTATAGTACATGGCAGGTAATAAGGTTTTGAGCCATACCTAACATCGGAAAAACCTAAAATTTAAGCGGAAATGCTACCGAAATTTTTAAAATGGCATAAAGGGCATTTCAGGAAACGAGGGGTAAAAATATAGGCTTGGAAATAAAAACCGAGACCCCTCAGTAGGTTGGAATTGGTAATGGAAGATTGAACCCAAAAGAAATAGTAAAATGACCTTCTAATGTCTAAAATATCAAGAACGGAAAAAATTTACGTTAGGGGCATTTTAAGAAACGAGGGGAAAAATTTATGGATGGGATAGAAAACCCAAGCCCCTCAGGAAGCAAGGCTCAAAAATGAGATGATAAACATTTCAGGAGTATGAAATAGCCATTTGAGGTTCCGAAATGCTAGAAAAACAAGAAACGACCCTAGGTGTTGGAATAGTACCTCCAAGGGTCAGGTGAGGAATAGTTATCGGTTTTATAGCAAATAATGCTATAAAAATAAATCGAAGCCTAAGAAATATTATTTTTATGATATTTGGGCTTAGAAAATCCCAGAAAAATTATAGAACGAAAATGTTACGACCCTGAGAACTGTCAGGGATAAAATGGTCATTTTGACCAAAAATTTTCGAAAGGCTAAAAAAGGACTGTTAAGGATCTAGAATGCTTTAAATAAGATTATAGAGGCCATAACTAAGATTTTAAAGTTAAAATCTAAAATTTATAAAGCACACGGGCATGTACATTGGAACACGGGCGTGTAGTAAAGACCCGTGAGGTACACAGGCTTGGACAACGGTGCGTATCAAGCCGTGTATCCCATATAGAAATGAAATGCGTTGAAATATTAACACAAAATGAATATATGTAAAGTGATGAATAATGATGGGAATTAACAAATAATATTTTATTTGTAGGGACCCAAACTAGAGACGATAACAAAACTACGAAGGACTTCCGAGGGTGGACGTTATCGCAGTTGTGGTAAGTTCAAGCATTTTCACGTCTACAACATGAAATACTGTGATATTTGATTATGTACTAATTGTACATTAGATGCAAAGTCCTACGGACAGTAGGGTATAGTTAAATTAACACACCCAACGAGCTAATAATATGAAATGTGTACTGTGGGTATGCTATGGAAAGAGTGTGACTAAATTTAAGACACACCCTTAAAAGAAAGAATGTGTAAAGACCTACGGGTAATAAGGGTTTCTAAATTTGAGGTGATGATTAATGCCACCCGGTTGGAACCAAAATTAAAAGATGGTAATGAAACCCTTTTTGGCGTACCAGCCTACAATAGTAAGGTGGAGGTTTAAAGGTCCTTCGGGGATACAAGACCACTTCGGGCAATGATGGACTAGGAAGGATTAGCCTCAAGGTCACTCCCAAGGCCCTTCATAGTTAGCACCCATATGATATCGGTACGGCCAACATAAGCTCAAAACCAGAACGTAAATAAACATAAAGACCGAAAATGTGATGAAAGCCATAACTGAGTATAATTGAGCATAATCGACACTAACATTAAGTGTAGTGTACTCGGTCAAGGTGATATGAATAGTATCCAGTAAAAGTCTAAGTTACTATTCATCGATCAAAAGTCAAAGTACTGTTCATGGTGAATAATACTATTTATGGATAAATAGTAGTATTCATAGGAAATTTTATTATTAATATTATTGAATCTATGTGATTCATAGTATGTATGTTTGAACTTATTGAGCTTGTTAGCTCACCGGTTTGTTCATGTTGCAGGTAAAAAACCTATCTAGTAGATAACCTGGATGGCGGCAGGCTATGCGGTGCCATAGGATAGGGAATTCCACTGTAGATTATGGTCCTGCTGCCAGTCTTCTACTGAGCGTTGAAAGAAAGAATCTGAAGAAAATGTATTTTAAGAAACAAAGTTAAGAGAATGTATTTATGTAATTTATGTTGTATTACAAAAGACAACTAAAAGTTTAGTTTTAAATTTTATATGGCTTTCATACATGGCTTTCATGTGAGGAAAGTATTTTGAAAAGAAAAAAAAAAGGGTGAAAATTTTGGGCCCTATAAAATGAGAGTTTAAAAGTAAAAGTGTTTTATGACGACCCAACGGGTGTACGGGCTGTCGCAATCGACTGCAGAGTCTAATTGTAACAGTTTCGCAAGGCTGAGATTGGGGGCATCACACCTCCTTCCCTTGGTGTGACTGAATCTAGTCATAGAATTGGCCTAAAAGGGAATCGATTTTTGGTCCATTGGAGGAGACAAAATTCAAGTTTGAATCCTATTTGAATTTTTATATCTTTTGTCCTAAGTGCGGCCTAATTCTTTAGGGGTAGATTACCCCTTGGTAGAATCAGTTTTGGTGAAGGAATGGGCAAGAAAAATCTTCTCTTAGTCCAATTCAAAAATTCAAAAGTCACCTCATGTAATATTATAAATAGAGGTCTTTCCACTCTAGTTCTCTTTAGATCACAGACTTTCAGGTGAGTAGGCTTATTGTTGCACAAATCACCATAGTAATAAGTTCTTAAGAGATCTAGGTGTTGAAAGGAGACAAGTCATGCTAGTATACCAATCAAGGATCCAGGTGCCCATACGCTCCGCCGTCTAGAAATTAGAGAATAGTAGAGAAAGCTAGTTGGTTGAAGCCCTTGGGTCACTTCCTCTAGCATTCCTAGCATTTCCTTTGAAGGTATAATAGATTATTGTTGATTTATTATATATGACATCACGAGTTTTTTAATGATCTTTACAAAATTTTTGTAATTTTAATGTACAATTTTAATGATTTCTCTTATAGATCAGCCTTAGGTCAAAGTCTGTTCAACCTACTAATCAAGCTATCTTAAAGTTCCATTATACTACCGAATAAGAAAATGATTATTCATCATACGTGAATAAGAAGTCATCTGCCTAGCAGACGACCCAAGCCCTTGTCCATTTTCACATCCAGTGTAATACCTTTAAGAGGATACCCTTTACTATTTATTAGAGCTATGATTCCAATATTTGTAAACAAACACTCCATTGTATACAAGTCATGTACACAATGAATCGATCTATAAGCTTACTACCTATAAGACACTTTAGCCATTTGAATATCAAAGTACACAAGTCATTACATGAAATGATTCATCTACTCAAGATTAAGGTTATTGCACAATGAATGTCAAAAGTGACATGATCCATTTAAACAGACTACGCAAATAAATTACACTTTGGTCTCGATCCAATATGTCACCACTAGGCTGTGACGTCCCGTGCCCTGAGTGGCCCATATCGTCACTTAAAATTACTGTTACTTATCTTGCTTAAAAACTATTACTTAAACTTACTTAGTTAGATACCATAATTTTAGGGGATTTTTTTTTTGAATGCATACATATTTACTATTCATGCAGGTATACTTTCGAAAATACAAAGTCTAAATCGTAAGATGTTCAATCATACATTTATACTTATAAAATTTTGTAACTAATTACTATTCAAAATAAACTATTCAAAAATACTGTTTACTATGTGGAAGTTAAACTCGCGGTGTATCCATAACCTCACCCTCACATCCACCTCTATCAATGTCATCGCCCATTGAGCTCTAAGCTATAGGTCACTTACCTACAGCATGAACGCATACTGTGAGCTTTATGCCTAGTAAGTATAACATGTCATCCACAAAACATGTTTAAATCATAATACATACTTAAAACCATATAAGCATGTCATAGACCAACACATCTCACTAAAACATTCCACATACTAGAACAACACATATCACTGAATGCAAAACATCACATACTATATGCATAACAGAAAACATCGAGTACTGAATGCATATCTACTATAACTAAAAGCATAAAGAACTATAACTAATGCATATAGTGAATAATGCATGATCTGATTATGCTCATTTATGCTTCAATATTTGTTTTCTTTCCTATGTCTAGCTGAGGGCCCATGTGTCTATACTGAGTGCGCACAGATCATCAAAAACATTTGTGATCACTAATTTAAGAGCCACCAACGAAGGCTCATCTTTACTTAAACTTGAAAAACCTCTTTAATGGAAAAGGCCGGTACGACACGCTTATTAATTTCTATCTTGTTTATCTGATCCGGCCATATGCTCTACTAAGCTATCCCTAATCTTACGCGATAGGGATGTATGCCATCTAACTTGTTCTTTCATCAATCTACATGATTGTGAAACTATGTGTTCTTATATATGTAGTACAACAACTGTGCATAGTTTGCTTACTTAACATACAGTAAAAATCAGTACTTTAAAATCATTTTGCTCATGCTGTATGCAGAGTTGTACTTACCTAGTTTGCAAGCAAACTTGTACTCTCGCCCTTATCACATCATAGGTAACTACCTGTCATCAACACATATTCCATTAATAGTCTTGTTGAGTCACTAATACCATTAGTGACTAAAGCGGATACTAACGTATTGTACTGATTGCTGTCGGTACTAACTTGCTATCTTTTGGTGAGTTTGTTTGTCTAATCGTGGCTAATTAATTTATTACTCAATAAATTAATTAACATCATTTTTTGGTCACTAATACCACTAGTGATTATAGCTTGTATCGCTGTATGATATCAAGGTTCATCGGTACCTTACTGCTCTAGTTTGGGAATTTGGTATCTAACTTCTATCGTGTTTGATTAAGTTGTCTACTTGACAAATTAATCATCGTTCCTCACTATATCATTCAATCTCGATCCTTGATTGGTTGACCAACCCTTCAACTGATCGGTTACCTTATGTGTCATTAACTGCGTAGCCTACTGGGGTACTAAGCTTGTTTGACATGGTAGCCTACCCGGCTACCACTACTGTTTTATTTTGAAAATTGTCTTGGTTGCCTTATAAAAATTTAGGAAAATTATGTGTTTTGAAACCATTCCCTTATCACCCCATTAGAAGGTTAGGGCGTTTTATTAAAACCATATTCTTATTTTAAAAAGGTTAGAATACATTTTGGTGTTTGCATTTTAAAGGTGGTTTTTGAACCATTTACGAAAACTATTTTAAAAACATGCTTGGAACGACTTAGTTTGTAAATTTGGGGAACATAAAACTTTTCATCCTCCATGAGATGAACAACTCTCATGTTCATCTCGGAGCTCAAATCCAACTCTAACGGCTCCTAACCTCACTAAACCCGTAGCTACTTATGCCCAGTATTCGAAAAGTTTTCAATTTTATGCTATTTTGAAAACGGCTCTGTTTGAGGCCAGAAACGGCCAAATTTTTGAAACATACATGGGTTTCTTAAAGTTTTCGATGAGATCTACAACTTTCGTGTTGAGCCCGAGATCCGGTTCGGACTCTAACTAGTTCATTTTTAACAAAACCCGAGATTGTTCCTGTGCTCGGATTTTTTTAGTCCTAGTTTTGGACACCGGTTCAAAACTACTTGAAAAGTCTATCTTATAGTCATTTTTTTGCCAAAACCTATTTGACGTAAAAATGACCGTAAAGAAATTTCTTTAAAACTTTGTGTTTTACCAAATCTCAAATTCGGAACCTAACATGGTCAAAATGGCCAAAACCCGTGGCCTAAATCTGGGGATAGATTTGTGTCCAGCCACTTAAACGTCCACACACATACATATCCATCCATAAAATTTAAACCACAACCATACAAACTTAAAAAAATGAAAAGCTAAGAGCTCAAAATAAACTTATTACAACCTATTGCATAAATAAATACACATAAATTCCTTGATCAAAAACTTAAAAATAACTAAACTTCAAAAAGAGGGTTTTTCAGTTTACCTCATGTGCTATGAACCAAGCACACCGAATCAAAGCTTGGGTGACAAAAATGGCCATGTGAACCAAGAAGGGTTGGGGTTGGCTTGTGCTAGCAATGACACCAAAAATTTTCTCTGATCATCAACCCAAAATAATAACTAAAAACACAAGGATGGGTTCTAGAAACTTACCCTGAAATGAACTTAGAATGGCTTGGATTGAAATCTCCTAACACAAGCTTGAAGGGTGCTAAATTTTGGCAAGCTTTTGGCTAGGTTTTTGGCTTACAAATGGATAGTTTTGGTTGAAGGGAGGGGTTGGATTTTTGGCTGATAGAGAGGGGAAGAATTTGTGTCTTTGGGGTGTGCAAAAAAGAAAGAAAAAAACCTAAAACCATGGTCACACTTTTATTGACAAAACCTAAGCAAAATTAACCAACTTTAAGCTTAATTACTCAAGCCAATATTATGATAATTTGGGGAAAATTTTGCTGCAATTCCAGCCCTCAAAAACTGAGGGGGCTGCACATGGATAAGGGGGCCAATTTAAAAATTCCTTTGTTGGCCATGTGATAGAATTCATGAATTATTTAATCAAAAGGTGTCATACCTATTTCATTATTTTATTGCCACCTTATGGGCTATTTTGGTAGCTCATTGCAGTTGCTTTTGCAACTAAGATACATGGATTTTAAGGGGTGGAATTCATCTGCATTTGCTTCTCTTTGTAGTCTAATTTTCTACAACGGTGTTCGGTCCTTTCTCGGCAGTGTTCTAGTTTTCACTTGAAATTGGATATTTTGAATCTGATTTTCATACTGATTATTCCTAGCTGGGTTGTACTGCCTATGAGCCCATTTTGTGTCCATTTTACTAGTTATTTCCTATACCGTGGTTGACTCTACACTGTGTTGTCCTTGTGCACGCATAATGAGGCATTCTCGTGCGAAATTTCAAGTCTCTCTTGACTAATTTAGACGTGCTGATTTCAAATTTATCAGTTTTACACCCATCTGAGGTCGTCTGAACTAGTTTTCAGGATCTGTGTGACCCCTTCTCGAAAAACATATCAGGTGCTTAATTGACTAATTTGGGCATTCTGAGTCCAAATATATCATTTTCGGGGTGAGAAAAGGTCGTCTTGACCCTCTTCCTGATACTACATATCTCTCAAATAAAAATTCACATTTTGTGCTCAATTGACCAGATTGAGCTTACTAACTGTTAATATATCAGTTTTATGCCAAATTAAGGCCGTCTTGGCCATTAACCTGACACTGTGTTTCTACTATTTACTATTCTTTATTTTCTGCCTGACTGACTAGTCTGAGCGTTCTGACTTTGATTTTATCAGTCTTGTACAGGAAGAGGTCATCTGGGCCATTTTCTCAATACTGCACCTCTGTTAGGGTTATTATCGCTGCTGTGCTCGAATAACCGGTCCGAGCATACTAATGATCTGCTCACTAGTTTGGTGTTAAGAAATGGTTGTCTAGACCAATTTCTTGATACTGCATGTCTTATACACTCTCACACATAATAGGGTGGACCGATTTTACTGTCAATTGCCCCTTTCACTGCATAAATAGTAATTAAACGTTACTGTACCCGTTTAATCTATTCAATTGGAAAATATACTATATTTTTCAACTTAATTACTCATTACATAGTAATTAGTTTTCATGAATCATGAGAGTCCTTATAGTGGCTCTTTATTTAATACACGGCCTTCTATATGGGTTCTTACACGGGCGTGTACAAGGCAACATCGGCGTGTACTAGTTGAGATTTCTCTACATGACCATGTCTTTGAAACATGTTCATTTACCCGAGTGGAACACGGCCACTTACATGGCCGTGTATCTGACTGTGGTATACTACACGGCCATGTTTACTCACACGGCTTCTAACATTTCAACAGTTCGAATGGTACACGGCTGTTTACACGGCCGTGTACCTGACCGTATAAATCAAATTTGCACTAAAAGGCATCAAATTATTCCTTAATTTGTCATTATATGGAAATTAGGTTACACAAATGGGACGGTCCTTACAACCTACCCCCTTTTCCAAATTTTCATCCTAAAAAATTAGAATAAATTTGGGAATTCTCTTCTCATATCTTCTTCCGTTCCCACGTGATTTCCTCTATATTATGGTTCCGCCATAATACTTTTACAAGCGGTATAACCTTATTCCTAAGTACTTTATCTTCTTTGGCTAAGATCCATATGGGTTTCTCCTCGTACATCAAATTGGCATGGACTTCAACTGGCTCTTGGCTCAAAACGTGGAAAACATTATGTACTAATCTGTAGGCTACCTTCCAGACTTTCTCGATGATCTTTAACAATCCTATATATCTAGGACTAAGCTTTCCTTTCTTCCCAAAGTGCATTATCCCTTTGATGGGTGCCACCTTAAGAAAGGCAGAGTCTCCTTCTTGAAACTCAAGAGGTCTACGTTGTTAGGAAATACCCTAAGCATTAGAGACACTTTGATGTATTTATTTTGAACTGGATAATAAAATTATATATAGAGGTTATTCATTACATTGCTATATGTCCTCATTTTATTTACATGTTAAAGTAAATGTAAGCAAATATGGCTCCCTGACTGCTTGTGTTAAACTGTTAGAACGTTGCATGCAATGGAATTTTGTATGCGAGAAGACAATGTTCTAAAGTTAGCAGTCTAAACTATGGTCTGTAGTCTATGGGGTTAGACCGAGCAACTAACTCATGTTAAGACTATTATGTTGTCTGAAGCCTTGGAAGGGACGGTTTGTTTTGACTGTCTGGAGCTGGACTCCTAAGTAGAGACATAGATATGTTGCTTGGTGGTGACATATTAGACCGGGACTAAAGTGTGATTGAACTACGAAGTCCGCTTTGAGTGGATCGATCTGCTTTTGACATTCATTGTGTAGTAACCTTAATCCTGAGTAAAAGGACAGCTTCATGTATATGACTTGTGTACTTTGATGTTCCAATAGCTAAAGCGTCTCAGAGGTAGTAAGCTTATAGACCAGTTCGTTGGGTGCATGACTTGTATACGATGAAGGGTTCATTTACAGATATCGAAATCATAGCTCTAATGAGGAGTTAAGGGTATCCTCTTAAAGGCATTATATTGAATGTGAAAATGGACAAGGCCTTGGGTCGTCTGCTGGGCGGATGACTTCTTATTCACATATGGTGAATAATCATTTTCTTTATTCGGTAGTGTAATGGAACTTTAAGATAGCCTAATCAGTAGGATTAAACAGACTTTAGCCTAAGGCTGATCATGGATATCATATAAGGGTTCTGCATACATGACAAGGTCATTGGACGATAGCTTGTCACAGGCTTACGTAATACGGTATATAATTGGGAGTTCAGTTTCAGGTTTATAGTGGTGTGACTCTGAAATTAGTGATCATATGATTGAGTTGTTCGGTAAAGAATGATGATCATAAGGATTTGCGGGAGCCCGATTATATATGTCCAATCAGTCCCTCTACTAGCTCCACATAATTCCTTAACATTTGGCAAATTGATTTGTGTATGCTCTTGGCTGGTTTATTATGCATGGATGGTGTTGACACAGGATTAGGATGGTAGACAAGATTCTCTCCGGTTGGATTCAGATTTTGTTTTGGATAATAGAGTACACAATTATTTGAACTCCAAATAAAGTTGCCATGATTTTATTTGAGATTGGATCGGAGTTGTAGAAAATTATCCATGAGAACAAGAGTTTGAAATACAACTGTTTTGTGGATTTTGAAATTTGAATTTTGAAATTTGAATTTTGAAATTTGAAATTTGAAATTTGAAATTTGAAATTTGAATTTGAAATTTGAATTTGAATTTTGAATTTTGAATTTGAATTTGAATTTGAATTTGAATTTATTATGTTGGGGGCTGCCCACGGCGGCTGCCGCCTCCAAGGGCGGTGGTGCGACGAGTCAAAAATTGAAAAATTTTGATTTTTAAATTTGAGATTTAATTTTAAATCATGTTTAAAAATATGTAATTGAAAATTTGAAATTTTTGAAATTACATATTATTATATATGATGTTTAAAATTGTTTAAAATTTGAATTTGAAATTTAAATTTTAGATATTTAAATTTTAAATAATTTTTGGGATGAGAAATAAATGGAGAGGCTACATAAAGATGGATACAAGAAGACGGAACAAAATTCAAGACCCAAAGAATGTTTTGGATGAAATTTTGTAATCTTTATTTTTCTTTGTTTTAGGACGGAACCATGGCTTGGTTATTCTGTCAATTATTTTTTTTGTGATATGTCATGGATGTATAAATATGTATTAATGGATGTTTTATATACATATTTGATAACATGTCATATAGGATAGTTGAGTGCCGCTCATACTATATTGATCATGCATAATTTGTCAAAACTTGCATGTTTTTCAAAATATTGAGTGGGAGAGTGTTTCAAACAAAACCGACGGCCTCCATTGTTGATCTATATGTGAAAGCATGGTAACGCCTCGCATCAGTTCTGCCCTGACCATACCCCTCGGTAGGTGTTTACCGCCACTGGTATACTAGATTGGATCTCTTATGTGGAAAACGTGTTCGGGTATGATCCTATTCATGACCACCCCTCGATGGCTTGGTAGGATGTGGATCGGGCTATGTAAACAATGCTTATACACTCAAGACTCGTTTAGTTATTAACCTTCCCTAGAAGCTCTATTAACTAAACTGGTGGCCAAATAAGCAGTTATTAATTTATGTCTTAACCTTGGAGGATTTAAGACAACATATATTAATTGGACGGGGTCCATGTTCTGGCTATTTGTTTTCATGACCACCCCTCGGTGGCTTGGGGCAATAGGTGCTGAGAATTACCGTTGCAATGCTACATGTTTTTCAAGTTTCATGTAGGAACATACTTGTATGTTTTATTCGCTAAATTATCTATATATTTGCTTGGGCTTTGTAATGATGTCTAGTATAATTTTATTTCAGTTCAAATATCACCGACACCCCTCATTTCAATACTTACTGAGAATAAACTGAGTGGTGATAATTATAAGGATTGGAAAAGAAATTTGTTGATAGTTCTCAGCTGCGAGAGACACAAGTTCGTACTGGACGAAGCATGCCCACCAGGGCCAAAACCTAACACACCACTTGAGGAGGTCCCGGTTGCCTATACTTGTTGGAGAGAATCTAATGATATAGCTCAATGCTACATACTTGCTTGCATGATGAGTGCTTTACAAAAGCAGCATGAGACTTATCAAGTTGCTGGGGAGATCATGGAAAATCTAGAGGACATGTTCGGAGGCCAAGAAAAATTGGCTCAACAGTCCGCTATCACCAGCATTATGAACTCTAAGCAAAAGGTGGGTACTCTGGTGAAGGACCATATGATCACTCTAATGGGATTCTTCGCTGAGGCAGCCGAAAACGGTGCTGAGTTGGACTATAACACCCAGATCGAGATGGTGTTCAAAACTCTATCTAAAGATTTTGTGGGTTCAAGGCCACATACAATCTAGTGACAAGGGAGTTAGGGCTAACCGAGCTCATGAAACAACTCCAAGCTTATGAGCGGATGATCAGGGATGGGGATACGGTCCAACCCAAAGGAGAGGCCAATTTGGCAGAATCTTCCAAACCCTCACGGAAGAGGAAGAGGCCAAATCAGAAGCAAGCGGCTTCCAGTTCTTCTAATCCTCCTATCTCGGATGGGAAGAAGAAGAAGAAGAACAAGAAGCCCAGGGACCCTAAAAGGTCCAAGTGCTTCCACTGTGGGAAGGTAGGTCACTTTAAGAAGGCTTGTCGGGAATTCCTAGCCGCCAAGGGCAAGGAAGGTAAGGAACTTCATTACTTGGAAGCGTGTTTGGTGGAAGAATCGAAAGACACTTGGGTCATTGATTCGGGCGCCACTAATCATGTTTGTGCTTCTATGCAGGGGTTCGTGGAAACAAGAAGTCTACATGATAGGATCCTCTTGTTGTGAACTGGAGACGGCAACTTGATGGTAGCTGAGGCAGTGGGAGATATTTACCTTTACTTTGATCAATTTAGATTTATTTTATTGAAAGACTGTTTTTATGTTCCTAATTTTAGGAGGAACCTTATATCGGTAGCTTGTTTAATAAAGGATTCTTATTCAGTTTCTTTTAGTAAAAGAGTTAATATTCGTAGAAATAAGAATTTTATCTGTTCTAGCTAGATGGATGGAAACCTATATTTGATCAAACCAAAGATGTACTCACTACTTGACACCGAATTATTAGATAACTCTAAAAAGTTGAAAGTTTCTCACTCTAACAAGGCGTATCTTTGGCATTTAAGACTTGGTCTTATTAGTCAGGATAGGATTCAAAGATTGGTGAAAAGACGGTCCTCTAGAATCTCTGGAGGAGGTACATCTTCCTCAATGTGAGTCTTGTCTAGAGAAAAATGACTAAGACGTCTTTTGGAGCTTAGGGTACAAGGGCTCAAGAGCTCTTAGAAATTGTGCACACTGACGTATGTGACCCCATGAATGTCACAGCACGAGGAGGGTTCGAGTATTATGTCTCCTTTATAGATGATTACTCGAGGTATTGATATGTGTATCTGATGCATCGCAAGACTGAAACCTTTGACAAGTTCAAAGAGTATCGTGCGGAAGTGGAAAAGCAATTGGATAAATCCATAAAAACACTTCGATCTGATCGAGGTAGCGAATACCTCTCCGATAAATTTCTAGGACATCTTGTGGAGAACGGGATATTATCCCAATTGACTGTACCTGGTACTCCACAATAGAATGGTGTAGCCGAAAGGAGAAACAGGACCTTATTAGATATGGTACGGTCCATGATGAGTTATTCAACGCTGCCATTATCATTTTAGGGATATGCTTTATAAACGGTGTGCTATATTTTGAACCAGGTTCCAAGCAAATCAATTCCTAGAACTCCATATCAATTGTGGCATGGCAGGAAGCCCTCCCTTGGACATATGAGAAAATGGCGCTGTCCGGCACATGTACTGGATGGGGATGCGAAGAAATTGGAACCAAGATCAGAATTGTGCATGTTTGTAGGGTATCTAAAAGGAACTAAAGGAGTTCTATTTTATAACCCGAAGGAACAAAAAGTCATTGTTTCAACCCATGCGACATTCTTGGAAGAAAGTCACATGAATGACTTTAAGCCTTGAAGCAAAATGGTGCTAGAGGAGTTATCGGGTGAAAGAACTACTCCATAGATTTCGGTCTTGGACGCAAGTCTGAGTTCTGGTGAAGGACCTGCAGACGATCAACAATTTAGGGTGCCTCGTCGTAGTGGGAGGGTTTCGAAGAAACCTAATTTCTTCATGTATGATGCTGAGGTATACCAGGCCAAGGCTCATGAGCATGAGGATGATCCAGTCACCAATGATGAAGCTATAAATGATGTTGATTCTAAATCTTGGAAACAGGCTATGAACAATGAGATGGATTCTATGAAATCCAACTCTGTTTGGGAACTTGTAGATTTGCCGGATGGGATAAAACCCATTGGATGCAAATGGGTCTACAAAAGAAAAAAGGATGCGGAAGGGAGAGTGGAAACTTTCAAAGCTAGACTGGTTGCAAAGGGGTACACGGAAAAGGCTGGAATCGATTACGATGAAACCTTTTCGCCTGTTGCTATGCTGAAGTCTATCCATATTCTTCTGTCTGTTGCTGCGGCTCTCGATTACGAGATCTGGCAAATGGATGTCAAGACGACATTCTTAAATGGCCATCTTAAAGAGTGTATCTATATGATACAGCCTGAAGGGTTTGTAGCGAAAGGCCAAGAAAGGAAAGTCTGCAAGTTGCTTAGATCTATTTATGGATTAAAGCAAGCATCCCACTCATGGAACCAAAGGTTTGATCAAGCAATTAAGACATTTGGTTTTGAGCAGAAAGTTGATGAACCCTATGTTTATAAATGTATTAAGGATAGAAAAGTGGTCTTTCTGATACTCTATGTCGATGATATACTACTCATTGGGAATGATATAGGGAACTTATCATCGGTCAAGCTTTGGTTACACCAACAGTTTGACATGAAGGAATTGGGATAAGCTAATTATGTTCTAGGCATTCGTCTCTTCAGAGATCGAAAGAACAAAATGATAGCATTATCCCAAGCTTCATACATAGATAAAATAATTGACAAATATGCAATGCAAGAGGCAAAGAAAGGTTCACAACCTTCTATTACCGGTCTAACTATTTCATTGGATGACTGTCCTAAGACATCAGAAGAAAGAGAGCGTATGAGTAAGGTCCCTTATGCATCCGCTGTGGGTAGCCTTATGTACACTATGCTTTGCACTCGCCCGGATATATGTTTTGCAGTAGGTATGGTGAGTCGATATCAAGCAAATCTTGGAACCAAGCACTGGTAAGCAGTAAAGCATATACTCAAGTATCTTAAGAGAACAAGGGATTATATGCTGGTGTATTCTGGAGGGGACCTAACACCTGTAGGATACACGGACTCAGACTTCCAAACTTGTAAGGATTCAAGGAAATCAACCTCTGGATCAGTGTTTTTGCTCGGAGGAGGCGCCATTGTGTGGAGGAGTGTGACGCAGGGCTGCACAACTGACTTTACTATGGAGGCTGAGTATGTGGCTGCAGCTGAGGCATCTAAAGAAGCGGTTTGGCTCCGCAAGTTCTTTAGAGACCTTGAGGTCATTCTGGGTGTTGACAAGCCTATCACACTTTACTGTGATAACATAGGGGCTATTGCCAACACAAGGGAATCTCGGCACCACAAGAGGACCAAGCACATAGATCAGAGATATCATATTATTAGAGGGCACGTGGAGACAGGACAAGTAGATGTATGGAAGATCGCGTCCGAGGACTACATTGCCAATCCCTTTACTAAGACTTTGGTGGCTAGAAGCTTTGAGAGGCACGTAGAAGCAATGGGGATGCATAACATGGCACATCTGCTAGCTTAGGGCAAGTGGGAGATTGTTAGGAAATGCCCTAAGCATTAGAGACATTTTGATGTATTTATTTTGAATTGGATAATAAAATTATATATAGAGGTTATTCAATACATTGCTATCTGTCCTCGTTTTATTTACATATTAAAGTAAATGTAAGCAAATATGGCTCCCTGACTGCTTGTGTTAAACTGTTAGAACATTGCATGCAATGGACTTTTGTATGCGAGAAGACAATGTTCTAAAGTTAGCGGTCTAAACTATGGTTTGTAGTCTATGGGGTTAGACCGAGCATCTAACTCATGTTAAGACTATTATGTTGTCTAAAGCCTTGGAGGGGACGGTTTGTCTTGACTGTCTGGAGTTGGACTCCCAAGTAGAGACATAGATATGTTGCTTGGTGGTGACATATTAGAGCGGGACTAAAGCATGATTGATCTACAAAGTCCGCTTTGAGTGGATCGATCTGCTTTTGACGTTCATTATGTAGTAACCTTAATCCTGAGTAAAAGGACAGCTTCATGTATATGACTTGTGTACTTTGATGTTCCAATGGCAAATGCGTCTCAGAGGTAGTAAGCTTATAGACTGGTTCGTTGGGTGCATGACTTGTATACGATGAAGGGTTCATTTACACATATCAGAATCATAGCTCTAATGACGAGTTAAGGGTATCCTCTTAAAGGCATTATACTAAATGTGAAAATGGACAAGGCCTTAGGTCGTCTGCTGGGCTGATGACTTCTCAGTCACATATGGTGAATAATCATTTTCTTTATTCGGTAGTATAATGGAACTTTAAGATAGCCTGATCAGTAGGATTAAACGGACTTTAGCCTAAGGCTGATCATGGATATCATATGAGGGTTCTGCATACATGACAAGGTCATTAGACGATAGCTTATCACAGGCTTACGTAATACGGTATATAATTGGGAGTTCAGTTTCAGGTTTATAGTGGTGTGACTCTGAAATTAGTAATCATATGATTGAGTTGTTCGGTAAAGAACGATGATCATATGGATTTGCGGGAGCCCGATTATATATATCCAATCAGTCCCTCTACTAGCTCCACGTAATTCCTTAACGTTTGGCAAATTGATTTGTGTATGCTCTTGGCTGGTTTATTATGCATGGTTGGTGTTGACACAGGATCAGGATGGTAGACAAGATTCTCTCCGGTTGGATTCAGATTTTGTTTTGGATAATAGAGTACACAATTATTTGAACTCCAAATAAAGTTTCCATGATTTTATTTGAGATTGGATTGGAGTTGTAGAAAATTATCCATGAGAACAAGAGTTTGAAATACAACTATTTTGTGAATTTTGAAATTTGAAATTTGAAATTTGAATTTGAAATTTGAATTTGAAATTTGAATTTGAAATTTAAATTTGAAATTTGAAATTTGAAATTCAAATTTTGAATCACAGTCCAAGTGGGATTCGAATTTGTTGTGGTAAATCCACAACAAATGAAATTCAAATTTGAGTTGGATATGAAGAGGATAATCTTGTTAGAATCCTACTTGAATTTTGAATCCAAATCCTAACTAAAATTGGATGAAAATTTTGAGGATTATCCTCAATGATTTTCGGATTTTTGTGGATAAGGTTCAAGGAAAAATTCAAGTTTCAATCCCAGTTGAATTTGGATTCTCTCCTATTAGATAATGGCCGAAATTTAGGAGTGAATCTCCTAGGAGATTTTCAGTTATTTTGGATAAGGATGAGATAAGATTCAATCTTGAAAATGCTAGTGGAATTTTGATTCTCCCTTATCCAAAAGTGGACAAATTTTTATGGAGATTTTCTCCTTAGAATTTTCAGATTTTTTGGTTGAAAAAGGGAGATAAAATTCTAGTTAAAATCTTGTTTAGATTTAGATTGGATTTATCCTAAAGTGGTCGAATTTTATTGTTGGGATTTTCCCTTAGAAAATTCAGATTTTGTGCTTGTGGATAAGAGAGAATATCTTCTCCTAATCCAATTCAAATTTAGAGAATCACCTCATGCAGGTCTATAAATAGAGGTCCTGCCACTCCAGTTCTTTGAGACCACAGACTCTCAGGTGAACCGGCTTATTATTGCAGATCCCACTGTGACAATAAGTTCTTTAGGGATCTGGGTGGTCAGAAGAAGACTAGCAGTGCTAGCATACCGATCGAGGTTCAGAGTGCCCACACGCTCAGCCATTCGTGAATTAGAGAATAGTAGAGAAGCCTAGTTGGTTGAAGCCCTCTGGTCATTCTCCTCCTGCAGATTGGCGTCCTTGAGGTATGAGTTTTAATTATTGTTGATTTATTGTATATGGCATCATGAGATATTTAACGATCTGAAAAATTTTTATTGTTCCACTACGCCACTCTGATACGTTTTTACCGATTTATTTTCCTACATACGTCATTTATCTATGTAGCTCTTTTGGTGTCTATGTGCTGTATCTAGTCTCTCTCGTATAAGCTTCACATCTGCTATTGTATTCTTATAGAAGGCCATGCTAGTAAGTTATTTCTCTCCGGTCTCGTGCCAATGCATCGGAGATCTGCATTTTCTTCCGTAGAATTCCTTGTACGATGCCAACTCGATTGAGGAATGGTAGCAGTTATTGTACAAGAACTCAATCAAAGGTAGCTTCTGGTTCCAGTTTCCCTTGAAGTCTAGGACACAACCTCTCAACATATCCTCCAATGTTTGTATGGTCTTCTTGGACTGATCGTCAGTCTGAGGATGGAAGGCTGTGCTAAACTTCAATTTAGCTCCTAATGAAGCTTGGACACTCTACCAAAACTTGGAAGTGAAGCGTCAGTCGCAATCTAAAATGATAGATTTCGGTACTCTGTGCAATCTCACTATCTAAGCTACATACATCTCTGCTAGTCTTTCTACCGAGTAGCGCAGCTTCATAGCTAGAAATCGAGCTGATTTCATCAATCGGTCCATAATTACCCAGATTGCGTCATTGGTGCTCAACGTCTTAAGCAATCTGACTACAAAGTCCATTGTAATCTACTCCCATTTCCACTCAAGTAGCTCAATTTTCTGTAGTTCTCCTGTCGACCGTTGATGTTCTACCTTAATCCTCTGACATGTGAGGCATCTTGCAACAAACTTGGTGACGTTGTTCTTTATTCCTGGCCACTTAAAACTCTCCTTTAAGTCTTTGTACATCTTGTTTGCCCCTGATGTATAGAATATGGCATTTCGTGGGCCTCTGAAAGGATTCGCTTCCTGAGTTCCTCATCCTTTAGAATGCACACTCTATCTCTATAATAGAGTACGCCGTCCTTGGAGACTCTGAACTCTAAACTTTGGTCCTCTATAGCTTCCCTTCTGAGCTTGTTCAGGGAGGAATCGAGGTCCTGATCGACTTTAATTTCTTCTAGAAGTGTCAATTGAAGGGTCATTTCAGATAACCTCCTCGCTAAAATCTCGATCTCTCTAGCGTGTAGCTCCTTTTGTAGTGCTTCTGGCAAGACACAGACAGCCATAAGTGACGAGGAATGCTTTCTACTTAGCGCGTCGGCCACCTGTTGGCTTTCCGTGGATGGTATAGGATTTCACATTCGTAATCCTTTACCAGTTCTAGTCATCTTCATTGCCTTATGTTAAGCTCCTTCTGTGTGAAGATGTACTTGAGGCTCTGGTGGTCCATGTAAATCTAGTACTTGACACCATATAAGTAGTGCCTCTAAATCTTAAGTGCAAAAACGACTGCTGCTAGCTCCAGGTCATGTGTTGGGTAATTCTTTTCATGGTCCTTGAGTTACCGCGAAGCGTATGCGACCACTCTACCATTCTGCATCAGTACGGCTCCTAGTCCAGTCTTGGATGCGTCACTGTAAATCACATAATTTCCCTGTCCAGCATCTGGTATGGTCAGGATTGGAGCACTTGTGAGTCTGTGTTTCAACTCTTGGAAGCTCTTTTCACACTTATCTATCCACTCATACTTTTTCTCCTTCTTAGTTAGTGCTGTAAGTGGAGTGGCAAGCTTCAAAAAGCCTTCGATGAAGTGCCAATAATACCCTACCAGTCCTAGGAAACTGCAGATCTCTATCAGATTCCTTAGGGTTGGCCATGCACTAATTGCCTTGACCTTTGCTAGGTCCACAGATACTCCCTCCTTGGAAACCATGTGAATAAGAAAGTGAACCTTCTCCAGCCAAAACTCGCACTTAGAGAATTTGGCATAAAGCTGATAGTCCTTTAGCTTACATAGGATGGCCTCAAATGCTTCTCATGCTCTTCCTTCATCTCAGAATATACAAGTATGTCATCGATGAACACAATGACAAATTTGTCTAAGAACTCCTTAAACATGTGATTCATTAGGTCCATGAAGGCTGCTGGGGCATTAGTTAATCTGAACGACATGACTAGAAACTTGTAATGTCCGTATCATGTTCGGAAAGCTATTTTAGGCACATCTTCATCCCTGATTGCAACTGGTTGTACCTGGAACGCAGGTCAATCTTTAAGAATACTGTAACACCTCAGAGCTGATCGAATAGATTATCAATCCATGGCAACGGATACTTGTTCTTTATCATGATTTTGTTCAGCTACCTGTAGTCTATGCACATCCTTAGCATTCCATCCTTCTTCTTCACAAACAGTACATGTGCTTCCTAAGGTGAATAGCTTTGTTGAATGAAACCCTTGTCCATCAAGTCCTTCAACTGGGCCTGGAGTCCTTTTAATTCCACAGGGGCCATTCGATATGGGGCCTTGGAGATAGGGGCTGATTTTGGTAGGAGTTCATGTAGGAAAAATAAACCGGTAAAAACGTATCAGAGTGGCGCAGCGGAACAATAAAAATTTTTAGATCGTTAAATATCTCATGATGCCATATACAATAAATCAACAACAATTAAAACTCATACCTCAAGGACGCCAATGAACAGGAGGAGAGTGACCAGAGGCTTCAACCAACTAGCCTTCTCTACTATTCTCCAATTCCCGAATGGCTGAGTGTGTGGGCACTCTGAACCTTGATCGGTATGCTAGCACTGCTAGTCTTCTTCCGACCACCCAGATCTCTAAAGAACTTTATTGTCACGATGAGCTGTGCAACAATAAGCCTGCTCACCTGAGAGTCTGTGGTCTAAGAGAACTGGAGTGGCAGGACCTCTATTTATAGACCTGCATGAGGTGAATCTCTGAATTTGAATTGGACTAGGAAAAGATATTTTCCCTTATCCAAACCCAAAAAATCCGAATTTTCCAAGGGAGAATCTCCACAATTAAATTCGGTTTTTCTAGATAAATCCAATCCAAATCTTAACAAGATTTTAGCTAGAATTTTATCTCCCTTTTCCAACCAAAAAATCCGAAATTCACAAGGAGAAAATCCTCCAAATTTTCGGCCACTTTTAGGATAAGGGAGAATCAAAATTCCACTAGGATTTCTCAAGCAAAATCTCATCTTAACCTTATCCAAAAATAACCGAATTTTCTAGGATTAGGGATCCAAAATTTCGGCCACTTTTGGGAGGAGAGAGAAACCAAATTCAACTAGGATTGAAGCTTGAATATTCCCTTGAATCTTATCCACAAAATCCGAAATCTTTCATGAGGATTATCCTCAAAATTTCGTCCCTTATTTGTTGGGATTTGGATTCAAAATTCAAGTAGGATTCTAACAAGATTATCCTCTCCAAATCCAACTCAAATTCGAATTTCAAACCTTGTGGATTTTCCACAACAAATTCGAATCCTACTTGGACTGTGATTCAAAATTTGAATTTCAAATTTCAAATTCAAATTTCAAATTTCAAATTTCAAATTTCAAATTTAAATTTCAAATTCAAATTTCAAATTCGAATTTCAAATTCAAATTTCAAATTCAAATTTCAAATTCAAAATTCAAATTTCAAATTTCAAAATTCAAATTTCAAATTCCACAAAACGGTTGTGTTTCATATTCTTGTTCTCATGGATAATTTTCTACAACTCCAATCCAATCTCAAATAAAATCATGGCAACTTTATTTGGAGTTCGAATAATTGTGTACTCTATTATCCAAAACAAAATCTGAATCCAACCGGAGAGAATCTTGTCTACCATCCTAATCCTGTGTCATCACCATCCGTGCATAATAAACTAGCCAATAGCATACACAAATCAATTTGCCAAACGTTAAGGAATTATGTGGAGCTAGTAGAGGGACTGATTGGACATATATAATCGGGCTCCCGTGATTCCATATGATCATCATTCTGTACCGAACAACTCAATCATATGATCACTAATTTCAGAGTCACACCACTATAAACCTGAAACTGAACTCCCAATTATATACCGTATTACGTAAGCCTGTGACGAGCTACCATCCAATGACCTTGTCATATATGCAAAACCCTCATATGATATCCATGATCAGCCTTAGGTCAAAGTCCGTTTAATCCTACTGATCAGGCTATCTTAAAGTTCCATTATACTACCGAATCAAGAAAATGATTATTCACCATCCGTGAATAAGAAGTCATCCGCCCAGCAGACGACCCAAGGCCTTGTCCATTTTCACATTCAGTATAATGCCTTTAAGAGGATACCTTTAACTCCTCCGAGCTATGATTCCGATATCTGCAAACAAACCCTTCATCGTATACAAGTCATGCACCCAACGAACCGGTCTATAAGCTTACTACTTCTGAGACGCTTTAGCCATTGGAACATCAAAGTACACAAGTCATATACATGAAGTAGTTCATTTACTCAGGTTTAAGGTTATTGCACAATGAACGTCAAAAGCAGATTGATCCACTCATAGCGGACTACGTAGATCAATCACGCTTTAGTCCCGGTCTAATATGTCACCACCAAGCAACATATCCATGTCTCTACTTGGGAGTCCAGCTCCAGACAGTCAAGACAGACCGTCCCCTCTAAGGCTTTAGACAACATAATAGTCTTAACATGAGTTAGATGCTCGGTCTAACCCCATAGACTACAGACCATAGTTTAGACTGCTAACTTTAGAACATTGTCTTCTCGCATACAAAAATCCATTGCATGCAACGTTCTAATAGTTTTAACACAAGCAGTCAGTGAGCCATATTTGCTTACATTTACTTTAACATGTAAATAAGACGAGGACAGATAGCAATGTAATGAATAACCTCTAAGTATAATTTTATTATCCAGTTCAAAATGAATACATCAAAATGTCTCTAATACTTAGGGCATTTCCTAACAATCTCCCACTTGCCCTAAGCCAGCAGATGTGCCATGTTATGCATCCCCATCCCCTCTACATGCCTCTCAAAGCTTCTAGCTACCAAAGTCTTAGTAAAGGGATCAGCGATGTTGTCCTCGGACGCGATCTTACAAACATCCACTTGTCCTGTCTCCACATGCCCTCTTATTATGTGATACCTCCGATCGATGTGTTTGGTCCTCTTGTGGTGCCGAGATTCCCTTGTGTTGGCAATAGCCCCTGTATTATCACAGTAAAGTGTGATAGGCTTGTCAACACCCGGAATGACCTCAAGGTCTCTAAAGAACTTGCGGAGCCAAACCGCTTCTTTAGATGCCTCAGCTGCAGCCACATACTCAGCCTCCATAGTAGAGTCAGCTGTGCAGCCCTGCTTCACGCTCCTCCACACAATGGTGCCTCCTCCGAGTAAAAACACTGATCCAGATGTCGATTTCCTCGAATCCTTACAAGTCTGGAAGTCTGAGTCCGTGTATCCTACGGGTGTTAGGTCCCCTCCAGAATACACTAGCATATAATCCCTCGTTCTCTTAAGATACTTGAGTATATGCTTTACTGCTTGCCAGTGTTTGGTTCCAGGATTCGCTTGATATCGACTCACCATACCTACTGCAAAACATATGTCCGGGCGAGTGCAAAGCATAGCGTACATAAGGCTACCCACAGCGGATGCATAAGGGACCTTACTCATACGCTCTCTTTCTTCCGATGTCTTGGGACAGTCATCCAATGAAAGAGTTAAACCGGAAATAGAAGGTTGTGAGCCTTTCTTTGCCTCTAGCATTGCATATTTGTCAATTATTTTATCTATGTATAAAGCTTGGGATAACGCTATCATTTTGTTCTTTCGATCTCTGAAGAGACGAATGCCTAGAACATAATTAGCTTCTCCCAAGTCCTTCATGTCAAACTGTTGGTGTAACCAAAGCTTGACCGATGATAAGTTCCCTACATCATTCCCAATGAGTAGTATATCATCGACATAGAGTATCAGAAAGACCACTTTTCCATCCTTAATACGTTTATAAACACAAGGTTCATCAACGTTCTGCTCAAAACCAAATGTCTTAATCGCTTGATCAAACCTCTGGTTCCATGAGCGGGATGCCTGCTTTAATCCATAAATGGATCTAAGCAACTTGTAGACTTTCCTATCTTGGCCTTTTGCTACGAACCCTTCGGGCTGTATCATATATATACACTCTTCAAGATGGCCATTTAAGAATGCCGTCTTGACATCCATTTGCCAGATCTCGTAATCGAGAGCCGCAGCAATGGATAGAAGAATACGGATAGACTTAAGCATAGCAACAGGCGAAAAGGTTTCCTCGTAATCGATTCCAGCCTTTTGCGTGTATCCCTTTGCAACCAGTCTAGCTTTGAAAGTTTCCACTCTCCCTTCCGCATCCTTCTTTCTTTTGTAGACCCATTTGCATCCAATGGGTTTTATCCCATCTGGCAAATCTACAAGTTCCCAAACAGAGTTGGATTTCATAGAATCCATCTCATTGTTCATAGCCTGTTTCCAAGATCTAGAATCAACATCCTTTATAGCTTCATCATATGTGACCGGATCTTCCTCATGCTCATGAGCCTCGGCCTGGTATACCTCAGCATCATACATAAAGAAATTAGGTTTCTTAGAAACCCTCCCACTACGACGAGGCACCCTAAATTGTTGATCGTCTGCAGGTCTTTCACTGGAACTCGGACTTGCGTCCAAGACCGAAATCTGTGGAGCAGTTCTTTCACCCGATAACTCCTCTAGCACCACTTTGCTTCGAGGCTTAAAGTCATTCATGTGACTTTCCTCCAAGAATGTCGCATGGGTTGAGACAATGACCTTTTGTTCCTTCGGGTTATAGAACAGACCTCCTTTAGTTCCTTTTGGATACCCTACAAACATGCACAATTCTGATCTTGGTTCCAACTTCTTCGCATCCCCATCCAGTACATGTGCCGGGCAGCCCCATATTCTCATATGTCCAAGGGAGGGCTTCCTGCCACGCCACAATTCATACGGAGTTCTAGGAATTGATTTGCTCGGAACCTGGTTCAGAATATAGCACGCCGTTTGTAAAGCATGTCCCCAAAATGATAATGGCAGCGTTGAGTAACTCATCATGGACCGTACCATATCCAATAAGGTCCTGTTTCTCCTTTCGGCTACACCATTCTGTTGTGGAGTACCAGGTGCAGTCAATTGAGATAATATCCCATTCTCTACAAGATGTCCTAGAAATTCATCGGAGAGGTATTCGCCACCTCGATCAGATCGAAGTGTCTTTATGGATTTATCCAATTGCTTTTCCACTTCCGCACGATACTCTTTGAACTTGTCAAAGGTTTCGCTCTTGCGGTGCAACAGATACACATATCCATACCTCGAGTAATCATCTATGAAAGAGACATAGTACTCGAACCCTCCTCGTGCTGTGACGTTCATGGGGCCACATACGTCAGTGTGCACAATTTCTAAGAGCTCCTGTGCCCTTGTACCCTTAGCTCCAAAAGACCTCTTAGTCATCTTACCCTCTAGACAAGACTCACATTGAGGAAGTCGTACCTCCTCCAGAGATTCCAGAGGACCGTCTTTCACCAATCTTTGAATCCTATCCTGATTAATATGACCAAGTCTTAAATGCCAAAGATACGCCTTGTTAGAGTGAGAAACTTTCAACCTTTTAGAGTTATCAATTAATTCAGTGTCAAGCAGTGAGTACATCTTTGGTCTGATCAAATATAGGTTTCCATCCATCCATCCAGAACAGATAAAAGACTTATTTCTACGAATATCAACTCTTTTACTAAAAGAAACTGAATAAGAATCCTTTATTAAACAAGCTACCGATATAAGGTTCCTCCTAAAATTAGGAACATAAAAACAGTCTTTCAATAAAATAAACCTAAATTGATCAAAATAAAGATGAACGTCTCCCACTGCCTCAGCCACCACAAAGCTACCATCTCCAGTCCGCAACGAGAGGCTCCTATCATGTAGACTTCTCGTTTCCACGAACCCCTGCATAGAAACACAAACATGATTAGTGGCGCCCGAATCAATGACCCATGTGTCATTCGATTCTTCCACCAAACACGCTTCTAAGTAATGAAGTTCCTTACCTTCCTTGCCCTTGGAGGCTAGGAATTCCCGGCAAGCCTTCTTGAAGTGACCTACCTTCCCACAGTGGAAGCATTTGGACTTTTTAGGGTCCTTTGGCTTCTTGTTCTTCTTCTTCTTCTTCCCGTCCGAGACAGGAGGATTAGAAGAACTGGAAGCCACTTGCTTCTTATTTGGCCTCTTCCTCTTCCGTGAGGGATTGGAAGATTCCGCCAAATTGGCCTCTCCTTTAGGTCGGACCACATCTTCATCCCTGATCATCCGCTCATAAGCCTGTAGTTGCTTCATGAGCTCGGTAAGTCCTAACTCCTTTGTCGCCAGATTGTATGCGGCCTTAAACCCCACAAAATCTTTAGACAGAGTCTTGAACACCATCTCGATCTGGGTGTTGTAGTCTAACTCAGCACCATTCTCGGCAGCTTCAGCGAAGAATCCCATTAGAGTGATCATATGGTCCTTCACCGGAGCACCAGCCTTTTGCTTGGAGTTCATAATGCTGGTGATAGCGGACTGTCGAGCCAATTTTTCTTGGCCTCCGAACATGTCCTCCAGATTTTCCATGATCTCCCCAGCAACTTGATAAGTCTCATGCTGCTTTTGTAAAGCACTCGTCATGCTAGCAAGGATGTAGCATCGAGCTATTTCATTGGATTCTCTCCAACGATTATAGGCAACCGGGACCTCCTCAAGTGGTGTGTCAGGTTTGGGCCCAGGTGGGCATGGTTCGTCCAGTACGAACTTGTGTCTCTCGCAGCTGAGAACTATTAATAGATTTCTTTTCCAATCTTTATAATTGTCGCCATTCAACTTATTTTCAGTAAGTATCGAAATGAGGGGTGTCGGTGACATTTTGAACTGAAATAAAATTATACTAGACATCATTACAAAGCCCAAGCAAATATGCAGATAATTTAGCAAATAAAACATACAAGTATGTTCCTACATGAAACTTGAAAAAACATGTAGCATTGCAACGGTAATTCTCAGCACCTATTGCCCCAAGCCACCGAGGGGTGGTCATGAGAACAAATAGCCGGAACATGGACCCCGTCCAATTAATATATGTTGCCTTAAATCCTCCAAGGTTAAGACATATATTAATAACCGCTTATTTGGCCACCAGTTTAGTTAACAGAGCTTCTAGGGAAGGTTAATAACTAAACGAGTCTTGAGTGTATAACCATTGTTTACGTAGCCCGATCCACGTCCTACCAAGCCACCGAGGGGTGGTCATGAATAGGATCGCACCCGAACACGTTTTCCACATAGGAGATCCAATCTAGTATACCGGCGGCGGTAAACACCTACCGAGGGGTGTGGTCAGGTCAGAACTGACGCGAGGCGTTACCATGCTTTCACATATGGATCAACAATGGAGGCCGTGGGTTTTGTTTGAAACCCTCTCCCACTCAATATTTTGAAAAAACATGCAAGTTTTGACAAATTATGTATGATCAATATAGTATGAGCGGCACTCACCTATCCTATATGACATGTTATCAAATATGCATACAAAACATCCATCAATACATATTTATACATCCATGACATATCACAGAAAAAATAATTGACAGACTAACCAAGCCATGGTTCCATCCTAGAACAAAGAAAATAAAGATTACAAAATTCCATCCAAAGCATTCTTTGGGTCTTGAATTTTGTTCCGTCTTCTTGTATCCATCTTTATGTAGCCTCTCCATTTATTTCTCATCCCAAGAATTATTTAAAATTCAAATCTCCAAAAATTTAAATTTCAAATTCAAATTCCAAATTCGAATTTCAAATTTAAACTTCAAATTTAAATTTTTAAACAATTTTAAACATCATGTGTAATAATATGTAATTTCAAAAATTTCAAAATTACATATTTTTAAACATGATTTAAAATTAAATCTCAAATTTAAAAATCAAAATTTTTCTGATTTTTGGACCGTCGGACCGCCGCCCCCGTAGGCGGCAGCCGCCGTGGGCAGCCACCAACCCCGGAGGGGCTGGCAGCCCACGGCCGCCCCTTGTGCAGCCTGCCGGGCTGCAGGCTAAGCCTGCAGCACCAGGCTGCACGCCCAGACTGGGCGCAGCAGCCGGCAGGCTGCAGGCAGCGCCTGCAGCCAGAGGCTGCACGCCCAGGCTGCGGCCAGCCTTGGGCAGGCCACGGCCACCCCTGGCTGCAGGCAGAGCCTGCGGCCGTGGGTGGTGTAGGCCTACACAGGGGCTGCCGCAGCCCCATCCTGCCCGAGGGCAGGGGCTGCAGCCCCACCAAGGCCCGTGGGCCTATTCCGGGGGTCGTGTCTCGATTTTCGTGCCATATTCCAATTTTCCTATTAGGATCTCCAAAAATTAATTTGAATCCCAATTAAATTGAAATTTTCCACACAATCAAAATTTCAACCTTTAAATCAAATTTAACTTTTGGAAAAAATAAATTACGGTCTTCAATCTTCAATCTCCTCCAAGAATAATTACATAAAAAATTCTAAACCGTTTCCGGTGTACAAAAAATTCTAACCATAAATATTCTAAGAGACAAAAATTAAAATCCATGGGAAAAACACAGTGTTAATAAACTGCTCCCATGGTTACATAAAAAAATTCCTAGATACAATTTTTCTAAATTCTAAGGAACCATAACCGGTATAAACAAGCATGCTTATAATAATTCAAAAAATTAAAATAACCACATACTTTATACATAATACATGATAACAACATAAAGGAACCCTAGAATGCCACTCTCTAAATATCAAATCCATACATAAATAAAAAGACTAAGTAATTGTCTAATTTATATACATGGCATAGTCATGAGATGGCTCTGATACCAATTGTAGGAAAAATAAACCGGTAAAAACGTAGAGTGGCGCAGCGGAACAATAAAAATTTTTAGATCGTTAAATATCTCATGATGCCATATACAATAAATCAACAACAATTAAAACTCATACCTCAAGGACGCCAATGAACAGGAGGAGAGTGACCAGAGGCTTCAACCAACTAGCCTTCTCTACTATTCTCCAATTCCCGAATGGCTGAGTGTGTGGGCACTCTGAACCTTGATCGGTATGCTAGCACTGCTAGTCTTCTTCCGACCACCCAGATCTCTAAAGAACTTTATTGTCACGATGAGCTGTGCAACAATAAGCCTGCTCACCTGAGAGTCTGTGGTCTAAGAGAACTGGAGTGGCAGGACCTCTATTTATAGACCTGCATGAGGTGAATCTCTGAATTTGAATTGGACTAGGAAAAGATATTTTCCCTTATCCAAACCCAAAAAATCCGAATTTTCCAAGGGAGAATCTCCACAATTAAATTCGGTTTTTCTAGATAAATCCAATCCAAATCTTAACAAGATTTTAGCTAGAATTTTATCTCCCTTTTCCAACCAAAAAATCCGAAATTCACAAGGAGAAAATCCTCCAAATTTTCGGCCACTTTTAGGATAAGGGAGAATCAAAATTCCACTAGGATTTCTCAAGCAAAATCTCATCTTAACCTTATCCAAAAATAACCGAATTTTCTAGGATTAGGGATCCAAAATTTCGGCCACTTTTGGGAGGAGAGAGAAACCAAATTCAACTAGGATTGAAGCTTGAATATTCCCTTGAATCTTATCCACAAAATCCGAAATCTTTCATGAGGATTATCCTCAAAATTTCGTCCCTTATTTGTTGGGATTTGGATTCAAAATTCAAGTAGGATTCTAACAAGATTATCCTCTCCAAATCCAACTCAAATTCGAATTTCAAACCTTGTGGATTTTCCACAACAAATTCGAATCCTACTTGGACTGTGATTCAAAATTTGAATTTCAAATTTCAAATTCAAATTTCAAATTTCAAATTTCAAATTTCAAATTTAAATTTCAAATTCAAATTTCAAATTCGAATTTCAAATTCAAATTTCAAATTCAAATTTCAAATTCAAAATTCAAATTTCAAATTTCAAAATTCAAATTTCAAATTCCACAAAACGGTTGTGTTTCATATTCTTGTTCTCATGGATAATTTTCTACAACTCCAATCCAATCTCAAATAAAATCATGGCAACTTTATTTGGAGTTCGAATAATTGTGTACTCTATTATCCAAAACAAAATCTGAATCCAACCGGAGAGAATCTTGTCTACCATCCTAATCCTGTGTCATCACCATCCGTGCATAATAAACTAGCCAATAGCATACACAAATCAATTTGCCAAACGTTAAGGAATTATGTGGAGCTAGTAGAGGGACTGATTGGACATATATAATCGGGCTCCCGTGATTCCATATGATCATCATTCTGTACCGAACAACTCAATCATATGATCACTAATTTCAGAGTCACACCACTATAAACCTGAAACTGAACTCCCAATTATATACCGTATTACGTAAGCCTGTGACGAGCTACCATCCAATGACCTTGTCATATATGCAAAACCCTCATATGATATCCATGATCAGCCTTAGGTCAAAGTCCGTTTAATCCTACTGATCAGGCTATCTTAAAGTTCCATTATACTACCGAATCAAGAAAATGATTATTCACCATCCGTGAATAAGAAGTCATCCGCCCAGCAGACGACCCAAGGCCTTGTCCATTTTCACATTCAGTATAATGCCTTTAAGAGGATACCTTTAACTCCTCCGAGCTATGATTCCGATATCTGCAAACAAACCCTTCATCGTATACAAGTCATGCACCCAACGAACCGGTCTATAAGCTTACTACTTCTGAGACGCTTTAGCCATTGGAACATCAAAGTACACAAGTCATATACATGAAGTAGTTCATTTACTCAGGATTAAGGTTATTGCACAATGAACGTCAAAAGCAGATTGATCCACTCATAGCGGACTACGTAGATCAATCACGCTTTAGTCCCGGTCTAATATGTCACCACCAAACAACATATCCATGTCTCTACTTGGGAGTCCAGCTCCAGACAGTCAAGACAGACCGTCCCCTCTAAGGCTTTAGACAACATAATAGTCTTAACATGAGTTAGATGCTCGGTCTAACCCCATAGACTACAGACCATAGTTTAGACTGCTAACTTTAGAACATTGTCTTCTCGCATACAAAAATCCATTGCATGCAACGTTCTAACAGTTTTAACACAAGCAGTCAGTGAGCCATATTTGCTTACATTTACTTTAACATGTAAATAAGACGAGGACAGATAGCAATGTAATGAATAACCTCTAAGTATAATTTTATTATCCAGTTCAAAATGAATACATCAAAATGTCTCTAATACTTAGGGCATTTCCTAACAGTTCAATCTCGAACGAGATTTCACGCTCGGGTGGAAGCCCTAGGAGATCCTCTGGAAACAGTTCTACGAACTCTTAAACCACTAGGATGCTATCCGATCCTATCTCTGCTTCCTGGGTCTTGTCCACGAGGTGTGTTAGGAAGCCGGTGCATCCGTTGGATAACAATTTATGGGCCTTCATTGGTAAAATCATCATTCTTGGCTACTTCAATGACAAACCCTTGTAGATAAACTTCTTGTATCCTATCGGTTCAAAGGTAACCTCCCGTCTTCGACAATCTATGAAGGTGTTGTACTTGGTAAGGAAGTCCATCCCCACAATTATATTATAGTTATACATGTCGAGGATGATCAGGTTCACGCTTAACTCTCGCCCACTTATAACTACTGGTACGTGGTGTATCTAGTAATTAGACAACAAAACTTCCCCTGAGGGGAGTGTAGTTCAGAAAGTTTGTTCCATTCTATCTAGGTTCTTGTCTATCTTCCTAGAAAACTCTAATGATACAAATGAATGCATGGCTCCAAAATCAAATAAAACCAAAGCAGCTGAGTTGGTGACAGAAAGCTGACCTGTCACCACAGTCGAAGTTCCAGCTTCTACATCATCTTTGGTGAAGGCATAGATTATTCCCTGAGCATCTGGTGCCACCAATCTTCCCTGAGCAAACAAAGGACCTTCAATCCTGGTCTGGGCAGCATGCAGTTGATCATTGGTGGCGCGAGTTTGGCCTTGCTGATTATGCGGGTTGGACCGACAGTTCTTGACATAGTGGCATTCCTTGCCACATATGTAGTAGCCATTAGTTCCTTGTTTGCACCCTCTGGGATGATTCCTCCCACATCTGGGGCATGGCGAGTGCCCATTGCCATTTCCTCCGTGATTGTTCTTCTTTTGAGGGAAGATCCTCTGCGGCCCCTAGTTACTGTGGTTCCCCATTCCTTGTTATTGTTCTAGGATTGCTTATTGTGTTGGCTAGCTCCCACATGTTGCCCTTTATGTTGAGGTTCAGGATTCTGTCTGCCCTTAGTTTGCCTGGCCTGTGTTTTCTCCTCTCTTCTGGCCTTGAAGATCTGTGCCTTTCTGTCCTTGTCTTGAGCCAACCAGTATTCAGCTCTGATGGCCTACTAACGCATTCTGGCACTATTGCAGGCCCATGGCTACTGCTGCAAACTTGGACGGTGATATCCGTCCTGAACATTTTCAGCATCTATCTGACTCTTTCCTTCTCGGTGGGTACTAGATCAGGGCAGGGTCAGGCCAACTAATTAAATTTCCTGACCGCCTCCATCATGGTCGTACTTCCTTGGCGTAGATTGTTAAACTAATCTTGTTGCGCTGCTAACACTTCATCATTAAAATACATCTCCTTGAACTCGTCAATGAAGTATACCCAACTCATTTCATTGACATTTCTTCTGATGGCAACTGTCTTCCACCATTGGTGTGCCCCCTTGCGTAAGGCAAGGGACGCACACAATACTTTTTCCCACTCCGTCAATCCCATGAGGTCCAAGATCACTTGGATGTTGGTTAGCTAGTCGTTGGCCTTAATAGGATTTGTGGTCCCTTCAAATTCTGGCACCTTCATACACCTAAATCGCTCGCATAGGTTTCCTTCCTTAGGGGTTGGCATAAGAGCACTGGCCGCTACGGGAGCAGTCATGACTGAGGGTGCTGGTGTCGTTTGAGCTGGGGGAGCCGATTGCTCTTTGGGAGTGTCGGGGGCTACTGGAGCCGCTTGGATTGGCACTTCTACTGGTTGTGATGCCTGGGGCTGGCGGTCCAACTGTTCCCTAAGCTGGGTAAGTTATTGTTATTGGTTCAGCATCATCTCTCGCATAGCTGTGAGTTGTGCCATTAGCTCGTCTTCTTGGGTGGCTTGATTTGATTGAGATCTCGTTCTTACCATGGTTTCCTATGTAACCCTATCACATAGCGAAAAGGAAAATATAAGTCTTTTAAATTCTATACCCGGGACTTGTATCACATATCATTTTCTTACTTAACAATCTTAGATATAAGCATACATATCATATCTTTCTTTTTTCTTGTACTGTGATGTTCAATACAACTGCCACATTGTATTGAAGCATCGTCCGAGTGCCAGGATTCATCTTGCACTTTCTGTTATGCTATGATGATACTATGGAAAATCATGTCTGAGCATTGGGGCAAAATTATACTACTTTTTATAATATATTTCATAAAAATATATATATACATATGCTCAAGACTCTAGTTCAGCGGGAGTGATACACACTTCCAAATATACAATCCCAATAGGTACGTTAAGCTAAGTCTAATAGGGAAAGCTACTACTTCCCTCTATACATTTACACAACAAAAATTCCCGTGAAAAGAATTACTACTGCTCAGAGGACAATCTTGATTCTGCATCAGACATTTCCTCATCGTCACTGTCGCTAAGAGGAAACTCCTCTGGATCCTCCTCCTAGCTCCCCCAGACGAAGCTGCCTTTGTTATCGCTAGCTATGATGACTTGGGGCTCACACATCCCCATCCATTTGGAGTCGCTAAAGTGATTGGGGATCTCCTCTCCCTCATTATCGGGATGGGAGTCGGGGAGAGCCTAGTCATCGTCCTCTTCCTTGTGGTGTTCAGGAGACAGAGGGGCTGGTTCAGGGTTCTCCATCAGTTCCCCATTACCCTCAGGTACCTCGGGTTGGTGTTCAGCCATGAACTCTTTTTCGGCCGATTGGGGTACAAGGTCTACTAGGTTGCCTTCCATGTCAACAACTGTTGCCACGCCTTGGGCTAGTGCAGGGTCGAGCACTTCTCTCACGGCATCCACTATTTCCTGGACAAAGTGCCTCAGGTCTTCATGTTGTAGAGGGTAGTGGACGAGATCCCTCATGTACCATGGAGTCCTTTTCCACAGCAGGTCAACTATCTCTGTAAATAGCCTGTCTAGAGGGATACGAGGTAACATGGCATCCAAAAACCTTTGACAGTATTATGCCACGGCCTCTCCCTTGTAGACATCCCAGATGTCAAAGAAGACCTGGTATCGCCTCTTGTACATGTCGTTCTAGATAACTACATCTCTAGTTGGTCCATCAGAATTACAAAGGTCTTGGCAGAACTCGGCCCACTGCATCATCGAATCCCTGATCCTACGTCATTTTTTCCACCATTCTAACATCGATCCCTCCAGCCTGCTGCTTCCCAAAACCACCCATAGATAAGCTGGGATATGGCAAGCTTCGAAAATAACCTCCATATTGTGTGTGACAACCCGTGCCCTCAATGGCCCAGACCGTCACTAAAAGCTTTCTTTTTTCAATTGATACTTATACTTTACATTTAACTTATATTGGATTTAATACGAAATATTAAGGATTTTTTTTACACACGTACGTATTTACTATTCATGTACGTATACTTTTAAAATGCGGAATTTGAAGAAGGAACATAAGGATTTCAATTTTGCATACACACTTATATACTTGTTTATTTGATTACTATTCACTAGATACTATTTAAATATACTATTCATACATATATTATTTACTGTTCCAAAATACCATTTAACCTTTACTATTCAACATACTATTTAACTGTCACCATTCAAAATACAATTTACTCATATTGTGCAGAAGATTACTCGTGGTGTGTCCACAACCTCCCCTCACATCCGCCTCTGCCGCAGTCATTGCCCATAAGTGATTAAGCCATAGGACGCTTACCTACAGCATGAACATACTTTGTTGGCTTTACGCCCAATAAGTATAACATGTTTACTGTAAAACATGTTTAAAATATACATATACTTCAAATCATATGAGCACACCAGTCATCACCGATACCATATAGCATATCACATATCATAGCATCATGTATTGCATCTTAGAATACATCATCACATCATACTGAATGCATAACATAGCATATCATAAATATAGTGCAACTTATGGAAACTAGAAGCATAAGGAACTAATGCATACGGTGATCTATGCATGATCCGGTTATGTTCATTTATGCTTCAACATTTTCTTCTTTTTTTTTTTTCCTTTATCTTGTCTACTCTGGGCCCCTGTGTCAGTACCGAGTGCACGCAGACCAACGGTAATGCTAAGGTTACTAAATAGGCTGGAAGACCATCAACGGATGTTCGACTCTCTGCCTTTTCTTACTTTAACTCTAAAAACCCTTTCAACGGAAAGAGCCGGTACGACACGCCTATTAAATTCCATCTTGCTTATCTGTTATAGTCATGTACTTTTCTAAGCTATCCCAAGGCCTACGCGGCGGGGACGTATGGCTTCTATCTTGTTCCTTCATCAATCTACTGGATTGTGAAACTATATGCTCTTATGTATGCTGCGCAGCATCGTGTGCATGATACATACTTAAAATACTGGAAAATCATCATTTAAATTCATTTTATCTATGCTGTAGACGGAGTTGTACTTACTTAATTGCAAGCAATTCGTACTTGTACTCGCACCTTTATCAACTCACAGGTTACCACCTGTCATCAATAACGTTACTCATCAGCACCCTTGCTGGGTCACCAATACCATTAGTGACTAACACTTGCGTCTCTATGTGGTACTGAGGCTCGTCAGTACCCTGTTGGCCTACTTTGGGAATTTGGTGTCCAATTCCTATTATCGTTTGATTATTGTCTTCTTGACATATTAGTCATCGTTTCTCACAATGTTTTACAGAACACGGTCCTTGACTGGGTGCCTACCAGTCAATTGACTGGTTATCTCGCGCATAGGCAACTAGGTGGTCTACCGGCTACTAGGAGTAAACTTGGTGTAGTAACCGGCCAGGTTACTTTGTCTTATTGGGTGTGGTAGCCTTTCTGGCCACTATGACTCGTTTTGGTGTGGTAGCTTACCGAGCTAACCATACTATTTGGTTTGTTTAATAACATCTCCAGGTTTACTTATAAAAATTCTTGGTAAAATTATGTGATTGGAATTCGTTCCCTTATCATCCCGTTGGAAGGTGAGGGACATTTTCTTTTGAAAATCATGTCCATATTTTCAAAGTGTTGAAAATACATTTTACTTGAAATATGAAAACACATTTTCTAAAGGTTTGTATTTGAAAGGTGGTTTTGAACCACTTTGAAATTTGGTTTCGGAACTAAGTCGAAACGACTTCCCTTAAGATTTTTCCGAACATAAAAGTTTTCATCCTCAACAAGATAAACAAATCTTGTGTTCATCTTGGAGCCTAATTCTAACTTTAACGGCTCCTAATTTTATTAAAACCGTGGGCCTAGTGCCCAGTTTTACAAAAACTTTCAGTTTTACATCCTGTTAAAAACGGCTCTATTTAAGGCCCGAAACGGCCAAATTTTTGAAGCACACGTGCGTCATTCTTAAGATCTCGACGAGATCTACAACTTTCATGTTAAGGCCGGAGTCCAGTTTGGACTCTAAGAGGTCCGTTTTTAACAAAAACTGAAACTACTGTCTGGGGTCGGGTCCTATTCCCAGTTTTACTCCTAGTTTGGGCACCGAGGGAAAAACACTCAAAAAGCCTATATTGGTGTCGTTTTTGGCCAAAGGCTATTCGACAAAAAAATGACCATGACGAAATTTTCTTAAAATATTGTGCTTTACCAAATCCTAAAATCAGAACTTAATTGGGTCGAAATGGCCAAAATTCGTGGCCTATCATACATACAGTTTTGTGTCCAGCCACATTACAAAACTTTACACTCATAGCCTTACTTAAAATTTTGTAGACATAATCACAACCACATAAACTTAAGGATAGAAACTTAAGGCTCAAAATAAAAATTATTACAACCCATGTGCATAAACAAATACACATAAATGGCTTGATTAAAACTTAGAACCACTGACCACAAAATAAAGGTTTTTCGATCATTACCTTTTTGTGCTTCGAACCGAGCACAACTCGAACTATTGCTTGGATGGTAAAATGACCGTTGGAAACCACAAGGAATAGAGGTTGTTTCTTGTACTAACAAACACTAAAATATTTTCTCTTAATCATTAACTTACAGCAAAGAACTAAAACAACAAAACCAGTTTAGAAACTTACCCTTGAAAGACTTGAAACAACTTGAAATTGATCCCTCCTAATTCGAACTTAAAGAGGTTTACTTTTTATATGTTTTTAGCAAGGTTTTGAACTTAAAGAATGGTGGTTTTGGGGCTGAGAAGGGGTCAATTGCAGCAAGGGAGAGAGAGAAAACGTAAGCTGAATTTTAAAGTGTGAAAAGAGAAAACTAAACCTAAAGGTATGTCCATTCCTTTTATAGAAAAAATCTAACCTCACTTAGCCACTTTAAGTTTGATTAATCAAGCCAACTTTAAGCTAATTTTGGGGACAAAATTTGCTCATTTCAGTCCAAATCTTTCAGATGGCAGGCGTCCATTTAAGGGGGAGGGTGAGGAAGGCATGGGGATGGGAAATATTTGTTTTGTTTATACAATATGTCATCAACCACCTCAATATTTTATTGTCCTTTCTCGTTAGCGTTCAAATAATCATCCAGAAGTTAGATTTTCTGAATCTGATTGTTATGCAGATGATTTCTAGTTGGTTATATTTTCTATGAGCCTATTTTATACTTAAGTTACTACTCATACTCTATACTGTGATTGTGTCTACACGGTGTTGTATTCACACATGCATACCGAAGCGTTTTTGGGTGCGACGTTTCCAACATAGTTTCTTTGACTAAGTTGGCCATGCAGAGTCCATTTTATTGGTCCTTTGGTGGGAAAAGGTCAACGAAACCATCCTCCCGATACCATATTCCTTACTAGGGTTTTTCTTTTGTTTACATGGCTCCCTACACGGGCTTGTTCAAGGCTATAAGGGCGTGTCTTTGCTAAACACGGCCGTGTCGTGGAAAAATTTCATTTATCCGATTAGTACATGGGCTCACACACGATCCCATACACGGGCGTGTGCATTATACATGGGCGTGTCCTTGTTCAGCACGGCCGTGTCTTGGAAAATTTTATTTTCTGAATTTTACACGGTGTCACACACGGTCGTGCACCTTGGCGTGTCTCTCTACATGGCCATGTCCCATCAACACGTCCGCTGACATCTCAATAACCTGATCAGTACACGGTCTCTTACACGACCATGTACTCGATCGTGTTCATTAATATGATCCTGTTCACTCGAACCATCTTATGTTCGTGCACAGTGTAGATGACACATGGCCGCCTACACGGGCATGTATCTGATTGTGTCTTACTTACACGACCATGGTCAATTACATGACTTCATGCACGTGCACAGTCTGGGGTAGTACACGGCCATACACACAACTGTGTATGAGCCCGTGTTCCTTGAATTTTGCACTAAATGCATCAAATCATTCCTAAATTTCTCATTAGGTGAAATTTATGGTACAGGGATGGGGCAGTCCTTGCATTGTGGATCCAATATGAGAGTTTACATGGGTGGCTACCATCATATAGATCTGGCTGCATGGCGATGAAAGCCAGGCTCACTTTTCGATCTTTTTGTACTTGGTGGGGGTCAATCGGTGCAGCCATACTACCTACTATAACCAAATCATTAACTTACATACTAATGTCGAAAAAATTAAATCTAACTTACTTAGACAGATGAGGTAGGCATGCAGCAAAGTGAGGTAGGGTGGCAGGATACCGCTATGATACCAACTGTGATGTCCCGTGCCCTGAGTGGACCGGACCATCACTTAAAACTACTGTTACTTATCTTACTTAAAAACTATTACTTAAACTTACTTAATTAGATACTATAATTTTAGGAGATTTTTTTTGAATGCGTATGTATTTACTATTCACATATGTATACTTTCGAAAATACAAAGTCTGAATCATAAGGAGTTTAGTCATACATACATACTTATAAAATTCTTTAACTAATTACTATTTAAAATATGCTATTCAAAAATACTGTTTACTGTGCGAAAGTTAAACTCGCGGTGTATCTATAACCTCGCCCTCACATCCACCTCCACTATCGTCATTGCCCATTAAGCACTAAGCTATAGGTCGCTTATCTATAGCACAAACATACGCTGGATTTACCACAAGAAATTCAAATCCTACTTGGACTGTTATTCAAAATTTGAATTTCAAATTTGAATTTCAAATTTGAAATTCAAATTTCAAATTCAAATTTCAAATTCGAATTTCAAATTTGAAATTTCAAATTCGAATTTCAAATTTGAAATTTCAAATTCGAATTTCAAATTCGAATTTCAAATTCAAAATTCAAATTTCAAATTCAAAATTCAAATTTCAAAATCCATAAAACAGTCGTATTTCAAATTCTTGTTCTCATGGATAATTTTCTACAACTCCAATCCAATCTCAAATCAAATCATGACAACTTTATTTGGAGTTCAAATAATTGTGTACTTTATTATCCAAAACAAAATCTGAATTCAACCAGAGAGAATCTTGTCAACCATCCAAATCCTATGTCAACACCATCCACGCGTAATCAACTAGCCAATAGCAAACACAAATCAATTTGCCAAACGTTAAGGAATTATGTGGAGCTAGTAGAGGGACCAATTGGACATATATAATCGGGCACCCGCAAATCCATATGATCATCATTCTTTACCGAACAACTCAATCATATGATCACTAATTTCAGAGTCATACCACTGTAAACCAGAAACTGAACTCCCAATTATATACCGTATTACGTAAGCTTGTGACAAGCTATCGTCCAATGACCTTGTCATGTATGCAGAACCCTCATATGATATCCATGATCAGCCTTAGGTCAAAGTCTGTTTAATCCTACTAATCAGGCTATCTTAAAGTTCCATTATATTATCGAATAAAGAAAATGATTATTCACCATATGTGAATAAGAAGTCATCCGCCCAGCAGACGACCCAAGGCCTTGTCCATTTTCACATCTAGTATAATGCCTTTAAGAGGATACCCTTAACTCCTTATTAGAGCTATGATTCTGATATCTGTAAATAAACCCTTCATCGTATACAAGCCATGCACCCAACGAACCGGTCTATAAGCTTACTACCTCTGAGACACTTTAGCCATTGGAACATCAAAGTACACAAATCATACACATGAAGCTATTTATCTACTCAGGATTAAGGTTACTGCACAATGAAAGTCAAAAGCAGATCGATCCACTCAAAGCGGACTTCATAGAACAATCACGCTTTAGTCCCGGTCTAATATATCACCACCAAGCAATATATCTATGTCTCTACTTGGGAGTCTAGCTCCAGACAGTCAAGACAAACTGTCCCCTCCAAGGCTTTAGACAATATAATAGTTTTAACATGAGTTAGATGCTCGGTCTAACCTCATAGACAACAGAATTTAGTATAGACCACTTACTTTAGAACATTATCTCCTCGCATACAAAAGTCCATTGCATGCAATGTTCTAATAGTTTTAACACAAGCAGTCATGGAGCCATATTTGCTTTCATTTACTTTCACATGTAAATAAAATGAAGATAGATAGCAATGTAATAAATAACCTCTATATATAATTTTATTATCCAGTTCAAAATAAATACATCAAAATGTCTCTAATGCTTAGGGCATTTCCTAACAATCTCCCACTTGGCCTAAGCCAGCAGACGTGCCATGTTACGCATCCCCATCGTCTCTGCATGCCTCTCAAAGCTTCTAGTCACCAAAGTCTTAGTAAAGGGATCAGCAATGTTGTCCTCGAACACAATCTTACATACATCTACTTGTCCTGTCTTCACGTGCCCTCTAATAATATGATATCTTCGATCTATGCACTTGGTCCTCTTGTGGTGCTGAGATTTTCTTGTGTTGGCAATAGCCCCAGTGTTATCATAGTAAAGTGTGATAGGCTTGTCAACACCCGGAATGACCTCAAGGTCTCTAAAGAACTTGCGGAGCCAAACCGCTTCTTTAGATGCCTCAGCCGCAGCCACATACTCAGCCTCCATGGTAAAGTCAGCTGTGCAGCCTTGCTTCACGCTCCTCCATACAATGGCGCCTCCTCCAAGCAAGAACACTGATCCAGATGTCTATTTCCTCGAATCCTTGCAAGTCTGGAACTCTGAGTCTGTGTATCCTATGGCTGTTAGGTCCCCTCCAGAGTACACCAGCATATAATCCCTCATTCTCTTAAGATACTTGAGTATATTCTTTATTGCTTGCCAGTGCTTGGTTCCAGGATTCGTTTGATATCGATTCACCATACCTACTGCAAAACATATGTCTGAGCGAGTGCAAAGCATAGCGTACATAAATCTACCCACATCGGATGCATAAGGGACCTTACTCATACGCTCTATTTCTTCCGATGTCCTGGGATAGTCATCCAATGAAAGAGTTAGACTGGCAATAGAGGGCTGTGTACCTTTCTTTGCCTCTTGCATTGCATATTCGTCAATTATTTTATCTATGCATGAAGTTTGGGATAACGTATCATTTTGTTCTTTCAATCTCTGAAGAGACAAATGCCTAGAACATAATTAGCTTCTCCCAAGTCCTTCGTGTCAAACTGTTAGTGCAACCAAAGCTTGACCGATGATAAGTTCCCTACATCATTCCCAACGAGCAGTATATCATCGACATAGAGTATTCGAAAAACCACTTTTCCATCCTTAATACGTTTATAAACACAGGGTTCATCAACATTCTGCTCAAAATCAAAAGTCTTGATCGCTTGATCAAATCTCTGGTTCCATGAGTGGGATGCTTGCTTTAATCCATAAATGGATCTAAGCAACTTGCAGACTTTCTTGTCTTGGCCTTTCGTTACGAACCCTTCGGGCTGTATCATGTAGATACACTCCTCAAGATGGCCATTCAAGAATGCCGTCTTGACGTCTATTTGCCAGATCTCGTAATCGAGAGCCGCCGCAATGGATAGAAGAATACGGATAGACTTCAGCATAGTAACAGGTGAAAAGGTTTCATCGTAATCAATTCCAGCCTTTTGTGTGTACCCCTGTGCAACCAGTCTAGTTTTGAAAGTTTCCACTCTCCCTTCTGCATCCTTCTTTCTTTTGTAGACCCATTTGTATCCAATGGGTTTTATCCCATCTGGTAAATCTACAAGTTCCCAAGCAGAGTTAGATTTCATGGAATCCATCTCATTATTCATAACCTATTTCCAAGATTTAGAATCAACATCATTTATAGCTTCATCATAGGTGACTGGGTCATCCTCATGCTCATGAGCCTCGGCCTAAGTATAATACATGAAGAAATTAGATTTCTTCGAAACCCTCCCACTATGACGAAGCACACTAAATTGTTGATCGTCTGCAGGCCTTTCACTGGAACTCAAACTTGCGTCGAAGACCGAAACCTGTGAAGTAGTTCTTTCACCCGATAACTCCTCTAGCACCACTTTGCTTCGAGGCTTAAATTCATTCATGTGACTTTCCTCTAAGAATGTCGCATGGGTTGATACAATGACTTTTTGGTCCTTCAGGTTAGGGAACAGACCTCCTTTAGTTTCCTTTGGATACCCTACAAACATGCACAATTCTGATCTTAGTTCCAACTTCTTCGCATCCCGTCCAGTACATGTGCTGGGCAGCCCCATATTCTCATATGTCTAAGGGAGGGCTTCCTGCCTCACCATAATTCATACGGAGTTCTGGGAATTGACTTGCTTGGAACCTGGCTCAGCCTATACCACGCCGTTTGTAAAGCATATCCCCAAAATGATAATGACAGCGTTGAATAACTCATCATGGATCGTACCATATCCAACAAGGTCCTGTTTCTCCTTTTGGTTACACCATTCTGTTGGGGAGTACCAGGTGCAGTCAATTGGGATAATATCCCGTTCTCTACAAGATATCCTAGAAATTCGTCGGAGAGGTATTCACCACCTCGATCAGATCGAAGTGTCTTTATGGATTTATCCAATTGCTTTTCCACTTCGGCACGATGCTCTTTAAACTTGTCAAAGGTTTCCCTCTTGCAGTGCATCAGATACACATATCCATACCTCGAGTAATCGTCTATAAAGGAGACATAATACTCGAACCCTCATCGTGCTGTGACGTTCATGGGGCCACATACGTCAATGTGCACAATTTCTAAGAGCTCCTGAGCCCTAGTACCCTTAGCTCCAAAAGACCTCTTAGTCATCTTTCCCTCTAGACAAGACTCACATTGAGGAAGGCGCACCTCCTCCAGGGATTCTAGAGAACCGTCTTTCACTAATGTTTGAATCCTATCCTGATTAATATGACCAAGTCTTAAATGGCAAAGATAAACCTTGTTAGTGTGAGAAACTTTCAACCTTTAAGAGTTATCTACTAATTCGGTGTCAAGCAGTGAGTACATCTTTGGTTTGATTAAATATAGGTTTCTATCCATCCATCCAAAACAAATAAAAGACTTATCTCTATGAATATCAACTCTTTTACTAAAAGAAACTGAATAAGAATCCTTTATTAAACAAGCTACCGATATAGGGTTCCTCCTAAAATTAGGAACATAAAAACAGTCTTTCAATAAAATAAACCTAAATTTATCAAAGTAAAGATAAATATCTCCCACTGCCTCAGCCACCACCAAGCTGCCGTCTCCAATCCGCAACAAGAGGCTCCTATCATGTAGACTTCTCGTTTCCATGAACCCCTGCATAGAAACACAAACATGATTAGTGGTGCCCGAATCAATGATCCAAGTGTCTTTCGATTCTTCCACCAAACATGCTTCCAAATAGTGAAGTTCCTGTTAGAAAATGCCCTAAGCATTAGAGACATTTTGATGTATTTATTTTGAACTAGATAATAAAATTATATATAGAGGTTATTCATTATATTGCTATCTGTCCTCATTTTATTTACATGTTAAAGTAAATGTAAGCAAATATGACTCCCTGACTGCTTATGTTAAAACTGTTAGAACGTTTCATGCAATGGATTTTTGTATGCGAGAAGACACTATTCTAAAGTAAACAGTCTAAACTATGGTCTATAGTCTATGGGGTTAGACTGAGCATCTAACTCATGTTAAGACTATTATATTGTCTAAAGCCTTGGAGGGGGCGGTTTGTCTTGACTGTCTGGAGCATAGACTCCCAAGTAAAGATATAGATATGTTGCTTGGTGGTGACATATTAGACCGGGACTAAAGCGTGATTGATCTACGAAGTCCGTTTTGAGTGGATCGATCTACTTTTGACGTTCATTGTGTAGTAACCTTAATCCTGGGAAGATGGACAGCTTCATGTATATGACTTGTGTACTTTGATGTTCCAATGGTTAAAGCGTCTTAGAGGTAGTAAGCTTATAGACCAGTTCGTTGGGTGCATGACTCGTATACGATGAAGGGTTCGTATACAGATATCGGAATCATAGCTCTAATAAGGAGTTAAGGGTATCCTCTTAAAGGCATTATACTGAATGTGAAAATAGAAAAGGCCTTAGATCGTCTGCTGGGCGGATGACTTCTTATTCACATATGATGAATAATCATTTTCTTTATTCGGTAGTATAATGAAACTTTAAGATACCCTGATCAGTAGGATTAAACAGACTTTGACCTAAGGCTGATCATGGATATCATATGAGGGTTGTGCATACATGACAAGGTCATTGGATGATAGCTTGTCACAGGCTTACGTAATACGGTATATAATTGGGAGTTCAGTTTCAGGTTTATAGTGGTGTGACTCTGAAATTAGAGATCATATGATTGAGTTGTTCGGTAAAGAATGATGATCATATGGATTTTGTGGGAGCCCGATTATATATATCCAATCGGTCCCTCTACTAACTCCACATAATTCCTTAACGTTTAGCAAATTGATTTGTGTATGCTATTGGCTAGTTGATTATGCATGGATGGTGTAGACATAGGATTAGGATGGTGGACAAGATTCTCTCCAGTTGAATTCAGATTTTGTTTTGGATAATAGAGTACATAAGTATTCGAACTCCAAATAAAGTTGCCATGATTTTATTTGAGATTGGATTGGAGTTGTAGAAAATTATATATGAGAACAACAATTTGAAATATAACATTTTTGTAGATAAGGTTCAAAGAAAAATTCAAGTTTCAATCCAGGTTGAATTTAGATTCTCTCCTCCCTAGATTATGGCCAAAATTTTGAGGGAAGATCTCTTGTAGATTTTCGGTTATTTTGGATAAGGATGAGATAAGATTCAAGCTTGAAAATCCTAGTGGAATTTTGATTATTCCCTTATCCTAAAGTAGTCAAAATTTTGTTAGGATTTTCCCTTTGGATTTTTAGATTTTTTGGTTGAAAATGGGAGATAAAATTCTAGTTAAAATCTTGTTTGAATTTTTAATGGAAAAATCGTAAAGTGGCCGAATTTTCTTGCTGGGATTTGGCCTTGATAAATTCAGATTTTTTGGTTGTGGATAAGGGAGAATATCTTCTCCTAATCCAATTCGAATTCAGAGAATCACCTCATGTAAGTCTATAAATAGAGGTCCTGCCACTCCAGTTCTCTTAGACCATAGACTCAGGTGAGCAGGCTTATTGTTGCATAACTCACCGTGATAATAATTTATTTAGAGATCTGGGCGGTCGGAAGAAGACTAGCAGTGCTAGCATACCGATCGAGGTTCAGAATGCCCACACACTCAACCCTTCGGGAATTGGAAAATAGTAGAGAATGCTAGTTGGTTGAAGCCCTCCGGTCATTCTCCTCCTGTAAGATTGGCATCCTTGAGGTATGAGTTTAAATTGTTGTTGGTTTATTATATATGGCATCATGAGATATTTAACAATCTTGAAACTTTTTAATTGTTCCGCTGCGCACGTTTTTAGCGATTTAAATTCCTACAATTGGTATCAGAGTCATCTCATGACTATGCCATGTACATAAATTAGACAATTAATTAGTCTTTTTATTCATGTATGTATTTGATATTTAGAGAGTGGCATTGTAGGATACCTTTATGTTGTTATCATGGATTATGTATGTAGTATGTGGTTATTTTAATTTTCTGAATTATTTTAAGCATGCTTGTTTCTGCCAGTTTTGGTTCCTTAGAATTTAGAAAAATTGTATCTAGGATTTTTTATATAACCATGGGAACAGTTTATTAACACTGTAATTTTCCCATGGATTTTAATTTTTGTCTCTTAGAATTATTATGATTAGAATTTTTTATACACCGGAAACGGTTTAGGAATTTTTATGTAATTATTCTTAGAGGAGATTGTAGATTGAAGACGTAATTTATTTTCCCCAAAAGTTAAATTTAATTTAAAGGTTGAAATTTTGATTGTGTGGAAAATTTCAATTTAATTGGGATTCAAATTAATTTTTGGAGACCCTAATGGGTAAATTGGAATATGACACGAAAATCGAGACACGACCCCTCGGGCAGGATGGGGCTGTGGTAGCCCCTTTACAGGACATGACCACCCATGGCTGCGGGCTTGGCCTACAGCCGTAGGTGGCCGTGGCCCTCCCAAGGCTGGCCGTAGCCTGTGGCTGCCGGTGTTTGTAGCCTGCCGGCTACTACGCCCAGCCTAGGTATGCAGCCTGGCGCTGCAAGCTTGGCCCACAGCCCGGCAAGGCTGCACATGGGGCGGTTGTGGGCTGCCAGCCCCCCAGGGGCTGGGGGTTGCCCACGGCGGCTGCCGGCATCCAAGGCGGTGGGGCGACGGTTCAAAAAAAAAGTCAAAAAATTTTGATTTTTAAATTTGAGATTTAATTTTAAATCATGTTTAAAAATATGTAATTAAAAATTTGAAATTTTTGAAATTACATATTATTACACATGATGTTTAAAATTGTTTAAAATTTGAATTTGAAATTTAAATTTTAAATAATTCTTGGGATGAGAAATAAATGGAGAGGCTACATGAAGATGGATACAAGAAGACGGAACAAAATTCCAGACCTAAAGAATGCTTTGGATGGAATTTTGTAATCTTTATTTTCTTTGTTCTAAAATGGAACCATGGCTTGGTTATTCTGTCAATTATTTTTTCTGCGATATATCATGGATGTATAAATATGTATTGATGGATGTTTTAGATGCATATTTGATAACATGTCATATAAAATAGGTGAGTGCCACTCATACTATATTGATCATACATATTTGTCAAAACTTGCATGTTGATCAATAAAAATATATATATACATATGCTCAGGACTCTAGTTCAGCGGGAGTGACACACACTTCCAAATATACAATCCCAATAGGTACGTTAAGCTAAGTCTAATGGGGAAAGCTACTACTTCCCTCTATACATTTACATAACAAAAATTCCCGTGAAAAGGGTTACTATTGCTCAGAGGACAATCTTGATTCTGCATCAGACATTTCCTCATCGTCACTGTCGCTAAGAGGAAACTCCTCTGGATCCTCCTCCTCGTTCCCCCCGACGAAGCTGCCTTTATTGTTGCTAGCTATGATGACTTGGGGCTCATACATCCCCATCCATTCGTAGTCACTAAAGTGATTAGGGATCTCCTCTCCCTCATTATCAGGATGGGCGTCGGGGAGAGCCTCATCATTTTCCTCTTCCTCGTGGTGTTCGGGAGACAGAGGGGCTGGTTCAGGGTTTTCCATAGTCCTCTTTGACATCTGGGATGTCTATGAGGGAGAGGCCATGGCACAATACTGTCAAAGGTTTTTAGATGCCATGTTACCTCATATCCCTCTAGACAGACCATTTACAGAGATAGCTGACCTGTTGTGGAAAAGGACTCCATGGTACATGAGGGATCTCGTCCACTACCCTCTATAACGTGAAGACTTGAGGCACTTTGTCCAGGAAATAGTGGACGTCGAGAGAAAAGTGCTCAACCCTACACTAGCCCAAGGCGTGGCAGCAGTTGTTGACATGGAAGGCAACCAAGTAGACCTTGTACCCCAACCGGTCGAAGAAGAGTTCATGGCCGAACACCAGCTCGAGGTACCCGAGGGCAATGGGGCTCTTGTACATGTTGTTCTAGATACCTACATCTCTAGTTGGTCCATCAGAATTATAAAGGTCTTGGTAGAACTCGGCCCACTGCATCATCGAATCCCTGATCCTACGTCGTTTGTTCCACCATTCCAACACCGATCCCTCTAGCCTGCTGCTTCCCAAAACCACTCGTAGATAAGGTAGGATATGGCAAGCTTCGAAAATAACCCCCATATTGTGTGTGACAGCCCGTGCCCTCAGTGGCCCGGACCGTCACTAAAAACTTTCTTTCTTCAACTGATACTTATACTTTACATTTAACTTATATGGGATTTAATACGAAATATTAAGGATTTTTTTTTTACACGCGTACATATTTACCATTCATGTACGTATACTTTTAAAATGCAAAATTTGAAGAAGGAACATAGGGATTTCAATTTTGCATACACACTTATATACTTGTTTATCTGATTACTATTCACCAGATACTATTTAAATATACTATTCATACATATACTGTTTACTGTTTAAAATACCATTTAACCTTTACTATTCAAAATATTATTTAACTGTCACCATTCAAAATACAATTTACTCATACTGTGTGGAAGATTACTCGCAGTGTATCCACAACCTCCCCTCACATTCGGCTCCAGTGCCATCATTGCCCATAAGTGATTAAGCCATAGGATGCTCACCTACAGCATGAACATACTTTGTGAGCTTTACGTCCAGTAAGTACAACATGTTTACCTCAAAACATGTTTAAAACATACATGTACTTCAAATCATATGAGCACACCAGTCATCACCAATACCATATAGCATATCACATATCATAGCATCATGTATTGCATCTTAGAATACATCATCACATTATACTGAATGCATAACATAGCATATCATGTATATAGTGCAACTTATGGAAACTAGAAGCATAAGGAACTAGTGCATATAGTGATCAATGCATGATCCGGTTATGTTCATTTATGCTTCAACGTTTTCTTTTTTTTTTTTTCCTTTATCTTGTCTACTCTAGGCCCCTGTGATAGTACCGAGTGCACGCAGACCAACGGTAAAGCTGAGGTCACTAAATAGGCCAGAGGACCATCAACGGATGTTCGACTCTTTGCCTTCTCTTACTTTAACTCTAAAAACCCTTTCAACGGAAAGAGCCGGTACGACACGCCTATTAAATTCCATCTTGCTTATCTATTCTAGCCATGTACTTTTCTAAGCTATCCCAAGGCCTATGCGGCGGGGACGTATGGCTTCTATCTTGTTATTTCATCAATCTACTCGATTGTGAAACTATATGCTCTAATGTATGCTGCGCAGCATCGTGTATATGATACATACTTAAAATACTGGAAAATCATCATTTAAATTCACTTTATCCATACTGTAGGCGAGTTGTACTTACTTAATTGTAGGCAATTCGTACTTGTACTCACACCTTTATCAACTCACAGGTTACCACCTGTCATCAATAATGTTACTCATCAGCACCCTTGCTGGGTCACCAATACCATTAGTGACTAACACTTGCGTCTCTATGTGGCACTGAGGCTCGTCAGTACCCTGTTGACCTACTTTGGGAATTTGGTGTTCGATTCCTATTATCGTTTGATTACTGTCTTCTTGACATATTAGTTATCGTTTCTCACAATGTTTTATAGAACACGGTCCTTGACTCGTTGCCTACCAGTCAACTGACTGGTTATCTCGCTCATGGGCAACTACATAGTCTACCGGCTACTAGGCGTAAACTTGGTTTAGTAATCGGCCAGGTTACTTTGCCTTATTGGGTGTGGTAGCCTTTCTGGCCACTATGACTCGTTTTGGTGTGGTAGCTTACTGAGCTAACCACACTATTTGGTTTGTTTAAGAACATCTCTAGGTTTATTTATAAAAATTCTTAGTAAAATTATGTGATTGGAATTCGTTCCCTTATCACCCCATTGGAAGGTGAGGGACATTTTCTTTTGTAAATCATGTCCATATTTTCAAAGTGTTGAAAATACATTTTACTTGAAATATGAAAACACATTTTCTAAAGGTTTGTATTTGAAAGGTGGTTTTGAACCACTTTGACAATTGGTTTCGGAACTAAGTCGAAACGACTCTCCTTATGATTTTTACAAACATAAAAGTTTTCACCTCAACAAGATAAACAAATCTCGTGTTCATCTTGGAGCCTAATTCTAACTCTAATGGCTCCTAATTTTATTATAACATGGGCCTAGTGCCCAGTTTAACAAAAACTTTCAGTTTTACATCCTATTAAAAACGGTTCTGTTTAAGGCCCTAAACGGCCAAATTTTTGAAGCGCACGTCTGTCATTCTTAAGATCTCGACGAGATCTACAACTTTCATGTTAAGGTCAGAGTCCGGTTCGGACTCTAAGGGGTTCATTTTTAACAAAAACCAAAACTACTGTCTGGGATCGGGTCTTGTTCCCAGTTTTACTCCTAGTTTGGGCACTGAGTGAAAAACACTCAAAAAGCCTATCTTGGTGTCATTTTTGGCCGAAGGCTATTTCACACAAACACGACCATAACGAAATTTTCTTAAAATATCGTGCTTTACCAAATCCTAAAATCGGAACCTAAGTGGGTCAAAATGGCTAAAATCCGTGGCCTATCATACATACACTTTTGTGTCCAGCCACATTACTAAACTTTACACTCATAGTCTTACTTAAAATTTTGTAGACATAATCACAACCATATAAACTTAAGGATAGAAACTTAAGGCTCAAAATAAAAATTATTACAACCCATGTGCATAAACAAATACACATAATGGCTTGGTCAAAACTTAGAACCACTGACCACAAAATAAAGGTTTTTCGATCATTACCTTTTTATGCTTCGAATCAAGCACAACTCGAACTATTGCTTGGATGGTAAAATGACCGTTGGAAACCACAAGGAATAGAGGTTGTTTCTTGTACTAACAAACACCAAAATATTTTCTCTTAATCATTAACTTACAGCAAAGAACTAAAACTACAAAACCAGTCTAGAAACTTACCCTTGAAAGACTTGAAACAACTTGAAATTGATCCCTCCTAATTCAAACTTAAAGAGGTTTACTTTTGATATGTTTTTAGCAAGGTTTTCAACTTAGAGAATGGTGGTTTTGGGGCTGAGAAGGGGTCAATTGTAGCAAGGGGGAGAGAGAAATTGTGAGCTGAATTTTAGAGTGTGAAAAGAGAAAACTAAACCCAATGGTATGGCCATTCCTTTTATAGAAAAAATCTAACCTCACTTAGCCACTTTAAGTTTGATTAATCGAGCCAACTTTAAGCTAATTTTGGGGACAAAATTTGCTCATTTCAGTCCAAATCTTTCATATCCTAGGCGTCCATTTAAGGGGGAGGATGAGGAAGGCATGGTGATGGGAAATATTTGTTTTGTTTATACAATGTGTCATCAACCACCTCAATATTTTATTGGTCACCTTTTTTGGGGTTCCTAACTACTGCAAGTTAGCTGATTTTCCAGCTAAAGCACACGATTTTTGGGGTGAAGGAAAATTATCTGTGTTGCTCTCTTCACAGTCCGGTCTTGTACTACGATTTTCGGTCCTTTCCTGTTAGCATTCAAATAATCATCCAGAAGTCAGATTTTCTGAATCTGATTATTACGCAGATGATTTCTAGTTGGTTATATTTTCTATGAGCCCATTTTATACTTAAGTTACTACTCATACTCTATACTATGATTGTGTCTACACTATGTTGTATTCGCACACGCATACCGAAGCGTTTTTGGGTGCAACGTTTCCAACACAGTTTCTTTGACTAAGTTGGCCATGCAGAGTCCATTCTATTGGTCCTTTGGTGGGAAAAGGTCAACCAAACCATCCTCCCGATACCATATTCCTTGCTAGGGTTTTTCTTCTGTTTACACGGCACCCTACATGGGCGTGTTCAAGGCTACACGGGCATGTTCAAGGCTACACGGGCGTGTTCAAGGCTACAAGGGCGTGTCTTTTCTAAACACGGCGTCACACACGGTCATGCACCTTGGTGTGTCTCTCTACACGGCCATGTTCCATCAACACATCCACTGACATCTCAACAACCTGATCAGTACACGATCTCTTACATGACCGTGTACTTGATCGTGTTCATTAATACGATCCTGTTCATTCGAACCATCTTATGTTCGTGCATAGTGTAGATGATACACGGGCGTGTATCCGGTCGTGTCTTACTTATACGACCATGGTCAATTACACGACTTCATGCACGTGCACAGTCTGGGGCAGTACATGGCCATACAAACGGCCGTGTATGAGCCCATGTTCCTTGAATTTTGCACAAAATGCATCAAATCATTCCTAAATTTCTCATTAGGTGAAATTTATGGTACAGGGATGGGGCAGTCCTTGCATTGTGGATCCAATATGAGAGTTCACATGGGTGGCTACCATCACATAGATCTGGCTGCATGGCGGTGAAAGCCAGGCTCACTTTTCGATCTTCTTGTACTTGGTGGGGGTCAATCGGTGCAGCCATACTACCTACTATAACCAAATCGTTAACTTACATACTAATATCGAAAAAATTAAACCTGACTTACTTAGATAGATGAGGTAGGCATGCAGCAAAGTGAGGTAGGGTGGCAGGATACCGCTATGATACCAACTGTGATGTCCCGTGCCCTGAGCGGACCGGACCATCACTTAAAACTACTGTTACTTATCTTACTTAAAAACTATTACTTAAACTTAATTAGATACTATAACTTTAGGATATTTTTTTTGAATGCGTATGTATTTACTATTCACATACGTATACTTTCGAAAATACAAAGTCTAAATCATAAGGAGTTTAGTTATACATACATACTTATAAAATTCTTTAACTAATTACTATTCAAAATATACTATTCAAAAATATTGTTTGCTGTGTGAAAGTTAAACTCGCGGTGTATCTATAACCTAGCCCTCATATCCAGCTCTACTATTGTCATTACCGATTAAACTCTAAGCTATAGGTCGCTTACCTACAGCACCAACACACACTGGATTTACCACAAGAAATTCGAATCTTATTTGGACTATGATTCAAAAATTGAATTTCAAATTTCAAAGTTCAAATTCAAATTTCAAATTCAAATTTTAAATTCGAATTTCAAATTCAAATTTCAAATTCAAATTTTAAATTTCAAATTTCAAATTTCAAATTTCAAAATCTACAAAACTGTTGTATTTCAAATTCTTGTTCTTGTTAGGAAATGCCCTAAGTATTAGAGACATTTTGATGTATTCATTTTGAACTAGATAATAAAATTATACTTAGAGGTTATTTATTACATTGCTATCTGTCCTCGTCTTATTTACATGTTAAAGTAAATGTAAGCAAATATGGCTCACTGACTGCTTGTGTTAAAACTGTTAGAACGTTGCATGCAATGGATTTTTGTATGCGAGAAGACAATGTTCTAAAGTTAGCAGTCTAAACTATGGTCTGTAGTCTATGGGGTTAGACCGAGCATCTAACTCATGTTAAGACTATTATGTTGTCTAAAGCCTTGGAGGGGACGGTTTGTCTTGACTGTCTGGAGCTGGACTCCCAAGTAGAGACATGGATATGTTGCTTGGTGGTGACATATTAGACCGGGACTAAAGCATGATTGATCTACGTACTCCGCTATGAGTGGATCAATCTGCTTTTGACGTTCATTGTGCAATAACCTTAATCCTGAGTAAATGAACTACTTCATGTATATGACTTGTGTACTTTGATGTTCTAATGGCTAAAGCGTCTCAGAGGTAGTAAGCTTATAGACCGGTTCGTTGGGTGCATGACTTGTATACGATGAAGGGTTTGTTTGCAGATATCGGAATCATAGCTCTGAGGAGTTAAAGGTATCCTCTTAAAGGCATTATACTGAATGTGAAAATGGACAAGGCCTTGGGTCGTCTGCTGGGCGGATGACTTCTTATTCACATATGGTGAATAATCATTTTCTTGATTCGGTAGTATAATGGAACTTTAAGATAGCCTGATCAGTAGGATTAAACGGACTTTGACCTAAGGCTGATCATGGATATCATATGAGGGTTTTGCATATATGACAAGGTCATTGGATGGTAGCTCGTCACAGGCTTACGTAATACGATATATAATTGGGAGTTCAGTTTCAGGTTTATAGTGGTGTGACTCTGAAATTAGTGATCATATGATTGAGTTGTTCGGTACAGAATGATGATCATATGGAATCACGGGAGCCCGATTATATATGTCCAATCAGTCCCTCTACTAGCTCCACATAATTCCTTAACGTTTGGCAAATTGATTTGTGTATGCTATTGGCTAGTTTATTATGCATGGATGGTGATGACATAGGATTAGGATGGTAGACAAGATTCTCTCCGGTTGGATTCAGATTTTGTTTTGGATAATAGAGTACACAATTATTCGAACTCCAAATAAAGTTGCCATGATTTTATTTGAGATTGGATTGGAGTTGTAGAAAATTATCCATGAGAACAAGAATATGAAACACAACCGTTTTTGTGGAATTTGAAATTTGAAATTTGAAATTTGAAATTTGAAATTTGAATTTTGAAATTTGAAATTTGAATTTTGAATTTGAAATTTGAATTTGAAATTTGAATTTGAAATTCGAATTTGAAATTTGAATTTGAAATTTAAATTTGAAATTTGAAATTTGAAATTTGAAATTTGAATTTGAAATTTGAATTTGAAATTTGAAATTCAAATTTTGAATCACAGTCCAAGTAGGATTCGAATTTGTTGTGGAAAATCCACAAGGTTTGAAATTCGAATTTGAGTTGGATTTGGAGAGGATAATCTTGTTAGAATCCTACTTGAATTTTGAATCAAAATCTCCCTAAAAGTGGCCGAAATTTTGGAGGCTTTATCCTAGGAAATTCGGTTATTTTTGGATAAGGTTGAGATGAGATTTAGCTTGAAAAATCCTAGTGGAATTTTGATTCTTCCTTATCCTAAAAGTGGCCGAAAATTTGGAGAAGATTTTCTCCTAAAGATTTCTGATTTTTTGGTTGAAAAAGGGAGATAAAATTCTAGTTAAAATCTTGTTTAGATTTGGATTGGATTTATCCTAGAAAAACCGAATTTAATTGTGGAGATTCTCCCTTGGAAAATTCGGATTTTTTGGTTTTGGATAAGGGAAAATATCTTTTCCTAATCCAATTCAAATTCAGAGATTCACCTCATGCAGGTCTATAAATAGAGGTCCTGCCACTCCAGTTCTCTCAGACCACAGACTCTCAGGTGAGCAGGCTTATTGTTGAACAGCTCATCGTGACAATAAAGTTCTTTAGAGATCTGAGTGGTCGGAAGAAGACTAGCAGTGCTAGCATACCGATCGAGGTTCAGAGTGCCCACACACTCAGCCATTCGGGAATTGGAGAATAGTAGAGAAGGCTAGTTGGTTGAAGCCTCCAGTCATTCTCCTCCTACATATTGGCGTCCTTGAGGTATGAGTTTTAATTGTTGTTGATTTATTGTATATGGCATCATGAGATATTTAACGTTCTAAAAATTTTTATTGTTCCGTTGCGCCACTCTGATACGTTTTTACCTGTTTATTTTCCTACAATTGGTATCAGAGCCATCTCATGACTATGCCATGCACATAAATTAGACAATTACTTAGTCTTTTTATTTATGTATGGATTTGATATTTAGAGAGTGGCATTCTAGGGTTCCTTTATGTTGTTATCATGTATTATGTATAAAGTATGTGGTTATTTTAATTTTTTGAATTATTATAAGCATGCTTGTTTATACCGGTTATGGTTCCTTAGAATTTAGAAAAATTGTATCTAGGAATTTTTTATGTAACCATGGGAGCAGTTTATTAACACTGTGTTTTTCCCATGGATTTTAATTTTTGTCTCTTAGAATATTTATGGTTAGAATTTTTGTACACAGAAAACGGTTTAGAATTTTTTATGTAATTATTCTTGGAGGAGATTGAAGATTGAAGACCGTAATTTATTTTTTCCAAAAGTTAAATTTGATTTAAAGGTTGAAATTTTGATTGTGTGGAAAATTTCAATTTAATTGGGATTCAAATTAATTTTTGGAGATCCTAATAGGTAAATTGGAATATGGCACGAAAATCGAGACACGACCCCTCGGAATAGGCCGACGGGCATTGGTGGGGCTGCAGCCCGTGCCCTCGGGCAGGATGGGGCTGCGGCAGCCCCTCTGCAGGAAAACATCACCCACAGCCGCAGGCTTGGCCTGTAGCCGAGGGTGGCGCAGCCTGCCCAAGGCTGGCCGCAGCCTGGGCGTGCAGCCACTGGCTGCAGGCGCTGCCTGCAGCCTGCCGGCTGCTGCACCCAGCCTGGGCGTGCAGCCTGGCGCTGCAGGCTTGGCCTGCAGCCCGGCAGGGCTGCACAAGGGGCAGCCGTGGGCTGCTAGCCCCTCCGGGGTTGGTGGCTACCCACGGCGGCTGCCGCCTTCACGGGCGGCGGTGCGGCGGTCCAAAAATTTGAAAATTTTGATTTTTAAATTTGAGATTTAATTTTAAATCATGTTTAAAAATATGTAATTAAAAATTTAAAATTTTTGAAATTACATATTATTACACATGATGTTTAAAATTGTTTAAAATTTAAATTTGAAGTTTAAATTTGAAATTCGAATTTGGAATTTGAATTTGAAATTTAAATTTTTGGAGATTTAAATTTTAAATAATTCTTGGGATGAGAAATAAATGGAGAGGCTACATAAAGATGGATAAAAGAAGACGGAACAGAATTCAAGACCCAAAGAATGCTTTGGATGGAATTTTGTAATCTTTATTTTCTGTGTTCTAGGATGGAACCATAGCTTGGTTATTCTGTCAATTATTTTTTCTGTGATATGTCATGGATGTATAAATATGTATTGATGGATGTTTTGTATGCATATTTGATAACATGTCATATAGGATAGGTGAGTGCCGCTCATACTATATTGATCATACATAATTTGTCAAAACTTGCATGTTTTTCAAAATATTGAGTGGGAGAGGGTTTCAAACAAAAACCACGGCCTCCATTGTTGATCCATATGTGAAAGCATGGTAACGCCTCGCGTCAGTTCTGACCTGACCACACCCCTCGGTAGGTGTTTACCGCCGCCGGTATACTAGATTGGATCTCCTATGTGGAAAACGTGTTCGGGTGCGATCCTATTCATGACCACCCCTCGGTGGCTTGGTAGGACGTGGATCGGGCTACGTAAACAATGGTTATATACTCAAGGCTCGTTTAGTTATTAACCTTCCCTAGAAGCTCTGTTAACTAAACTGGTGGTCAAATAAGCGGTTATTAATATATGTCTTAACCTTGGAGGATTTAAGGTAACATATATTAATTGGACGGGGTCCATGTTCCGGCTATTTGTTCTCATGACCACCCCTCGGTGGCTTGGGGCAATAGGTGCTGAGAATTACCGTTGCAATGCTACATTTTTTCAAGTTTCATGTAGGAACATACTTGTATGTTTTATTTGCTAAATTATCTGCATATTTTCTTGGGCTTTGTAATGATGTCTAGTATAATTTTATTTCAGTTCAAAATGTCACCGACACCCCTCATTTCAATACTTACTGAAAATAAGTTGAATGGCGACAATTATAAAGATTGGAAAAGAAATCTATTAATAGATCTCAGCTGCGAGAGACACAAGTTCGTACTGGACGAACCATGCCCACCTGGGCCCAAACCTGACACACCACTTGAGGAGGTCCCGGTTGCCTATAATCGTTGGAGAGAATCCAATGAAATAGCTCGATGCTACATCCTTGCTAGCATGACGAGTGCTTTACAAAAGCAGCATGAGACTTATCAAGTTGCTGGGGAGATCATGGATAATCTGGAGGACATGTTCGGAGGCCAAGAAAAATTGGCTCGACAGTCCGCTATCACCAGCATTATGAACTCCAAGCAAAAGGCGGGTACTCCGGTGAAGGACCATATGATCACTCTAATGGGATTCTTCGCTGAGGCTGCCGAGAATGGTGCTGAGTTGGACTATAACACCCAGATCGAGATGGTGTTCAAGACTCTGTCTAAAGATTTTGTGGGGTTTAAGGTCGCATACAATCTGGTGACAAAGGAGTTAGGACTTACCGAGCTCATGAAGCAACTACAGGCTTATGAGCGGATGATCAGGGATGAGGATACGGTCCGACCTAAAGGAGAGGCCAATTTGGCGGAATCTTCCAATCCCTCACGGAAGAGGAAGAGGCCAAATAAGAAGCAAGTGGCTTCCAGTTCTTCTAATCCTCCTGTCTCTGACGGGAAGAAGAAGAAGAAGAACAAGAAGCCAAAGGACCCTAAAAAGTCCAAATGCTTCCACTGTGGGAAGGTAGGTCACTTCAAGAAGGCTTGCCGGGAATTCCTAGCCTCCAAGGGCAAGGAAGGTAAGGAACTTCATTACTTAGAAGCGTGTTTGGTGGAAGAATCGAAAGACACATGGGTCATTGATTCGGGCGCCACTAATCATGTTTGTGTTTCTATGCAGGGGTTCGTGGAAACGAGAAGTCTACATGATAGGAGCCTCTCGTTGCGGACTGGAGATGGTAGTTTTGTGGTGGCTGAGGCAGTGGGAGACGTTCATCTTTATTTTGATCAATTTAGGTTTATTTTATTGAAAGACTGTTTTTATGTTCCTAATTTTAGGAGGAACCTTATATCGGTAGCTTGTTTAATAAAGGATTCTTATTCAGTTTCTTTTAGTAAAAGAGTTGATATTCGTAGAAATAAGTCTTTTATCTGTTCTGGATGGATGGATGGAAACCTATATTTGATCAGACCAAAGATGTACTCACTGCTTGACACTGAATTAATTGATAACTCTAAAAGGTTGAAAGTTTCTCACTCTGACAAGGCGTATCTTTGGCATTTAAGACTTGATCATATTAATCAGGATAGGATTCAAAGATTGGTGAAAGACGGTCCTCTGGAATCTCTGGAGGAGGTACGACTTCCCCAATGTGAGTCTTGTCTAGAGGGTAAGATGACTAAGAGGTCTTTTGGAGCTAAGGGTACAAGGGCACAGGAGCTCTTAGAAATTGTGCACACTGACGTATGTGGCCCCATGAACGTCACAGCACGAGGAGGGTTCGAGTACTATGTCTCTTTCATAGATGATTACTCGAGGTATGGATATGTGTATCTGATGCACCGCAAGAGCGAAACCTTTGACAAGTTCAAAGAGTATCGTGCGGAAGTGGAAAAGCAATTGGATAAATCCATAAAGACACTTCGATCTGATCGAGGTGGCGAATACCTCTCTGATGAATTTCTAGGACATCTTGTAGAGAACGGGATTTTATCCCAATCGACTACACCTGGTACTCCACAACAGAATGGTGTAGCCGAAAGGAGAAACAGGACCTTATTGGATATGGTACGGTCTATGATGAGTTACTCAACGCTGCTATTATCATTTTGGGGACATGCTTTACAAACGGCGTGCTATATTCTGAACCAGGTTCCGAGCAAATCAATTCCTAGAACTCCGTATGAATTGTGGCGTGGCAGGAAGCCCTCCTTTGGACATATGAGAATATGGGGCTGCCCGGCACATGTACTGGATGGGGATGCGAAGAAGTTGGAACCAAGATCAGAATTGTGCATGTTTGTAGGGTATCCAAAGGGAACTAAAGGAGGTCTGTTCTATAACCCGGAGGAACAAAAGGTCATTGTCTCGACACATGCGACATTCTTGGAGGAAAGTCACATGAATGACTTTAAGCCTCGAAGCAAAGTGGTGCTAGAGGAGTTATCGGGTGAAAGAACTGCTCCACAGATTTCGGTCTTGGACGCAAGTCCGAGTTCCAGTGAAAGACCTGCAGACGATCAACAATTTAGGGTGCCTCGTCGTAGTGGGAGGGTTTCTAAGAAACCTAATTTCTTTATGTATGATGCTGAGGTATACCAGGCCGAGGCTCATGAGCATGAGGAAGTGTAGGAAAATTAACCGGTAAAAACGTATCAGAGTGGCGCAGCGGAACAATAAAAATTTTTAGATCGTTAAATATCTCATGATGCCATATACAATAAATCAACAACAATTAAAACTCATACCTCAAGGACGCCAACGAACAGGAGGAGAGTGACCGGAGGCTTCAACCAACTAGCCTTCTCTACTATTCTCCAATTCCCGAATGGCTGAGTGTGTGGGCACTCTGAACCTCGATCGGTATGCTAGCACTGCTAGTCTTCTTCCGACCACCCAGATCTCTAAAGAACTTTATTGTCACGATGAGCTGTGCAACAATAAGCCTGCTCACCTGAGAGTCTGTGGTATGAGAGAACTGGAGTGGTAGGACCTCTATTTATAGACCTGCATGAGGTGATTCTCTGAATTCGAATTGGACTAGGAAAAGATTTTCTCCCTTATCCAAACCAAAAAATCCGAATTTTCCAAGGGAGAATCTCCACAATTAAATTCGGTTTTCCTAGGACAAATCCAATCCAAATCTAAACAAGATTTTAACTAGAATTTTATCTCCCTTTTTCAACCAAAAAATCCGAAATCTTTAGGAGAAAATCTTCTCCAAATTTTCGGCCACTTTTAGGATAAGGAAGAATCAAAATTCCACTAGGATTTTTCAAGCTAAATCTCATCTCAACCTTATCCAAAAAATAACCGAATTTCCTAGGATAAAGCCTCCAAAATTTCGGCCACTTTTAGGGAGGGAGAGAATCCATATTCAACTAGGATTGAAACTTGAATTTTCCCTTGAATCTTATCTACAAAAACCGAATTTTCCATTGAGGATTATCCTTAAAAAATTCGCCCACTTTTGTTGGGATTTTGATTCAAAATTCAAGTAGGATTCTAACAAGATTATCCTCTCCAAATCCAACTCAAATTCGAATTTCAAACCTTGTGGATTTTCCACAACAAATTCAAATCCTACTTGGACTGTGATTCAAAATTTGAATTTCAAATTTCAAATTCAAATTTCAAATTCAAATTTCAAATTTCAAATTTCAAATTTCAAATTTAAATTTCAAATTCAAATTTCAAATTCGAATTTCAAATTCAAATTTCAAATTCAAATTTCAAATTCAAAATTCAAATTTCAAATTTCAAAATTCAAATTTCAAATTTCAAAATTCAAATTTCAAATTCCACAAAACGGTTGTGTTTCATATTCTTGTTCTCATGGATAATTTTCTACAACTCCAATCCAATCTCAAATAAAATCATGGCAACTTTATTTGGAGTTCGAATAATTGTGTACTCTATTATCCAAAACAAAATCTGAATCCAACCGGAGAGAATCTTGTCTACCATCCTAATCCTGTGTCATCACCATCCATGCATAATAAACTAGCCTATAGCATACACAAATCAATTTGCCAAACGTTAAGGAATTATGTGGAGCTAGTAGAGGGACTGATTGGACATATATAATCGGGCTCCCGTGATTCCATATGATCATCATTCTGTACCGAACAACTCAATCATATGATCACTAATTTCAGAGTCACACCACTATAAACCTAAAACTGAACTCCCAATTATATACCGTATTACGTAAGCCTGTGACGAGCTACCATCCAATGACCTTGTCATATATGCAAAACCCTCATATGATATCCATGATCAGCCTTAGGTCAAAGTCCGTTTAATCCTACCGATCAGGCTATCTTAAAGTTCCATTATACTACCGAATTAAGAAAATGATTATTCACCATATGTGAATAAGAAGTCATCCGCCCAGCAGACGACCCAAGGCCTTGTCCATTCTCACATTCAGTATAATGCCTTTAAGAGGATACCTTTAACTCCTCAGAGCTATGATTCCGATATCTGCAAACAAACCCTTCATCGTATACAAGTCATGCACCCAACGAACCGGTCTATAAGCTTACTACCTCTGAGATGCTTTAGCCATTGGAACATCAAAGTACACAAGTCATATACATGAAGTAGTTCATTTACTCAGGATTAAGGTTATTGCACAATGAACGTCAAAAGCAGATTGATCCACTCATAGCGGACTACGTAGATCAATCACGCTTTAGTCCCGGTCTAATATGTCACCATCAAGCAACATATCCATGTCTCTACTTGGGAGTCCAGCTCCAGACAGTCAAGACAGACCGTCCCCTCCAAGGCTTTAGACAACATAATAGTCTTAACATGAGTTAGATGCTCGGTCTAACCCCATAGACTGGACCATAGTTTAGACTGCTAACTTTAGAACATTGTCTTCTCGCATACAAAAATCCATTACATGCAACGTTCTAACAGTTTTAACACAAGCAGTCAGTGAGCCATATTTGCTTACATTTACTTTAACATGTAAATAAGACGAGGACAGATAGCAATGTAATGAATAACCTCTAAGTATAATTTTATTATCCAGTTCAAAAATGAATACGTCAAAATGTCTCTAATACTTAGGGCATTTCCTAACAATCTCCCACTTGCCCTAAGCCAGCAGATGTGCCATGTTACGCATCCCCATCGCCTCTACATGCCTCTCAAAGCTTCTAGCTACCAAAGTCTTAGTAAAGGGATCAGCGATGTTGTCCTCGGACGCGATCTTACATACATCCACTTGTCTTGTCTCCACATGCCCTCTAATAATGTGATACCTCCGATCGATGTGCTTGGTCTTCTTGTGGTGCCGAGATTCCCTTGTGTTGGCAATAGCCCCTGTATTATCACAGTAAAGTGTGATAGGCTTGTCAACACCCGGAATGACCTCAAGGTCTCTAAAGAACTTGCGGAGCCAAACCGCTTCTTTAGATGCCTCAGCCGCAGCCACATACTCAGCCTCCATAGTAGAGTCAGCTGTGCAGCCCTGCTTCACGCTCCTCCACACAATGGCGCCTCCTCCGAGTAAAAACACTGATCCAGATGTCGATTTCCTCGAATCCTTACAAGTCTGGAAGTCTGAGTCCGTGTATCCTACGGGTGTTAGGTCCCCTCCAGAATACACTAGCATATAATCCCTCGTTCTCTTAAGATACTTGAGTATGTGCTTTACTGCTTGCCAGTGCTTGGTTCCAGGATTCGCTTGATATCGACTCACCATACCTACTGCAAAACATATGTCCGGGCGAGTGCAAAGCATAGCGTACATAAGGCTACCCACAGCGGATGCATAAGGGACCTTACTCATACGCTCTCTTTCTTCCGATGTCTTGGGACAGTCATCCAATGAAAGAGTTAAACCGGCAATAGAAGGTTGTGAGCCTTTCTTTGCCTCTAGCATTGCATATTTGTCAATTATTTTATCTATGTATGAAGCTTGGGATAACGCTATCATTTTGTTCTTTCGATCTCTGAAGAGACGAATGCCTAGAACATAATTAGCTTCTCCCAAGTCCTTCATGTCAAACTGTTGGTGTAACCAAAGCTTGACCGATGATAAGTTCCCTACATCATTCCCAATGAGTAGTATATCATCGACATAGAGTATCAGAAAGACCACTTTTCCTTCCTTAATACGTTTATAAACACAAGGTTCATCAACGTTCTGCTCAAAACCAAATGTCTTAATCGCTTGATCAAACCTCTGGTTCCATGAGCGGGATGCCTGCTTTAATCCATAAATGGATCTAAGCAACTTGCAGACTTTCCTATCTTGGCCTTTTGCTACGAACCCTTCGGGCTGTATCATATAGATACACTCTTCAAGATGGCCATTCAAGAATGCCGTCTTGACATCCATTTGCCAGATCTCGTAATCGAGAGCGGCAGCAATGGACAGAAGAATACGGATAGACTTCAGCATAGCAACAGGCGAAAAGGTTTCCTCATAATCGATTCCAGCCTTTTGTGTGTATCCCTTTGCAACCAGTCTAGCTTTGAAAGTTTCCACTCTCCCTTCCGCATCCTTCTTTCTTTTGTAGACCCATTTGCATCCAATGGGTTTTATCCCATCCGGCAAATCTACAAGTTCCCAAACAGAGTTGGATTTCATAGAATCCATCTCACTGTTCATAGCCTGTTTCCAAGATCTAGAATCAACATCCTTTATAGCTTCATCATATGTGACCGGATCTTCCTCATGCTCATGAGCCTCGGCCTGGTATACCTCAGCATCATACATAAAGAAATTAGGTTTCTTAGAAACCCTCCCACTACGACGAGGCACCCTAAATTGTTGATCGTCTGCAGGTCTTTCACTGGAACTCGGACTTGCGTCCAAGACCGAAATCTGTGGAGCAGTTCTTTCACCCGATAACTCCTCTAGCACCACTTTGCTTCGAGGCTTAAAGTCATTCATGTGACTTTCCTCCAAGAATGTCGCATGTGTCGAGACAATGACCTTTTGTTCCTCCGGGTTATAGAACAGACCTCCTTTAGTTCCCTTTGGATACCCTACAAACATGCACAATTCTGATCTTGGTTCCAACTTCTTCGCATCCCCATCCAGTACATGTGCCGGGCAGCCCCATATTCTCATATGTCCAAAGGAGGGCTTCCTGCCACGCCACAATTCATACGGAGTTCTAGGAATTGATTTGCTCGGAACCTGGTTCAGAATATAGCACGCCGTTTGTAAAGCATGTCCCCAAAATGATAATAGCAGCGTTGAGTAACTCATCATAGACCGTACCATATCCAATAAGGTCCTGTTTCTCCTTTCGGCTACACCATTCTGTTGTGGAGTACCAGGTGTAGTCGATTGGGATAAAATCCCGTTCTCTACAAGATGTCCTAGAAATTCATCAGAGAGGTATTCGCCACCTCGATCAGATCGAAGTGTCTTTATGGATTTATCCAATTGCTTTTCCACTTCCGCACGATACTCTTTGAACTTGTCAAAGGTTTCGCTCTTGCGGTGCATCAGATACACATATCCATACCTCGAGTAATCATCTATGAAAGAGACATAGTACTCGAACCCTCCTCGTGCTGTGACGTTCATGGGGCCACATACGTCAGTGTGCACAATTTCTAAGAGCTCCTGTGCCCTTGTACCCTTAGCTCCAAAAGACCTCTTAGTCATCTTACCCTCTAGACAAGACTCACATTGGGGAAGTCGTACCTCCTCCAGAGATTCCAGAGGACCGTCTTTCACCAATCTTTGAATCCTATCCTGATTAATATGATCAAGTCTTAAATGCCAAAGATACGCCTTGTCAGAGTGAGAAACTTTCAACCTTTTAGAGTTATCAATTAATTCAGTGTCAAGCAGTGAGTACATCTTTGGTCTGATCAAATATAGGTTTCCATCCATCCATCCAGAACAGATAAAAGACTTATTTCTACGAATATCAACTCTTTTACTAAAAGAAACTGAATAAGAATCCTTTATTAAACAAGCTACCGATATAAGGTTCCTCCTAAAATTAGGAACATAAAAACAGTCTTTCAATAAAATAAACCTAAATTGATCAAAATAAAGATGAACGTCTCCCACTGCCTCAGCCACCACAAAACTACCATCTCCAGTCCGCAACGAGAGGCTCCTATCATGTAGACTTCTCGTTTCCACGAACCCCTGCATAGAAACACAAACATGATTAGTGGCGCCCGAATCAATGACCCATGTGTCTTTCGATTCTTCCACCAAACACGCTTCTAAGTAATGAAGTTCCTTACCTTCCTTGCCCTTGGAGGCTAGGAATTCCCGGCAAGCCTTCTTGAAGTGACCTACCTTCCCACAGTGGAAGCATTTGGACTTTTAGGGTCCTTTGGCTTTTTGTTCTTCTTCTTCTTCTTCCCGTCCGAGACAGGAGGATTAGAAGAACTGGAAGCCACTTGCTTCTTATTTGGCCTCTTCCTCTTCCGTGAGGGATTGGAAGATTCCGCCAAATTGGCCTCTCCTTTAGGTCGGACCACATCCTCATCCCTGATCATCCGCTCATAAGCCTGTAGTTGCTTCATGAGCTCGGTAAGTCCTAACTCCTTTGTTGCCAGATTGTATGCGGCCTTAAACCCCACAAAATCTTTAGATAGAGTCTTGAACACCATCTCGATCTGGGTGTTGTAGTCTAACTCAGCACCATTCTCGGCAGCCTCAGCGAAGAATCCCATTAGAGTGATCATATGGTCCTTCGCCGGAGCACCCGCCTTTTGCTTGGAGTTCATAATGCTGGTGATTGCAGACTGTCGAGCCAATTTTTCTTGGCCTTCGAACATGTCCTCCAGATTTTCCATGATCTCCCCAGCAACTTGATAAGTCTCATGCTGCTTTTGTAAAGCACTCGTCATGCTAGCAAGGATGTAGCATCGAGCTATCTCATTGGATTCTCTCCAACGATTATAGGCAACCGGGACCTCCTCAAGTGGTGTATCAGGTTTGGGCCCAGGTGGGCATGGTTCGTCCAGTACGAACTTGTGTCTCTCGCAGCTGAGAACTATTAATAGATTTCTTTTCCAATCTTTATAATTGTCGCCATTCAACTTATTTTCAGTAAGTATCGAAATGAGGGGTGTCGGTGACATTTTGAACTGAAATAAAATTATACTAGACATCATTACAAAGCCCAAGCAAATATGCAGATAATTTAGCAAATAAAACATACAAGTGTGTTCCTACATGAAACTTGAAAAAAAAATGTAGCATTGCAACGGTAATTCTCAGCACCTATTGCCCCAAGCCACCGAGGGGTGGTCATGAGAACAAATAGCCGGAACATGGACCCGTCCAATTAATATATGTTACCTTAAATCCTCCAAGGTTAAGACATATATTAATAACCGCTTATTTGGCCACCAGTTTAGTTAACAGAGCTTCTAGGGAAGGTTAATAACTAAACGAGTCTTGAGTGTATAACCATTGTTTACGTAGCCCGATCCACGTCCTACCAAGCCACCGAGGGGTGGTCATGAATAGGATCGCACCCGAACACGTTTTCCACATAGGAGATCCAATCTAGTATACCGGCAGCGGTAAACACCTACCGAGGGGTGTGGTCAGGTCAGAACTGACGCGAGGCGTTACCATGCTTTCACATATGGATCAACAATGGAGGCCGTGGGTTTTGTTTGAAACCCTCTCCCACTCAATATTTTGAAAAACATGCAAGTTTTGACAAATTATGTATGATCAATATAGCATGAGCGGCACTCACCTATCCTATATGACATGTTATCAAATATACATACAAAACATCCATCAATACATATTTATACATCCATGACATATCACAGAAAAAATAATTGACAGAATAACCAAGCTATGGTTCCATCCTAGAACAAAGAAAATAAAGATTACAAAATTCCATCCAAAGCATTCTTTGGGTCTTGAATTTTGTTCCGTCTTCTTGTATCCATCTTTATGTAGCCTCTCCATTTATTTCTCATCCCAAGAATTATTTAAAATTTAAATTTCCAAAAATTTAAATTTTAAACAATTTTAATCATCATGTGTAATAATATGTAATTTCAAAAATTTCAAATTTTCAATTACATATTTTTAAACATGATTTAAAATTAAATCTCAAATTTAAAAATCAAAAATTTCAAATTTTGGACCGCCGCACCGCTGCCCGTGAAGGCGGCAGCCGCCGTGGGCAGCCACCAACCCCGGAGGGGCTGGCAGCCCACGGCCGCCCCTTGTGCAGCCCTGCCGGGCTGCAGGCCAATCCTGCAGCGCCAGGCTGCACGCCCAGACTGGGCGCAGTAGCCGGCAGGCTGCAGGCAGCGCCTGCAGCCAGTGGATGCACGCCCAGGCTGCGGCCAGGCTTGGGCAGGCCACGGCCATCCCTGGCTGCAGGCAGAGCCTGCGGCCGTGGGTGGTGTGGGCCTGCATAGGGGCTGCCGCAGCCCCATCCTGCCCGAGGGCAGGGGCTGCAGTCCCACCAAGTTTTTTCAGCCTATCATGAGGGGTCGTGTCTCGATTTTCGTACCATTTTCCAATTTACCTATTAGGATCTCCAAAAATTAATTTGAATCCCAATTAAATTGAAATTTTCCACACAATCAAAATTTCAACATTTAAATCAAATTTAACTTTTGGGAAAAATAAATTACGGTCTTCAATCTTCAATCTCCTCCAAGAATAATTACATAAAATTTCCTAAACCGTTTCCGGTGTACAAAAATTCTAACCATAAAAAATCTAAGAGATAAGAATTAAAATCCATGGGAAAAACACAGTGTTAATAAACTGCTCCCATGGTTACATAAAAAATTCCTAGATACAATTTTTCTAAATTCTAAGGAACCATAACCGGTATAAATAAGCATGCTTATAATAATTCAAAAATTAAAATAACCACATACTTTATACATAATACATGATAACAACATAAAGGAACCCTAGAATGCCACTCTCTAAATATCAAATCCATACATAAATAAAAAGACTAAGTAATTGTCTAATTTATATACATGGCATAGTCATGAGATGGCTCTGATACCAATTGTAGGAAAATTAACCGGTAAAAACGTATCAGAGTGGCGCAGCGGAACAATAAAAATTTTTAGATCGTTAAATATCTCATGATGCCATATACAATAAATCAACAACAATTAAAACTCATACCTCAAGGACGCCAATGAACAGGAGGAGAGTGACCGGAGGCTTCAACCAACTAGCCTTCTCTACTATTCTCCAATTCCCGAATGGCTGAGTGTGTGGGCACTCTGAACCTCGATCGGTATGCTAGCACTGCTAGTCTTCTTCCAACCACCCAGATCTCTAAAGAACTTTATTGTCACGATGAGCTGTGCAACAATAAGCCTGCTCACCTGAGAGTCTGTGGTATGAGAGAATTGGAGTGGCAGGACCTCTATTTATAGACCTGCATGAGGTGATTCTCTGAATTCGAATTGGACTAGGAAAAGATTTTCTCCCTTATCCAAACCAAAAAATCCAAATTTTCCAAGGGAGAATCTCCACAATTAAATTCGGTTTTCCTAGGACAAATCCAATCCAAATCTAAACAAGATTTTAACTAGAATTTTATCTCCCTTTTTCAACCAAAAAATCCGAAATCTTTAGGAGAAAATCTTCTCCAAATTTTCGGTCACTTTTAGGATAAGGAAGAATCAAAATTCCACTAGGATTTTTCAAGCTAAATCTCATCTCAACCTTATCCAAAAAATAACCGAATTTCCTAGGATAAAGCCTCCAAAATTTCGGCCACTTTTAGGGAGGGAGAGAATCCATATTCAACTAGGATTGAAACTTGAATTTTCCCTTGAATCTTATCTACAAAAACCGAATTTTCCATTGAGGATTATCCTCAAAAAATTCGCCCACTTTTGTTGGGATTTTGATTCAAAATTCAAGTAGGATTCTAACAAGATTATGCTCTCCAAATCCAACTCAAATTCGAATTTCAAACCTTGTGGATTTTCCACAACAAATTCGAATCCTACTTGGACTGTGATTCAAAATTTGAATTTCAAATTTCAAATTCAAATTTCAAATTCAAATTTCAAATTTCAAATTTCAAATTTCAAATTTAAATTTCAAATTCAAATTTCAAATTCAAATTTCAAATTCAAATTTCAAATTCAAAATTCAAATTTCAAATTTCAAAATTCAAATTTCAAATTTCAAAATTCAAATTTCAAATTCCACAAAACGGTTGTGTTTCATATTCTTGTTCTCATGGATAATTTTCTACAACTCCAATCCAATCTCAAATAAAATCATGGCAACTTTATTTGGAGTTCGAATAATTGTGTACTCTATTATCCAAAACAAAATCTGAATCCAACCGAAGAGAATCTTGTCTACCATCCTAATCCTGTGTTATCACCATCCATGCATAATAAACTAGCCAATAGCATACATAAATCAATTTGCCAAACGTTAAGGAATTATGTGGAGCTAGTAGAGGGACTGATTGGACATATATAATCGGGCTCCCGTGATTCCATATGATCATCATTCTGTACCGAACAACTCAATCATATGATCACTAATTTCAGAGTCACACCACTATAAACCTGAAACTGAACTCCCAATTATATATCGTATTACGTAAGCCTGTGACGAGTTACCATCCAATGACCTTGTCATATATGCAAAACCCTCATATGATATCCATGATCAGCCTTAGGTCAAAGTCCGTTTAATCCTACCGATCAGGCTATCTTAAAGTTCCATTATACTACCGAATTAAGAAAATGATTATTCACCATATGTGAATAAGAAGTCATCCGCCCAGCAGACGACCCAAGGCCTTGTCCATTCTCACATTCAGTATAATGCCTTTAAGAGGATACCTTTAACTCCTCAGAGCTATGATTCCGATATCTGCAAACAAACCCTTCATCGTATACAAGTCATGCACCCAACGAACCGGTCTATAAGCTTACTACCTCTGAGATGCTTTAGCCATTGGAACATCAAAGTACACAAGTCATATACATGAAGTAGTTCATTTACTCAGGATTAAGGTTATTGCACAATGAACGTCAAAAGCAGATTGATCCACTCATAGCGGACTACGTAGATCAATCACGCTTTAGTCCCGGTCTAATATGTCACCATCAAGCAACATATCCATGTCTCTACTTGGGAGTCCAGCTCCAGACAGTCAAGACAGACCGTCTCCTCCAAGGCTTTAGACAACATAATAGTCTTAACATGAGTTAGATGCTCGGTCTAACCCCATAGACTACAGACCATAGTTTAGACTGCTAACTTTAGAACATTGTCTTCTCGCATACAAAAATCCATTGCATGCAACGTTCTAACAGTTTTAACACAAGCAGTCAGTGAGCCATATTTGCTTACATTTACTTTAACATGTAAATAAGACGAGGACAGATAGCAATGGATTTTTGTAAGACGAGGACATAATAGTCTTAAATAAGACTGCTTACAAGCAGTCAGCAATGGATTTTTGTAAGACGAGGACATAATAGTCTTAAATAAGACTGCTTACAAGCAGTCAGTGAGCCTCGTCTTATTTACATGTTAAAGTAAATGTAAGCAAATATGGCTCACTGACTACTTGTGTTAAAACTGTTAGAACGTTGCATGCAATGGATTTTTGTATGCGAGAAGACAATGTTCTAAAGTTAGCAGTCTAAACTATGGTCTGTAGTCTATGGGGTTAGACCGAGCATCTAACTCATGTTAAGACTATTATGTTGTCTAAAGCCTTGGAGGGGACGGTCTGTCTTGACTGTCTGGAGCTGGACTCCCAAGTAGAGACATGGATATGTTGCTTGGTGGTGACATATTAGACCGGGACTAAAGCGTGATTGATCTACGTAGTCCGCTATGAGTGGATCAATCTGCTTTTGACGTTCATTGTGCAATAACCTTAATCCTGAGTAAATGAACTACTTCATGTATATGACTTGTGTACTTTGATGTTCCAATGGCTAAAGCGTCTCAGAGGTAGTAAGCTTATAGACCGGTTCGTTGGGTGCATGACTTGTATACGATGAAGGGTTTGTTTGCAGATATCGGAATCATAGCTCTGAGGAGTTAAAGGTATCCTCTTAAAGGCATTATACTGAATGTGAAAATGGACAAGGCCTTGGGTCGTCTGCTGGGCGGATGACTTCTTATTCACATATGGTGAATAATCATTTTCTTGATTCGGTAGTATAATGGAACTTTAAGATAGCCTGATCAGTAGGATTAAACGGACTTTGACCTAAGGCTGATCATGGATATCATATGAGGGTTTTGCATATATGACAAGGTCATTGGATGGTAGCTCGTCACAGGCTTACGTAATACGATATATAATTGGGAGTTCAGTTTCAGGTTTATAGTGGTGTGACTCTGAAATTAGTGATCATATGATTGAGTTGTTCGGTACAGAATGATGATCATATGGAATCACGGGAGCCCGATTATATATGTCCAATCAGTCCCTCTACTAGCTCCACATAATTCCTTAACGTTTGGCAAATTGATTTATGTATGCTATTGGCTAGTTTATTATGCATGGATGGTGATAACACAGGATTAGGATGGTAGACAAGATTCTCTCCGGTTGGATTCAGATTTTGTTTTGGATAATAGAGTACACAATTATTCGAACTCCAAATAAAGTTGCCATGATTTTATTTGAGATTGGATTGGAGTTGTAGAAAATTATCTATGAGAACAAGAATATGAAACACAACCGTTTTTGTGGAATTTGAAATTTGAATTTTGAAATTTGAAATTTGAATTTTGAAATTTGAAATTTGAATTTTGAATTTGAAATTTGAATTTGAAATTCGAATTTGAAATTTGAATTTGAAATTTAAATTTGAAATTTGAAATTCGAAATTTGAAATTTGAATTTGAAATTTGAATTTGAAATTTGAAATTCAAATTTTGAATCACAGTCCAAGTAGGATTCGAATTTGTTGTGGAAAATCCACAAGGTTTGAAATTCGAATTTGAGTTGGATTTGGAGAGGATAATCTTGTTTGAATCCTACTTGAATTTTGAATCAAAATCTCCCTAAAAGTGGCCGAAATTTTGGAGGCTTTATCCTAGGAAATTCAGTTATTTTTGGATAAGGTTGAGATGAGATTTAGCTTGAAAAATCCTAGTGGAATTTTGATTCTTCCTTATCCTAAAAGTGGCCGAAAATTTGGAGAAGATTTTCTCCTAAAGATTTCGGATTTTTTGGTTGAAAAAGGGAGATAAAATTCTAGTTAAAATCTTGTTTAGATTTGGATTGGATTTATCCTAGAAAAACCGAATTTAATTGTGGAGATTCTCCCTTGGAAAATTCAGATTTTTTGGTTTTGGATAAGGGAAAATATCTTTTCCTAATCCAATTCAAATTCAGAGATTCACCTCATGCAGGTCTATAAATAGAGGTCCTGCTACTCCAGTTCTGTCAGACCACAGACTCTCGGGTGAGCAGGCTTATTGTTGCACAGCTCATCGTGACAATAAAGTTCTTTAGAGATCTGGGTGGTCGGAAGAAGACTAGCAGTGCTAGCATACCGATCGAGGTTCAGAGTGCCCACACACTCAACCATTCGGGAATTGGAGAATACTAGAGAAGGCTAGTTGGTTGAAGCCTCTGGTCATTCTCCTCCTACATATTGGCGTCCTTGAGGTATGAGTTTTAATTGTTGTTGATTTATTGTATATGGCATCATGAGATATTTAACGTTCTAAAAATTTTTATTGTTCCGCTGCGCCACTCTGATACGTTTTTACCGGTTTATTTTCCTACAGTTCTCGTATATAATTTTCTACAACTCCAATCGAATCTCAAATAAAATCATGGAAACTTTATTTGGAGTTCATATAATTATGTACTCTATTATCCAAAACAAAATCTGAATTCAACCAGAGGAATCTTGTCCAACACCCTAATCCTATGTCAACACCATCCATGCATAATCAACTAGCCAATAGCATACACAAATCAATTTGCCAAACGTTAAGGAATTATATGGAGTTAGTAGGGGGACCGATTAGACATATATAATCGGGCTCCCGCAAATCCATATGATCATCATTCTTTACCGAACAACTCAATCATATGATCACAAATTTCAGAGTCACACCACTATAAACCCGAAATTGAACTCCCAATTATATACCGTATTACGTAAGCCTGTGACAAGCTATCATCCAATGACCTTGTCACGTATGCAGAACCCTCATATGATATCCATGATCGGCCTTAGGTCAAAGTCCGTTTAATCCTACTGATCAGGCTATCTTAAAGTTCCATTATACTACCGAATAAAGAAAATGATTATTCACCATATGTGAATAAGAAGTCATCCACCCAGCAGACGACCCAAGGCCTTGTCCATTTTCACATCCAGTATAATGCCTTTAAGAGAATACCCTTAACTCCTTATTAGAGCTATGATTCCGATATCTGTAAATAAACCATTCATCGTATACAAGTTATGCACCCAACAAACCAGTCTATAAACTTACTACCTCTGAGACGCTTTAGCCATTGGATCATCAAAGTACACAAGTCATATACATGAAGCTGTTTATCTACTCAGGATTAAGGTTATTGCACAATGAACGTCAAAAGCAGATCGATCCAGTCAAAGCGGACTTTGTAGATCAATCACGCTTTAGTCCCGGTCTAATATGTCACCACCAAGCAACATATCTATGTCTCTACTTGGGAGTCTAGCTCTAAACAGTCAAGACAAACTGTCCCCTCTAAGGCTTTAGACAACATAATAGTCTTAACATGAGTTAGATGCTCGGTCTAATCCCATAGACTACAGAACTTAGTTTAGACTGCTTACTTTAGAACATTGTCTCCTCACATACAAAATTCCATTGCATGAAACGTTCTAACAGTTTTAACACAAGCAGTCATAGAACCATATTTGCTTACATTTACTTTAACATGTAAATAAAATGAAGACAGATAGCAATGTAATGAATAACCTCTATATATAATTTTATTATCCAGTTCAAAATAAATACATCAAAATGTCTCAATGCTTAGGGCATTTCCTAACAATCTCCCATTTGCCCTAAGCCAGCAGATGTGCCATGTTACGCATCCCCATCACCTCTACATGCCACTCAAAGCTTCTAGCCACCAAAGTCTTAGTAAAGGGATCAACAATGTTGTCCTTGAACGCGATCTTACATACATCTATTTGACCTGTCTTCACATGCCCTCTAATAATATGATATCTCCGATCAATGTGCTTGGTCCTCTTATGGTGCCGAGATTCTCTTGTGTTGGCAATAGCCTCAGTGTTATCATAGTAAAGTGTGATAGGCTTGTCAACACTCAGAATGACCTCAAGGTCTCTAAAGAACTTGCGGAGCCAAACTGCTTCTTTAGATGCCTCAGCCGCAGCCGCATACTCAGCCTCCATGGTAAAGTTAGCTGTGCAGCCCTGCTTCACGCTCCTCCATACAATGGCGCCTCCTCCAAGCAAGAACACTGATCCAGATGTCTATTTCCTCGAATCCTTGCAAGTCTGGAAGTCTGAGTCTGTGTATCCTATGGCTGTTAGGTCCCCTCCAGAGTACACCAGCATATAATCCCTCATTCTCTTAAGATACTTGAGTATATTCTTTACTGCTTGCCAGTGCTTGGTTCCAGGATTCGCTTGATATCGACTCACATACCTACTGTAAAACATATGTCCAGGTGAGTGCAAAGCATAGCATACATAAGGCTAACCACATCGGATGCATAAGGGACCTTACTCATATGCTCTCTTTTTTCCGATGTCTTGGGATAGTCATCCAATGAAAGAGTTAGACTGGTAATAGAAGGTTGTGTACCTTTCTTTGCCTCTTGCATTGCATATTTGTCTTATTTTATCTATATATGAAGCTTGGGATAACGCTGTTATTTTGTTCTTTCGATCTCTGAAGAGACGAATGCCTAGAACATAATTAGCTTCTCCCAAGTCTTTCATGTCAAACTGTTGGTGTAATCAAAGCTTGACCGATGATAAGTTCCCTACATCATTCCCAATAAGCAGTATATCATCGACATAGAGTATCAGAACTACCACTTTTTCATCCTTAATACGTTTATTAACACAGGGTTCATCAACGTTCTGCTTAAAATCGAAAGTCTTGATCGCTTGATCAAATCTCTGGTTCCATGAGTGGGATGCTTGCTTTCGTAACGAAAGGCCCAGACAAGAAAGTCTGCAAGTTGCTTAGATCCATAAATAGATCTAAGCAACTTACAGACTTTCTTGTCTGGGCCTTTCGTTACGAACCCTTCGGGCTATATCATGTAGATACACTCCTTAAGATGGCCATTCAAGAATGCCGTCTTGACGTCCATTTGCCAGATCTCGTAATCGAGAGCTGCAGTAATGGACAGAAGAATATAGATATACTTTAGCATAGCAACAGGCGAAAAGGTTTCATCATAATCAATTCCAGCCTTTTGTGTGTACCCCTTTGCAACCAGTCTATCTTTGAAAGTTTCTACTCTCCCTTTCGCATCCTTTTTTCTTTTGTAGACCCATTTGTATCCAATTGGTTTTATCCCATCCGGCAAATCTACAAGTTCCCAAGCAGAGTTGGATTTCATAGAATCTATCTCATTGTTCATAGCCTGTTTCCAAGATTTAGAATCAACATCATTTATAACTTCATCATAGGTGACCGGATCATCCTCATGCTCATGAGCCTCGGCCTGAGTATAATACATGAAGAAATTAGGTTTCTTCGAAACCCTCCCACTATGACGAAGCACCCTAAATTGTTGATCGTCTGCAAGTCTTTCACCGGAACTCAAACTTGTGTCTTAGACCGAAACGTATGAAGCATTTCTTTCACCCGATAACTCTTCTAGTAGCACTTTGCTTTGAGGCTTAAAGTCATTCATGTGACTTTCCTCCAAGAATGTCGCATGGGTTGATACGATGACTTTTTGTTCCTTCAGGTTATAGAACAGACCTCCTTTAGTTCCCTTTGGATACCCTACAAACATGCACAATTTTGATCTTAGTTCCAACTTCTTCGCATCCCATCCAGTACATGTGCCGGGTAGCCCCATATTCTCATATGTCTAAGGGAGGGCTTCCTACCTCGCCACAATTCATACGGAGTTCTAGGAATTGACTTGCTCGGAACCTAGTTCAGAATATACCACGCCGTTTGTAAAGCATATCCTCAAAATGATAATGACAGCATTGAATAACTCATCATGGCCCGTACCATATCCAACAAGGTCCTGTTTCTCTTTTCCGCTACACCATTCTATTGGGGAGTACCAGGTGCAGTCAATTGGGATAATATCCTGTTCTCTACAAGATGTCTTAGAAATTCGTCAGAGAGGTATTCACCGCCTCGATCAGATCGAAGTGTCTTTATGGATTTATCCAATTACTTTTCCACTTCCGCACGATACTCTTTGAACTTCTCAAATATTTCGCTCTTGCGGTGCATCAAATACACATATCCATACCTCGAGTAGTCGTCCATATAGGAGACATAATACTCGAACCCTCCTCGTGCTGTGACGTTCATGGGGCCACATACGTCAGTGTGCACAATTTCTAAGAGCTCCTGAGCCCTAGTACCCTTAGCTCTAAAAGACCTCTTCGTCATCTTTCCCTCTAGACAAGACTCATATTGAGGAAGACATACCTCCTCTAGAGATTCTAGAGAACCGTCTTTCACAAATCTTTGAATCCTATCTTGATTAATACGACCAAATCTTAAATGGAAAAGATATGCCTTGTTAGTGTGAGAAACTTTCAACCTTTTAGAGTTATCTACTAATTCGGTGTCAAGCAGTGAGTACATCTTTAGTTTGATCAAATATAGGTTTCCATCCGTCCATCCAGAACAGATAAAAGACTTATTTCTATGAATATCAACTCTTTTACTAAAAGAAACTGAATAAGAATCCTTTATTAAACAAGCTACCGATATAAGGTTCCTCCTAAAATTAGGAACATAAAAGCAGTCTTTCAATAAGATAAACCTAAATTCATCAAAGTAAATGTAAATATCTCCCACTGCCTCAGCCACCACCAAGCTACCGTCTCAGTCCGCAATAAGAGGCTCCTATCATGTAGACTTCTCGTTTCCACGAACCCCTATATAGAAACACAAACATGATTAGTGGCGCCTGAATCAATGACCTAAGTGTCTTTTGATTCTTCCACTAAACACGCTTCCAAATAGTGAAGTTCCTGTTAGGAAATGCCCTAAGCATTAGGGACATTTTGATGTATTTATTTTGAACTAGATAATAAAATTATATATAGAGGTTATTCATTACATTGCTATCTGTCCTCATTTTATTTACATGTTAAAGTAAATGTAAGCAAATATGGCTCCCTGACTGCTTGTGTTAAAACTGTTACAACGTTGCATGTAACGGACTTTTCTATGCGAGACGACAATGTTCTAAAGTAAACGGTTTAAACTATGGTCTGTAGTCTATGGGGTTAGACCGAGCATCTAACTCATGTTAAGACTATTATGTTGTCTAAAGCCTTGGAGGGACGGTTTGTCTTGACTATCTGGAGCATAGACTCCCAAGTAGAGACATAGATATGTTGCTCGATGGTGACATATTAGACCGGGACTAAAGCATGATTGATCTACGAAGTTCATTTTGAGTGGATCGATCTGCTTTTGACGTTCATTATGCAGTAACCTTAATCCTGAGTAGATGGACAGCTTTATGTATATGACTTGTGTACTTTGATGTTCCAATGGTTAAAGTGTCTTAGAGGTAGTAAGCTTATAGACCGGTTCGTTGGGTGCATGACTTGTATACGATGAAGGGTTCGTATATAGATATCGGAATCATAGCTCTAATGATGAGTTAAGGGTATCCTCTCAAAACCATTATACTAAATATGAAAATGGATAAGGCCTTGGGTCGTCTACTGGGCGGATGACTTCTTATTCACATATGATGAATAATCATTTTCTTTATTCGGTAGTATAATGAAACTTTAAGATAGCCTAATCAGTAGGATTAAACGGACTTTGATCTAAGGCTGATCATGGATATCATATGAGGGTTGTGCATACATGACAAGGTCATTGGACGATAGCTTATCACAGGCTTACGTAATACGGTATATAATTAGAAGTTCAGTTTCAAGTTTATAGTGGTGTGACTCTGAAATTAGTGATCATATGATTGAGTTGTTCGGTAAAGAATGATGTTCATATGGATCGAGAGCCCGATTATATATATCCAATTGGTCCCTCTACTAGCTCCACATAATTCCTTAATGTTTGGCAAATTGATTTGTATATGCTATTGGCTAGTTGATTATGCATGGATGGTGTTGACATAGGATTAGGATGGTGGACAAGATTCTCTCCGGTTGAATTCAGATTTTGTTTTGGATAATAGAGTACATAATTATTTGAACTCCAAATAAAGTTGCCATGATTTTATTTGAGATTGGATTGGAGTTGTAGAAAATTATATATGAGAACAAGAATTTGAAATATAACAGTTTTGTGGATTTTGAAATTTGAAATTTGAAATTTGAATTTCAAATTTTGAATCACAATCCAAGTAAGGTTTGAATTTCTTGTGGTAAATCCACAAGGAATGAAATTCAAATTTGAGTTGGATATGGAGAGGAAAATCTTGTTAGAATCTTACTTGAATTTTGAATCCAAATCCTAACAATAATGGGCAAAAATTTTGAGGATAATCCTCATGGAATTTTCAGATTTTTTGTGGATAAGGTTCAGGGAAAAATTCAAGTTTCAATCCTGGTTGAATTTGGATTCTCTCCTCCCTAGATTATGGCCAAAATTTTGAGGGAAGATCTCTTGTAGATTTTCTGTTATTTTGGATAAGGATGAGATATGATTCAAGCTTGAAAATCCTAGTGGAATTTTGATTCTTCCCTTATCCTAAAGTGGCTAAAATTTTGCTGGGATTTTCCCCTTGGATTTTCAGATTTTTTGGTTGAAAAAAGGAGATAAAATTCTAGTTAAAATCTTATTTGAATTTCGAATGGAAAAATACTAAAGTGGCCGAATTTTCTTATTGGGATTTGGCCTTGATAAATTTAGATTTTTTGGTTGTGGATAAGGGAGAATATCTTCTCCTAATCCAATTCAAATTCAGAGAATCACCTCATGCAAGTCTATAAATAGAGGTCCTGTCATTCCAGTTCTCTTAGACTATTGACTCAGGTGAGCAGGCTTATTGTTGCATAACTCACCGTGACAATAAGTTCTTTAGAGATCTGGGTGGTCGGTAGAAGACTAGCAGTGCTGGCATACCGATCGAGGTTCAGAGTGCCCACACACTCAGTCATTCGAGAATTGGAGAATAGTGGAGAAGGCTAGTTGGTTGAAGCCCTTTGGTCATTCTCCTCCTGTAAGATTGGCATCCTTGAGGTATGAGTTTAAATTGTTGTTGGTTTATTATATATGGCATCGTGAGATATTTAACAATCTTGAAACTTTTTAATTGTTCCGCTGCGCACATTTTTAGCGATTTAAATTCCTACAATTGGTATCAGAGTCATCTCATGACTATGCCATGTACATAAATTAGACAATTAATTAGTCTTTTTATTCATGTATGTATTTGATATTTAGAGAGTGGCATTGTAGGATTCCTTTATGTTGTTATCATGGATTATGTATGTAGTATGTGGTTATTTTAATTTTCTGAATTATTTTAAGCATGCTTGTTTTTGCCAGTTTTGGTTCCTTAGAATTTAGAAAAATTGTATCTAGGATTTTTTATATAACCATGGGAACAGTTTATTAACACTGTAATTTTCCCATGGATTTTAATTTTTGTCTCTTAGAATTATTATGATTAGAATTTTTTGTACAGCGGAAATGGTTTAGGAATTTTTATGTAATTATTCTTAGAGGAGATTGAAGATTGAAGACCGTAATTTATTTTACCCAAAAGTTAAATTTAATTTAAAGGTTGAAATTTTGATTGTGTGGAAAATTTTAATTTAATTAGGATTCAAATTAATTTTTGGTGATCCTAATGGGTAAATTGGAATATGACACGAAAATAGAGACACGACCCCTCGGGCAGGATGGGATGGGGCTGCGGCAACCCCTGTAGAGGACATGACCACAAGCCTGCAGCCATGGGTGGCTGTGGCCCTCCCAAGGCTGGCCGTAGCCTGGGCGTGTAGCCTGTGGCTGCAGGCGCCTGCAACCTACCGGCTACTGCGCCCAGCCTAGGTGTGCAGCCTGGCACTACAGGCTTGGCCTGCAGCCCGGCACGGCTGCACATGGGGCGGCCATGGGCTACCTGCCCCCCAAGGGCTGGGGGCTGCCCACGGTGGCTGCTAGCATCCAGGGCGGTGGGGCGACGGTTCAAAAAAAAAACCGAAAAATTTTGATTTTTAAATTTGAGATTTAATTTTAAATCATGTTTAAAAATATGTAATTAAAATTTTGAAATTTTTGAAATTACATATTATTACACATGATGTTTAAAATTGTTTAAAATTTGAATTTGAAATTTAAATTTTAAATAATTCTTGGGATGAGAAATAAGTGGAGGGGCTACATAAAGATGGATACAAGAACACGGAACAAAATTCAAGACCCAAAGAATGCTTTGGATGGAATTTTATAATCTTTATTTTCCTTGTTCTAGGATGGAACCATGGCTTGGTTATTCTCTCAATTAGTTTTTCTGTGATATATCATGGATGTATAAATATGTATTGATGGATGTTTTAGATGCATATTTGATAACATGTCATATAGGATAGGTGAGTGCCGGTCATACTATATTGATCATACATATTTGTCAAAACTTGCATGTTTTTCGAAATATTGAGTGGGAGAAGATTTTAAACGAAACCCACGGCCTCTATTGTTGATTCATATGTGAAAGCATGGCAACGCCTCGCGTCAGTTCTACCTTGACCACACCCCTCGGTAGGTGTTTACCACCGTCGGTATACTAGGTTGGATCTCCTATGTGGAAAATGTGTTCAGGTACGATCCTATTCATGACCACCCCTCGGTGGCTTGGTAGGACGTGGATCGGGCTACGTAAATAATGGTTATATACTCAAGACTCGTTTAGTTATTAACCTTCCCTAGAAGCTCTGTTAACTAAACTGGTGGCCAAATAAGCGGTTATTAATATATGTCTTAGCCTTGGAGGATTTAAGGCAACATATATTAATTGGGCGGGGTCCATGTTCTGATTATTTGTTTCATAACCACCCTTCGGTGGCTTGGGGCAATAGGTGCTGAAAACTACTGTTGCAATGCTACATATTTTTTCAAGTTTTATGTAGGAACATACTTGTATGTTTTATTTGCTAAAATATCTGTATATTTGCTTGGGCTTTGTAATGATGTCTAGTATAATTTTATTTTAGTTCAAAATGTCACCGACACCCCTCATTTCAATACTTACTGAGAATAAACTGAATGGCGATAATTATAAAGATTGAAAAAGAAATCTATTAATAGTTCTCAGCTGCGAGAGACATAAGTTCTTACTGGACGAACCATGCCTACCAGGGCCCAAACTTGACATACCGCTTGAGGAGGTCCCAGTTGCCTATACTCATTGGAGAGAATCTAATGAGATAGCTCGATGCTACATTCTGGCTAGCATGACAAGTGCTTTACAAAAGCAGCATGAGACTTATCAAGTTGCTGGGGATATCATGGAAAATCTGGAGGACATGTTCGGAGGCCAAGAAAAGTTGGCTCGACAGTCTGCTATAACCAGTATTATGAACTCTAAGCAAAAGGCGGGTACTCTAATGAAGGACCATATGATCACTCTAACGGGATTTTTCACTGTGGCTGTCGAGAATGGTGCTGAGTTGGACTACAACACCCAGATCGAGATAGTGTTCAAAACTCTGTCTAAAGATTTTGTGGGGTTTAAGGCCGCATACAATCTGGTGACAAGGGAGTTAGGACTAACCGAGCTCATGAAGCAATTCCAAGCTTATAAGTGGATGATCAGGGATGGGGATACGGTCCAACCCAAAGGAAAGGCCAATTTGGTAGAATCTTCCAAACCCTCACGGAAGAGGAAGAGGCCAAATCAGAAGCAAGCGGCTTCGAGTTCTTCTAATCCTCCTGTCTCAGATGGGAAAAAGATAAAGAAGAACAAGAAGCCTAGGGACCCTAAAAAGTCCAAACGCTTCGGCTATGAGAAGGTAGGTCACTTTAAAAAGGCTTGCCGGGAAATCCTAGAGGGCAAGCAAGGTAAGGAACTTCACTACTTGGAAGCGTGTTTGGTGGAAGAATCAAAAGATACTTGGGTCATTGATTCGGGCACAACTAATCATGTTTGGTGGAAGCGTGTTTTGTGGATTTTGAAATTTGAAATTTGAAATTTGAAATTTGAAATTTGAATTTTGAATTTTGAAATTTAAAATTTGAATTTGAAATTTGAAATTTGAATTTAAAATTTGAATTTGAAATTTGAAATTTGAATTTGAAATTCGAATTTTAAATTTGAATTTGAAATTTAAATTTGAAATTTGAAATTTGAAATTTGAAATTTGAAATTTGAAATTTGAAATTGAAATTTGAAATTCAAATTTTGAATCGCAGTCCAAGTAGGATTTGAATTTCTTGTGGTAAATCCACAAGGAATGAAATTCGAATTTGAGTTGGATATAGAGAGGAAAATCTTGTTAGAATCCCACTTAAATTTTGAATCCAAATCCTAACAATAATGGATGAAAATTTTGAGGATAATCCTCATGGAATTTTCAGACTTTTTGTGGATAAGATTCAGGGAAAAATTCAAGTTTCAATCCCAGTTGAATTTGGATTCTCTCCTCCCTAGATTATGGCTGAAATTTTGAGGGAAGATCTCTTGTAGATTTTCGGTTATTTTGGATAAGGATGAGATATGATTCAAGCTTGAAAATCCCAGTGGAATTTTGATTCTTCCCTTATACTAAAGTGGCTAAAATTTTGTTGGGATTTTCCCCTTGGATTTTCAGATTTTTTGGTTGAAAAAGGGAGATAAAATTCTAGTTAAAATCTTATTTGAATTTTGAATGGAAAAATACTAAAGTGGCCGAATTTTCTTATTGGGATTTGGCCTTGATAAATTCAGATTTTTTGGTTATGGATAAGGGAGAATATCTTCTCCTAATCCAACTCGAATTCAGAGAATCACCTTATGCAGGTCTATGAATAGAGGTCCTGCCACTCCAGTTCTCTTAGACCACAGACTCTAAGGTGAGTAGGCTTATTGTTGCATAACTCACCGTGGCAATAAGTTCTTTAGAGATCTGGGTGGTCGAAAGAAGACTAGTAGTGCTAGCATACCGATCGAGGTTCAGAGTGCCCACACACTCAGCCATTCGGGAATTGGAGAATAGTAGAGAAGGCTAGTTGGTTGAAGCCCTCCGATCATTCTCCTCCTGTAAGATTGGTGTCCTTGAGGTATGAGTTTAAATTATTGTTGGTTTATTGTATATGGCATCATGAGATATATTTAATGATCTTAAAAATTTTTAATTGTTCTACTGCGTCACTCTGATACATTTTTAACCATTTAAATTCCTACAGTTCCTTACCTTCCTTGCCCTTGGCAGCTAGGATTTCTCGGCAAGCCTTCTTGAAGTGACCTACCTTCCCACAGCTGAAGCACTTGGACTTTTTAGGGTCCCTGGGCTTCTTGTTCTTCTTCTTCTTCTTCCCATTTGAGATAGAAGGATTAGAAGAAGTGGAAGCCGTTTGCTTCTGATTTGGCCTCTTCCTTTTCCGTGAGGGTTTGGAAGATTCCGCCAAATTGACCTCTCCTTTGGGTTGGACCGTATCCCCATCCCTAATCATCCGCTCATAAGCTTGGAGTTGCTTCATGAGCTCGGTTAGTCTTAACTACCTTGTTGCCAGATTGTATGCAGCCTTAAACCCCACAAAATCTTTAGGCAGAGTTTTGAACACCATCTTGATCTGGGTGTTGTAGTCTAACTCAGCACCGTTCTCGTCAGCCTCAGCAAAGAATCCCATTAGAGTGATCATATGGTCCTTCAGCGGAGTACCCGCCTTTTGCTTAGAGTTCATAATGCTGGTTATAGCGGACTGTCGAGCCAATTTTTCTTGGCCTCCGGACATGTCCTCCAGATTTTCCATGATCTCCCCAGCAACTTGATAAGTCTAATGCTGCTTTTGTAAAGCACTCATCATGCTAGCCAGTATGTAGCACCGAGTTATCTCATTGGATTCTCTCCAACGAGTATAGGCAACCGGGACCTCCTCAAGCGGTGTGTTGGGTTTGGGCCCTGATGGGCATGGTTCGTCCAGTACGAACTTGTGTCTCTCACCGTTGGAACTATCAACAGATTTCTTTTCCAATCTTTATAATTATCACCATTCTGTTTATTCTTAGTAAGTATTGAAAAGAGCGGTGTCGGTGACATTTTAAACTAAAATAAAATTATACTAGACATCATTACAAAGCCCAAGCAAATATACAGATAATTTAGCAAATAAAACATACAAGTATGTTCCTACATGAAACTTGAAAAACATGTAGCATTGTAATGGTAATTCTCAGCAGTTATTGCCCCAAGCCACCGAGGGGTGGTCATGAAACAAATAGCCGAAACATGGACCCCGTCCAATTAATATATGTTGCCTTAAATCCTCCAAGGTTAAGACATATATTAATAACCGCTTATTTGGCCACCATTTTATTTAACAGAGCTTCTAGGGAAGGTTAATAACTAAACGAGTCTTGAGTGTATAACCATTGTTTATGTAGCCCGATCCACGTCCTCCCAAGCTACCGAGGGATGGTCATGAATAGGATTGTACCTGAACACGTTTTCCACATAGGAGATCCAATCTAGTATACCATGGCGCTAAACACCTACCAAGGGGTGTGGTCAGGGCAGAACTGATACGAGGCGTTACCATGCTTTCACATATGGATCAACAATGGATGCCGTGGTTTTTGTTTGAAACCCTCTCCCACTCAATATTTTGAAAAACATGCAAGTTTTGACAAATATGTATGATCAATATAGTATGAGCGGCACTCACCTATCTTATATGACATGTTATCAAATATGCATATAAAACATCCATCATTACATATTTATACATCCATGACATATCACAGAAAAAATAATTGATAGAATAATCAAGCCATGGTTCCATCCTAGAACAAAGAAAATTAAAGATTACAAAATACCATCCAAAGCATTTTTTGGGTCTTGAAGTTTGTTCTATCTTCTTGTATCCATCTTTATGTAGCCTCTGCATTTATTTCTCATCCCATGAAGCATTTAAAATTTAAATCCCAAAATTTAAATTTCAAATTCAAATTCCAAATTCGAATTTCAAATTTAAATTTCAAATTCAAAATTTTAAACAATTTTAAACATCATGCGTAATAATATGTAATTTAAAAATTTTCAAATTTTCAATTACATATTTTTAAACATGATTTAAAAATTAAATCTCAAATTTAAAAATCAAAAATTTTGATTTTTTTTTGAACCATCAGCCCCACCGCACCATAGGCCGGTAGCCGCCGTGGGCAGTCCCAGCCCTGGGGGGCTGGTAGCCCATGGCCGCCCTATGTGCAGCCTTGCCAGGCTCCAGGCCAAGCCTACAGTGCCAGGCTGCACGCCTAGGTTAAGCGCAGCAGTCGGCAGGCTGCACGTCCAAGCTGCGGCCAGCCTTGGGGGGGCCACGGCCACCCTTGGTTGCAGGCCAAGCCTGTGGCCGTGGGTGGTCATGGCTTGTACAGGGGCTGCCGCAGCCCATCCTGCCCGAGGGTAGAGGATGCAGCCCCACCAAGGCCTGATGGCCTATCCCAAGGGGTTGTGTCTCGATTTTCATATCATATTCCAATTTACCTATTAGGATCTCCAAAAATTAATTTGAATCCCAATTAAATTGAAATTTTCCACACAATCAAAATTTCAACCTTTAAATTAAATTTAACTTTTGGGAAAAAATAAATTGCAGTATTCAAACTTCAATTTTCTCTAAGAATAATTACATAAAAAATCCTAAACCGTTTCTGGTGTACAAAATTCTAACCATAATAATTCTCAGAGACAAAAATTAAAATCCACGATAAAATTACAGTGTTAATAAACTGCTCCCATGGTTACATAAAAATTTCTAGATACAATTTTTCTAAATTCTAAGAAACCATAACCGGCATAAATAAGCATGCATATAATAATTCAGAAAATTAAAATAACAACATACTACATACATAATCCATGATAACAACATAAAGGAATATTTCAACCTTTAAATTAAATTTAACTTTTGGGAAAAAATAAATTGCAGTATTCAAACTTCAATTTTCTCTAAGAATAATTACATAAAAAATCCTAAACCGTTTCTGGTGTACAAAATTCTAACCATAATAATTCTCAGAGACAAAAATTAAAATCCACGATAAAATTACAGTGTTAATAAACTGCTCCCATGGTTACATAAAAATTTCTAGATACAATTTTTCTAAATTCTAAGAAACCATAACCGGCATAAATAAGCATGCATATAATAATTCAGAAAATTAAAATAACAACATACTACATACATAATCCATGATAACAACATAAAGGAATACTAGAATGCCACTCTCTAAATATCAAATCCATACATAAATAAAAAGACTAATTAATTGTCTAATTTATGTACATGGCATAGTCATGAGATGTCTCTGATACCAATTGCAGGAAATTAAATCGATAAAAACGTATCAGAGTGGCACAGCGGAACAATAAAAATTTTTCAAGATCATTAAATATCTCATGATGCCATATACAATAAACCAACAACAATTTAAACTCATACCTCAAGGACGCCAATCTGTAGGAAGAGAATGACCGGAGGGCTTCAACCAACTAGTCTTCTCTACTATTCTCTAATTTCTGAATGGCTAAGTGTGTGGGCACTCTGAACCTCGATCAGTATGCTAGCACTGCTAGTCTTCTTCCGATCACCTAGATCTCTAAAGAACTTATTGTCACGGTGAGTTATGCAACAATAAGCCTGCTCACCTGAGAGTCTGTGGTCTGAGAGAACCGGAGTGGTAGGACCTTTATTTATAGACTTACATGAGGTGATCCTCTGAATTTAAATTGGATTAGGAGAAGATATTCTCCCTTATCCATAACCAAAAAATCTGAATTTTCCAAGGAAAAAATCCTAACAAAATTTCGGCCTCTTTAGGATTATCCAATTCAAATCTAAACAAGATTTTAACTTGAATCTTATCTCCCTTTTTTCAACCAAAAAATCCGAAAATCCTTAAGGATTTTCACCAAATATTTTCGACCATAAAAGATAAGGGACGAATCAAAATTCCACTAGGATTTTCAAGCTTGAATCTTATCTCATCCTTATCCAAAATAATCGAAAATCTTCTAGGATTTATCCTCAAAAAATTCGACCATAATCAGGGAGGAGAGAATGCAAATTCAACTGGGATTGAAACTTGAATTTTTCCCTGAACCTTATCCACAAAAAATCTGAAAATTCCATGAGGATAATCCTCAAAATTTTCTTCCATTATTGTTAGGATTTGGATTCAAAATTCAAGTAGGATTCTAACAAGATTTTCCTCTCCATATCCAACTCAAATTTGAATTTCATTCCTTGTGGATTTACCACAAGAAATTTGAATCCTACTTGGACTGTGATTCAAAATTTGAATTTCAAATTCAAAATTCAAATTTCAAATTTCAAAATTCAAATTTCAAAATCCATAAAACAGTTGTATTTCAAATTCTTGTTCTTATGGATAATTTTCTACAACTCCAATCCAATCTCAAATAAAATCATGACAACTTTATTTGGAGTTCGAATAATTATGTACACTATTATCCAAAACAAAATCTGAATTTAACCGGAGAGAATCTTGTCAACCATCCTAATCCTATGTCAACACCATCCATGCATAATCACCTAGCCAATAGCATACACAAATCAATTTGCCAAACGTTAAGGAATTATGTGGAGCTAGCAGAGGGACCAATTGGACATATATAATCGGGCTCCTGCAAATCCATATGATCATCATTCTTTACCGAACAACTCAATCATATGATCACTAATTTCAGAGTCACACCACTATAACACTAAAATTAAACTCCCAATTATATACCGTATTACGTAAGCCTGTGACAAGTTATCATCCACTGACCTTATCTTGTATGCAGAACCCTCATATGATATCCATGATCAGCCTTAAGTCAAAGTCTGTTTAATCCTACTGATCAGGCTATCTTAAAGTTCCATTATACTACCAAATAAAGAAAATGATTATTCACCATATGTGAATAAGAAGTCATCTACCCAGCAGACGACCCAAGGCCTTGTCAATTTTCACATCTAGTATAATGCCTTTAAGAGGATACCCTTAACTCCTTATTAGAGCTATGATTTCGATATCTGTAAACAAACCCTTCATCGTATGCAAGTCATGCACCCAATGAACCGGTCTATAAGCTTATTACCTCTAAGATGCTTTAGCCATTGGAACATCAAAGTACCCAAGTCATATACATGAAGCTGTTTATCTACTCAGGATTAAGGTTACTACATAATGAATGTCAAAAGTAGATCGATCCACTTAAAGCGGACTTCATAGATCAATCATGTTTTAGTCCCGGTCTAATATGTCACCACTAAGCAACATATCTATGTCTTTACTTGGGAGTCCCCGAAGCGGTCACTGTGTCCCCGAAGGACTTATATACCTCCACCACATTGTTGGAGGAGCGGTACGCCAAAAGTGGTTTCATTACCATCTTTTAATTATAATTTCTACCGGATGGCATTAAACATCACCTCAAAGTCAGGAATAGTTGTTACCCGTAGGTCTTACACATTCTTTCTATTAAGGGTGTGTCTTAAATTTAGTCACATTCCTTCTATAGTGTACCTACAGTACACCTCTCAATTTATCTTTTCTCGGGGTGTGTCAGTCTATCTACACTTTAGTGCCCGTAGGGCTTAACAGCTAATGTATAATTAGTACATATTTAAATATCATAGTATTTCATGCTATAGATATGAAAATGCTTGAACTTACCACAACTGCGATAGTGTCCACCATCGGAAATCCTCCGTAGTTTTGCCTCTAGTTTGGGTCCTTACAGCCAGAATATTGTCTGTTAATACCCATAATTAATTATCACTTTGGATATATTCATTTTGTTATAAATTTACAACACATTTTAACTCTTTTTGTGGTACACGGCTTGCAACACGCCCGTGTCCAATCCCATGTACCTCTCGGGTTTATACTACACGCCCGTGTCTCATAGTACACACCCGTGTACTGATAAATTTAAGATTTTTAATGTCAAAATCTTAATTATGGCCTCTAGAATGTTATTTAAGTATTCTAGACCCTTAATGGTCCTTTCCGAGCCTTTCTGAAATTTTTGGTCAAAATGACCATTTTGCCCTTAACGGATCTCGGGACCGTAACAATTCTATTATATTATTTTTTCAGGATTTTCTAAGCCCAAATATCATAAAATAATATTTCTTAGGCTTCAGTATATTTTTACAACATTATTTGCTACAAAATCGATAACTATTTCTCACCTAACCCTCGATTACTATTCATCTAACACCTAGGGTTGTTTCTCGTTTTTCTAGTGCTTCGGATCCTCAAATGGGTATTTCACTGCTCCTGAAACGTTTCTAATCCCGTTCCTGAGCCTTGGTTCCCGAGGGGCTCAGGTTTTCTATCCCATTCAAAATTTTCCCCCTCGTTTCCTGAAATACCCCTACTGTGCATTTTTCCCCGTTCTCGGTATTTTAGACACTAGAGGGTCGTTGTACTATTCCTATTTAGGTTCCATTTTTCGTTATTGGTTCTAACATACCTAGGGGTCTCGGTTTTATTTTCAAGTCTAAACTTTTACCCCTCGTTTCCCGAAATGCCCTTATGCCATTTTAGAAATTTCGGTAGCATTTCCACTTGTATTTTTAGGCTTCCCCAGCATTAGGTATGCCTCAAAACCTTTGTAGCTACCACGTACTATACCAAAGGCCTATTTTATACACAGTTTCCAAAATTTGCATAAAAATTTTCCACAATAACCATCATTCAAAAACAACACAAATTTCATCATTTTCTTTCGATTATGCCCATGGTTTTCACTTGGTTTTCAACACCAAACATTTTCCATCACAAAACTCATTTATTACCATTCACTCTTAGGATTTCTAATGTACATTCTAACATCAAAACCCTAAGAATTTTCATTCTAACCGTAGCCTTAGCCATGGTTTTTCATGCTCAAACACCATAGGAAAAATTTTCTCATTCCTTGGGTTCTTTTATCAACATTTCCTTATTGTTTACATCACAAAATTTTCTCACTTTCATCACACATAGGCCACAGATTTTACTAAGAAACATGCATAATTTTTGCTTGTTTCATGATTCTAAAACATGCTTTAATTCCCACATCACCAAACTAACAAAACACCAAAACAATACATTAATTTTTTTCAACATTTTTCCACCCTAAAAGGCCACGAATTTCATGAAGAAAATAAATGAAAAATTCTTCAATTTAGTGGCTCACCTTGTAAATTCGAATCCTTGCAACTTGGACTAGGATTGAAGGTTGATTTTGTGAAGAAACGTTGTCAAATTTTAGCTTAAAGGGGAGGAGGGTGCACAGTTTTGGGAGAGCAAGAGTTTGGCTAGTTTTCTCCAATTTCCAAATGAAATTTTCCATGCCTATTTATAGGCAAAAAGTGGAGGACTTCTTAGCAACATTTCCCAACAATTAGGAAATTGTCTAGGGACTTTTTTTGCTAACTATTTGGGGTCAAATTGAAATTTTTGGGCTGATTTTTTTCCCTCTTGGCCGAGCCCCCTTTTTCCATTTTCCAAATTTTTTTTTCAAGCCATTTTGGCTTAATCTTGGCCATTGATCAAATATGCCTTTAATCCTAGCCATTAATGCCACCAAACTTATCTGACAATCATTTAATTTTTATTAATGACATCATAAACATGATGTCACATATGGCATCATCTAATTAATCCATAAATTAATTCGTGGTCAAAGTTTGACCGAAAGTTAAACCGAATGAAAATTTACCGAAATCATGTAGGCAGGTTCAGGTGTCTCCAGTGTGATCGGTCTGTCTTATTTTGCTTCCGTTTGACCAGAATTCATTACCATAAAATTTCATCTTTTAGTGCACTTTGGTGCACTCTCTAGGGTTTTTAGCTTCGTTTTTGGGCCGTCCCACCCGATTCTATTAGAGAAGATTTTCCATCTCTGAACTCACACTCTTTAACACTGTTAGAACATTTTCACAGTATTCTCAACAGTATTAAAACATAACTTTTTTACATTTTATACATTAAAATTGTTATATATGTACAATTTTAATTTTCTATGAGAATCTGAAAATTCTCGGTTATCACATTCACCCCTCCTTATAAAATTTTCATCCTCAAAAATTTAGAACAAGTGGGGGTACAATTTTCTAATCTCATCCTTGCCTTCCCATATAGCCTCTTCAATGTTGTGATTTTTCCACAGCACTTTGACTAATGGGATCGTCTTGTTCAGTAAGACTTTATCTTCTCGTGCCAGAATTTGAATATGCTTCTCTTCATATGTCAGATCTTTCTGAATCTGGATTAGTTCATATTTAAGTACATGGGACCGATCAGATATGCACTTCCACAATATCGACACGTGAAACACATTATGCACTACCGATATATCTGGAGGTTATGACAACTTATAGGCAAACTTGCCAATGCGTTCGATGATCTCAAAAGGTCCAATATATCTTAGACTTAATTTCCCTCTCTTACTGAAACACACTATTCTTTTCATCAGTGAAACTCTTAAAAATACAAAATCTCCTTTATTAAACTCCAGGGATCTTCTTCTTTTGCCCGCATAGCTTTTCTATCGGCTTTGTATAATCTTCATTCGTAGTTGTATCTTTGCAACTGCATCAGCTATTTCTTGCACAAAATCCATCTTGTTCAGCTCATTTTCTTGTACATCATACCAGAGGATAGGTGATCTACACTTCTTTCCATAAAAAGCTTCATAGGGTGCCATTCTTATAGAAGCTTGGTAGCTGTTATTGTACGAAAACTCTACCAATGGAAGTTTCCCATTCCAGCTTCCTGGGAAATCTACTGCACTTGCCCGAAGCATGTCTTCTAGCATTTGGATCGTCTGTTCAGATTGCCTATCTGTCTATGGATGAAATGCTGTACTCAGACATACTTCCGTTCCCATGGCTTCTTACACATACTTCCAGAAATTCGAAGTGAATCGTGCATTACGATCTGATACAATAGACTTAGGAACTCCATGTAACCTGACGATGTGGTTAACATATAAGTTCGCTAGCTTTTCTAGTGAAAAAGTCATTTCACTACTATGAACCTTGCCGTCTTTGTCAATCTGTCAACAATAACCCAAATGGCATCGTAGCCTTCTTAGGTTTTCGGTAGTCCTACCACAAAGTCCATCGTAATATGTTCCTATTTTCATTCAGGAATTTCCAATGGCTCTAATTTCCTGCTTGGATGCCAGTGTTCAGCCTTAACTTTTTGGCACGTCATACATCGACTTACAAATTTTTGAATGTCTTTCTTCATCCCTTTCCACCAGAATTGTAATCTCAAATCCTGGTACATCTTACGAGCTCTGGGATGTACTAAATATGACATTTCATGGGCTTCTGCCATTATCCACCTTCTTAATCTTTCATCATTGGGAACATAAATTCTTCCTTGATGTAGGATTAATCCCTCTTTGGACACTCCTTCTTAAGGACTTACTAGATTTGGATCTCTTTTCTGAGCCTCTCTAATGTACTCAAATAGTGATGGTTCTAACTTAAGTGCAGCTAATCTTCCAGATATCAACTCCATCTTCAATGCATTGATCTCCTGTTGTAATGATCTTGGAAATTTTCTAATCGGTAGTTGCTGCGAAACAGCAGATTTTCTACTTAACGCATCTGCAACACGATTGGCTTTTCCAGGATGGTAAAGGATCTCACAATCATGATCCTTGACCAGCTCCAACCATCTCCTCTGCCGCATATTTAACTCATTTTGCATGAAGAAGTACTTTAAACTCTAGTGATCAGTATAAATTTGACACTAAGTCCCATATAAATAATGTCGTCAAATTTTCAATGCGAACACTACTACGGCAAGTTCCAAATCATGTGTGGGATGATTTCGCTCATGGTCCTTTAATTGATGTGAGGCATAAGCAATCACCTTATCACCTTGCATCAGGATAGCTCCCAATCCTATTTTTGATGCGTCGTTGTAAATCAAAACATCTCCCCTTCAGTAGGAAGTGTAAGAATTGGCGTGCTTGCTAATTGCTTCTTTAATTCTTGAAAGCTCCTTTCGCACTCTTCAGTCCACTTATACTTCCTTTCCTTGCGGGTAAGGGCCGTGAAAGGTGCAACGAGTCATGCGAATCCCTCGTCAAATATTCTATAGTAGCCGACTAGACCCAAGAAACTCCGTATTTCGATCACGCTCTTAGGTGCGGGCCATTCATTGATTGCCTCGACTTTCATAGGATCCACTATAATTCCTTCCTTGGATACCATGTGTCTGAGGAAATGTACTTTATCTAGCCACAATTCACATTTAAAGAAATTTACATAGAGTTGGTGCTTTTTTATTGTCTATAGAATGATCCTCAAGTGTTCTTCATGTTCCTCACGAGTCTTTGAATATATAAGTATGGCATCGATAAACACAATGACAAACTTATCTAGTAATTCTTTAAAGACTCAGTTCATCAGATCCATGAATACTGCTGGCACATTTGTTAACCCAAACGGCATCACCAGAAATTCATAATGACCATAATGGGTCCTAAATACGGTCTTGTAGATGTTGCTTTCCTTGATCCGCAGTTGATGATATCTTGCTCACAGATCGATCTTGGAGAATACTATGACGTCCTGCCCTACGTAGGGTTAAACAGTACTATTACAGTTAACTACTATTACAGTTAGCTACTATTGCCAACTGCGATAGACTGTAACCACTTGGGTCGTCGACAACTTACTTTTAACTTGCTTTTAACTTATACTGATACCACCTGTGACAGCTGGTATCTTACTTTTAAGCTATTTCCTTTAACATGCTTATTTTAACTTCCCATTTGAACGTGAAAATTGGGGATAATTTTTTTTTTCTTTTCTTTTCTTTTCTTAAACTTTAAACTTTAAAAACTGTATCATCGTAAAACATTTATTATAGTAAATATTTTACTTTATCATAACTTGATATACATCATAAAATATCATTTTAATACTCTTTTAAATAGCTCAACGGAAGACACATAGCAGTACCATAACCCTCGCCCAGTCCCTTTGGCACATGCAGATCTTGTTCATCATCCATCACTTGTCTTATCATCATGCAGGATGCTTACCTACAACATAAATGAACTTGTGAGTGACAGGCTCAGTAAGTTTAAACATACATTCATGACATATAATAATTCCCCCATATAGGACAGAGTAATTCTGATACCTACTGTAGTCTCGTAACATCGCATAACATATATCGTACATTGCTTAACATTCATACTTATCGTACATAACCTTGTAAACATACTTATACATACTTTAACATACTTTACGTCATAACTATATTTTCATACTTAACATGCTTAAATCTCTTGAACATGCTTTCATACTTGAACATCATGAACTCACTTTAACGTCGTGAACAGACTAGCATCATGAACATGCTTTCATGCCAGAACGTCATGAACATACTTGACATACTTAGCATCATGAACATGCTTTCATACTTAAAATACTTTAAATATTGTGGTCATACTTGTGTATACTTGAACATCGTAAACATAGCATACTTAACGTATGCTACACATTGTAAACATAACATACTTGAAACATAACATGCTTAATGTATGTTTACACGTCGTAAACATAACATATTTATCATACTTATTATCATGAAAATACTTTCACATTTAAAATAATAAATATACTTGTCATGTTGAAATACGTAAAACATCGTAAATGCACTTAAGCATCGTAAATTATACTTACGTATACTTAAATATCCTTAACGTCATAAACATACTTTCATACACACAAACATTGCACACACGTATCATTTATTACTTACACATTCATATTTAAATATAACATACATATTTAACATCATATATGTTAGGAAACGCCCTAAGCATTAGAGACATTTTAATGTATTTATTTTGAACTGGATAATAAAATTATGTATAGAGGTTATTCATTACATTGCTGTTTGTCCTCATTTTATTTACATGTTAAAGTGAATGTAAGCAAATATGGCTCCCTGACTGCTTGTGTTAAAACTGTTCGAACGTTGCATGCAATGGAATTTTTGTATGCGAGAAGGCAATGTTCTAAAGTAAGCAGTCTAAACTAAGGTCTGTAGTCTACGAGGTTAGACCGACCATCTAACTCATGTTAAGACTATTATGTTGTCTAAAGCCATGGTGGGGATGGTTTGTCTTGACTGTCTGGACCATACACTCCCAAGTAGAGACATAGATATGTTGCTTGGTGGTGACATATTAGACTGGGATTAAAGCGTGATTGATCTACGTAGTTTACTATGAGTGGATCAATCTGCTTTTGACATTCATTGTGCAGTAACCTTAATCCTGAGTGAATGAACTACTTCATGTATATGACTTGTGTACTTTGATGTTCCAATGGCTAAAGTGTCTCAAAGGTAGTAAGATTATAGACCGGTTCGTTGGGCGCGTGACTTATATATGATGAAGAGTTCGTCTATATCGGAATCGTAGCTCTAATAAGGAGTTAAAGATATCCTTTTAAAAGCATTATACTAGAGGTGAAAATGGACAAGGCCTTGGGTCATCTGTTGGGTGAATGACTTCTTATTCACATATGGTGAATAATCATTTTCTTATTCGGTAGTATAATGGAACTTTAAGATACCTGATCAGTAGGATTAAACGAACTTTGACCTAAGGCTGATCATGGATATCATATGAGAGTTCTGTATACATGACAAGGTCATTAGACAATACCTTGTCACAGGCTTACGTAATACGGTATATAATTAGGAGTTCAGTTTTAGGTTTATAGTGGTGTGACTCTGAAATTAGTGATCATATGATTAAGTTGTTAGGTAAAGAACGATGATCATATGGATTCAAGGGAGCCCGATTATATATGTCTAATTAGTCCCTCTATTAGCTCCACATAATTCCCTAATGATTGGCAAATTGATTTATGTATGCTTATTGGCTGGTTGATTATGCAAGGATGGTGTTGACATAGGATTCGGATGGCGGACAAGATTCTCTCCGGTTTGAATTCAGATTTTGTTTTGGATAACAGAGTACACAATTATTCGAACTCCAAATAAAGTTGCCATGATTTTACTTGAGATTGGATTGGAGTTATAGAAAATTATCCATGAGAACAAAGATTTGAAATACAACAGTCTGTGGCTGTTCGAATTTGAGTTGGATTATGAAGAGGAAATCTTGTTTGAATCCTGCTTGAATTTTGAATCTCAGGGACCCTAAAAAGTCCAAGTACTTTCGCTGTGGGAAGGTAGGTCACCTTAAGAAGCCTTGCTGGGAATTCCTAGCCGCCAAGGGCAAAGAAAGTAAGGAACTTCACTATTTAGAAGCGTGTTTGGTGGAAGAATCAAAAGATACTTGGGTCATTGATTCGGGTGCCACTAATCCTGTTTGTGCTTCTATGCAGGGGTTCATGAAAACGAGAAGTCTACATGATAGGAGCCTCTCGTCACGGACTGGAGACGGTAACTTGGTGGTGGTAGAGGCAGTGGGAGATGTTTACCTTTACTTTGATGAATTTAGGTTTATTTTATTAAAAGGCTATTTTTATGTTCCTAATTTTAGGAGGGACCTTATATCGATAGCTTGTTTAATAAAGGATTCTTATTCAGTTTCTTTTAGTAAAAGAGTTGATATTCATAGAAATAAGTCTTTTATCTGTTCTGGAAAGATGGATGGAAACCTATATTTAATCAAACCAAAGATGTACTCACTGCTTGACGCCGAATTAATAGATAACTCTAAAAGGTTGAAAGTTTCTCACTCTAACAAGGTGTATCTTTGGCATTCAAGACTTGGTCATATTAATCAGGATAGGATTCAAAGGTTGGTGAAAGACGGTCCTCTAGAATCTCTGGAGGAGGTACGTCTTCCTCAATGTGAGTCTTGTCTCGAGGGTAAGATGACTAAGAGGTCTTTTGGAGCTAAGGGTACTAGGGCTCAAGAACTCTTAGAAATTGCGCACACTGACATATATGGCCCCATGAACGTCACAACACGAGGAGGGTTCGAATATTATGTCTCATTTATAGACGATTACTCGAGGTATGGATATGTGTATCTGATGCACTGCAAGAGCGAAACCTTTGACAAGTTCAAAGAGTATCGTGCGGAAGTGGAAAAGAAATTGGGTAAATCCATAAAGACACTTTGATCTGATCGAGGTGGAGAATACCTCTCTAACGAATTTCTAGGACATCTTATAGAGAATGAGATATTATCCCAATTGACTGCACCTGGTACTCCACAACAGATTGGTATAGCTGAAAAGAGAAACAGGACCTTATTGGATATGGTACGGTCCATGATGAGTTATTCAACGCTGCCGTTATCATTTTAGGGATATGCATTACAAACGACGTGCTATATTCAGAACCAGGTTCCAAGCAAGTCAATTCCCAGGACTCCGTATGAATTATGGCATGGCAGGAAGCCCTCCCTTGGACATATGAGAATATGGGGCTGCCCGGCATATGTATTGGATGGGGATGCAAAGAAGTTGGAACCAAGATAATAATTGTGCATGTTTGTAGGGTATCCTAAGTGAACTAACGGAGGTTTGTTCTATAACCCAAAGGAATAAAAAGTCATTGTTTCAACCCATGCAACATTCTTGGAGGAAAGTCACATGAATGACTTTAAGCCTCGAAGCAAAGTGGTGCTAGACGAGTTATCGTGTGGAAGAACTGCTCCACAAATTTCGGTCCTGGACGCAAGTCTAAGTTTCGGTGAAAGCCTGTAGACGATCAACAGTTTAAGGTGCCTCATCGTAGTGGGAGGGTTTCGAAGAAACCTAATTTCTTCATGTATGATGCTGAGGTAGACCAGACCGAGGTTCATGAGCATGAGGATGATCTGGTCACTTATGATAAAGTTATAAATGATGTTGATTCTAAATCTTGGAAACAGGCCATGAACAGTAAGACGGATTCTATGAAATCTAATTCTGTTTAAGAACTTGTAGATCTGCCAGATGGGATAAAACCCATTGGATGCAGGTGTGTCTATAAAAGAAAGAAGGATGAGGAAGGGAGAGTAGAAACTTTCAAAGCTAGACTGGTTGCAAAGGGGTACACGCAAAAGGCTGGAATAGATTACGATGAAACCTTTTCGCCTATTACTATGCTGGAGTCTATCCGTATTCTTCTGTCCATTGCTGCAGCTCTCGATTACGAGATCTGGTAAATGGACGTCATGACGACATTCTTGAATGGCAATCTTGAGGAATGTATCTACATGATACAACCCGAACGGCTCGTGGCAAAAGGCTAAGAAAGAAAAGTCTACAAGTTGCTTAGATCCATTTATGGATTAAAGCAAGCATCCCACTCATGGAACCAGAGATTTGATCAAGCGATTAAGACATTTGGTTTTGAGCAGAACGTTGATGAACCCTGTGTTTATAAATGTATTAAGGATGGAAAAGTGGTCTTTGTAGTACTTTATGTTGATGATATACTACTCATTGGGAATGATGTAGGGAACTTATCATCGGTCAAGCTTTGGCTGCACCAATAGTTTGACATGAAGGATTTGGGAGAAGCTAATTATGTTCTAGGCATTCGTCTCTTCAAAGATCGAAAGAATAAAATGATAGCATTATCTCAGGCTTCATACATAGATAAAATAATTGATAAATATGCAATGGAAGTGTCACGGCCCAAAATTTAGACATGTGACACGGCAGTCAAATCATAATATCAACTCGAGATTTAAGGAAAAACATTTATTATGAAAAGTGGGTCAACAATATAATTTAGCTAAGCCTAATTATTTATAAGGTAGCATCATAACCACATAATAAAATAAAGTAGAAAATAAATACTTTTTAATGCGGAAACCAAACACAAAAATCGGTCTTCAAAAGAAATTACCAACCATAAAATATTCCCAAGCATGGAATTTAAATAACATGAAATAAAGTCCAAACTTAAAGTCTCATTACATTAGAACGAGAAACAGAAAGAAGAAGATGGAGAAAACGGATAGCATCATCTTCGATAGAAACGGATAGCTCAACGATTTTCGGAACTGCTACCACCCGCACCTGGAAGTACTCATTTCGAAATCACAAAGAAAAGGGACGTGAGCGCTGGCTCAGTAGGACAGAAACAAAGGTGGGTTAAACAGGTAACATTTAAAAGTATGACATAATATTCGTTTCCAAAGATAATCAACAATTTAAGAATAAATAATCAACAATTTCGTGAAAAACATTTTTAATACAAGTTTTATTCTGCTGAGGACTTAGCGTAGCTGCAATATACGTGCCCCAATATTAAAAAAATTAAATCATTAAAATAAATCATCATATTTTGAGTGAGGATTTGTCGTAGCTATAATATACGTGCCTCGAATTGAATTATCCTAGATCATCTCGTTACGGTCTAAATAGGCCGAACGGCCCTGCGCAAGTTTAGGGACCTTCCTCCATGGCGTCAACTTTGGGACGTACGCATCATTTACAATGATCATGAACTAGAGCTCAATTATGTTCACCGGATTATTCAAAAGATGGTATTTATCAAGTTATATTATGCCATTAATCAAAACACGCTTTAAAATACACATTTATTACAACACACTTTGCATGCGTTTATTTCATAAAAAACAGTATAATAATTTCATAAACTGAAAACAACATGCCATCGATAAAACAGGGAAATTTAAAACACTTGACTACTCCTAGAAAAGGCTAGAAAGTCCTACCTCGATTATCGCACAAGCGTTGCGATAACGTGATCCACCAATTAAGCAAGAACTTCAAATAAATCCTATAATCACAACATATGATCAGTCTAGGTCTAGGCAAAATCATCTAATGATTTTAGTGTGCCACAAAAAGATTTTAAAATGTTTAATAACATTTGGGATTTAAAATTTGTGAAAACCCCTAAGTTAGGATATTACTGGACATGGGCAGACTGACCTAGGCTGACTATAAAATCAATATTAATTCATTTTTAATCCAAAAAATTCTAAATTTTTAATATGTTAAACTACACATCCGTAGCTTTAATTCCATATAATTTTTATAATTTTTAGACATCGTTTGGTTACTCAACTAGGCCAAAAACCGATGGGTTGTTTTCAGGCATAAAATCAGGGTTTCAGTTTCAGTTCAAAAACTGGCAGTTCTGTCCACCTATCTTAGAAAAATATTTTGACTAGGCCAACGGATGAGTTTGGTTCTGAAATTTTGCAGGCATTTAGGGGACATCTCAAATTTAATTTTAGGCTCAAGATTCACTCAAAAATCATTTTTTAATACTCAAGTTATGGTTGACACAAGTTTACTGTTCATATGGTAATTTTCCAGATTTCTGTTTTTCCTGTCCGAATTTCAATTAGCCTCAAACCAATTCAATTTTCATCCAATGATCATGAAATTTCGTGGAGAACCTTATTTATATGTCATTAACACAACCCAAGAATCAAATTGGCAAAAATCATAAAAGTTTCACATGTGATAATAGGTTTTTTTGAAAGGGATCAATGAGGCAAAATCTTTAGGGTTTTAGAGAGAGAAATCACACCTTGTTTGTGCTGCATTATTTTTGATGCTTGGTCTCCTTTTTAGCTGAATTTGTGTGAGTGTTGGAGTCTTCAAAACAGTAGGGAAAACAGTGGAGAAAAACCATAAAAATTTCGGATTTAAAATCAAAAGGGGAAGGAAGGAAAAAGTTGATTTCTCACCTTGTTTTTGTCTCAAAAGTTGTTGAATCTTTGAGCTGCCTTTAGGTAAGTTTTTGCTTGCTGTTTTGGTGTGTTTTGGGAGAGAAAAATTCAGAGAAGAAAGAAGGGAAAGCTGGCCGAATCTTTGAGAGTGAAAGGAAGGGTGAATGAGAGTTGAAAGAGGGTTTTTATACTAGGTTTTTTTCTTTCCTTTTTGCTTCCTTGTTTGGCCGAATCTTTTGAGGGGCAAAAGGGAAAGTTTTTGTGCTATTTTAAGGCTAGGGTTTTTCTCTCTTATTTCTCCTTAAGTGGTCGAAATTATCCATTAGTTTTTAAGGAAAATAAATAATTTGAATTTTGATTGAGTTTTGACCTAGCTTTTAATTCAAATAAAATCTCCTTTATTTCCTACACTTTATGGCCGAATTTCTTCTTTATATTTAAGGGATGAAATTTGAGTTTGAATCCTCCTTGGATTTGTGGAATTTAAATTTTTAATTAAAATCCCAAGTAATGGCCGAATATTTTAGGGTTTTTGAAGTTAAAATTGTTGACTTTTTGAGTGAAATTTGACTAGGAAACCAACCTATTGTTTCCAAAAGATTTTTAATTAATTTTTGGCACACTAATTTTATTTAAATTATATATTGACCCTTAAATAAAATTTAAGGCGTCACAGGAAGAGGCAAATAAAGGTTCACAACATTCCATTACTGGTCTAACTCTTTCATTGGATGACTGTCCCAAGACATCGTAAGAAAAAGAGCATATGAGTAAGGTTCCTTATGCATCCGCTGTGGGTAGCCCTATGTACGTGTAGGAAAATAAACCGGTAAAAACGTATCAAAGTGGCGCAGCGAAACAATAAAAATTTTTAGATCGTTAAATATCTCATGATGCCATATACAATAAATCAACAACAATTAAAACTCATACCTCAAGGACGCTAATGAACAGGAGGAGAGTGACCGGAGGCTTCAACCAACTAGCCTTCTCTACTATTCTCCAATTCCCGAATGGCTGAGTGTGTGGGCACTCTGAACCTCGATCGGTATGCTAGCACTGCTAGTCTTCTTCCGACCACCCAGATCTCTAAAGAACTTTATTGTCACGATGAGCTGTGCAACAATAAGCCTGCTCACCTGAGAGTCTGTGGTCTGAGAGAACTGGAGTGGCAGGACCTCTATTTATAGACCTGCATGAGGTGAATCTCTGAATTTGAATTGGACTAGGAAAAGATATTTTCCCTTATCCAAACCCAAAAAATCCGAATTTTCCAAGGGAGAATCTCCACAATTAAATTCGGTTTTTCTAGATAAATCCAATCCAAATCTTAACAAGATTTTAGCTAGAATTTTATCTCCCTTTTCCAACCAAAAAATCCGAAATTCACAAGGAGAAAATCCTCCAAATTTTCGGCCACTTTTAGGATAAGGGAGAATCAAAATTCCACTAGGATTTCTCAAGCAAAATCTCATCTTAACCTTATCCAAAAATAACCGAATTTCCTAGGATTAGGGATCCAAAATTTCGGCCACTTTTGGGAGGAGAGAGAAACCAAATTCAACTAGGATTGAAGCTTGAATATTCCCTTGAATCTTATCCACAAAATCCGAAATCTTTCATGAGGATTATCCTCAAAATTTCGTCCCTTATTTGTTGGGATTTGGATTCAAAATTCAAGTAGGATTCTAACAAGATTATCCTCTCCAAATCCAACTCAAATTCGAATTTCAAACCTTGTGGATTTTCCACAACAAATTCGAATCCTACTTGGACTGTGATTCAAAATTTGAATTTCAAATTTCAAATTCAAATTTCAAATTCAAATTTCAAATTTCAAATTTCAAATTTCAAATTTAAATTTCAAATTCAAATTTCAAATTCGAATTTCAAATTCAAATTTCAAATTCAAATTTCAAATTCAAAATTCAAATTTCAAATTTCAAAATTCAAATTTCAAATTTCAAAATTCAAATTTCAAATTCCACAAAACGGTTGTATTTCATATTCTTGTTCTCATGGATAATTTTCTACAACTCCAATCCAATCTCAAATAAAATCATGGCAACTTTATTTGGAGTTCGAATAATTGTGTACTCTATTATCCAAAACAAAATCTGAATCCAACCGGAGAGAATCTTGTCTACCATCCTAATCCTGTGTCATCACCATCCATGCATAATAAACTAGCCAATAGCATACACAAATCAATTTGCCAAACATTAAGGAATTATGTGGAGCTAGTAGAGGGACTGATTGGACATATATAATCGGGCTCCCGTGATTCCATATGATCATCATTCTGTACCGAACAACTCAATCATATGATCACTAATTTCAGAGTCACACCACTATAAACCTGAAACTGAACTCCCAATTATATACCGTATTACGTAAGCCTGTGACGAGCTACCATCCAATGACCTTGTCATATATGCAAAACCCTCATATGATATCCATGATCAGCCTTAGGTCAAAGTCCGTTTAATCCTACTGATCAGGCTATCTTAAAGTTCCATTATACTACCGAATCTAGAAAATGATTATTCACCATATGTGAATAAGAAGTCATCCGCCCAGCAGACGACCCAAGGCCTTGTCCATTTTCACATTCAGTATAATGCCTTTAAGAGGATACCTTTAACTCCTCAGAGCTATGATTCCGATATCTGCAAACAAACCCTTCATCGTATACAAGTCATGCACCCAACGAACCGGCCTATAAGCTTACTACCCCTGAGGCGCTTTAGCCATTGGAACATCAAAGTACACAAGTCATATACATGAAGTAGTTCATTTACTCAGGATTAAGGTTATTGCATAATGAACGTCAAAAGCAGATTGATCCACTCATAGCGGACTACGTAGATCAATCACGCTTTAGTCCCGGTCTAATATGTCACCACCAAGCAACATATCCATGTCTCTACTTGGGAGTCCAGCTCCAGACAGTCAAGACAGACCGTCCCCTCTAAGGCTTTAGACAACATAATAGTCTTAACATGAGTTAGATGCTCGGTCTA